>OY987196.1:14700608-17100608 GCA_963920755.1 Cartodere bifasciata | reverse complement strand
TTTAACGAAAACCATTTAAAAACCTTGTTTGGTGTCTATTTGGAAAATTTGGTTCAGATCCTTCATGATCTAGTGTTACAAATGAAAAGGGGCTCTTTGGGGGGCTCATTAGTGCCCACATGATAATTATGTTTCTAGGTATCAAATACATTTTCCTAGATAAATTGTGCTGTACGAAGAATTTCTTGGCCCAATGTAAATTTTTACCGAACTATGAGTCTTAAAATCGAGCTCGAAAAAAAACTAGAATGGGTAGAAGTCGAAACGCGTAGAAGTTACTCTTCGTAAATGAGTCGCTTGAATAGAATTCGGATTTGGTAAAAGCAGAATTTTAGATTTTTTAAATCAAAAAATCAATATTTTTTTATATAACGGCTACACATTTTATAGAATACTCTTCGCAAGAAAACTATTATAGGGTAATAGTTTCTTTTAGTAAAACATTTTTTTTATTTATCTGCGAAGAGTGCAAACTATTAATATAAAACAAGAAGAATTTCGTTAACAAAGAGGATAAACGTCAGTTCTAACGTTTAACATATTTTAGGTTATTTGTTCTGACAGCTGCTTTTGTTTCTTTGTTTGAAATATTTTTTGGCATGGCCATCTTGACTGACGCGTGACGCGATTCGGACTTGGAAGTTTTTTGCTACTGAAATAGTCTATTTTTGGTTTTTTAACGTTACTGCTTTACTTTATAAAAAATGAACCCAACATTTTTAGTAGAAAATTAAATTTCCATCTCGATTTCCATTAATTTTGTGAAAAATATTTTTTTGTTAATTGAATAATAACCGGGATAGGAGGTTTTTTTGTGCTGGGGGTTAATTGGGGGATCGGACAAAAAAACTAACGAATACTTTTTGGTGAAGAATTAAATTGTCTATATTCTATGTCAAATAATTTTTTTTGTAAATTCAATAATAGTTGAACTACGATTTTTTTTCATTTGGGGGGCTGAAAAGGGGGCTTTGTAATATTCGGATTCTTATCAAAAACAATAGGGATCTTCCTCTTATAGGGATCGATTTTTCCTTCAAATTTGAATTGGATTGGAATTTTGGTTCTTAAGATAGCGTGTTTACAAGAAACGTGACATACATACAGACAGACCTACCGGCTACCGACCTACCGACCGACGGACCGACAGACGGATTTTTTCAATGTTGTTTAAAATTCGATGAAAACACGAATCTGCAAGAATCTTTGCTCTACGATGAAAATTGACAATTTTAGATTTTCCATATCGATTGCAATATACTCTTCGGACCTGGTCTTGCGAAGAGTATAATAATGTGTTTGGTCCTTTTTTTTTCAATAAATATTAAATATACAATGTAGTTACCTACCTGAAAGTAGGAAAATATGGTTCTAACGTCTTCTTCAAAACCCAAATCAATCATTCGATCAGCTTCATCCATGCACAAATATCGGCAAACTGATAATCGAACTATTTTTTTCTCTAACATGTCCATAAGTCTTCCTGGTGTCCCAACCATAATATGAACACCCCTTTAAAAACAAACATTATTTAGCGAACAATGGTATTAAAGTGAATCCGAAGATTTACCGTTTTAGATATTTTTACTCACCGTTGAATAACATCTATGGATTCCTGAATAGGCACACCTCCAATGGCTAAACAACTTCTCAACATTGGCATACCATGTTCATGCATCGAGTTTGAAAACTGTTGAACAATATCAAATGTTTGCTTTGCTAATTCCCGCGACGGACAAATTATCAATCCATACGGCCCTTCGTTTTTTACAAAAGGTAGCTTGACTTCTTGTTCCACACAAAACATTATTAAAGGTAGTACAAAAACTAAAGTTTTTCCGGATCCAGTAAAGGCAATTCCTATCATGTCTCGTCCTAGTAATCTGCAATTAGTAAATGTTTTTTACTAATTTTTAGTGTTGTAAGATTATAATTTACCGGTTAATTTACCAGTTAATTAACCGGTTAATTAACCGGTAAATTAAGATACTTACCGGTAAATTAAACTTTTTTATTTTTGTATCTAATTTTCTAAAGAGACATTTAATTTATTTCCGCTAACCTACTAGTTCCATTGGACAAAAAAATTATAAATTTTAAATTATAAGAAGTTAGAAGGTAACAATTCAAATTTCCCGCGGATAATTGCGTCGAATCCAATCATTTCACGTTATTTAGGGTCACATGTTGGGGGCGATTACCTTAATGGACAAGTGAGGTTAAATTTACCATGTTTTATTTATTTATTCTTTACTGTCCTTTTTCTTCAAAATCAAATAAAAACCCATATGTTTTTGGTATTAAACGAATCGTTAAGTGATTTTATACATAATTTAGTATTCGGTAGCATTTTTTTAATTTACCGGTTAATTTACCGGTAATTTAACCGGTTAATTAACCGCACTTTTAATTTACCGGTAAATTCACAACACTACTAATTTTATATTATAAAAAATAACTTACACTGTGGGAATGCCTTGCACTTGAATAGGGGTTGGTTTCATTATCTTTTTTTCTTTTAAACCGGCTATAATTCCTTCATGAAGTTTCATGTCTCGAAACGATTTTAAAGGAGGGGGAATATCTTCCCCTTCAGTTAAGATTCGTAATTTGTCCCTAAGCGCTTCATGTCGACTTGGGGGGTATTCTAAAATAAATCTTGGAGGGCGCCAACTGAAAATGTTTAGATATATAATCAAAGATATTAACTTTGTTGAAAAAATTAAGCTTTTAATAAAAAGAAAGATACCAACCTTGTTTTAATGGGTTCGGTGTATTGAACGCCCTTCGCAATTTCTGAAACCCCCATTAAAGCCTTTTTTTCTGCTACAATTTCCAGAATTTCTTCCTCTTTTCGTAACTGTCGTTCCACGGCGCTAACTTTTTTTGCTTTAAAAAATATTCTGTTAGTTTTATAAACCCCAAAACAATTTTACTTTACCTTCTGCAATTTTCTTCAACTCGGTGTGTTGATCCAAAAGAGAAACATTATTTTTGCGCCCCCATAATTCATCATCTTCTTCTCCATCATCTGAATCGTTTTCGCTTGACGACTTGCTTTTTTGTTGCTCTGATTCATTTCTTAGCTATAAACCCGAAAATTAAATATACTTATGGTGGATTAAAAAATATTAGGAATTCTTACTTGTCCGACTCTTCCAAGTTTAATTAGTTGTTGCTTTTTGCGTTCTTTTACAGGAACATAGGGCACATAATCGTCAGCTTCGTCTTCCAAATCCGAAATTTTGGTCTTCTCTTCTCGACGATATTTCTAAAAATTTTACCATGGAATTTAGACGCCTAATTCATTTTAATATTTATACTGATTTATTACCTTAACTGGAGGTGGGTCACTCATTTTTATTACAATTTACTGCTTATAAACGCATATTTACGTAATTTTTAATTTTGTTTTATAAACGAAGTGATTATAACCTCACTTTTAAGGAAAACATAGCGGCTTCGCGACCGCCAGACGGCGAATACGCTTGTCCAAGATCAGCTTTATGTTTCTGAGCTGTAAACGGAGCATTAATTTTAGTTCAAATGATTCACTCTTTTGAGTTTTGATTTATGTCAATTTTTTTAAACACTCATAACAAAATACCTTATAAAATCACTATTTTTGTATAAAACTTTGTAAATTTTTCATAGAAAAAAATGGAAACGTTAATAAAAGTAATGGTGAAGTGGAGTGGTAAGGAATACGAAGTCGAACTAACAGAAAACGAATCTGTGTTGGACCTAAAAAACTCGATACAAAAGGCAACAGGAGTTCGACCCGAAAGACAAAAGTTGTTAAATCTTAAACTAAAAGGTTTATTACCTTAAACTCTCTTTAACTTAAGCACTAATACATAATTATTCGCAGGTAAAATGCCAGATGATGATTGCAGACTAGGGCAATTAAAACTGAAAACGGGCTTTAAGCTAATGATGATGGGTTCTCTTGAAGAAGACATTGCGGAAGCCAACGCAGCCCCGATGGATTTACCGGAAGTGGTCAACGATCTCGATATAGAGGACGAAGAAGTCGCCATAGAAAACCAAGATGTTTACTTAGCTAAAATAGAGAAGCGGATCAAAGACTACGAAGTTAAAATCTTAAACGAGTCACGTCCAGGCAAAAGTCTGCTTGTGCTGGACATAGATTATACCTTATTTGATCATAGATCGTCTGCCGAATGCGGGGCTGAACTAATGAGGCCTTATTTACACGAGTTTTTAACTTCGGCGTATGAGGATTACGATATTGTGATTTGGTCTGCCACTGGCATGAAGTGGATTGAGGAGAAAATGAAACTTTTGGGGGTTTCTACGCATGCAGCTTATAAAATAGCCTTTTATCTGGACTCTATGGCAATGATTTCGGTGCATATTCCTAAATACGGAGTTTTAGACGTAAGTTAACAAAGTTTGTCTTTTCTCCGTCTTGTAACCCAATTTTATTAAATAAAAAACTGTTTTTAGGTAAAGCCTCTGGGCGTAATTTGGGGCAAGTTTCCCCAGTATACCCCCAAAAACACAATAATGTTTGATGATATTCGTCGCAACTTTATAATGAATCCAAAAAATGGTTTAAGAATCCGACCATTTCGTCAAGCTCATTTTAATCGTGATACCGACACAGAATTATTAAGACTGTCCAAATATCTTAAGGATTTAGCCGATTGCTGCCTCGATTTTTCTTCTGTTAATCATAGGAATTGGGAAAAATACAAGCCAAAGAGAAGAGAACGTAGATCTAATCACTAGTTTTGTAAAAAATGTATTATTACCCACCTTATTAACCAGAATTTGTGCACTATTTCGACTACTAATAATATTTTTTTAACTCAAATGACCAATTATTATTATTTATTAACCACGTTGTTCGTTTAAACTTTCCAAAAGTGCCAAGGTTTTTTAATTGCAAAGTTGGGCAAATTTTCAAAATTTTTAAATCACGGATTTTAATGAAACGTTTGCATATTACTTTTTTTTGTAAAGTATAAAATTATGCGAATTAGGACGCATAGAAAAAAGTGTGGTTCCGCGTTTAAAGTTGCCGACAACTACTAGCAGCAAAACTATAAAACTTTGAAACAATTTATGATTCGAGTTTTAAAGTCGTTTAATTAAGTATCCAAGGCGTTTATTAAGCGTATTTCTGACCAAGCGAACTAAAAAACTGTAAATATTTGAACCTTTACCCTTTTAACTTTAACTACTTTTGAAAGTTGGGTATACATCAAAAAAAAAAAATTATTTCGAATTTAAATATTTCTAATTCTATTTATTTAAATACTTTTATTTATATCTATGACCCTGTGACCTTAAGACCTAATTTAAAAACGTGGATTCCAACTCAAAAAGCGCATTTCACTAAAATCATAATCTCTTAAAACCGACTTAATTGTTTGGTCCTTAATGGCTTGCAAGAAATGTAATTTTTCTAAAAATTTTATACAGATTTATTTCAAAGCAGTTTAGAACAATTTCTATTTTTCAAAATACAGATTTTGGAATAAGTGAAATATTTTATAGCCCCTAAAGGCTTTTAAAGAATTATTTTTTTGTAACCGTAACACATTATAAAAGAAGGTTTTTTTAATAAAAGTTCTATTTTCGGAGTGCAGGATATATTTCGATTTTTTTTATTTAGGTTGGCTTATTTAATCGAGATAGACAATTAAAACGTTTATAATTACCTCGATAATTATATGTTTTAAACTAGAATGGGTAGAAATTGAAATGGGCAGAAGTTGAAACGCGTAGAAGTTACTCTTCGCAAATAAGTAGCTCGAGTAAAATTCGTAATCGGTAGAAGTGTAGTTTTATATTTTGTAAATCAAAGCTAAATGAATTTTTTATATAATTGCTACACATTCTATGGTATACTCTTCGCAAGAAAACCATTATAGAATAATTAATAGTTTCTTATAAAAATAAAATTTATGTAAATAAAATCTGCGAAGAGTGCAAACTACTAACAGAAAACACGAAGAATTTTGTTAACGAAGAGGATAAACGTCAGTTCTGACGTTCAAGATATTTAAGGTTATTTGTTCTGACAGCTGGCTTTGTTTCTTTGTTTGAAATATTTTTGGCATGGCCTTCTTGACCGACGCGTGACGCTATTTGGACTTTTTTGCTACTGAAATCTTTTTGTTTTTTTAACCTTACTTGCTAACTTTACAAAAAAAGAACTAACATTTTTAATAAAAAATTAAATTTTTATTAATTTTGTAAAAAATATTTTTTTTTGTAGATTGAACAATAACGGAGATAGGAGGTTTTTTTGTGCTGGGGGGTAATTGGGGGGGTCTGACAAAAAAACTAAAGAATACTTTTTGGTGAAGAATTAAATTTTCTATATTTTATGTCGAATAATTTTTTTTGTAAATTTAATAATAGTCGAGCTACGAATTTTTTTTCATTTGGGGGGCTGAAAGGGGGGCTTTGCAGTACCCGGATTTTCGTCAAAAACAATAGGGTTCTTCCTCTTATAGGGATCGATTTTTCCCTAAAATTTGAATTGGATAGGAATTTCGGTTCTTAAGATAGCGTGTTTACAAGAAACGTGACATACACCAGACCGACCGACCGACCGACCGACCGACCGACCGACCGACCGACCGACCGACCGACCGACCGACCGACCGACCGACGGACGGAAAAAAAATGAAAATCTTAAAAAGTCATGAAACGCACGAATCTGCAAGAATTTTTGCTCTAGGATGAAAATTGACGATTTTAGGATTTTCTGATCGATTGCAATATACTCTTCGGACCTAATCTTGCGAAGAGTATAATAATAAATAGTTAAGATACCCCAGTCCCACGGCACTGTGCCACAGCCCGGACAGGGTGAATCTCTATGAATTCCCCCCCTACTTTTCTCAGTTATTAATAGGATTTTTAAAAAATTTAAAAACTCGTTTAACTCAGCAGATCCTAAAGTTTTTGAATCCAAAGTCAAATTTTTTGTAGGACCTATAGTATACAGGGGGTAAAAAAATATTTTTTTTTAAATGGAACACCCTATATTTTTTTACTTTTTCTTTTAGAACTTTTTACCCTGAATTCAAAAATATATAACATGTTAACGCTAAAATTAAAAATGGCGGAGTTATTAACTGTCAAAATTTATGTTTTTTAGCCATTTTATTCAAGTTTTTTGTGAATAACTTTGTAATAACATTAAAAAAACCCGATTTTTATTCATTATTATGTTCTAAGCAAGAAAACTGTAACTTAAATTAATTCAAAATAATTTTATTTTAAATTTTTGATTGAAAATTAGGAAAAAAATGACAAAAAATAATTAATTTTGACAGCTAATAACTCCGCCATTTTTAATTTTAGCGTTAACATGTTATATATTTTTGAATTCAGGGTAAAAAGTTCCAAAAGAAAAAATAAAAAAAAAAAGGGTGTTCCATTCAAAAAAAATATTTTGTTTACCCCATGTATACTATAGGTCCTAAAAAATTTTTGACTTGGATTCAAAAACTTTAGGATCTGCTGAATTAAACGAGTTTTTAAATTTTTTAAAAATCTTATTAATAACTGAGATAAGTAGGGGGGGAATTCATAGAGACTCACCCTGTACAAATACTCGTCTGCAACATCGGATCCGTATCTAAAATTGTTTATTTCGATCCGCTTAGACTGTGCGAATACACTTCCTAATGTTCAAACGATAAACAAACAGTGATAAAAACAGAAACATAAATCAAAGTGTATCTTATTTTTTAGTATCGCATCAACAATGACGAAGTCCACATTATTCCTAATATTCTTTTGTGTCTCCAAAGTGTTTTGCGCTTTTCCAAATAATTATCCAAAATTCCAGCAGATCCCACTTCGAAAGGATCCTGGGCCACCTTTGATTTTAACACCCCTAATTGAACAAAATCAAATCCAAGAAGCACAGCTAGCTTCAGAAGTAAAGTTCAAGGAATTTCTGGGAGTTAAGAGTTATTCCGGTTATTTGACCGTGAATAAGGAACATGACTCGAATATGTTCTTCTGGTTTTTTCCATCTGAAAATGATTATGCTAATGCCCCTGTTGTTTTGTGGTTGCAAGGAGGACCGGGGGCAACATCAATGATAGGACTTTTTGGCGAAAACGGACCATTTCAGGTAAAAAACTATAAAATAAACTATGAAGAAGTTTATTTTATGATGCTCAACATATTTATTTAAGGTCTTTAATGAGAAAGAATTAAAATTAAGGAAATACTCTTGGTCCCATACCCATTCAGTAATTTACATTGACAATCCAGTAGGATCTGGATACAGTTTTACCAAAGATGGTTACGTTCAAGACGAAGTTCAAGTTGGTGAAGATTTGTACAATGCCTTGCAACAATTCTTTCTACTATTTCCAGAATTGCAGAAGAATGCGTTTTTTGTCACTGGAGAATCATATGCAGGTAATGAAAAAAATTTAGTACATACTTTTACAGGGGTAAATCTGTGGGTAGGTAAATTAAATTTTCATTTATCAAATAATATTAAACATAAAAAAAAACATTGCTTCTATTATTTTTGTCAATATTTCATATTAACATTAACACATAAAAGTATAATGTAAAGATGTAAAATCAAAGTTAACTTATTTTTAACACTGATTTGGGCGTATACACCCAGAGCTGCTTTCTACAAAACCTTTTTGACAAAAACAACCTTGTTTGCACATTAATATACAAGGACGGTTAACTTGCTTATAATTTTCACAAGTATCCTCGCAATGGGATCCACATTTATCATAAACTGCATTTATGCCACATCCTAAAAATAGTAAATTTTAGTACTAGGAGTTAAAGCGATACTTTATGTGACGAGGCAGTAAGATTGTCGAGCGAATGCGGGACATAAAATTAAAAAGTGACTTTTAATGCCGCTACCAACTTTTTTTAAACGTCAAAAAAACATCACTTTAATGACATTTATTTTAAAATAAATAAAAGTAAACTAAAATAAGTAAATTAAGGGCATGGACCGAATGGTAACCTTATTACCGGTTAAAGAGAGAAAGATGGGCATATACGAGGTGGCCGCGCTATAAAATTTAATGAGGGTTGATTTGGTGGAGGTGGCCGCATTTTACTGCATGGGTCATGGTGGAAGTGGCCGCGGTACCTTTTCTACCTGCTTCCATGTTTAGGAGGTAGAAAAAGAGCTGTCTCAGAAGTTTTGTGAATGGATGAGTATAAACACCAAACGAATTTTATTTTTATAAAATAACAACGGTAACTATCAATATTTTATTGAAAAAATGATTTACATTGCAGTTTGGTGACATAAGCACATTTGTTTAAATATTCTTTTTAGCAGCAAACCTTACCCTAACCTACCTAACCTAGTGTCCCCCAGTGGATGTGTCCTCCAGTGCTTTTAAAAAAGTCTGTCGGTAACATTAAAACTTAAAAAAACATGCATTGAGTACTTTCAACGTTGCTGGCTTGTTTTAATGATAATAAAAGTCTGTATATTATCCAAAGGATTCTCTTTTTTATAATTTTCTAATATCATAACTCAATAAAACATCGGATACAGAAAAATAAATCTGGGTAAAAGGAAGTTAATTAGTTGCGGCCACTACTACCAAACCAGAAATATCGCGCGGCCACTTCGACCATGCACCCTGCAATTAGGCGCGGCCACCAAGTAGTCTTTTCAGGTAGATGCGGCCACTTGGTATTCTCCCAGAAAGATATACACACACCTAGGTATATCATAGACAAAGTTGACCATTCAGACTATTCACCTTTCCCGCCGTTGATCACCCTCGCGGTCGTTATACTTGGGAAACGTCAGATATGCGTCAGATTGACACAAATCATTGTGATGCTGGTGGTCATTTAGTTTACCAAGTATAACGACCGCGATTGTGGCCTACGGCTGAAAAGATCTATACCCTAAATTTATTACAAAGCCATTGTATTTAGGCGTTTTAATAAAAAGTATCGTATACTACACGGAGTTGAACTGCCTCGGCAGAATTCTCGGTCTAGCTTCGCGTCAGGCGAATGTTTCTGCCTCATCACACAACGCATCACTTCAATTCCTAGTACTAAAATCTACTATTGGTAGTGCCAATAAAAGTTACTTTTACTGCCGCCGTAAAAAAAATAGTAGACTTTAGTACTAGGTGTTAAAATGATGCTTTGTGTGACGAGGCAGGCGAGCGAAGCGAGATAGATAATTCTGCCGATGCCAGATTTGGATTAAATGAATATAAAGGTACTACTATTTACAAACAAATTCAGTTTTGACACATTTTCTGATCTATTATACACAATACCATGCCAAATACTTTACTATCAGAGAATATGCCAAATTTGGATTCGTCTATAAAGGGGAAAAATTCAAGTTTCATAAAATTCTTATAAATTATTTCTTACCTTTCCCGCCGTTGACCACCCTCGCGGTCGTTATACTTGGGAAACGTCAGATTGACACAAGTCATTGTGATGCTGGTAGTTATTTAGTTTCCTAAGTATAACTACCGCGATTGTGGCCTACGGCGGGAAAGATACTTACTTTTTAAAGGAATAACAGCATTTGTCAATGCTACAATGCTTAAAACAAAAGTACTAGGTAAAATTTTATGTTTAAAAATTAACTGAATATTTTTTAAATAAAATTATCGTTTATATATCAAAAATTTAAAAATTATATATTTATTTCACAGGCAAATTCAAAAACTAAAAAAAGAATAAATTTATTAGAGATTCCTGTTTTTTTAACTTTCTACATTTTTTACTGTCTAATTTTAAGACAAAAGTGTTGTCGTTGTTGCCAAGTTTAATTTTTATTGTGTGTGGAAACAAACGGTAAAATATAAAATATTAAACCGTTTTTGCCCTATAACTTAAAAAAATCAATGCGAAGATCTTTAAACGTATTTAATTTTATTGTTTGTTTTAATTTTTTTTATTATATTTTAAAAGGGTTCGTAAAAAAATCATTTTTTTTGTTCTATGGTATGGTATTACAAAAACGCATAAAAAAATTAAATTAATTTTTTAAAATGTGAGTAATATCAATAAAGGGTTTTACTGGTTATTGTGGAAATTTTAATATGTATTAAAATATTTTGTTTGACTTTTAGTTTTAGTCAAATCAAATCAACCTACAACCAACAATCGATTTTTTTTTTTAAATAAATACTAGATTTTATGATTCAAAAAGTTTGCTAATTACTTATTGGGTAGAAAATTTAATTTTGCTCTTTTTTTTATCGAGTAAGCACTTTCTAAAAGATTTTTTTTAAATTTGCCCTATAGTTTTATTATAATTGTATGCAACTTCGTCAATTTGGGGTTTTACTCTTTGGATATCCAGTTACACCACTTAAAAAAGGTCCTACCCGGAATTTTGTCGATGTCCAAATACGGATTGACTTTATTATATATCAGAGCTCAGGATAGGGCACCGGTTTCGCAACGTTAAATGTGTCATGTTCTTTGTTTAGGTAAATTTGGTATTAATTTCTATTTAACTCATCATTAAATTAATAAAATAGGGCAAATCAACGAAACAACCATCATAAATATGATTGAATTCTTATTTAAATTCTAAATTTTTATTTGGCATAAAAAATAAACTAGAGCGGGTTAGGTCAGTGGATAGGTTAGATCAGTGAGTATGTTAGAGTTTTTTTTATAAAATTCCGACATTTAATAGGATACTCCTCGCAGTAATCAGAAAATAACAAAATTATAAATAAACAGTAATTTTCTCGTTAATTTTTTAAAATTATCAAAAAAAATGTGCGAAGAGGTAAAACTATTAACTCTTTTCATCTATAAAAAAAATTATTAGCGAAAAGCATAAATAGGTATCGATTCTGACACTGACGTTTAGGATTTAATTTGGCTTGAGAAAGATGCTTTTGTTTTAATTTTTTTTTGCAAAGCCACCTTGACCGAGTCTAAACTTACGTGACTTAGAACTTTTTTATCAAATGTAATACCACGAATGATGAGAGGATTGCCGGTAATACTAAATTTTATACGAAAACTTCGTTGCGTAGCAATTTTTACGAGTCAAATTGCCATGACAAAAAAACGAGTGCCTAGGCTGCGAAGCAGCCCTTGCACGAGTTTTTTTGCCAATGTCAATTTGACGAGTACAAAATTGCTTCACGCAACGAAGTTTGAGTAAATTAAAAATTAGTATTATCGTGCAATACTCGATTCATGAGTGGTATTCGAAAGATTATTTCCTGACAGAATTTAACTTACTTACAGTTTTTTTAATTAGGATAAGAAACATTCCAAATTTCTGCAAAATTTAAGTAACCATTTCAGTAGCATTACAACAACATTTTCAACGCAAATTTTTTCGCCTTCAGGTATTAAATACATAGTCTTTACATAATTTCTTTATTTTTTTGCAAAACACGTGTACCGAACAAAACGCATCTTTGCATTCATTTTTAAACTGTTTTTTAAGAACCTTTCAACACATCAAAAAAAAAGTGCAAGTTATGTCACTAATGTCAACTTGTAACATCAAGTCTGCTTATTGCACAGATCATACTGTGATCATAGAACTTACAACTCCCCCAAAACATTATCCAAAATTTAGGTTGATATAGGAGATTCAACACATAGTTATTTGGGATAAGGAATACCAGAGGTAGTCCTGTAGTGGAAGACATAGTTAAGTGTTTTGAAGAAAAGAACGCTTAGCCATGCCTAAGTGATAACACCACGTAGTCATAGCAACGTTGTGTTATCGCTGCGATAACACAACGGAGTCATAGCAACGTTGTGTTATCGCTGCGATAACACAACGGAGTCATAGCAACGTGGTGTTATCAGGCTAAATCGCAGGAAATGCGAGCTCAGATAGCAGGAGATGACTGGAAGGAAATAATCACTAAAAAACTTTCTTTTGGCTTTTTTTGTTTTAAAAACTTTACCAGAAAAAAAAATACTTTTTAACAAAATTTACAAAATTTAATTTTCTTCATTTTTTATGACCTAAGTTTTTTTTGGAAATTAAAAAATAACGAAGATACGACTTTTTTTTTAATTGGGGTCGCACAAAAAAAACTTTGAATTACTTTTTGTGAAGAATTGAAAGGGCTTGTATATTACCAAAAAAAAAGTTTTGTAAATTTTATAATAACCGAAATATTTTTCCAGTTGGGGGGCACTGGGGCCCCCTTTATCATTCTCTGATTTTTCTCAAAAACAATCCCAACCAAGATTTTAATAGGAACGATTTTTCCTGAAAATTTGAACATGATTAGGGTTTTCGTTCTTAAGTTATCGTGTTTACAAAAAACGTGACAGAGTTCAGACGGACAGACGAACAGACGGATTTTTTGAAAGTTGTTCAAAATTCGATGAAACGCACGAATATGAATTTTTGCTCTACGACGATTTTTGACGATTTTAGAATTTTCAAAACAATCACAATATACTCCTCGTTTTTGACTTTGTCTGCGAGGAGTATAATAAACCACTCTTTTTTATTATTTTTGTCAATATTTAAAATTAACACGTAAAACCATTAAAAGTATGTGTAGATATTATAGTAGATTATATAAAATCAAAGTTTGCTTTTTTATTTTTAACACTGATGTGGGCGTATACACCCATTTTTGCTTTCTACAAATCCTTTTTGACAAAAACAACCTGGTTTGCACATCGCTATACACATTCCGTGTCGATCGGTATAATTTTCACAAGTAGCCTCGCAAAAGGTTCCACATTCTTTATAAATTTCATTTTTGCCACATTTTAAAAAAATTATATGAATTTACATTCCACATACAGGGTGTTTTTTTTCGGACCCAGTTATGAGCACCGATTTTTACAAAAACTGAAAAGTGACTATTTAAGATCTGGGGCCCATTTCATTCTAGTCTGAAATAGCAGGCGACAGCATCATTGATGTCTGTAACGCTGTCTCCTATCATTTGTGACTAAAATCTCAACTTGTCAACTTAATCATTAATTAATGAGTAACGTGCGATCCACAAAATTTCCCCTCGGTTGGCGCATGGTAAATAAACTAAGGGCCCTTGAAGATGTATACATAGGTAAGGACAACTTTGACACTTGTGACAGTTAAATCAAATTGCATGGCTTACTAGATTTAAAAGACAATGAAAGCATTGTCTTTTAAATCTAGTAAGCCATGCAATTGGATCTAACTGTCATAAGAGTCAAAGTTGTCCTTACCTGAGTATATTCCAGAGACCTTAAAATAAACAGTTCTATGACAACTTTACTTGGACAATATGCCAAATTTGAATTCGTTTAAAAAGGGAAAAATTTAAGCTTTGTAATTTTTTTTTATAAAATCCTTATACTTACTTTTTATTTTATTACGAAACAAGTAATGGGCATTTATTAATGCGACAATGTTTAAAATAAACAAAAGTGGTAGGTAAAATTTCATGTTTAAGAATTAACTAAATATTATATAAAAAAATTATTGTTTATATACCAAAAATTAATTATTATTTATTTTTCAGACAAATCGAAAACTAGAAAAATAATAAATTTTTTATAATATTAATGCTTTTTTGCAACGTTGCAAATTAAAGGGGACTTGGGGGGCTTTCACTTCAACCCGAAACTAATTATTGTGCATTTTGTGGATTTAGCTTCCTGAATTGATGTTTTAACACAAAATCTGGCTGTTGTGTATTTTTTGTAAGAATTGCTATGTTTTTTTACTAACTAGGTATCTTGGCTTGAACGTAAAAATTGATATTTTAATATTCATAATCTTGCGCTAACGAATGTAATTGGTTTGGCCCTTAAAATAAAAAAAAATCAATGCGAAGAACTTAAACCGTATTTGATTTTATTACTTTTTTTAGTTTTTTTAATTATTTTTCAAAGTTAAAATCTGTAAAAATAAACTCATAAAAAAAAACAATTTTCTTGTTTATGATGATATTTACAAAATCGCATAAAAAATTAAATTACTTTCTAAAAACGTGGGTAATAGTACTTAAGGGTTTTGTTGGTTTACATCACTATTTCCGATTAGTGCACACCGAGGTGCACACATACATTGTGTTCAGTTGAGGATTAGACACCCCATAACTTTTTTAATATAGCAAATGCATTTTCAAGAAAAAAACCGGTCAATTTAGATACCGTCGAGGGGACATCTAAAAAAAATATAATATTGATTTTTTCTCTTTAATGCTTTGTCACCTAGCAGTCTCAACCTACGACTTTTAAATTACAACTCCTATTTTGTAATACCTTATTTGAAAGAGGAAAAAATAAGCTTTACGATGACGTTAAAAAAGTTCAAATCACTTTATAAGTGGGATGATTTTTAATGGCCGCTATCTGGACCAAACCATATCGATAGCCCCATTTTATGTTAATATTTTCATAACATTTGAATTTAAATTCTAAATTTTCATCAAGCATAAAAAATAAATAAACCACTCTTTTTTATTATTATTGTCAATATTTAAAATTAACACAAGTATGTGTAGATATTAGTAGATTATATAAAATCAAAGTTAACTTTTTTTAACACTGATGTGGGCGTATACACCCATTTTTGCTTTCTACAAATCCTTTTTGACAAAAACAACCTGGTTTGTCAGTCAACCTACACAATGAGTTTCGATCGTTATAATTTTCACAAGTAGCCAAGCAAGCGGCTGCATATTCTCTATAAACTTCATTGTTGCCACATTCTAAAAAAATTATGAATTTACATTCCACATACAGGGTGTTTTTTTTCAGACCCAGTTATGAGCACCGATTTTTACAAAATTTTCTAAAGTGACTATTTGAGATCTGGGGTTCATTTCATTCAAGTCGACAATTGTAGAATTTTAGTCTTAAATATCAGGCGACAGCATCATTGACGTCTGTATCGCTGTCTCCTATCATTTGTGACTGAAATCTCAACCTGTCAACTTAATCATTAATTAATGAGTAACGTGCGATCCACAAAATTTCCCCTCGGCTGACGCATGTTAAATAAACTAAGGGCCCTTAAAGATGTATACATAGGTAAGGACAACTTTGACACTTGTGACAGTTAAATCAAATTGCATGGCTTACTAGATTTAAAAGACAATGAGCATTGTCTTTTAAATCTAGTAAGCCATGCAATTGGATCTAACTGTCATAAGAGTCAAAGTTGTCCTTACCTGAGTATATTCCAGAGACCTTAAAATAAACAGTTCTATGACAACTTTACTTGGACAATATGCCAAATTTGAATTCGTTTAAAAAGGGAAAAATTTAAGCTTTGTAACTTTTTTTTATAAAATCCTTATACTTACTTTTTATTTTATTACGAAACAAGTAATGGGCATTTATTAATGCGACAATGTTTAAAATAAACAAAAGTGGTAGGTAAAATTTCATCTTTAAGAATGAACTAAATATTATATAAAAAAACTAGAAATGGGTTAGATCAGTGGGTGGATTAGGTCAGTGAATTGGTTAGATTAGTGAGCCTGTTAGAGTTTTTTTATAAAATGCCGACATTAAATAGGATACTCCTCGCAGTAATCAGAAAACAATAAAATTTAAATGAACAATAATTTTTTAAAATTACAAAAAAAAATCTGCGAGGAGGTTATACTATTTTTCTATAAAAAAAAAGATTCATTAGCGAAAAGCATAAATGCGTATTTATTCTGACACTGACGTTTAAGATTTAATTTGGCTTAGAAAGGTGCTTTTGTTTCAATTTTTTTTTGCAAAGCCACCTTGACCGAACCTAGACTTACGTGACTTAAAACTTTTTTATCACTAAAAACCTTTTTTTTTTGCCATTTTGTCTTAAAAACTTCACAAAAAAAAAAAAACAAAAAATATATTTTGATACAGAATTTAATTTCCTATCATTTTTATGACCTACGTTTTTTTTGTAAATTGAAAAATAACGAAGATACGGCTTTTTTTTAAATTGGGGGGCTTATGTGGGGCCGGACAAAAAAAACTTTAGAATACTTTTAGTAGAGAATTAAAAGGGCTTTAAAGTTAACAGAAAAAAAATTCTGTAATTTTTATAATAACTGAAATATGAATTTTTTCTCACTTGGGGGGTGCCGCAGCCCCCCTTATTATTTTCCGATTTCTTTCCTGAAAATTTGAACTTGATGGGATCTTTGGTACTCAAGTTAGAGTGTCTACAAAAAACGTGACAGACGGACAGACGGACGGACGGACGGATTTTTTGAAAGTTGTTCAAAATTCGAGGAAACGCACGAATCTGCAAGAATTTTTGCTCTACGACGATTTTTGACGATTTTAGAATTTTCAAAACAATCACAATATACTCCTCGTTTTTGACTTTGTCTGCGAGGAGTATAATTATTGTTTATATACCAAAAATTAATTATTATTTATTTTTCAGACAAATCGAAAACTAGAAAAATAATAAATTTTTTATAATATTAATGCTTTTTTGCAACGTTGCAAATTAAAGGGGACTTGGGGGGCTTTCACTTCAACCCGAAACTAATTATTGTGCATTTTGTGGATTTAGCTTCCTGAATTGATGTTTTAACACAAAATCTGGCTGTTGTGTATTTTTTGTAAGAATTGCTATGTTTTTTTACTAACTAGGTATCTTGGCTTGAACGTAAAAATTGATATTTTAATATTTATAATCTTGCGCTAACGAATGTAATTGGTTTGGCCCTTAAAATAAAAAAAAATCAATGCGAAGAACTTAAACCGTATTTGATTTTATTACTTTTATTACTTTTTTTAGTTTTTTTAATTATTTTTCAAAGTTAAAATCTGTAAAAATAAACTCATAAAAAAAAACAATTTTCTTGTTTATGATGATATTTACAAAATCGCATAAAAAATTAAATTACTTTCTAAAAACGTGGGTAATAGTACTTAAGGGGTTTGCCGAAGATTTTGTTGGTTTACATCACTATTTCCGATTAGTGCACACCGAGGTGCACACATACATTGTGTTCAGTTGAGGATTAGACACCCCATAACTTTTTTAATATAGCAAATGCATTTTCAAGAAAAAAACCGGTCAATTTAGATACCGTCGAGGGGACATCTAAAAAAAATATAATATTGATTTTTTATCTTTAATCCATTGTCACCTAGTACTCTCAACCTACGACTTTTAAATTACAACTTCTATTTTGTAATACCTTATTTGAAAGAGAAAAAAATAAGCTTTCCGATGACGTTAAAAAAATTCAAATCACTGTAGTGGGATGATTTTTACTGGCCGCTATCTGGACCAAATTATATCGATAGCCCCATTTTATGTTAATATTTTCATAACATTTGAATTTAAATTCTAAATTTTCATTAAGCATAAAAAATAAATAAACCACTCTTTTTTATTATTTTTGTCAATATTTAAAATTAACACAAGTATGTGTAGATATTAGTAGATTATATAAAATCAAAGTTAACTTTTTTTAACACTGATGTGGGCGTATACACCCAGAGCTGCTTTCTACAAAACCTTTTTGACAAAAACAACCTTGTTTGCACATCATTATACAAGGACGGGGAACTTGCTTATAATTTTCACAAGTATCCTCGCAAAAGGTTCCACATTCTTTATAAACTTCATTTTTGCCACATTCTAAAAAAATTATATGAATTTATATTCCACATACAGGGTGATTTTTTTCAGACCGAGTTATGAGCACCGATTTTTAAAAAAAATTCTAAAGTGACTATTATTTTAAGATCTGGGGCCCACTTCATTCAAGTCGACAATTGTAGAATTTTAGTCTTAAATAGCATTGACGTCTGTAAAGCTGTCTCCTACCATTTGGGACTAAAATTGTCTACTTTGTCAACTTAATAATTAATTAATGAGTAACGTGCGATCCACAAAATTTCCCCTCGACTCTTGCCATCATACCTCAAAAACGTGATAGTCGACAATGTTTTAACAATGTAAAAATTCACCTGTCCATGGCAAGAGTTGAGGTATAATTTTGTGGATCGCACGATATTAGTATAAATATTAATTTTCCTGAAATGGTCCCCTAGGGCTTTTATAAAAATTACAAGTCGACAATTTTAAAAATCTCACATTTTTACTTGTACAATATGCCAAATTT
This sequence comes from Cartodere bifasciata, assembly GCA_963920755.1. Classification (NCBI taxonomy): domain Eukaryota; kingdom Metazoa; phylum Arthropoda; class Insecta; order Coleoptera; family Latridiidae; genus Cartodere; species Cartodere bifasciata. The sequence continues at coordinate 17,081,547 of OY987196.1, read as the reverse complement.
GAATTCGTTTAAAAAGGGAAAAAATTTAAGCTTTGTAATTTTTTTTCATAAAATCCTTATACAGGGTGGCCACTCTACCTGGAAAACCTGGAAAGTCAGGGAATCGTAATAGTGTCTAATAAAGTCAGGGAAAGTCAGGGAATTAATCAAATTTTAAGAAAATGTCAGGGAAAGTATATGTTTAGTCAGGGAGAATTTTTAACTTATTCTTTTCTGCAAAATTATTTTACAAAAAAAAAATAACCTAAAGAAATTTGTTGATTTGTAAATCTTAAAAAAGTCAGGGAAAGTCAGGGAAAAGTAAAGAAAAAAAGTCAGGGAAAGTCAGGGAATCCAATAATTAATTTTTAATGGCCACCCTGTACTTACTTTTTATTTTATTACGAAACAAGTAATGGGCATTTATCAATGCGACAATGTTTAAAATAAACAAAAGTGGTAGGTAAAATTTCATGTTTAAGCATTAACTAAATATTATATAAAAAAATTATTGTTTATATACCAAAAATTAGTTATTATTTATTTTTCAGACAAATCGAAAACTAGAAAAATAATAAATTTATTATAATATTAATGCTTTTTTCCAACGTTGCAAATTAAAGGGGACTTGGAGGGCTTTCACTTCAATCCGAAACTAATTATTGTGCATTTTGTGGATTTAGCTTCCTGAATTGATGTTTTAACACAAAATTTGGCTGTTGTGTATTTTTTGTAAGAATTGCTATGTTTTTTTACTAACTAGGTATCTTGGCTTGAACGTAAAAATTGATATTTTAATATTTATAATCTTGCGCTAACGAATGTAATTGGGACACAAATATCTCTTATATATTCTGCAAAGAAACAGTTAAAAATAAAATATAAAACCGTCTTAGCCCTTAAATTCAAAAAAATCAATGCGAAGAACTTAAACCGTATTTGATTTAATTACTTTTTTCAGTTTTTTTAATTATTTTTTAAAATTTAAATCTGTAAAAAAAACTCATAAAAAAAAGTAAAAAAAAACAATTTTCTTGTTTTATGATATTTACAAAATCGCACAAAAAATTAAATTACTTTCTAAAAACGTGGGTAATAGTACTTAAGGGTTTTGTTGGTTTACATCACTATTTCCGATTAGTGCACACCGAGGTGCACACATACATTGTGTTCAGTTGAGGATTAGACACCCCATAACTTTTTTAATATAGCAATGCATTTTTAAGAAAAAAACCGGTCAATTAAGATACCGTCGAGGGGACATCTAAAAAAATATAATATTGACTTTATATCTTTAATTCATTGTCACCTAGCACTCTCAACCTACGGCTTTAAAATTACAACTTCTATTTTGTAATACCTTATTTGAAAGAGAAAAAAATAAGCTTTACGATGACGTTAAAAAAATTCAAATCACTGTAGTGGGATGATTTTTACTGGCCGCTATCTGGACCAAATTATATCGATAGCCCCATTTTATGTTAATATTTTCATAACATTTGAATTTAAATTCTAAATTTTCATTAAGCATAAAAAATAAACTAGTTAGCGGGTTAGATCAGTGAGTGGGTTAGGTTTTATTATAAAATGCCTACATTTAATAGGATACTCCTCGCAGTAATTAAGCAATCACAATATTTTATAAAAGTAACATTTTTTTTAAATTTAAAACAAAAATCTGCGAAGAGGTCGAACTATTAACTCACTTTCGCAAAAAAAAATATTTATTAGCGAAGAGCATCAATATGAATTCTGACACTGACGTTTAGGATTTAATTTGACTTTAGAAAGATGCTGCTTTGTTTCAAATGTTTTTGCAAAGCCACCTAGACCGAGGCCAAGACTTATGGGACTTAGAACTTTTTTATTACTAAAAACCTTTCTTTTGGCTTTTTATGCCCTAATAACTTAACAAAAAAAATACAAAAAATTATTTTTAATACAGAATGACATTTTCTTTAATTTTTTAATAAACATTTTTTTTGTAAATTCAAAAATAACGAAAATACAACGTTTTTTCTTATTGGGGGGCTAATGGGGGGTCGGATCAAAAAAAATTTAGAATAATTTTTGTAAAGAGTTTAAAGGGCTTTGATATTACGGAAATTTTTTTTTTCTTAAATTTATAATAACTGAAATATGAATTTTTTAACAGTTTGGGGGCCCCGCTACCCCCCTTGTTATTATCCGATTTTTTCCAATAACAATCCCAACCAAGATTTTAATAGGAACGATTTTTCCTGAAAATTTGAACATGATTGGGGTCTTCGTTCTCAAGTTATCGTGTTTACAAAAAACGTGACAGAGTTCAGACGGACAGACAGACAGACAGACAGACAGACAGACAGACAGACAGACAGACAGACAGACAGACAGACAGACAGACGGATTTTTTGAAAGTTGTTCAAAATTCGATGAAACGCACGAATCTGCAAGAATTTTTGCTCTAGGATGATTTTTGACGATTTTAGAATTTTCAAAACAATCACAATATACTCCTCGTTTTCGACTTTGTCTGCGAGGAGTATAATAAACCACTCTTTTTTATTATTTTTGTCAATATTTAAAATTAACACGTAAAACCATTAAAAGTATGTGTAGATATTATAGAAGATTATATAAAATCAAAGTTTGCTTTTTTATTTTTAACACTGATGTGGGCGTATACACCCATTTTTGCTTTCTACAAATCCTTTTTGACAAAAACAACCTGGTTTGCACATCGCTATACACATTCCGTGTCGATCGGTATAATTTTCACAAGTAGCCTCGCAAAAGGTTCCACATTCTTTATAAATTTCATTTTTGCCACATTCTAAAAAAAATATATGAATTTACATTCCACATACAGGGTGTTTTTTTTCGGACCCAGTTATGAGCACCGATTTTTACAAAAACTGAAAAGTGACTATTTAAGATCTGGGGCCCATTTCATTCTAGTCGACAATTGTAGAATTTTAGTCTGAAATAGCAGGCGACAGCATCATTGATGTCTGTAACGCTGTCTCCTATCATTTGTGACTAAAATCTCAACTTGTCAACTTAATCATTAATTAATGAGTAACGTGCGATCCACAAAATTTCCCCTCGGTTGGCGCATGGTAAATAAACTAAGGGCCCTTGAAGATGTAAACATAGGTAAGGACAACTTTGACACTTGTGACAGTTAAATCAAATTGCATGGCTTACTAGATTTAAAAGACAATGAAAGCATTGTCTTTTAAATCTAGTAAGCCATGCAATTGGATCTAACTGTCATAAGAGTCAAAGTTGTCCTTACCTGAGTATATTCCAGAGACCTTAAAATAAACAGTTCTATGACAACTTTACTTGGACAATATGCCAAATTTGAATTCGTTTAAAAAGGGAAAAATTTAAGCTTTGTAATTTTTTTTTATAAAATCCTTATACTTACTTTTTATTTTATTACGAAACAAGTAATGGGCATTTATTAATGCGACAATGTTTAAAATAAACAAAAGTGTTAGGTAAAATTTCATGTTTAAGAATTAACTAAATATTATATAAAAAAATTATTGTTTATATACCAAAAATTAATTATTATTTATTTTTCAGACAAATCGAAAACTAGAAAAATAATAAATTTTTTATAATATTAATGCTTTTCTGCAACGTTGCAAATTAAAGGGGACTTGGGGGGCTTTCACTTCAACCCGAAACTAATTATTGTGCATTTTGTGGATTTAGCTTCCTGAATTGATGTTTTAACACAAAATCTGGCTGTTGTGTATTTTTTGTAAGAATTGCTATGTTTTTTTACTAACTAGGTATCTTGGCTTGAACGTAAAAATTGATATTTTAATATTCATAATCTTGCGCTAACGAATGTAATTGGTTTGGCCCTTAAAATAAAAAAAAATCAATGCGAAGAACTTAAACCGTATTTGATTTTATTACTTTTATTACTTTTTTTAGTTTTTTTAATTATTTTTCAAAGTTAAAATCTGTAAAAATAAACTCATAAAAAAAAACAATTTTCTTGTTTATGATGATATTTACAAAATCGCATAAAAAATTAAATTACTTTCTAAAAACGTGGGTAATAGTACTTAAGGGGTTTGCCGAAGATTTTGTTTATTTACATCACTATTTCCGATTAGTGCACACCGAGGTGCACACATACATTGTGTTCAGTTGAGGATTAGACACCCCATAACTTTTTTAATATAGCAAATGCATTTTCAAGAAAAAAACCGGTCAATTTAGATACCGTCGAGGGGACATCTAAAAAAAATATAATATTGATTTTTTATCTTTAATCCATTGTCACCTAGTACTCTCAACCTACGACTTTTAAATTACAACTTCTATTTTGTAATACCTTATTTGAAAGAGAAAAAAATAAGCTTTCCGATGACGTTTAAAAAAATTCAAATCACTTTATAAGTGGGATGATTTTTAATGGCCGCTATCTGGACCAAACCATATCGATAGCCCCATTTTATGTTAATATTTTCATAACATTTGAATTTAAATTCTAAATTTTCATTAAGCATTAAAAATAAATAAACCACTCTTTTTTATTATTTTTGTCAATATTTAAAATTAACACATAAAACCATTAAAAGTATGTGTAGATATTAGTAGATTTTATAAAATCAAAGTTAACTTTTTTTAACACTGATGTGGCTGTATACACCCATTTTTGCTTTCTACAAATCCTTTTTGACAAAAACAACCTGGATTGCACATCTTGATACAAGGACGTCCATGGGTATAGTTTTCACAATTAGCCTCGCAAAAGGTTCCACATCGTTTATAAACTTCATTTTTGCCACATTCTAAAAAAATTATATAAATTTATATTCCACATACAGGGTGATTTTTTTCAGACCCAGTTATGAGCACCGATTTTTAAAAAAAATTCTAAAGTGACTATTTATTTTAAGATCTGGGGCCCACTTCATTCAAGTCGACAATTGTAGAATTTTAGTCTTAAATAGCATTGACGTCTGTAAAGCTGTCTCCTACCATTTGGGACTAAAATTGTCTACTTGTCAACTTAATAATTAATTAATGAGTTACGTGCGATCCACAAAATTTTTCCCTCGACTCTTGCCATCATACCTCAAAAACGTGATAGTCGACAATGTTTTAACAATGTAAAAATCCATGCCAAGAGTTGAGGTAAAATTTTGTGGATCGCACGATATTAGTATAAATATTAATTTTCCTGAAATGGGCCCCTAGGGCTTTTAGTCGACAATTTTAAAAATCTCACATAACAGGAGACATTATCCAAACGCGTTTGGATTCAATGAATAGAGACCTACTACTATATTTACAAACAACAAATCCAGGTTTGACACATTTTCTGATCTATGATCTATTCAAAATACGCATGGTAAATAAACAGTTCTATGACAACTTTACTTGTACAATATGCCAAATTTGAATTCGTTTAAAAAGGGAAAAAATTTAAGCTTTGTAATTTTTTTTCATAAAATCCTTATACTTACTTTCTATTTTATCACGAAACAGGTAATGGGCATTTATCAATGCGACAATGTTTAAAATAAACAAAAGTGGTAGGTAAAATTTCATGTTTAAGCATTAACTAAATATTATATAAAAAAATTATTGTTTATATACCAAAAATTAATTATTATTTATTTTTCAGACAAATCGAAAACTAGAAAAATAATAAATTTATTATAATATTAATGCATTTTTCCAACGTTGCAAATTAAATGGGACTTGGGGGGCTTTCACTTCAACCCGAAACTAATTATTGTGCATTTTGTGGATTTAGCTTCCTGAATTGATGTTTTAACACAAAATCTGGCTGTTGTGTATTTTTTGTAAGAATTGCTATGTTTTTTTACTAACGAGGTATCTTGGCTTGAACGTAAAAATTGATATTTTAATATTTATAATCTTGCGCTAACGAATGTAATTGGTACACAAATATCTCTTATATATTCTGCAAAGAAACAGTTAAAAATAAAATATAAAACCGTCTTAGCGAAGAGGTAAAACTATTAACTCTTTTCATCTATAAAAAAAATTATTAGCGAAAAGCATAAATATGTATCGATTCTGACACTGACGTTTAGGATTTAATTTGGCTTGAGAAAGATGCTTTTGTTTTAATTTTTTTTTGCAAAGCCACATTGACCGAGTCTAAACTTACGTGACTTAGAACTTTTTTATCAAATGTAATACCACGAATGATGAGAGGATTGCCGGTAATACTAAATTTTATACGAAAACTTCGTTGCGTAGCAATTTTTACGAGTCAAATTGCCATGACAAAAAAACGAGTGCCTAGGCTGCGAAGCAGCCCTTGCACGAGTTTTTTTGTCAATGTCAATTTGACGAGTACAAAATTGCTTCACGCAACGAAGTTTGAGTAAATTAAAAATTAGTATTATCGTGCAATACTCGATTCATGAGTGGTATTCGAAAGATTATTTCCTGACAGAATTTAACTTACTTACAGTTTTTTTTAATTAGGATAAGAAACATTCCAAATTTCTGCAAAATTTAAGTAACCATTTCAGTAGCATTACAACAACATTTTCAACGCAAATTTTTTCGTCTTCAGGTATTAAATACATAGTTTTCTACATAATTTCTTTATTTTTTTGCAAAACACGTGTACCGAACAAAACGCATCTTTGCATTCCTTTTTAAACTGTTTTTTAAGAACCTTTCAACAAATCAAAAAAAAAGTGCAAGTTATGTCACTAATGTCAACTTGTAACATCAAGTCTGCTTATTGCTCAGATCATACTGTGATCATAGAACTTACAACTCCCCCAAAACATTATCCAAAATTTATGTTGATATAGGAGATTCAACACATAGTTATTTGGGATAAGGAATACCAGAGGTAGTCCTGTAGTGGAAGACATAGTTAAGTGTTTTGAAGAAAAGAACGCTTAGCCATGCCTAAGTGATAACACCACGTAGTCATAGCAACGTTGTGTTATCGCTGCGATAACACAACGGAGTCATAGCAACGTGGTGTTATCAGGCTAAATCGCAGGAAATGCGAGCTCAGATAGCAGGAGATGACTGGAAGGAAATAATCACTAAAAAACTTTCTTTTGGCTTTTTTTGTTTTAATATTTATACCAGCAAAAAAAAATACTTTTTAACAAAATTTACAAAATTTAATTTTCTTCATTTTTTATGACCTAAGTTTTTTTTGTAAATTAAAAAATAACGAAGATACGACTTTTTTTTTAATTGGGGGGCTTATGTGGGGTCGGACAAAAAAAACTTTGAATTACTTTTTGTGAAGAATTGAAAGGGCTTGTATATTACCAAAAAAAAAGTTTTGTAAATTTTATAATAACCGAAATATTTTTCCAGTTGGGGGGCACTGGGGCCCCCTTTGTCATTCTCTGATTTTTCTCAAAAACAATCCCAACCAAGATTTTAATAGGAACGATTTTTCCTGAAAATTTGAACATGATTAGGGTTTTCGTTCTTAAGTTATCGTGTTTACAAAAAACGTGACAGAGTTCAGACGGACAGACGAACAGACGGATTTTTTGAAAGTTGTTCAAAATTCGATGAAACGCACGAATATGCAAGAATTTTTGCTCTACGACGATTTTTGACGATTTTAGAATTTTCAAAACAATCACAATATACTCCTCGTTTTTGACTTTGTCTGCGAGGAGTATAATAAACCACTCTTTTTTATTATTTTTGTCAATATTTAAAATTAACACGTAAAACCATTAAAAGTATGTGTAGATATTATAGAAGATTATATAAAATCAAAGTTTGCTTTTTTATTTTTAACACTGATGTGGGCGTATACACCCATTTTTGCTTTCTACAAATCCTTTTTGACAAAAACAACCTGGTTTGCACATCGCTATACACATTCCGTGTCGATCGGTATAATTTTCACAAGTAGCCTCGCAAAAGGTTCCACATTCTTTATAAATTTCATTTTTGCCACATTCTAAAAAAAATATATGAATTTACATTCCACATACAGGGTGTTTTTTTTCGGACCCAGTTATGAGCACCGATTTTTACAAAAACTGAAAAGTGACTATTTAAGATCTGGGGCCCATTTCATTCTAGTCGACAATTGTAGAATTTTAGTCTGAAATAGCAGGCGACAGCATCATTGATGTCTGTAACGCTGTCTCCTATCATTTGTGACTAAAATCTCAACTTGTCAACTTAATCATTAATTAATGAGTAACGTGCGATCCACAAAATTTCCCCTCGGTTGGCGCATGGTAAATAAACTAAGGGCCCTTGAAGATGTAAACATAGGTAAGGACAACTTTGACACTTGTGACAGTTAAATCAAATTGCATGGCTTACTAGATTTAAAAGACAATGAAAGCATTGTCTTTTAAATCTAGTAAGCCATGCAATTGGATCTAACTGTCATAAGAGTCAAAGTTGTCCTTACCTGAGTATATTCCAGAGACCTTAAAATAAACAGTTCTATGACAACTTTACTTGGACAATATGCCAAATTTGAATTCGTTTAAAAAGGGAAAAATTTAAGCTTTGTAATTTTTTTTTATAAAATCCTTATACTTACTTTTTATTTTATTACGAAACAAGTAATGGGCATTTATTAATGCGACAATGTTTAAAATAAACAAAAGTGGTAGGTAAAATTTCATGTTTAAGAATTAACTAAATATTATATAAAAAAATTATTGTTTATATACCAAAAATTAATTATTATTTATTTTTCAGACAAATCGAAAACTAGAAAAATAATAAATTTTTTATAATATTAATGCTTTTCTGCAACGTTGCAAATTAAAGGGGACTTGGGGGGCTTTCACTTCAACCCGAAACTAATTATTGTGCATTTTGTGGATTTAGCTTCCTGAATTGATGTTTTAACACAAAATCTGGCTGTTGTGTATTTTTTGTAAGAATTGCTATGTTTTTTTACTAACTAGGTATCTTGGCTTGAACGTAAAAATTGATATTTTAATATTCATAATCTTGCGCTAACGAATGTAATTGGTTTGGCCCTTAAAATAAAAAAAAATCAATGCGAAGAACTTAAACCGTATTTGATTTTATTACTTTTATTACTTTTTTTAGTTTTTTTAATTATTTTTCAAAGTTAAAATCTGTAAAAATAAACTCATAAAAAAAAACAATTTTCTTGTTTATGATGATATTTACAAAATCGCATAAAAAATTAAATTACTTTCTAAAAACGTGGGTAATAGTACTTAAGGGGTTTGCCGAAGATTTTGTTGGTTTACATCACTATTTCCGATTAGTGCACACCGAGGTGCACACATACATTGTGTTCAGTTGAGGATTAGACACCCCATAACTTTTTTAATATAGCAAATGCATTTTCAAGAAAAAAACCGGTCAATTTAGATACCGTCGAGGGGACATCTAAAAAAAATATAATATTGATTTTTTCTCTTTAATGCTTTGTCACCTAGCAGTCTCAACCTACGACTTTTAAATTACAACTCCTATTTTGTAATACCTTATTTGAAAGAGAAAAAAATAATCTTTACGATGACGTTAAAAAAGTTCAAATCACTTTATAAGTGGGATGATTTTTAATGGCCGCTATCTGGATCAAAGCATATCGATAGCCCCATTTTATGTTAATATTTTCATAACATTTGAATTTAAATTCTAAATTTTCATCAAGCATAAAAAATAAATAAACCACTCTTTTTTATTATTATTGTCAATATTTAAAATTAACACAAGTATGTGTAGATATTAGAAAATTATATAAAATCAAAGTTAACTTTTTTTAACACTGATGTGGGCGTATACACCCATTTTTGCTTTCTACAAATCCTTTTTGACAAAAACAACCTGGTTTGTTAGTCAACCTACACAATGAGTTTCGATCGTTATAATTTTCACAATCAACCAAGCAAGCGGCTGCATATTCTCTATAAACTTCATTGTTGCCACATTCTAAAAAAATTATGAATTTACATTCCACATACAGGGTGTTTTTTTTCGGACCCAGTTATGAGCACCGATTTTTACAAAATTTTCTAAAGTGACAATTTGAGATCTGGGGTTCATTTCATTCAAGTCGACAATTGTAGAATTTTAGTCTTAAATATCAGGCGACAGCATCATTGACGTCTGTATCGCTGTCTCCTATCATTTGTGACTGAAATCTCAACCTGTCAACTTAATCATTAATTAATGAGTAACGTGCGATCCACAAAATTTCCCCTCGGCTGACGCATGGTAAATAAACTAAGGGCCCTTAAAGATGTATACATAGGTAAGGACAACTTTGACACTTGTGACAGTTAAATCAAATTGCATGGCTTACTAGATTTAAAAGACAATGAAAGCATTGTCTTTTAAATCTAGTAAGCCATGCAATTGGATCTAACTGTCATAAGAGTCAAAGTTGTCCTTACCTGAGTATATTCCAGAGACCTTAAAATAAACAGTTCTATGACAACTTTACTTGGACAATATGCCAAATTTGAATTCGTTTAAAAAGGGAAAAATTTAAGCTTTGTAATTTTTTTTTATAAAATCCTTATACTTACTTTTTATTTTATTACGAAACAAGTAATGGGCATTTATTAATGCGACAATGTTTAAAATAAACAAAAGTGGTAGGTAAAATTTCATGTTTAAGAATTAACTAAATATTATATAAAAAAATTATTGTTTATATACCAAAAATTAATTATTATTTATTTTTCAGACAAATCGAAAACTAGAAAAATAATAAATTTTTTATAATATTAATGCTTTTCTGCAACGTTGCAAATTAAAGGGGACTTGGGGGGCTTTCACTTCAACCCGAAACTAATTATTGTGCATTTTGTGGATTTAGCTTCCTGAATTGATGTTTTAACACAAAATCTGGCTGTTGTGTATTTTTTGTAAGAATTGCTATGTTTTTTTACTAACTAGGTATCTTGGCTTGAACGTAAAAATTGATATTTTAATATTTATAATCTTGCGCTAACGAATGTAATTGGGACACAAATATCTCTTATATATTCTGCAAAGAAACAGTTAAAAATAAAATATAAAACCGTCTTAGCCCTTAAATTCAAAAAAATCAATGCGAAGAACTTAAACCGTATTTGATTTAATTACTTTTTTCAGTTTTTTTAATTATTTTTTAAAATTAAAATCTGTAAAAAAAACTCATAAAAAAAAGTAAAAAAAAACAATTTTCTTGTTTTATGATATTTACAAAATCGCACAAAAAATTAAATTACTTTCTAAAAACGTGGGTAATAGTACTTAAGGGTTTTGTTGGTTTACATCACTATTTCCGATTAGTGCACACCGAGGTGCACACATACATTGTGTTCAGTTGAGGATTAGACACCCCATAACTTTTTTAATATAGCAAATGCATTTTCAAGAAAAAAACCGGTCAATTAAGATACCGTCGAGGGGACATCTAAAAAAATATAATATTGACTTTATATCTTTAATTCATTGTCACCTAGCACTCTCAACCTACGGCTTTAAAATTACAACTTCTATTTTGTAATACCTTATTTGAAAGAGAAAAAAATAAGCTTTACGATGACGTTAAAAAAATTCAAATCACTGTAGTGGGATGATTTTTACTGGCCGCTATCTGGACCAAATTATATCGATAGCCCCATTTTATGTTAATATTTTCATAACATTTGAATTTAAATTCTAAATTTTCATTAAGCATAAAAAATAAATAAACCACTCTTTTTTATTATTTTTGTCAATATTTAAAATTAACACATAAAACCATTAAAAGTATGTGTAGATATTAGTAGATTATATAAAATCAAAGTTAACTTTTTTTAACACTGATGTGGCTGTATACACCCATTTTTGCTTTCTACAAATCCTTTTTGACAAAAACAACCTGGATTGCACATCTTGATACAAGGACGCATATCGGTATAGTTTTCACAATTAGCCTCGCAAAAGGTTCCACATCGTTTATAAACTTCATTTTTGCCACATTCTAAAAAAATTATATAAATTTATATTCCACATACAGGGTGATTTTTTTCAGACCCAGTTATGAGCACCGATTTTTAAAAAAAATTCTAAAGTGACTATTTATTTTAAGATCTGGGGCCCACTTCATTCAAGTCGACAATTGTAGAATTTTAGTCTTAAATAGCATTGACGTCTGTAAAGCTGTCTCCTACCATTTGGGACTAAAATTGTCTACTTGTCAACTTAATAATTAATTAATGAGTTACGTGCGATCCACAAAATTTTTCCCTCGACTCTTGCCATCATACCTCAAAAACGTGATAGTCGACAATGTTTTAACAATGTAAAAATCCATGCCAAGAGTTGAGGTAAAATTTTGTGGATCGCACGATATTAGTATAAATATTAATTTTCCTGAAATGGGCCCCTAGGGCTTTTAGTCGACAATTTTAAAAATCTCACATAACAGGAGACATTATCCAAACGCGTTTGGATTCAATGAATAGAGACCTACTACTATATTTACAAACAACAAATCCAGGTTTGACACATTTTCTGATCTATGATCTATTCAAAATAAGCATTGTAAATAAACAGTTTTATGACAACTTTACTTGTACAATATGCCAAATTTGAATTCGTTTAAAAAGGGAAAAAATTTAAGCTTTGTAATTTTTTTTCATAAAATCCTTATACTTACTTTCTATTTTATTACGAAACAGGTAATGGGCATTTATCAATGCGACAATGTTTAAAATAAACAAAAGTGGTAGGTAAAATTTCATGTTTAAGCATTAACTAAATATTATATAAAAAAATTATTGTTTATATACCAAAAATTAATTATTATTTATTTTTCAGACAAATCGAAAACTAGAAAAATAATAAATTTATTATAATATCAATGCTTTTTTCCAACGTTGCAAATTAAAGGGGACTTGGGGGGCTTTCACTTCAACCCGAAACTAATTATTGTGCATTTTGTGGATTTAGCTTCCTGAATTGATGTTTTAACACAAAATCTGGCTGTTGTGTATTTTTTGTAAGAATTGCTATGTTTTTTTACTAACTAGGTATCTTGGCTTGAACGTAAAAATTGATATTTTAATATTTATAATCTTGCGCTAACGAATGTAATAGGTACACAAATATCTCTTATATATTCTGCAAAGAAACAGTTAAAAATAAAATATAAAACCGTCTTAGCCCTTAAATTTAAAAAAATCAATGCGAAGAACTTAAACCGTATTTGATTTAATTACTTTTTTTAGTTTTTTTAATTATTTTTTAAAATTAAAATCTGTAAAAACAACTCATAAAAAAAAGTAAAAAAAACAATTTTCTTGTTTTATGATATTTACAAAATCGCACAAAAAATTAAATTACTTTCTAAAAACGTGGGTAATAGTACTTAAGGGTTTTGTTGGTTTACATCACTATTTCCGATTAGTGCACACCGAGGTGCACACATACATTGTGTTCAGTTGAGGATTAGACACCCCATAACTTTTTTAATATAGCAAATGCATTTTCAAGAAAAAAACCGGTCAATTAAGATACCGTCGAGGGGACATCTAAAAAAATATAATATTGATTTTTTATCTTTAATTCATTATCACCTAGCACTCTCAACCTACGACTTTTAAATTACAACTCCTATTTTGTAATAGAAAAAAATAAGCTTTACGATGACGTTAAAAAAATTCAAATCACTGTATAAGTGGGATGATTTTTACGGGCCGCTATCTGCACCAAACCATATCGATCGCCCCATTTTATGTTAATATTTTCATAACATTTAAATATTCAATTTTTGGAAAATACAACTGGTAGGACAAATCTGTGAATGTGTGGTCATTACTTAATCGACCTTGTATTAATTTTTTTTAAGTAGGTATTTAACTTATTCGATCATAAACATACCTGTTTAGACTATTTCTGACAAAATCTGTTTTGAAGCTATTTTAAAAAATAACCGAAAAAATGTGTGTTTCGTTTTGGTGGAAAAATTTCCACGAATAAACTTAAATCACATTCCAAATGAAACATAAAATTAAATACCTTTTCGCGCTTAATTATTATTGCTCTTTTATTAATTTTTATTACTAAATATTTCATGTAGCACTTCTTTTAGGAAAATATGTGCCAGCAATTTCTTACACAATCCACAAGAAGAACCCTTCAGCGAAACTCAAAATAAACTACCAAGGTATGGCAATAGGCAACGGGCTAAGTGACCCCGAAAATCAACTCAAATACGGAGACTACCTCTACCAATTGGGCCTTATCGACACAAACACTAGAGCCTTAGTTCAAAAGTATGAGAATCAGGGAATAACTTACATTCAGAACAAAGAATGGATCAAGGCATTCCAGTTATTCGATGACTTGTTAAATGGAGATTTAAACAATCACACGTCGTTGTTTAAGAACGTTACAGGTTTTGACAACTATTTCAATTATTTGTATCCTGTTGACCCTAATGGAGGGTTTGATTTCATGGGGGCATTTATTCAAAGGGATGATGTTAGAGCTGCCATTCATGTCGGTAAGTTAACAAAAAATACGCTTATATATTATATATATTATATATAGGTGCAATCATTCAAAATGGCCGCGACAAAACATATGTTTTTGACATTTAATTTTAAAATAACTTTGGCTATGTTTCATCGTTTTCAGAATATTTAAACACATTTTACCCCTTTTTTAAAGTACATAGTTTACAATGACATGTGTTTTTCAGGTAATTCCAAATTCCACACTGAAGCCAAACCAGTTGAATTAAACCTCATGTCAGACGTGATGCAAAGTGTCGCCCCCTGGATATCAGAGCTTCTTAGCAACTACAGAGTTCTAATTTACAACGGCCAACTTGATATCATTGTAGCATATCCCTTAACTGAAAACTACTTAAAAACTTTACAATTTAGCGGTGCCGAAGAGTATAAAACTGCAGAAAGACATCAATGGCATGTGGATTCTGATCTTGCTGGGTATGTTAAACAAGCTGGTAATTTAACAGAGGTTTTGGTCAGAGATGCTGGGCACATGGTACCGTTGGATCAACCCAAATGGGCGTTTGATTTGATAAATCGGTTTACAAGAAATAAACCTTTTTATTAAGAACAATTAATATATGTAGATAATAGTAAAAATCGGGGAAGTCATTTAGAAAACACAGAAATTAATACTAAAATACAACAAGGGTAAATTTAGATTAAAGGAACAAAAGTACATTCACAAATTGTTTCACCCGCATTTTTTTTTTAATATAGTTTTTGCAATTTTTTATAGCAGGGGGATACCGCGTTGAAAATTGGCGTTTTAGCACAAATTTCCAGAAATTCCTGACAGTTTCTAAATGTTTTCATGAATTCGGCCATTTCGTACAAAAATTGGATGGGGTCCCCAAAAATATATGTTATACCACCCGTCGTTTAAGATGCTAACTGACATTACTTTATTATTTTATACTTTTACCAAATATAACGCTAATAATAACAAATTGTGATTAAAATATTTATTGTACCAGCTAAAAGGTTTGTATAACATTCATGGATCTTTGTTTTATATTAAACATTCCCCACAGAAATTATCAAATATCCAGGTAAAAAAGTGCATAATGATTTATTTACAACAATACTTCCAAAGATGTGTAAAACAGTTCGCATTTTGTTTTAGGCAGAGATTTTGCACTAAAAGCTACCTTATAAATGAGTCTATATGCACTTTTTTACCTAATTATTTAAAACTGAAGATGCAAAACAGTCAGTAAATGTCATACAAACCTTTTTGCTGGTACATTGTTTGTTTCCAACAGTCAGTTTGATTAATTTTAGGTATATTAGGGTTACATTTAATAGTGTAATGTCAGCATCTTAAACGACAGGTGAAGTGACATATATCCTTGGGAACCCCAACTAATTTTTTATGAATATGGTCGTCACTGAAATCAACAAAGACATAATCGCATCGTAGTTTCCATGGTTTTGACGTATAAACAATTACTTTTTGACACGTAGTTGTCAAAACTTCAAAAATTCAAAACCATGGAAACTAAGATGCGATTTTGTCTTTGTTGGCTTTATATATCGTCATCACTATTATGGCGTATTGTAGACACGCGTACGCTGAATTTTCGTCAAAGTTTCCCCTTGGCTAGTACCTTAGGGATATTGATATTAAGGAATAAAATTAAATTTGTGATACAACAGCTCTCTACTGACAATTTATTGGTTTTTATATAAAAATTGTACAAAAATTAATTTCGCTTTTTCATTTTACTTTTAAACACTTACTAAAAAGGATTTACGTATTTATCATCTTTTAACAACATAGGATGCCGAAACGAAAATAAATTAACAATATTATCTACTAAAATCCCTTCATCATTAACGTTAATAACTGTTTTTCCTATGCAAACTTCCTCCAACACAAAACTTCTGTCCAAAGTATCTAGATCAAGTTTTTCAATACTGACCAAATTGGATTCTGTTTCTTGTTCTTCTTCAGAATTTGCTCCCGTTTCAGATTGTTCAGATTTATATTTATACATTGTGTAAAGTATGTTATCACAGAGAATTGATTCTATATAATCAGCTTTGATATCCAAAGGCGGTAAAGTTATGGTGCTACCTTCAACAAGAGCGTTATTTATCAAAATCAGTTCCAAAATAAACTCTTCGGTTTTAATGCACAGTTTAGTTTGGTTGCAAAAAAGTGAAAACGGTTCACCTAGTTTATGAAAATCGAAGCAGTCAATGTTGCATTGTATTACAACCGTTGACCAAGTAGAGTTTGTTTGGTTGAAAAAGTACCCGCACTTGTTGTTGAGATTCAGCAAGAAAAGTTTATTATCGAAAGTACAACATTGAATTTGCCGGCCTTCGCAAGGTAGCTCGATAAGGTTGCTGAATTTGTTGTCCTTGTAATTGTAAAAAAACATATTGTTTTGAATTATTCTAAATAGTCCAGTGCCCCCCACTATGTACAAGAACTGTTCGGCTACACATGCTTGAAAATGTCGTCGTGGAAACGGAAGACGCGACTTTAGCTCCCATTTTTCGCGTATAACGTCATACGCCCACAAATTGTAGTTCCACTGCCCTCGCCCTATTAAAAACTCGCCCCCAAATAAAAATAGCAGTTCTTTATAACTTATGATCCGGTAACCATCTAATTGGTGGCACTTGCTGTTGCATACGTCTATTAATTTTTTCTCCGAGTTATTCTTAGATTCATGGTAAATTATGTGATATTTCTTTTCGTTAAAAGTGTTTGTTTGGGTTAAGTACTGAAAGGGACGCTTTCTGTTTAAG
The DNA here is from genome assembly GCA_963920755.1 of Cartodere bifasciata. Taxonomy (NCBI): domain Eukaryota; kingdom Metazoa; phylum Arthropoda; class Insecta; order Coleoptera; family Latridiidae; genus Cartodere; species Cartodere bifasciata. The sequence continues at coordinate 17,064,322 of OY987196.1, read as the reverse complement.
TGGTCTCTTACAAACCCTATTAAATGAGGCTTGTCTAGAGCTTGAACACTGCACAAGAAGAATGCTGGAGTAACGTTGGGTATTCTTCTTTTACTGAAAAGTAATTGTTTTACGATGTAAAATTCACTATTCTCAGCTATGTTTTCGTTGTTCTTAACTTTGTATAGACCTTCGAATATGCTCTGAATAAAAGCGTTGTTTTTAAGGTCGGGATAGGTTTTTATTTCTAATAACTCGTTTTTACCAATGCTGTTAAAGTCTATGCATGAAAACAACTTAACTAAAGTATCGTTCCAGTTCTGAGTGCTCAACTCACTATTTTGTTGTTGGTAAAACCATTTGAGGGCGCACTGAAACACACTAAGTTCGTTTGCGCATTCCAAATTCATATTTCCGAGATACTTGCTTAGTTCCGCCAGGTTAAGGCACTGAATATACTCACTATGTCTTATTTGTTCGAATTCTATTAAAGCTAAACACTTGGCTTTAAGAGAAATAAACTCCATTGATAGTGGTTCAGTTGTGATCCATATTTCCAAGCAATTTTCAGGTGATAACACTTCTATTAATTGGTTTGCACACCAGTCTCGTATTGCTATAAATTGCAACATTGAAGCCGCAGGTAATACTAGTAAAATATCTTCTAATTGTATAATAAACCTCTCATCAAAAATAAGCTCCAATATTAAGCAGAAAGCTCGGGCACTAACGTCTTGAAGAGGTATTTTTGATAGTGAGCTTTCCACAAAAGCTCCTTCCAGCATAACTTTAAAATAATCGCTGTGTTGTATTAGCCATTTCTTCAAACAATTTATGGTAAACGATTCTACTTCGAACTGTACGATTTTTTCGCTTTCGCCGGCGTTTTGTAATTCAAAACTACACTTTTCGTTTATTCTTCTCACTAAAGCGTCTGTGCTTAAGTCAACAGACGACATTTTATCAATAAATTATAAAAATTACATAAATTAAACGTATCTGTACTACAATTCCGGAATACTTTTTGGTGAAACGGTAAAAACGAAGGTAAAAAACTAATCATTTTTTTGTCTGGCAAAACAGCTGTGTATTTGTATACAAACCTAACCTCAAATGCCTCAGAAGTAGTTCCAAAGGCGCAGAAGTAGTTCACATGAACCAGATCTGTCATCGCATGACAGCTGAGTGTAAAAACAATAGAATCGGATCGCATTGCATTCACATCGAGCCACCCACTAGCAACTACTTGTGCCCCTTTTAAAAAATAAATTCAATAACATAAAATGGAACTGTTTCGTACTAGTGACTTCTACATTTTTGTTAAGGGTGAATACTCTTTGTGGTGGGACAGAACAACTGGAGCTTTTATTCCTAAAAACGGTAAGTACCTGCATCATAAATTAAATAATGCTTATCTTAATGGTTTATTAAATTACCTATGCTTGTTTAAATTACAATGTATGCATAAACATTATTCAACTGCAATTTGCATATGAAAAATTAAATACATGTTACTGATATTGTGCATGTTACAAACATTGTTGGGAAAATCAATAAATTGAGTAGGTGGTAGGTGCATTTATCATTCATAAGGGGTACCCATTGAGTTAAATTTAGCCTTCCTTTTCAGAGATTCTTGATAGTTTTTATCTCTTCTTGTCAGCCTTTCCTCTTTTAAACACTTGATCATCATTTTATCTTGTGGATTGCATTTTCCGAAGAACTTTGCAAATGGATTCTGAAAATGAATAAAAAAGCTTGTTTTAATTATTATTTGGATAATCTAATTTTGTCTAAATGATTCACTTACATCCTCGTGGCATTTTTGTAATAATTTAATAAGTTTGTTGCATTCCTCGCTGTGTAAATGGAATGATAAATCAGTATGCATTTTTTGAGCAATTTTTCAAAAATTTTGTACTCTGTTTTCTAAGAATTGGAAACGTCAGACTCAAAGGCCTTTTGATATGAGTTTATTGTTCTAGGTTGGGCTCTAACAGACGCAGACGATCCAATATGCATCGGATTATGTGATGGGCTTATCGGAAAAGTGGAACATTCCTCCGTATTCGATTCGCGTCTTCTTATAATCAAGGAAAGTTCCCCAGTTGGAAAACTGCATGGCGACAACATGGTTTACAAGATTAAATCAATCGCGTTTATTCCACTGGGCCCAGAAAACGTTGACCTTAATCTTCCACAATGTCCCAAGCACAAATCAATGTCGTCCCGAAAGCCTAATGGATCTTTATTCGATATACAGAAGAACAACGCTTTGAATAAGACTTGGGGCACGCTAAAAAATGCAGGGAACACAATTAAAAGTACGACACAACAAGCTGCAGCCCTTGCGACAGGTGCCCCAAAGAGACGAGAGTCAAAAGACAAAGATAAATTTGAGAAACAAATCGTTGATGAGTTTTATAAGATATTTACCGACACTAATTCATTTTATTACTCGCATACAACTGATTTGACAAACTCGTTGCAAAGGTTGTGCAATTTGGAAAAATCTAATGGGGATAAAGCACCTCTATCCAAATGGAAAACCGTGGATGACAAGTTTTTTTGGAACAAGCATATGCTAAGTGAACTTATCGAAATCGATGTATGTTAATTTTTTTTTTACATATTTTACACACTAAATAATTCTTATCTTTAACTTTTAGAGTAATTTATGTGATCCTTGGATTTTACCAGTGATTCAAGGGTATATCCAAATCGAAAATTGTAAAGTGGAGGATGATTTTGATTTCCCGCAAGAAAATGGGGAAGGACTTGATATTTTTACGTTGTGCATTTTGTCAAGAAGAAGTAGATTCAGAGCAGGGACCAGGTAAACATAAACATTTTTGAAAAAGGTTACCGATTATAGCACATTGAAAATAATCGGGTTTCATGTTTTTAGTTGCATGCAAAAATTCATACCAACCAAACTAAAAATGTTTAAGGCTAGAAACTACAAACCTTCTAATCTGTGCTCCTAGAAGCTCGTATGAGTCATCTCCGTTGAGCTCCCGTCAATTCTACTAAATAGCACATCTACATAAAGGCCCCCTCGTATATTGAAACTAAGTGTACTTTAGAAAACTAGACAAATAGGGCTACGAACGTATTATGGTTTTATATAAATCGGTTATTTCTTGTGTCAATAATCTCACTTCAAATACCAAAAATATTGTCAGATTTTCGACATAAAGAAATATGCAATTTATTGAAGCCATAATACGTTTGTAACCCTTCTTTCCTAGTTTTTAAAACTAGTTTTAATATACGATGGGGCCCTCATGTAGATGTGCTATTGAGTAGATTGACGGGAGCTCAACGAAGATGACTTATAACAGCATCTAGGAGCACAGATTAGAAGATCTGTGAATTTGAATCTATAGCCTTAAGTATCAGATTCGGATTTTGCAGATCGTTCTACACATAATTAATGGCATTTGTTGGTGGTGAAAATTATTTGTGGTCATGACAATTTAAAAAGTTAAAACATTTGGACCCTCACCAAGTACAAGCGGTTTTCTTTACACTAATTAAGAGCCATAAAGAACAAAAATCTGCTATCGGAATTTTTCCAGGCTTTTTTCTGCAACATTCCAAATTGACCAAACATTTAAAATGTGCATAGTGCTTGTCAAAACTGCAATCGAATTTAAAACATTTTAGTTGCCCAAACATTAGTAATTATTTTTTGATTGAATGTTTAAATTAGTTGCCCACGAAATCATTCTTTTAAATTCTACATTATTATTTAGAATAGAAATAAAATAGAATACAAAGCATAGATGACCACTTTTTAGTATTATTTTATTTATTTCAATATTTAAAGTTAAGACATAAAAAAAAACAATCAAAGCGAATTTTTTTTAACACTGATTTGGACGTACACACCCATTTCTGCTTTCTACAAAACCTTGCCGACAAACACAACCAACTTTACAACTTGCTACACAAACTTGGGGTGGGTTATTTAGATTTTGACAAGTCATTGGGCAAGCAGTTCCACATTCCGTAAACATTTGATTGTTTCCACACTCTAAAAATTAAAATAAGTTTTTTATCACTAAAAAAATTTCCAAAGCAATAATTGATCATTTAAACATATTTACATTTTTTGTATATTTTTTAAAAAGGTTTTATTTTCAAATTAATTAACTTAATTTAAAATTTACCTTGCCTAAGAATACTTCTAGAGTGAACACTGGCAACTAAGACAAGCACTAGAGCCAAAAAGATTAAAATTTTCATTATTGGTTATTTTTTTTTTGTTTTAAAGGTATTACTTGTATAATTATTTAGAAGAATGAATTAATTGACTTGCACCTGTTAGTTTTATATGTTTTTTACTATGTGCTTTGTGTTAAGTTCGAGGTTAAATCTTTAGTTTAAACAACGCAATTATAAAAAAAATATTTGCTATTCATTATTTACTTATTTTAATATGATTTTTTTTTTAAATCCTATCGATGTTTAATTAGGTAAATATTAAAATTAAAAATTACTAGAGTTTTTTATTGTAAAATATTGCTTTTGGTCTTAGATAAAGTAAATATTATTGTATTCTGATTCTGAATATGCTAACCAAAGTATGCTCATATTTATTTACAAAAATTATTTTGTGATTATCATTACACTTCCGGAATAGTGATGATCATTGCTTTTAATTGACCTTGAAAATAGTCCTTTCTAGGAATTATATTCATTAATTCATTGGCAAAATCTATTTTTAAGCGATTTTTTAAATAACTTATGTAAAAATTGAATGTTTGGAAAATTCCAATAATTCTTTAAAAAAGAATCTTATAATAATCAAACTTTAATGCTACTTTTAAAACTGCATTTAGATTTTTTATTAAAACAATTTTTTTTGTCGATTAAATTACAAAGAAAATTAAATTGTCCAAACGAGGTAACTCATCGATTTTGGTGACCACCTGTATTACAAATGATTAAAATGTATTAAAACTAAAAGTCATGTTAATTTTAATGTAGCAGATATGGATTAAGCAGCTCGTTTTACATAAGCATGCTAGTTTTAGTTATGGCAAAAATTTATTGTGGCCGTACCAATAAAAAAACTAAAGCTATTTTACCTCGAAAAATATATAAGTAGTTTTCGAGTTTTTATTTTAAAGTTTGTGAAAGTATCACATTGTATATTACAAATTTGCATTTAATTGAGAATTTTTTCTTACAACGAATTGTTTTTTTTAGATATAAAAGAAGAGGGGTAGACGAAACTGGAGAAGTTGCAAATTATGTCGAAACAGAACAAATAATTATTTATCAACGTCATGAAGTGTCTTTTGTGCAAGTTAGGGGTTCAGTCCCCGTATTTTGGTCACAACCTGGCTATAAATATCGTCCCCCACCGAGAATTGACAAAGGTAACAAAAAAAGTTTATAGAAAGGAACATGGAAAAAATATTCCTTTTTTTAAAAGTTGCTAAAAAGTTGATATTTTTTGCGACTGTCCTGTAAAGTTTTATATTATCTACAAGAGGCATATTCTTCTTGAAAATTTTTTTTTAGTTGTTGATTTGTTTTTTAGGGGAAGCGGAGACCCAAGTAGCTTTTGACAAACATTTAAACAACGAAATCCAAAAATACGGTCCTATTTCAATAGTTAATTTAGTGGATCAAAGTGGCCATGAAAAGGTTATTTTTGATGCGTATTCACAACATATTTTAAATTTTGATTCACCTTCTGTTGGATATATTACCTTTGATTTCCATGAGTATTGGTAAGTAATGGTAGTCTCAAAAAATAAAATACTTAATTGTATAGTTTTTTTTAGTTTATAAAAAATTTTATAAATATTTTTTTAGCCGAGGAATGCACTTTGAAAACGTTTCAATATTAATGAGTGCTATTTCGGATATAATAAAAGACATGAACTATTGTTGGAGGGACAAGGAAGGTCATATTTGTTCACAAAATGGTGTTTTTAGAGTAAATTGTATCGATTGTTTGGACAGGACAAATGTTGTACAAGTAAGTTTATTTTTAAACTTTTTATGAATATGAAAAATATTTTTATTTGTTTTTTTTAGACAGCTATTGGAAAAACGGTAATGGAAATTCAGTTTTGCAAATTAGGCCTAATATCTCCGGAAAAACCAATGCCTGACAGTATTAAAAGCACATTTCAGTTATTATGGGCTAATAATGGTGATACAATTAGCAAACAATATGCAGGAACTAATGCTTTAAAGGTAGGAAAATGATTTACATAACCTAAAAAATAGCTTTTTCCTTAAAACGTCAAAAAAACATCACTTTGGTGACGTATATGGCGAACATAAAGTAGCACTTTCCTGAACTGTATCATAGAGTTTTTATTTTTACTGCCGGCGACAGTAACTTTTACTGACGCTACCAATTTTTTTTTTCTTAAAACATTAAATTTACATCACTTTAATGAAGTTTATTTTAAAATTAATAAAGTCAGCTAAAATAAGTAAATTAAATTTATTATAAAACCATTTTATTTAGAAGTTTTAAAAAAAGTACCGTTTACTATACAGAATTAAAGTGGCTTTGTGTGCCTCGGCAGAATTATTTGTCTTGCTTCGCTCACCAGACAATCTTTCTGCCTCGTCACACAAAGCATCACTTTTCACTTTAACTCTTAGTACTAAAATCCACTATTTGCCCGATAGGTTTTCATGTTTGGCTCCAAAAATACAGATATTTTGAAGGATAATTTAAAATCACTATTAAATAGTTTAATTAATACTTGTAGGTTTTTTACTAGTATTTGCAATTTTTCATTTCACTTTTACGCCTTTTATAAACCCTGCATATGGCCACATATGGCCCAATTTTATCGATAGTTCACACTAAACAGCTTTTGTAAAGATAATACCCTAAATTCGCTTATAAGAACCTCTAAAGGATGGTTAATTGGCGCCTAAAAGTATACAACAAATAAAACATATTTTTAATCAAATTAAAAGCACAGAAAATAAACTCAAAAAAGCAGCATTAAAGTCCTAAATTCCTTAATTTCAATCTCGATTTCGATTAATAATAACTATTTTAGGGTGATTACACAAGGACTGGCGAACGAAAATTCACCGGAATAATGAAGGATGGCATGAATTCAGCTAACAGGTAAACAAAAAACAATTCCTTATGTTTTAACACCTCTAACTATTCAAACATTAAAAATTCGAGTAAGTTAGGGATTGATTATAAACAGCAACCTCTTGTAGATATTTTAAATGCCATTTTAAAGACACAATCCGTCAGAGTTGCTTGCAGCTTATGCAAAACGAACCCCTGAGTGATATTGAGCTGGGTGATATTTGGTTTTGTTTGAGAACAGTTAGTGGCATTGCGTCTGATACTCTGCCGGAAGATACTCCTGATATCGGTCCGCATTTTGTGCTGCAGCAAGAATACGCGCTCGCGAATGCTCTATATCAAATGTCTAGGTTAGTTTGGGTTTTCTTTTGATCTCGCTCTTGATTACATTTTGCTTCGAGTTCTGCTTTTGTATCAGTTTTTGTTTGTTTTGTTTTTTTTGATTATTTTGTTTGTCTTTTATTATTAATATAGAGTTATTTAGTCGCAGAAAAGTACTATGTAGGGATAGATAAAGTCGAAAAGGAGTAAAATACAAAAAAAAAATACTACCTACTGCTGAAAAAAATAATTTAAATAGTTTGCTCAATAATCTTTAAAAAGTAGCTTTCATAATTTAAGTTTAACTGCAGTTTAAACCGGATCGTCGTTTTAACAAATTTTTGAATTATTATTTATTCTTTGAATTATAAACTACAACAGTTAAAAAAGCTACCTAATTTCATTAAATAAAAATTTCATAATAAAAATTAAAATCAAGCTGAAATAATGATATAAATTGTTCACAGAAAAAACAAATAAGAACTCTATTTTTAAGGTATTACTTGAGCAGATTTAAGGATGCCACTCGCCAAGGAACAATCGATCTTATGTTAGGTATGTTGACATTATATTTCAAAACACTATTTTTACTAAGCTTATTTGTTTTATAGTTTGTAAAAAACATAGCAAAACAGACAGATTTTTTAAGTGTTAGAACATCTATTCAGGAAGCTAAATCCATAAAATGCACACCAATAAGTGTTTAGGGTTAACGTGGAAGCCCCCAAAAAGCCCCCTTTTTGCAACATTGTAAAATTTGGTGCAAATCCAACGTAATCTGTTGCAAATTAAAGGAGGCTTTTTGGGGGGCTTTCACGCTAACCCTAAACACTTATTAGTGTGCGTTTTGTAGATTTAGCTTCTGAATAGTTGTTCTAACACTAATTAAAAATCTGACTGTTGTGTATTTTTTTGCAAGGTAAAAATCTATCTATCTTGGCCTATTAAAACCTAATATTTTTGCTATTATTTAGATCAGATTTTTAAAACTAAAATCTAATAAAATCGACTTTTTATTTTTACAGGAAATGTTGTAAATGAAGAGCATTTCGATGGTAAAACTCAACAGTTTGAAGAAGACAATGCAGCGACAGCAGAACATGTTAAACTTTTAATTGAGGATTGTCAGAAAATGCTTCTTAATCATCCTGAAGAAGTTTTAGGTAAGTTGGACCCCAATTTGAATCTAAAAATTCAAATAAATTACATTAATATACCTTACTTATTTGAGACATTTAAGTACTCTAAAATTATTCCAGAATTTCTTGACAAAAAAAAGTCCATCTTAGTGATTAGATTTTAAAACGATATTTATCAAAAAAAATTTAAAAAAACATATTTTATAGGTACTTGGGGTCTAATTAACGCTGACCCCACCACAGGCGACCCAAGTGAAACCGAAATGGACACAATATTAATCCTTACTCGAGGATCTTATTTCGTGGCAGACTACGACGACCAAGTTGATAAAATAACAAAATTTCAAGAAGTTCTCTTAAAAGACGTGACATTACTAGAATGTGGATTACCCGAAGTTGGAAATTCATTATTCAAAACTACCAAATCGAAATTTTGCATAAGAATTAATTATAACGTTGAGGGGGCCACTGGGTATTATCACATGTTTCGGTCTACAAATTTGAGGTTCTTTAATAACATGGCTGTTGTTATTAAAAATCCGGAAGAGGAAGTTGGTACGTTGATAAAAAAAACTCTACTGAAAACTTTGTTTTACTTTATGCATCTATAACACTTATTTATTATATTACACATTTTTCTTTTGTTGCAGAATCGTTAAAAGCAATATGCGAAGCATTTCTCGTCGGACTGGATATTTGTGACCTACCACCAATTCCATACAACCAGGGACAACCCTTGGACCGACGAAAATCCAAAACTGTACACACGGGAACCGGAAACATGTACCTTGACATCGTTGGACTCCCCTTAACCAGAAACGTTTCCGAAGGCCAACTACTAGCCCTCAAAAACGTGGGTTCCAAAGCTCTATCCAACATGAGCCAACAATTCTCCAAACTTAACAAACTCGGCAACACCTTCAAACAAAAGAAACAACGACCAAACTTCACCATTGGACAATCAAGCAAGAATGAAACCTCGAGTAGCGACTCTGAGGAAGAGGCCGAAACCTCGATTTATCAGCCAACGGATCGTATAATCGATGGGCAAAAGATAACCGATGAAAGCAGCAGTACGAATAACTCAGTAGAGGAAGGAATCGAATTAACTGAGAGTTGTGTTGTAGGGGAGACTCCAAGCGGCATTAAAGCGGATACTTTTATGCCAGGGGTTGGAATAGTAATGGGAAATAAAGGCGAGGACATTCCGAATTGTGCAGGAACGCTGGAAGAAAAACAAAACCTGCTTTCGCGTGAAGACTCATCAAACGTAGACGCCATAAAGTTAACTCGGATCATGGACAACTGCTCCATCCAAAATCCTGAAATACAAATCAACTCCGAGCCCTCAAACGAGCGCGTTCAACCTCCAAGTTCCCTCAAACTTGACAGGATGCATAGTCATTCTTCTGACGAGGTGCACGACCCTAAAAACACTGAGACATTGTCCAAAACACAGCGCAGTCATTCGAAGTACGACGTAGCGCCGAATATTAGCCAATCCCAAAGCGAGTCCGCATTAAAAAGCAGACTTACCAACATTGCTTCGCCAGTGGGGAGTGCAACCAAAGATTTGGTGCTTTCGCCCTTCAGTAAACTGGCCAAAGGAGTTCAGAATTTGGGCGCGAATCTGGATCCTAGGAAATTGGGACAAGGGAAACATGTTAGTGAGAAAGAAATGGAGGAGCATAGAAAGTTACAGGAGAGGTGGAAGGGTAGCAAAACGAGGTTAATTGCTTTGTAGATTAATTTTACAGAAGTAGTTGCTTTTGGTGTACTTAAATTACCGAATTTTATAGTTTGGTGATCGGAAATATTTATTTTATGATATTTATTATTTGAGCTGGTCTCAATGTTTAAAGTTAGGTATTATTCTTATTAATCCCAGTAATAAGTATTAGTAAGATATATTTTTAAAATTAAAAATTCCTGCTTTGATACTTTTACAAGATACGCTTTCCAAATTTGTAGGCGCAGTTTAAAAAAATAGTTAACTGAGATTGTCGCGAAGCATAGAAACTGTGGTTATTTAATGTTGATTGCGTAAATTTCAGGAAAAGCAACCCTTCTTTGTTCATGGAAAAAAACATTTACGATTAAAAAAGGTACTTACCCGCAAGAAAAAAGATCAATGAACAATATGAGTGGTTTAAAGTATGTATCACAATGCACTAAAATACCAAATTTAATAAATTTAAAAACACGTTCTTTTTGGCCATTTGCAGCTCTTGTTTAGTAATTTTATTCGGCGCTTTTTAGATTGATTTACGATCCTAAAATTAATCATATTGTTCTTTATGTTACGTAGAATAATTATTAACTGCATGATAGATCTTTTTAATTTGAATAAACTCTGACTCCATGAAGAGAATTTAAAATGTTGTGGCCGGTCGGCATTACATAGTAGATTTTACTACTAAGAGTTAAAGTGATGCTTTGTCTGACGAGGCAGAAAGATTGTCTGGTAAGCGAAGCGAGACAGACAATTCGGCCGAGGCACTTTAACTCTGTGTAGTAAACGATACTTTTTCTTAAAACTTCTAAATACAATGGTTTTATAACAAATTTGATTTACTAATTTTAGTTGACTTTTATTTATTTTAAAATAGTGTTGTGAGAAGGTTTTTTTACCGGATTTTTTACCGGATTTTTAACCGGTTTTTTTACCGGTCAAAAATGATTTTGACCGGTCAATTTGGCTAAAAATGATTCTAAAGCTAAAACAATTGTAAGAACAAGAAGAAATGGCTGTCAAATGTCAATTTTTGATTTTTTTTAAGGGGGGTTCTGTGAGTTATACTTTTATTTGTTTAAAAACCTAAAATAAAAATAATAAAAAAATCGACGAATGAGAAATTAAGTTATTGAAATTAGCGAAGGTTATCTTAGTTTTATATGTAATTACCAATGCAGACAAATGTATAGCAACATTTTGATTTTTTAAGGTTTTTTACAAATTTTGGTAAATGTGGGCAAAAAAATTACAAGTATTTGGTCATTTTAGAATCCCCTAGGCAAAACACATCCATTTTTGAAATAAAAAAATAAATCATTTTTGACCGGATTTTTTACCGGTAAAAAAACCGGTCAATTTGGCTAACTACGTTTTTGACCGGTAAATTAACACCACTATTTTAAAATAAACGTCATTAAAAATTGGTAGTGGCACTAAGGGTAAGTCATTTTGGTAAACCAAAGTGACAGAAAACGACTTGTTACACAATCCGTTGTCATAGAAAATGATTGTTAAAACTGTCAGTTAGGTTTACCAAAATGACTTACGGACTATACCCTAAATGTTACATTTACTGTCGCCGGCAGTAAAAATAAAAACTCTATGATACAGTTTTGAAAAGTGCTACTTTATGTTCGCCGTATTTGTCACTAAAGTGATGTTTTATTGGCGTTATAAGAAAAAATTATTTTCCTAAAATTCAGACTACCAACATTACATAACCACAGTTTCTATGCTTCGCGACATTTCCATTTAAAAAAGAAGTAGGTACAAGGTAAAACTATTTTAGAAAAGTAGTGTTGGTTACATTTTTTACCCAAAAGACATTTTATAGTATGTGATAGATAAAGTCAATGATTAGAAATAAAACAAATTTATTTATTAGTTTTCACGATTAAAGAATTAAAACTATATTTTAAGATTGTTGTGTATGACAAACCTTAATTTTTTTACTTAGAAGCTTCGTTTAACGTATATGGACACGAGCATATAGGCGCATGTATTAATATTTATTTTTTAATTTATTTATTTATTTTCATGTTGAAAAGAATTAGTATAGGTATTTATAGAACTTTTTGTAGTGTTTTATGCTACCCTATCCTAGTAAACAAATATGAAACAAACAAAAGTATTCAGATTATCGCTTTAAATTCCTAGACCCTGAATAGTTTAGAAAGTTTACCTTAAAAATATTAAAATAAAAAGGCGAGTGAAAAGTGCTTTAGAAACATGTAAAATTTTCTTTGTGCTTTTTAAATGCTTTTATTTCGGCTTTTATTGGAAAAAGATATCTTTTAGAAAGCCTTTTTACCATTTAATTTATTATTTTGAAAGTTTACCCCTTAATTTAATTTCTATATGATATATTATGACATAGTTGTAGCCAAAATAAAATTCTGTCCAGTAGAAAGTTAACCTTAGGTTAAAATAGGAAAATTAACCCTGAAAAGGTTCAATTTTGTAATATCCAAACGCACAAGCTATTGCTTCCATTTTATTTTATAATAATCCAACGACAACTTTATTTGTATGGTAAAGTAGGCAGTAGGTAAAAAAGTTTTTTTTAAATAGGGCATTTTAATTTTTGTAAGAATCAATTGTAGCCTTGACTATTTTTAATCTTCCTTGTCGATTAAAAATTAAAGTAAAATTCTGGATATTAAAAATAAAAAAAGACCTTCAAAAGTTTATATATTAGGATTCGTAAAGAGTAAATTTAGTTAACAATAAAGTTTCTTTAGGCATAATATGTTGTTGAAAAGTTGTTTCTAGAGATGTTCGCATCGATCAATCAACTTTTCAAATTTCTTCACTTTTATAACAACATAGGTAACTTAAGTACCTACAAATGTGAAGTTTTGTTTTTGTGTTACAAAACTTTGCCATTATTTCCAACGAATCCGATGCTAATACATATAAATATTCCTTTTAGTAAACCCCGAAAGAAACCTCTATAAAAATTAAAAAAAACCTTATTATACTCTTCGCAAGACTAGGTCCGAAGAGTATATTGCAATCGATACGAAAATCCTAAAATCGTCAATTTTCATCCTAGAGCAAAAATTTTTGCAGATTCGTGTTTTTCATCGAATTTTGAACAACTTTGAAAAAATCCGTCCGTCGGTCGGTCGGTCGGTCTGTATGTATGTCACGTTTCTTGTAAACACGCTATCTTAAGAACCAAAACTCCAATCCAATTCAAATTTTAAGGAAAAATCGATCCCTATAAGAGGAAGAACCCTATTGTTTTTGACGAGAATCCGAGAACTGCAACGCCCCCTTTTCAGCCCCCCAAATGAAAAAAAAATCGTAGCTCGACTATTATTGAATTTACAAAAAAAATTATTCGACATAAAATATAGACAATTTAATTCTTCACCAAAAAGTATTCCTTAGTTTTTTTGTCCGACCCCCCAATTACCCCCCAGCACAAAAAAACCTCCTATCTCCGTTATTATTCAATCTACAAAAAAATATATTTTTTACAAAATTAATAAAAATCTAATTTTCTATTAAAAATGTTACTTCATTTTTTGTAAAATTAGCCAGTAAGGTTAAAAAAACAAAAACTAAAAGATTTTAGTAGCAAAAAACTTCTAAGTCCAAAACGCGTCACGCGTCGGTCAAGAAGGCCATGCCAAAAATATTTCAAACAAAGAAACAAAGCTAGCTGTCAGAACAAATAACCTCAAATATCTTAAACGTCAGAACTGACGTTTATCCTCTTCGTTAACTAAATTCTTCGTGTTTTCTGTTAATAGTTTGCATTCTTCGCAGATTTTATTTACATAGATTTTTTTTTTATAAGAAATTATTAATTATCCTATAATAGTTTTCTTGCGGAGAGTATACCATAGAATGTGTAGCAATTATATAAAAAATTGATTTAGCTTTGATTTACAAAATATAATACTACACTCCTACCGATTCCGAATTCTACTCGAGCTACTTATTTGCGAAGAGTAACTTCTACGCGTTTTGACTTCTACCCATTCTAGTTTTCCCATATTTTAGGCAACAGAACATTAAATTACTATTACCCATAATAAAGTTAAACTGTGCTTAAATTCAAATAATTTAAATTTATACAAGGAAGTAGTTAATGTAGAGTAGACAAGAAACACATAGCAAGTACGTACATCCATAATACGTTGTCAATTATTGTAAATGCGTAAAAAATGCTAGAAAAAGGTTGTATTTATCTACTTATAGTATAGTATAAAAAATACTAAATAAATAGTGATCAATGTAATTTAATTATAATTTTTGTTACATCAACAATAGATGCTCAACTACATTTTTGCGTTTTATTAAAACTAGGTTGAATCGTCAGTTAAATAAAGCTTTAAGATTAATTTAACTGGCAGGTTAAATAGAGTTAACTAACAGGGAGTTTATAAAGGTAAAAATATCCAACCTTAAAATATTGAATAATTCCTTGATTAATGAATAAACGTAACTTTATAAGATTATCCATAGGTATTATTATACTCTTCGCAGACAAAGTCGAAGAGTATATTGCGATTGGTAGGACCTTCTCTAACATCGTTAATATTCGTCCTAGAGCAAAAATTTACATATTCGTTCGTTTCATGACTTTTATTTTTTGTCCGTCTTTCTGTCTGTGAAGAAATTTGTGACCACCATAACTCAAGAACGGTTTATAGGATCGACTTGAGATTTAACACAAAAATCAATCCCATTTAGAGAAAGAGCCCTATTGTTTTTGGAAAAAATCAAGTAATAAATAGAGGGTTAAAAACACCCCCAAAGTAGAAAAAATTCATATTTTCGTTAATATCAACTTTACGAAAAAAAATATTCCTAATAAAATTAAAGATTGTATTTTTCCCTATAAAAAAGCATCTGGTAATTTTTTTGTATCCCCACCCGTTTACAAAAAAGATATGTTTTACGTTTCTTTCAATAAAATAAAAAATGCACCTTTTTAATCATCTACTGCGAAGAGTATCATATAGAATGAGTAACAATTATATAAAAATAAAAAAATGGTCATAAAAAATGAGCTATCTGCAAAGTTTAACTTTTTAAATGATCTATCCCTCTCACTGATCTAACCCGCTCTTGTTATTAGATTCTTTTGATAAACTTAACTTTTAAGTACTCGCATAAAAAAAATTTCAATTACCCATTCCAAGACAGAAACACCACTAAATACTAAAAATAATACAAAAAATTATTCAAGATGCTCTAATATGGTTAAAGGTACTCGTAGAAGCGAATAAAACGATATGAGAAAACTTCATTATCCATAAAAATGTCTCAAATGTAAAATGCAGAATGATCTATCGTTGGGATAATGACATACAAAAGAATTCTTGAACGAGAAAGGTGGAAATGGAATATTATTAAAATACATTTTGATAAAAAATTAAGTTAGGAGTTAGGTAACTCCATTTTCAAGAAATACGTGTGAATGATTTTGTAACTATGTACGTCTTTTTATCAAGAACTTTTTAAAGTTAAAAACCCAGCTAGGATTCTCAATGCTATTTTTTAACTTTTGAAATATTTAAGAAGAAATATTAATTTTTTTTTGTTATTTTTTATTGCAAATAAATTTTTGTTTAAATTTAATTTTTGTTAAAATATTTAGCTTGAAAAATTGTTGTTTTTAAAAAAGAGCGTTTTCGCAACCAGCATCTAAATTACCTACCGAGAATATTACTCAACAATGCAATTATCGGCAAGAAATAGACCGTATAAAATCTTAAGCATCCAAAGTAATTTGGTGTTTATTTGAATCGTGACAGCGGGGTATATTTCTTTTTGCCAATATCCAATATACCTTCGTTTTCCCAACAATTTCTCCGCATTTCTCCTACGGGCAATATAGTTTTTATTTTGTACATGTATCATACGAAAATAGATTATTTTCCAGGAATGCTCTTCCTCTGTCAACTTAAAAACTGCAAACGAACTCTCTATAGACCAAAAATAGTGTTAGTGGAGCAAGAAAAGATCCGATTTTACGTCGTGTCGGTGTCGTATCTTTGCCAAGATTAATGTTAAATCTGACGAGAACAATAAAACAATTTCTTGACAATTTGCATGGCTTTCTGCACAAAACAATTTCTTTTTATTTGAATTATTATTACCCTGATTTAGGGAACAAAAATTGGCCAATTTTTAACGGAATTTTTTTATTGCCACTGAACTAATATAAAATATTGATATCTTCAAGTTCACTACTTTATAAAAAACTAGAAATGGGTAGAAGTCGAAACGCGTAGAAGTTACTCTTCGCAAATGAGTAGCTATAGTATTCGGATTCGGTAGAAGTGTAATTTTATATTTTTTAAATTAGAACTAATATCAATATTTTATATAATTGCTACACATTCTATAGTATACTCTTCGCAATTGTTTTTCTTTTAATTTAACAGTTTCTTTTATTTATCTGCGAAGAATACACAGTATAAACAGAAAACACGTTAACGAAGAGGATAAACGTCAGTTTCGACGTTTATCATATTTGAGGTTATTTGTTCTGACAGCTGCTTTTGTTTCTTAATTGAAATATTTGTGGCATGGCATTCTTGACCGACACGTGACGTGATTCGGACTTAGAAATATTTTGCTGCTGAAAATGCTAAAATACTTTATTTTTTGATTTTTTAACCTCATTGGCTAACTTTTTAAAAAATAAATGAACATTTTTAATAAAAAATTAAATTTTTATTAATTTTGTAAAGAATATTTTTTCTGTAGATTGAATAATAACTGAGATAGAAGTTTTTTTTGTGTTGGGGGGTAATTGGGGGGTCGGACAAAAGAACTAACGAATACTTTTTTGTAAAGAATTAAATTTCCTATATTTTATGTGGAATAATTTTTTATGTAAATTTAATAATGGTTGAGCTACGATTTTTTTTTTATTTGGGGAGCGCATAAGAGGTCTTTGTAGTGATGGGATTCTTGTCAAAAACAATAGGTTTCTTCCTCTTATGTAGGTTGATTTTTCCTTATATTTTGAGTTCGATATCAATTTTGGTTTTTAAGATAACGTGTTTACAAGAAACGTGACATTCATACAGACAGACCTACCGACCGACGGACGGATTTTTTTTAAGTTGTTCAAGATTGGATAAAAAACACGAATCTGCGATTTTAGATTTTTTATATCGATTGCAATATACTCTTCGGACCTGGTCTTGCGAAGAGTATAATAAGTAGGTATAGAGATGCGCCTATTTCTGATTACCAAAGGAAAATGTTATGTTTTATTTTATTTCAAAAATTCCAAATTGACAAAGTCATAGCAATGAAGCTCACATTTTTGAACAGATTTAAAAGTATAACATTCATCTGGAGCGAGAATAATTTCGCAATCATGCGAGAAATTATATCTTCTAACTTATACATTTGAATTCAAAATATCGTAAGGCTTTTTACTCAATTTGGCAGAGCATAAGCAGTTATCTGAGATTTGACATTATGTATATCCACTTTGCCTTATTACGTTTTACTTTTTGCATTTAGTTGGGATAAACTACGCGGAAAAGTGCCTTTTTTAAATCTCCAGGGAGGCATCCGACCGGTGTTCATCCCACAATTAGAGATGCTTCGTTTAATCCATCTTGATGTGCTTGTGATCTGAGAGTTCTTCATGCTTGACTTATAACACCAGACGGGCATGTTACTATTTCTTAACGGTGCCGATGCCGGTGGTAGTGTAAGAGCAAGACAGCAAAAAGACAATGACTATGATAAGGAATGACCCATGATAATAATTATAACTTTGGGTTTGTTTTAAGTAAACGTTTCCCTAGTTATAAATTATTACCTGAACAAGAGCGGATTACTGATTAGATCAATAATGGATAACATCAGTGAGTGGGATAGATCATTTAAAAAACTTCGCAGATAGCTCATTTTTTATGACTATTTTTTTATTGTTACACATTCTGTATGATACTTTTCGCAGTAGATGTTTAAAAAGGTTTTTTATTTTATTGAAAACAACGTAAAACTTATTTTTTTGTATACGGGAGGGGATACAAAAAAATTACTGGATGCTTTTTTATAGGGAAAAATACAATCTTTAATTTTATTAGGAATATTTCTTTTCGTTAAGTTGATATTAACGAAAATGTGAATTTTTTTCTACTTTGGGGGTGTTTTTATAACCCTCTATTTATTACTTGATTCTTTCCAAAAACTATAGGGCTCTTCCTCTAAATGGGATTGATTTTTGTGTTAAATCTCAAATTGACCCTATAAACCGTTCTTGAGTTATGGTGGTCACAAATTTCGTTACAGACAGACAGACAGACGGACAAAAAATAAAAGTCTTAAAAACTAAAAACGAACAAATATGTAAGAATTTTTGTTCCAGAACGAATATTAACGATTTTGGAGAAGGTCCGACCAATCGCAATATACTCTTCGACTTTGTCTGCGAAGAGTATAATAACGTAAAACTTATTTTTTTTTGTAAACGGATGAAGATACAAAAAAATACATGCATCCTTTTTTATAGGTAAAAATACAATCTTTAATTTTATTAAGAATATTTTTTCACAAAGTTGATATTAACCGACATATGATTTCTTTTCAACTTTGGGGCTGGTTTCTAAACTCTATTTTTATTTGTTTTTTTTTAAACAATGGGGTTCTTTTCCCAAATAAGATTGATTTTTACGCCAAATCTCAAGTCAATTGAATAAACCGTTCTTCAGTTATCGTGATAACAAGTTTCGTTACAGACAGACGGACAAATGATAAAGATCTTAAAAAGTCATGAAACGAACGAATCTGCAAACATGTTTGCTCTAGGATGAATATTATTGATTTTAGAGAAGGTCCGACCATATGCAACGTACTCATATCGTCTTTGTCTGCGAAGAGTATAATAATTAGGACGGTCAATATAACAAACATTAAAAGAGCTATCGAACAAAAGGTAAAATAACTTTGTAGCTTCTGGAATTATAGGGTAAGGTTGCATAAATTGAACCACTTTCCAAATTGGACCAATCCTATCTCGCATGTAAAATATAACCAGTGCCATATGTTAATTCATACGTTATCTAAGCTCGATAACGGTTGTGTATTAACAGCAAGTGTGGTACCTCTAGCGAGTGGTTTATAATTATTGACAAATTTAAAAAAATCACATCAAAGATCTAATATTTGTACAACTTACCGTACCCTACATAACCAATTGGGAAGGGTTTAACTTGTCCTAATGTATTTTACAGTTTTAGAGTTTCTTTTTAACACTTTTTAACCATAACTTAAAATATTGGTTTTATCTTATAAACTAATGGCTTTCTATGCTAATTTTAAGCAGATTTGTTTAAATTGGTCCAATACTGAACACAATATCCTAAATTAAATCGGTCCAATTTAGGATCCTTTTAAAATTTTGTATATGCCAAATTGCTAATTTACTAAGAAAAAATATATTATATTGTATGAGACGTAAACTAACTTAATTACTTTTCTGCAACTTTTTTTACTTGGTTCCTTATTTAAGGGGATAGCCGGTTTAATTAATTAGATCACTGGTTTAATTTGGAAGGCCAGCATCCCAAATTAGACTTCTGTAGGTATTTTTTATTTTCATCAAATTTAAGTTTTCTAAATTAGGACTAATAATATTTTTTCGGTAGCACAAAAAGATCCGTATATTTTTTTATACTGTTTTAGTTTTTAAAAGATTTCTTTATTGGTTAGAGATAAATCCAAATGGAAAAGTGTTCCAATCCAGACAATTTTACCCCACTAGCTGATGTTCCTTGAACTTTTTAACTACTTAGTGGTAAGTCTCTAGTGACTTGACGTTATATTTTGTAACCTTAGAAAACCCCAAAACCTTTCGTGTTAGGTAAATCCTTTAGTAAACAGGTTTTAGAATTCAGTTCAGAGGATTGTACAAATAGAATAGAACCAAGCCTCTCTATCCATCTACATTCTGCCACCTTTTAGATTTAGACTACATGCAAAGCATTGATTCATCGCTGATGAATAACAAATTCACATGCCAAGCTGTTTCTCCCTCTCTTGTGGCTCTTGAATTTATTATGCTTATAGTTGACCTTTTGAGAATTGGATTTGTGCTTAATTTTTTATTATTATGTGGTCCGAAGACTAAATATCAATACTGAAATAAAGCTGGGCTTATAAGATCAACCCACATTATGTTATGCATGAAATGAAAAATTGAGACATTTATTTATATCTGAAACTGTAGTTAGGTATGCCCTTTTAAAATCTATCGTTTATTCAATATCTTATTATACTCTTCGCAAGACTTGGTCCGAAGAGTATATTGCAATCGATCAGAAAATCCTAAAATCGTTAATTTCCGTCGTAGAGCAAAAACTTTTGCAGATTCGTGCGTTTCATGACTTTTTAAGATTTTCATTTTTTGTCCGTCTCTCTGTCACGTTTCTTGTGGTCACGCTATCTCAAAAACCAAAAACGATATCAAACTCAATTTTTAAGGAAAAATCTACCTCTATAAGAGAAAGAACCCTATTATTTTTAGCAACAAAACCCACTTTTAAGCCCACCAAATGAAAAAAAAATTGTAGCTCAACTATTATTAAATTTACAAAAAAAAATATTTAACAAAAAACATAGATAATTTAATTCTTTGCAAAAAAGTATTCGTTAGTTTTTTTGTCCGACCCCCCAATTACGCCCCAGAACAAAAAATCTCCTATCTCCGTTATTATTCAATCTACAAAAAAATTATTCTTTACAAAATTAATGAAACTTTAATTTTCTATTAAAAATGCTTGTTCGTTTTTTGTAAATGTAGACAGTGAAGTTAAAAAAACAAAAAATTAATGGTTTTAGTAGCAAAAAACATCTGACGGTTATCCTCTTCGTTCTTCGTGTTTTCGGTAAATAGTTTGCACTCTTCGCAGATAAATAAAAAAAATTGTTTTATTTTAAAAACTATTATCTTATAATTGTTTCTTGATTCTTGCGAAGAGTATTCTATAGAATGTGTAACAATTATATAACAAATTGATTTAGCATTGATTCAAAAAATATAAAATCGCACTTTCACCGAATCCGAGTTCTACTCGAGCTCATTTGCGAAGAGTAACTTCTACCCATTCTAGTTTTTTTACCATTTATTGTCCATAAATAAAAGAGGCAAACTAAACGCCAAAATTCTCTATACCCATAACGAAAGCGTAGAGTAGAAAGGATTTAAAAACTCAAAACTGAAAATTAACCGGAACTTTGCTGACATACGTAAAATGTAAAACATGAATAATAAGACATTTTTATTTATGTCTTTTTTTGATATCCTATGACTACATGTCCTTAAAAGAATAATGCATTTAGTAGCATATGAGTGTTCTCCCACGATGTATCTACATTTATATTTAAAAACTCTGCACCATGCATATAACGTTACATCTAGGTACGTGTTTAAAACTTTTCTTTTTAAAATTCACTGAGCAATATGCATCACAGTGTAAAACACATCATGCACAAGTACCTATAGGGTAAACTTGAATTCTAGTTCCTTTATTTCTTTGTTTTCAAGTTTGCTTTGGCAAACAAATAAGTAGAGCATGTAGATCAAATATTTCCACTAGTAAGATTCACTGATTTCAATAAACAGCGGAGAAAATGGCGAAGGCGACGGATTAGCGTTATATGATAATGGAATATGCCGGATGCGCCGGGTCGGCATTGAATGATAACCAAAAGCAGATTAATGTTAAGTACTAGATAAGCTTGTACAGGGTCTTTTACATTGATGTGAACACGATATTACAAATAAGTTAAAATCCAACATTAAGTTTGTTGCCATAAACAAATTAATAAGGATAGAATAATGCTCAGAAAAAGGGCACGCATCCAAGATTAAATTGATTTTTAATAATATATACCTGGAATTAAAGGCTTTAAAATTTTAGGTATTTCAATTTCAAATTTACTCTTATATGATTTATAATACGAGACGCATGTGACTCGATATGTAATCCCTTTAAAGGGGAATGTCACGAAGCATAGAAACTGTTGTTATGTAATGTTGGTTGCCTAAAATAAACTAAAAACAGCGCTTTCTAGTCATTGTTCAGTGGGTTTATAAGATTCATTTTTAGTTAAAAATTTTGCTTACCTACCAGTAATATAAATAAACAAAGCGCTAATTGACATATTCTAAAGGTTCATCAATAAGCATTTAAGTACAGAATTGTGGGAATTTAGAAGCACTATTTTATTTGTGGACCTTTAGCAACTTGTGCTTTGTTTATTTATGTTGCTGGTAAACATAATTTTTAATTAAAATTAACTCTTATAACCCCACTGAGCAATGACCAGAAAGTACTGTTTTTTGTTGATTTCAGGCAACCAGAATTACATAATCACAGTTTTTATACTTCGCGACATTCGTTAAAAAGAACTTTATAGATTAGTAGATAGTTTGCAACGTTATAAAACCAAAAAATGCTTGTTCGTTAAAAAATGCAATGTTTAAAATTATTATCCCTTTTAAACTGTTGTTCTACTTTTGTAGTTTTTATTTTTCTTTAAAGGTAAGAATGTTTTTCTTGAAACAGTTTATTAAGTTTGCAACTCAGTTCAAAGTTTGTGTTGTAAAGCTGGTTAAAAATTAAATAATACAAGACATACATTCTAAGGTTTGTATTTTTAAGACAAAATATAAAAGTAGGTAAACATTTTTAAAAACAAAAAGTAAGTTTACGATTTGATTAAAAAGCTCCTGAAAGGTGTTTTTTTGAAAAGCAAAAATTCTTATATGGGTTTTTGTTTTTTTATGAAATTTTGGTAAGGGTTATTTATTTGTGCGTTCGCTTTTTTTATGAAAATTATTCATGGACTTGTATTATTGTGAGGTTTTATTACCCACTAGAAATAAAATAGGTTTTCGTGTCAATCAATACTAAAAATAAATGAAAATTACCATTTCTCCATAAAATCTATCTATAAACTTAAAGTATTAAATGGTTATTTTATTAAAGGTAATGCTTAAATGTATGTACCTATAGGTAGGTATTAAAAAAGTGGTATAGGTATTTCTTTGAATTATTATTCATTCAAACCTATGTTAAAGATGCTTTCGCTTTTAAGAAAATATATGTTTTTTAATTAAAAACAAATCTTACAAAACTTTAAGTATCCACAAAGTGTTTCAAGGATATTTTTATGGTTTTATATATAGTCTCACTTTCCCCTTGGATAATCCGAAATTCGATATAGGGTATAGGCTTGACAAACCGAAAACACAAACGTTTTTAAATAAACAAACTGATTGCTAAAATAACAAAATAATCGACGGTTACTTTTTCATTTATTAAACAAACGTTCGTTGAGTAAACTTTGCTAATGGAAGTTCGTAAAAATAATGAACCCCGATATTTATCTCCTTATTAAGTTTGTATATTCTACATCATTTTTAAATCTCGTTAGCTTCCTAAATTGCTATATGCAAATACCTTTAAATCAAATTGGAAAAATTTACTATTCTACCAAAGACTTGAGTCTAAAAATTACATATTTTATATAGAACTTTGCTTTTGACGAAATTATTGTGGTCTTTTTAATGTTTAACTTTTCAACAGATTAATTTATTTAAATTGCAAAATTATTTTGTGGCACAAATGCTTTCTAAATAAGTTACAAACAAAATAAACTAATTTTATAACCTCAAAACATTGCGGGAATGGTAAACTGTAGAGGTCATAATTAAATATTTAATTTTACAATAAAATTAGAGTTGACTTTATTTTTAACAATATTGCATAATTTTATTTTTAGATAAAAGTATCTAATCAATTTTTCGGTTTATGAAGAACGTAATTTTTTAGTATTTTTTTTTCTAATATAAAAAAACGATTACTCAATTATTAGATTTAATCCGATAATAAATTTTACATAACCAGGAAAGGAGGTCAAGTTTATCCTACGTTATCTCTTTTAATGCTGTTGATTTTTTTCCGCCGATTATTAATGCCAGAGTTAATCGATGAGAATTTTATTAAATAATTTCAACGTTTATTATTGAATTATTCAATTCGATTAAATCAATTGTGGCTGAATAAATTGAATATACGCACCCAGCGGCACAAAGGCTGATTGAAATCTGATGCGATTTGCTGGAACTCTTTACAGATATTAAGGTAAAAAAAATCTCTTGTTTTGTATCTGTCGTAAAAATAATGCTGCAGCTTTAACGTAATTTTTTACTTTTATTTCTAGAATTTTTTAAATAAAAACATTTTTAAAAAAACAATGACTGCACTTATGCATTTATTTTGTATGCTATATTCTTAATTCATTTCTTCAATAAACAATTATTTATTTATGCCCAGTTCATAAACTTTGATCTAAGAATCGCTTAAATTAAGAAAGTAAAACAAGTGATTGGCCCTTTTGCTTTGGCATATGTCAAACATAAAAGTCAAATTTAAGTCAAGTTACGTAAATTTCTTATACGTTAAGCATCAAATATAGATCAGGTTATAGTAATAATGGGTATGTTATAGTAATACCACAGAAGTTAAAACATAGGCAACCCGTGTTCCAATACATAGTTAGTGCATAAGCATCTATGTGTTGATAGTAGCGTTGCCTATTTTTAGTTTTAACTTCTGCATTTAGTCTATGCTATAACATACGCACTGTTACTATTACCGGATCTATATTTGATGATCCTTAAGGTGATTCTTACTTTAAATGATTCTTAGATAAACGTTTATGAACTGGGCATTACTTAATAATTAGTTCTAGATAAGAGAAATTTAATAAAATCGAACAATTTTGAATATTAGACCGCGTCCGGGGTCCGTGCGTTTAGAAAGTTTTTTTTTAAGTGTGTGTAAAAATAAAATTTACTTCCGTGCGTGTCAAGAAATAATTGAAACTCTTTGGCTTTTACTTTTATGTTTGTGAGCTTGTCACTTTGAGTGTAGTGCAGTAATTTTTATAATAAATTATTTAAGTTATATACTAGTATATTTTTACATGTTTAACCAAAAAGATCATTAAACACAATGTGTGGGCTTGATATAGTTAATTTCTGTAAAAGTCAAGCAAAATGTTCATTCTTTACATACTAGCAATATTATTTTAAGTTAACAAAAACTCTTATACTCCCAAAAGGTTTTTGTCCTTGGACTGAGAGAAGAAATTAGGAAAACATACAAATTAAACAAACTATTGTAGTGGAAATTCATTGTTTACCTATCTAGTCACAATCTGCAGGGTAGGTTTCTTCAGACAATAAATGGAAGCCACAATAGAATGATTTTGCCTACTAAATACTTACTGAAATTTATAGTTTACCCTAACATTTACGTGCCAAGATCCACAGTAGGTGAACAAATAAATTTAGAATCATCCCATCAGGGAGCCATTTCAGATGGCACTTCTATTAATCATGCAAATATAAAATATGTATTTCAAATTAAGCCTTCGGGTGGCTTGCAATTCCCTTTTTTGTTATTTGTGTGCATATAATGGTTTTTTTCTACAATAATTAACAAGTAAAACTAATTAAAAATTCATTTTTCATAAAATTTCGGTTTTCTCTAAAATACAGTTTATAAACACATTTTAGTGGTTAAAGGGGAATGTCGCGAAGCATTGAAACTGTGGTTATGCAATGTTGGTTGCCTAAAATCAACATAAAACAGCACTTTCTGGTCATTGCTCAGTGGGTTCATAAGAGTTAATTTTAATTAAAAATTGTGCTTACCAGCAATATAAATATACGAAGCACAAGTTGACATATTTTAAAGGTCCATCAATATGCATTTAAATACAAAATTTTGACAATTTAGAAGCAATATTTTTTTGCATTTAAAATTAAAAAAATAAATAATATGCTTGAATATTTTGATAGTCAAAATAAAGCTATTACAAATAACCTAAATAAAGCTGAACTAGGCAAATATGAATAAATCTCCTAAAGGTTTGTTTTAATAGGTTTCTATCTGTGGTAAGCTAAAGTAGACTCGAAGGTATACCAATAATTTTCACTAGAGATTAGAATACATAAGCGATTCAGCATCCGTCGTATTGAAATAACAAAGATAAATAAAACAAGCGATGAGTTCTGACAGTCTAACTTTGCAAATTTCGGTATTTTCAGAACAAGACTTGAAATATGAAAAGCAGTGGTGTTGCAGATTAATTTTTAGACAGGGTAGTTAATCTTACAGTTATTTTAGTTGGGGTACTTATGCATGAGGCTTTGGTGCGGAAATTGCATAAAAAACCATTATCGTATATTCTTAAAATCCTTGCCGTTAAAATTCCATTCTTTTTCTTTTCTTGGAATTATATTTAGTTCTTTAATATCATAAAGATCACCATAAATTTGATTAGGATTTTACGTCGGATTTTACTAATAAGTAGGCGTAAGTAGGTATGTATGATAATAAGAAAAAATCAGAATATAATATGGCGAATGCGCCGGGTTTGCATTTATTACAAGATTCCTAAAAAGTATTTTTGTTCAAAAGATACTTCAAAATTTCTTCTAACTACTTTAAATTAAAAAAAAATACCCCCACTGTCCTAAAAAAGTACAGGGTGTCCCACGTAAGATGACCCAACCCCTTATATCAGGAACTAAAAATGCAAATTTTTTCTTTCGCAGGATTGTTTGTAATGAACCAAATTTTTATTTTTAGTATGTTTCACTATACAGGGTGTTCCATTTACTCGGAGCACACATCCACTTCTTTATTTTAAATGGAGCACCCTATTTTTTGTCATGTTTTTAAATTCTTCTAAAAATGAAGATTATTTTGTTAAAGATCCAACTTTTTGAATTTTTGCAAAAAAAAAATTATTCTGATATTTTAGCCAGTTGCAGCATTTAAAAAAAAAATCATTGCGCTCTTTATGGCTGATATTTTTGCATAAAAGACGTATAATTAAGATGCTTAGAAAACATGATTATCTAAAATTTGACCAAAAATCGTAACCAAAAGTGAAAAATCCGCCATTAAATATCGATACATTAAAATCGTTTTATTTCTGAAAAATTAAATGCAAAGCTTTATTTTTTTTTGGCCCATTAAATTTACTTTTTAATTTCTTTTCATTTGACAACCCTTTTGGAGATACTCAATAAGGGTGTTTTTAGGCACCGTTGTTTTAATTAAATTTAATTTATTAAAATTCTACTTCACAGACAGTTTTTTAATGTGGACTTGACGGGGTCTATACTTTCAAAATACCTTTAATTCTTCGAAAATATTTTAAAAGAGCCAGTTTATTAAATAATTATTTTATACATATAATTATAAAAAATATTTCTTTTGCAGCGTTTTGCGTACAATGCTGGTACGCAGAAAAAAACCTTACATTGCACAACATTGGGCTTAACAAGCAAATTAGGCATCTTTTTTTACCAAAAGTAAATTCCAGTGTTTTTATTCATCTGGGAATGTGGAAAGGCGTATAAAGTTTTTACATTTTAATGATAAAGTATAATAACCCAGTAATTTAGGAATTCATCTACCGAAAAATTATTTGTTAACTTTTTTTTTTACCATAATCTCTATATTGCCATAATATACAACATATCAAAAGTCCCCTAAGATCCCGTGCCGGCGTCATGCCATTTTAGAGGGTCAAAGGTCGAAGAGGACAGTTTTTGGTAAATAAATCTCTTCCTATTGGTCGGACAAAAAAAATGTAGGATGTAAATTGCAGATTGAACAATTACCTACAAAAAAATTCATACACACTTTTCCATCGAGCGACCGTTATCGCGTAGTAGTGTCAATTATTCATGACGTTGGTATACTTTTAACACCAGCTAAAATACAAAAACGAGGAAAATTTCTTTTAAAATTTTTTAACCAGGGTTTTAATTTAACCCCTAAGATACATAATCGGCAATAAAGGGTCTTGTAAATTATCAACTGCGTGTATAGAGGCACTCCAAAAATAAATTTGGATATGTCTGTAATTCCTCAGGTTAATAAAACAAACTAAAATTTTTACAAAGAGGTGTTAGCTCTTGTTCTTTCAATGAGTTACAACCCCCTAACAAAGCCCCAATGTATCTAATAATCTTTAAAAAAAAATAATACAAAAAAATCTGACAAAATTTTTAATACAAAGCAAACTATGTATTTAAGGCCTTCTCAATAAATTAAATGGAATTTTAAAGTGATGGGACCATTATTTTGGAAGCAATAGAGAACATCATCATGTTAAACACCATGTAATTTTATTCTATTTATTAAGAAGACCCTAAATGCATAGTTTGCTTTGTATTAAAAATTTTGTCACATTTTTTTGTATTATTTTTTTTTAAACATTAATAGATACTTTGGGACTTTGTTTGGGGGTTGTAACTCATTGAAAGGACAAGAGCTAACACCTCTTTGTAAAAAATTTTGTTTGTTTTATTAACCTGAGAAATTACAGACATATCCAAATTTATTTTTGGAGTGCCTGTATACATGCAGTTGATAATTTACAAGACCCTTTATTGCCGAATATGTATCTTAGGGGTTAAATTAAAACCCTGGTTAAAAAATTTTAAAAGAAATTTTCCTCGTTTTTGTATTTTAGCCGGTGTTAAAAGTATACCAACGTCATGCATAATTGACACTACTACGCGATAACGGTCGCTCGATGGAAAAGTGTGTATGAATTTTTTTGTAGGTAATTGTTCAATCTGCAATTTACATCCTACATTTTTTTTGTCCGACCAATAGGAAGAGATTTATTTACCAAAAACTGTCCTCTTCGACCTTTGACCCTCTAAAATGGTATGACGCCGGCACGGGATCTTAGGGGACTTTTGATATGTTGTATATTATGGCAATATAGAGATAATGGTAAAAAAAAAAGTTAACAAATAATTTTTCGGCAGATTGTATTAATTTTTGTTTTATTTTCCTGGGTTATAATAGTGTCCTAAACGAGAACGTATGGGGCAAGTGACCTTCGTCCAATTATAAAGCTTGAGCTGAAAGAGATATTAGATAATGTGAATAGAAATTAAACTCATTAGCAAAGTCATTATCTTACATTGCTGTCCTATTAAAATGTCACCAATTATAACTTAACATCTTAAGTACACACTGATGCACAATTGTTATTTCTTGAAGAATCTCTTCATATATACAGGGTGTCCAAAAAATGGCGCATAAACGCGATGGTACGCTCTTGGGGCATTCTCAGGGATCCCTAAAAAATTGTCAAAAAAAATCCATCTGTTATATTCATCGAGAAAAATGCGAACAAAGTTGCATAAATTCGGCAACACAGTCTAGGAAAATACATCTAAAAATCCCATCTATAAGTCTAAAAATCCTATTTATGAGTCTTGATCGTACACTTTTGCCTTAGATTTTATTGACGTTGTTGTCAGCTTCATTTCATAAAAATTTTGTAAAATTAAATTGATTATAAAAATTTAATTCGACCATTTAATAAATAAACAAATGGTTGAATAGTTTAAGATATACTGTATTAAACCATTTGTTTCGTTAATGTGTGCTGTTATATTCAAGATATAAGCATTTAAAGTTTCGCACTTTGGGGCCTCATATCTCCGAGGATATATCAGATAGATTTTTTTTAACAATTTACTGGGGCTCCCTAGACATGCCCCAACAACGTACCATCGCGTTTATGCGCCATTTTTTGGACACCCTGTAGATAATTAAGTTGTACAATAATAATTAGTGTTCGTTATTTAAGACTCTTTACATCTTGCTCAGTTAAGAACTAATTAAAAATTAACATATTTAAACCAAAAAAATTAAATCAACAACCGCACTCTTATTGTATCAAAAGTTACCAAACAGCAATCGTTCGGGGTCGTTCAGCCAGAAAATAAATGTATTTTTGGAGATGTACGTAAAATAAGCTTCGTTTTGATATTTATTGAAAAAATGTGCAGAAGTTTACGAGCCTTAGGTTATATTATTTATTATTAAAACGGTTGAACAATATTCCTTTTGTCTTGAACTTTTTGTGTGTCCTATTTGCATGGCCTTTTGAGATCAAAAGGACCCGTATGAAATTTCGAATCGTTAAATTTTTTATTGTTGCTTGAACCGAATGCAAAACAGAGCAGAAACAACCAAAGTCACGTATATTTTACGATTTATTTTCACATAAATCTAAAAACGCTTGAAAGAAGAAAAAAATGTTGAAAATGGCATTCAATGACAAGATTTCATTGAATTTCTTGATTTAATGCAACAAAGGTATACATTTTTTCAACATGAATTCATCTTGAATTTAAATTTTGCGTTTATGTACCATATTTATTATATTAAATATTTACTAATGGTAGAATTAATTAAAATTAAATAGGTAGCAGGAATAATAAAAATGGGGCCTAATCAATGTTTCTTCAACTCAAAGAAACATGTAAAATATGTAAAAGCAATTTTAACCTGAATGCCTATGCAATTAATTTTACAGAATAAATTTTACGAAAGTTTTTAATAGGCTGTGGCTTTTCTAAATGCAAAACGCAACCGGCAACAGTCTCGGAATACATTAACTAGGTAAGTAATAGAACCAAAAGGACCTTTCTGTTGGCGTGGATTTAATTTGAATGGGAACAAGTTTTGACAAAAACTGAAATTAAATTGAATCAAAAAGTTTATTATAACTTTGTTGTAACCTGATGTAAACAGTCCAAAATGTTGTATTAAGGTTCGGACATTTTGTTCTGCGCTTGTTATAATCTATCAATATCTTACATTTTTGGTTGTTTAAGTGGGATTCACAATAAAAATTAGCTTGCATCTTGTAGGAATTAGGGTAGCTTAAAATATGTATTTGGGATATACCATTCACAATAAATTAGCTTGCATGAGCTTTTACAAGCTAATTCATTGTGAATGACATTGCATAAATACATATTTCAAGCTCTTGCAAGCTACCTTAATTCTTACCGGATGCAAGCTAATTTTTATTGTGAATGAAGCTTTAACACATTAACGTCGACATTTTGAACTAAAATAGGAGAAAAAAAATTGTTTGGTACATTTTGTCAGGTCGTATTTAAAAGTCACAAAACAAATATTTTATTCATATATTTTATGTATACATTATAACAATTTTGGTTTGATTGTACAAGGTCGTTACTTTAAAAATTTATTTGCTAAAATATATTTTAACTATTTATACAATTTGGTGTTATAACGCTACCCGTTAACAAAAATTCATTTACCAAATAAATTTCTACATTTAACCTTTAAACTAATAAATATCGAACTCCAGAGTTTAGGATAATTTTTTAGACTCTTTTTGTACTAATAATACGTACATTTGTAGATTTGGCTGGTCATTTTTTTTGTCTTATGTTCATCAAATAAAAAAAGTTAATATATGTACCTAGGCATAGTTTAAATCATATTTCACAAAAATACTATTAGGAACCACATACGTATAATAAAAATAGAAAGCATTGATTTTTATCCATTATTAAAATTATTGGCTGTCAAAAATAATAAAAACCTACCAGATACAGGTCGACGGATTTAACTTTTTTGTTATTAAATAATAAATGAATGTTAGTATCATGTCTGGCAAGAAAGACTGGCAACATGGTTTAATATTTATAAAAAGCCAAAAGTAGGCTAGATAGGTAACCAACATAGAAAAGGTTACTACTTTTCTACCCATCAGGCTTTTTCTTCTATAAAAAAGAAACTTCGCATAATCTATCCAAAGTTGCGATTTCTAGCCAAGTTTTAGTTGTATTCTGATAAATTAGTATTTTCTCTAAACAAATTATTAAGCGGCAAATATTCATTTTATTTAATTAAATTTACCTAACGTTTATTGTAATGGAACCAATATCTACTTTACATTGTGTTGAAATGTATTCTTACAACTTTGGACAAAATTTTTGATGCTTAATTTTTTTATACCATACTTTAAAACATGTACTACACATGAAATGTGTAGGTAACACATTTCTTTGCATACATTTTAGTTTCATCATAGGCCTAAGGTTTTTATGATGATAAAATACAAAGAAATAACAGGTACAATGCATATAAATAATAATGAAGTAACAAAAAACTATTCGTGGATTTTGTTTTCTTAATATGAAGATATTTTTTTTAATGCTATCGTCATCATTAAATTGGACACAATTCATTTAAGTAATACAATAATTGAGCTTTTTTTTAATACAACTTCGATATAAGCTAGATAATATGCTTTTAATAAAATATATACATTTATCGACTTTTTTTAAATTACTTCTTAAATAATATCCTCAATTTTTTACATAAATGCCTACAACTTAACCTATTCGAACTATTAGGTATACTAGTCGATCTATTTATTACATTGATTTTTATAATGCACCTTACAATAATAAAAAAAATAATAGGTATTAATAAATAAATTCTTTGGTTTTATTAGTTTAACAATCTTGGCCGTAACGTCCGTACATTAACAGGTACCTTTACAAAATTATAAGTGAATAAGATTGTCAGTGTCTGGTCATAGTAGTATTTTTACTACTTAAATGAACATTCATTATTTGGAATCTGTTATACTTTCTGATTTTATAATTATTATAATATTAATGTTTGAAGGATGAAAGGATATCGATTGATTGTTTAAATAATAGCATTTTGATGTATCAACAAATTGCCTTCATTTCAATTCCAATTATACATTGATTGACGAAGTATTTTCTGTAGATAATAATATAAATGTTAACCCAATAAGTGACCCTGTGTAGTTCTGTATCTGTATATTTATTTACATCTATAGCCAAAAATAACTCGGATGAATATTTTATACGCTTCGAAAGGATGATATGCGACTGTGTTTTAACGATTCATACCGATTAAATATTTATTAAAATTGATTTCTGGTCAATCTATTACCATTGCGTCTGCATTACCTAAATAAAAATAAAACATTTCAAATGTAAAGTGGACTTTTGTTTACTGCCTAAACCTATAGATAATGAGCAGGTAAATATTATTGAAATTATTATTTGTAGTTATATTAGGTATTATTATTTTCAGGGATGGTTGAAATAAATTACAACGAATGAGCAACAAAAAGCGACCTTAAGATTGAATAACTTTTATGTTTATGCCTATCCATGACCTTCCAAGTTTTTTCTTGCTTATTCGTTTAGAGCTAAAAAAACATTTAATTGACATTTTATTTGTTAAAATAACTCAGATACTTTTTATTTTTAGCATTGTTAACCTTAATTAACTTAAACGTAATTATCCATCATTTTTCAAAGCTTATTCGTTTATAATTTAAAAACTTTTACAATCAAGATAAGCATTCATTTCAAAGAGTATTATTTTTCTTTATAAAAAGTTAAACAGATTTCAGTTAATGAATTTTAAGGTGATTACTTTCGGTTTTTATAAGCTCGTAAATAAATCGAGACCTTTTATTATCTATTTCTTGCGAGATTTGAATCATTGTAGGTATACTTTTGGTAATTAGTCTGAATTTTTTTTTTCTTGAAGTTGTTATTTGAAATTTTGTTAATGGCTTTACCCCGTAAATATTTTATGGTTGCAAAACTTGCTTTACCTAAACCATTAGATCTTTTATCTACAAACACACACGCTAACCAAATTGAAACAATTCATACAACGAATAATATATATTCTTATTGTAGTCTTAACTTTATACCTACAGGGTGAATATTTAAAACCTTAGATTTATAAATGATAATTAAAAATGTAAACATTTAAAATATCGACAACAGAAAATTTTATGTCACTCACTGGAATTCAACAATGTTGTTGTGTTTTTTTTTATAAGTTTTTTTAAAGTAAGTAAATAGAGCAAATATTGTTAAGGTTATCTAAAAAGAATATATGACTCACCCTGTACTGTTCAAGTAAAATAATTTCTTCGGTCTGTTTTCTTATCAAGGTCTTCAGTATTGGTGTTTACACACGCAATTTTAGCTTTATTTTCCTATGAATAATTACTAACTTGGTTGTTACCTGTCATTATCGAAGAATAATGTAACTACATAAGTTTTTTCTAGAAAAGTAGCAGTAGTGAAAACCACATCATCTATGATTATTTTAATGTCAACATTTTATTATTATTGATTTTTGTTATTAATTTTTAATTATTGTATCTCGCCATTTACCTTGATTTAAAAATTGTTCATTATGAGTACTTACCTGGGTAAAAAAATAAAACAAATTATAATCTATTGCAATTTAAAGTCAAAAAATGTATAACCAAAAAAAAAAAATCAAGAAAAATGAATTTTTAGTCCCAGTGAGCAAAAGTTACACCCATAAGCATACATTTAAATTAATGTTACCTTTTTTAGATCAAAAATTATTGTAAAAAATATAATATCGCTAAAAAACTTTTGTATTGCAATAAAAACTAAAAAGGTCGTATACCAAGTGCTTTTCAAAGTTTCGTCAATATTAAAGAGGGTATTGTTTAATTCAAAATGTATGTTTCAAGGATGATGTTTATTACAAATTAATCGGTAGTTAGTTATTAATTTCTCAAGTAGAAAGCCAAGTCTCAAGTAAACTTAAACTATTGACCTTTGAATAGGCAATGCTTTAATTAGTTTACTATTGTAGCTTGGCTTTACCATGCTATAATTAAACATTATCAGGATCCTGTAAATTCCTTGAATTATAGCAAATTATGTTGTACCGTCACCCTTAAAAAAACTTGATAAGGTTTTAAATATAAACCCAAAAACAGGCGTGGGAGAGTTTTGTGGTTACAAAGTTATTAATACCCACCTGACTGCCAGATTTATATCAAACAAATAAAATGGTTTTATTATTTACATTGAAAAGCCCATTGTTTTTTAACGCATTTCAATTTTAGTAATTAAATAGATTTACGAGTGTACACGGTACAATGTATTTAACAGGGAACAAGATAATCCTTTTTGTAACCAGCACTGGAGCCAGCATAATACAACTTTTAAACAAGAAATAATATCAACAAAACACTACCCCACGTGCGATAAGGACTCGTTTGGGCAAACATCATGCCTGAGTTGACGCATAAAAGAAAAGCGACACTTGTATTTATTCCCGTCTTTTCGTATAACTTTACACAGTTTTAGGAAGATGACAGCTAAAGTAGAAAATGAACTCTTACCCACCCACAAGATTTCTATTCGAGTTGGGCACTCAAACGTAATCCATATAAGCTCTATCGTTGGTCGTTACCAGCACCTGCTTTTTAACAAATAAACCTCTATTTCGAGTTTGGGAGGTATGATTTACAAGCGTTGTGTATAAACCTTTAAAGTATGCCTATAAATTTCAGCAGACCTTTCATATTAAAAGATCCTTAGTGTATGATATCAGAAACAAAACAACACTATACAGTGAAGAAGAAGGATGTTATTTACGTGGTGTATTAATATTTTTTGATATACATAACTTTTAAAGTTTAGCAATATTTGCAAGTCTGGCTGAAAAGGGTAATATACTACTAATTTACGAAATAGACCAAACACAGGTTGTTTTTATAATACGCAGAATAGACCAAAAATATAGCTTGTTTTCTGGAATTTTCAGTTCAATTTCTAAGAATGCAATGATGAACTAATATGAAACATGAGATGCTGAAGTATGCCTATAAATTTTAGCAGACCTTTCATATTAGAAGATCCTTAGTGTATGATATCAAAAACAACACTATACAATGAAGAAGAAGGATGTTATTTACGTGCTGTATTAATATTTTTTGATATACATAACTTTTAAAGTTAAGCAATTTCAGTCAGTCTGGCTGAAAAGGGTAATATACTACTAAATTTACGAAATAGACCAAACACAGGTTGTTTTTATAATACGCAGAATAGACCAAAAGATTTAGTTTGTTTCCCGGAATTTCCAGTTCAATTTCTAAGAATGCAATGACGTACTAAAATGAAACATGAGATGCTGAAGTATGCCTATAAATTTCAGCAGACCTTTCATATAAGAAGATCCTTAGTGTATGATATCAAAAGCAAAACTATACAGTTAAGAAGAAGGATGTACTTTACGTAGTGTATTAATATTTATAATATAGGTACATAACTTTTAAAGTTTAGCAATATTAGCTAGTCTGGCTAAAAAGGGTAATATACTACTTAATTTACGAAATAGACCAAACACAGGTTGTTTTTATGATACGCAGAATAGACCAAAAGATTTAGTTTGTTTCCCGGAATTTCCAGTTCAATTTCTAAGAATGCAATGATGTACTAAAAAGAAACGTGAGATGCTAAAGTATGCCTATAAATTTCAGCAGACCTTTCATATAAGATGATCCTTAGTGTATGATATCAAAAGCAACACTATACAGTGAAGAAGAAGGATGTACTTTGCATGGTGTATTCATATTTTTTGATATACATAACTTTTAAAGTTAAGCAATATCAGTCAGTCTGGTTGAAAAGGGTAATATACTACTAAATTTACGAAATAGACCAAACACAGGTTGTTTTTAAGATACGCAGAATAGACCAAAAGATTTAGTTTGTTTCCCGGAATTTCCAGTTCAATTTCTAAGAATGCAATGATGTACTAAAAAGAAACGTGAGATGCTAAAGTATGCCTATAAATTTCAGCAGACCTTTCATATAAGAAGATCCTTAGTGTATGATATCAAAAGCAAAACTATACAGTTAAGAAGAAGGATGTACTTTACGTAGTGTATTAATATTTATGATATAGGTACATAACTTTTAAAGTTTAACAATATTAGCTAGTCTGGCTGAAAAGGGTAATATACTACTTAATTTACGAAATAGACCAAACACAGGTTGTTTTCATGATACACAGAAGAGATCAAAAAATATAGTTTGTTTTCCGGAATTTTCAGTTCAATTTCTAGGAATGCAAGGATGTATTAGAAAGAAACGTGACATGATTTACTAAAAATCCCACCGAAATCTTCAACAGATAACACAAAAAACCCGAACTATCATCGATTTATTATCAGGGGTTTTAACTGAAATAAAGCGGAGTTATTTGCAAAATTTAATTATTCTAAGAGCGTGAAACAAATTAATAATTATTTAAAACAAAAAATGCGTTCTCTATCGGGGTAAATTTTTTAATTAAAATAGTTTTAGCTATTTGTTTTTCAAAGCGACTAATCGTGACTACTTCTTATTTATGCACAATCCACTATTTTACTATTCGGAGACAACATCATCGAGTAAAATTTAACTCATCTTTGCATCAAGAAAACGTTCTGGTAGCGTCTTCTCTGACAAAAGCTATACTAGATCTTGTATTTCTGGAAACTTAGTTATTACATCGATAAATTTGCGAAGAATTACTGCGAGAGGTTTTGAGTCCTAACCCACTTTATAGTTTAACAACTAATTGCGTAGATGCTTCTTGAACCAAATGGCAGCAAGAATGTAACCTCCAAAACGTTTATAAATTTATATTAAAGAAGCAATTTGCAGATACCTTAGGAGCACTTAAGAGAGAATACTGGAGAAGGAACGAAGCACCTAAACTCTTCTGTGACCGACTATTTAAGTCGAAGTACTAATTTGTTACTCTAACAGGTGTAGAATTTGTAATCAACCTTCTGCTTCAAGTTACAAACATTTTCTTAATTTGTTTGCCGTTTATATTCTTTGTTAATTTCCTTGGAAATAACCAGATGTTCTATCATTAAAGTCTTAAAGGAGACAAACATTTACTTTACATTAAGGTATTTTCTTTGAAAGATTCCTAAATTGGGGCAACAGAATACTTTAAGGAACTTGTTTGAACCATTTTTTGTTTAATAATTATAATTTTTGGTTTGTTTTAATTAACGCAGCGTGTTAATTAATTTTATGAAAAATGATTTTGGTATTCCCTGAACATTTTATTAAAACATTAAATCTGTCATCACATTTAAATATAATTTGTTACTAAATAAATTCGTATGACTTTAAATCCATAACTCAAACCAAATTCACTGGTCTCTAATTTTGTAAACCAAAATTTTGGGTAACAGATTTGCAAATTAGTTTTAAATTGCAGTTGTTATAAAAACCACTCCATCTAATTGAACCTTTTCAACCAATGCAAAACTAATTAGTGCTAGCAAAGCTTACATTTTAATTTCACTACTTATACTTTTGGTTCTAAACACAGCAGTATATTTTATCGTGGTGATTTTATTTCTTAAACCACTTTCCTAATGTTTAATGATCCTTTATCTTAAAGGCAAATGAATCTTTTGAGGCTCCTTGACTTGAAGCTATTTTTATGTTCGGTCCTAAGAGCTCCAAAGAGTAATGAGATAAATCTGGGTAATTAGTACCGACGTCGCGTCGTCTGGCTGTGACAAATTGCCCTTGAACTTGACCCTTTGCATCAGTATATTGACCACTTTTCATATTGTGTATTAAATCAGTTCATTGCATGCTACGCTATGTTGTAATGCTTTTGAATTAATAATGAATGTGCTTTAATTTAAAATAAGTAGTATAAAACCCACTTTTACCAGACACAATTTTGTGAAAGGTTTTTTAATAATTTATTAGAAGTAATAGTAGAGGCAGACGTAAAATCTTATTTTTTGTTTTTTTTTTTGTTCAAATTTGTAATCCTAGAATTAGGTTGTGTAAGACGAAAGTTAGTATAATCTGTTCTGTAGGTACATTAGCGAATCTTTTCTTTTCAAACTACATGATAGCTTAGCAACTGTGCTTTACAACAAGTGTACTTAAGAAAGGTTTTATTTTTTAAGAAAGGGTTTCCCAAGAACTTTATAATTTTATGTTTATGACTGCCGAGTAACCAAAGTTTCTAGCTGCAAAATAGACTTTATAGGGTAGGTAATCTAATAATTAAAATTCACCAAGTATGGGCGGTTTGTTAAAGTTAGTTAATATGAAAGGGTTGTTATATTAAACATCTTAGCAAGGTAGACCCACTTTTGTATGTATAGTTAAATAAGCACCCTATTACGTGAATGATATACCATGTTCATTTTCAGCCCTCTAACTTAAAAATTGTGTTCCAAGATTTCTATTTTACATGCCATGTTTATTCTTAGAAATAATTATTAGTTAGGTATATATATTCGTATGATTATTAATAAACATTACAAGTCATAGTTAGGTATTACACTTAAATGTTGTGTTGGTTTATTTTCGACAAAAGGTTAAAATTCTCTTTAAAACCATAAATTTTAGTAACAAAATATTATTCAAAACAGGTAGGAACAAAAGAAAAAGAAAGTTTGTCGGGGTTGTTATAACGATAGAAATATCAGTAATATGGTGTAATATCTAATCATATTATTATGACTAAATACATAATATACAGAATATATTTGGTATGCTCTTTACGAATAGGTTTAATTTTAATTTAATAATATAATGAACCCTTTGAGCATTAAGCTATTTGGTAAATACGTTGGACTATAGTGCAATGTCGTTTGAAATAGTTTCCAACACCACTATTGAATTAAATGTTATCAATACATGCACCTGCATAGTGAGGTCTTAAATTATGCCAGCTGATTATAGTGGCTATGTACTATGTAATAATATAGGCTAGTTGTAACACACATCACTTCTAACTATGTAAATTCGATTTTTATGTTTCTAACTTAGAACTTTGTATTTAATCTAACTGCGAAGTCTAATACACAACGTTTTTTAATTTTTTCAACGTGATACAATTTTTGTATTTTAAATAAAATCCATTATTCTTTATGGTTTTCTTACTTTTTTACTAACCCCAATGTATATTTTGATCCACATAAAAAAAACTACTACGAAATTCCATATTTTCAACAAGATTAATTGTGGATAATGCAGATGCAATGTTAATAAAAGAAACTCAGGTATCATCAAAATATTTCAGCGATTGGTTACACACGACATTGGTAATGTTGTTTGTAAAATTTAAAAAGAAACTTTTATAATTCAATTAGTAAAAGAATAATTTAACATAGAATAAAAGTTTGTTTTTAAATTAGGTTTCTGTTACCTAATTACAAAACAGATTTAGCTGCAAAAGTTCATTAACCTGTATCGAAATTTAATTAAATACCTACTAAATTCTTGACATACCTACCTATACCAATGTAATACCACCAATTTTAAATAAAACAATAATTGTTCAAAAATAAATAAATATTAGACGATAATTTCCAAGTTAACCTAATTTAATTAACCTGTGGGTACCTATTATAAATATTTGAAAATTAATTAGTATTTAAAATAAAAAACTTGAGGACGAAAATTTTATCAGGTCGATCTAACAAAATCAACTCATATTAAAATTGAAACTGCTACCAGAGTCCAAAACTCGGAAATTGTTAAAATATTTTAATTAAAAAGATCACCTGCATAAAATATTTCTTACCGCCTCTGAAACCTAAATTTAAAACAATGTGATAATATGAAAAGTTTAAAGTAAAAAAACAAATTAATGGATTTAAATTTTCATTTAACTTCATGCAAGTTTATCATCAGTGAAGAAAAAATGTCAGATGAACGATAAATTTTTATTTATTTAAATTAATAGTGTCAAGGAATATATAGCAAGTAAGAGTAAAATTTAAAAGTAAGACAACAATTTTTCATTGTCAAGCAGTCCTATTACAAAATTTTTATCCCATCTAATAGCATCTGCTAAAACTGTCTCTTAACCTTAACGTGTATATTCTTTATCTTGATTATTTGGTAATACTTGCTTAGGGTTAAGATAAATTGCAAATATAAAGGGAAATGTTGTGAACTGTTTAAACAAAATGTTAAGAATAACATTGCATCTGAGGGCTTTAAAAATAAATAAAACGATTTTTTTACGAAGAGCTAATTTACTTATAACTTTTGTTTACCCTGTAAATCACATCAAAATGATATATTACTAATATAATTAAAAAAATAAAATTATTAGTAATAAAATAAAATAAAGAATATATTTTAAATCTAATGACTAGATAGTTTTATCACTTCTCGGTTGGCTACTATGGCTTGTAAATTATTTAAATACGTATTTTGTCTAATTTTTTCGGAGTTTCTACGTTTTATTATCTAAAAATAATCTCGATCTAAAGTCTCTTAAAATATTTATATGACATCTTCACAATTCAGTATCTCACCTTCTGATATATTAAACATAAACCTAGGTGTCACTTCTTGTTTAAATTCCTGTGTTCTAAAAGCTGGAACTTCACTTGAATGGTTACTGCAAGTTATTGGTGCATCGTGGCGTCGTCGTCGTCGTCTCAATCTCCACTTCCAACAAAACCATTTATTAGTGAGGTTACAACAGCTTTGGAGGGTTTT
This sequence comes from Cartodere bifasciata, assembly GCA_963920755.1. NCBI lineage: Eukaryota > Metazoa > Arthropoda > Insecta > Coleoptera > Latridiidae > Cartodere > Cartodere bifasciata. The sequence continues at coordinate 17,022,797 of OY987196.1, read as the reverse complement.
TTGAAACGCGACTCGAAATTCTCGATTAAAGTAGGCGTAAATTAGAGGATTGAGCGCTGAGTTAAAGTACCCCACCCAAAATACGAGGGTAACGATTCCTTGAGGGCTGTAGCAATACTTTGAGCCGCAAAGAGACGTTATAACATACCTGAAATAAAAAAAATAATGTTCAAACCTTTTTTTATAATTCAAGTAAAATTTAAATTCATGCGTTACCTTTCTATGACATATTACAAAGGTAACATTCCAATATTTTTTATCTCAAAGAATTGATGATACCAATAAATCTCCAGACAGCGTATTTGTCTGAATATTGAACGTAGAAAGGTCTCGCAAACAAACTTAATAAATTTAAAATATTGTGCCCCCTAGCCAATTCAATAAATTTAGCACAAAAGAGTACTACTGTAGATATGACATAAAACAACATTTCTTTTGCGTTATGGAATCGAATAAACTGGAATTGCTAAACATAAATTGTTTTGTGTTATGACTTTTGGAAGTTTCCTGTTTAGCAATACTTGCCGAATGAATTTAGGTTGGAGAAAAAGTATAACTCTGCAGGTAGTATGGAAATAAGTAGCAGTCACAGAGACCAAGCTTTTTTTTGCCAGCATCTTTGCTGCTATTGGTTAAAAATTACATTTACTGGTAGTTAATATCATTTTTAACCAATAGCGGCAAAGGAGCCGGAAAAATGAAGCTGCGTGTAAGGCAGGTATAAGAAACATTCGGACTAAAAAGTTTCATTATTAAACTAAAACCATAGATAAAGCAGGTAATTAAATTTATAAATACAATAATTGTTTCTAATTAATTACAATTAAAATTATTTAAAATTTCTTTGAGGTCAAACTTTAACATCGAAATGTTTTTTTATAAATAATCGTTTTAAAGACACTATAGTTTTTTATAAATTCAATTTGTTTGTGGATACCCCACTTGAGACCATGGATACCTTCCTTAATTCAATAAGGAGGATCCTAATGTTATTGGTTTTATTGCATTTTACTAATAGAACTTTTTAAAACTACTCCCAAGTGTTTTCCAAAGACAGTGTATGTTTGTATCAATCAATATTATAGTTTTCTTTTACATTTTGCAGTAAAATCTAAAAATGAGTAGTATAAAGTCTTTTATGGTCAGACTGCCTTTAGGACTAACTTCCGTTATCGCTTCTAATTATTAATTAAAAGCGATAACGATAAATATTAATTAGAAATTATAGTCCGAGAAAATCTTACATTTGGTCAAGAAATTTTCCGGGCAGCACAATTTTTATGGGAAATTGTAGTATTTGATATCTAGAAACATAATTACCATGTGCGCACTCATGCGCATATTAGCATTTTGTGCTAGAGCCCCCCAAAGAGCCCCCTTTAATTGGTAATACTAGATCATGGAGGATTTACACCAAATTTTGAAAATAGACACTAAACAAGGTTCTAAAATGATTTTCGTAAACATTTTTTTCGTAAAAAAATTTCTTCACCCCTCAAGTGGCCCCAAAATGAGTAATATTTATCACGGTGGATTTACACCAAATTTTGAAAATAGGTTCATAATAAGGTTCTTAAAAACATTTTTGAAAAAAAAATTCTGTAAAAAAATTTCTTTGCCCCCTATGAAAAATAGCCCCTAGAAGGAGCAACAATTTTTTTTTCAAAAATATATTTCAAAAATGGTTTTTAGAACCTAATTTTGCATCTGTTTGTAAAATTTGGTGTAAATTGAACGTGGTAAATATCACTCATTTTGGGGCCATTTAGGGGGTGAAGGAATTTTTTGAAAGAATTTTTTTCATGAATATCATTTTAGAACCTTATTTGGTGTCTATTTGCCAAATTTGGTGCAGATCCACCATGATGTAGTATTACGAATTAAAGGGGGCTCTTTGCGGGGCTCTAGCACAAAATGCTAATATGCGCATGAGTGCGCACATGGTAATTATGATTCTAGATATAAAATACTACACTTTTCCACAAAAATTGTGCTGCCCGAAAAATTTCTGAAAAATAAGGGTTTTTTGTAAGATTTTCTCGGACTATTAATATTTCTTGAATTCAGGCAAACATAACATGACCTGAGGGATGCTTTTTTAATAATGATTTAGCATGTTCATACTTTATGAACACTTAATAATTTCTTTCTTCTTCCAAAAGGCATGCTTTTTTTTTATTTTTACACATTAATTATTTTATAAATTATAAAGCATCATAAATAACTCGAGTGACTCAACATTTTACATTGCATTTAAATTAAGGGTTTGTTTACGGAAATACCACGTAATACTCCTAAAATATCATGTAGTGAACTCACCACCATAAATTTATATCGCCTGATTACAATGCTTACAACGTTTTTGTTACATTAGAAATATGAGTGAAACCAAATTAAGGTGAACCCAAATCAAACCAAAATGTATTTATTTAGTTGGTAAGGGTGGCAGAGATTCATGTTAGCACATCAACTTTAAGCAACTTATATTTCACGCCTGTCGGCCAACCTTGATTAGTCCAACTTTTAGGAAGTTTGAAAAATCAAGACAATATACCTAAAATGGTTTTTTAGCGTGAACGAAAACAGAAGGGAGCAGAAAACAGTTCAGTACACCGGGCTAAAATAATTTTAATGCAAATAAATATCCTCGTAAATATCGTTTTAACATTTTTAGCAAAAAGATTTTGTATTAGCTTTGAATAGCCAAAATTGGCGTACTCTACGCCAGTGATCTACTTATGTAACCGCTTGAGTTTAAATCCGACAAAATATACATCAAACAAGGATAAAATAGAAACTTGCTTTGCTTAGGAACATTGTGGCCTTATTGCCTATTTCCCACCGGATTACAATGTCATTCACACTCACCAAAGAAAAAACGGCAGCCAACAGACCAGAAAAGCTGATACGATAATACCAAGTGTTCTTGCCGCTTTTCTTTCCCGTTTCATTTTACTGCTGGTACCAGGATCTGATTTTGAATTTTCTAGTTCTTTGTCAACAGATTCATGGAGTGACAGTCCAGCGGAAATTCCGTTGATTTGTAAATGTTTGTTAAGTAGCGCTGCTGCCACTTTGCTCCTGAAAAGATAAAGATTTTGATGTTAATTCATTTGATTTGTGCCTTGCGGATTTATTTTTAAATGACGATTTTCATTTGATTCCAATGGGATAAAGACGTTATTAAATAATAAGACTTGAATTGGTAAATTCGGCGTGACTCCGCATAAATAAAATGATCAAATTGGTATTGATTATTCATGCATTCATCACTGAAGGCCGTCTCGCAAGTTCTTCGAGTATCTGTATTAGATGTTTTTACTGTGCTCAGTCACGTTTGGGATCCAAAAGTAATTAGCTCATCCATTTATAATAATCGTATGTGCTTTAAGTTTCTATTTACCAAAATTATGTTTCCACAAACAGTAAACTGAAACATCAAAGTATGGCAAACTAATACAGGATACTTATTAAATATGTTACTACCGAGGTTACTACGTATGAAATGGGTATGCAAATTGCTACCAAGTTCCTGTTTCATGTCGATAACCTATCGGAAGTAAGAATGGGAAGTACAAATTGTAAAGTAATGATACTTAAAATATCCTGCGGCACGTTCTTTAAAAAATAAGACTTTTTACCCAAGTACGTAGATACTAAAGAAAAATTCTTAATAAGCCTGCTAGGTTACACAAATAAACCTTAAGAACATATTATTATTATAGGTGGTTGTAGTTTATACTACGTAGTAGCATTTTTAAGCCACTGTATAAAACAAATCAATAACCGTAAGTGGGATCGTTTAGTGTAGTGGCGCGTTTCCTTAAATGTTTAATTCATTCATTTTTCCATCTTCTTACCCGCCTACGCTAGGTATTGATTTAAAAATAAATGTTCGGAAATAAAACGCATGAATGAAATTTATTTACAAAGGTAATGATGACAATTTGCAAGGAAAACAAACTGCAGCCAATAAGATTCGAAAAGTGTCTTATGCATCTTTATATCCAAAGAAAAACATCGTTAAATAAATATCGGAAAGCAAATGAAAATACATGTATACAAACAAAATGTCAAGGCTTTTCAATAAGATATATAAATATTTAATATAGCAAAGAAAATAAACTGAAGGGGACAAATATACGCAAGGCGAGACTTTTTCAATTAGATAAAGTTTTATTTTTAGATTTGTGCTCTTTAGTATGATGATTTTTTATCACGACCAATTCCTAATTTACGGAAATGGAAAAATGATACTAATTTGGAAAATACATTTTTGTAATAAGCAGTTTTAGATTTCTTGTTGAATACAGTTTATTTAATCCAGCTCCTAAAATAGAAAAACTAGTTCACCAAAATGAATCCTTAAGAGACAAAAGCCACCAAGATAAAGCTAAATAATTACGGTTGTCTGTTGTTTCTATTTTAACAATTAGTTTTAATCCGATTAAGTAAACAATCGATGCTTGATTTTGCAGACTCAATGATATTTTAAGCAATCTGATCCTGCGTCGTTTCCACACAACTCAGAACTCTGATAAAATAAAGGTGCTTCCATGGGTTCATACACAACTTTCTAATTTGCACTTCTATATATGTTTCAATTTTGGGAATATCTCTAATAAAGCATTCCAATTGCACATCTCTATACTTTTAGTGGCCTAGTTAACAAGAAAACTAAAAAGAACACCAAAAGTTTGTTTCTCGGCTTGTGTTGTCTGTTATTAGTAGAAATCCGAAACTTTCCAGGCTATAATTCGTTCGCAGAACAATGAAAACAAGGAAAACTTCGTGCAATAATAGAATACCACGAAGTTGAGTCTTCTTCACCTCTTACACATTCAAAGGTGGTTGGAAGTAAGGACTAAACAAATACACTCAGCACTACTTCACACTTCCTTCGCAAGGATTTCTGAAACGTAAGAATAGACTTAAGTGGCTACTTCAAAGTCTGCATGTTTTCTATAACTCTTCCAAGTCAAACCTTGACAATAAAAGAATACAACGCTAAATTACCACTCTTGAAGAATGGATGTGAGAACGCAAAGGTAGAACAAAACACAACATAGTCTTGTTAGTGGTGTGTGGGCGATTTTTTCAAGTATCTAAATTAGTAGTATAATTAACACAATGCTCAGACATTCAAGAGAAACCAAAACCTTGTAAAAACATTTCTGATTTTCTTTGTTAATAACTGTCTATTTAAATAGTTTGCACTATAAACAGTAGTTAGTGTAAACTCCTTGACTTTTAATTAATACTAAGCAGATCTTTATTTACTTTTAGTAGTTTAAATTAATTAGTAGTATATTAACCACTTTTGCCAGACACGATTGAGATTCTATTCATAAAAAAAACATAAGTCATTTTTAAAGCAATTAAGCTTTTTTTAGTCTTTAAGTTCCAAATTAAAATGAAAAGTAAACTCTGAATTTAAATAAAACTAAAATTTTCTTAAATGTTAAATATTTATCTAAAGCTTTAAAATGAACTTATTTCGCGTGAAAGCGAATGTAAAGAAAGCGTTTTTAATTATGAAAGAATATCATAAAAGATAATTCTCATATTTTTGCTCTTATATTATTTTATTCAGTCGTTGACACTAAAGAAACATAAAACTGTTATTTGATATTTTCTTAAAAGCGTATTTATACCTCTACTTACAACTTTTATTGGATAAATATTCGTACGACCTGTGTCTTTTATTTCAAGTATCTACGCAGTACCCAAGCACATTAATACTGATTTAGGAACAAACTTTTTTTTGATATTTGAAACCGTCTTTTTCTAAATGATTTTTCCTTTAAAATAATTAAAGCAAACCCATTGTTATGATATTGCTCATTAATATAACAATGTATTCATGATTTAATAACGCTCTAAGGCCGATTTATACCACGTAACTTTCACTTTACTTCCGCTTTACTTCGGCGTAACTTAATCGACAATTAAATAAAATACATGGGAATGTATTGGCAAATTTATACTTCACTTTAGCGCTACTTTGCTGATTCATTTAGCTTAAAGTCGTATAAAGTCGTACTAACTCGAGACCCGAGCTTGGCCATCATGCGCAAAATTTGCAAAAATGAGATATTCGCCCTTATTGTCAAGGGTGGTGATTCCGGAATATCGCTTCGTATACGATATCTGTTAGGTCTTCTTATGTAGGTTTTACGAAGCGATATTCCGTAATTACAGCCCAGGTATAAATTGTCAAAAGTCGCGAGTTCAGACACATGCGCTTAACTGATCCCAATTTCACGTAACTTTGCAATCTGTAAATTAGGCAAATTTGTAAAGTTAAGTGGAAGTGAAGTTACGCCGAAGTAAAGTAAAAGTTACGTAGTATAAATCGCCCTCTATGGTAAATATGATATTGTGGGTTTTGGTAAATCTAGTAATACAAATTTGTTATACAATAAACGTTAATAATAAATGTCTGTTTTGTTCATCATATAATTAGGAGCAAATAAAAACGGCCCCTAAGTAGACTATAAACAATGTATAATCTGTCAATTAACAATATTTTGACAATCCCCATGGCCTACTTATGGGCCGTTTTTATTTGCTTACTCGATATAAGGACAAACGATTCATATTGTGTTCTTTCTTAAATGTTTCAGAAAGGAAAATAATGTGGGTAATGTAATATAATTTAACAAAAGAAGGAATGCATCACTGAACTGAAACACATTCAAAAGCTCTTTTTATTCTTGAGTCTGCTTGAAATCATACAAAAGAATATGTCAAAATTGTTAAAACAAATTTTCAATTTCAATGAATTCGTAAAACATTTTATTCATTAAGTAAATTGTTAAACACTGTCATTGTTGTTTATAAAAGACTTTTAGCTTTTCTTTTTATACAGAATAAGGCCGAACTAAAAAATACATTAGCAAAATTCAAAAGTCAGAAATATCTTTAAAAAACAATAAACAGCAATTCTTTAAAGTGTTGAAAAGTTTTTCTTAAATGGTATTGACTTAAACTTTTTTTCTCGCAAATGAAGCATTATTTAGTCATCTGAGAAATGTAAACTTAATTCACGATTTGTAAAGTTTTTAACAGAAAAGCTAGCAATCCACCGATGACACCTCCTCTGATAAACTTTTAATGAAAACAAGTTAAACATTATTTCAGTTGACATTTTGTTGGAGGCACAAGCAATAATATTGTTGGGCATAAATTGTGTTTTTTTGTTTGCTTGTTTGCTTTAAAAACATGCTGAGCTTTAAACAAAATACTATTGTTTACTATCCATCCAAGTTTCAAAGAAAGTATGTAGATATTTAAATGGTTTCTTTATCGACGTTTAAATATGAAAACATTCATCCGCGTAATATCTTTCGCTTTTTCATATGAATCCAAGAAGGATATACATATGGGTTTAACTAGGTCGTTTTCATGAAAAACATTTTGCTCAAAAGTACCCTTGTTTAGAATGTAAAATATTCAAATAGCTAAGGTATTTTAAAATAAAGTTTCATCATTTTTATATTGTTCATCATTTCATATTTTATTAAGATTTAATAAGTCAGCGGAATAGGTTCAGATTTAAAGAGAAACAATATTTTGTACTTAAACTATAAAAAAAATCATGACAATACACTTGTTCATTGAACAAGATATCGGCTAATTCCAACGTTTATTCAATGACCTACTTGAAATAATTACCTTCATTTGCAACTAAAGTGAAGTGTTAGAATACATTAAAAAACCATTTTGGTCTTTGATATTTAAATGAAGCAGTTTTATGGACAATGTTACCTTAATTTTTGACAAATAAAAGAATAAAACCACAAGAAAAAACTAAAATGCAATGGTTATTACAGATTTTATTAGTTATACAAAAAATTTAACAAATATCAAAGGTGCGGCCTTACATTGTAACGCAATGCATAATAGTTAGTTACTATTAATTAATAGTATATTGTGCAACTAGTAGTGAAAGTAGCACTTTCCACACGTGTTGCACACTATAATTTTTCTACGACTGCACCAAAACACTAAAAAGGCATGATTTTTTTAATTTTTTATTAAATAACACTATTTTAACTTGTTTATTTATTCTTGTCCTATGGTTATAAAGATAAAACGAACATTGGGTTCGAGATTAAAAAACAAAAGCCTACCTACTTGATTTAATGCAGTAAAGACATTATGGCTCATTCTTGACATTCCAAACAGAACAAATGAGGGCGAATTCTTTGCACACGCTTTTAGCGTGCGCAATGGATTTATCGCACGCTGTGTGCAATAACTGATTTTCAGTTATAGTAAGTAGTGTTTTTTTAGACATTTTCTAAGCAGTCGTAGAAAAACATAATTTTATTTATGTTGACTAAAAATATGGCGAATGCGCCGGGATAGCAATAAAAAAGAATTCACAGTTTGTTATTCTACAAAATTGATCATAATAATATACTTTTGGAAGGTACATAAGTATGTGGTCAAAATTGAAACAGTTTTAACCCAGCTATAAATTTAGAAATTAGTTTTAAGAGGAAATAAAAACCCTATTAAAGATTTACGGGATTTGGGTTTAACATTTTAAAAGGCAATTTTCTTAGTAAATAAAATTAAATGTTTGCTAAAATTTTCAGTCAGTATATTTTGCAAAAAACCTTTAAAAATTTAAAACAAACCTTTTAGAGGAAATAAACATTTTTAAAGATAAATTAGAACTTCTGTTAAATGAAAGATATTTTTGTGGCAGGCTAAGTAATTTAAGTAGGTATTGGAAAGGCCATTTGTATATTTATCTTGAATCAAAATACTTATCTTAAAGGGAAATGTCACGAAGCACAGAAACTGTGGTTATGTAATGTTGGTTCCCTAAAATCAACAAGAAACAGCACTCTCTGGTCATTGCTCAGTGGGTTTATAAGAGTTAATTTAAATTACAAATTGTGCTTCCCAGCAACATAAATAAACAAAGCACAAGTTGACATATTCCAAAGATCCATCACTAAGCGTTTAATTACAGAATTTTGGCAATTAAAATGCAAAATAATAGTGCTTCTAAATTGCCAAAATTTTGTATTTAAACGTTTCACGGGATTAATTTTAACATTACTACAGTTGTAGTTAATAATAGTAAAGGTAAGGTTCTCATAGGCAAGACTATGCAGGTCGGAGATAATAAGGCTAAAGCTAAATAAATAGAAACAAAGCAGTTCATGAATGGAAGCAAATTCATGCAATGAGTCCCTTTGATTGTAACTAGTCAGTGGAAACTTGTGTCCTGTTTACGTTAGGTTAAACAGAGAGCTTATAGTGTTATTATGTTACAAATAATATTAAATATACACACATCAAAATAATCTAGGGGACAACACCTTTTTCTCAAATTTTTTGATGGTGATTTGAAGTTTAGTTGTTTTTACCATTGCAGTAAATTCTTGCAATGCCTCTGAATAATTACCAACCACTTTCAGCGAAAAAACTAAATTAATAAAGAAAAAATAAACAGGGATAACATCGCTTGAAATTTAGCTAATTTAAAAAAAAATTTAAACAACAGTTGTGAACAAGCAAAAATGTAATGCGATCTTTCAGTAGGTAGTATGTCCCCTTCTGCTGGTAATTACGGCTTAACATCTTCTTCGCATGCTTAGAATACGGTTGTCAATCATTTCTTGGTTCAATATACTCCACTGCTTTAAAACGCACTAAAAAAGCAGCTCACTTTCCCCAAATGGTTTAATTTGTTAAGTAAGGTTTCCTTTGAGCATGCTTTATCGGATTTAAATCTGGTGACTGAGCTGGCCAATTCATAACTGCAATATTCTCTTTATTTCGATAGTCGCGAACCGACATGACGGGATTGGGACAGGCGCTATCATGTGTTAGAATAAAATCGTGTCCAATATTATGTGTATATGGAACAACGTCAGGGTCCTGAATGTTGTTAATGTATCCATTTGTGTTAGAAAAGCCGTCCACCAAAACGCGCTTAGTTCTTCCGCCAAGAGAAATTTTACCTAAACCCATAATTGTGTTGTGTTATTCACAGACAGATCAGGGTTTGGTTTGTAACCAAATTCAAGACAAACTTGTGTTTGGAGACGGTATGGAAATAAGGGTCGTTTGGAAACTCCACAGAAAGTCCATAGTTACCGATGGCACAATCATGGTTTTTGGTGGATTTTTTATTGGTGGACGGCTTTTCTAATACAAACGGATACATTAACAAAATTCAGGACTCTGTCGTTGTTCCATATACACATAATATTGGACACGATTTTATTTTAACACATAGCGCCCGTCCCAATCCCGCCATGTCGATTCGCGACTATCGAAATAAAGAGAATATTGCAGTTATGAATTGGTCAGCTCAGTCACCAGATTTAAATAAGATAAAACCTGCTCAAAGGAAGCCTTACTTAACAAATTAAACCATTTGGGAAAAGTGAGCTGCTCTCTTAGTGCGTTTTAAAGCAGTGGAGAATATTGGACCAAGAAATGATTGACAACCGTATTCTAAGCATGCGAAGAAGATGTTAAGCCGTAATTACCAGCAGATGGGGGCATACTAAGTAACTACTGAAAGATCGCATTACATTTTTGCTTGTTCACAACTGTTGTTTAAATTTTTTTAAAAATTAGCTAAATTTTAAGCGATGTTATCCCTGTTTATTTTTTCTTTATTAATTTAGTTTTTTCGCTAAAAATGGTTGGTAATTATTCGGAGGCATTGCAACAATATACTGCAATGGTAAAAACAACTAAACCTTAAATCACCATAAAAAAATTAAGGAAAAGATGTTGTCCCCTAGATTATTTTGATGTGAGTATAAACAACCAGATTAAAAGCGACCTTTAGAATATAGCGTTGAGTTTTGTAGGTAATTATGTTAAATATCCATCCACTTAACAAACGAGTTGGTTACAATGCTATTTCGCACATTTATATACGTTTAAAGAAATAAAATATAAAAAAAACAATTATTTTACGAACTGGCTAAAGCGACCGTCTCATTAAATCAAATTAAAATAGGAAGCATACCTAATTAAAACCAAACTTTTGTTAATTATGATATAAAATATGAATGATATTCCCTTATAGCTAATAAAAGGGTCTGTTTGTCATTGTCTGCAACGCTAAATATTTTATTTATTTTGATTTTTGTTCCTTGAACCTTAATTAAAAGTTTTTTAACATTTGTAATGTGAGAACACAGATAGGTAAATTTAGGCACAGCAGCGATTGTTATTGCTCTATTGTAAAGCGAAAGCGCAAGCGCTTGTCAATTAACTGTCATTTTTGATTGTAGCAAAAATGAAAAATTCCAAAAAATCAAGCAAAAATCAAAAAGCCGCTGGCAATTCGAACGCTGTCATTAAGAAGAATATAAGGGTGTGTTCGATAATGTCTATGTTTACCTAAGATATAACTTAGGATTTAAGGATGATACTTTTGGGTATATCCTATACAGGGTGGTCAAAAAATGGCGCATAAACGCTATGGTACGTTTTTGAGGCATTCGCGGGGATCCTTGAAAATTTTTTTAAACAATATTCTGAAAGGCAAATCAGATGGGCAAATTGTGTACATTAATTCACAAATTCTAGAATTTTTTAACAAAATATCAACAAATTCTAAACAAATTCTTAACAAATTCTGAACAAGTTCTACAAATTCTCAACAAATGCTACAAATTCTCATCGAATTCTTAACAATTTTTCAAAAAAATGTACCCTAATTCTTTTATTGACTTGCCCCACGCTATATCCATTAAGGAAAGTGCGAACAAAATTCCATAAGTTTGGCAACACAGTTTGTAAAATATATTCTTTAAAACTCATCTAGATTTTTGAGCATACATTTTTGCATTTTAGATCAAATTGACCTTGTTGTAAGCTTCATTTTATAATTTTTTTGTAAAATTATGCTGTTTAGAAAAACGTAATTTAAGCATTTAAAAGAATTAAAAAAAATGGTAAAATAATTTTAAAGATTGTGCCTTTGTATTGAGTCATTTTTTTCGTTAATATGTGCTGTTATCTTCAAAATATAAGCGCTTAAAGTTTCACTTTTCGAGGCCTCTTATTTTCAAGGATATATGAGATATATTTTTTTTTTATAATCTTCCGGGGGTCCTTAGGTATGCTTCAACAACGTACCATCGAGTTTATGCGTCCATTCTTGGACACCATGTATACGATGTTGTGTTGACAGTATTTAGAAATATATTATGCTTATTTGAATAACTTCCATGAAACCCGACCGTCTGCTCAGTTCAAGTAATTCTGATCGTGATGTCCTTCTAATTTCTAATAAACCCTATATTCTGCAAGTGAAAATTTTAATTATGTTTCTGGCGTGGGTTGTTCTTCCATCCATGCAAATATTCCAAGCGAACGTGCAGTTTGCCCAATGTCGTAACCTATAAACCTCAGACATCTTGTAAACACACTTAAATGCAAACAACGTACCATGTAATTTACCATATTGTTTGTTTATAAAAATTTACAAAACCATTTTTTTTACGTTTTACTTATAACAACAGATTGATAAAAATACAGACATGCATGGCAAGAAAATTGGAAAAACTTCAAGTGACACTCCGCTTAATTAATGAAGAGGAAAGACATGTCTTTTCATTTTGACCCATTTTTCAAACCTTTATTATGTGCGCTATCATTTTTCTTGTCGCCATCAGAGACGGTTTTATCTAGGACATTGATAAGATAGATGAACAATATTCTAATTATTTTTACCGAGAAAGGAATATTCAATAATGCCAACAAGATGATTTTTTCAGAACTTTTGTACGTCTGTATGATATTATTAAATTTCTGCAGACCAAACATAGATTGAAAAGATTGATATTAGTGTCTAGTGCAACAAATCTAAAAAGATTACGATTTGAATGGAAAGTTGGACACAACATACTGAATAATACGATGCGAGCTATGCGAAGCAATGCAGTAGCAAACCAAATTAAAGTTTCTCTGTATGATATAGACGTTTCTTATGATGGTCAATTTCAAATATCTGGGAAACCTTATTTATAAAATATATATCAATTTCAATTTTTTTACTTTTAGTTTTTTGGTCATAACTATTAAAAGAAATTTCGACTGATATGTTTGTATAGATCTTTCCCGTCGTTGACCACCTTCGCAGTCGTTATACTTGGGAAACGTCAGATATGCGTCAGATTGACTGGAATCATTGTGAAGCTGGTGGTCATTCAGTTTCCCAAGTATAACGACTGCGAAGGTGGTCAACGGCGGGAAAGATCTATAACTATTTTATAAAGTAAGTAAGTATTTATAAAAAAAAATCCTAATAAAAAACTTGAAAAGATTTAAATTTTAAACTAGGGTACCTACTTATTTTTTCTATATACATGTTAGGTATACCATAAAAAACTAATTGAATAAATCGAGGAAAAACACCAACAATAAATATTGTACTCGTTGATAGACAACATTAAATTACGCTTACCTACGCTATTATTTATTTAAATAAAAAGTGTACGTAACCTTTTTTATAATAACAACAAGAAATAAGTAGAAGTCGAAACGCGTAGTAGTTACTCTTCACAGATAAGTAGCTCGAGTAGAATTCGAAATCGGTAGAAGTGTAATTTTAAACTTTATTAATCAAAGCTAAATCAATTTTTTATATAATTGCTTCACATTCTATGGTATACTCTTCGCAAGAAAACTATTACAGGATAATTAATAATCTCTTATAAAAAAAAATTATGTAAAAAAAATCTGCGAAGAGTGCAAACTATTAACAGAAAACACGAAGAATTTAGTTAACGAAGAGGATAAACGTCAGTTTTGAACTTTAAGATATTTGAGGTTATTTGTTCTGACAGCTGGCTTTGTTTTTTTGTTTAAAATATTTTTGGCATGGCCTCCTTGACCGACGCGGGACGCTATTTGGACTTAGAAGTTTTTTGTTGCTGAAATCTTTTAGTTTTTGTTTTTTTAACCTTACTGGCTAACTTTACAAAAAACAAACCAAGATTTTTAATAAAAAATTAAATTTCCATTAATTTTGTAAAAAAGATTTTTTTTGTAAATTGAATAATAACGGAGATAGGAGGTTTTTTTGTGATGGGGGGTAAAAGGGGAGTCTGACAAAAAAACCAACGAATACTTTTCTGTAGAGAATTCAATTTCCTATGTTTTATGCCGAATAATTTTTTTTGTAAATTTAATAATAGTTGAGCTACGATTTTTTTTTCATTTGGGGGGCCCAGAAGGGGGCTTTGTAGTGATGGGATTCTTGTCAAAAACAATAGGGTTCTTCCTCTTATAAAGGTTGATTTTTCCTTAAAATTTGAGTTTGATATCCCTTTTGGTTTTTGAGATAGCGTGTTTACAAGAAACGTGACATACACCCTACCGACCGACCGACCGACCGACCGACCGACCGACCGACAGACGGACGGACAAAAAATGAAAATCTTAAAAAGTCATGAAACGCACGAATCTGCAAAAATTTTTGCTCTACGACGAAAATTGACGATTTTAGGATTTTCTGATCGATTGCAATATACTCTTGTGAAGAGTATAATAATACTAATCAGTAATTTATATACATTACCTTGTTCTGAATTTAAACATTTTACATTCGAAAACATGAAAATGGGTATAAAAAAAACACAAAAACTGTCATTTTAGAAAAATAAAAAAACTAAGGCAAATTTGAAAAGATACTTACTATTTTAAGTTAACACGAAAGTTATTATTAAATGGGCTTTGAAGGTACTTTTTATATTGTGGTTCTACAGGTGACCAAAAAATAATTCATAAACGCGATGGGACGATGTTGGGGCATGTCTAGGAAGTATGGAGTCCCAGAAAATTATTTAAAAAAATCTATCTCATGTACCCTCGGAGATATGTTGCTCCAAAGTGCGAAGCTGTAAACGGTTATATCTTGAATATAACCTATTAACGAAAAAAATGGTTTAATACAATGCTACTATTCCTCGAATTGTTTATTTTTTAAATGGTCGAATTACATTTTTATAATCAATTTAATTTTATAAAATTTTCATAAAATGAAGCTGACAACAACGTCAATAAAATCTAATGCAAAAGTGTATGATCAAGACTCATAGGTGGGATTTTAGATGTATTTTCCTGAGCTGTGTTGCCGAATTTATGCAACTTTGTTCGCATTTATCTCGATGAATATAACAGATGGATTTTTTAATTTTCTAGGGATCCCTGAGAATGCTCCAACAGCGTACCATCGCGTTTATGCGCCATTTTTTAGACAGCCTGTATAGTAAACACATTATGAAACCCAAAATTTGCTGAATTGCTTCATTATTAAACTCAAGTTTTTTTTTTATTAGGTGGGTTCTCCGGATGCAAAAAAAAAGAATCAAAACAAACAGCATCATTATTCACAAGAAAAATGTGCATTTCTCATTTTACTAAAAAAGTCAAAAACATTTTTTTTTACGAGGAGTGTACAAGAAAATTATAAAATGCATTTATAAAAAAAAATACATTCTTTGATTTTATCAAGGAGTGTCATAGCGGTATTTAAGGTATCAAAATAGGATTTCTTTTATCTTTGCTTTCTTTCCACGATTTAAATACGTTCTATGCAAAACCAAAACTCCAATATAAGTGGAACTTCTTTTTTTTACTTGTGATGTTTAACTAATTGGTCAAGGCATTGATTATTACTTTTAAAGAATATATTATAATTAAACCATAAGTAAATTTATTTTATTGTTAACACTAAAACATCGCGAACATGCAAATAAAGAAAACAACATGACCCTTTAATTACTAGACAACGTTAAAATTAATACTTAAAAATTAAAAAAACTTTATTGGCATTTATTCATGTATTTTGTATGATATTACGCAAACAACTACTTAGGGGTATACATTGATTTATTTAATCGAGTAATATAGCTTAGCAATTAAATTAGAATTTAGAATTAAAAATGAAACCGGTTGGTCGTGTGGTCTTGGTTATAATTTTTTGTTTTACCAGTTTAGTTATTTTTACAGCAATAAAACAGTTTAAATCAAATGAAAAACAAGATTTGTATAAAAAAGAGTATCCAGATTTGGTAAGTAATACATTAATTATTAAACCAGTTGTACCAAAATTAGAAAAATAAATCTTAAACATAGGTGTTAAATTTTAAAGTCGCAATTCCTCATAAATAGTAGTACTAAGAGTTAAAGTGATGCTTTGTGTAAAGAGGCAGAAAGATTGTCTGGTGAGCAAAGCGAGACAGACAATTTTGTCGAGGCACACAAAGCCACTTAACTCTGGGTAGTAAACGATATTTTTTCTTTAAACTTTCTATATAGGTACAATGATTTTATATTTATAATAAATTTAATTTACTTATTTTAGTTGACATTTATTTATTTTAAAATAAACGTAACTAGAGTAATGTTTATTTGGCTTTTAAAGAAAAAATTGGTAGCGTCAGAAAAAGTTACTTTTACTGTCGCCGGCAGTAAAAATAAAAACTCTATGATACAGTTCAGAAATGTGCTACTTTATGTTCGCCATATATACAGTTAAATTCACATAAAAGTGGTACACTTTCAAATACTGTCAAAGTTTAATTAGATTATTTTGCATTAATTTCTTAATTTCCAGTTATCTCTTCACTGTAGTCATAAAATATGGCAAAGCAACGAAACAACCATCATGAATACAATTAAACTATGGCAAAATAAAGGCCAAATTTTATTAAACAAATTTGACGCAACTTTGACAGTGTACCACTTTTATGTGAATTCAACTGTACGTCACTTAAGTGATGTTTTTTTGACGTTTTAAAAAAAATCTAGTTATTTAGGGTATTTTTCAGAGGGCTGCATAAGAGCAAAATTGTACACTAAAACGTGTCTTGTTAAAGAAAAATTATTTTAAGAAACTTTGACATTTTTGTGGACACACTATTCTGTACAATTTTTTTTTTTAATTTAAATAGATACCTCTTAAAGTTCCTTTAAATCAGGATTTTACATGATGTTTTATTGACAAAAAAACAATACCACGTTTTTTATAGACAATAAAAGTGAAACCAAGTTAAACGTGTGTTATGTTTTTTATGTGAAAATAATGCTATAGAAACAGAAAAATTTCGATCGGTAAAATAAAAACTATTCTATCATTATTTTTTAAATTACCTATGATTAAAATAATGCAAATCAAATTGTCATTTGTACAATTTTGTCTAACATTTAGTCTACGAGAGTTAATTTACTGGTCAAAATCGAACAGTTTCTCAGAAATTTCAGGTGGTAAAAAATATTTTACTTGAATTTGTGTATTTAAAAAAATAAACAAAATTACAAAATTCTTGAAGGTAAAGAAATTACATGCAGTTTTTATCCACACTACCAGTGTTTAACCCATTATAAAAGAGGCGCTAAATTTCAAAATGGGTTTTAAATGACCGATTTTATTAACTTTATTGATTGTACAAATTTTATGATGGTTAGACAATTCATTTGGTAAATATTTACGATTACGTATTTTTAGTATACCTGTTTAAAGGTCATTATTTTCGAGGGGGGGCATTTTTTCAAAAAACTATTTTTACCGAATGTCTTGGATTTGTTTCAGCTATTTGCCATATCAAAAAAAGCAAACTATACGCGGACACCCTGTATATTTATTATGCACATTGCAAAATTTAAAACTAGACTTAGTATTTTTGGTGCGTTATGACTTCTTTTGCAACAAATATTTTTACTTTTTAGGAAGAATTTGTTACAAGTTATGGATACAACATAACATCTCATCTAACAAAAAGTCAAGATGGTTACGTACTTAAAATGTTCAGAGTTTCCAAACCTTCAGTGTTAAATAGTTCATATTATCCTGTTTTGTTGCTGCACGGCCTTTCATCGTGTGCTAATGGCTGGTTCCTCAATAATGAAAATTCCCTACCTTATGTATTAGCCGACCAGGGATATGATGTATGGTTATCTAATTCTCGAGGAACTTTATACTCTAATAGACATACAAGATTCACGGCTAAGAGCCGGAGATTCTGGCAATTTAGGTATTTTTTTATTTCCCCCTAACATTACCTTTAAAATTTAATTTAGTTCCCACAAGTGTGTCTTAAATTTGGTAGGCTTAGTAACGATTTTTTTAAATGTAGTCTGGGGTGAAGTGCTAATTCGTTTTAAAGCTAAAGAAAGAATTTAAATTATTTTATTAACTGCTGTTATTAACGAAGCGATAAAAACCACTCTGGTGCCCCATATCGTTTTAATGGTGCTTCAAATTGAATTAGTATTATCGATTTTGTGTTCCATTTTTAAATTCTATTGGACCCAGGACTTTTTACTAAACACTCTTTAAAGTGGGATAGGTATCTTGCTAAAAAAATTGCATTATTTTTCTTATTATTCATATGTGTATAAAATCTGCTGCTCTTTGATGGTAAATACACATCAAATAGACTTCGACGGTATAATAAATCAATAAAATAAAATAGCCCACCTGAAAGAGCAGCTTTATCATTTTAATATATAGCATAAGGTATTTTCATTAAATAATCAAATTCTAATTTTTAGCTGGCACGAAATTGGAATCTACGACGTACCTGCCTTTATTGACAAAGTATTAAACGAAACCAATAAAAACAAATTAGCTTTGTCCGGACATTCAGAAGGAACTACACAATTTTTAGTCATGGCTTCTGAACTACCAGAATATCAGAAGAAAATTACATTTGCTTATTTGATGGCTCCAATCGCATATTTTAAAAACAATGTTTTTTCTTCAGTTTGTAATTTTGTGGGAGTTGGTTATATGTCCAATGTATGTGATTTTTAACTTAAAACATTATTTTTATAAAGCGTAGTTGTCTTAGTTTTTAGCAGAAACTTTTAAATCCTGGTCAATGGCTCCTGAAAGTTCAAGAACCATTTTACCTTATTTGTGCAAAACGTTCAAAATAACGTGTAAAATTGTTCCACTTATATTCGGAGATTTGTATGACGTTGAACAGGTACAACTTGAAATCTTAGTTTGATTTTTTTAAATACAGTTGTTTTTAGAATACATTGCAATACATGTTGAGTAAAGTACCGTGTGGAGGATCTGTAAAAGAATTATTGCATTATGGAAAAATCGTTGACAATGGTGGTATGTCAAAACAAATTTACAATTTTACTTTTCAAATGTTCCCTTTTTTTGTGACTACAACTACACGCGTGAAGTAACTTTTAGGTTCAATTTTTTATCCTGTTATCTATACCAAATTGCAATGTGCTATCTACCTCGTTAAAGTTTAAACAAACTTTCCAGACAACGCCGAAAAAATTTCCAAACCTCATAAATATTAACCATTATTTAATTTCAGGAGACTTTGCTCAATATGACTACGGAGAAGCTAAGAACATCCAAGTTTACAACGCTACTAGGCCACCAACTTATAAACTTGAGAACATTCAAAACAAGGTCATTATAAACTACAGTGAAAATGGAGATTTCCTTTCAAGTCCACTTGATGTTAAACTATTAGCAACCCGACTGAAGAATAGTGTATTATATAAAGCTAACGCGTCATATTATTCCCATATGGGATATTTGATGTCCAACAAGGCTGTTAACTTGACCTATAATAAGTTTGTGTATTACTTGGGAAAACATAATAAAATCCTAAATGTTTAAAATTAAATCGTTTTTAAAACATGTCGAGTGGTTGACCAAATTTAAAAGGTCCCTCTTAGAAATAGAAGATTGATGTTGCCAATTTATGTCAAATTACAAAGAACCGAATCCTGGTCGAGGACGATGATGTAAAAAACTTCTTCGTCATCTGGATAATGGATTAAAAAATGGTAATAATACTTCACATAAATGTCTTGGTTTCCCTTAAAACTTGCGTCCCATAATGGAGCGTATTCGTACAAAAATTGGTTGGGGTAACCTAGGAGATCTGTGATACCACCCGTCGTTTTAGATGCTAATTGACATACTATCGTGGACATGGAATTTAAAACGATTTTTTATCAGCCACCTTTGATTTTTTAAATTTTACTCTATTGTGAATGAATTTTTTTATGTCAGTTTTCGAATGGTATGTATTTTGACAACAAATGCGTCAAATGTATTTTATTAAAATAAATTATGTAAAATGTGCTGCCGGCGAGAAGAATAGTAAGAAGATATTTCCTTTTTTAAATAATTTTGTTTTAGGATAACAATAAGGCTCTAATCTTCGTAAAACATCAGAGAAATGTTTCTTTTTAATGTCCACTTCGCATTAAACTTAAGATATTTAAGCCACTATTTTGACCATATCTACAATGCAAAAATTAATCGTTTTAAATTCCATGTCCACGATAGTACTTCTGAATTTTATATTTTTATAAAATATAAAGCTTATATACCAAAAAACAACAAACTGTCAGCTTAAAATATTCTACGTACCATCTAAAATAAAAGGTTTGTATAACATTTAGAGAGTGCTTTCCATCTTTAATTCTTTATAATTAGGTAAAAAAAGAAATTATGACTCATTTACAAAAGGATTTCCGTGAATGTTTAAAATACCACGGATTTTTTTGGATGCCCTGATTTTGCATTAAAAGTATCATTGTAAATGAGTCATTATGCCCTATTTTACCTAATTATGAAGAATTGAAGTTTTATAACACTCCGTTCATGTTATACAAACCTTTTAGCTGGTAAGTAGAATGTGTTAAACCGTCAGTTTGTTGTTTTTTGGTATATTAGCATTAAATTTGATACAAATATAAAATTAAGAAGTAATATCAGTTAGCATCTGATACGACGGGTGGTATGACAGATCTCCTAAGTTACTTCCACCACTTTTTGTATGAATACCCTCTATTTATCTTATGTAGTAATTAAGTAAATATCAAAAATAAGTTAATAACGTGAACAACCACTAATAACTTGAAACGCGCGCCGTAAGTTTGTCAAACTTTTAAAGAAGATTTCTGCAAAGCTTTATAGGTATCGCTTAAACAACAGATGGGTAGGTACTTAAGTAATAAGTGAAAGATTTATCGATAAAGTTTTACTCTATAAATTAAAACATCTTTCTGAAATTGGATCTTAAATCATTTTAATATAAATTATCTGCCGACTTTTTACCTTGTGAAGTTTGCTTGATATGGGTCTGATATAAAGTGTTTACGTTTAGTTTCAAGATCGTCAAGTTTGCATTTCAGTAGAAAGCAAAAAATTATCTTACATCTTAGTGTTATTTATGAATTTCCTAAACAATGGAAGACAGAGCTATTAGACAATTTTTTGCAGACTAATGGTATTGGTATGGTAGCATATTTTTTGTTTTGTTAATGTTACTGTATTACAAACATTTAGAGGTGTAAAGCGTGATTTATAGAACGTAACTTTCACTTTACTTCGACCCAACTTCACTTCCGCGTAACTTAACAAATTTGCTTAATTTATAGATTGTAAAGTTACGTGAAATTGGGAACAGTTATGCGCATGTGTCTGAACTCGCGACTTCTGACCATTTACACCTGGGCAGTAATTACGGAATATCGCTTTGTACGAAACCTACATAAGAAGACCTAACAGGTTTCGTACGAAGCGATATTCCGTAATCACCACCCTTGACAATAAGGGTGAATATCTTATTTTTGCAAATTTTTCGCATGATCGGCCGAGCTCGGCTTTCGACTTACAGCTAAATGAATCAGCAAAGTAGCGCTAAAGTGAAGTATAAATTTGCTAATATATTCCCATGTATTTTATTTAATTTTCTGTAAAGTTACGCCGAAGTAAAACGGAAGTAAAGTGAAAGTAACGTTCTATAAATCGCCCTTAATACCTAAAATGTTGTATGTTTTCATATAAAACAACAGAATTCGCCCGGCGCATTCGCCATATTATTAAAATGGACAATTTTGTGTAGTATAATCACAACAAAATTGTAGACTTTAGCAGGTAAATAAATATTACCTTATCTAGGGATCATACAATTAATTAAGGGAAAATTATGGTAATTCGAGAACGGTGTTTAATTTACGAGTAGATCATACATCTTAGCAAGAAAGTTATGTAAGTAGGTATTTTCTCTTCCGCAAAACGTAGCACGATGCTATTAGAAATGAAGTCTACATAGTTTATTCAGGTTTTCGCACTTTCTCAGGAAATGAAAATATTTCAAGAATTATCTAAGGCACGCAACTCTATGACACTTCTACCAACTTGATAAAATAATTACAGTTAATGACCTAAATTTATCAAATAAACACGATATAGGGCGCCTCTACCAAGAATTTAATCATCAAGAAATTACGAAAATGCATTTCAAAATTCTGAAAATTAATTGAAAATGATGAATGCTAAACTGGCATAAATTTGCCATATTTCACATGACAATATTTTGTTAATGATTTAAACAAAGATTTAAATTAAAGTATAGGTTCTGTAGGTATTATTTTTGTTATTTTTAAAATATCAGTTTTTTTCGAAACGATGGATTTATTATTATTTAAAATTTGGGTCAGTTCCAGTTAAACTTTAATAAAATTTATAACTTCCTTTATATGAGTAAAGTTTGTTGATCCATACATTGTAAATTCCATCTCCATTTGATGTTGCAAAATATTGAAATTGAACGGGATGCGCGAACAAAACTTTTCATACAACATTTCACAAAATGTATCAAAAAGTTTATTCAGCAACGTTGGCTTTTCATTTTTCATTTCCTCGTTGTAAGTTATTTTTTAATTAAAATTTTATATAGACTTACCTGATCTCAGAAAATCTCTTTATAGTAAAAGGTTGATAGGTAAGTATATTAAAAGCCTTTAATTGATGTTTTAAAATTTTCATTTACGCGTACATTTTTATGACAGAATTTGTATGGAAGTGATTTAAGTAAAAATAGCTATCTTTTTTTACCTATCATCTTGTTTGTTGATAAATTTCTTGACCCAATATACTATTTCTTATATATCAAATAATAATTTTCGATATGGCTGTAAAGTTCCTACGTGGTTATTGGATAGGACAGGTAGGAAACTAGGTACCTAAACTTAATCGAATGGGTGTCTGGGATGGCGGAAATCTCGAAGCGACGAGCAACTAGGTAATTAAATTTTTTGATATTGATCGGTTGGATAGTTGTATTTACTTTACAGAATATTAGTTTAATATCTATCCTTTAGGGTTAACAAATTCAAAATGACCTTTGATATAATATTCTAGAAGCAATTTGTCGTTGCTTTTATTATTGCTGCTCATAATAAAACTAAGAATAAAACGTTTATGTACTTAGATAAAAGGACATTTATTAATAAGCAAGTAATACTATAGGACTAGGACAAAATTTAAACGAGAATGATAATATAAAATGGCGAATGCGCCGGGTTAGCATTAGTGTAATCTCGACAGTACAATATTATAAATTACGAGATAAATTAGTAAAACAATAAATATCTAAGGAAAGCTTTCCCAATTAAAGCCATTTTTTATAAGAACATTCCAAAACTAAATCAAATAAAAATTGTTATTCCAAAGAAATACTTTGATCAAGGTTATGTTCTAAATTCGATAAAAAAACTTGCCCTGATTGCAAAAGTGTCCTTAAAGTTTATAAAAGTTTGTCAAAACGAAAATATTTAACTTCTCTAAGTTAGGTTGACAGGTTTTATTGATTTATCTCCTTAACGGACAACGATTACTTAATGTAAACAGTGTAAAGAAAAATGGACTTGGAATCTTTTTTTTTTTTGTGAAGTGCCTTTTTACGCCTCAAATGCATTTTCTTATGTTTTGGTAAAAGTATTTTGTCACAATTCATTGAAATACTAATAATTGTTAATTTATACACAGTGCAATTGAGGATTAGGCACCCTCTACAAATTGTTTAATATAGCAAATACATTTTTAAGAATAAGCAGGTCAGTTTAGTTTCGGAGAAATGTTATAAAAAAAGAAAACACAACGGCTTTTTTTAAATGATTATCTTTCTACAAGTTCAAAATGGGCACCGTTATTGGTTTAGCAAAAATAAAGCCAATAAGGTGAGCCGTTTCTGCAAAATGCCTTTTTGTTATCTAAGGGGTGTCTAATCCTCAATTGAACACACTGTTATGTTAATTACAACAAAATGAGATACTTTTATTATATGATTCTAATTTTACAGCAAAAAACATTTATAATCGGTAATTAAATACCTTTATAAAGCATTGATGTTAAGTGGGTGATTAAAATTTTCATAGTTTAATTCTGACGTTTTATATTTTTGCCATCAAACAGTAGTCTGCTTAATGGAACATAATTATTACATAATAGCCATTAAAATGAGAGATATTAAATTTTATTATTATAAGATTCATAATAATAGAATTAAATTGTTTAATTAGACATTCCCTATTATTTAAAATAAAGTAATATCTACTTGCATTTATTAATAAAACCTTTATACAATTTCTTTGTTACTGAATTGACTATTATAAATAACTTCAATTGCATCTTTTATTTCATCATGGTTCGATTTAGGTTCAATTGCTTCAAACACTAACTTTAATGATGGTAATTATTCTCTTCTCAATCTTCCCTTCCTTATTTAATTTAAATGTGCAATAGCAGCTTTGGTTAAAACACAATAATTATGCTGATTTTCCTAAAGAATAATTGATATGAGGTTCACAATACAATAGTCTGATTAGAAATATATATACAGGGTGTCCGCGATCAATGTGCTTTCTTTTTTAATGGGAGATAGCTGGGAAAAATCCAAGACATTTGGTAAAAACAGTTTTTTGAAAAAGTGCCCCCTTCGGAAATAACGGCCTTCAAACATGTAGACTAAAAACCCTTAATCGTAAATATTTACCAAACGATTTCACCAACCATCATGAAAGTTGTACTATCATTAAAGGTAATAAAAAGGGTCATTTTAAACCCATTTTGAAATGGGTTAAACACTAGTAGTGTAGATAAAAACTGCATGTAATTTCTTTACCTTTAAGAATTTTGTAATTTTATGTATTTTTTTAAATACCCCAATTTAAGTTAAAACATTTTTTCCACTTGAAATTTCTGAGAAACTGTACCGTTTATGAATAAACTACCAAAAACACCTTTGATGTACCCCATATTTTGCGTTGATTTGACAAAAAACTTACTTCAATGTAGTGACAGTGGTAAGTGACATACAAATTTCAAAAGAAAGTCTAGTCTTATGCAAAAATATGGGGTACATCAAAGGTGTTTTTGGTAGTTTATTCGTAAAAGGTACACTTTCTCAGAAATTTCAAGTGGTAAAAAAGTTGTTACTTAAATTAGGGTATTTAAAAAAATACATAAAATTACAAAATTCTTAATGGTAAAGAAATTACATGCAGTTTTTTTTATCTACACTACTAGTGTTTAACCCATTTTAAAGGAGGCCCCAAATTTCAACATGGGTTTAAAATGACCCTTTTTATTACATTTATTGATAGTACAACTTTCATGATGGTTGGTGAAATCGTTTGGTAAATATTTACGATTAAAGGTTTTTAGTCTACATGTTTGAAGGCCGTTATTTCCGAAGGGGGGCACTTTTTCAAAAAACTGTTTTTACCAAATGTCTTGGATTTTTCCCAGCTATCTCCCATTAAAAAAAAGCACATTGATCGCGGACACCCTGTATATTCGTATGATTACTAACAAACATTACAAGTCATAGTAGGTATAAGGGTTGGTATGTGACAAATATGAACATTCAAGAATATAATAAAGTTGTAAATAATATAAAAAAGTACAAATATTGTTCTTTTTGGGATGCACATGGACAATGTTCATATACTGATAAAGCATCTGCTTCGGGGGGGAGGGGCCAGAGAAAAGACCATGGGAAAAATAACTCCAGCATACCAGGGTCACATTCCAGTTAAATTACAAGGTACAATAAATTGCCAAAAATTACAGAGGTTTTGAGGTTGATTACCAATTTAATGCATTTAGAGTTACTGGAGATTCACCACATTCAGATAATGGACTAGGTAGTGCATTCCACTTATATAACATATAATTGCCACGTCCGTGACACGTTCTTAGACGATTAACAGCACTCCAAATCTTCCTCGGCTGATCAAAACCTGGAACCTCTTAAGTAGGATCATCGATTAATTTCTTATTGGACAGATCAACATTTTGCCAATTAAGTTTCCAAGCGTCGGATACTGAATAGGGCTCATGTATATATTCCTCTTGCCATAAGGGCTTCCTCGATTTTAACCGGTTGGGGGGATTAGAAATAGAAACTGGTAATGTTACTGTTTATCAATTCGTTGTATTTTCAATTATCACTCTTCCTCTTTAGAACCCTACTGATTGTAGAAAATTCAATGCGAACCAACTGAGGTAAAAAACTTTCTGAATGTAACGTTGCACACATGAAAAAAGTTTGTGAATACCAAAATTCATTCAAAACATACGTCTGGAACTAATGCTAATTATTTTTTGCACGAATGGTCATTTTCAGTGTTTCTACGCCTACGCTAAAAATACCTAAAGTTGAGTCTTTTGGTTTAAAGATCCGTATCAGTATAAAAAGAAAAAAAAAAGTGTCGGCAATGAATGAAAATAAATGGTAGCTAGCGAGGCATCAATGAAATTCCGTACCTAACATAATGGGATTTATTGCTAAAGCAATAAGTAACTCTTGGGATAAGGGTTGAGACGGTAGATTAAAAGGCAACGACCCACAATAAAAATGCGGCACCTTTGTAAAGCAATATTTCCAAAAGGAAATCTATTTTACCAGATAGCTACCATGATTTTTGCAACTTTGATCTTTTAAAGTCTGTTTTGGGTCATTCTTTAAAAGCATTACCAAAATAATAATCTAGATTAATGATGCAGCCTAGATTGACACGATGTACCTTATGAAACTCAACATATGAAAAATTTAATGTTTAAGGGCGATTTATAGAACGTTACTTTCACTTTACTTCCGCTTTACTTCGGCTTAACTTTACAGAAAATTAAATAAAATACATGGGAATGTATTAGCAAATTTATACTTCACTTTAGCGCTACTTTACTGATTCATTTAGCGGTAGTCGTACTAAGTCGAAAGCCGAGCTTGGCCGATCATGCGCAAAATTTGCAAAAATGAGATATTTACCCTTATTGTCAAGGGTGGTGATTACGGAATATCGTTTCGTACGAAACCTGTTGGGTCTTCTTAGTAAGTAAGTAAGTAAGTAAGTAAGATTTATTTGTTCTTTTGTAAAATACAAAGTAGAATACCACTAGGTGTTGAACATGTCAGTCTGAAAAATAAAAATAAGTAAGTAAAATTAAATGATTAAATATTTAGGGTAAGTAACAAATAAAACTTAAACATTAGGTACATATAAATTAAAATAAAAGAATACAAGGAAAAAT
Organism: Cartodere bifasciata; assembly: GCA_963920755.1. Lineage (NCBI taxonomy): Eukaryota > Metazoa > Arthropoda > Insecta > Coleoptera > Latridiidae > Cartodere > Cartodere bifasciata. The sequence continues at coordinate 16,995,424 of OY987196.1, read as the reverse complement.
TATATTAAATGATTAACTATTTAAGGTAAGTAACAATTTAAAAACTTAACTAATAAGTACATATTAAAAAGGTAAACGCTGAAACGTAAAGGCTGAAAATACACATAAATAATACATTAACAAAAATTTGAATCACTAAAAAAATCATCCAAACTGTAGTAAGCTTTCCTTAATAGAATTCTTTTTATGTCCCTCTTTAATTTTTTTGTGCTGGAAACATTCTTATGTAGGTTTCGTACGAAGCGATATTCCGTAATTACCGCCCAGGTTTAAATAGTCAGAAGTAGCGAGTTCAGACACATGCGCATAACTGTTTCAATTTCACGTAACTTTACAATCTATAAATTAAGCAAATTTGTTAAGTTACGCGAAAGTAAAGTTACGCCGAAGTAAAGTGAAAGTTACGTTCTATAAATCGCACTTTAAAGTAAGTATGTTTAAAGTTGAAATGGCGAATGCGCCGGGCTAGAATTCACTAGAAATTCTTTTTAAATACTTTTAAACTGAAAATTTACGAGCCCTTTACCGGATAATAATTAGAGATAAATCGATTAGGCAGAATTTGTTTAAAATCAGATTACATGACAGAAAATACGTTTATACTAAAACTAGTCTGATAATGTTGCCAAAAGGAACAACGTTATTATTATATGCTCACTAATTAGAAGTAACATAATGTATGCGAAATGCTTTCGGTACATTAAACTTAATTGTAATATTAACAAGTTGATAGACTTGGTAGATCGTAATCGTATTATCTCAATAATATGAAATATCATATTTCGACTGGAGAAGCTCGTACTTTGCTTACAAGTCTTCACGAATTTATATAATGTCAAAACAGTCAGAAGAATTGATATGAAATGTGCATATCTAAGACCTTGTATTCAGTATAAAGTATGGATTTTCTCTCAATCATAATAAAAATGTGTAGTTTGCACAACGAGAACAATGCACGACATAAAGAATTGTTGAGTACTTTTACGTCGATGCTAAGATAAAAGAGTTCATTACTAAGTAAAGTTGAAATGAAAGTCTAAAGTGGATTACGAGCAAAGCTAAAGACAAAAAAAATCAAAGCTATGTTGTATCTATTTTTGTACTGAAACTTGTTAACTTTAAACTTAATTAATTTTAACTTAAAACATTAAACAAACAGGTTTGAAATTGTTTTATCTAAAACAACAACGAGTAGCATTACGCTTTAACTAAGTTCAACCATAGAGTTTCGTAGGTCATTCGCCAAAAGTTTAAATTGTTTCTAAAAATCTATCAATGAACCACTGTAAATTTAGGGTGGACCTAAATCACGTTTTGCCGCCCATAAGAAAGAAGACCGTAAGTTCTAATTTTACGAAATTAAGTGTTTATATTTTTGGCATCTTAAAAAAGGTTGGAGATAGGTATAGGGAAGTGGGGATTAAATGAAAGGAAATTATACATTTAATGTAAATGGGCAAAAAAACGGCTTGCAATTTTTCAAAAATAAAATGGTTTTAATGTATCGATATTCAATGGCGGATTTTTCACTTCCGGTTACAATTTTTGGTTAAATTTTAGATGAAAATGTTTTCTAAGCATCTTAATTATACGTTGTTTAAATTTCATGCAAAAATATCAGCCATGAAAAGTGCAATAATTTTTTTTAAAAACTGCTGCAACTGGCGAAAATATCATAATTTTTTTTCTGAAAACGTTGGAAAATTTGAACCTTTAACAAAATAATCCTTATTTTTAGGAGAATTAAAAAATATAGGGTGTTCCATTTAAAATAAAGAAGTGAATGTGTGTTCCGAGTAAATGGAACACCGCTGTAAAGTGAAACTACTAAAAATAAAAATTTGGTTCATTACAAACGATTCTGCGAAAAACAACATTTTCTAGCATTTTTAGTTCTTGGGATAAGGGATTGGGTTATCTTACGTGGGACACCCAGTAGATTTATGTTTATATTTTTTAACGAAGCCACATTTTGGTATAATTGTTTTAAATGAGTTCAAAAAGTACTAACGTAAAATTATAATCCCGTTTTTCTCAAAACTATAAAATTGGACTTACGGTCTTCTTTCTTTGAAGGCAGTACTAAGTAGCATAAAAAAGGTCTTACCTATACAGCATTCGTTCCTGCCGATCCGCCTCAACATAAATCCGATAATACATATAAATCATCACCATACCAGGAACCCAGAAACTAACACTAGACGATATAACCGAATATGGCCTGTTCACGGTAAACGCACAGTACTCCGGATGCGTCCTTCTAAACTCTAAATGTTCTTCCGTGGTGTACCACCCCATAAAAATAGGAACAAACGACACTAACGCTGGACTACACCACACTACGGCTAACATTAACGCTAATCTTGACGGTGTCATTATTAGGGGGTAGTCCAACGGTTGAACTATTGCGTAGTACCGATCAACGCTTATGCACCCTAAGTGCAGAATGGACGCTGTTGAGAAATAAACGTCCAACGAGTTCCACACGTCGCACATAAAGTACCCGAATATCCACCGTCCACCGGTGGCTTCTACGCTAAAGTTAAAACACATGGCCCAGATGGCGACTAACATATCCGCTAAAGCTAAGCTCACGACAAAGTAGTTCGTTATCACTCTCAGTTTCCTATGCCGCATTACTGACACTATTACTAGTAAATTCCCAAAAAGTGCGGCTATAATGATGAAAACCATTACAGCCAGTTTGATTGCTATAAAAATGCCGACAAGCCATGTGTTTGTCAATGTTATTTTTTGGTCCACTGGATTGCTGATTGGGTAGAATTTTGTAATATTGGTGCTTTCGTTTAGATTATCAGGTGTTTCGGATATGTAAGTCCAGGTTACTGTTGATTGGGTTCCATCAAGTAACACCATGACGTTTGACATGATTGTCATTTGTTTCTTTAATGGGGAATGAGGTTGATGATGTTACATTTTGTATGATCTAGAAAGAACAATTTTATTAACGTAAATGATAAAAAGAGCTTCTGTATACAAGAAAATTTTATGTATAAGAACTTGCTAGAAACTTATAAAAAGTTTGTTTTCTAAAGAACCTTCACTGCACTTTCGATTTTCCGGAAAAATTGCAACTCACGGTTTTGTAATTCTACAGAAAACCCTTTTTATAAACAAGCTTTATCATTGGTGTCAAACTATAAAGTTATTGTAGCCAATTTATCCTACAAGAGGATTATGGGATTAAACTTTATTATAGTAGTAATATTACCACTTTTGCCAGACATTTCATTTGTGGATGGTTTTATATGTCCTATCATTTATTCAAATTGTAATGATTGTAATACATTTTTTATTTTATTCTTTAGAATAGAGTATTATGCCTAATAGTTTTTTGTATTAATTTATTGTTAGTAATTTGACAAATTTAGTATATATAGATTATTTCATTTAATAGGTTAATGCTCTGATAAACGTTTATAACCACACAAAATAAACTCAGTTTAAATTAAATGATAATTGTGTTTAATTTACGAACAAATCTAAAAAAATGATAAAAAAGAACGAAATTACTCGCCTACATTTGTTAGGCATTAATTTAAATAGGACACAGCACGTAGCTAATTTTCATTTTATTAGCACATAATTTGAAAATTTTCTGCTTTAATTAAATTATAAAAATGCTTTAACTTCATTCGTAAACACTTTTAAAACAAATTTTGAAACAACGGCAAGGCTATTTATAAAACATTAAATATTAAAAATACAGAAATGTTACAACTTTGTTAGCTGGTATTAAAGTATTTTACAATAAAAGCTATTGATCTTATCTTTGTACTAGGACAAGAACCTCAGCATATTTAAAAGCTTTGAGTAAAAAAGGGTGACGTTAAAGTTTTTAGAAACAGAAAAAGGACTAAACATAGATTGGTTATAAGGCGTATGTAATAGTAATGGTGCACAAGAATCATCATTCTGATTTAAATGGAGAAAGAAAGAGAACGCATGACTCTTGTGTCTATTACTATTACCAATGTATGTTTGGTCCTTAAGTTTTTATGTTTTAAATTAAAAGTATTTGGTCTTGGTATATTATAAAATGTTTACTGAAACTTCTGCCAGAGTGGGTATCCTGTATGGTTTGGACGTGAGTTTTTTTATTTCTTTCCCAAGACAAGAGGGTCTAGTCTTTTCCAACGTAGAAAAAAAAACCTTTCAGCGCCTAGGGTTGTACACACCATTTGTTAAATTCCTATATTGCTGGTTCTAAGAAGGTCAGAGATTTAAAAGTCAAGACTACTTTAATAACATGCTTTGAAAGCTTTCATCCATAAGGATTTAAAAAAGCTTGACCATTAAAGAAAGGCTTACAAGTTTAAGACAAAGCTATATTACTTTCTGGTTTGTTCATCATTAATTTAAAAAACTATTTGTTTATAACTGCAAGCTTTTGCTTCAAAAAACATATAGGTACATTTCTGATAAAAAACAATCTGCTACCAAAATTGTACCAAAATTTTCTCACAGCGAATGATTTTTATTTTCGTTTAAGCTTAAAATCAGAGACAAAAGTTTTTGTTATTAAGCCGTTGTTTTACATTTATAATGTAGGCAATTACGTTTTTCATTTTCAGCAATTCTGGTACAAGGATGCTCTGTCATTAACTACAATATGAGACTTTTTTTTATAAAAGTGTGCTTGTAAAAAGTCTGAACAAAAAAAAACGTCTGGTTTGTGGGCTTCAGTAAATTTGATTAAAAAACATTTTGTCCATTAATTAATATTTTCTTTCATTTACAGTGAAGTATTTGATGAAAAACAATGCATGTTGTGGTTTTGCACAACAAAATCGTTTTCGGCTAAAATTTATTATTCTGGAGCGTTTGAGAACTCTTTTGTACAAAGTTGATAAAGTGTACTCCTTTTGAAATTAAAAAAAACGTTCTAAAAATAGAATATGTAAATAATAAAAATATCTAAGAACAAACAATCCAAGTACAAAAAAATAATTATTGTCTGACTAATATGGTAATATTACTACTTCTCCTATTGTAAAAAGAACAAGCGAGCAAAAAACAAAAATTAATTTTAGAATTCAACAAAAATATTCAAAATATTACTTTTTTATGCACTTTAAATAAATAATTGCTTTATTTAGCATAATGCCTTTCCCTAATAACATACATTAAAATAAATTTATTTTAAATAAAAAAAAAAATCAAAATTAAAATACTTATTTCAAATGAAAATTATCAAAAAACAAATGAAACCCTACGTTTACCTGACTTGTTTATTTACTTTATAGAAAATACTAATAAATGAGGTAGTGTCAACAAACTTAGGGAACAGTTAAGTGGCAGTTAGGTTTATTACAAAACAAATTTTCAAAATCAATAATACAAATTTGTAAGTATGTGTTATTATGAGTCCTTGTGGGTATTATTTTATGAAATGTTTGTTGTTGTTTATTCAAACTAAAAATGTGAATACATTTTTCAATAAAAAAAAATGTATTAAAAGAAAAACTTAGTATTCCTTGGTGTGTAAACAAAAAACATTAAAAAAGTGGAATTAAACATTGTATCAATATTTAAACATGAGCCTGCGAAGGGCAATTTAATTAATTTGAGATAATTTTATTAAAAAGTGAGTATCAAGAATTAGCATAATTTAATTTGATTCCAAAATTAGTAACCGCGGCAGCGGCATCTAATTGCGCTTGCAAAATAAACTTTAGAAGTTAGTTTAGTTTCCTTATTGAATCAAAAGACAAATTATGTTCAATTTAGGGGTTAGTTAGGAATGTTTTTTTTTTGTTTTTAAACCAGAAAATTAAAACGATATTACCTTAAATGTTTATAAAACGTAAAATGGTAAAAATTCTTTCAAAACGTGATCCATGATAGCTGTAAATTATTCACATTTCAGGGACCAATATAACTTGCCGTAGCGTTGCATTTTTTTTTTGAGAAGATAAGATTTTTTTGTAAAATTTTTTGTTAAGTCGGTATTTTTAAAGGTAAACTTGCGTTTTCGTAAAGCTCGATAACGGCCCGCTGTGTCTCAAGCACGTGGTGTTATAGTGGAAGGTAACACGCGCAACTGCCTCAATGTTGGCACTTTCAACCCTCCAGCATTTGAGTTCGCGCCAACTGTGCTATTTATACCCCACCGCGTTCACCATGTCACATCAAAATGCTGTGCAAGAAGACACCAAGTTTCAAGTTTGTTTTCTTTTGACGTTTAGATTGTTATCTCCCATGAGATGACGCTCTTCATATTTACCGATCAATTTGAACCATCAGGGTGTGACGTACAATGTTGGGATTATTACTATTTATTTATTATTTCTATGATACTAAATAGTATCGGATAAATACTGTTTATGAAGAGAACATTTTTATAATTCGTTTTTATCCTACTTTGATATTTTAGCATACGATGCTAATCCGGCGCATTCGCCATTTTATAACAATCCTTAGAAATTTTATTATTCATTTCTTTATTCTTATAATTGCCGAAATATTACCTAATCCTTGTTATAACTTCCAATCTAGATACCCTATTTCGTACAGAAATAACACACCTAATATAATACCTAAAAGATTAACCCTATATTTGCCGCTTTCCGATAAGGCACGTTTACGCAATTTTGCCGAACCATCTAAATATTTATAATCAATGATAAAAACTGTTATAGTAAAGTTTTGGGCTTTATCAGACTTTAATATTCAAAACGTTTTGTTTACATTTAAATTTCTAAACAATGTACTTCATTTATATTCGGCAAAGTATTTCTAATTACAGCTGTTAAAGTTCTGAATTGTGTAGGCGATTTTTCTTGCGACCAAAATTTTAATCTTTAAATAAGTGCATAGACAGTTTTTTTGGCCTATTATACTAGTCAAAATACACCATAAGTTGATTTAATAGTATATTAAGATATAGAGTTTTACAAGGAACATTTTTTAGCATGCGTCCAGGTTTGGAAAACCAGAGTGAATAATGATATTTGTAAATTTTACTCATTTAAAAGTTAAAACTGAAAGAATAGGCGTTTTTAAGAAAATGCAACCAATGGTATCGTTTCTCCAATTCTTCTAATTATTCTCTCTGCAAAAAAAGCCATATCCCCCGATAGTTTTTATTAGTAAAATTTGTAAATGAAAAGTACCTTGCAAGGGATGAATTCATCTTTTTGCATCTAAAAAACCAACCTAATAAAATAAAATTTTGGGTTTAATAATGTAGCAATTTAGCAACCTTAGAAAACCAAATTTCGGGTTTCATAATGTGCTTATTGTACCTAGAACACGAATATAAAAAGACATTTTTTTGCCATTTCTACTAGTCAAAAAAACATCGTCAGGTTATTTAAAAGTGTTCTTTAAATTTGCAAACCTGTATTTTTAAAAATAATAGCAAAAATTTTTGTAATGTAATTTAAAACCATAGCCACAAGCAGAAAAGCTATGCTTACAATTTTTAGTTGCGTATATTTATTTTAACATCAAGTTAGAATATTGGTTTTAAAAAATGGTAATACCGGTAACAACGATAGTAAATTCTTTATACAACATTACTTTGACTGGCGATTTAAAACCACAAAAGTAAACTTTTAATATGTTTAAATAAAACTCTATAGATAAAACTTTTACTACGTAGTTAGTTTAAAATTTTATGATTTTCTAACTCGAATAATCTATTATAGTTCCCATAACCCATTATTTAATGTCCTGTTTTAAAAGCTGAAACATGTGTGATGCTATTAGCGACCTCTGATGGAGAAAATATATATTATTTACTTTGTAGTAAAGCTCACTAACCCGGCGCAACCGCCAGATTTTACTTCGCACTAGGTTACTGTGCGACATCTATTGGAAACATGTTGTACTATGAGCTTTTAAAAATCCTGCCTTGATTTAAAATCTGTTTAAAAAAGGTGATTGTGTTAGTTTCGTCCTAAGAAACGACGATAGGTGGCCAATATAACACTCAAGTCCTGTTTTTTTAGCAAACATCAGTAAAATGAATACTGAAGCATTACAGATTTAACGTATCAAAAAAAGTTGTAAAAAAAAGTTGCCTAACGAACAAAAAGTTATACTTTTTAAAATGCAGCCTCTGCGAATTTTTAATATAATGCTTTATATCTAATGCACGTTCTAAACTTTTTGGCAAGTTGCTTTTTCATGCTTCGACAGACTTTGATTTTCTTTTTAATTAACGTATTGTAAAAAATTTACAGACAATTTTCAATTTTGTTTAACTTGTTTGATACTTTTTTAAAGAAGAGGTTTATTTCAGTTTCTTTTCTAATTAAAACAAATTTTGCAGAGTTTTTCAAAAAACAAAAATGCACATTTTTTGTGATAATAATAATAATTATAAATAAATAGTATAAACAAATTAAAATGTATTATGAACATTAAATTACATTGCTTGTTTGTACTTTATTTAATTTTAAAGCAAAAACCAAAATTTAAACAAAAACGTTTATCTGAATAATCATAAAATATTTGTTATTTAAATATGTTATTTAAAACCTTGTTGAAAATTGCAAAACCAAATATATTGTATTCATGTTTATGATTATTTTATGTCAAGAGCAACCTTGCACAATAGTTTAAATGGCCATTCCTAACATTTAAATGTTAACAATCGATTTCCTGGTATATCGATGGCAATGCCCATTATGAGTGTTTCAGTGCCACTTTCAAATAGAGTATTCGCCACATTCACGTTTGTGTCTCGTTTTGTGCAATGAATTCCGGAATATATCCGGTAATACACTCTATATATGCACATCAATGGATTTAAATATACATTTGAAAAATGTATATAGTCCAATAGACTGCCTTAAATCAACATGGAATTTTAGCTCCTTGGTATTCGTGGTAATACCCGGAAAGGAATTGCTTTTATGTCAAGTTTTTTTGTTTATTTTTGGTATTTACTATTGTTCTAGAACTTAAAATGCTACTATGCAATATAGTAGGTTTCTCTGTCAGAAGATTTACTCTGTTAAAAAAAGAATGACTGGCTATATTTAATTATTTTAGGCTGAAATATTTTTGCGAATGATTCCATTTGCGTAATCATTTCTTTATGAGCCTTAAGTGATTGATATATAAAAATTTAAGCATCGAATCGTTTAAAGTCTCCCACATTCATCAGTTCTCATTGTACATATGAAAATTTTTATATGTGAGTGCATGTCAAAAATCCAACAGTATTGTTGATGCATTTTTAAAATACATTGTTTGTGTTTTAAGAGTAATTATTTATTAATACGAAAAAGAAGGATTTGGATGTTATTTTTATCTGAAGCTTTCTATTTATATTTTTATACAAAAGCTTAGGTACTCATCCACGTGGATTAGCTAATAATTTTATTGATTCATAAATTAGAAGGAAGCTACCGTTTTTTATTTTAAAGGAATTTCAATAAAATTAGAGTTTAAGCTCGACAAGTTGGTATCAATTTACAAAAATAAGGGTAGAGTAAGGTTACCCAAATTCGAAAAGTTTATTTAAATTCATTTCTAACCATTAAAGGACACTTTTAAAAAACTAAACCAGCATAAGAAATATATGGATTTTTGTGTGAAATATTTATATATAAGCAATATAAGCAATTAAGCTTATACAATAATATATTTAAATTTTCTTTGTAACATTACCGCATTTGACATATGCAACACTTTGCAACATTTTGAAAGGGTCCTAAATTGGACCGATTCAATTAAGGATATTCTTGCTCAGTGTTAGTCCAACAAAGCTGATCTGCTGAAAATTGACATGAAAAGCAATTGTGTTTATAAGATAAAACCGCAATATTTAAAGTTATGGTTTGAAAGTTATAAATAAAAAGCTATAAAACCATTACCTTCCGGTTATATGTATTGGGTTACGGTAAGTTATACAAATAACAAATTTTTAAAATGATTTTAATAAATTTGTCAATAATTACTAACCACGCGCTGGAAGTACTACAGGTGCTGTTATTACACAATGTATTAGAAGTATATAATATGACGTATAAATTAACAGATGGCGCTAACTATGTTTCATATGTAAGATCCCTGGAATATACTTAGGTAAGGACAACTTTGAAGGGTGATTTATAGAACGTAACTTTCACTTTATTTCCGCCTTGCTTCGGCGTAACTAACCGAAAATTAAATAAAATACATAGGAATGTATTGGCAAATTTATACTTCACTTACTTCGCTACTTTGCTGATTTATTTAGCTTTAAGTCGTATTAAGTGGTACTAAGTCGTAAGCTGAGCTTGGCCGATCATGTGCAAAATTTGCAAAAATGAGATAGTCACCCTTATTATCAAGGTGTAAATAGTCAGAAGACACGCGTCAGTTCAGATACATGCGCTTAACTTTTCCCAATTTCACGTAACTTTGCAATCTATAAATTATGCAAATTTGTTAACTTAAGTGGAAGTGAAGTTACGCCGAGGTAAAGTAAAAGTTGCGTTCTATAAATCATCCTTGAAACTTTTGACAGTTGGATTAAATTGGATGGCTTACTAGATTTTAAATACAATGCATTTTCATTGTATTTAAAATACAGGGTGAGTAGAAAGTAACGCATATCGCTTCTAGCAGCGTAAATAGTTTTCCTAGAATCCTAATTTTTTTCAGGTCGATTCCTAACTTTTTCTTGCGCATTTGATGAAACTAAGTATACAGGTTGTGCTAGTTTTAACTAATGAAATGCAACTTTGTAATTTTAAATGGGACACCCCATTTTTTTATTTTTTATCCAAATCTACGATGAATTTGCAGTTCAATGATATAGGTTTTGTTACTACCCCTTGTCCGCAAAAAGGTTGTCAAACATCAAAAATACACTTTAATTATTATAAGATATCCAACAATTTTGGGCTTCTTTTTTGGTTGGATTTGACAATTAAATAATATTTTTTAAAAGAAAATAAGTATACTCAAAATTTTCTAAAAAACACCTCCACTTTAAAAAAAAAATGCCTTACACTTTTGAAAATGCCTTAAACATTTTTATTTTTTTTTCAAATACCTTTAATTTTCCAAAAATACTATTGATTTTCTGAAAATACCTTAAATTTTCCAAAAATACTTTTAATTATCCGAAAATTCCTTCAACTTCCTAAAAATATCTTTAATTTCCAAAAAATACCACTAATTTTTCGAAAATATCTTGGAATTCATGAAATAAATCCTTTGTGTCAAAGCCAACAAAGAAAGATGCCCATAAGTGTTAAATACCTTAAAATAATTAATGTATATTTTTGCGGTTGACAACCTTCTTGCGAGTAAGGGGTAGTAGCAAGACCTATATCATTAAACTCCAAATTTATCATAGATTTGGAAAAAAAATAAAAAAATGGTGTCCCATTTAAAATAACAAAGTTGCGTTTTATTACTCAGAACTGGCAGAACCTGTATATTTTAATTTAGTTATATAAAATGCGAAAGAAAAAGTTGGAAATCGACCTTAAAAAAAATTAAGGCTCTAAGAAAAGTATTAACGCCGTTAGAAGCGATATGCGTTACTTTCTACTCATCCTGTATAGTAAGCCATGCAATTTGATCTAACTGTCAAGATTTTCAAAGTTGTTTCTACCAGAGTGTATTTCAGGGATTCATATGCAAGATATGATTCAATTCAATTAAGGAGGTGGTATAATTTATGTAATCTGATCCTATTTAGGACAGGTTATTATACTTACCAAAAATTATTACTAAGCCCAAAGAGACAAGTATATTTTAATTGATCATGACCAAATTTAAAATAATTAATTTTAGGTGTAGAGTACAATTTTTAAAACCAAATTTAGTAAAAACAAAAACCACACACCGTTTTAAATTTAATTCTGAATTGAACTTCACGAAAATCTAATTCTAAGAGGTAATAGGAGTGAGATGTAGGTACCAAAAATCCATCAAGCCATTCAACAGGGCTATAAATTCGTAAAACCTTTTGTCATACTGCCACTGTTTCTGGACATTGTTCTTTTTTCCTTTCAATAAAACGTTGTGCCTAGTCATTGTCTAAAAAGACTGACTCTTCGTAATTGATGACTAGGATTTACTCTAAGATATCCATGTGTCGCTCTTGATTACTCTTTGTCTGGCAGGTGAATTGCAAACACCAGCCTTTAGCCATTCACGTAAATTGTACTATAAAATAAATCAACCGCGTAGGAAGCTCCTTTGTAAAAGCTAAATTTAGAAATTAACAAACAATCCATTCGCATTCCTACGCTTTTTTGTTTTCTCTATTTTTAACACAAATGGCAATAAAATAATAAAAAGTCCTTTTATATCTAAAGTGCTTTACTATACTGACGCAATACTTAATTATTTTAGAGATATTTGCTCAACATTTTGCTTTGCCCAAATCCGTGTTTGTTTAATTAGCATGCCCACAGAATTACAAGTTGGTTAGCAAATATATTATTTGCAAGTAAAATACATCGTTTGGCTTCCCAATGATTTTCCAAACATGATAATTTAACACGTTTGAAAATTAGCTAGGGTAAATGATAACATTTAGGTAAGTACTCCTACATGTAAATGGGTGGGTGCATGGTATGAAATTGAAATAATCCTGTCACTGATAGAACCATAATACCGATAATAATTCTATTTATAAAGTGTTGATAATTACTATCCATAATATGTCCTACTACTAATGGTGTGTTAAAGGTAATTGGGGGGGCATAGTGGGGGAGCATTTTTTTTTAATTTAGTAAATAATGAACGTTTTTTCTGTTTCTTAAAAATTAAGCAAAAAAAAAAAATATTTAAAATTTGGGGGACTATAAGGGGGCGGAGCTCGGAGGGGGGCGGGCAATATTTTTTTATTACAAAATTTTATTCTCTTTAATTTTCATAAGAATGATTTTTTCTGTAGATTTAATAATAAGTAAGTTACAGTTTGCGAAGAGTATAAAAAATTCAGGACTAGGACTAGCGGCGCAATTTTAGTTTTTATTAGTGATTTAAATTTATTTCTGAATATTTTGCAAAAAAAATGAAGTCAATCCATTGAGTTTCCCCGAAGTTAGAGGTGAAATGCTAGTTTGACGCGACTAATATCGTTTCCCCAATTCTTCTAGTTATTCCCTCTACAAAAAAACTATGTGCCCCGATTGATTATAATAGTAAAATTTGTAAATAAAAAGTACTTTGCAAGAAGAGAATTCATCTTTTTGAATCAGGAAAACCAACCAATAAAATAAAATTTTGGGTTTAATAATGAAGCAATTCAGAAACTTTAAAAAATCAAATTTCGGGTTTCATAATGTGCATATTATAGAACGCAAATATAAAAAAACATTTATTTAACTTTTCCTAACAACTAAGGGAATAGTAGAATCTTTGGACTCAATGCGCTTCAACAAAGTTTTACCTAAACTTTGAGATGTTTCATGCCAAACATAATTATCTGATTCAAGAGTAAATTTCTCCAATTCCTGTACAATGGAAACAATCAACGTTAAGCAGCAACCATCTCCCGCTTTCGGATTATGTTCCACGGAAAGACATCCATGAATAAAATATTGAGGCAGATTCGTGCCAAATATTTTATAAGCAAAAGCTGCGATGGAAGCAGTTATGTTTTTACTAGGATGCCAGTCGCAGATTGGAAGATGCGGGTCGGACTTTAAGCCCACGAGAATATACACCTTTTTTGATGCCTGTGCCACAAATAATAAACGAAGTAAGTTTTTCTTGTAACCGTTGTCAATGTTGACTAATAGGTCTTGATGCCACTTTGAATCATTGCAATCTCTGGCTTTTTTAAGATCCGTCGCTCTTTCTACGAGGTGGACAAAATCTTTTGAGCGTAAACTAACTCCTTTTAATTTGGTATCGAACCATTTTGCTTGGAGAGATTCCTCATCAGCTTGCTTTAAAGTTTTTAATTTTCCGCCGGTTACAACTCCCATGAATGAAAATCGCAACCAAACTCCTTCGCTTGCTTCAATTTTGAGTAACGTCGTGCATTTAACTTCCAACCCAGTTTCTTCAAGAGTTTCTCTTATTGCTGCATCATACAGCGTTTCGTTTTTTTCTACTCGTCCAGCTGGAAGATACCATTTTTCTCTACATGACGCCTTTGCTTCTTGTATAAGGAGGACTTGATTGTCTGCATTTATAAGTATTACCGCAACTATGTAAGTTACTGTTTCTCGAAGTATTGGTAAAAAATTTGCAATGGCATTATCCTCTTCTGCTAAAGTGTAATCGGATTGGATTTGTGTTTTATTTTTGGTGAGTGTTCCGTTTAAAAGACTGCTCACGCTTGTTTCTAATAAATCTACCATTTTTATCAACGTTGTTTAAATTGACAAGAAATATAATTACTTACGCACTGTCAAATTTCTTTCTCTAAGCACGATTTATAGAACGTAAATATCACTTAACTTTTGCTTTCACCTAAGAGACTTAAATCAAGGAAGCCCATAAGGCAAGAGGATTTTATTCATCAGCTCTTTTCCGTTACTGATATATGGAATAATAAGAAATTTATGATTTAACCAACAATGATTGATTGAAGATTCAACAAAGGTAGTTCCAAAGTTTGATCAACCCAGAAAAGTTTGGAGTATTGTTAATCGACTGAGAACGTGTCACGGACGTTGTAATAATATGCTTTATAAATGGAATGCAATACCTAGCTAAATGCTTTACCAGAATATAAAAATCGGCCATGGACGTAAAAAAATGAACATTACTTCTTTTGGAAATTAAACATCTTTCATTTTATAATGTTTATTAGGTACCTATTTTTGAAATGTAATTGTATTTATAATATCATACGAATATATATATATAACTTTGGCGTAAATTTACTTGCACTTAACTTCGTTACGAAAATTCGACTAATTTACGCAAATATGCCAAACTTGTCTATCTGACCATTTGATACTTTAGACATAGACAAATTATTAACTTAGACTGACAGTGACGGCCTTTTTCATGAATCGCGGTATTTCAGATATCTGTAAAATTTTACAGTTTTCTTTGGTGATTTTATTTTAAGGTTAGGTTTTTGTACAGATTTTTATTTTGATTTACACCAAGTACATAGATGACATTTTATTAAAATTAAATTAAAAATGTCAAATAAACTTCAATTATAAAAAAAAATAGTAATAAAAACTCCTGATACTACCTTCTACAACAAAGTTTACGTACGCGCTTGTTATTTAAGTGTTGTATAAACACAAACAGATTGAGTAGATCTACTTTTTTGCATTCCAAAGAATTTTTTGCCAAGATTGGTGAATTTTTGCATTCATTTAAACAGTTAACTCCAGTTTTGATTTATTCAAGCTTGTCGTAATTGCCGCCGTCATGTCGTAATTTAAAGCACCCACTGTTTCTTTTGGGGACAGGAACCGCTGCCCGCTTATTTCATTCACAAATACACTATTTTTCTGAGTATTTTGATAGTCTTGAATTTTATGGGTTCAATTTTGATTTTATTTTAAAGAGTTTTAGCAGATTAGAGTTATTTTTACATCTAATGAAGGCAACATTAACAATAATCACTTAATTTTAAATAAAAACATGTTTTTTTACCATTTAAATATTATTTTGAATAAAGTCAATTTGACATAAATAATATGTTTAGCTTAGAGCACTTACTAGATTTAATTTTTGGTAGAATAAAAAAACAACGACATCTACCCATGAAATTTTGAAGCTTGAAGCGCCCTCTACTTTTCAGAGTGGCCCTCTACCTTTTAAAACCTCGCGCACTGATACTCTAGTAAATTCATTCTCTTTGCTTTAGATAAAGTCCGAATGATTACCATTGTAATAGCCCAAGAGACTTAAAACTCCACAAACATGATTTACCAAAGTAAAGATAATGTAATGTATAAATTTGCCCATGCATTTCCATGTATCTAGTAGATTTTTTTTGTTTAGTTTTTGGACATACTTTAATACACTCTTAAATCGTTAAATCAAATTTGGAAAATCATAATTCGAAGGAAGAACGTTCAAGATCATATTACAAGATAATATCTCGTTAAGAATAAATTAAGCTTTCTGGAAACTCCTCTGGCAAAATAACCTGATTAGAAAAGTTATTCCTTTTAATTTAGTATTACAACTAAAAGTTTGCGACTTCTGATTCATAGCTGGTGTAATTTACCGTTTGATGAATGCCAGACGCGGAGCTTAAACGCGAGCTGATTTATCCGGAGGCGAAATCGAAGCCAGCCGGAAAGACTGACGACCTTGATGGATACAAACTTTTAGAAAATAGAGAAAAAATAACTCCTATAAATCACAAAAAGGATCGTGAGCGAGAGTTCGAATCTTTTTAAATTAATGTGATGTTTTTGCTCCAGGTGGAAAATAAAGTTTCTGGTTCTGTCGCCTGACGGACTTATTAGGATGGAGTGAAAATAAATTACTTTAGTTACGGGCGACGTTTGTGTACTATTGTTTTTAAATTGCTTTGCTATCCTGAGTATTTTAGCCACTTGGCATTACAATCAGAATAATCTAATGTAATGCTGGTTCTTTTTTATGATGCACTTAAGATTTTAGTCCAATTGTTAATTTATGTTCTTGAATTCATTGAAGTTGTTAGAAACACAATAAAGTTAAACCAAGTTTGGTTAAAGCAGGTAACTTTTAAGTACACTTAAAATTTTGTTTTTAGTTAATTAAAACTTTTACAATTAGATATTTAAAAGAAGATCAATGCAGACTATAAAAAAAAAAACATTATAAATTCTCATTAAAACTTTGTTTTAAAGCGCTTGTCTCTTTAATGTATATTAACATTATTTAAATGGTAATGAAAGTACCTAGAGCGCTTCTGTATTTTAAAAATAACTAAAAATGCAAATGGCATTGTTTGTGAAACTAGCTGAGTCGAGGCCGGTAGATCCGACTCTTGAGTTCATTTCTTACGTACAAATTCATTTTTTTGTTAGAATTATAGCGTTTTTTGATGATAGTCCAGTAGGTCCAAAACATAAAAACAACCTTTTATGTTTTTAAAGACATGTCCAATATTTACATTGCATTTAACAAAAAATAGTTTTGGAATAATGAAAATTATACTGAACTTTTAAACCATAAAACCTTTACATGACCCTGAACCCTTGTCTTTTAATTATCCATTCTTTAAGTTTAACTTGACTAATCGTCAAATTATAAATCGTCTCCTGAAGATGACCGACTAGGTCCGAAACATAAGAACAACCTTTTATGTTTTTGAAAACATGTCCAACATTTACCTTGCATTTAACTTAAGATAGTTTTTTAATAATAAAAATACTGTTGACCTTTCAAACAATATGACCCTGACATGACCTTGAACTACTGTCCTTTGGTTATCCATCTTCCAAGTTTAAAACTTTTAACTATTGTGGTGTATGAGATAATTGAAGTCAAACTATAAATCGTTCCCTGAAGATGACTTACTAAGTTCGAAACACAAGAACAACCTTTTGTGTTTTCAAAAACATGTCCAACATTTACCTTGCATTTACCTTAACATGGGTTTTTAATAATAAAAATGCTATTGACCTTTTAAACAATATGACCTTGCCATGACCTTGAACTCTTGTCTGTTGGTTATCCATCCTCTAAGTTTGAGACCTTTAACTATTGTGGTGCATGGAATAATTGAAGTCAAACTATAAATCGTTCCCTGAAGATGGCTTACTAAGTCCGAAACACAAGAACAACCTTTTGTGTTTTCAAAAGCATGTCCAACATTTACCTTGCATTTACCTTAACATAGGTTTTTAATAATAAAAATGCTATTGACCTTTTAAACCATATGACCTTGACATGCCCTTGAACTCTTGTCTGTTGGTTATCCATCCTCTAAGTTTGAGACCTTTAACTATTGTGGAGCATGGGATAATTGAAGTCAAACTATAAATCGTTACCTGAAGATGGCCCACTAAGTCAGAAACATAAGAACAACCTTTTGTGTTTTCAAAAGCATATCCAAAATGTACCTTGTATTTAACGTGACATTGTTTTTTAATAATAAGAATGCTATTGACCTTTAAAAAGATATGACCTTCACATGACCTTGAACCCCTGTCTTTTGTGTATCCATCTTCCAAGTTTAAGACTTCTAACTATTAAGGTGTATGAGATAATTGAAGTCAAACTATAAATCGTTTCCTGAAGATGGCTTACCAAGTCCGAAACACAAGAGCAACTTCTTGTGTTTTCAAAAATATGTCCAACATTTACCTTACATTTTCCTCAACATGGCTTCTTAATAATAAAAATGCTATTGACCTTTCAATCAATATGACCTTTGCATGACCTTGAACTCTTATCTTTTGGTTATCCATCCTCCAAGTTTGAGACCTTTAACTATTATGGTGTATGAGATAATTAAAGTCAAACTATAAATAATTCCCTGAAGATGGCTTACTAAGTCCGAAACACAAGAACAAGCTTTTGTGTTTTCAAAAACATGTCCAACATTTTCCTTGCATTTACCTTAACATACATTTTTAATAATAAAAATGCTATTGACCTTCAAAAAGATATGACCTTGACATGACCTTGAACCCCTGTCTCTTGTGTATCCATCCTCCAAGTTTGAGTCCTCTAACTATTGAAGTATTGGAGCTATGTCAATGCAAACATTGACATTTGAAAACGTCATAGCTCTTTTCCTAGACATAGAATTTTTTTTAAAAATTTTTAACACAAAGGGCCCTCCGAAAGAATATGTTTAAGCAAAAAAAAATCACAATATTTTGGGCTAGATTTTTTTTTGCATGCAATATCTACTAACCTTGACCAGTGGTCAGTATGACCTTGTGGTCATCTTGACCACAAGATTTTGATATTTACTTATGCCAAGTTTGAACCTTCTACCTAGTACCATAATTGAGTAAATTACGGTTAAAGAAATTTTTTGCTCCGTACATCCATCCATCCATCCATCCATCCATCCATCCATCCATCCATCCATCCATCCATCCATCCATCCATCCATCCATCCATCCATCCATCCATCCATCCATCCATCCATCCATCCATCCATCCATCCATCCATCCATCCATCCATCCATCCATCCATCCATCCATCCATCCATCCATCCATCCATCCATCCATCCATCCATCCATCCATCCATCCTAACATACACCAAAGTGATATTTTTTAATAACAACCCAGTGGATGGTCCGATCGATATGATTCTAGTATCAAAAGATCGGTAATTTTTTGTAGCATCTTTCCAACACCCCCAACATTTACGTATCTTGCTTCGTTTAGGCACAGTTTCAAAAAAACATCGATTTTCAGAAATTGCAATTACAATAGTACATTTCCTTTAGAGAAATGAACTAAAAAAGCGGAATTATTTCCAATACTGCAATTTAATTATAATAGGTGGATGTGGATATTTCCAATATGATTCGCTTGTGTAGATACATCATACCTCTAAAATGCTTTTTGCCATTTCAATCTGATGAATAGTCGGTGGAAACATAAATATTTCCATTTGACACTTTGCGTATTCACAAACCGTTTACGTACGATTTGAATTTATGTAACATCGAGGTGCTGGGCAATCACTTTTAGGTAGTAGAAACTTGACGCGCATACTAGATTATTTTATGAATTTACGACTTAGGTACGATTTGAATTTGTTTCCAAATGTATGCGAGCCTACAATTTATTTTTTGCACATATTTACACTTTATCTACTCTACCCAAGCAAAAGAAACAGCAAGATAAATATACTTTACCAACGAGAAGAAAAAACCAAATTTGCTTTTAAAGAGGAATGCCGCGAAGCATAGAAACTGTAGTTATGTAATGTTGGTTGCCTAAAATCAACAAAAAACAACACTTTCTGGTCATTGCTCAGTGGGTTTATAGGTGTAAATTTAAATTAAAAATTGTGCTTACCAGCAACATAAATTAACAAAGCACAAATTGACATATTCCAAGGGTACATCAATAAATGTTTAAATACAGAATTTTCGCAATTAAAAAGTAGTATCTTTTGCATTTTAAATGGCCAAAGTTCTGTAATTAAACGCTTATTGATAGACCTTTGAAAAATGTCAACTTGTGCTTTGTTTATTTATGTTGCTGGTAAGCACAATTTTTAATTAACATTAACTTTTATAAACCCACTGAGCAATGACCAGAACGTGTTGTTTTTTGTTGATTTTAGGCAACCAACATTACATAACCACGGTTTCTATGCTTCGTTTCAGTTTGGAGTATTGTTAATCGTCTAGAACGTGTCACGGACGTTGTAATGATATGCTTTATAAATTGAATGCAATACCTAGCCCGCTGTGTGAATGTGGTGCATTGCCAGAAACGATTCAACATTTTGTAGAAGAATGTCCAATCACTAAATTTAAGGGTGGTTTTCAAGAAATACACCAATTAACTACAGAATCTTTGAATTGGATATTATATCAACCCTAAAACAGTTGTAACTTTTTAGCTGAAATTTATTGTACCACCTCATTTTTGACTAACACTTCTATGCCTGAGTTCTTTCCATGGTTTTTCATGGCCGCGAAGTAAATGCTTTAGCAGAAGAATAAAAATCGGCCATGAACGTAAAAAAATGAACATCACTTATACCTTTTGAAAATTAAACATCTTCTATTTTATAATCTTCATTTGTACCTATTTTTGAAAAGTATCTATAATATCATACGAATATGCTTAGCAACATAACTCAGAATATGGCGAATGCGCCGGGCGAGCACTGCATACTTGATTTTTCTGTTTCTACTTTAAAGTCGTCATTATTAGTATATTTTGGTTATGTATGGTCATTATATAAAAATTTAAATTATTAGCTGTGATTCAGAGTCTAGATACAAACCTGCTCTACTATACGATAAGATAAAAAACCACTACATTTATAAATATAGACAACTAAACTCGTGTGGGCAGAGAATATGTCAAGTGCAAATAAACAGTATATATCTGTCTTTAAACTTTTCTAGAGCGTGATTAAGATTAATTGAGATTATCTCTGACTGCTAGAGATAGAAAATAAAGGACGCGCGGCATTATTGTTAAACAGAGGATTTTGCAGCGAACGCCGCATTAGGATATCCAGTTGTTGCAAGTACACAGTTTTTAAATCGTAGAAACAAAGCAAACATTAACGCTCTCTCACTGAATGTTTGCTACATAGAGTTTAATCTTCGTGGGATTAAACCAACTTACTGAATTTAATATTTGGCAAACCACATGTAAATAATCAAAATTTTGCATGTTGGTTGGCCGCATCCTCAACCAATCTTATTTGCAACACAAGGCTGACCCTGACTTACAACATGGAGGTTGTCTTTTAATCTGTTTAAGAGGGAATTTAAATGTATGATGTTGGTCATTGTTAGTAAACCAATATAACCCATTAATAACGAATCAAAAAAAAATTTGCAGTAAAGTAACTAACATTGGGTTTATAGATCAGTTTGTATATAACACTGTTTAATGTTTATCTCCGAGAGACTTTAGCAAAAGATACACGTTTATAAAAATTTTGGTATTACCTTATCTAGAAGTTCAACAAACACAAATTTAACCAAATCCATGGATATTTCTTCACTTGACCCAGTAAATCAACAAAATGCTGTAAGTTTTGTTAGTATTTAAGATTTGATTGCAACGTTTGATATCTAGCAGTAGTTCGAATTAAAAGATTAAATATTTTAGGTAAACAATACTAAGTCACTAAAGTTAAAGTTCTTTTTATGAACAAGTAGGTAGGATTTGCACACATTTATCCTTTAAAATAAAAGTTAACAGATAAACATTTGATATAAAATGGTGGAATCTAAGATTCACTGTCGACCCTAGAGGCGGCACGCCAAGTTATAAAAGAAGTCCTTCTTCATTTCTTAAAGGTATGCCCCTACCAAACCTGAAGTGATTGACAGCTGTTTCGCCCTATATTGGGGCTCATCAGAATCACGTATCAGGGATAGTCGATGCATAATTTAAGAAACTAAGATACTTGTGTATTTCAACAAATATCGAAAGAAGGACTTGAGATTTTACCGCCATCTGCCGAAGCAGAAGTGACTCACACTAAGGCAGCCAAGTCAATGTCCTGCTATGCAGGCACTATAAAACTTTGCAAAATTTTAAAAGGTTCCTAAATTGGACCGATTTAATTAAGGGTATTTGTATTCAGTGTTGATTCAATTTAGGCGACAATTTTTGTGCGTCTACCACTTGAAACCACAATAATAATTTACGACTTAAAATTGTTCAATATTCCAACTTTGAACAAGAGCTCGGTGTTTTTATTTAATACCTTAAATTGAGTGCATAATTTTTAATTTGCCTAAAAGTTTGACATTTTAAAATGTTTAAAAAAAAATTATCCACGCACATTTTAAAACGAAAAGATTAGCTATTTAGTAGCTCTTATAAAATGATACCTAGCTTCAAAACTTCTTTAAATAAACCATATTTATAAGCTATTGATTTTGGAAGGTCATAATTGACGATTTATTAAAAGGCAGTTTGGTGAATGACGAGGTAAACGATAATAGGATGAACTTAACCTTAAAATTATTTGTCATTTGGATTCATCAATTTAATCATATTATCAGCTATAAATGCCAGACAGGCTGATTGGTCCCTATTATTAAACTCTTCGCATACCAAAAAGTATATTGCAATTCGAAATTGAAAACCCTCAATTTTCATCATGAAGCATGAATTTTGTATTTCTAAATAATTTAATTAATTTTTTCGCACCATAAAACAGAAGTTTTTTAGGTAAAAGAACAAAATTAGAAACTTAAGTTTAAAGGTCTTTTAGTCGTAAACAGCCGCTTTGTTAATCCAAAAACCCCATTTGTTTGCTCAAAGGTATGCGACCTGTGTACCTACCGACATAAAATAAGCCTCATAAAATACGCAATAAACCCAAAATGTATCAGGCAAAAGTCATAAAATCCTTAAAGAACATATAAAAAACTTTGAATTAACATACTGAATGGCTTGGCCATTCCTATTTTGGTAATGTAGGGCATTGTACGCGTGTTGCGTTTATGCCAGGAAAGGCAGAGGGCGCTTCTGTTTCGCCCTTTGGATCAACCAGGACCAACGTGAGGACGCCTTCCAGTCTGTCTGCGGGCGCCCAGGACGAGCGTCGCGGTCCTTGCTCAACATCCTTGCAGCCTAACCTACTTGCACACTTGCACAAACTAATAAAAAAGTCATTTTTAACAAGAAAAACAATTTTCATAAATTAATGTTGGACTTTCCTTATTTTTGTTTTTTAAATTAAAAATTGTTGTGGAACTAATTTTACAAGTTTTATGTAAATAACAGAAAAAGTTTGTTTGAGGTTATGTTCTATTTAAAGCCACATTTTTGATGATTTAAAATGTAATCACTCTTGAGCTGGTAAGCATATTTTTACATTTTTATACGCAAATAATTGATTTAAAAAGCATAAAAGCTATTTGTGCAATTGATGTAAAAGCGCATCGTTTTTTTTTGTATTTTAAAAGCGCACCGTTCGGTTGTTCAAGACATTTTTGTTTTCTCTTCTTGTGAAATTGAACAGACCATATTTTTTTCTACAGCCATTATTTTTGGTGTTATTGTTATTATTTGCCCTTTAATTGAATTTTGTCATAATTTTTTATTAAATTTTTGCATTGTGAAACATTTATTTGACTATATTTATTTTAAGTAATATTAATTATATGTGAATTCATTACA
Source organism: Cartodere bifasciata (assembly GCA_963920755.1). NCBI lineage: Eukaryota > Metazoa > Arthropoda > Insecta > Coleoptera > Latridiidae > Cartodere > Cartodere bifasciata. Next base: position 16,971,722 of record OY987196.1, on the reverse strand, counting down.
AAAAAATGTTTTAATTTTTATATTCTACTTTATGACAATATTTAATTTATTTATTAACAAATAAATAATTATTTCTGCAATTCGCTAAAATTATGACAAATGCAAAAGTTTTTGTTTGTTCTACATACATATTTACCATTTACTATTCATTGTCATGACAAAGGCTCGCGGTTTTTGCTGCGGTTAATGAATCCCAAAATAATTAACGTATTATTATACAAAAGTGCACGCATATATATTTGTAATTGCGTAGAACGTTAAACATAAAGACGTAGCAAAGCTTTTTGTAAACTTTACAAAAATATAGAACAATAAGAAAGAATTAACGTTAAACATGCTTGTTAAAAGAACTATAGAATATGATTCTAGATGGAAAATGTAATGCCAATTAGGCTGCAACTGTCTTTAAAGACTGCTTGTGGATTCTAAGTATAAAAAAGATCTAGTGCCATAAAACCTTATTTTTTTACTTTTAAGAAATCAATTTTATTATTTAATAATGTTTAACATTACCCTGAAAAAAGCGTTGGAACCCAATAAGGTAATTTTATTTTTAGGTAAAATATTGAATTCTCTTTTTGTATGTATAACGAAGCCACAAAAAACACTTAAGCAATTCGATTAAGTTAAAAATGTAATCTAATAAAATGTTTTGGGAAGTCTTCTAATTGCCTCCTTTTCCTGCAGGAAATTTTTCAGGAAGTCCTTTTGACAAAATAAATTTTAATGTTAAAAGTAAGATTAAAAATTTAAAGTCTTTTTTCTGGGAAGCAAGTTGTCGGTGACATTTAAAACGATAGAACTTTGTTTACTGACGACACTTTATAAATGTATCTTAATAAATTATGTAACGTAGCATTTAGAACTCAAATAGTTTAAAATTTTTACAAGCATTGTTTTATTTTGTCATGGAAAATGTTATTTTAATACAACTAATGATTGTTTCATAATTTTTACACCATTTACGTCACTTACAATAAATAAGGCACAATAATTTTTACTTTTTTAATTACAACGTAAAAGTTTTTTGTTAAAAAATATATGCGACAAAATAAGACGTTGTGTTATTACAATCGATAACTTTTGACACCGTAAATAAAAGAGATAAGCTTTTAATAAGTATATATATATATATATTCGTATGATATTATAAATACATGTCAAAAATAAGTACAAATGAACATTATAAAATGGAAGATGGTTAAATTCCAAAAGGTTTAAGTGATGTTCATTTTTTCACGTCCATGGCCGATTTTTATTCTTCTGGTAAAGCATTTACTTCGCGGCCGAGGAAAACCATGGAAAGAACTCAGGCATACCAGTGTTGTCAAAATTGTGTTGGTACAATAAATCACAGCGAAAAAGTTACAGCTGTTTCAGGGTTGATATCCAATTCAAAGTTTCTGGAGTTAATTGGTGTATTTCTTGAAAACCACCCTCAAATTTAGTGTTTGGACATTCTTCTACAATATGTTTAATCGTTTCTGGCAATGCACCACATTCACAAAGCGGGCTTGGTAATGCATTCCATTTATAAAGCATATCATTACAACGTCCGTGACACGTTCTAAGGCGATTAACCATACTCCAAACTTTTCTGGGCTGATCAAACCCTGGAACTACCTTCGTTGGATCTTCAATCAATTCTTTGTTGGTTAAATCATCAATTTCTTGCCACTTATTTTTCCATATATCAGTGATGGAAAAGGGCTGATGAATAAACTCCTCTTGCCATATGGGCTTCCTTGATTTAAGTCTGTTAGGTGGAAGCATCTGCAAGTCAATATGTAAGGGGAATTTTTCCAACTCAAATTGAACCTTATCCCATTCCCTTTTAGCTGCATGTCTTCTTCTAATGTCAGGTGGAGCTATGTTAGAAAGCACAGGCAACCAAGGCGTTGGTGTAGATTTTATTGTACCAGTGATTACTCTCATAGTTTGGTTTAATTGTGTGTCAATTTTGTTTACATGACAACTATTCATCCAAACAGGGCAACAGTACTCCGCCGTAGAATATACAAGTGCCAGTCCTGCTGTTCTCAAAGTATGAGCATCCGCTCCCCAATTGGTTCCCGCTAATTTACTTAGAATATTGTTTCTGGTTTTGATCTTCTGTCTCACTTTTTCTAAATGATTATTATACAATAGGGAACTGTCCAAAGTTACTCCAAGATACGTAGGGTTAAAGTTATGTTTCAGTAATACTCCATTAAAGTTAATTTGAAGCTCTCTTCTTTTCTGATTGTTGTTCAGATGGAAACAAGAAACCTCTGTTTTGGTTGGATTTGGACAAAGTCTCCATTTCTTGAAATACTGATACATAATATCCAAGTCACTTGATAGAGAATTTTCCAATGTAATAAGTGAGAAACGTTAAAGGAAAAATCAATGAGAGGCCTTTGAAGTTTGAATACTAGGTAGCTCTTCGTCATTTATTTATAGAAGTTAATTTAAACTCCTGATATATTGAAAACTAGTAATGGTTTGTAAATGCGTAAAATGTGCTAAAAACAAACCAATGTCTTTGTTTTTGTAAGGATGTCCATAACTATTTAACTACAACATGTTTAAAAGCCTGGATACACGTGTTGGAAGCACCTTTTTCCAAGAAAACATTAAAACATACTCGCAGCGGAAACATTATCTACTAAGGAAATTTCCTTGTGAGTTGCTAAGCTAAGTTAATAAATCTAACACCTCGAGGGCTCCAACGATTACTCTTGTAACTCAAAATGACCACTTTTCAGGAGAGCGAAAAAACAAATTTAATGAGAGTTTTTTGTAAATGTTTTAAAAACTATTACATTTTTTTGCACAATTTTTTGAATAAGGTATCTTAGGACTACAACAAATTATTTTTTAACAAAAAAAGTTATAAATTTCCCTTAATTGTTTAAATAATTAACTTATGTTACTTAACGGTTAAGTTTTTTTATTGTAACATAAGTTGGAATGTCATAAGTCCCATGCAAAATATTATAACTCAACATAAATTTATATGATTTAGGCGTAAACTAGTATATCAAAAATTGTTCTGTATATTACTGTCGTAAAATATAGTAACTCAACATAAATTAATATATTTAAGATGTAAAGTAGTATATCTATACAATTGTTTTGTATATTACTGTCGTAAAGTAGTATAACTAACGAAGTAGAACAATACATATCCAGACGTAAAGTATTCTAACTAAACTTACAATACTGAGGGCTAAATTAATTTTTATTTTAGGAGGCAGCAACATTAGTGTAACTTTATTTATTTTTTTTATTTGAGTCGTAAAATATTATAACTTGAGATACAATATAATGTAAAATATATATATTAGCTATTTAAAATAGTTTACCACCCAAGTTTATCAATTATCTTAAGTTATAATTAATAACGCCTAAAAGTGTGCTCCTAACTTAACATAGCATTGTTTTTTTGTGAATTCTTACCAAGTTATTTTAAAAAACGTTCAGTTCCTACGTGTTTATTATTGGTCAGAATGATTTCATGTTAGGAGAGGTGATGCAAGGAAGCAAGGGGAATCTTTTGTACTATAAGACGTAAAAGTAGTGTAACTCGAGTTACAATAGTAATCGTTGGAACCCTCGACCTATATCTAAAATTGGCTCCTTGAAAACAAAGGTCGTAACTTGTATGCTTCGACACCGAGTTCGACACATTGTCCTTATTAAACTATGTCTTCCAAGACATATACGCCAAAATTACTACACCGCATTACATTATTTGCCTGCTTGGCTTGCAGTTTGCAAGTACACAGTTGAATTTGTCAACACAATTCTCGACAGCGACCAACAGTAAACTGCGTCCTGTTGGGATTCCCTTTTGTTAATTATTGCAATGTATGTGCTCGCATCTATCATTTGACATTATTTACCTACATGATTTCGAATGCTTAGCTGGAACTGTAGAGCTGGAACATTTCAATAATATTGTGAGAGGACATATGTATAGACTTATAACCGAATGTAATGAAATAATCGAGGAAATAATACTAATCATTGTTGGGACCATTTACTATACCTACATTCAAATCAATAGCGTGCTCAGCGCAGCAAATATCACGGTATTAAACAATACAGAATGGGTAGAATCCTTTTGACACCGAATAAATGTTCAATGTTTGTGAAAACAACTTTTATCTTAAGAGAATATTGAAAAGTTCAATGCTTTAATTAGCAAACCATTTTTGGGGAAAAGATCCCTAGAAACAACGTTTGACAAAAATTAAAAACGCTAAGCTCTCGGGCACGTTTTACTTTTATGTTTTTAGTGACACGTAGTCAGACAATAACATTGTTTAAAATATATAGACAATGATTAAAACATGGCTTCAATTAACAAAAAACAAGACTATCAGCTTGTTTATCTAATTAAAATACACGTTATAATAATGCTGTTAACAACAACGTTACGGAACAAAAAATGCATTTTCCTTTTATTCGTTAATTAAAAAGTTAATCGACTTTAAAATCCTGAAAGCTCAGCTTCCATAAAACACAATTTGCATATTTTAATAAATGGCAAAGGGAAGTTTTTAAATTTAATACTTAGTAAAAGGCATATATAAACCTAATCTTATAAAGAGGAAGCTTTACATGCAATTTGGAAATAAAAATATAAAACTATTTTAATAATATATAAAATATGAACATTCAATATTAAAAAAATCTTGTTAATAATTCAAAAGAGCGCAATAATGTTCTTTTTGGAATCCCCATGAACCATGATCATATACTGATAAAGCATCTGCTTCAAGGCTAGATAAAAAAACATTTGAAAAATAACTGCACCTTACCAGGGTCACAATCCAGATTTATTAAAACGTACAATAAATTGCTAATATTACAAAAGTTTCAGAATTCAGATAATATAGTCGTATGATTATCAATAAACATTACAAGTCATAGTAGGTATAAGGGTTGGTATGTGACAAATATGAACATTCAAGTATATAATAAAGTTGTAAATAATATAGAAAAGTACAAATAATGTTCTTTTTGGGATGCCCATGGACAATGTTCATATACTAATAATGCATCTGTTTCGGGGGGAGGGGCCAGAGGAAAAACCATGGGAAAAATAACTCCAACATACCAGGGTCACATTTCAGTTAAATCACAATTGCCAAACACTACAGAGGATTCAAGGTTGATATCCAATTTAATGCATTTGGAGTCAGATTATGTAATTCATAAAAACCGCCTTCAAAATTGGTGTTTGGACAGTCCTCTACAAGATGTTTAATAGTTTCTGGAGATTCACCACATTTACATAATGGACTAGATAGTGCATTCAACTTATATAACATTGCAACGTCCGTGACACGTTCTTAGACAATTAAGATATTATATGCAACCTTCGTAAAACGCTCTAAGACGCTTTAAGCGTTTGTTAACTTTTGAAAAGATAGATACTAAAGACGCTTCAAATTAGCATCTAATTTATGAAGTGTAGCTGTGTAAGCAACACCAATTATAACCTATAATTTATTTAACTAAAGTAAAGGATACATTCCCTCAATCAAGTTTAAAACTTTTTTATTTGCTTTAATTTCAAGGTGACGATGATTTTAAAGATTTAAACGCAATTTCAAGGAATTGCTAGCGTTCTTGTATATTTTATTCCTTGCACGCAAATATGCATTTATGTAATGCCTTACAGCACGCCGTCGCTCTACTCAACTCACATTAATGAAAATTAAATTGTCAAGGACGATTATAGCATTCCTTGAAAACGTCTTTAAGCGTAAATATTTTACATTTTTCTACATCAACCCAAAATGCAGATAATTTACGCTAAAAGAAAATATAGTACTTATATTGGAAGCATTTAAAAATACAAAGATGTTTTTCAAGGCATAACGTACAGACGACAAAGTAAATTCGGTGTCGAAATTAGTAGTGTAATTACCCATTCAGGCAGACACAGTTTTAAAAATTTAGTTAGGCACTCTTTTTTTGATGGGTATGTGTGTACGAGTATATACGATTGTAAATAAAAAATTTAAAAATTATATAAGCACATAACATCTGGATCAAACAGCAAGTATTTTTTTTTCTTTGTAGTTTTTCAGTTAATCATTTACGGTTTTACTTCCCGCAGTGTAGAGTATTTGAGTAATGTACGTCTTTTGAAGTCATGAGGTCCGACAAAGTAAATGAATTTGCCAGAACTCGGGGGACATCTTTGATGGATGAGTGGGTTTGTCGTTTAGTCCTTTACCAGCAGAAAATTGCGAATGTAAATGAATTTAATTTACCATTTTAAGCAACACGTCCAATGAGTATATTGCCACTAAATAAACAAAACTTTTAATTGTCAATTTTCATCTCAAAAGAAACATTATTCGTCACAAACGATGTTTAATATATATTTAGTGGTATTTATAAATGAAGGATGTTTTCTAAACTCTATTTTGGTAACTATTACATTTTTATTTCATTCACAGAAGGTGAATCAAGTATTTACTCACCAACAAAATAACGTATCACCTTTAAAAAAGAAATTTCTGACAAAAGAACTTCCATTATTGTAGGGGAACAACACAAATAACAAATTGAAGATAGAAGCAACAAAAAATATAGCAAAGTGAAATTTTATCAAGCCTTACAATCGTTTTGGTAAACGATCTTTGATCTTAGTAGTCGACGGAAGCAGTGTCTCTTTTATATTGTGATAAAGACAATGGCATCATTATAATGTAGACTTTTTTAACTTTTGATTTTTAGCTTGCTTTTATTTTGTTTCTTATAACATAGCACTGACCGTTGCGTTTTTTAAATTTATTGAACCAATTTCAAGGGAACAGCCGAAAATAAATCAAGTTTAATAGCACCTTTTGTTTTCTTCCTACGCTTTTTATTGGACCAACGACCAACGTAGCTCGTTCAAAATGTTCTTAAATTCCAGTGAAGTTTGAATATTAACTAATGTTTTTATTTATTGCTTCTAAAATAACACTAGATTTTCTTTTTTATTTACTTGTTTTTTTTTGGTCCGATGCGATAATTTGGTCAAGATTATTAAAGAAATGAACATATCTTTACATTTTCGTATTTAGGAGACCCATTTTAAATGGCTATTATTTATCATTTTCCAGAATGTGTATCGTTGTGATTTATACAACATTACCAACTGTGTTTCCTTAAACATTGTATTGTTCAAAATAATTGTATCCATTTGGAACAATGTGATTGTTTGCATTTTAGTTTGTCTCTTTCGTTGTTTTCAGTATTTGAGAAATTAAATTTATTCTTTTGTATTTCCAATAATGCGTTCATTTATTGTTCTTTAGATTAATCTTTCCCGCAGTCTGCTTGCATAGCGGGAAGATTTACATAAAATTTCGGTTAAAATATTCTACATTTGTTAAATAAATAAATGATTCTTGAATGAACATATTAAAATGTGAACACAAATATAAATCAAACAATTAATTAAGCTTCAGTAGTAAGTTAAGTAGTATAATTACTTGTTCTGACAGACACAAATTTAAGAGTGTTGTTTAGTTTTAATAATTTATAAAACATAATTTGGATAGTATTTTTTATAATTAGAACCTAATTAAAAAAGTTTTTTTCTGTAAATAATCGACACTATTCTTTACAGAAACACAAAAAGAAATAAATACTTTTAAGCATTCATAACTTCAGATCCCAGAACCCATTAATTCTATTCATGTCAAATACGACACCAATAGAAAGCAGAAAAGTTGCATTATACGACTCTATTTCACTTTGCAAAAGCCTTTAGAAATGTATTACTTAGGTGGGTACCTAGTTTTATGTATTTTTTAATATTAAATCCATTTAGAGTTCTGCAAAGCTTATTTTTTAATATTAACTGATGCAAACAAAACAATCTGGTTTATTTCTTATCATGTTTGGAAATTATCTTCTTCAGCTAATAAAAGTAAGCGAAGTCTATTTTTATCTAAGTTAAGATACTTTTGCTTTTCTTCTAACAAGGGTGAATAGTAAAACACTTTTTGCATGTGAAAAAACGTAAGAATGCTTTTCTTTTGAAAAAAATGTAATTTAGGATATGTAAACTACCTTCTTTCTAATCAATAGATAGCAATGCAAACGTAAGCGTTGTTGTAAACATTTATTCATCGTCGTTATGTTTTAAGGGAGGAAATTAAATTTAATGATTTATACACATTTCATAGCTGTCATCATCTCTAAAAATAGTCGTTTAAAAAATAATTGTTGATAGCTTTTTTAATTGTTCTATACAAATTTATTTTTAATTGATTATCCTTTTAAACAAAAAAAAAGAAGTAGGTACACAAATGACACAAATTTGCGCTGGACCCCAATTAGAGTTTAAAAATTGAAAAATGCAATTATTCAAATACTTTTTGTTTCTTTTATTTAATACATACATGTTCGTAACTTTTTTAAAAAGAAAATTGAATAAAAAGTTATCTAAACTACTTGTCCTGAAGTATATACAACTTTTAATAAATAATGTAATTCTTTTTTCTTTCAAAAGAATTTGCATTTTTATTTTATTTTCGGCTTAGAAATGCCTATTCCTTTTCGATGTAACTTTATTGGATAGCTTTAGTTACTTAGTGCCTACGCTGCAAAACCAACGTGATTTAAACTTGGAACTTACAAATTAAACTTTTTTAAGTGTGTGGGAAGAATAAGACCCTAGACACCATTATTATTGATGAGTAAAAGATGGATTGTAAGATTCGTTTCAATTTTATTGTTTGCTTTTCATTTTCTATCTTTGAAGCATCATTGAATTTTAATCGACCTAAAGAGTTATTTTAAACTGTCGGAGCCTAAGATATCTCTTTAGGAAAACTTAATTTTTAAATTAAAAATTGATTCCTGATAAAGTTATTTAAAAATTTAATATTTAAGTAGGTCCCGATTCCGTTAATTCTACGTAATTTAATAAGCTCTCATTAAAAATTGTTGAACACAAAAAGATGCTATTAATGCTTAGCAGGTGTTAACGTTTCTAACTCATAATATTTAAAAGCAAATGGGGTGCACGGAACGAAACATCTTCCCCTATAACAATTTTAACAAATAAAACATAAACGTTACTCCTAACGGTTGTATAATCCTGTTCATACTGCTAAATGAAAATTCAAATTTAGTTAATTATGAATATTTGCCTTCAGCCCTAATCTTCCGATTTATTTTAATATCTTCCCCAAAGTTAACCTAATTTTGCTTCATTCCTATATTTAGAAATGAAACAGAAACGGATTTTATTTGAATGCAGAGTGAAAAATAGCTATTTATATCTTCTTATTAGGATTTATGCCATTCAGGAAAATAATCTCAGCATATTTTTAACAAAGCGCCATTTTACCTAACTCTAGTACAAAAAGTTACCGTAAAAGTTTTACTTTGAGCTTGCAAGTTATTAAATTTGTGACACAGTTTATAAAAGAACGTTGTCGCATAATTTTGTGGTTACTTTCTGAAATAGTTGTTGTATATTTTATTATTAAAGCACTATAAAGATTTCTAAACAAATCATGGCGAACATCAAAGTGTAAAAACTCTAACAAAAAGAGCGGTCACGTTATAATAAGTCGCTTTTGGTTTTCAGGTTTTAAACAAATATTTAGGGATTACCTAAAATAACAAGGCAAAATAATAAACCTCGTAGTTGCAACAAGTGATGACCACCTTTGATTTATTTGCGGTTTACAATTCGTTACCACAATGTTCATTTACATTTCTACTTTAGTTTTCCTAGTTAACCATTACTATACTCTTCACAAGACTGTGTCCGAAGAGTATCGATACGATAAACCCAAAATCGTCCATTTTTATCGTAGAGCAAAAATTCTTGTGGATTCGTGTTTTTCATCGAATATTGATCAACTTTGAAAAAATCCGTCTGTCAGTTCGTCACGTTCTTTGTACAGTCGGCCATTAAGGTGAAAAAAAAGAAACAATGGATTTTTTCAGTAGCAAAACTTCTAAGTACGAATCGCGTCCCGCGTCAGCCAAGAAGGCCGTGCCAAAAATATTTCAACCAAAGAAACAAAACCAGCCCTCAGAATTAATAACCTCAAATATGTTAAACGTCAGAACTGACGTTTATCCTCTTCGTTAACGACATTTATCGTGTTTTCTGTTCGCAGATAAATTAAAAAAAAAAATTTATAAAAAAAAACTATTATCCTAGAATAGTTTTCTTGCAAAGAGTATACTATAGAGTGTGTAGCAATTATATAAAATATTAATTAAGCCTCGGATTTAGCTTTAATTTTAAAAATATAAAATTACACTTCTACCGAATCCTAATTCTACTCATTTGCAAAAAGTAACTTCTACGTGTTTCGACTTCTATCCATTCTAGATAATTAAATGATTCGGACATCAAACTGTGTACGTAAATGTAATAAATGACTACTAAGATCTTCGATGTGTAATTTAAACTAAATATTACGCAGTAACATTACATATTACATGATATCTAACTAGGACAGTTTACAATAACTGTGAATAAAATTAATTAATGTTAGTTAACACAAAATAAACCAGATGATTTATTGAAATATGGATAAATTTAATAACTCACAAAATCGATAATGAAATATTCATGTACCTTTTCAGAAACGAACAAAATAGGAATGCGAAGGTTAAAACCAGGATGCAGCTCTAAATCAAACATTTCGCCGCGTCGCGTCACCATGAGCATCCAAATAAAAATACATCTGCAGAAATATGAGTTCCTCAAAACTGCTGTTACGGAAAAGCAGAAAAGTTTTTATTGAGCATGCCATTTGGTTAAAATAATGGCGAATATATTTCATCCTTTTATCTTTGTGTTGCTTGCCGCATCTTCTGCTCTTCCAAAAATTAAGGAAAGCTGCATTTTGATAAAATAAAAACGAATAAAAATACCTTTAGGCACCTTGGATTTTCCACATAAATTTTTCACTTTATCTTTTAAGTCTGTTTTATGAGTATTTCTTTGGTTCATTTATATCACAGAGGGTATTAGGAATACTGTTTTATGGCTCTTTATTGGGTTTTCTTAACTTAAGTTTTTGCGTAAAGTTTAAGTAGCATCTTTTATGATAAAAACTTATTACTTTATGGTTTTATAGTGCTATTAATAAATAAAAACTTTTTAAAGGTCTCAGTGCTTATAGCTTTTTTAAATTAATTTAAGAAATATAAAGAAAATATTATGTTTATTATAAATTAAAAACTAGACGATTGATATTTTACTGTTAACAAAGTAATTTACCATTTCTATGTCAAAATAAAGCACTGGGCAGTGCAAGCTTTTTAATATTTTAAATTAATTCAAACGTGCTACAACGTTACTGTTAAATTTCAAACCCGTCATGTGATTTTAAGTTGTCTAAACTCACTAGGAATTATATGGATCTATTTGCATTTAACTTGTTAACTTTGATATACTCTGGCAGAAACGATGAATATTGTTTGGATTAAAATCAACTTTGGATGTTTCTCTAAAAATGTCATCAGCAGAATTTTGTTTTGCTTCACTGTTATTGCACCACCTAGTGCTTCGATTCCTTTATTTATATCATCGGGGAATTGATGCAAACAACAGTACAACAAGCTCATAGATGGCAGTAGTGTTTCATTCAATTTGTAAATGTAAAAGCATTTCTCAACATCATTAAATGGATGAACAATGTAGATGAGATTTGAATTTGTTGTATAGATCAAAGTTAAATAAAACTATTGAATGTAGTTGCTAAAGCCGCAAGCAGCTTTTGTATCTCCAAATGCTTACAAGGTGAAAAGTGGATCAATAAATCCGTTGTTAAAACTCTTGTAGGTACCCAAACAAAAACTTTTCACTTTAAAGCTCGGTTAGAGCGTCCTTCTACATGCTAATGCCACGATCAACCTACACTTTCCTCTCTGATTCCCTCCAACACCGTCGTTTATTTAATTTTAAACCGTGATGGAAAAAGATTATAGTTAGTTCGATATCAAAATAAATCGCTTGGATAATAGTTCTGGAAAGTAATACAAGGATTTTCCATTTTTACTGACACCACTTCTGAAAAATGATCGCAAAAAAGCATCGTTTTATTTAAGACACGTTTTACTAATACTATTGCAAAGGTTTTTTTGTAGCTTTTTGGCAGTATGGAATTGAAGAGTTGCTATACGACCTAAATATTAGTGAAACGGTTTAAAACCTTCTAGTGCACGTGCAAATAAATATTTGTCAAATAAAAATGAACAATTAAATGAAATTGCTTTATCGACTTCTGTTGTCACAAACAATTTCTGACGACCTGTGCCATTCCTTTTTAAATATAAATGCAAATAATCAAAATTAAATTCTAATGTTACAAGTTCTTACCAAGTTTCTCGATCACTTTTATCCAAGTTTGTAGAAACTGAGGCGTCATTTCCAAACTTTACACATTTTGATTTTACTTCTTTTTAAACAACATTTAACGGAAAAAAATCTCTCTTCGCATACAAATTACTTAAAGTATTAAAGAAGTAGTATTTAAGACAAAAATTAGGACTTTTCTGTTTCTGTCTGGACATAGCAGCAGAAAACGTACTACTTATCAGACAACTACACTACCAACGTATTTTAATTAAATATTACTTATTAAAGTAAACAACATACATGATGTCAAAAATAATTCTTTAAAACCAAATTTATACAACAACGCGATATTTTATGCAGGCAAATCTTGTTGGTATCAATGTTCCATGCAAAATTGAACAAAAATAAATAAATTTCACTGAAAAATGTATGAACCTCTCGAATCGCTTGCGTTGGAAGCTACCAATTTAGTAACCTTAAATGTATATAAAGCATTCTGCATAAGCATTTGATGAAAAACCTCGGAAAATAAGTATTTGCTATACAGCCTCAAGGATATTTACGCTTTTTTTTCACGACCTATTCCAACTTGCAAAGCCCTTAATAAAAGATGGCGCACATGCCAACCCACAAAAAGTATAAAAATTGTTCTCTTTTATTGAATATGTCTGAAGAATTGAATTAAAAGAAAATCCATGTGGAATATAAAAAAGAGAAGAATAAGACATGAATCGAATAAAAGAAAATGTAAAGGCTTCAAAGGAAAACGTCTTTCAAATTGAAAGGATTATAATCTAATTTAGCATCTGGTCATCCGAAATACAGTGCATCAATATAGCTGGATTAGTGATTGCTGATGCCGCAAATTTAGTTTTTGCAATTTTGGTCGGTTATAACTTTTATGTGTCAACGTTAATTGGTGTCGGTGTTGTTCATTATACTTTTGATAAAACTCACAAAGGCATTTTCCGCATCCAAGTGTCATGAGCATGAACAGCTCAGAGTCAAAGACAAGGCTTCATATTTTAGCTAAAAGCAATAGAAGTTAATGTGGCGGAAAGTTGCGAACGACGAATTCAGATTTAAAACTATGTGCTTGGAATTGAGTGCAAATCAAGCTCTAACAGATCGATACAACTAAACTATTAAAACTTTAAAAGCTGTTCTGTTACATCAGTTTACACGGGGATGATGACAAAATAAAAGTAGCGACCTCGCTTATTTTTATCCATTTTTAATGGATGATTTTAGTACCTTTCGTTTTAAATAACGCTACAAGAATGTATACAATGTAAGCTCATTTACGGCATGTGTTGTGTCGACGACGATAAACGTTGATTCTATTTTCAGGCTTTAATCATTGAGGCCTTTTCAAACTCACTTAAATTAACTTATAGTATAAGCATATTCATGCGTTTAACAAATTTAAAGCTTGCGCCTTTGCCAATTATGGATGGAAACTGTAATTTAATATTCAACTTTATTTTTGGAAACATTTTTCTTTCTCTCTTTTAGAACCTGTATTTAAGTAATTAACCTTAATTTTAAAGCATTAAAGGATGTTAAAGGTACGGTCGAAATCGCTTTAACAAAATATTTAGTTTAATGTTGGTCCACAAGTTTGTCCAAGACAATTTGTATCTAGTACCCAAGTTTCAGAAACAAACTTTGCTATAATGGATCCCTGGTGTGTTATCAAAGTTTAAAGGTTATCAACAACTCTTGATGTTGAAAATAAGTGCTACGCAATTTTATCTTTATAGAAAATAGGTCTCAGCCATTCCGTAAATTAATTAACATACGTCTCTATATAGAGATGAAAGACATGCATCCCTTTTAACAAAGTTTATATTTTCAATTGTCTCGTCAACATAAATTCTGGGTGCATAAACTCACAATTTATGAATCGTTTAACAGTTGTAAAATTGTGACCAAACAAGTTTGTAATTTTAATTTACATGATAAATTTTAACGACCCAGAACTGGACAAATATGACAACTTGACCATAAAGTGTATTCCTAGAACCTATTATTCACGCTTTGCTAATTTTTGCAGTTAAAAGCTACCCCGAAATGTAATAAAATAAACGCATAATATATGTTAATGCTCCTTTTTTTTGTGTTATGCTCACGACTGGAACTGCGATAATTTATAATAAACCTCTAAAGTTACATGTCGCAATAAATTAGATGAAAAAACGTCCAGGGTTAGCTCCTTGAATGATAATAGAAAAAGTTTTTGTAACAATTTAACTTTTGTCTGCCTCTCCCTTTTTTTGAGTGTTTGCGACCCAGACCAAGTCAACAAAATTTGTTTTTAAACACGTAGGCACTTTTTACAAAACCTTGTATTTTAACTTTGTTAAGTACCTATTTTTTATGTAAGGGAAAGGACACCAATCATCTTTTAAATAAACAAATTACCTATATTTTTACGAAAACTAATTTTATTCTATGTATACCTACTTTAACATATAAAATGTAGAAAATTTACATTTGCGTTTTCATAAAATTCTTTGGCATGTTTATAGTCAAACCATGTTCTTGTTTTACGTGTTCGGCATCAAAACTCAAAACTCTAAAACCCTCAAACTTAAGTTTCAGCACCAGGCTATGTGGCTTTTTATATTCCCTGAGAGGTTATTCGCGAGAAAGATCGTAAACAAATGCTGTATTGATGCTTATCAACAATAAAACTCCATGTCTACGGAAACACCCGCGGATGTACCTACAAAGTCTCAAATTTTATGTTAAAACAAAACCTTCTTCACATCCTACCCTAATTGCGAACATAAAATGTACCTAATCGTAAACATGAGCAGATCTTTTGACTTATTCTCTTTTGTTTTCTTTAGAGCTTTTATGTAAAAGTTTATAATGCCCTAATTGATGAGAAGCTTTCCACAATGGTTTGCTCAACGCTTTTAACTTAATCTACCCGTAAAGCAACACTGAGCTCTTCATAAATTATTAATATTATTTTGCTTTTAAACGATAAAGAATAATACCACTAACACAAACATACAATATGTTAGGTAAAAGAGAAGGCTCTAAACAAAATCTTTTCTACTTACATAGGTAATCTCTTTTTCCACGTAATGACAAAGCTGATTATTTAAAAAAGCTTCCGTAACTGTTTCTTTATTTAGGTAGCCGGATTTAACTCTTGTTCAAAATGTTTAACTGTTCATGCCTATATTGCATGCTGAATAAATATTCAGTTGCATTTAATTCTATTATAAGCAAAAGCATTTAAAAATAATTATGGATTATATTAATTAAATTTGGTAAAAATAAATTGCAACATTGCTGGTATATTTCATCTAGTAATTAAATAAATTACGCATGTTGAAACAATATTTTCGGTACAATAAATGCTTCATGTTACCATTCAATATTAATTTTAATAAACCAATATCTAAAACAAAGGTAGCACGTGTACTGTTTGTTCTGATCAAAGTTTTTGAAATATTGAACTATATTTTCTACCTTTAATTTCTTTTCTATAACCATCTTTTTGCTCTTACATTATATAATATTTACTCTTGTAACAAAACTTTACTTTAACACGTCATAAGTTGTATGAACAACTTTTCTTATTTTTCTTCTTTAACAATGAACGCCAAACCAATAACACAATCCGAGACAAAATTCTTCAAATAATAGGAGTTTGTTTAGACGGGGTTTTATTGCATTCAAAAATGCATTTTCTATATTTGCGTCTTCACTCTCCAATAAGCTCAAATGTCAATATTCTTTTGATATACCTAAAGCCAAGTAAAGATAATACATCGCCTTTTATTGCAATTTTACAAGCCATATTGAATGCTGTGGATATTGCCACATACCTAGAAAGGTTTTATATTTCTTGTATTATTATAATACAAGTACTTTGTCGACTTATTTCAAATAAAGACTTAAATTACATAAAAATTCGATGATGTTTTGTAATGCCAATTAGACAGAGTTGCACTTAGACGGAACTTGAATAATCTAAAGGTTATGCAATTTTCTAAAAAAAAAGAAACAGAAAAAGAGCTTTCTAAACTTTCCACTTTTAAATAATTAATTTTAATGATTAAGAAACATACTCTAAAGCGAAGTGGTTGGTTTTAAATTTGAGACACCCTGTTCATGAATGTAGAAAAGCAAATTGTATTATTTACGCCAAACTAGAGAAAACTCAATTTCGTTTAATTTATACTAGAAAGAAACTTTATTCATCCGCCCCGTTTTGCATACAAACGCGTTCTAATGATGCTATATTTTGTTACAGGCAAGCATATTGAAATAAAAATGAAGCATGCAGTCATGTTTATCGATAATCTCACCACAAATCTGCATTCCCTGAAGAAAATCAAGAGATAAACGAAAAACAAATGAGAGCTGCATTTCCAATGCCAACAGGATGATAGTCATTGAGATGGCATCACTTTCGGGAACTCTCACAGTGACCACGAACATACCATCAAGTAGTTTAGTCTCAAACCTAACCAACGTTACTAACATTGAAAACCCTAATCCGGCGTGGACGGATTTACTTCTCCTAGTCGTAAAAGCGTTCATTTTCGGGACCATAATCATTAGTGCGGTGTTAGGCAACGCTTTGGTGATAATCAGTGTACATCGTCACCGTAAACTACGCGTCATTACTAATTATTACGTTGTCAGCCTTGCAATGGCTGACATGTTGGTAGCCCTGTGCGCGATGACGTTCAACGCTTCGGTGGAGCTCACCGGACGATGGATGTTCGGGTACTTTATGTGCGACGTGTGGAACTCCCTAGACGTGTATTTTTCCACTGCGTCCATTCTCCACTTGTGTTGCATCAGCGTAGATCGGTACTACGCAATAGTCCGTCCGTTGGAGTACCCCATTACCATGACTCACAAAACTGTGTCCTTCATGTTAGCGAACGTTTGGGTGTTGCCGGCGCTCATAAGTTTCACTCCAATCTTTCTAGGATGGTATACTACAGACGATCATATGGTGTTCCGCAAAGCACACCCAGATGTTTGTATGTTTGTTGTGAATAAATATTACGCTGTTATAAGTAGTTCGATTAGTTTTTGGATACCAGGCATTGTGATGGTTACAATGTACTGTAGAATTTACCGCGAGGCTATTCGACAACGGAAAGCTTTGTCACGAACGTCTTCTAATATTATACTGAATTCGATACATCAGCATAGGACGTCGTATCGGGAAAAGTACGGTGACCACTATTTACATCCGTCGGACGGAGAGTTGACGACGTTAGGACAGATTAACGGAAGGAGGAGTACCAGTTCTGGTTCAGCTGTGTCGTACGGAACTACAGTTACTGAATTCAATACTGCGATGAACAGTAGAGACAATAGTAAAGCAGCTACTGAACTAAATATGAATGGTAAGTTTTAGAAATTCTTCTTCTTCTCTGTAAAACGTAAAAGCGAATTGGTTTAATAGTAAATAACGTAGGTTCAAGAGTTAAAAACAGATCCAGATTTACGCTGTGATATTTAAATTTTCAGATAAATTGGCAAACGCTTAAAGCAAAAAAGAGTAATTAGTGGAAGCTTTCATTTATACCTTTTTTGCGTACACTAAAACGCAGAATTAATTCATATGGACCAACATCGACAAATAGATTAGCATTTAGCAGAAAATGCAAAAAACAAACAAATATAAAGCAATGTGTTTGATGTTTAGACAATTCCATTTATTTTTTAATTATTGAACTATTAAATATAAAAGTATGCATTTTCTACTTTTTAGTACAATATTTTTATGTGCATGCTAATGGGACAATTTCTTTTTACTTTCTAGGAGTAAAAATTTTAAATTTTTATGTAATTTTATTTGTAAAAAACGTAAAAATATTACAATTTTTAGTAGCAAAATGTTTATCTAATGTATAATTCAAAATTCAGCAATCCATCATACTTATTTGTCTCGTTGAAAAGGACTCCCCCATAAACAGAAAGCATGTGAAAATTATTATGTTTTATATTTCTCGTTTTACGAGTACTTACATTTATCATCTCCAGAAATGATAAAAGCGTTTGTTATGTCCTGGCATCGTTAAAAACCTACTTCTAGAAAACAAACCAAATTTTGCAAATGATTCCTCTACATTCTTTGATATCAATTTTATGAATTGTTAGCTACACAAAAGAAATATTTTATTTATGAGAAAGAGGTCACCCGTAAAAATTTATATAAGCTCTTTCCTCTTCATGTTTGAAAAAGGCATTTCGATTACGTACCTTAACTAAAGGGTAGAAAATCCACCTATTGAATTCGTTCATTCCATTTTATTAAATTTACTGATTACCTATAGTCCGGTGCGTAAGGGAAATTAATCTGCATTTTGAGGTAGAAACATGAAATTTGGAACATATGTTCCTTAGAATATTTAAAAAATATTTGGATATGGAACCCCTCTGAGAAAGTCCCAGGAGCCCCCCAGGGGGACCCTCTTTATTTGAGGTTTGTAGAATTTTTTTTTAAATAACTGTTTATGATAAATGTTTAAAAATCAGATGGATGATTAATAATATGTTAGTCTTTAACTCCATATTTTTTTTTTTGGGAAAAAATCCCCACTGGTGCCCCAAATTTTCATTTTTATGATTTTTGATTATTTCTTAAAAAACTATTTTTAAATTCAAAATTATACAATTTAAAGATTCATTTTACACATTTAGACAATTGTCCCACCCAAAATATATGTTAACTCCCCCAAAATCCCCCTTTGCCAAAAATTTTACATTTTCATAATTTTTTTTTCCAACTGTGCAAGATAAATGTTGGACAATTAAATAAAAAATCACTATTATTACTATTTTGAGAAAAGAAAATTCATTTTAAGACCCCCAACGGCTCCCCCCCCCCCACTAACGCATTTTAATTTTTTCTTTATTATTGTTTTATTTTAGAATCATATACACTTTCACGACCCCATTTACAGATTTATATCCTTGACCCCCCAAAATATCTGTTAGCCCCCCAAAATCCCCCTTTGCCAAAAATTTGACATATTTATAATTTTTTTTATAACTGTGCAGGATAAGTGTTGGACAATCCAATAAAAAATCACTAAAATTATTATCTTTGGGAAAAAAATTATTGTAAGACCCCCAAATGGGCCCCACCCCCCCTTCATTATGGCATTTTAATTTTTTCTTTAATATTGTTTTGATCTAGAATTATATACACTTTCACGATCCTATTTACAGATTTATATCCTTGACCCCCCAAAATATCTGCTACATTTTGTTAATGGGGAGGAGGAAGCATTTGGAGGTCTAACAATAATTTGTTTCCCAAAGATAATAACTTTTGTGATTTTTTATTGGATTATCCAACATTTATCCTGCACAGTTATTAAAAAAATTATAAATATGTCAAATTTTTGGCAAAGGGGGATTTTGGGGGGCTAACAGATATTTTGGGGGGTCAAGGATATAAATCTGTAAATGTGGTCGTGAAAGTGTATATGATTCTAAAATAAAACAATAATAAAGAAAAAATTAAAATGCGTTAGTGGGGGGGGGAGCCGTTGGGGGTCTTAAAATGAATTTTCTTTTCTCAAAATAGTAATAATAGTGATTTTTTATTTAATTGTCCAACATTTATCTTGCACAGTTGGAAAAAAAAATTATGAAAATGTAAAATTTTTGGCAAAGGGGGATTTTGGGGGGGTTAACATATATTTTGGGTGGGACAATTGTCTAAATGTGTAAAATGAATCTTTAAATTGTATAATTTTGAATTTAAAAATAGTTTTTTAAGAAATAATCAAAAATCATAAAAATGAAAATTTGGGGCACCAGTGGAGATTTATTCCAAAAAAAAAAAATATGGAGTTAAAGACTAACATATTATTAATCATCCATCTGATTTTTAAACATTTATCATAAACAGTTATTTAAAAAAAAATTCTACAAACCTCAAATAAAGAGGGTCCCCCTGGGGGGCTCCTGGGACTTTCTCAGGAGGGTTCCATATCCAAATATTTTTTAAATATTCTAAGGAACATATGTTCCAAATTTCATGTTTCTACCTCAAAATGCAGATTTTCCTTATTTTTGGAACCTTACGCACCGGACTACTATTCTATTGACTAAGTAAGCATTTTTCCAAATTACAATGGAATGCTACGAATTAATATTGAAGTGGGAGAATTGATCTATTAATTCTCTGGGATAAAAGCATAACTTTTTATTGATTTTGAAATCTCTTAAAACCATTTCGAGTTATTAAAAATTTATTAAAGCTTAAAGAACGTTGCCTCTTTTATTTTATTTAACTAGATACTTTTCATAACATTAATAAAGCGGATTTATTCGAAAATATTTGTATTATAGAGTATGTACCAAGCTTATACATAAACAAACGATATTTCATTTTGTGCATTAGCAGCTTAAGTAGTAGTATTTTTATTTACAAATATAAATAAACAGATTGTATTATCATAAGTGTAAAAATAATGGAAATAGTGTAAGCCACGTTACCCAAGCTAATAACATACATTATTATGTAGTTTTCAGAAATTTACTCTTTCCATCTATCTGTTGATTATGCGCGAAAACAGTCACATGATTTTGACAACCAACTTAATTTTAACTTTTTACATTAGAAAAACACAATTTACACAAGTTAAATACTTCAAAACAAATTATTTAATATGTTTCAAACTATTTAAACAGAAAACATACACTAATAAGACATTTTTTAATTCGATCAGCTGATGAGTAGTTCATTGTGCGACTCAGTTCATCAGCTGATCGAATTAAAAAATGTGTTATTAGTGTATGTTTTCTGTTTAAATAGTTTAAAGCATATTAAATAATTTGTTTTGAAGTGTTTACCTTGTGGAAATTGTGTTTGTCTAATGTAAAAAGTTAAAATTAAGTTGTTTGTCAAAATCAGGTGACTGTTTTCGCGCATAATCAACAGTAGATGAAACGACTCTATACATTATTTAAGGTCTTCGCTATATTGACGTTCGGCGCAAAAAGTAAAATAATACTTAATGCAGTACATTACTTCTACTACGTACCTACAATACATTTTAGCTTTAGAGCTTTAACACTGAGTGGATACTGAAATAACTGGATAACATCCCATTCATATTTAGTGCGCCTGAAATTTCCACCACACATATGGTGCGCCGGGCTCTCTTATAAATTTATGATAAGCTTTTAAGTGTTTTTGCCATGCCTTAATTTCCTAAATAAAGTTTAAAGTCAGGAATGGGAAGTGGATACACCTATATCTTTCAATAAAAACGGTTTTATCTCTTTAAGTGGTATTACATGAAGTTTTATTTTTGCTGCACATTAAGCATTATCTTTATTTTTATGTTGAACCAAATGTTAAAGGTATTGGATTTCACATTATTGCAGAAGTTAATTGAATGCTGATAAAACAATGGTTATCGGCACTTGATATGGAACAGGTTTTCGAAAATTGGCTTCTTTTCTAAATGTTTGTGTACATTTTTTTCTCATTTATTTTAGAATTTAAATAATTATTTTTTGTAGCTAAACGTTTTTTAGAAAACAAAAGCCAAAGAAAAGTACAACATCAAAGACTAAATTGATTAAAATTAAACAGTTTTTGTCAACAAAATATTTTTTTTATAATGTTTAGACTGTTATGCTTTGACTTCTGAATAATTGCTTGTGTATTTTTTAATTGAAATTAAAAAATGTCATAGAAAGAATAAGTTTTTCATGAAAGAGAAAAAAATAATTTATATAAAATATATTAATAAAATTTAATCATAAAACAAAAGCAGATAAAACCAGATTATCGTTTCCACTGAAATAAATCTGCACGATTAAGTGTGCTATCATTTAATTCACATAAAGCTATAACAACTATCTTGACTTTATTGTATAATAAAGCCTTATTTATGATTATACCTAGATATATTAAGATATTATAGTTGAAACAAGATCATAGTTAGTATTCAATGCAGCTACGAAATTACAATTTAATTGTAGAATTTAAAGCCTTATAAATTAGCTTGGCTTTATAGATTGTCGTTTCAAGTATTAGTAATTGAAACAGGACGATGTAAAGGCCGTTGTATTGATATGTTATATAAGTGAAATCGTATTCCTAGTCCACAACGTAATTGTGGTGAGCACCCTGACACAATACAACCAATTTGAGAATGGTTAGGTTGCTATTCAGAAATAACTTCAGAAGCTCTTACTTCGATATTGACTCAAAAGTCGATATTATAGGACTATTCAGTTTAATATTAGTTATTATTCATGTTGTATAAATGAAATTTTTACATTTCTCATTTTGTTTTTAAACAAACAAGCCATTTTTATAGTCACTCCATTACATATAAACTAAGATAGCATAAAGTCTGGTTAAAATGGTAATTTTACTATTCATTAATTTAAGAAAATATTTTAGCATACTCTCTGGCATACCAAAAGTTTCAAAATACCTACCATTACTTTTCCTAATCTAAATATTTAAAAGCAGTAAGCATGAGTGTGAAATTTAAGCACAAGTAAACAGAACTTATTATTATTTAAATTTGAATCTCTCAATTAATTTAATTCCACTGAGAGCTTTTAGGTAAATCTCAACGTCGTCGCTAAGCTAAACGACTTTTAATTGAATATAGCATGCCTGTATAATCAAAATTTTAAACTTGAAATAACATTTTGTAGCTTATAGACTATTTATGTATTAATAATAGAATAAATTGTCCTGAATGCTCAACAGAAATAGAACGGTTGTACCAGTAGGTTCCTGATTGTACTGCATAAATGTTGTCGGTGAATGACGGCTAGACGGTGGTTTATTAATGAAAATAGCAACTTGCTGTAAGTAGTTATTTGATTTTAAAATGACATGTCTACAAATACTTTGCCTAAAATAAACAGAGATCAATAAGAACTTAAATTGGCAATATTTACTATCAGTTGCGATCTAAAAGTGGAAAAGTACAAGAAGTTTTTCAAGTAAGAATTTAAACGTAACATACGACAGACCTAAAATATAATTTTGTACGACAGGCAAATCTCATTTATTTTTATCCCGAATGTACTCTACGCTAAACCATAAAGTTTATTTCAGTAAAGGGGAAATATACCTTTTAGGCTTGAAAAACTGAAGTAAAGTACTTACCTGGAGCATTTTATGTTTTAAGTCTAACTCGTCGCTTAACCTCTCTTCAGAGACATATTCGCTCATAAACTGTAAGATTCAAAATTAGAGTAAAAGGTAGAATATCCTCTAGAACTTTTAGCTGCTTTAATACCTACAAAAAAAGGCAGATTAGTCTCAAATCAAAATGTGCACAGCACAGCTTAATTTATCATTCTGTAAGTAGTATAACTTCCTATTAAGCCAGACATAAAATATTTATTATAGAATAGTTAGGTAGGTTTATATAATATCTTAATTGGATTGACTTAATACATTAGGACCTTGCCCAAATATTCTAAAAATCAAAAGCAAAAATAAATCACTGGGAGCCACAAGTTCTATTTATAAACTACATAGCGTAGATTGGGGGAAAATTTTAACACGCGAGCGTATGCAAATTGCTAGTTAAGCCAGCTTTAACCCTATGACGTGATCTATGCGAACTTGATCTTCTGTGCTGTTTGTTAATTTCGTGCTAGATTTTTGTTAAGTTTCTAAAAATAATGCCAATCATAGCATTATTTATGAGATCCGTTTACCAAACAAAGCATTATTTTTTTGCGATATCTGAACTCATAATAATTGGGCTCGGTTTATGTTGACTAATCATACTTTATTTTATTACCTCGCATGGACAAATTTAATTTTAGTAAGGTTAAATTAATTTAAGATAATTATATTTCCTACTGAAGGAGAATTGAAGAATCAACAATTAACGCCCAAAGCAGGTTTTGCTTTTATAGAAGTCAACGTACCTATTAATTAAGTGAATCGTGCTTCTGCTACATAAAACTAGGTGGAACGTTCAATCTGAGGAACTAGATCGTACTTTTTATCATTAGTGGTTTATCCAATTAAACTAGCCTGAACAGCTACCATCAGTCAAGCTATTAAAGCGAGAATAGGTGCACTGGATTCACTTAACAATAAACACGTCAACAAGTGGAAGCACTTTTAACTAATTTATGACTCCGCCAACGTGGTGATACTAAAAAGAAATAAAAATTGAAATTTATAGCTGAGAGACGTAATACAAAAGTACCTATGCTTGGATAAAATATATAGCCACACTATGTGGGGATGCAAAATAGTTTAAGACATGCTCCTTAAAATGACAATTTATTCCCGGATTTATATTCGTAGACATACCTTGGGGTAACATTGTTTAGAATTTTCAGATGAATAAAATAAGTTGGTAAGGAGTATAACTCTTCATATGGTCAGACACAAATATTTAATTTTATAATTCGATTGGCTTAGAACTTTAATACAAATATATCTCAGATTTATACTCGCAAACATATTATATTGGGGGACATGGTTAAGAATTTTTAAATGAATAAATAAGCTGGTAATTAGTATAACTGTCTATATGGCCAGACACAAACATAAAGTTTTATAATTCGATTTACTTAGTACTTTAAGACTTTACCCAAATATTTCCAAAATCAAAGGCAATAAACCTCACCCATAAGTTTGCACGATTTCCAAACAGAACCAAGCAATATGGTCAAATTATAACAGGAAGAAGACTACTTAAAATTAGTTTCCTTTGTAGTTGAGCAAAGCTTCCTGTGTACAAAACAAAAGCATTCTATCTAATCTATACAGATTTTTCTAAGGCAACATCAATGTTTAAAAAAGACTTGAAAATGGGCATTTTATTTACGATCCTCTACCTACATCAATTAGTTGAATAAATCCATAATTCAGGACAATCCATTTCGTTCAAGTTCAAACTCACTGATTTATTAAATTATTTTAATTATGCATATTATTATGTGAGTAGAGCTGAAGCTTAAATGCATCAATCAATTTGGGTTTATAAGTTAATGCCAACTTAATAAACGTTACAAGGAATATCAATTTTGAAAAAGTAGTAATGGATGATTTATTTAAAATTGTCAGTCTTGTAACTACAAAATACAATATGATGATTTAAATGCATAAAGTATGGCTTTTAACTTCGTAATAACTTGCTAAACGTAGGGATTATTTATTTTATTTAAAAAACTTTATTTTTTTAAGTCGAGAAGCTTTATTTCTCGTATTTACCTTTTATGAAGTATAAAAATATACGGAAATATTTAAACAAGTAATTTCTTGTATTTTGTTGGGCATTGGAATAATCCAAAGTAACTTTTTATTTAACCTTTAAGTACATTAACATTTATTAAGCACACGACGACGCGACGGTTTATAACTTTGTGAGTATCTTTGCCGTTTCACTGCAGAAATAAACTTTTCTAATAATCATGTTCTTCTGAAAAACATTTTATGGACACAAAGCTCAGTAGTGCAGACTGCTGTTAACATTAAATTTATTTAGGGCTCCTTGAAAGTTGGATAAAAAGAATCCTTGATACAAATACGAGGAATTAAAATGCAGAATTCATGTCGACATCCAAAAAGACGACTAATGCTCTTTGTTGTTTTGTTGCACAAACAAAGCGTTTAAAAATAGTTTCTTTGACAATGAGACAAATAACATAATTAATTTGGAATTCAAAACAACATTTTCAAAGACAAAACATCAGTTAGTCTTTGTTTTGTGAAAGATGTTTCTCAAGTAAATATTCGAACTGATGTAAGTGGTAACAATTTGTTTCTGTAAAGTTTTCGCGAAGTAAGAACAATACCTGAGTGGTTTTTTAACTTGTGAAAAGTTGAAATATACCCTTCTGCATGCTTGATCTGTTTTATTTTGTTTTTAAAACAAAGTAATGTGAAAGTGCACTTTGGAAAACATTTGTAAACATCATTAAAAGAATTGAAAAGAACATGATGCTTTGGGATTCACAAGTTCTTTTTTCTTTGGTTTACTTATTTATTTGTATTAAGTACTTAGATAATTTTATTTAAAGTACGGAAAATTCAAATATTAATCTGAAGAATAAAAAGAAACTTTGAAAAAGCTTATAAAGTATTAAAAATGTTATCTATAGGAATACATCATTTATGTGTATTATTGCATGCAAATTTGTTTACGTTTTAAACAAATATACAATAAAAAAAAATTGGCAGCTTATAATTTTATCTTGGCAAGTTCTCTTAATTTATGTTCGTGTTTAATGCCAAAAAATCTAAAAAACAAGAAAATTTGTCGATGTCTTATTGAACTGCAAAACACATTTGACTAACTTGATGTTTTATTTAACATTAATTTGTTTTTCTGGAAATGCAATTTGCAGATTTGAATAGAGATGCATTGCTGGCAAAATATTGTAAAAGGCGCTTGACTTTAAACTCTTTTGTTTCTTTTTTATCGATTTTACGACGACACGTGTTAGTAAGTGAAAATCACAGGGGTTTTAAACGGGGTTTAAAAACTTGAAAAACAACTAAAGTTATTCATAATACCTATGCGGTTTAAATTCAGCAAACGACGAGAGTCGCAGTGGAGCTTTTACATTTCCGGTCTTTAGCAGATTATAAAGTGTACCCAAATAGTCAACATTGAATTTGCTTGGAGCAAAAATACTTGTTTTGAATCTTTTAAGTTTGATAATACCAGAATCCGAGCCAAGGCTGCAGAACGTAAACCTCCAATTATAATTTCAATCCAGGCGCATTTATTAAGGCAATATGAAACTCAAACACAATTCTGAAGAAGTTATTTTTTATCATTAACTGTGGTGAACAGCGAGGACTGAAAATTAATTTGAACTTTAGAGTCTTTTGTTTTAGTTTGTTGATTGACGTACCTCCCAGTTTTCTTGTTTGAATTTCAGCTTCATTAAATTCGATGATTCCACACAAGCACACCAAAATTTAATGCTTAAAAGGCATTTTCCATCAAAGCATTTTCTCTCATTATTGTCATCAAAGATAATATTAATCAATCAATAAGAAAAGGGATCCAACCATATGCTTTTAAAATTTGGGAAATACAAAAAGAAATGATTTTAAAAAATAAAAAGATAAGTAAGTAATCTAATAAATAGGCTTGGATGAATAAAAGAATGGTTTTCTGTCTTGGCTGCAGCGTCAGATCTCCTCAGGGCTTTCGCTCGACAAAGCCAAAATCAGACGTTATTATGTGATGATTTAAAAGTTACAAGATGACATAGAGTTTCCTAAAAAAAGCGGAATAAAAGTTTCTTTATTATCATAAACAATGCACACAAAAAGGACGCTTCCAAGTGCGTTTAAATTCATTTAAATTACTACGTTATTTGTTTGGTTCCAACACAGTTTTTTGCAATTCTTTTATTCCGCTTTTGTTTAAATGAATGTTCATTTAATTAACATAATTAATTCTGCTTTGGTTTACATGCATTTTCATTTACAAAAATCTCATGTCTTTAAAAGTTTACAAACAGCAACAGCAGTTTGTCTACCATCGCCATCGGTTGCCGAAAATTAACGTCGACATAAGTGTGATGGATTATCGTTCATAAATTTCATGAGTATAATATGGTTTAGCTTAGCGCAATGTGTTGAGAACAGTTCACGGTTGTCTAAAGTTAAATCATCCTTCTCTGCAATCCTTGGCTTTCAAAAACTAGACAATTACCTACAAGTCTAACATAGTATTCGTATGATTATTAATAAAAATTAAGTCAAAATAGCTATAAGTATTGGTATGAATATAATAAATTCGTATAATATTATGAATACAATTATATTTCAAAAATTGGTACATAATAAACAGTATAAAATGGAAGATGTTTAATTTCCAAAAGGTATAATAACTGTTCATTTTTTCACGTCCATGGCCGATTATTATATTCTGGTACTTTGGCTGGATATTCAATCAATTCTTTGTTGGTTACATCATTACATTAATTTCTTGCCACTTATTTTTCTACATATCAGTAACAGAAAAGGGCTGACGAATAAATTCATTTTCCCATATGGGTTCCCTTAATTGATTTAAGTATTGGTATTTGACAAATATGAACATTTAATAATAGAAAACTAGCTGAGTCGAGGCCGGTAGATCCGACTCTTGAGTTCATTTCTTACGTATAAATTCATTTTTTTGTTAGAATTAAAGCGTTTCCTGATCCAAAACATAAAAACAACCTTTTATGTTTTTAACGACATGTCCAACGTTTACATTGCATTTAACTTAACATAATTTTTAAATAATAAAAATGCTATTCACCTTACCAACAATATGACCTTGACATGACCTTGAAGTCCTGTCTTTTGGTTATTCATCCTCCAAGTTTAAAACTTTTAATTATTGTTATGTTTGAGATACTCTAAGTCAAACTATAAATCGTTTCCTGAAGATGGCCTACTAAGTCCGAAACATAAGAACAGCCTTGTGTGTATTCAAAAACATGTCCAACATTTACCTTGCATTTAACTTAACATAGATTTTTAATAATAAAAATCGTATTGGCCATTAAAAAGGTATGACCTTAACATGACCTTGAACCCCTGTATCTTGTGTATCCATCCTCCAAGTTTTAGATCTCTAACTATTGTAGTATTGGAGCTATGTTCATGCAAACATTGACATTTAAAAAGGTCATAGCTTTTTTCCTAGACATAGAATTTTTTTTAAAAAGTTTTAACACAAAGGGCTCTGTGAAAGAATATTTTTAAGCAAAAAAAATACACAATATTTTGGGCTGGATTTTTTTTTGCATGCAATATCTTCTAACCTTGACCAGTGGTCAGTTTGACCTTCAGGTCACCTTGACCACAAGACTTTGGTATTTATTTATTTACTTATATCAAATTTGAACCTTCTAAATAGTACCATAGTTGAGTAAATTACGGTTAAAAAAATACACAAAAGTGATATTTTTTAATAACAACCCAGTGGATGATCCTATCGATATGGTTCTAGTATCAGAAGATCGGGAATTTTTTGTAGCATCTTTCCAACAGCATGAAGTATGCAAGTATCTTGCTTCGTTTAGGCGCAATTGCAAAAAAACATCGATTTTCAGAAATTGCAATTACAATAGTACATTTCCTTTAGAGAAATGAACTAAAAGTGCAAGTAATGTTATTTTTGGGATGCCCATGAATAAAATGTCTATAAACTAAATAAAACATACTTTTTAAGGCCAGAGGAAAACCCATGGAAAAATTAACTCCAGCATAGCAGGGTCATAATCCAGTTTTATTAAATGGTAAAATTAATTGCCAAAATTACAGAGATTTCAGGATTGATATTCAATTTAAAGAATTAAGAGTCACATTTTGTATTTTTTAAAAACGTCTTTAAAAATGGTGTGCCGTGTCCATATTTTACTTGCCATAAGAGCTTTCTCGATTTTAACCAATTTGGGGGTAAATAAAAATATCGTGCGATCCACAAAATTTGACGTCGACTCTTGCCATGAATTTGTAAAATTTCATTTTTATTCATTGTTAAAACATTGTCGATTGTCATGTTTTTGACGTTCCACAGCCAGAGTCGACCTCAAATTTTGGGGATTGCACGTTATAAATATAGTAATTTTCTCATTTAAAATGGAAAATGTTAAAAGATGCGTAACCAAGCAGGAAGCTACCTGCTACCTCATAAGTCTCTGAACGGGAAGTTTATTTTGACAAACTCAAACCATGAGTCTCGGAAGTGTAAATACAGATTTCTCATATAGCCCAAAACCCATGTAATGACCCAGTAAGGCTTCAGGCCGTTGTGAAAATCGATATAAATTCTCTAAGCTCACTCTTCTGCGGTAATCTGTGTTTATGTAGCGCCCTCTTTGTCAGTTTCAAATCTAATGGCAGCCGGAAGTCCGCGTGCAATACCAGAAAGGAAAAGAAGGCTTACCTACTGAAATCATTTGGATAACGCTTTTAAAACACTGCCTTTTAAGATCTCTTCATTTTTTCAAAAGAAATCCAATTTTAAAAAATTTAGAGTACGGCTTCTCTTATCAGAATAAGTTCGAATTTTTTTCAATGAAATGACTATTGGATCATTTTATAGAAATTGTAAGGGTTATTTAAAAACATAGTAGAAATTTTTTTTTAATTTATGGCATTTTCCAAGGTAATTTGTTATAAAGACGAATATTTGTACCTTCAGAAACCTATCAAAGATAAACTTATTCGAAGTATAATTTATCAAAGGTACAAAATAAATGTCAGTTAAAGCTCTTCATAAAATAAGGGCAGTCACATCATTAATAAAACAAAAGTAATTAACAACTTATCAAGTTTCATTAGAGTATAAATTAAAATAGAAGGCACCCACTTAAAAACTAATTATCCACTGCCAACCCACGTTATTTTTGTAAAACTTCATTATATTATACGATCGGATCTGCTCATATAAAAAAAGAACATCGTGTTGGATACGCAAGCAACAGTAAAAACTGTAAACTACAGTAGAATTTTGTCAAAAAAGTAAATTGCTTGGAGGTAGGATTATTCCTAATTCCCTTTCTTTACTGATCCGTTTCGATACGCCTTGTCAGCCTGTCTATCCACGTATACAATTTCTAATTCGTGTAAATAAAACATTTTATTTTACACCATTTGTGAGGTATTGTGCAGAAACCTTTAGAAACTACCTATGGATAATACATTTCATGAAAATGTACATGTATTAAATCTAACATTATCATGAAATATTAAATAAATGTAAGCAGAATCCTATGTACCAAGTAAGGTATTTTATAGTAGATATAGACTAATAATATAATAGATACTCCATTATCTTTAATACCCAGAAGGCTAAAATCTAAGTACCTCTTGTAGCTAGGCGAGTAAAGACAATAGAAGTGCAAGCCCAAAGATATTAGCTAACACTACCTTTACAAAGCCAAATTAAACACAAGGATTATGAAAACAAGAAAGCGTAAGTACGAGAAGTGTTACTACTAAATTTTCTTGAAAACAAATATCTAGTTCAGCTGTACTTGTAGGCTTTTTGAAATTCATTATCTGTTCTTACAACTTTAATGTCCATTAAAAACCTGACGACTGGTGGTGGGTATAAAAAATGTGTTTTCAATCTAACGCTTAGTACATTAGAAAACCCAAAATACCTTATGTTGAGATGAAAGCAAAAAAATTCAGTTTTTCATAAAGAAAAAAGTTATGTTGCTAAAAATGCCATCACCGTTCTATCTGGCTAATATAAAAGCACACTACTCATCTTTAAATTACTGCCTAAAAGAATGTCTGGCTGGTGTAGAAATTATACTACTTACTTTTGAATTAATCTTGTTTACAATTACATTACATGTTTTTTACTCTTTAAAATGGTTTATACAGTTTAGTGTAAAGATATATATATATAAACAATAACTCTATAAACTCAAAGTGATAATCTCACTTAATTAAATTAAAAATGATGAAAACTTGTTGTAACTTTTTTATGAGTTAAATTAAAATAATATACACGTGTAGTGACTACTCGTGTTATAAAAAAGTTTAAAAGTGCAGTGTAGTCTAGTTAAATCAAGTGTGAATGACTTGCAGTATGATTGTTGCAATCGCAAACTGCGGCCAGGACTATAATTGTTATTTCGACGTTCACCTTGGGAAATCTTTTATATTCTAAATATCTTTCTAGAGACAAATAAGTCCTAATAAAAGTATTACTTGGGAGAAAATGTAGAATATGTCTTACTAACGACTTTTTATGCGAAAACTTTTGTAATACGATAAGTTTTTATTTGAGCAATAAAGCGGTTTAAAATAGACAGTCATAATTTTATTATGTATATAAAAAAATTCTAAAAAATTCAAAAACCTGAGTAAAAACTAACTTATGAGAGAAAGGATCTGACAAAATAAAGCAAATAAAAAGGTTACTTTGGATAATATTATAGCTTAAATTATGTTAGCAACAAAATGAAGAAGCTAATAATATTATTTTGTTAAGCTATAAACAGCACAATAAAAATATTGTACCAAAGTGGAAATAGCTCCAAATGTAAAAATTAAATTAATAATAATTTATTTAAGTTCTTTTACAATTATTCTTACTTTCTATGTATTTGGATATTATCGAATAAAAACGAAACCGGCGTAGTACAAAATTTAATTACGTGTCACTGAGATGAAATTTACTCTATTCAATTTAACCATTCAACTATTTTAGATACGCTGGCGCCGACAGCTCATTTAAATTTATGGAAAATTTATTACAATATTTGCAAAAAAAATTTGTATTGCCATTGGCAAATGGTAAACTGCAACTGTTTGCGATTAAGTAAGGTCAGTGCCTAATCAGGAGTCATATTTCATTTTTAGCGTTTTTATAAAATGGCGAAGGCGCCGGATTAGCTTTAGTGCAGTTTTTTTATTTATGAACTCCTGTTATTTGCATGGTTTTTCATAATTGTGCTACTTGTTCACAAATAAACACACAGTGTTGATAAAAGTTAAAAACGGAAAAAGGAATCGCAATTTCATTTCTCATGCTTATTTATCTTAAAACCATCCAGTAAGAAAGCAAAAGCATTCAGATAAAAAGATGAAACAGCCACTTTAAGTGCATTATAGCTGTTCATCCTCAATTACCCGAATAATTTCCGAAAGCATTTCAAAACTATACCCAACTTGGGAAAGTAACAAAGTAGTGTTTTTCTTTGCCGTCTGTCATCGGTGACACGGAAATTGGTGCTTCTTCCACTCGGTCTGTATACTTACACGCGCGTTAACCTGGGTAATTACCTCAGAAATCAATATTTTCTCCTAGTAATATCTTTCGCTATCTGCGTCCCGAATTAAATTTCCTTGCGGAAAATATGAAAAAGCGTTTTATAAACAATTTATATCTACACGTTAAAATAGCTGACCTTTTAAAAATAATAAAGTTTCTCGGGCTATTGGTTTGTTTAACTAAAATGTTATAATAGTCCGAGAAAATCTTACATTTAGTCAAGAAATTTTCCGGGCAGCACAATTTTTATGGGAAATTGTAGTATTTGATATATAGAAACATATTTACCGTGTGCACATTCATGTGCATATTAGCATTTTGTGCTATAGCCCCCCAAAGAGCCCCCTTTAATTGGTAATACTAGATCATGAAGGATTTACACCAAATTTTTGAAATAGACACTAAACAAGGTTCTAAATTGGTTTTTCGTAAACATTTTTTTCGCAAAAATATTTCTTCACCCCCCAAATGGCCCCAAAATGAGTAATATTTATCACGTTGAATTTACACCAAATTTTGAAAATAGGTTCATAATAAGGTTCTAAAGAACATTTTAAAAAAACTTTTCCTGTAAAAAATTTTCTTCACCCCCCATGAAAAATAGCCCCCAGAAGGGGCAATTTTTTTTTTTTTAAATACTTTTTAAAAAGGGTTTTTAGAACCTAGTTTTGCATCTGTTTTTAAAATTTGGTGTAAATTGAACGTGGCAAATATTACTTATTTTGTGGCCATTTAGGAGGTGAAGGAATTTATTGAATAAATAAAATAAAAAAGGAAATAAAAAATGTTTTACTTAAGAAAGCATATTATAATCTGGATGAGTTTTTTAATGATTCTGATTTTGTTTAATTATGAAAAAAAAAATATTTTATCTATGTGTTTTTATGTTTTTTTTTTGTTACTTACCTTTACATTTATAGTTTAGTTTTTAGTTTCTCGTTTGTGTATACTTTTATACCTATATTTAATTAGTGATTGATACGTTCGACGCCCAGTGGCTTTTTATTGTATTTTTACAAATGAACAAATAAATTTTTATCTCTATCTCTATCTCTCTTTATTTTATGAATATCACTTTAGAACCTTATTTGGTGTCTATTTGCAAAATTTGGTGCAGATCCACCATGATGTAGTATTATGGGGGGGCTCTTTGGGGGGCTCTAGCACAAAATGCTAATATGCGCATGTGTGCGCATGGTAATTATGATTCTAGATATAAAATACTACACTTTTCCACAAAAATTGTGCTACCCGAAAAATTTCTGAAAAATAAGGATTTTTTGTAAGATTATCTTGGACTATAACATCCATTTGCCTGCAAGCTGTTTTATTTCTAAAAGTAAATAACATTTAAAGTTTTATGAGGTCATTTATCTAAAGTTATAATCTTGTATGTGCCATTACATACAGGGTAGTTGATGCCTACCGATTGAAGGTTTTCTGTTTTTTTACAAAATTGTTTTAAAAAATTCTCAGCACAAAACTATACAGGTAAAACTCACAATTTTTGTTTTTCTGTAATTCAAACTAGGTTACTTCAGAGGCTCTTTTAAAGACTAACAAGTTTAATGTAGAGTCCCAAACCTGACAAAAGAGGCAGTATATTTTAATTTTAATTTACTTTTGTAAAAAAATAATTTAACAGATTCTTTGCAATTTTTATTCTGTATACAGTCGCATTCATTTCAATATACAGTACCAAAGGTAGTTAATTGACTTTTATGTTGGTAATTGACAGTGACTTTTTTCATTTTTTACCTGAGTAATTGGTAGGTAATTGTGAGGTTAGGTTTTATGTCAATTTAAAATTTTAGGTTACAATTTAATGTCACAAATTAAAACTGACACTTTAATAAAATTTTATTTAATTTTTACCAAACATTTTTTCATGGTTATAGTTCGGTAATTCCGTGGTTTTCTTATAAATAATAAGATGTCAATAAAGCAATCTGGCGAATCTTATCAGTTTCTAACGTTCTAATTTCTTGGAGCCAGAATCTTCTCTATTTTATTTTTGGTCGTACTTATGTGTTTGTTACTTTCTTTATTTTTGATATTCCTTATGTGTTTTGTTACTTTGTTAGTGTTATTAAACTCTCACAAGGTACATTTTCAAATCCATTTTAACCTAGTGCGCAGTTTCTTCCAAATTATGTATTTAATTTGCTTCTATTCCAAGATTTTAGTTAGATTATTAATCTTCCTAATAAATTTAACTTTTCTTTATCCATAATGTTTTACACTTTTTTGCCATTAATTTTTCAGTTTTAATTCGCGACTATTTTTGATTGACGTTAGATAGACAGTTGTCACAAACAAATAAACAAAAGATAATTAAAATACGGATAGCTACTTTGATCCCTTAAATTAGATCAGGCGGGCCAATTATCAGTTATGGCAACTTTAAGGAAAAAAATCACCGTTTGGTTGTGTATATTGATATGAATGCGAGTGTAATTGGTTTTGCATATTTTTAATAATGTACCTGAAATACATAACAGCATTATTTTAGGTAGGTACCCCGAATTGAGTTACGGCTGTGTTATAAATAATAATCAGTGCATTTTTAAATTAAAAAAAATACAATATCACATAACATAAATTTTAACTACACAAAAAGTAAATCTTTATTAGATTCCTTTATTATCATGCAATTAACTTTCAAAAAATTAAACAAATAATTAGTTTTAAATAATTTAGTAGTCTACGTTTTATCTCTTTTAAAGGAGTTCCGGCTTTTAACGCACTTTAAGCTCGATTAACAGTTATATCATGTTAAGCCTTCACTTCAGTTCAATCCACTTACTTTGTGAAGTTGCCTAAATGCCTTTATCAGTACGATTATGCATAAATTAAAGGATAATTTAATGCATTAAAAATTTAGCGATCTTTGTAAAAAATAATATTTATTTATATTGCTATAATAAAGATGTTTACTAGCAAAAAATCCTTGGATGATACTCTCAGTTTATAATTAAACACTTGACTGTAATACCCTATATTCCAAAGTTTTTGTTAAAGAAAAGGGCCTTTAAGTCTACCAGTATTCGATATACATATTCATTTACCAATCCGTTTACTTTGTGAGCATCTAAGTTGTGCAGAGAAGCGTTTGTTGATACTTCTGATACTATTTACTACATAGTAGCAAAGGCTAACATCAAAGCTAAAAGGAATGGTCAGGTTTTTAGTGTAATATGTAAGGACGCATCGATTTCTTGTCCATACGATACATTGATGTTTTATAAAGCTATTTATACTTAGGTTTATTATAGCCCATCAAGGACTCAAGTCAGAACGCTTTACAAGAATTCTACTGTAAACTAAATTGAATAAAAAAAAATATTTGTCGTGTGTCACAGAATCCGCCCAGTAGAACTACCTACTTTTGTTAAAGACACTCTTTTTAGTCTTTAGAACTATACAAATTTAGGTGGCAATATTAAATTATTATGAAGCTTAAATTAATAATTCCGTTATTTTACACCTGTAAAATAATTATTAACGCATGTTATAATCATTTGTAGTTTAATCTATTTATAACGCGCAATAAATCTTGAAATTTATGCACAATTTTAATTATGCTCTTATGGAGAGTATAAAATCATTACGGCATCAACTAATTTTGAATTGAAAATATATTCCATGCACACCATTTGACATTATGCTTAAACTGAAGAATTCTACTGTAAACTAAATTGAATAAAAAAAATTATTTGTCGTGTGTCACAGAATCCGCCCAGTATAACTACCTACTTTTGTTGAAGTCACTCTTTTTAGTTTTTAGAGCTTTTTAAATTTAGGTAGCAATATTAAATCATTTAAAAACTCGAATTGCCACAGAATTATGCCATTTTACACCTGTGACATAATTATTAACACATGTTATAATCATCTGCATTTTAATCTATCTATAACGCACAATAAATCGTAAAATTTATGCACAATTTTAATTATGCTCTTATGGAGAGTATAAAATCATTACGCTATAAACTAATTTTCAATTGTAAATATATTCCACACAAACCATTTGACATGCATAAACTGAATAATTACTTAAATTACAATTATGTATCCAACTGCTGATTATAATTACCTACAGTGACTAGTCTATAGGATCAGGTTATGAAAATTTGAAAGCTCTACATTTCATCAAATCTGCCATAGTAGGAGTGCATTATGCTAATTATTGTCATTGTACGTTTTGATGCAATTTGATACAGAATCACAACACTTTTAGTGCTTTACTTAATCATTATAAGTTGGCATGAATGAAATAGGACTTCCATTTAGGCATACTAATATCAGGCATCCATACAAGTAAAAGTTCTATAGCACTGCCTATTCATCAAAATTACCATTTTACATGAAATAACATTAAAATTTAAATTTTAAAAGTACGTATTGCTTACGTATAAACCTATAATCATATCGATACATTACGTTAAACTCATGTTTAACGAAGGTACTTAATTCTATTTAGGTAACCGTTCAATAACTCAAAGCATCACAAAGATTAAGTGGAACTATTAGCTACAAATGGTAAACAATCCTTCTAACCACAATGACCGCTATCTGAAAGCGGTTAGCTGATAAATGGGTTTATCAAATATCATTTAGGTGTGCGTGTTACCTTTTAAATTTGGTTACCTACTTGCTGACTGCTGTGCGAACTATGTATAGAAGAATTTAATTTATTGTTCAAATTAAGCGACCAAAAACGACACGCGACTATGAAAAAGTTTGACAACCGTGATATAAATTTGGGTGAAAGTTTATACATTTACGTGGAGGATGAAAACGTTTATTCGACTAAATAAAATAAATATTACTTCCAAAATAATATAAGGCAGCTTCAGAGATACACTTTAAAAGTTTATTAAAATGCGTATAAACCAATTTTAGTGCTGTTGTTATCATGCATCAAAATAAGCAAATAATGGTACAATGCAATGTTATTTAACTAACTAATCAGTAGTCACTAACAATCAAATTCGCAAAAGTAGTTACCTAATGAATAAAACCAATATTTGTTTGCAATTTATTGTAGTTTACTCATGTATCTGACTACTCAAGCTAATAACGAAAGTTGTAAAACAAACCAATCAAGTTTGTTGACATTGGAGCAACTTACAATGATTTACAAACAACAAGAGAAGAGTGGAAGACATTATGTAAGATACTTAAACCTAACTTGTAACTTTTGTTTGTTTGAAGTGAATTTAGATGTTGTTGAACTAGAGGAATAGGTAACAAAACATAAATCAGTTTTTGGGACGGATGATTGATTCCAAAGTCAATATTCACGTATTAATCTTTGCAGTATGTATTTCGGGGTTAATTATCGTTTGTCAGGGTATTAAACGCTTTTCATTAAACTTGAATTTGCGTAGAAATTAAATTACCATTAAATAGAGCAACCTTTGTAAAAGTTAAGCCCTAGGAGATTGTCCTTAGCTAAATTAATTATTTGACAACACCTAACTTGGCATAACACTTTCAAACTTCATTATTTATTGTACCTTGTAATTTAACTGGAATGTGACCCTGGTATGCTGGAGTTATTTTTCCCATGGTTTTTCCTCTGGCCCCTCCCCCCGAAGCAGATGCTTTATCAGTATATGAACATTGTCCATGGGCATCCCAAAAAGAACATTATTTGTACTTTTTTATATTATTTACAACTTTATTATATTCTTGAATGTTCATATTTGTCACATACCAACCCTTATACCTACTATGACTTGTAATGTTTATTAATAATCATACGAATATATATATATATACTTTCAAACTAAGCTTGAAGCTCTTCTAGGAGCTCGTTTGTAGATTGGAGATTCTGAGTTTGTCTAACAATGTTATTGAGATATTTTGCAAAGATTTGGACTTGGCTATTTCACACCAAACAAAAATATGTTACACTATTGGTTTACTACGACTACAAAATTTGTCGAATACCACGAATTTGTGCAAATAGGGAGTTCACTAAATCTTGCATAGATAGCTTACCCGGCGCATTCGTCACATTCTATGTTGTGCATTTTCCCAAATTTTATCGTATTAATGCAGGATAAAATAAGTTACGAAACGTAGTAACTCAATAAACATTTTTTAAGGGTTTTGATTTAAGAGTGTTGTTTTATTTATGCCAGTGGATGGACTGAAGCGCAAAAATAAGAGCTTTTGTTAATAATGATGAAAGTCGTTAAGGCAAATCCCATAAGAATTGCCTTTTCAGAAAATACGACTGTTAATGCTAAATTCAAAATGGAAGTAAGGATTTGGTGCTTTTATTTGGTCACAAATCTAATTTTATATTATTCATTTTCATTAAATGCTTTTTAAATTCTAAAGAACATCTTTAATGCATCAAATGCAATAATTCAACAAAGTCTTAGATGCATGCGTAGTGCTTTACGGGGAATGTCGCGAAGCATAAAAACTGTGATTATGTAATGTTTGTTGCCTAAAATCAACAAAAAACAGCACTTTCTGGTCATTGCTCGGTGGGTTTATGAGTTAATTTTAATTAGAAATTGTGCTTACCAGCAACATAAATTAACAAAGCACAAATTGACATATTCTAAAAATAAGCGTTTAAATACGAAATTTTGGCAATTTAGAAGCACTATTTTTTGCAGTTTAAATTGCCAAAATTCTGTATTTAGACGCTTATTGATGAACTTTTAGAATATGTCAACTTGTGCTTTGTTTATTTATGTTGCTGGTAAGTACAATTTTTAATTAAAATTGACTCTTATAAACCCACTGAGCAATGACCAGAAAGTGCTGTTTTTTGTTGATTTTAGGCAACCAACATTACAGTACCACAGTTTCTATGCATCGCGACGTTTCCCTTTAGAAACATGCTTTTTCTGACTAATTACCTGAGAAGTTAGAAAGAGTAAGCATTACTTTTGTGCAAGACGTTCAATTGTTTGATGCTTTACAAAAGGACTTTGAAACTTAAAGTTAAAAATGAGGACCCTGAGTCAATTAATGATAATTTTATTCTCCTTTAACCAAAAGCCATATGTAAATCTACTCATACATTGTAAAGCATTTATGTACCCTAATAAAATTTGATTACCCACATATCATCATAATGTTATAGAAAGTTAACCGCATTTTAATTAAACAGTACTTCAGCAAGAAATATAGCATAGTAGTGCATCTGACGTTTCTAGGCGATTCCACAAGTCTAAAACAAAGTTTGGATATTCATCCTATCGCTTAAAGTTTGATGCTAGGATCAACACACAAATTCCTTAAGTTTGCAAACTGAAGACTGTATTTATAGATTCGCAAAGTTTAGGTATGTTGATTCATCTTTCAAATTGTTATTTTAATCCTATAGTGGTAGGGTAATCTAAGGTCTGTAGCATACTATACTATCTACAGACTCTAGGGTAATCAATCCTAAGTTG
Organism: Cartodere bifasciata; assembly: GCA_963920755.1. Taxonomy (NCBI): domain Eukaryota; kingdom Metazoa; phylum Arthropoda; class Insecta; order Coleoptera; family Latridiidae; genus Cartodere; species Cartodere bifasciata. The sequence goes on along the minus strand of OY987196.1, from coordinate 16,931,205 downwards.
TATGGCTTGTCAATAATTTTGTTTGATGATATATTATTTGTTATTTTACAAATACGGCTTGAGATGGAGCGGTGTCGGATTACTCTAATTTGAGACTGAAATAACGGAGATGTGAACCCTAAAATAAGGTCATCTTACCAGCTCTCCAAATTCTAACTTGCCAACAATATACCTAAGGCTTATCCAATTCATGAGAAATTTAGCATAAAACCAGGTTTGTTTGCATAGATTCATAAGTAATGGATACCCAAATAAATGAAAGTAAATGCAAATTAAAAAATAAATTATTTGGAAATAACGTTTCAATTCTCCATAATATTTAACATAAATGCTTTTCACCCCAATATTAAAAGCATAGGCATTATACGACAACCAATTTAATTTTAAAATTATTTTTGAGTTTTATTCGTCAGATCTGATCGCCAGAAGTTAATCCATGATGCGTAAAAATCATTTAGTGCTTTTTTTGCTTTTAATCCGAGGAATTATAGTCGAAGCACGTTTTCAATATGAAGTTTTAACTCCATTTTTTAATTAAAATTGTCAGGTGGACTTAGTACAACATTTTTAACAACATAATTTTTGTTAAAACGTGCTTAAAGTACCTAGCTATCTTAAATGGTTAACTACATATATTAAAATCAAATAATAGACATAAATGTTGTTCAAATTATTATTTTTTAAGAGCACCGGCACTTGTAGCTTTCTTGAGCTCCAGCTCTGCTTCGTCAGCTTCATCAATAAACAAGTAATCGTGAATACTTCTTCTGATGTAGGCAACAGCGTAAATAAAAAAATGTGTTATCAGTTGAAAAAGAACGCAAGCCAAACTCAAATCAATGGTTCGTTTCATATGCCCCTTAAAATCAAATATATCAAAAATTCCATGTCCTTCACTTTTAAAGTTAACTTTAAATGAAATAACTACTGCAACCACAATGTAGATTATGGTAAAAAAACTACTGTAGAGACAGTGATAGACCTTGACAGGGCATTCGATAATGCAAAGGTCGATAAACGCTATTATGGAATTGATGCCATGAACAACAATTATCACTGGATAGTTTATGGAGCCTTTTTTCGCATTTTTCTTATTATGGGGAAATATGATGATCCAATAGAGCGTCGTTATCAAAAAGGCAATGTTGGTCGATATGGTCCACAAAAACCAATACGGTTTGTACAGTTTCAATATCATTCTTGCCAGTTTCTCACCGCCTTTCTGCCGGAAATGCAAAATCGTTGATGTGGTCACCATCAGAGCAATCAATAAATTTTGAAGCGCTTGCAGTATAATCCCCCAGTTAGTAAGATAAACAGCGTAATACCAGTACGGTTGGATTTTTACCGACATCACAAAAATTGCGATCAAAATAAGCGCGACTATCCAACGGTAAATGTTGTAAAAGATGGAATTGGGCACTCGTTCTTTTTGCCATTGGCATAGGATAAAAGACAACGGATCTTCATGCGTCAGGGAAAATTGTCTAATTAACCATCTACAAAAATGTTCGTTCTCAGCTTGCATTTTCGCTTTCTATTTTTCACGAGGAAGTGACACTTTAAGAAATTACTCTTGTCACTTGAAAGAAAGGTAACAAATAGCTCTACAGGTGTCTGGAAAATTAGCTAAAAACTTCACAGCTGAATGATGGTCGTTATAAAAACTAAGTCAAGCATACAAAGGCATAATGTATAAAACATTGTTGTGTGGTTAAAAAATGAAAAATTGGATACAATAAACGAAAAATTGCTACAATAACTCCAACAATGCAACTAAATAAAATACAATATGTTATGTCCCGACTTCGCTGTGTGTCGACGCAAAATTGTACACACAATGTTGGGATGTTCTTTAAATTACACTCACATTCGAGCAATGGAATTCATAAAAATAACGTGTTAAATTATGGTGTGAATTTCAAACATTTACGCAGGAGTGCTTTATTTTTTAGGGCACTTATGATATTGCGAGCAATTCTGGCTTGTGGGTTTTATTCAAAACATGTAGAAATGAAACACTGGATGGAGCAGCAAAATTTACATTTAAGAGTTATGAAAATATAAGTAATCTGAGAACTCCGCAAAACATACCTACATTCTTTTTGTATTTTATTGGTTTTGTTTTAATATGGCTTTTTAAGTATCTTTTTTTTGTATAAATTAAGGAAGAAGATAAAAAAACGATAACATTTTTTATAATATTCAGACAAGCCTTATAGCTACTTAAAACAAGCAAAAAAATAAAAATTAGATTTATCGCTTTGTTTGGCAATAAATTCTACGTATACCAAATTCACAAGAATCGTGTTTTTATTCCAGAAAGTTTGTTATTTTAGCTAAAATTAAAAACATAAAACAACTAAAGCGGACTTAAAATGTAATTATGAGCTTACATTATTGTACAAATATTAACTTAGTAATTATGAAATTGTGGAACTTTGAGGATGAAAGTAAAGTACTAGCAATATTTGGTGGTAAAGTTAGAATAAACTTTTGGTGTTTAAAGGGTTCGGCATGCAAATTTGTTGCCATTTAATATAACATTAACATTTTTGGTAAACATAAAAGTAATCAGAAACAACTCTTTGTATTTATGAGATCCGGCATTACCAGAAACAATTATTATTGTCCCAATTTTTGTGTTTCCATTTTACTGAAACAAAGTGGGAATACTAAAAGGTTTTGTTTTTAACTAATTAGATATCCAAAGTTCCTTCTGGAGAGTTTCATGATCCAAACAAAATGTTCACCTGCAAACTGCGTTTCAGCAAAATAGCTTAAATTATACTTTTAAAACCAGAATAGGTCGTAGAAAATGCATCTTCAAGTAACAACGTACCTACTCACCTACTTATATCTAAGCACAAATTTCCATATAAAACGGAAAAAAGTGTGAAGGTGGAATTCTTTTGCACAAAAGTACACTTTTAGGATAGTGTTTTAAAATAACGCAAAAATACTGAGTAAATACGGGTTGAAATGGGAAAGAAACTGGCAGTCATGCACTCTAATACCGTGAGGAATTTAACAAATACATAATATGGAAATAGACTGGAAGTAGGTATAACTATTCCATCACACATGTGAGAAAAAGAAATTGCAAAGAAGCATTCCCAGCAGGTTACTCAATGCCAAGGCCAACTGCCGCTCTTGGTAAAAAGGTAGTCATGTCACAATTTTTAAAAATCGTCGCGAAGCATAGAAACTGTGGTTATGTAATGTTGATTGCCTAAAATCAACAAAAACAGCACTTTCTGGTCCATTGCTCAGTGGGTTTATAAGAGTGCTTACCAGCATCATAAATAAACAAAGCACAAGTTGGCATATTCTAAAAGTCCATTAAGAATCGTGTAAATGCAGAATTTTGGCAATTTAAAATGCAAAAGAATAGAGCTTCTAAATTGTCAAAATTTTGTATTTAAACGCTTATTGATGGACCCTTATAATATGTCAACTTGTGCTTTGTTTACGTATGTTACTGGTAAGCACAATTTTTAATTAAACTTAACTCTTATAAACCCACTGAGCAATGACCAGAAAGTGCTTTTCTTTGTTGACAACCAACATTACATAACCACAGTTTCCATGCTTTGTGACATTCCAAGTTAATTTTTACAAAATTTTTGCTTTTTGCAATGAATGTCACAAGTAAATTACCATATTTATTTTTTCTTAAAACGTCAAAAAAACATCACGTCAGTGACGTATATGGCAAACATAAAGTATAGCACTTTTCTGAACTGTATCATAGAGTTTTTATTTTTACAGCCGACGACAGTAAAAGTAACTTTTTATTTACGCTACCAATTTTTTTTTTCTAAAACGTCAAATAAACATCACTAAACGTCATTACGTTTATTTTAAAATAAATAAAAGTCTACTAAAATAAGTAAATTAAATTTTTAACAAAACCATTGTATTTAGAAGTTTTAAGAAAAAGTATCGTTTACTACAAAGAGTTAAAGTGGTCTTTCTGCCTCGTCACACAAAGCATGACTTTTACTCTTAGTACTAAAATCCACTATTGCCAACTTCATAAAAATACCTAAACTTCGCAATAGCTATTTCAAAATTGTCACAGACAGCCTCATTGCCTAAAAGGGCATGTGTTACTCAAGGTCAGATAAAATGCCATGCCTGGGCATAAATCTATAGAAGAAGCTCACAAATAGAGCATTTCCCAGTGAGGAAACACTTAAGAATATTGCACGTAAACGGTATTATATTCCATTGATGGGTGTAGCATGACAAATACTTGGGCAATTTGCAATTCAAGTACCTTTACAATGAACGAGATCAAAGTCAATTTACCACACATTAAACACCTTTCAAAGCCATGGCGTAATATCTTCTGCAGTTATATTATAGTTGTTTCAAGCAGTTATACATACAAAATTACTAGCTCAATTACTTCTAGATAATTTGAATAATACGTAATTGAATACGGCTAAATGAAATACTATTCCTTGTATTATTAGGGCGAACTTCTCTAGAGTCCTGAATTGAGGTAGGTATTGCAAATTGAGTCGGTCAAAAGGCAAACCAATTTAATTTCTAGTTCAACTCTATAAGTGCTTGTTCGTTTTGGCACTTAGTTTATTTCTCGTAGCAGAACATTTCTACCTCAAGACAAGGAATTCACAATAAAGGAATAACAAAGAATGCTAGTTTCTGTATTTTTGATATTTTTGGAATATTTATAGGCCAGGATGAAAATTTTTTACCTCGCAAAAAATATACAACAGCCAGTTTTATTATGTTTTAAAACGGGAAACCAAATGCTCAAAAATAAAACTTTAGGGTTGACGTGGTAGCCTGCCAAAATGCTCCATTTAATTTGCAACATTAGATCACGATGAATCTGCACCAAATTTTTACAAAAATGTGCTAAATAGGGTATGATTTTTTGAAAAATACATTTTTAGAAAAATTATTTTTCCATAAATAATTTGCTTTTTTAAGGTTGCTTCATTATTAAGCTCAAAATTTTATTTTATTAGGTTCGTTTTCCAGATGCAAAAAGAGAAATTCTTTCCCTGCAAGGTACTTTTTATTTACAAATTTTACTATTATAAATTATCGGGGGACATAGTTTTTTTGTAGAGGAAATACCTAGAAGAATTGGAGAAACGATATCAACGGCTACATTTTCTCAAAAACACCTATTCATTCAGTATTAAATGAGTAATGTTTACAAATGTCATTATTCAACATGTCTGACCTAAATTTACTTTTTACTTCAAAATGTCAATGTTGCCAATCCAATAAAAATAAAATTTTAAGTTAAGTTTTTAATCTAAATTAAAAATGCTTTTTAATAAATTAAATGAAGCAATATAAAAAAACTCGTTTTATAAGACGTATTTTTAGCCCTTTCCCGTTGGAACACGTTCCTTATAAAACTCTATATGCATACATATCCATGTTGATCAATGTTGCAAATTAGGTATAGGGCGCTTTTTTGGGGGCAACCTTACCTAAGCTAACCACAAACTCTTATTTTCGTGCATTTTGTGAGGCAAAAAATGATCTAACTTTGCCCACTAGTGATTATTAGATCTTACTAAGTGAAACTAAACTCTTTTAAATTAAGGTTACTACCTAGAAGATAGTTTTAAAAACTTCTGAACCATATTACTACTAAAAGGCCTGCATTAATTTAGGAAAGTACTGTATGGAACTAAACCTAAAAGAAAAACTTTCCTAAATAATGAGGGTCATGGGAAGCAAAACTGCAGCACTAAAACAGAAAGAATGGTTAGTGTAAAGGATAAACCAGAACTAAGCTAAACAATAAAAACAAGAAAAAATGGCGTCGTAAAACTAAGCTCGTTCAAGTACACCAACTACTTTGTTTCTTTCGAACTGTAATGTTTCTCCAATCTGTCTTCAGCACATGCATGTCGAATGTTGCGATTTATTGGCACGTAACGAAATGTCTGATAGTGTAAGTTTATTTAATAGTGCATATCACTCTTGCTGAGTGGATAATGTTAATAGTGCGACGTTTAGTAGACTTATAGCGCCCAGCCTTTGATGGATGGTGAGAATACCTGGGGTATTCGTGCATTTCAAACGCCGGAACTTCGTTGAGTCGATTCCTTGAAAATGCAACTATGTTGCAGCGCTGCTTTAGGTACGACGTACAAGGTCTTATTTACATCCATTTAGGGTATGTTAAGGTGCTCCATAGATACTACACAAGACATGAAACTTAAGAGTTCAATCATGTAGAATCAAAGAGGGTTATATATTCTGTGTAGAATCGAATGCCCTACATATATTATTGGCAATATATACGTACATTAACGAATAAGAAGACGCGCCAATAGAAAAATCTAAAGACATTTTTGTTTCTCGTATAATGTGGCGAATGCGCCGGGCGACTATTCTTTGTTTTAAAAGCCCAATTTATGGAATGTAAAGTTCACTTTACTTTTACTTCGGCATAATTAAACTACATCATAAAAAAGTACCTACCAATGGGCAAATTTATTTCTTTATGCGTTTCTTTATATAGCTACTAATCATTTGCCTAGTTAATCATGGGCGCATTGGCCTACCTTATTAACTTAATCTGCCTTCATCCAAAGAATAAGATCCAATGGTCTCTCTTTTAACTGTTGTTATCGGTTAACATTATCTGTTATAGATGTTTTAGTATTTCTTTCTCTCTTAAGTTTACAATGGTGATCATTCGGACCTTACTCAAATGCGATTTAAGGATGCTAATTTTGCGTTAATAAGCTATCTCTAAATTAGGAAAATTTGTGATCATCATCATTTGAGGTCAAGTGAAAATAATGTAACGCTTAAGTATTCGGCATTCGACACATATAGGTTGCTTTCTATTTAACTGCGATGACGAATCCATTCGCGTTTGGAATCAATATTGGCCATATTATAACGTCTCCGTGCATCACGGAGGAATCACGAAGTCGTTATGATTGGCCGATATCGAATCCAAACGCGAATGGATTCGTCGCATCCCAGATTTAAATAAAAAACGTTGTCTAATATCGAAGTTAAAAACATACCTTTAAATAAAGGTTTTTGACACTTTCACCCTCGAATATGACTAGACTGAAAGTGAAGGGATTTATGAGTTTTGGAATTTGAAGCCTAGGAGGTATATAACATGTCAGAAACACATAGTAGTTATATGAGGGCTGGATTAGGCATTTAGTTTAACAATCTATGAATTACCATAACTTTAATCTCTCGTTAAATCTCAAGAAAGAACAATAATGGCGCACTATACAGCATGTTTCTTTACTATAATACACCTTTTAGAGTTATGAGCAGTTATTCCTTTGCGATCTCATGCTCAAAATATGGGAAAACTGTACTGTTTCTTAAATATGTTGAAAAAGCATGCAAGATATAAATAGTTTGGCCAGAGGCATTGGTCCTTAGTAAATAGTAACATGGTATTTATTTGTTCATTGGATGTCAGGTACCTACATAATGCTTTATTGCGTAGTTATTTGTTTTAACTAACTAACTAAGTACACGTTGCTAACTTGCTAAAATAAAAGTTAAATCGACAAAGTTGGAAACAGCAATTAACACTTGCTAGGTCAGCAAGCAAAGTACATTGTTCTACTACTATATGCGTAGCAGATGTAGGTTTAAATCAAATTACAAAGACGTACTTACGCATGGGCTTTATTTATAGCAAATTAAACAAAGAGGAAAAAAGCGTTGCATGATATAATTTGTACGTTTTAAGGTTAGAGATAAAAATTCACAGATCTTCTTATTTGTGCTCCTAGAAGCTTAAGTCATCTTTGTTGAGCGGCCGTCAATTCTACTAAATAGCACATCTACATGAGGGCCCCATCGTATATTAAAACTAAATGTAGTTTTAAATACTAGAAAAATTGAGCTACAAAAGTATTATGGTTTCATATAAATTGGTTATTTCTATGTGTCGAAAATCTGACTTCAAAAATCATTATACTATTTTTGTTTTTTTTTCAGCTACGGAAACATTTTTTGGTTTATATACACGTGGTCTATGCCAAACCATAATACGTTAATTTACCATGTTTTCTTTAAGCTTGTAAATGATTAAAATTACAACTTACGTTTTCACTTGTATAGATGTGCTCGTTTAAAGATTTTAATGTAGAAAGAAAAACACCAAAAGTACAATTTTTATTATATCTTGCACTCAGTACCACTTGTATGTATCACAAACATTATCCTTAAAATTTGTAATCATAGTTTTTAATGTATTTGTATTTTTACATATTTTGTTGAAATTTTGAAAATAACTGACATTCAGAGAGATGACTTTTACGAACTTTTGAGTGCACAAAAAATCCCATTTATGAATTTAAATCTATAGCTTTAAATTTGTCAATTTCTTAGTAAAAATGCTCAATATAACTTTAAGCCATAGTTGCTAGAAAAAATTGTTGTCGAAGCACTGTTCTGGATTCACCCTATTCACTTTAGCTAATCTTGGTTTAAACGAATTAAAACGCTGAAGCCACCTTTTGCCATTGTGATATTATTGCATTAATTTAAGGAGAAATACCTAAATTTGTGTTGTTACATAATTTTAGTTAAAAACGTATAAGTTAGTAATTCTACATATTTTTTGTAGTTATATTAGAAATATCTCTAGGTAAATTTAGTCTGATATTCTAGGTAATTTTACATACGTTTTTTACAGTGTACTATAACGTATAACAGATGTATAGGTTTGAATCAAATTACAAAGAAGTACTTACGCATGGGCTTGATTAATAGCGGATTAAACACAGAGAAAAAAAAAGCGTTTGATATAATTTGTACGTTTAAAAAAAGGAGCGTGGGCGATTCACATTTTTGTTTTTGCTATTTACTGTGGAATTCACATTCTCATGTGATTACTTTTTTAGTTTTAGGTATTTTTCGTTTGTTTAAATGATATTTACGCCCACTTATAAATTCTAATAATGTTTCATTCTTCTGCTAGGACGTCCCTTTTATCTCTTTTTTAAGCATTAAATTGTTGGTAACTTAAAATTAAAGCATTTTTTTTCTCTTAGTTTTCCAGTGGCGGTTTTGGAGCAAATGACATTTATTTTATCATAGAAACTTTAAATAACTAAAAAATACAACTTAAAATTTGAATAAACAAGCAAATGACTCTGATTGGTAATAAAAAGATTGTGAGAAGGAGTTGCTAAAATAAATAAATCATAAAAAATATTGAATAAAAGAGAGTATAACTTTCAAAGATTTGTAAAAGTTTTACAGCATTCCATTTTTAAAGTAAATTGGCATTATAACGTATTGTAATCAATTAAGTACTTAAAGCTACTCAAGAATTATTCAAAACTTTTGGCTTTATGGAATCTTATAACCTCGCTTATCCAACCCACGCTTTCCAGTAAGAAGCGAAAACATTTGGAAAAAAATTCAAAGAATCAATTTATTTAATGAAATTAAGCATGCATTGAAGTTGATTTCGTTTTAGTTTAGCTTTCAAGGATTATTCTGCATCAATAATAGATATACCCATTCGAAATAAAATCCATTCGTGCTGTTCCAAGATTGGATTTTGTTGATTTCCTTTTTTTGCAGTTTTACGCCAGCAATTTTTAACTTGACATTACTGGTAAAAAGATCACGAACTAAAATTAAATTAACCAAGGTGCAACTTTAACTTTTGTTTTTTTAGGGCACAAGGTTTTTCTATGTGGATAAATGAACAAAATTAATAAAATTTGTAATATGGCGAATGCGCCGGGCGATTTATTATTATTTTCGTTCACCGTTTGTATTGACATGAAAAGAATGGTTTTAAATTACAAAGTCAAACATAAAAGGATTCACAATAGCATTAAGAAACGTTTTCATAACAATTTATAATTGTGAATAAAAAGGTTGAAAATGTAAATGACATCAATACTGTGAACATAAAAGCTGGCTTCACGAAAGGTTAAATTTTCTTTTATTTGTATTTTTATTATATAATTATTTGTTTTTAAATAAACTTCTATTTTTATTTTTATGTTTTAATAAAACTAAGGACAACAAACTCAATAGTCACTTAACGACTATATAAAAAAATGTTTTTATTGCGGTGCCACAAACAAAAAAATATTTGTAGACTCCAAATTTTAAGTGCTAATAATATTTTATTTTCTTTCAGGAACTTCAATACGACAACAGTCGAAAAGTTGGAGGGCCGAGCATAAAGCTGCTCGAACATTAGGGATTATAATGGGGGCCTTTATGTTGTGTTGGCTACCGTTTTTTCTTTGGTAAGAAATTAAATTATCTCTACTAATTTATTATTTTAGGCTTAAAAATTTAACCTTGCAAATGTAATGGCACATAAATTATAAAACATTTTACAACTCTTTGCATAAATTCACTTTTAAACATCCCCTGTTAAAAGTTATGTGACAAGAAATCATTTATAAAGTAATAATAATTGTTCGTTAACAAAAAAATTACCAAAGCACGGTTTAAACTATTTCAAGGGTTGAAACTTTAACAAAAGAACGTTTCTATGATGTAGAGCTTAGGAACTTTCCAACAAAAAGATTTCCCTTAAGTAGAGTATTCCTCTCTGAGTTATACTTTAAGAATTTAAGGGTGAAAACTTGCGGCTTTGGAGATGGCTTTTAAACTTGTTAAAACTTACTTGAATGCACACTATTATCTCAAACGATTTCAATTTTACTAATTGTACTAGTTTTATAGCGTGTGAACAACGTTTTGCTTTATATTCCAAGTTTTGCAAACTTTTGGTCTTTTTAAAAGTTCTTTACGACCGCCTTGATCACCTTCCGAAATTAGTGGCATTTAAGTTATTATTTTTATTTGAAAATTTAGGATTCTTTATTCTAACGTATAAAATGATTTTGCTACATTAGTACATACTTTAATTTCCAGAATAAAAATATGTGGTTATGTAAAATTACATCTGTATCAGAAAGTGAATATTTTACGCTTACCATAGCAAATGTAAAATGTAACGAAAATGTTTCATGTGAAATTATTTTATCTCTAAAAGTACTTACTTTTTCTTTGATGTTCCGTCTTGCAAGGTAAAATAAAATGTTCATCATCTGCTGGCATTTGATCTTCCAAATGTATTTTTATTTGATATTTCTTACTCTTACAGCTTCTTGAGCAAAATGCTTTAAATTGTGTTAAATTGTCTGTTTAAAGTACCGTTTCTATGAATGAAATTGAAAAGTAAAGTCATAATACCTATCTTGGTACATTCTAAAAATAGCTCTTTTATGCAGTGGCCGTTAATTAAATCAAAGCTAAAACTGCAATTTTTGTAAAATCTATCAAACATTTTTTTTAAGCTTTCTATTTTTGATTTATCATTTTATAATATTAAAAAGAAAGAATGATTTTTGTTTGATGCCTTACAAGTTTTACCTAATGAGTTTTACCTAATGTATTATTAAGTACGTTGTAGCTTGCTTTATAAATGAGAGTGGTAAAATCCTAATTGATCCTCATAACATGTCTCAAAAGTTAAAGTTTTCATAAATAAGAAACTAGTCAGGAAAAATCAAGATATCCTGGCACGTATCTAAAGTGGAGTCAACTCTACCAATATTACTCATTAAAGTTTCTAATTTCAGTTAACTTGTTAGATACAGTTTCTGAAAGTAAAGTTTTGTTGTTAAAATTCTTTGGTTTAATGTTTATACTTTACGAAACTAAGCCAGCAATTAGTGAGCTTATTAAGTTAAATGAAAAGTTAGGTATTTGACTTGAATCATTCGAATGTTTTTTTCTGCGGAATAAAATGTCTTAATTGCTTTTGTGAACTTGTGGGAAATAATAAAAAATGTAAAACTAGGTTCTGTAACTCAAACACGCAATCGTAAAATTATTTTTTAAAAGTTCGTCTCGAAGTAGGTATTAAGTAGTTAAAAACTAAGATGATGTGTACCCATGGTTTTTTAACTTTTCGATTCTTTTAACCTAATAATTATAACCCACTGGTTCTTCTTTTTATTTGCAGCTTTGTAAAGCGATTATAAAAAAGAGCACTATTTACCTATTAAACTCTTACTAAGCTATACTTCTAAGAAAAGCTGGAACAAAGGAAATACGATCTAATAAGAGATTCTGATAGTCAGAGCAAATTTTGCAATTTATTTTATAAAAAGCATTGCATTCGATTCTCTGAATAAGAGGCTTTGAAACTCACATTCAGTGCTGCATTCGACAGTTTATTGTAGTTTTCCAGTGCAAAAATAGGAAATACGTTTTGACATTTTTACGTATAACACATCACCATCACAAAGTAATGCATAGGTTTTTTATTTTATTTTTTGTTGTAAATTGTTGAAAACAATAATTTAATATTAAACTAAAACAAAATTTATTATTTATTATAAAAGAGTTTTTTCATAAATAATAGGTAATAGGTATTAGAGCTTAAATAATATTTGATGAAAATGGAATTAGGTATTTAGCGTATTTGATTTAATCAATTAGTAATAACATTTTACGTTGTTAACTGATATGTATTTAATTAAACAAAACTTAATCATCTTAAATTCCTTTCGGTTTTATAAAAAAGTACAAATAGATTTTTTACAATATATAGGTATATTAAGTATATCCAGCAAAAGGAAAATGTATCTTTTTGCATCTAACATATCAATATAATAAAATACCTACCAAGTAGTAAGTAGGTTGTTTCTCTACGACAGTTTGACACTGAAATTATTTATTTTGTAGCTTAAAATTGTTGTTGAAATTGGGCCACATGAACACTTTACAAAGTGCTTTAAAATCAAATGAAAAACTGTTATATATATACCTCAAATACTATTAAGGACTAAACATAGATTGGTTATAAGGCGTATGTAATAGTAATAGCGCACAAGAATCATGCTTTTTCATTCTGATTTAAATGGAGAAAGAAAGAGAACGCATGACTCTTGTGTCTATTACTATTACCAATGTATGTTTGGTCCGTTAGGAAGGAATTACCTTAAATGATGCCGATTTACAGTATCCAATAATTAATTTGCAACTCCACACAATTTTTATAATTACCTAATTACAAGAATCACCTTTTTAGAACTAAAAAACGTAAACAAACCATGCAGGTTGCTGGATTTTAGCAGGTAGTTCGTTTCAGATTGTTTATATCGAGTGCCTTAAAAAAGTGTTGGATCTATAATGAGCCTATTATAGAACGCAAATACAAAAAAAATAAATAAATAAAAAATTATACTTTAGTCTTAATGCACGAAAGAAGATATTTGCTCTATTTGCAAAATTAGTAAAGCAATTACAATTCAACCTGGTAATAATATATGGCAAAATTAAGGTCACATTTACAAAAAAGAATTTGACAGCGTCCCAGTGTCTTGTGAAATGAAGGGTACGTCTTCTGAAATGGTCATTTTAAATATTTTTTCGGGTTTTAAGTTTACCCATATTTTTACATAACTACCTACCAGTAAAAAAGGTTGCAATCTATTTTTAATTTGTGTAAATATAAAACATACCAATTATTTGAAGGGAAATTTGCCGGAGCAGGACAAAATCAAAAACCAATTAGACTATTCGCCGACGTTTCGATTTATTGATTAAAATCTTTGACAAGGCTATAACAATAGAGAATTTTTTTACAATAGAGCCAATATTTTAAACATTGATTAGAAAATTGCACAAGAGTTACAATAAAAATTGAAAAAAGGGAAACAATAAACTGTGTGATATTCTCAGTAAATCTTACCTCTAGTCTGAAGTTATAGTAATTAAACAATAGTAAAAAGCCATCTCATCAATTATAGGTACAAAAAGTTAATAACCCAACATAATGTTGAACTAAATATAATTAAAATAAAGTAAGTCAGTTTATTAAATAATCATAACAGTTTTTAGAAAATTAAATGTTTTTAGATGCTAGAAATAAAAATGGCACCATTCTGTGATAACTTTTTGTACCTATAATTGATGAGATGGCTTTTTACTATTGTTTAATTACTATAACTTCAGACTAGAGGTAAGATTTACTGATAATATCACACAGTTTATTGTTTCCCTTTTTTCAATTTTTATTGTAACTCTTGTGCAATTTTCTAATCAATGTTTAAAATAAGGGCTCTATTGTAAAAAAATTCTCTATTGTTATAGCCTTGTCAAAGATTTTAATCAATAAATCGAAACGTCGGCGAATAGTCTAATTGGTTTTTGATTTTGTCCTGCTCCGGCAAATTTCCCTTCAAGTATTCAAGACTACAGGACGCAATTATACTTTGCTATACCAATTATTAAAATGTAATTGCAAGGGATTGGGTCATACAATTTTTACTTTAATTCATTTTAGCACAATTAAAATTAGCAATCATTGCAAAATTCACATTTGTAATATTAAAAACGTCAAAGAAATTTACAAATAACATAAAAACAGCTAGGTTTATTCAATTGTAAATTTGCAATTCTATTTACAAATAACCACAAAATTATTTATAAAAAAAGAGTTTAATATATTAATATCTACATTTCAGGTACGTAAGTACAACAATCTGCGGTGACGATAAATGCCCTACGCCCGACTGGTTAATTGGGATGCTATTCTGGGTGGGCTACTTTAATTCCGCGCTTAATCCTTTAATTTACGCCTACTTCAACAGAGATTTTAGAGAAGCCTTCAAAGACACCTTGATATGTGCTTTGCCTTGTTGTTTTACCTGTTGGAAGAACCCAACAACACCTCGTTACCTCTAGCCACCGGACTTTTCCCCGGCCAGATACCGGGATGAACGACTTTAGCGTTGTTAAATATATGTTGTTTAGTTAATTACACTGTTCCTTTATGCAAGGGTGAGTCAAAAAGAACATACAGGGACGGTAGAAAGTACCGCATATCACTTCAAGAAGTAAAACTTATTTTAAGAGAAAGATTCTTAACTGTAGATCGTCTCTTTTTATTTTGTATGTTACAATTTAACGAAAAATGTCGCGAAGCATAGAAACTGTGGCTATGTAATGTTGGTTGCCTAAAATCTAGAAAAAAGACCACTTTCTGATCATTGCTTAGTGGGTTTATAACAGGTAATTTTAATTAAAAATTGTGCTTACCGGCAACATAAATTAACAAGGCACAAGTTGACATATTCTAAAGGTCCATCAATAATCGTTTAAATACAGAATTTTGACAATTTAGAAGCACTCTTTTTTTGCATTTTAAATTGCCAAAATTCTGTATTTAAACGCTTATTCATGGATCTTTAGAATATGTTAACTTGTGCTTTGTTTATTTATGTCGGTAAGCACAATTTTTAATTAAAATTAACTCTTAGAAACTCACTGAGCAATGACCAGAAAGTGCTGTTTTTTGTAGATTTTAGGCAACCAACATTAACCAAAGTTTCTTTGCTTATCAAAATTCCCCTTAAATAAAACCAAAATATTACAAAATGTTATCAATAAACTCCAAATTAAGTTAATATAAAATTCAATTGGCTGAAGGACTTCAGTCAATGGTCTCAATAAAGATATTTTTTATTTATTATATTATAATTTAAATTTTAAAGTGCAAATCATAGAAAAAATGAATAAGGTAATGCATGTTTCATTTAAAATAAAAAAAAGTAGCTTCACGTATCAGTCAATTAAAAGACTCTGTATACAGGCTGTCCAAAAATCGGCACATTAACCCGACGGTACGCTATTGGGGCATGCCTAGAGATTTTAGAAAAATGTCAAAAAATATCCATCTAATATTTTCTTGGAAATAAGTCTCTTTTGCGCCAATTTTTGGACACCCTGTATTGTTAGTTTTTATTTAATTGCAAAATTAAAAATAATCTGAAGAAAAAAAGGTTTTAAAATAAGTATTTATGCAAATTTCAAAGCAATATTCGTTACTTTCTACCATTTTTTAAGATGTAAAATGGTTCCTTGTGTAAGAATTTGTACCTGTTGTATTAGATTTTTTATGCTAGATGCTATTTTCGTTACCTAAAAGTTTTCCAAAAAATGTATTTAAACAAATTTAGGTTTTGTTATTTTTAAAGCTCTATATATCGTTTAATGTATTTCTACGAACTTTAATTTAATTTTTTTTACGCCAACGCAGTGAAATATTTGACCAAACAATTATGTGGTTTAACATAAAATGGAGCAAGTTTTATATTGAAATTTTTATTTTAATTTAAAAGCAATATTGGGTTTATTGAATTAATAAAAACCGGTTTTTAGCAGAATTAAATTTGTCGAATAGTTTTTCTAACCTAAAACAGTAATACAATATTGATCTAGGACCTTTTCCTAATAAGGTAATTCTAAATGTGAGTTGCATAACATTCAAAAGTTTTGGGTAATAATAATAAAGCTCCTAACTGTTACTGTAAAAGCAGGTGCAAGTAATAATAGTTTTTCGCAGCGTTAATTTTCTGCTATTTAATAAAGATATCCATTTCATAAAGTTATTTGAATTCTTGTGCAGTCTAATGCGCCGAATGGGGTTTTATCATAAAAATTATAGCAGGAAAATGATGATAAAATCTTATGATATTATACTGATTTCCTGCTGTGAAATGCAGCTCTAGAGCCATAAACTTTTTACAAATGGATTTAAGGAAAGAATAAGCTATCTAAAAATTAATCTTTTCGTTTAAAATATTCAGAATGTAGGACAGATTGGATTTTATTAAAGAGTTATAAAATGGCGAATGCGCCGGGATAGCAATTATTGAATATCTCCAAAGAGTGTAATTTTCTATAATTAGAATTTTAAAGGGGAATGTCTCAAAGCATAAAAACTGTGATTATGTAATGTTAGTAGCCTAAAATCAGCAAAAAATAGTGCTTTCTGGTCATTGCTCAGTGGGTTTATAAGACTTAATTTTAATTAAAAATTGTGCTTACCAGCTACCGAAATAAACAAAGCTTAAGCTGACATATTCTGAAGGTCCATCAATAAGTGTTTAAATACAGAATTTTGTCAATGTAAATCCAAAAAATAATGCTTCTAAATTGCCATAATTCTGTATTTAAACGCTTATTGATGGACTTTTACAATATTTTTTTTTTTTTTTTATTAACTTATTTTACATCGGTCTGATTCTGCAACTATGGCTTAATACCGATGCTCTGAGTGAGACTACCCCCAACCGAGAAATTTTGTCGTATCCCTTCCTCTCTCAAAGATGGGTAGAGCTCTTTTACGTGCACATGAGCACACGGGACCGCATCTTTTACTTCGTCTTCCGAGCGAAGGTATCACTAGAAACATTTATCCCACCAGTAAATGTTACCAGCAGACTTTTTTCATTTTTGGATCACTCCCGGGTTCGAACCCGGGTCACTTTGGTGAGAGGCAGTGATACTTACCTCGACACCATGCCTGCTGGCTTTACAATATTTAACTTGTGCTTTATTTTGCCGGTAAGCACAATTTTTATTAAGATTAACTGTTATAAACCCAGAAAGTGCTGTTTTTTGTTCATTTCAGGCAAGCAACGTTATCAGCACAGTTCTTACTTCGTGACATTCCGGTTAAAGTGTTTTAGTTTCTTAAAATAGTCTCTTTAGGTTAGAAATAAATTCAAATAGGAAATTGTTTTAATTCAGAAAACCTTATTCTAGTTACTTAAACTTTTCTACGCGCTAAAAACCAGACTGTAAACAAATAAAAAAACTTACTGTTGTGTAAATAATGGATTTTGTAGCTGCGTATTTATAGGATTAAATTGAAGATAAAATAGAAAAATACATTTTAATACCATGATAGGTACTCTTTTATAAATTTTAAAGACGTATATTTAAAAGATTTACCGTTCATAATTCCATCATGGCAAAGGTGAAGCATTATTTACTCATTACTTAATTAAAGTTATGTTTTTCGTTTGATTTAATACTGAATCACTTTGAGGTCGGTCAATACTTGTTACTCATGTGCATTGGTAGGATAAGGTCGACTTTATATCTTTGATATTGAACTTGGAAATATTCCAAGCATCTCTTCAGCTTTGAAAGCGGCGCGTCTCAGACAGTCTAGTCTGGAAAAGTTATAGGGTGTTCTATTTCTTGGAAGATATCTGATATAACGTCGCTCCAGAATTGAAATAAACTATTAATTTTTTTCCGCACACAGTAAAAAATTGATTAATTGAAAGTTGTAGCAATTTCTGCTTAACATTGTAAAAAGTTATTTTTTCACATGTCTTTTAATTTTTAGAGTCTATTTTTTTAGGTATTTTAAAATAACGCAGACACGGACGGATATAGAATAAGGATTCAAACTGCCAATCAAAAAGATACTTTTAGACATGACTTGTATCTTCTTCAAGTTCACTGTTTTTTTACTTCACTCAATAAGCCGATTCAAAACACGTCTGCTAAACTTTTACTTTAAGTAGCTACCTATTTCCTTTATTAAAGAAAGTACGCGAAAGGAGTTATTTATGGGGTAACAACAATTCTAGGGATCGTTGTGTAACAAAAACTAAACAACAAAATTTTTCCTTTTACGTTTAAAAAATTCCTTTGGCAACTAAAAGTCCATATTATATTTATATCAGGTAAATATAAATAGGTACCTACGTTATTTTCTAGATAGTCTTTCAGAAATTAATGGTGCATGTCATATTTTAATTAAATAGTCATTAGTTATATCAATAAAAATTATTTACATACAGGATGCCCTCTTTTTTCTGGTCTATGCTGTATTCCAAATTTTATTGACTTATTTTTTTTTTGGACATCCCGCATAAAATTGTTTCATTGTTTATTATTACAAAAAAATAAATAAAACGTAGGTTAATTTATTTAACAAAAAGCAGTCCCGTATTAGGAATTTAAAATCAAAGTTACCTTTACTGCAATTTACTAATTTAATTTCTAGATTAATTCAATACCGCTAAATTAAATTATTGCCCATTTAATTAAAGATTTGTTTGGTGGTTGTATAATCCTCTTTTATGGTATTTTAATGATAAAATCGATGATACTTAACTATACAATAAAACAACAACCATTACAAGAGTAATATTGTAAATAAACAAATAATATAAAAAACTACATTATAGGTTCTGAGTTATTTTAACGTTTGGAGCAAAGTACCTACGTATTTGTTTTTATTAAATTTTATTTAAACATGATCCTTTATCAAGAATATCAGATATCTTTTTATTTCCGCTTTTTTTACTTATTTAAAATAAAATTTCCGCACCAATAACATTTGCTTGCAACTTTAAAATTCAGTCAATCTTTATTCTAAAAAAAATTTTATTCTTTAAAAAATAAATGGTCGGTTTTTATTAGTTAATAAATCCGTAATATTGCTGTTTTACCTTACCCCTAGATTAATTATTTCCTTACCTAATACGGTGCTGATATAATCAGAAAAAATAATTGTTTATAATATAAAAAACCAAAAATAGCCCAAGCAAATATTTTAACTGCTGACTACACGCAAAGAAAGTTCATTAAAGTTCACCTTGCTACCTACTTATGAATATAAAATATTAAACTGCTGAGGCAGTTTATTAAAAAAAAATACTTAATGTTGAATAAAAAAGTAAACATACCTACTAAGAGCAATAAACTTAAGACTATTACTTATAAAAATTTACATACCCTTTTAATTTGTTTGAGAACTGAGATATACGATATACGTAACAATTTTGAGATATTTATAAAAATAAATCTACATCAAAAGGTATCTTAAATGAGAATCCTTTTTGAAAAATAAAACCTACAAAACATTTTTTTTTTTAAACAAATTTAAATATTTGTTTTATTAATCTCCTACTGCATTGGATTAGCTACATTTCAAAATTTTAAAGGGACAACACCGCCACTTGTTTTTGCTAAAGCCTTCTGTATGATAAATAGCTTCCGGTCGTACACCAACTAAACTAGGTATCAGATATTAGGGAAACTCTTGGAGAAATCCTGCAATTGAAATGCAGATCTGCTAATTTCCTTTCCTTTGCTTTAAAATAAGAGATTCAAATTCACAGATCTTCTATAATCTGTGCTGCTAGAAGCTCGTCTAAGTCATCTTCGTTGAGCTTCTGTCAATTCTACTAAACAGCACATCTACATCGTATATTAAAACTAAATGTAGTTTTGAAAACTAGAAAAATAGGGCTACAAATGTATTGTGGTTTCATATAAATCGGTTATTTCTTTGTGTTTAAAATCTGACTTCAAAAAACAAAAATATTGTAATGATTTTTGAAGTCAGATTTTCGACACAACAAAATATGCAATTTAAATGAAACCATAATACGTTTGTAGTCCTATTTTTCTAGTTTATAAAACTACATTTTGTTTTAATATACGATGGGGCCCTCGCCCCTCATGTAGATGTACTATTTAGTAGAATTAACGGAAGCGCAACGGAGATGACTTATACGAGCTTCTAGGAGCGCAGATTAGAAGGTCTGTGATTTTGAATCTCTTCCTTTAATCCTGCCAATTGCATCATCTCTGCACGAGTTGAGTCTGTAGTCTCTACAAAATCCTTTGCTGCCTCAGTGACACGAAGTTGCATCGTCAAAGACTTCTCGTTAGGTGTTTCAAAGGTTTGCAAAGGTTATTTTGAAGCTTTCTTTTATAAACTGAAGATTTACGCACTTCAACTCAAAAGGCGGAGAAGCTAAGCTAAATTTAGATCCTTCAAAAGGACATTTTCAATGTTTCTTGATAATTGAAGTGAAAAACTAACACTACTATTAAGTTCTTTGCAAACAAACTTAATATAAATTATTTTGTAATTCCTTAAATCATTAAATGTAAACTTTACTAAAAATGCATACATAGATCCTTTTCTTACAATAACATTTACATCGTTTCCCAAAAGGCTTCCTTCCCCTATTCTTAATATAAGAATTTTTAGACATCCTTTTAAATTAAAACATTTTGGTAGTATTTTTACTCATTTTCTTTTATTCTTACTACATTTTTACCGAAATAAAATGCTTTGCTTTGGCTAGGAAAATAATTACTCAAGTTTTTCTCTAGACCACAACCGTCCTTTGGGAAGCAACCTTTCGCAAATATAGCTTCATGAAAATTAATCACCACCTGGCCTAGATAGTCTACATAAATCCCATTTGGCTAGGAATAAATAGAATAGCCTCTGTAGACATTTCCGGACACTTTATACAGGAAATGTCGCAAAGCAAAGAAACTGTGACTATGTAATTTTGGTTGCCTAAAATCAACAAAAAACAGCACTTTCTGGTCATTGCTCAGTGAGTTTATAAGAGATTATTTTAATTAAAAATTATGCTTACCAGCAACATATAAACAAAGCACATTCTAAAGGTTCATCAATAAGCGTTTAAATACAGAATTTTGGCAATTTAAAAGTACTATTTTTTTGCATTTTAGATTGACAAAATTCTGTATTTAAACGCTTATTGATGGACCTTCAGAAATTTCTACTTGTGCATTGTTTATTTATGTTGCCGGAAGCACAATTTTTGATTAAAATTAACTCTTATAAAGCCACTGAGCAATGACCAGAAAGTACTGTTTTTTGTTGATTTTAGACAACCAACATTACATAACTACAGTTTCTATGCTTCGCGACATTCCTCATTAATCAACAACAAAAGGCAAATTTTTAAACACTGTCTGTACAACAAAAAAACAAACTTTTCACTTGAGCGTCAATAATTCTCTTTTATATTTGATTTTTTGTGCGACACCTTACTGTTTTTGTCTCCTTTAAAGGTTACTAAAGCAAAAAAAGGGAATAAATCCTTGTAAATTTAAAGAATAAAAACGAGTCAGCCGTTATTCTTCACAGAGTAAAACACGATGATATACCTACCCGGGATTAGGTAAAGAAACGTGTCATATTTTAAAACTTTCGGCTCATTCCAGTTTTATCCTGATATCCCAATGGTGCATTATCCCAGGAAAACTGTCACTTCTTTAAAATGAATAATGTGGAATCTTTCAATGCTTCATTTAAACCTTCGAAATTGATGTTTTTAGTAGATACCTAATGATGTAGATCGGCAAAATTCACTGGAAAAGATAAGCTTTTATGAATATCTCAAATAAATTGCAATGTACTGTGATATTATACTAAATGAGGTGTTAGAATATTGATGAAATGTGTATATTTTTTGGGTTGATGGTGACTGAAAGTAAATTAATGAAGATGTATTTCGTTTTGTAAATATTTTTCATGTTTTTTTACTTCTTTTATACCAGAAATTATAAATGTTGATCGTTAATTTTTATATGTATGTGTAAATAATATAATGTACTTGTAGCGTTAACAATTTTACACGCAAAGGTATAATAAAAATTATGTTGGTTGTATAGTTATAAGGTTTAAAATAATTTGTTTTAAAATTAAAAAGCTTGGAGTAATTCCTGTTCCTTATTCCCATGCTTCCAAAAACACTATTAATTTTATTTTGTAGCTGCCATATATCATACATAAGAAAAAATAATAAGCACTAAGTTTTTAAAATCATTCAAACTTGCATAAAATGCAAAAAAAACAACTAATTTTATATGATTCTTATGTATTATGTCTTATGCAGAATTTATGGCAGAACCTCAACTTAGACAATTAGTTTAATTGTTAAATAAAATATAATTATTATAGGCACCTAATTTATTTTTATTTTCTTGTAGGTATTTCTAAGATCTCAGGATTTACCTGGGTAATTACTTATTGTAAAAAAATGATATTCTCATACTGTGATTATTTATTTACAAATATTTATTTTTATGAATAAATCGGTTTCAGATTTAAAGTAGGCAATTCACCAACAAAAGGATATTAGGGTAGGATTAGGAAAATTCACAGAAATCACTTTCTACTAAGTCGAAAGTGGTTTTTATGGTTTCTCTTTATTTTTTATTTCTGTACATTTTCCTTTGTTTTATTTCTTGATGTACTTATATATTTTGCTGTGATTTAAATATTTATATTTTTAAAATGTACATAAAATGTAGGTAAAATAGCGAGCGAGCAAATAGATAAAAATAAGCTTTGACTAAAATTTAATAAAAATGAGTTAACAGATTTTAAAATTTTACATAAAATTAGTTTTAGTGCACCTGATTTTTAGTTTCTTGCCTATTAAGTGAAATATTTTAAAACCAATGTAGTATTTAGTGTTTTGCTTTGAGTTCAAACAGATTTTTGAAAGAAAAAAAAACTCATAAAAGTCAAAATCGATCCTCAAGACTATTCAATAAATAGAATGTTATTTAGTTAAAAAATACCACGTCAAAGCTTTAAAAGACAATCTCTCATAGGCCTATTTTGTAAAGTCATGTAAAAAATGTAAAACAAATGAATATCATTCATGTTACATGTCATATAATAAATAAATATATTGTTTGTTAAACATAAAAATTGTTTAATTTTTTCCAACTATTTTAAATTAAAAAAAAATATGCCGAATTGTCCGAATTCATAAACTTTCATTTTATCGAGAAATCATTTAAGGTAAAAAAATTAAGGCAGCTTGTTTACATAATATTTTGATAAAGGTTCATGAATTTGGCATTAAGTAAAGGTATTTTTTCTAAAAGCTCGGTTTTATATTTTGTAATATTTGTATTTTTATTTGAAGCTTAAAAAAAATGATTAATCTGCGTTCGGCTGTATTTGACAGCATGACCGGAGGAAATATTTGATATATTCAGATTTTTTAGATAAAAAAGCAAATCTTTTTGTTATACAGGGTGGTCCAAGCAAAAGTTTCCACCCCCATTAATTCCTGAACGAATTTGTTCTGGAGGAACTGCCGCGACACGTCATTTTTATTTTGGAGGGGGACATCTAATTAGGGTATTTTTTAATTTTTTTGTTCAACCCTCCAAGCGGGGTGATTACCCCATCAAAAATTTTAAATGGCACTACGGGTCAAGTGGGGTCTTATTTGAAAGCTACAATTTTTCTCTTTTCAAAAAAAAACATTTTTTCAAAATCGGGCGAAAATTTTTCAAAATTTTTATTTTTTTAAATTTTAAATTTAATCATATTTTACGCTTCTTAAAAAGAAAATGCTTAGACAGGTCGATTTTCTTTCGAAGAAGAACATCTAACAACATATTTCTTAATTTTTTTCTTTAACCCCCCAAGCGGGGTAATAACCCCATCAATAATCTTTAATGACCATTCTGGGTAAGTGGGGCCTTATTTGAAAGCTACAATTTTTCTCTTTTCAGCAAAGTAAAAAATTTTAAAATCGGAATTTTTCGAAATTTTGTTGTTTTTTTTTATTTTAAATCTAAAAGTAAATTTACACAACTAAAAATTTTGATTTTTTAAGAAATTATTCTTAAAAAAGATAAAAAATGTTATTTCAAGAATAGTTTCTTAAAAAATTTACTTTTAGATTTAAAATAAAAAAAAGCAACAAAATTTCAAAAAATATTTGTCCGATTTTAAAAATTTTTATTTTGCTGGTAAGAGAAAAATTGTAGCTTTTAAATAAGGCCCCACTTACCCAGAATGGCCATTAAAGATTATTGATAGGGTTGTTACCACGCTTGGGCGGTTGAAGAAAAAAATAAAGAAATATGTTGTTAGATGTTCTTCTTCAAAAGAAAATCGACCTGTCTAAGCATTTTCTTCTTAAGAAGCGTAAAATTTGATTAAATTTAAAATTCAAAAAAATAAAAATTTTGAAAAATTTTCGCCCGATTTTGAAAATATTTTTTTTTTTGAAAAGAGAAAAATTGTAGCTTTTAAATAAGGCCCCACTTGACCCGTAGTGCCATTTGAAATTTTTGATAGGGTAATCACCCCGCTTGGAGAGTTGAACAAAAAAAATAAAAAATACCCTAATTAGATGTCCCCCTCCAAAAAAAAAATGACGTGTCGCGGCAGTTCCTCCAGAACAAATTCTTTCAGGAAATAATGGGGGTGGAAACTTTTGCTTGGACCACCCTGTATTAATTAAACATTAGCGAACAGATTTATAAACAAAAGTTTTAAAATAATTACGAAAACTAAGGTAAGTTAGTCAAAAAATTTCATTTGCATATGTCTTCTGTTTCAGGTAGGTCAACAAAACAGATAATTTATGTTGTAACTTATCTAGGACAGGCTTTTGTTCAACTTTACTTTTTTTTTCATGGATATCTAATTTTTTTTTGTCGATTTAATTGTGAGACAGACTGTAAAGAATTTGTCAATTTATAGTAGCAAATTAGTAAAAGCTAAAGTCACATAACATCAAACCAAATTTGTAGAATTACAAACAAGATCAAAGGTAAAGGTATTCAAATAATCATTTGTTTTCGTAAAACAGAGCCTTTTGAGAGAACTAAAGGAATGTGGAAAGTTCTAGATTTAAATAAATAAAGATCATAGTTAGGCATGTTTACTGGGTCTTTATTATTAATTATTTGGTTAATAACAAACTTGATAATAGATTTGTGCTTTATTTTCTTTCAACTTTGGATAAGCAATAATATTATTGTAATCGTTAAATCTAGGAAATCTATTTCTGCAAAATGTATGCTTGCTAATAAAAACCCATTATTGAATATTGGTAAAAGACCTTCAATTTAGGTATAATGCCTACATATTTTGTTAAACCTATTTTCTTATTAAATTTAGCTTTAAAGTAGGCCATGGTTTTCTGATACCAGGAATTGCCTCTGCACGATTTAAATTGCTGGGTAGTTGATGACCTCTAATCAAAATTCAATACAAAACGAAAACTATGATCAATATCCATTATTTGAACCTACTTTACTAGTTTAATCATATTTTTAGGGTGTGTTCTAAAAAACTAAACAAGTTTTCTGCTAAATTTTGTTTTTTTCAATGATTTCAAATGTTATTTTTAGTTTTCACATTATTATTATTAGCAGAAATAAACTAGGCCAAGTGGGTATTTTAAAATGTAACTTCAGAGTATATTCCCGTCTGTCCTCTTTAAATCGAGCTTTAAATGATATATTTTTTTGTTATTATAGCCCATAATATGACATAATAAAGAAGCTGGATAATTCTTACAATAAAGTTTAATGTTTAACCCCGTGTTTTACAAACACGTTCCTGTTGTTAAAACCACAACAAAGAAACAAAATGCAACAAATTACGCATTAATTGTTTTAAGTGAAAAAAGTAACTAAATATCCCACGTATTCTAAAATAAACAAATAAATAAAAGAATGGCGAGACAAGAAAAGAAGAAAACCCTTTTTATTTTGTCGTCAGTCTATATTTAGATTATCTAAGTTTTAAACACTGACGTGGAAAATATTTTGTACCACAGGTTTCATATTTCCAAAACAAAACCATAAAACATTTTCTTTTGAACAATTCATAAAATATATGATTACTCCTATTGTTAGCGCTTTTTAGATCAAAAAGTTACGTCCATTTATCCTCCATGTAACATAATATTTACTTTGAAGGCTCCTAAATGTAATGGACAGTAGCGTTTCTATTATCTCAGCGATATTGAAAGCATTTCTGCTGGCACTCTTGCACGGATGGTCATTCTACAACTAATTTTCCTGACAGGCGGAAAGTAACTACCTAAGTAAACAGAGTTTCTGTTTTCAGAAAACACCGGTATGAGATAAATAAAATTAAACTTTATTTGAGACGCGTTTTATTTAAATTGTCCTAATAAATAAAGAGCTGGCAATAAAAAGAACAAGGCATCGAACGTTGTAAGCATCTGTTAATTTGACTAACTTCGTATTAAGTCGAGATAATTTAGATTAAAAATTTAAAAAGAAATCTGTAAAATAAAGATTTCTTTAATTTTTAAAGTGTATTTTTTTCTTATTTCGAAGGAACACCGATAGATGCGTTTTCATTGCGCATGCTTTGTATTAGTTAAATTGATGAAAAAGTGCACTAACTTGGTCACGTTAAGTTCGCGTTAGTTTAAGTGGCGTTAAGCCAATACAAGTATCTTTAAATGGACCTTTAAGATTGAAACGACTTTCGGAAACATTTTACAGAGACATAAAAAAGTTGACATGCCTCAAACAGAAGTTTCCTGTTTTTGGTATTAAAGGTTTTATAAAATTAATGATTTTTTGATATGCCCGACTGCAGATTGCAATCAATACTGCCAACGTTAAATTTTTATAGCAGTTTTTTAAAACATGGTTGTCTGAAACTCTTAAAAATACACTTGCCTTATTCAGTATACACAAAATAGAAAAAAAAAACTACGTCTAAAATGTTAAAATCTAAATGGGAACCTTAATCTTTGTCATAATTTTATTCTGCACTGAATTAGAAGGTTATTTCCTAAGGTAATTACTTACCTAAACGTATGAATGAGACGTTAAATTATAAATTAAATTTGCAAACGTTAATGTGAATTGTAAAGAAAAATTATCAAAATGGGTTTTCTAGAATAGAAGTTAAAGTTAGGTTTAAAGTTATAACTTTTGACACATTCATAGGTAGATTAAGATTTGAGAAATGTGCACTAAGATTACTGAAACGTTCTGGCGTTAATAAATAGAATTATTCCCTAGTCTTATTAGTATACATTTATATGGTTTAAATAAAATTAAGTCGTTCTTCTAACAGGGAAATAGTACCTAAATTGTTTTTAGAAGAAAAATAAGTTTTAAGGTCCATTTAGAAACACTTAATTGAATTTGTTCAAATTTACGAAAACTTAACGTAACCCGAGACCTAACCAAATTAGTGCATTTAGAGATTCATTAATTTAACTAATTCAAAGCATGCGCTATAGAAACTAAGAAATATATTTTTAAAATTAAAGTAGGTAATCTTTTTATCTTGTAGATATCTTTTTAACCTTGTTCTTCCTAATTTTTTAAAAACTTGGCATAGTATGATATTGTGCCGATAAATGGCACTAGTTGGAAACTGTGACTGAGGCCTCAGCATTTCGACTTAACACAAAATTAGTCAAATTAAAAAAAATAATTTATAGATAAGATTTCAACTTTCGAATAATTTATCTAATTTTTTGTTAATTCGCGATAACTCAATAAAGTGGCGTTAATTTACGTAAATTATAAATCGGCTTTTATAGTTTGTTTAATTGTATACGATAGGTTAAAATTATTGCAAAAATATTTTAGACTATACAGGGTGTCCGCGTTTAATTTGCTTTTTTTGATATGGCAAAATTCAAAAAACTGCTTTTACCGAATATCTTGGAATTTTTCCAGCTATTTGCCATATCAAAAAAAAAACAAACTATACGCGGAGACCCTGTATGTATATGCTGACTACCGTAAACATGAATTTAATAACAAAGGAAGGTTCAAACTCTATGCCAAATGCGAAAACTTGAAATAGGTAAATGCAAGCAATTCGAACATAAAATGTAGCTACTCAGGTAAGTATAATGGAATAAAATAACCTTCTTTTTTTACTTTGTAGCAAAAGCAAGGCACTCTAAAAAGTAACATGAGATATACCAAAACTTTATATCAATGTCAGTTTTAACTATTTTAGTCACTATGTAGCTGATATGCCACTAATAAGAAAAGAAAAATCGGCCAAACATTGCCAAAAGGAAAATAAATTGTCAAACTTTACAAACTTCCAACAAAAAGAGTGCAAAACTTTCCTCATACCAGGAAAGACGCTGATAGAAACTAAAAAGCAAATCCCAAAAGTCGTATTAAATTTAAACACGAGTTTGTATTTGGTGTTTGGTAAAAGTATACATCCTTGAAATATTAAAAATAAAGACTTTAATAAAAGAGAAAATTATTTTTTCTTTAAAACACTTATCGTACGCCTTGATTAAACTTAAAACAATTCTTTAACTATGTCTTGCAAGCCGTGGGTAAAATAACACTTTACCCATGGGGTGAAGTTGCAACAAGTTCTTTATCCACGGGCCGAAGTTAGCGTTACTCGCAGAAAATAACAGATGACATTTTTATTGTATTTATTTTAGTTGTCAATAACGTATAATTTGGTGTCGCTTTTTAATAAAAATGAATTAAAGATAGTAAGAAAGTAAGTAAAAATTTAGGTATATGTTTACATTTCCTAAAAATTAAAACCATAGCAAATGTTGTTAGTGTTAATTTTTACGGATTTAAATAAGTCTGCAAAAAAAACGCGTTGAAGCTAAAACCGAGAGTTTTTGGAGAATTTTTATAATTGTAGACAGCACCTATTATACAGGGTGTATCACGACGAG
Organism: Cartodere bifasciata; assembly: GCA_963920755.1. Taxonomy (NCBI): domain Eukaryota; kingdom Metazoa; phylum Arthropoda; class Insecta; order Coleoptera; family Latridiidae; genus Cartodere; species Cartodere bifasciata. The sequence goes on along the minus strand of OY987196.1, from coordinate 16,902,094 downwards.
TTTAAGGCATACGTATCTCAAAAACGGTTTGCTATATTTTTCTTAAATTTGGTATACAAAAGTTTTGGGGTAGGACGCATCTACCTAAAATATTTTCAACTTTGTGCCACTTCCGGTTATACCGGAAACTACTATCAACTTTGTTATTTTAAATGGAACTACCTATTTTTTTTTCGGTATTTTCATTCCTTTTCACATATTAAGTAAACTTTGCAAAAAAAAATTCAAAAAAAGTTTTTCATTATTTTGTAATCAAGGTTTTTCGAATTTTTTTTACTGTGGTAAAGGTTAAGAAGATTACCGATTATTCAAGACCTAATGAATGATTTTAATTGCGGATTTGGCTTACGGTGAAATAATGGTCCGAGCATCTACTTTTGTGATTATAAATGCAAAAAAAATCAACCGGAAGTGAGATATCGGCCACTAAACCTGCCTCTTTAAAAATTAAATTATCTCATTTTTTTTAAATGGAATGCCATAATTTTTTTGTTGCTTCTAACTGGGGTTTTTAATACCTTTCGAATGATGTATCATTGTCCTATACCTATCTCTAATAGTTTTCGAAATAATAATTTATTTTTATTGTTACATGTTATTAGGGCAAAATTGGAGTTTTTATGGAAAAATCCAGTGAGTCATGAAAACAAAAAACTATTTTAGAATACATTTTAAAGAAAAGAAGAAGTATCTGTCACTCCACAATGAATTTAAATGTGGCAAACGTCAAATAGTTGTTTTTTGTTTTCATGACTTACTAGATTTTTCCAAAAAAACTCTAATTTTGCCGTTATTGCATGTAATTATAAAAATAAATTATTATTTCGAAAACTATTAGAGATAGGTATAGGACAATGATACATCATTTAAAAGGTATTAAAAGCCCCAGTTAGAAACAATAACAAAAATTATGGCATTACATTTAAAAAAAGTGAGATAATTTAATTTTTAAAGAGGCGTGTTTAATGGCCGATATTTTACTTCCGGTTATTTTTTTTTTAATTTTTAATCACAAAAGTAGATTTTGGGACCATTATTTAACCGTAAGCCAAAACCGCAATTAAAATCATTCATTAGTTTTTGAAAAATCGATTATCTTCTAAACCCTTACCACAGTAAAAAAAATTTGAAAAACCTTAATTAAAAAATAACTAAAAACTTTTTTTGAATTTTTTTTTGCAAAGTTTACTTAAAATTTGAAAAGGAATGAAAATATCAAAAAAAAATAGGTAGTTCCATTTAAAATAACAAAGTTGACACTAGTTTCCGGTATAACCGGAAGTGGCACAAAGTTGAAAATATTTTAGCTAGATGCATGTTACCCCAAAACTTATGCATACCAAATTTGAAAAAAATATAACAAACCATTTTTGAGATACGTATGCCTTATACTCGTCGTGATACACCCTGTATATGGTAAAGTTAAAGTAGAGGTGGGATTTGGAATCTACATAACCGTTTATCGAATAGTACAACAACTTTGTATCTTCATTTCTACTTCCAAAACGTTTTTTCTAACCTAACTTTTCTTCAAATGAAAATTTTTTTCTTCTAATAAGTCCGATATTTTTTGATTTTGGGGTCGTAAAAAAAGTATAGTTCGTAACACGTTTAATAAACGTCTTTATAAATCCCTTGCTTGCGCTCGTGTTTAACAAACTCGTGAATAAAATCTCGTTTAAAAAACTTGATACAAAAACTACTATTTATTACTGTTATGCTGTAAAATAAAAATCTGCATTGCGGTTTATGTTTTTTTTGCCACTTTTTAAGTAAAGTAACTGTATAACAAATAATGTTTCTAAGAGTCCTAGCGTAAAAATAAATGAAAAGTACAAAACCTTATCAATTTATAAACCTATCGATTCTCGCTTACCATCGTTTAATGAAATAACGTATGGCGCGGTTAGGTATTAAAGTTAGCGTTTAATAGGTTTTTATCGATTTTTTTTACCACCCTATTATGAGGTAACCTTCGAACTAGTGATCTTAAGCATCGACATGCATACTGACCCCTATTCCTTTTGCTACATCACCACATCATGCAACTACCTCATTAAACTTCATACGGGCTGACAAGGCCAAAATTGCATCAAGGTCTTCTAAAAGGTTTTTTATGGAACATTTAAGAATCTGCTTATAAAGGATGTTTCAACACAAAGGGCAGGGTAATGTTTTAGACGGAAAAAATAAAAGAAAAATACTACAAACTTAAGTTCGATTGTATTAAAACTTGTATTCAAGAAACTTTTTTTTTTAATGGACGTATCTCCCCCTATATCACCAATTTTCGGAAATGTTTTAAAGCCTTATACCGAGCCTAGGTAAGTTACATTTTTGTGTTAGGGAAGGGTGGAAATTTTCCTAAGCTACTATATACAGGGTGCCTGCAGAAAATTGTCAAAACAATCTGTCACCCCAGGAGATAATATTAGGCCCCAAAGTGCGATACTTAAAACGTTTATACCTTAAAAATTCCAGCACATATTAGCAAAAAAAGACCCGAATGCAAAGGTATACAGACCATCTAAAACAATTTTACTATTTGTTTAAACGCTCAAATAACATTCTTATAATAAACTTTATTTTGCATAATTTTCATAAAATGTTGACAAAAATCTGATGCAAAAATATGATCAAGAATCATAGAATGGGTTTTTAAATGCACATTCTTGGACAGAGTTGTCAAATTTGTCAACCTTCAACCTATTCTCCTAAGAAATTATAGAAATGGATTTTTTTTAACAATTTGTCAAGGATCCCTAGGCCATGTCCAAACAGCGTACCAAACAGGTGATGCGCCAATTTTGTACATCCTGTACAGGATGTCCTAGAATTGGCGCACGTTGTTGGGGCATGCATTGAGAAACCCCGAAAATTGTTAAAAAAAATCTATCTATCATTTACCCTCTGAGATATGAGGCCCCAAAGTGTGAAACTTTAAACGCTTGTACCTTAAAAAGAACGGCACATATTAACGGATACAAAGACACATTCTATCTTTAACTATTTTAGTATTTGTTTCTCAATTTCACAAAATTTTCATGAAATGAAGCTGACAACATTGTCAATAAAATCTGATTCAAAAAGGTTTGGTCAAGAATCATAAATGGGTTTTAAAAGGCGCTTTCCTTAACAAAGTTGCCAAGTTTATTAAACCTTAACCGTATTTTTCTCAGAGATAAGAAATGATCGATTTTATTTAACAATTTCTCTCTTCCTAAGCATGCCTCAACATCGTACTATACAGATAGTGCGCCAATTTTGGGACATTCTGTATAAAGAATCAAATTTGCAACAAACCTTTTGAGTATTTTTATTTGTTTCATGTGTTATTAACAAAAAAAAAAACATGAAAGCAATAGGGGTATTTATCGACGACACCTGAGCTGATTTTCAATTTATTCAGAAGTTTACACTTTGAATACATACATGACTTTGTTACCTATAATTAAATGAAACCTGCTGTGCATAAAATTGAATTCTTTGGTTTTCATGAAATTAAATCCGCCGCGAGGAACATGGTAGCTATCCCTTGCGCAAGTTTTAATCAAAAATTAATAAGACAAAAAAAAGTGCGCCTTTAAAAAAGTGCAGGTAATTAAAAACGTTTAAATTAGGAACAAATTTCAGGTATTAAAATTTCAAAGGTTTTCTAGGGAAAGCTAACAATTGAAATGGAATTTCACAGTTGTTGTTTAAAATTAATATGTCTGTTTAGGTCAGCATACTTTTGCCAATACAGGTAAAAAAATTAAATTGTTTTCTGTTTGATGTTGCTGCAATTTGTAGCTTGCGTTAACCAGCAACAAAAACAAAACATTTGACCTCCTAAAAATGTAAGCGCTGCAGTAAAAAACACCTATAGGCATTTTACTACACCGGATCTAGTATAATGAACAATTTGTAATATCACCTTTCAATCCAGTTTTTACAATTTAAAGAATTAAAAATAGAATTGAACACGAAAGACATTTTTGCAGTTAAAAGGAACTGAACTGAAATGATTATTTTTAGAATTACAAAATAAAATGCCAAGGAAAAATGTAAATCAGCACTAATCGGATTACGTTTTGATATCTAGATAATTAAATTTTAACTTTTTGTTCTAAAAATAATTTGTAGGTAAGGAATAAGGATGCTTGCACTGACCTACATTAAACGGTATATTTATAATAATATGTATATTAAAACATAGAGTTTTATAAAGATCGTTTTATAGCACGCGTCCAGGTTTGGAAAACGAGCCGCGCACTGGGGACTTTCCAAAGGACAAGTGCTAAAAAACTCCTTATAAAACGAGTTTTTTTATACTATTTTTTTATATTTTGTTTCATTTAATATATTAAAGAGCATTTTTAATTTGAATTAAAAATTCAATTTATAAGGTTGGTAACATTGACATTTTGAAGTAAAAACTAAATTTAGGTCAGACATATCGAATAATGACTTAATACTGAATGAACATGCGTTTTTGAGAAAATGTAACTGTTAATATCGTTTTTCAATCTTCTAGTTATTCCTTCTACAAAAAAAGTATGTCCTCCGATAGTTTATAATAGCAAAACTTGCAAGAGTGGAATTTATATTTTTGCACCTAGAAAACCAACCTAATAAAATAATATTTTGATTTTAATAATAAAGCAATTCAACAACCACCTTAAAAAACCAAATTTCGGATTTTATAATTTGCATATTATAGAACGCAAACATAAAACAGATTTTATAACAAATTGTATCCCTATCAGAATCGATAAAGCCTTAACTCATGGCCAATAATGATCTTACCTAATTCTAGGAAATTAGGACTAACGGATCAAAATGAATCTCCATTAATGCTGAAAACTGCCAGTCGTTAAGGGTATCTGAAAAGCAGAAACAACAAGAAATGTTTGCCCGGCGCATTCGCCAAATTACAATTTAGGTAGGTAGTTTTAATTAACATATTGTATATTTTGTTGGGCAAACATTTTTTTAAATTTTTTGGGTACAGGTGATGCCCGAATTTTAAAACAACTTGTATTAAAATAAGCCCAAAAATGAGTTAGCGTCTGCTTGTCAAGTTTAGTTGTTTGTTATTTTGCATATTTTATTCCGACATTTCAGGCCTTTCATAAGGACAGACTGATTGAAAACATTATGTTTAATTCTAAATTTAGACGCTTCGCTTCTAAATCCCACATCAAAACTTAGTTTAGGAGGACAGAATAAACTTTCTTCCCCAATCCCAGAAAGTTAAGGGAACATTTATCTCTAGAGTATAAGAAATAGATTTTCTGTATAAGGTGCACAATAAATAATCAAGGTGTCACTGAAGCATGTTTCACATTTCAACCTGGTTGACATTTCGACATCAGGTTCAATATATAATAAAGATTCTACACCCTCAAATATTACACTAAACCTATAAATATATACTTGTATATCTCTACTGCCACATTTTGAGAGACAATGTGGATGTGACTTTTCGACGGGTTCCTTTAATAAATTGTTTTTTCCATTGCAAAAAATCCTATTAAAAACAACAGAATGTCATAGAATGTCAGACTCAAACATGGAGTAGTGCTACAGCACGAAAAATCAAACTATAAAATTGAATACCTTACCTCTTAAAAAAGTTTTTTAATATCTTAGAATTTTAATTATAAGAGTTAATATTAAAAAAATATGTATATTATAGCACAAAATTAATTTGTTTTTGCTAAACTTAAAATTATTTGAGTTGCCAACAAAGTAATCTATAAACATTAAAAACATCGCATAAAGCAGCTCCTCAAAGAATTTATTTGTACAGCTTTGTATTGCGCGTTACAATCTTTTAAATTATGATGCTAAATTTAGTAGCTTCTACGTTAAAATCTAAAAGTTAATTTGATTTTAAATTGCCTCGCGAGAATTTAGAGTTCTTTACATAATTTATAAGTTTTTTCCAATATCTTGTTTGCAAGCTTCCTGAGGCAACTTATAAAGAAGAAAAATAATATGAAGTATACTGAAATGTGTAATAATTAATCGGGGAAAGTAATTAATTAATACTTTGTATTTTTTTAGAACATCTGCTTTTAAAATTTATAATAAGACATTTTTTTTTTGATCAGCCTTTAGATAATTACTTACCTTCAATAAAGAATGGTTACTTACCTATCTTCTTAGATAAGCCAATGTCAAAGTGACGGTTTCATCCCAAAGTGCATTTTCTTTTAGATTTTTAACAAAAAATGGGACACTGTTTGTGCAGGTAAGAGCTGAAAAATTTTTGTATTTTTAACAGATTTAAATTGTTATGTACTTGCATTTAAAACATTGATTTTTGAAAAAACTACTGAAAATTCCTTGTAGTTTTTTTTTTAAATTTTTTATAAAAGGTAATGATTGAAAATTTCATAATTGAAGTTATAGTTTAAAAATTCTTTGAATAACTATATTTTATTTGAAAACTCAAATAAAAATGTATTCTGTTTAAAACAAGAACTTAATATTAGTAAAATAAGTTTGATTTTTGTTTAGTTTTAAAATCAGTTTTAATTTAAATGCAAAATATTTTTAAATCTTTATTCATCACAAAATAATTTACAAACATAAAAAACTTAATATCTAGTGCATTGAGTCTCAATCAATCATTTTACAAACATCTATTCTTCATTTTCAACTTCTTCCAATTTGTTGTTTTCTGATTTCTCTTCATTCATATTCTTCTCATTTTCGGATGATCTCCATTTTCCTCCAACGATGGCGTCATCTTTGTTGCCCTTCATTGTAGCGTCATTTTGGTTAGCATCTTCCTCAGTTTTCCATTTGCCACTAGCAGCCCGTTCTTTGGCAAGTTCGCTCATGGTATCAATGGTTTGCTTTTCTTTCTTTTCGATGTTTTCGGCGGCATCGGTGATCGCTTCATCAGCGGCACGGTATGCAGCTGGAGCAGAGTAAGCAGGAGCAGCAGGAGCTTTGTATTCAGGGGCTTTGTAGGCGGGGGCTGAGTATGATGGGGCTTTGTATTCAGGGGCTTTGTACTCGGGAGCTTTGTATTCAGGGGCCTTGTATGCTGGAGCAGAATAGGCTGGTGCGGAGTAAGCAGGGGCAGAGTATGCTGGAGCGGGCGCTGAGTAGGAAGGTGCCTTGTATTCAGGAGCCTTGTATTCTGGAGCTTTGTACGCTGGAGCAGAGTAAGCTGGAGCTGGTGCGGAGTAGGCAGGAGCTGGAGCAGAGTAAGCTGGAGCAGGTGCGGAGTAAGAAGGAGCTTTGTATTCAGGTGCCTTGTATGCTGGAGCTGGGGCAGAGTAGGCTGGAGCGGAGTAGGCTGGTGCCTTGTATTCTGGTTCCTTGTAAGCTGGAGCTGGGGCAGAGTAAGCTGGAGCGGGTGCGGAGTAGGCAGGAGCTGGTGCAGAGTAAGCTGGTGCTGGAGCAGAGTAAGCTGGAGCTGGAGCAGAGTATGATGGGGCCTTGTATTCTGGTTCCTTGTAAGCTGGAGCAGGGGCAGAGTAAGCTGGAGCGGGTGCAGAGTAAGATGGGGCCTTGTATTCTGGTTCCTTGTAAGCTGGAGCTGGTGCGGAGTACGCAGGTGCTGGGGCAGAGTAAGCTGGAGCTGGAGCAGAGTAAGATGGGGCCTTGTATTCTGGTTCCTTGTAAGCTGGGGCTGGGGCAGAGTAAGCAGGTGCTGAGTAAGCTGGAGCAGGTGCGGAGTAAGATGGAGCTTTGTATTCAGGTGCCTTGTAAACTGGAGCAGAGTAGGCAGGTGCTGGGGCGGAATAGGCTGGAGCTGGTGCGGAGTAAGCTGGAGCTGGGGCAGAATAAGCTGGGGCTTGGTAGGATGGAGCAGGTGCAGAGTAAGCTGGAGCCTTGTATTCAGGAGCCTTGTACGCAGGTGCAGAGTAAGCTGGAGCTTTGTATTCAGGAGCCTTGTAGGCTGGAGCGGAGTAGGCTGGTGCCTTGTATTCTGGTTCCTTGTACGCTGGAGCTGGGGCAGAGTAAGCTGGAGCGGGTGCAGAGTATGCTGGTGCTGGAGCAGAGTAAGCTGGAGCTGGGGCGGAGTAAGATGGAGCGGGTGCAGAGTAAGATGGAGCCTTGTATTCAGGTGCGGGAGTTGGGTAAGCTGGGGCTGGCGCAGAGTAAGCAGGAGCCTTGTATTCAGGTGCTTTGTATGCTGGGGCTGAATAGGCAGGTGCTGGGTAAGCGGGTGCTTTGTATTCAGGGGCCTTGTAAGCTGGAGCAGAGTAAGCTGGAGCCTTGTATGCAGGGGCGCTGTAGACTGGAGCTGGAGCAGAATATTCGGGAGCCTTGTATGGGGCTGGTGCTGGGTAGACTGGAGCCTTGTAGGGTGCAGGTGATGGGTAGACAGGGGCCTTGGGGTAAGTTGGTGCCTTGTAGCTTGGTTTGTATACTGGTCCATAAGATGGGGCTTGAGCATACACAGGTTTGTATGAGGGTTCATACACGGGTCCAGCGTAGGGCTTTCCATATCCGTAAGACCTAGCAGAAGATCTGTAGCCTCCATATCCAGAACCGTATCCACCACCAGAGGAACCACCGTATCCAGAGCCACCGCTTCCGTATCCACCGCCATATCCTCCGCTTCCATATCCAAGGTTGGGTTGACAGGTGATCAAGAGTCCGTTCTTGTTCTTCTTGCCCTTCTTGTCGTAACCGTATCCATAGTCATAAGAGTCGTGATGGGTCCTCATGCTGGGGTGATCATCTTCTTCCATCATCATTTCAGCGGAGCGTCCATCGGGGCCTTCTTCCATCATCCTGGATTCCATCATGGGTACATCTTCCTCGGCGGAGGCATCACGGTAGCTGCTGTAGGAAGCTACAGGAGTGTGTGGGGTGTACTTGGTAGCTGGGGCAGAGTAGGCAGCGGCAGCTTGAGAGGGCTTGCTGTACGTGGCTGGGGCGGCAGCATAGTGGGTCTTGGTGGGTGATCCGTACGATGGCTTGGAGTAGCTTGGAGCAGGGGCAGAGTAACTGGCTGGGGCTGGAGCACTGTAGGCAGGGGCAGCTGGGGCACTGTAGGCTGGAGCTGCGGGAGCAGAGTAGCTGGGTGCAGCTGGAGCGCTGTAGGCAGGGGCAGCTGGGGCGCTGTAGGCTGGGGCTGCTGGGGCAGAGTAACTTGGAGCGGCAGGTACACTGTACTCGGAAGGAGCGTATCCTTTGGACTCGGGCTCGCAGACTTGGAATGGTTTTTGGTAAGGTCCACTTGGTCTAATTTCCACGCAGAATGTAGTAGTGGTAGATTTCTTTTCCCTGATTTGTGGTTCTAGTGCATCTCCATTGGTGGCTGATTTCAGTGTATCTAATGTTTCTGGAACTGTAGGTGGAAGTTTGGGCACTAAAGGCACATCAACTAAGGGCGGCAGCTGGATTCTATCTTGAACTGCTAACTGAGTGTCGGAAGGTGCCGCATAAGCGGACACCAACACAAAGGCGAGAACCAGACTGATTGAGACCCGCATTGTTCGATTGCTTGAGTGTCGATGATTTTTTAATACGCCGAATTTGGTATTTATACTAAACTATTGCTTAAATTGCATTTTTGCGTCAGCAGTTTCAAACTGTGTTTTAGATTCTTGTAGCAAATGTTTGAAATATTAAAATTTTCAAATGCACTATACGTTTGTAATAATTATAATTACCTTAAATACATTTTTAAAATTGAATATCACGGTTCCTTCAGGCATACTTTTAGTGGTGGATCACTCCCGGTAAATTTTGAAACATTATTGCCGATACCCGCAATGGGATTTTATTCTTAAACAAAAACATACTTTTATTTTAAGGGTTATTTAAGCCCATAAGTATAATTAAAAAATAATAAAATTTAAAAATAGTAAAGCAATATTTTAAAATAATATGGCATTTGTTTTTTTTTTTTCTTCAAAACAGTGGCCCCTTTTTAAGGGTTTAAATAAAGCCCCCAAATTTGTACAAGGAAGATAAGATTTATTGTCTTAAAAAATATGATTTTTTTTTGTTTATTAATAGTTTCAAGAAAAAATATTATTCAATTTGAAATCTGGAATATACCAAAATTGATACCAATTTAAGTACAGTTTCAAATGAAAAAAATGCAACAACAACGTTTAAGATCTCATTCCGTTCAGATCCAAGTTAACGGTCGTCATACTTGAGATTGTCATTAGATTAAGAAAGTTTGACATAAATAAAAAAAGTCTCAAAATATTTTTAGATTAGGTATTGATGACTATAAAATGATTGATCTCAGCAAACAAAAATTAGAAAATTGTTGGACGTAAAAATAATGTCTAGTTTTTCTCATTTTTTTATGACTATATCCTTCTATCAAAAATTAAAAAAAAGATAAGATAAAAGTAGTTCAAAAAATAAAGTGTTGATACTTTTTTATTTTCAACTGTACCACAAAAGTTATAATATCTAAAGTAAAACAATTAAAAAAACACCTATTTGCATTTTGTAACGCAACTGGGTAAAAAGTCAACGACACAAGCAAAAATTTGCTGAATTAAAAAAATTATTTCTAAAACGTTTTTATTTTTATTAAATTAAATATGAAGCTAGCAATACTCCACTATAACTATACAGGATGTTTTTAAAAACTAACCTTAAACTGTTTTTGTAAAATTTAGACCTTAGATAAGTACTTTTAAATAGGAAATTTCTAGAATATGCTAATTATAAACTGTACGAAACTAATTTGCAATCGGTTTTTTTCAAGTGCTTTTGATTTTTTTCTATGTAGAACATTTCAAAAAAGTTCGCTAAAATTTTTTTTAACTTCCATTAAGATAAAACTTATTTTGCAGGTTTTTTGACAGTAGAAAGCAAGTATGCATTTGGATATTTTCCAAAAACAATTATGCAAACACTTTGAATAAATCGGGTTTCACGTTTGAAGTTGCATTTTAAAGCTCATAACAAAAAAACTTAGTGCGTTAGAATTATTCTAGTGCAAGATTTGGATTCAGCAGCTCGTTTTAAATAAGCATTAATGGCCCTTATTGGTGGCAAAAATTATTTGTAGCCATAACAATTAATAAACTGAAAATATTTGGACCTTAAGCCTTTACTAAAAAAGGGGGTAAATTTTCCAGAAAGTGGAATTCCCTAAAACTGTGTTTTTATGTTAATTACAAGCCGTACAGAAGTAGTTGTAGAAAAAAGCCTACAACACAAATTTGCAATCGTATTTTTTGTAAAAGCTTTCCAAAAGTGGTAAAATTAAAAAAAAAGGCAAATTATTTTTTTTAAGGTGGGCCAAATAAAAACTTAAGAATTTAAAATATTTTACTATTTTGAATTTGAACTTATAAATACAGAGTGAGTCAAGCGAAAATATTACCGCATTAAATTGCTTGTGTTATTTTTTAGATTTTTTACGAATATGCTAACATTTTTTTAATTTTAATAAATTATTCTTTTTTTACCTAAAATAATTGGAAAATAAACTTTATTTTGCATAAACAAACTTTTACAAAACTCATCCTGTATAAGACGTATTATGCATAAAGTACTTAGGTTGGTATTTTAGAAATGCTTGTATTTCATTTTTAAAAACAAAGTCCAATAAAAACAAATATGGTTTAAAAATTTGTATATTATTTAAACATGTTAAAAATAACATGACAAATTAGAGAATAAATAAATCTAAGACAAAGCGGCGGAGGGTTACAAAGGAGTGGGTTTATCAGTCTGTCTATTGATATTAATATGCTTGAATTTCCTTACTTTTCTTCGTCTTTTTGGCCTTTGACTGCTAGTTAAGAGGGGTTGAGAAGTGGTGGTTGAATCAACTTTAAGGGTTGAATCCTGAATTGAAGAAAGGGTGGAAGAAGGAATTTCTTGTAAAACATTGTTGGATTTAGGAGTGGTGGTTGGAGTGGTGGATTTGGGGGGTAATTCGGTTGTAAGTTTGGGGGTTGTAAGTTTGGGGGTTACATCAGTAGTTGGATAAGGGACAGTAGGGGTTGGTTTAGGGGACACTTGGGTTGGCGTAGGGGTAATTGGGGTAGTTGATGTAATAACAACGGTGGTCGTTGTTTTTTCTGTGCTAGTTGTAAGGTGTTCTTCAGGAAGATAAATGGGTGCTTGGGAAATGTTAAGGGGGTTGTTTAAAATAAGAGTCCGCTGTGTTGTAGATTTTCCAACGTTCTGGATTTCGTTAGAAAAAAAGTCCGGAATTTCGTTGGAAAAAAAGTCCTCCAAGTTAAACTCATCTAAGATGATGCCTTGGCCTTGTCTTGTTTTTTGCTCAGGAGTGGTGTCTCTGGAAACATTTTCCAAAATTATTTCATGTGCTTTAGGATACACCGGTTGCTCACCTGCGGTTTTTGGTTTGACGTCTACAGCTGCTGATATTGATTCATGTGTCTTTGAAACAACACGTTTTGGAGGAAGTTTTGGAACTGGAAGAGATGTAGTCGAGGATGTAGTCGAGGATGCAGTCGAAGTTGTAGTAGTTTCATCGTTGTCTACGTAGACATCTGGCAGCGGTTTAAACTCCTGTGTTCTTGAAGAAAGCTTCTTAAGTTCATCCAACGTGTAAAATGGATTTAGTTCATCATCCTCTTCTTCTTCGTCAACCTCTGGTTTTTCGATAAAACGATTCTTGACAAGACCTTCGTCCTCATCTGTGTCGAAGGCGGTGTGGTCCAGCTGGTAAAGTTTAGTAGCGATGTCGCTGTCAGTCAAGGATTTTTCTTCAGCTACTCCAAAACGTTGCTGCAACCAAAGTGCTTCTTCAGGTTTGATCTCGCACTGCTTCTCGATTTGACTGTCGCCTTGAACGATCTCACCAAAACGGCTTTCAAGAACTTGATTTTTGTCCTCCATCTTTATAATGTCGTTGTCGTCCAGGATTCGTGTTTTGAAGGACAATTCTTCGGGTTGGGTAAAGTGACTCGTTTGGACGTTCTGGTCATCTTGAGCGTTTCTGGTTTCGAATTTAGCGGCGCAGTTGTCTGGAACTGGACCATCTTGGATGTTTTCTAGGGTGATGTCGCGAATCATATTTGGGCAGGACCAAAGACTTTCATGGTCCAATTCTTTGCAGCAACCAGCGTTCGCAAAGTCACTTGCCAAAAGGCACACCAGAAGAAACAGCAGCATTTTTTTAAACTTTACTACTAGATCTTAAAAACTAAACTTAAATGAGTTTTTTTAAGTGTTGCGTTTTTCTTTTATAATGTTTAATAATATCATTTGTTTTTGAAACTGTTCAAGGTTCCTAATTGTATTCGAAAAATATTTATTTTATTGAATTAATTGGGTCACTGGAACAATAACTAAAAACTACCTATGTTCTTCAACAATTTTTAATTGTTTTTACCATTGAGATGAATAATTAAAGCCTCCAATTTTAAGGGAGCGAATTATAACCAAGTAATTAAATTCTCCTACGTTTAGGTGCCGTTGCGGGTTTGAAGATAATTTAAGTTTACATGGTGGAAACAATGAAATTGACTTAGTCACGGACAAATCTTTACAAGCCGCTGAAGTGCTCGTTGAAATTCTAAAACACTGTAAGTTTACGCTTAGTGCATAATTTCACCTACATTTATTTTCATTAACGCAGATTTTGTATCTTCTACTATGTTAATTGAGTTATAAAATCCCAAAAAGTAAGTTAGGCATTTATTTTGTAATCTGGCGAATGCGCTGGGCAATTATGGCTTGTTTTAGCTGTCTTCCTTAAGTGAATCTACTTAGCAAACTTAAAAGGAGTTTTAAGCAGTAATCGATGTACATTTACTCATTATGTAAGGATGCATAAATTGAACCATCACCTAAATTGTACCAGTGCTATATCTCGTATATTAAGTTAAAGGGCTTGTCCCGTCAGTATAAATATTTTTATTTTATATGAAACATAGGTAGCGACATCTGTTAATTTCTGCGTCATCTATGCTCCATGCCCGTTGTGTATTAACAGCAAGTGTAGTACCTCCAGCGCACAGTTAGTAATTATTGACAAATTTATAAGAATCACGTCAAAGATTTTATATTTGTGTAACTTACCTTAATCCCTTTATAACTGAAAGGTAATAGGTTAACGTATCCTAATCTAATTAACGGTTTTATTGCTTTTTTTGCAACTTATCAACCAAAACTTCAAATTACTTTTATCTTATAACCTGTATGGCTTCTCATGCCAATTTTAAGCAGATTCGCCTAAATTGGACCAACACTGAATTAAATCGGTCCAATTTAGGAGCCTTTAGAAAATATAAATATAGGGTGTCCAAAAAATGCCGCATAAACACGATGGTACGTTGTTGGGGCATGTCTAGGGAGCCCCAGAAAATTGTTCTCTCACATACTCTCGCAGATATGTTGCCCCAAAGTGCGAAACTTTAAATGCTTATATCTTGAATATAACAGCACATATTAACGAAACAAATCGTTTAATACAAAGCTACAGTATATCTTAAACCATTCAACTCAACAATTTGTTTATTTATTAAATGGTCGAATTACATTTTTATAATCAATTTAATTTTACAAAATTTTCATGAAATGAAGCTGACAACAACGTCAATAAAATCTAGTGCAAAAGTTTATGATCAAGACTCAAAAATGAGATTTTTAGACTTATAGATGGGATTTTTAGATGTATTTTCCTAGACTGTGTTGCCGAATTTATGCAACTTTGTTTGCATTTTTCTCGATGAATATAACAGAATGCCCCAAGAGCGTACCATCGCGTTTATGCGCCATTTTTTGGACACCCTGTATAGGATTTATAAGTGTTGCATATATAAAAAAAATACGTATGCCCAACTTGCGTTATTAAGGGCCGGTTGCACTGCATTTGTTAACTGTTCCTTAAAATCTAAGTGACTGTTTTTCATAGAAAGCACAATTTTAAACAATGTCAACGCTACAGTTGTCAAACTCTGTTTATGGTAAAGAGTCACTTAACATTAAGGAACACTTAAGAATGTGTGGTGAATCCGGGCATAAATTGTCTTATTGCGCTTTTTAGAAAAATATTAACCAATTCATCCTCGCTAAGGTTTTAAAAAATAAAAAACAATCTGCACAAAACCAACTCTTATTATTAATTCATTTGCTAAAGTAACGCATTTGCGTGCAATTTTCAGCGAGTTTAATAAATTTCAAATATTTTTCTCGAATTAAACACAAACTTACAAGATTTATGATCAACTTGGGAACGTTTTTGATTTAAAAGTAACTCTTGCGGTTATTTTATTATCTTCCAACAGATGTAGAAACTCACTGGATATTTCGTCCGAGACCTTATACATCTTGGTCGATAGATGAGAAAGTTTGCGAAGCCCTGAGGAAAGGAAAGAAGAACGTACTACGTAGATTAGTAACCAGGGAAAGGGCTGAAGACGGTGTCAGCGGTTTGCAATTATTTCTTACAAAACTAAATGAACCCCTGATACCACCGTTTATACAAGCTCTTGCCATGGGTAAGTTTCACAAAAAATTAAATAAATTTTCAGCAAATCGATTTGCTTGCACTTTGTTTTTAAAACAAAAGGCGTAATAAACAAATTCGCAATCAGGTTTTTTTAAGGTTTGGGGTTTTTTGCTAGAACCATTGAATAATATATTGTATTTAGTCTATGCTAGAACATATAAAAGTTCAAATAACAAAAAAATAGAATAACGTAGAATAAGAATATCTAATTTTTGTCATTAACTCACAATTTCTTTTTGGTCTCTGTAGTGTAAAGTAAGAACATCATTTTGCAGAAGTTCACAAATTAGTTATTTACTTTCTAAACTGCGTAGTAGAAAAGTATTAAAAGTCGATAGAAGTTTGATTCAATATTACTTTTACACGTTCTGCAAACACAAACTTTGCACAAATTTCTGAGTGCTAAAGAGCCCTTAAACTTAAAGAAATAATAATTAATATTATTGCAGATCCTAGTTTTTCATCATATATGAAACAAGGTCTCCGAAATTTAAAAAAAAAACATATATTTATTTTAAATTTTCCCTTAGGAATATTATGTAGTTTTCTAAAGTTTTATCACGTAAAATCTAGTAAATGTCTAACATTTACTTTTATTTTAGATGAAAATCATGGAGTATCTCCAGATATTGTAGCTTTGGATATGCTAGGACTTATGAAACAGAATTTATCTTCAAGGCATCTACGCCTTTTGACAATTGTATTGGATTTATTACACTCAGCTGTAAGGCACACTCATACAGATGAACTTAAAGGCAGTGCTGTTCCCATTTCTATGTTACCAATATTTTTTCACCTACAGGTACCTCTATTTTTTTAAATTATTAACCAAAAACACACACACAAAAATTGCAATTTGACAAAAATAGGAGTTCTTTTGAACTTTTACCAAAAATTGTTTCAAATAGGCATATAACAGATTTACAAAAGATTTATTCTTTGCAAGTCATTATTTTCTTAAACTTTTACTAAAAATATACTAGTTAAAGAAATTGCAATGTCCACTTTTTGTAGATGGAAATTCTTTCAAACTTTTACTGAAATTACTTAATAGTGTGCATAACATATTAACAAAAAAATTATTCCTTGCAAGCCTTTATTTCCTAAACTTTTTATCAAAAATAGATATACCTAAGTAAGTAATAATAAATGGGTAGAAGTCAGAACCGATAGGATTTATACATACTTTTCAAAAAAAAAATTTTTTTATAAAATGTTTGGAAACAATTTATTATACTCTTCGCAGTAGGTAATAAACAAAAAAAAGATTATTTCTTATTGATAATAAAAAATCTGCAAAGAGTGCAAACTTCCAACTTAAAAACAAAAGAAAAAATTTAATAATAATCGTAATATGAATTTTATAACAGTTGGGGGGCTCCGGTACCCCTTTTTTTATTATCCGATCTTTTTCAGAAACAATAGGGTTCTTCTTTTTATGAAAAATGATTTTTTCAGAAAATTTCAACGTAATTTTTCCCTCATCTAATTACTACGAAATTACGTAATTTTATTTGGTAATTACTACGTTATTATAACTTCTTTAGGCTACCATAAAGTAACCATTACTTTAAAGTAATTCTTTTAGTAACGCTTACCGTGCATTTTGGAACTTTAAAGTTATTATTACTTAAAAGTATTTTTTTTAGATCTTGCGACGTTAAAATAACGTCCCATAAATTGGGAGCTGCTTCGTAATTATTACGGTAATATTTACGTAAATTTTACTTAACTTTGGAACTTTACAGTAATTTTAACCAAAACCACAAAATAAAAATTACTTTAAAGTAAAAAATACTACTTTGGAGTAATATTAACTTATAAGTAAAAAAGGGAACGTATTTGCGACTTTCAAGCAGTAAATATTACTCCAAAGTCCCAAAAGTTACCCTTTGTCGATTTTTGGATAAATCCACCATATTTATTTTATAATTTTCGCCGCCATTAATCTTATTTTACCAATAATTTTTTAAAATAGTCAAATGGATAGATAGTTTACTAAAAAAACATGTTAGAATTATTTTTCAACAACTTTCCATAAGAAATAGGAAATTTTTAAGCCAAAAGAAATATTTTTTATTCAATGAATTTGGTAATTTAAACAAAAAAAATAATTTAAATTTAACTTTTTTTAAGGGGCATTGTTATTTTCGTAATCAGGGATATTAATAATGTCAATAAAATTTTAGGGGTTTATGGTTTCGAGTTATGATACGCTTTGTATTTTCAAGCAAAAGTATAATTGAAAAGATAAAAAGAATGAAACTCCATGTTGGAGTTAAAGTCGGTGTCCATAGTTTCGTTAAAAATAAACAATTACATGCTAAAAAGATAGGTAGAAAAATGTTGAAATGTAGTAGGTAAAAAAAGAAGTAAAAATAACTACATTTTTACGTAACTTTAACGTTTTTATTACTACCCAATTACGTCGCCGTGTAGGTCCCGGAGTAGTCGCAATTACGTAAAATTTACTCAAAAATCATTCCCCACTTTGGTCGCAGGCACGTGGCTACTACGTAATTACAACGTAGCGGCGACTAGTAAAAATTACTTCAAAGATAACTTTGACGTCGCCGTTACGTAACCGCGACTTAAAATGCTAGTTGGGATATTAACAAAAAAATTATTCCTTGCAAGCCTTTATTTCCTAAACTTTTTATCAAAAATAGATATACCTAAGTAAGTAATAATAAATGGGTAGAAGTCAGAACCGATAGGATTTCGATTTATACATACTTTTCAAAAAAAAAATTTTTTTATAAAATGTTTGGAAACAATTTATTATACTCTTCGCAGTAGGTAATAAACAAAAAAAAGATTATTTCTTATTGATAATAAAAAATCTGCAAAGAGTGCAAACTTCCAACTTAAAAACAAAAGAAAAAATTTAATAATAATCGTAATATGAATTTTATAACAGTTGGGGGGCTCCGGTACCCCTTTTTTTATTATCCGATCTTTTTCAGAAACAATAGGGTTCTTCTTTTTATGAAAAATGATTTTTTCAGAAAATTTCAACTTTATTAAACTTCTCGTTCTTGAGATATCGTGCCAAAAAAACAATGTGACATAAAAACGGACGGACGGATTTTTTGAAAGATGTTCAAAATTTGATGAAACGAATCTGCAAGAATTTTTGCTCTACGACCAAAAATAACGATTTTAGGTTTGGGCTGATCGAATTTATACTCTTCGACTTTGTCTGCGAAGAGTATAAAAAATAAGCAATTTCTATTTTCCGAAAATGGAAATTCTTTTTAACTTTTACTAAAAATATTTTATAATGAGCTTAATAGATTTAGGTACAAGAGAATTATTCCTTGCAAGCCATTATTTTCCAAAATAATTTTGTTTAAATTTTTATCCTTTGATTCTGTTCTGTAAGGTAAACTTGGTTAAATGGGCCATCGATTTACAATACTGATTTTTATAGGCCCTTATCTCGAAAATAGTAAAAGCACGGAATTTGGAAAATTAATTGATAAAACTATAAAGACTTAAGATGATGTTACAATAATGAAAATTAAAAAAAAAAATTTACAAAAAAAATTGTGATTTTTTTAGTTGTATCTGTTAGGGGGCCCATTTACCCGTATAATATGGTTTAACTGGGTCATGCCCTCGCATTCTTATACAAGTGTTATCTAACGTTTGCTTGGGTAACTGGAACCTTTTTCGCAATATTAAAAAATCCGATTTAAAATTTCATAAAATTGTTGTAAAAAATGCAAGCGTGAAGGGGGATGTAAAATAAAGGCGACAATACGAACATTTTTTTTATTTAATAAACTAAATATTATAAACGTAGAACAAGGCTAAATAATTTTTAAACAATAAATAAAAACAAAAAGATACAACATTAAACCACGATGAACAAAAAAAAAACAAGAAATAATGAAAAAATTAATCAGAATCTAATTCTGAAACAAAGAATAGGCCTCTGTTATTTATAGGCTTGGGAGGCTTTATTATACTTATAATCTCTTCTTCATCATAAGAAAGAATGTCTTCTTTCTCTGGCCACTTCCAACCTTTAGACTTTAAACCACTTTTCATCATGTGCAAAACTTTTACTTCCGAATTCGATACCTCAAGTACCTTTCCCGGATAATGCATTTTTTCATAATTAACTTTAACGAAATCTCCTACAATAACAGCTATTTTTGGTTGCAAATCGACTTCATCAGATGACGAATTATATGATTGTTCTGGTTCAGATTCGGAAGATTCTGATAAGACATATTTAGATGGAACTTCTTCATTGGGCCTATTTTTCTTCACAACTTTTTTTGATTTTTTGTCTGCTTTGATTGGTTCTGTAGGGATTTTTGTAGGTTTTTTTGATTGCAAATCGGCTTTATCAGTTGGGATATCATATGAGTGTTCTGGTTCAGATTCGGAAGATTCTGATAAGACATATTTAGATAGAACTTCTGTATTGGGCTTATTTTTCTTCACAACTTTTTTTGTCTTTTTGTCGGCTTTGGTTGGTTCTGTAGGGATTTTCTTAGATTTTTGTTTCTTTAGCATTTTCTTTTTTTCTTGATCTTCCGCTCTCTTTTCTTGTTCTTGCTTTAACTGGAGAAACTCCTTTGTTGTTATTACCTCTGCCCCGTTACAAATTCTTCTTTTTGTTTTTCTTTCGGGTTCTATTTTTGAAGTATTGTTCTCTTTGGCTAAATTAATTAGTATGTCCTCAAACGTTAATTTTGATAGTCCTGGCACATTAATGGTTATTTTGGTAGTTTTATCCACATTATTCTCCTTTTGTCCCAAATCCTGAATTGTTGTGTTCGATGGTCCTGGCTCATTTGATGGTCCTGGTTCATTTGACGGTCCTAATTCATTTGATGGTCCTGGTTCATTTGATGGTCCTGACTCTTTGATGGTTCCTTCTTGATTATTTTCCGTTTGTTCAAAATTTTCAAATGTTGTGTTTGAAGGTGCTGGATCATTGGTGGTTATTTCAGTAGTTTTTTCTTCAATATTCTCGTTTTCTTCAAAATCTTGTTCAATATTCACTTTTTCTGCGTTTTGTTGTTTTTGAAGGTATGATCTTAGTTCCGCTGGTCGAAATTTATTTTTAGGAAAAATTTCCCTATTTGGCCCATTTTTTATAGGGTCATAAATACCGGTGGTCTTAAAACCATTTACTATATTCGATTCCGGCATTTTAGTATATACATTGTTCAATAGTTCGACAAATGTATCTTTAGGGATTTTTTTTCTCGGATTTGATCTCTGCCATTTTGTAAGATCACTATCCCATGTACATTTAAGGCTTTTAAAAACCGCAACGTCTAATGGCTGAAGAACATGCGACGTGTGAGGTGGCAACTTAAGGAGGGTAATTTGGTTTTCAATGGCACAATTTATTAATTCTAAAGACACGTGACTGGCATGGCCATCATATATTAAAAGAACGGGTCTTTCGTCCGTTAGATTAGGAATAAAGTTCTTTTTAAACCAATTTAAAAATATTTTACTATCCATCCAACCCTTTTAGTGGCAGCAAAAGAAGTTTCCTCTTTTATGGTAGGACTTATCCACGACTCCATAATGTTTTTTCCTTTAAATACGCAAAGCATGGGCATTTTTTGACCCGTAGCCGAACAACAAAAGAGGACAGTGGTATTTTCTCTGCCTGCTGAACTTATCTGGCGCCAACTTTGTGCGCCTATAGGTCCAACTACTTTGGTCTTGCTGGGATCATTACTAAAGGAAGTCTCGTCACAATTGTAAATTAGGTGGGGTTTCCCTAGTAATTCCAAATCGGTAACTGTCTTTTCTAGAAGATCGTAGAAACCATAAATAGTAAAGGGATTTACCTGATTTACTCTGACATATTCCACCCCCTGTGGCATTTTTAAACTAACTCGATTCCTTTTTTTAAAGCCGTAAAACCATTCATTTCCGGGTCTGTCATTTTTAAATTTTGTTTTTATTTTATTACTTTGTACGTAAACCTGTACAACATCAAGTACCTCTTCGCGAGATAAACCAAAACCCCACTTTTCCATGGAAGCTAACAACTTTGCCAAATTCGCTTCCTCTTCCACTGTTAGGGCTTGCTTTCCTCCACCACCAGACCCTTGTTTAGAAATGATTCCCTTTCCTCTGGTTCCATTTAAGTAATGCCTTAAGGTGGTACGTGGAATTTGGTAGTAGGTTGAAGCACCTCTTATAGTTTTATTTGAATTCTTAACGTCTTCAATGGCTCTATTTAAATTTTCCCTAGTATATTTAGGCCCGTCCGCCCCTCGCTCAGTTTTTCTTACGTAGGTACGCATTTTGTTACTGAAAATAAAATATTAAGTTAGTATTAATTTTCAAAATAAGTATTCGTTCAAGAAAAAAAGCAATTTTCAAACAAATTTCATTAATAAGTCGACGTTACTTTAATATAGAATTAAAGAAACGCCTACCTCATATCTATTTTTCGAGCGTAGGTACTTCCCCTGGATCACCGGATTTTTTTAAGAGGTTCCTATTAGGTATTAAAATTGTTTAATTAATTTAATTATTAAAATTATTTTAAATGGGCCACATGACCCAGATGCATTGAGGACGATGACCCATTTACCCCGAAACACAAAAAGAGACGGGGCATGTGGGCCTCCCCCTTTATAACCTCAAATTTCAATACCTTTACACAATAAACCAGGAACTCTTTAAAAATAATGTTTAAAAATGAATTAAAACCAATCAAACTATTATTTAATTAAGGTTTGTACTTACCGTGGCGTAATAAAGACAGGCTTGCACTATGTTGTTTGGAAGAATTTTGCAAAAATTTCCATAATTTATTTTCGATGCTCCCACAAGCACAGCTTAGCGAAACTAACCGTTGCAGTTCAAAGTTTAGGGGTTTAATTAGGACAACAAACAAAAAAATAATTCCCTAGGAACTAAAAATGCAAACCAAAAGGGGATGGCCCAGTAACCCCACTGGCCCATTTAACCAAGTTTACCTTACCTAATTTTTCTTAGTTACAAAGAATTTTAGCCAGAGCCCTCTAAACTTGTACAATACCATCCGGCCACGTTTTAGCATCTCCTTCTGCAGTTTAATTTTTATATAAATGCATTCTAATCTGTCGCTTATTTTTTTACAATTAAACTTTCTCTTTGGGCTACAATTAAGGGTTTTAGGCGACCCTGCAGTTTTTTAACTTTACCTACCAATGAACATTTTTTTTAACACCTTTAGCTGAAAAATAATCTTACCCATTCCTCCTTTTGTCCACCAGGCTTTGCATATACCACGATGGAGAAGATTAGTGTCTGTTTTAATGGAAATGATCCGCGTAGCCCCCCAAGAGTTGGACATTCCTCAGCCACCAAGAAATATGCAGATTGCAACGCGGAACTAGCTTTAGGGGCTTTAACCAAGCGATAATTATGTTTATTTTGTATTAGTATTTGTTTATTCATATTTTTTTACAAAAAAACGTTAAAAAGGAAAACTGGCCTTTTTAAAATAAATTGCGAAGGCCATTGCATTGTGCAAAATCAGTGCTGCCAACAAGGCGCCATATAAATTTTGACAGCCATGACGTTTATCAAAAAACATAACCTCAAATTTATCAGATGTTTGCAATCGCTAATGAATAAATTTTGGAAATTTAACGCAAATAATCGAATTATCAAACTCAAAACCGAAGCATTTTGATAAGAAATAGTTCCCGCATCTAGCAGACGGGTGAGTGACCTAATTTATGATAAAATTGTAGTAAAATTGAGGCAATGACAAACGATACTAAGCTAAATTTGGTACAAACTCTAAATAAACACGTTGGTCGTGTGTGGCACGTAAGTTGGCACCCAAAAGGAGAATCATTCGCGTCCTGTGGTGAAGACCGAACGATACGTTTGTGGTCACAGGAAGGAAAAAACAGATGGGTGAATAAAGTTATCTTAACTGAGGGGCATAAACGGACAGTGCGACAGATTTCATGGTCTCCTTGTGGGAATTATTTAGCGTCTGCTAGTTTCGATGGGACAACGTGTATTTGGGATAAGAAGAGCGGAGAGTTTGAGTGCAATGCTACTTTAGAGGGGCATGAAAATGAGGTTAAGAGCGTTGCTTGGGCGCCAAATGGACAATATCTGGCTACGTGCAGTAGGGATAAGTCGGTTTGGGTCTGGGAATTAGCTGATGATGATGAGTATGAGTGTGCGGCCGTTTTAAATGCACATACGCAAGATGTTAAGAAGGTAAAACTTAAAACAATATATTTTATCCCCTTTTATAGGGTTTCTCGCTTAATCTAGACCCAGTTTTGCTTTAAATCAATTGCCACTAGTAATATGGTTTCTTTTTTAGGTAGTATGGCACCCAAACAGTGAAATATTAGCCTCAGCCTCTTACGACAACACAGTAAAGCTCTTCAAAGATGATCCTAGCGAAGGAGACTGGACATGTTTTAAAACCCTCCATGGACACGAATCCACAGTATGGAGCCTAGCATTTAACCAAACCGGCGATAAACTAGCAACATGTGGCGACGATTCAATGGTAAAGATATGGCACAACGTCAACAATGATTGGTCGAACGTTTGCACCATAACAGGGTACCATGAAAGAACGATTTACGATATAAGTTGGGGGATTAATGATTTGCTTGTGACTGCTTGTGGGGACGATGCAATCAGGATTTTTAAGGAGGATGAAGGTGGAGATCCGCTAGCGCCGTCTTATAGTCTAGTGGTAAAACATACAGAAGCGCACTCGCAAGATGTGAATGGTGTAGCGTGGAATCCTGTGAATGGGTCACTGTTACTTAGTTGTTCTGATGACGGGGAGATTAAATTGTGGAAATATGGTGATTAGTATTGGAGTATATAAGGCATATTTTACTCCAAATATTTTGTTATTAAAATGTTGTTATTTTACAAAATATAAAAATAGCCAAAACGAACATTTTTATGAAAATCATTTAAGTTAATTTGCAGCTATACAATGTTGGATACAGTTAAATTTATTTGTCAAAAATAGTTCTTATAAGACGCCTCATTTTATAAAATAAGGCTCCAACAGTTTAAAATATGCTTTTAAATCCCTTTAATAAGCTTTTTTAAAAGACCCATTTGTGTGCGAAAATTAAAGAATAATATTATATTTTTAAATTAAAAATAGATGGAGATTAATTTGGTTTTGCATTTCCTTAACCTCCTTCGGTTTAACGTTTGTGGGGGATTTTTTAGTAGCACAAAAGTTAAAATTTTAAACATAAAGGAAAACATCTAACGAACAGTAGCTGGCCTATTAAATTATTGCAAAAACACAAATATTGAAAGCCCTATATTTTAGAAATGTATATTTAGTCCGAGAAAATCTTACATTTGGTCAAGAAATTTTCCGGGCAGCACAATTTTTATGGGAAACTGTAGTATTTGATATTTAGAAACATAATTACCATGTGCGCACTCATGCGCATATTAGCATTTTGTGCTAGAGCCCCCCAAAGAGCCCCCTTTCATTCGTAATACTAGATCATGAAGGATTTACACCAAATTTTTGAAATAGACACTAAACAAGGTTCTAAAATGATTTTCAGAAACATTTTTTTCGCAAAAAAAATTCTTCACCCCCCAAATGGCCCCAAAATGAGTAATATTTATCACGTTGGATTTACACCAAATTTTGAAAATAGGTTCACAATAAGGTTCTAAAGAACATTTAAAAAAAAAAAAATCTGTAAAAAATTTTCTTCTGCCCCCATGAAAAATAGCCCCCGGAAGGGGCAAAAATTTTTTTTTTACAATATTTTTCAAAAAGAGTTTTTAAAACCTAATTTTGCATCTGTTTGTAAAATTTGGTGTAAATTGAACGTGGTAAATATTTCTCATTTTGGGGCCATTTAGGGGGTGAAGGAATTTTTTGGAATAATTTTTTTTATGAATATCACTTTAGAACCTTATTTGGTGTCCATTTGCAAAATTTGGTGCAGATCCACCATGATCTAGTATTACGAATGAAAGGGGGCTCTTTGGGGGGCTCTAGCACAAAATGCTAATATGCGCATGAGTGCGCACATGGTAATTATGATTCTTGATATCAAATACTACACTTTTCCACAAAAATAGTGCTGCCCGAAAAATTTCTGAAAAATAAGGATTTTTTGTAAGATTTTCTCGGACTAATTATATATTGTCTGCTGTATGCAAAATCTCATAACTAAGTTAACAAGATCGTATTAAAAAAAATAGAAATTTAAAATATTCATTAAAACACATCTTTTGAAAATTAAAAATTGGAAAAAAGGTATTTGTTTCATAAGAAACGGATTTATTTTTTTATGTATTGTTTGGTTACCCAATAAACCAATCTTAAAATAATTAAATTTTTATGTGCGTGTTAAATCAATTGACACTTGAAAATTAAATCTAAAAACAGAAAATAAGTTAATCCATCGCTTATTTAAGTTATTTGGATATTAGAATTTTAATTAAGAAAATAAAAACAATATTAAAAACAAAAACCCTACCTAAATTAAAAAATAGACACAGATTTCATTTTTGTCTACATACTCAATTTTACTACAAAAAAACATTCCCATGTTCATTTGTCAAATCTTTTTTTGAGAAAAATTCCCCCTCTTATGTTTTCAATAATGTTTCCATATAAAATTTTTCAGTAGTATTGGGATTTTAAAAAAATGTTCAATGGTAATTCTTTTTCCACGGAAACTTTTTGCTTTTGCATAATATATAAACTTTTTTTACACCAAATTCAAATTCTTCTGATTCAAAATTTACTATCAACAGCATTTTAGATGATTATAAAAAACTTCCTCAACTTTAGATACGTAATATCTCGTAAGTTGCACCAGAAAATTATTTCACCGAATATGGGAGACAAGGCAGGATTACCAGTGCAACACATAATTAAGAAACTGACCGAATTTGCACCGCTATCATTGGCTGAAAGTTGGGACAACGTTGGTGTTTTGGTGGACCCTGATTATAATGGACTTATTGAAAATGTTTTTCTTACCAACGATTTGACCGAAGAAGTAGTTAAGGAGTCCATAAAATGCAATGCCAAACTCATAGTTTCCTATCATCCTAATATTTTTCAAGGACTAAAAAGTGTTTCTCAAAGGTATAGATATTTTTTTGGTCAGAATAGATAATTTTTTACCTTTTAAAAAATATTAACAGCCTGTTTTTTTATATGTGTTAGAACATCTATTTCTCAACTCAAACTCAATAAGAGTTTAGGGTTGGCATGGTAGCCCTCCAAAAGGCCCCCTTTAATTTTCAACATTAGATCCTGATGGATCTTCACGAATTTTTACAAATAGGTGCTTAATAAGATTTTAAAATGATTCTTGGAAAAATTATTACTTAAAAAAATTGCTTTGCCCCCTAAGTGTCCCCCGAAGAGTAATATTCAATCATCTTGGATTAACACCAAACTTTGTTTTAATTCCATTTGAGAAGGTGGGCCCTTTGAGAGAAATGGACATTTATTAAAAAAAAAAGTTTAAAGCATAAGTTTTTAAAACCTTATTTTGCAAAGTTTGGTGTATAAAACAACATGATTAAATATTACTCTTCGGGGGCCTCTAAGGGGATGAAGGAATTTGTTTAAAGGAATAATTTTTCCAAAAATATTTTTAAATTCATATTTAGCACCTATTTGTGAAATTTGGTCCAGATCCAGCGTATTCTCTTTCTAATGTTAAAAATCAAAGGGGACTTTTTGGGGGGCTACCATAGTTTAATATTTAACAATATTAAACTATTATTGCTTGCATTTTGTGGATTTATCTTTTCAAATTGATGTTCTAAGGAACTAACTAATAGTATAGGAGCTATCAACATGAAAATCCACATCATTAACGGAGTATGATTTTTTGATATTACTTAATATTTAATACTACTTTTCTTAATTCAACAAAATGGCAGGCCAAACAGGTAGCGCTTTTTTTTTTAAGGTAAAAACATCATAAGTGGGATCGTTTTCTTCGACCAACAAAATTGATTTTTGCACCTTCGAGCTATAACCCTGCCAACCCTTTATGATGGGTTAATCGCTTTTCAAATGAGCTTTCCAAAG
The DNA here is from genome assembly GCA_963920755.1 of Cartodere bifasciata. Lineage (NCBI taxonomy): Eukaryota > Metazoa > Arthropoda > Insecta > Coleoptera > Latridiidae > Cartodere > Cartodere bifasciata. Next base: position 16,874,606 of record OY987196.1, on the reverse strand, counting down.
GCAGAAAACCCTGCAATAAAAATTTCTTAATTTACGCATAAAAGTCCACAAATTACACAAAATTAAAAAATTTCACTTCATAAATGGTTGGCAGTGTTAAGGCTAATATTTGTACATATTATTTTATTTCTTAAAAAAAAATATCTCACTTATGATGTTTAAAAAACGCTACCTGTTTGCGCTGAAAGTTTATTGGACAAAAGTTAATAAATATTAAATATAATGCAATGCACAAAAAAATGTGTGTTTTTGGTTGCCAGCTCTCGTACTTGGCCTAATATTATAATTTGGAATGTTAAAATTATCAATGTCCAATTTTTTTAGAACCTGGAAAGAACGCATAGTCGTAATGTGCATCCAAAACAATATTACCGTATTTTCCCCTCACACTTCATGGGACTCAGTACAGGGTGGAGTTAATGATTGGCTGGCCGGAGCTTTCGACTTCACTGAAAGCAAGCCCATCCTTCCCAAACCTGATAACCCCAACCAGGGGGCAGGAAGACTTTTAGTTCTTAAGGAGACGCGTTCTTTATGGAATGCCGTGGTTGCTGTTAAAACTCTTGTTGACTTGAAACATGTTAGAGTTGCCGCTGCTAAAAATATGCCAATAGAAGGTAAGAAACTATTTTAACCTCATTTTCAACATAACCCTTTTAACAATTACCACAAATTTTATATCAATGTTTTTGTTGTTTCTAGGTGGTGAAAAGGTTTTAAAAACGGTGGCACTCTGCGCAGGATCAGGCGCCTCTGTTCTAAAAGGCGTTAGTGCTGACATCTATATAACAGGAGAAATGTTACACCATGATGTTTTGGACGCTACTCAAAATGGAATTCACGTTATTCTGACGAACCACAGTGATTCTGAAAGAGGTTTTCTTACTGATTTCCAAAAAACCTTGCAGCAAAAAATTCTTGAAAATAAAGTTAATGTTTTAGTGTCTAAAGTTGATAAGGATCCATTAGTAACTGTTTAAACGTTAGAACATGTTTGTGCATTTAATTAAATAAACAAATTATAATAAAACAACAATCTGAAAAGGATGTAGGTATTTATTTTTTTGTGTTTCTTTTAATAAAAAAAGTTTAATACTAATTAAAAAGACAAGGAATGTAAAAAACCGCTTATTTAATGTTTTGACTACAGAATGTGCAAAAATTGGCACATAAACGCGACGGTACGTTATTGGGGCAAGTCTGGGGAACCCTAAAAAAATGTTTAAAAAAAATCCATCTTATTTATGTACCCTTGGAGATATAAGATCCTAAAGTGCAAAACTTCGAACGCTAATGCCTTAAAGATAACAGCACATATTAACGAAAAAAATGGTTAAATTCAAAGCTTCAGAGAATCTTAAACCATTTCACCATTTGTTTATCTTTTGAATGGTTGAATACGTATATTTTTATAATCAATTTAATTTATAAAATTTTTCGCATGAAATGTAGCTAACAATAATGTCAATAAAATCTAATTCAAAAAGTGTATGGTCAAGCCTTATAGATGGGATTTTCAGATGTATTTTCCTGGACTGTGTTGGTGAATTTATGCCACTTTGTTCGCATTTTTCTTAAGGAATATAACAGATTTTTAACAATAATTTACCAGAAATCCCTAGGCATGCCCTAACAACGTACCATCGCGTTTATGCGCCAATTTTTGGACAGCCTGTATAACTTTTTACAAAATATCTTTTTGAGTTGCATTCCAATAGTTTCTCAGAATTAGAAGCAAAAAATCTAGCGCATAAACAATATAATTTAAATGTTTTTAAAACACCACCGGTTTTTAATTTTATTCCTTTTTTTTATAATTATTATTAGATACACGTACTTTTAATTTTTAAAACATGATACCCTATTAATTATGCCACAAAAATTAGAGATCCAAAAAAATATTGTCAATACTTTTTTTTAAATCACAATTATGAAGCCAAAAAAACAGTTTGTGATATTAAAGTTTTTCAAGGTTTACAAAATAAATGCTTCAAGTCGCTAAAGAAAATAAATTATCAAGTTACGTAAATAACTATAAGAAGGATTGATAATTTTAACAAAAAAGACGTGTAAATTAGCTATTCCAATAAAAAAAAAGTCCAATTATTATCCAATAAATCATGATAGATCTATAACTAAAAAGTAAATTACCTATGCCAATATACCTTATATTGGTAACTCGGTACTCAATTAGTTATTTGAAACGGACACAGGAAATTCGATTGGAATATTGCACCGCTTTACCGTGAAAAAGTATGTTAGTTCCGTTGTTAGGAGACCCGTTTTATAATTTGTGCGTGTTTGATTATTATAGGGCTGCCTAAAAATAGAACTGAGTATTAAAAAATAGTAGGGGACCGCGTGGTTATTGTAGAGAATTTAAAACCAGATAACGTTTTATTGCGGCTGTTATAACTGCTCCTTTTTTAGATTGCGACTGCCTTCCACTTGGCAAATCTCATGTGACTCCTTAGTGTAGCACGTGCCAAGCTTGTTAAATAATAATTCAAATAATCACACCAGGTAAGTTGTAAAACTCCTTGTTTCTCATAAATATTAATACAATCTTAATCAGAATCTTAAATACTTCTTAATTAACTTTTATAAAGTTTTAAATCAAAACAGGAAGTAAACAAACATCAGCTGTTTTAGCTTGTTCAAGGAGGGGGTAGCTTCCTTTTGGGGGTGTCAAACTAGAAATTTAAGGTTATGTTGATGGTGGAAGAGTGTTTATTTGCATTAAAACGGTTAATTATAGAAAACATTTACGATTTTGTGAAGTACTCCAGCATAAATCATTTCTAAATCAAACTATTGTAAAAAATTTCATTCATTTTTACACACAGGTAAGCTTTATTTCCGGTAGCGTTGCTTCAAAACTAAGGGTTGTTTGGTCAAGATGGCTTTGATTTTTATGTAAACTCTCACCAAATCACAAATTTAACTTTAAAACATGGTCTGAATGAAGAATTGTTAAAAGAATAAGTTACTTTAGCTAACACCGCACCTAGTTTTATTTTTATCACTTTAAGTGATTCGTGATCTTATCAAATAAGTACAATTAGACCAGCATCATCATCAATAATGCTAAATGGTGCTTTTATGTCCATTTCAAGCATGTTGAAGTAGGTAAATAAGAATTTATGTGTACTTATCTGTAAGGATTACTAGCAAAACAAATAGTAGTAAGTTAAAATACTAAGGTTTTGTTTAAAGCCCATTAAACAATTAATATTAGTTAACACTACTGTAATACTAAAATTTCTATTTTCTGTAGCCTCAGTACTTTTGCTATTCAGTAAAAAAAAACAAAAGACGGTCCCAGATCTATATTTCAGATAGATTTTTTTGGAATTTACAATTACTTATTTATAAAAACCCAAAAAGGCGCCAACATAAAAATCAGGGAAGAAAAATATCTTGATATCATGAATTTACCATATTTATTTTTGGGGGACATCCCAATGAATCATTTAAATAAATAATCCAAAAATTAATTCTCTACAATGATTTTTAACGACTTTCATTGAAATTGGGATTGAAACCAATTCTAGCAAAAATTGGCATTTTTGGAAAAACCAAACATTTCTTTTTTTATTTTATTTATATTTATTTAATATTGTTCAAAATAGGTATTATGTTTCATTTCCTTAGAAATGTAAGTAGGTAAAGCAAATGACTCATTTTTAGAGCATCATATTACTTTGACTTATTATTTTACTTACTTACGGAAATCAATGTTCTACCAAGGTAATATTTTAGATTTCATTACATCAATATTTCAATCACATATAAATTATTAATTAAGTTTTCTTATCACTAAATGTTTAACGGCAGCTTTCCCATAATCCTATAATTTAAACAAGAAAAGTTTAAAAGAATATTCCAATTAAAAAAAAAATATTTTCTACAGAGACTAAATAACTACAAGAACCAAAAAATGGGAGACACAGATATAATTTTGGATTTACCAAATGGGCCTTTAGATGAATACAGAAGTTTGGCAACTTTTAACTGGAAGAAACTTAAATTAGTGTTTGAAGATCCAGAATTATTAAAAATAAAGGTAAGATTTTATTTTAAGACGTTCGTTATAAAATATAGAAATTGTTGAAGACACTTAAATTTTAAAAAAGGGATCACATTTAATAGGCTTATTCTCAATAAAACATAGATTTAAATTAACCTGCAAAAAATTTTGCTACAATCTTTAATTTTTGAATAATATTACCCCATGTGGGTAACGAACCTTTTAAATTATTTGTACCTATTAGTTTTTTAGGATATTTTTGATTGACAATAACAGTAAAGAAAAAAGTTAAATTAACTTTAAATTACCTACATTAGTACATGAATAACTTATAGGTTTTATTGATCTAAAATTCAAAATAGAACAATTATTATGAAATTGAACAACCAATAAATCAATTAAATTTTACATTACATAATTTTTTTAAGTTGGTAAGTGGTAGGTGTTTTGTTTTTGACTTATTTTTAGTACCTTATAAAAATATTTTCATTTATTTAATCAATCAAAATTACATTTTTTTAGTGATTATTTATTAATAAACGATAACAATAATTACTAATAATATTAGTTTTAATTAAAGAAAAAATTCTACACAACTTTATTATTATAATAAAAATAGCTTGTATTTTTCCTCTATGTTTTTAGTTCATTTCTTTTAAGAAATGTACTTGTAATTTAAATAATTCAATCACTAACCCCAATTTACAATTTTTTTTATTAGCAAAACATGTGGTCAACACTTGAAAAAGACCCCCTTTTCCAAACTCCAATAACAATACCAACAACAGAAGAAATGAAAAAACTTACTGCTAAAAGATTACATAAGTACCTACAGTACGATTTTCTTAAGAAAGATATCTCAGTTTTGCCATACAAAAGAAAAACACGTTTCATGATGACCCTAAACGAAGCCTTGGCTATTTCATTTCCGGATGTGCAAGTTAAGCATGCCGTGGGCGTATCATTGTTTAAAAATGCCGTGTCTACATTGGGTACTGAAAGGCATAAAGATATTTTGGATGCAGCCTGGAAAGGAAAGGTAAGTAAAAACAAAAAAAAAATTGTATTTTTATTATTTGGGGTAAAACTTCGGAAATGATTGTTTTTGTCACGGTTCTCATATTTATTTTAAATGCATGCAAGCTAGGTTTTGTGTATTTAGAAGCTATTTTATTTTCTACAAAATCGTTTTTATAAATTTGGTAATTACTGGCCTTTACAAAAGTACAAAAACTAAAATTGCTAATGTTTATAAATGCATCAATACAAAAATTTAATTAATTATTTCAAATTGATTAAACGTGTATTTATTTAATTAAAAAAATAAAAAATAATAATAGTATTTTTTTGGCCAAATGAAACGTATTATTTCAGTTGTCACGATGTACAATACTAAGTTAAATCTAAAACCTAAAAGTTCACTAATCAGTGTATTTTGTCTCTATAATTTGTTTTTTAACATTTTAGTAATTTTTAATTACCATCTTTTTTAACACCCCGGATTTGGTAGGTATTTTTTTACACATTTATTAACGGGACCGGAGTCCCTTTAGTATGGTACAAATAACATATGATTAAATACGGACACAACCAGCCTGGCACCACCTCTAGAACCTAGCCACGCTCCATCAGTGGCAGTGAGATTCTAGAGTGCCTTGAAGATTTGACAGTTATTGTCGCCTTATAGAGTGGCGACATGCATCATTCTTTCTCTGTCATACAGATAACGTCATCAACGTTATAGCCAAAGTGACAACAATTACAACTTACAATCACAATTAATGACGTTATCTGTATGACAGAGAAAGAATGATGCATGTCGCCACTCTATAAGGCGACAATAATTGTCAAATCTTCAAGGCACTCTAGAGATTCGAACTCACAACGACGGGAAGCCTTTGATATAGCGCACCGCGACTATACCGTACGACCACCGCCGGCCGCGCCAAATTTTTAGTTTCTATGCAAAGGTTTTGACAAATTTTGGACAGATGTATTAGTTTTTTTATAATGACTTGTTATAAAAAAAAAGCAGAATAGTATATTATCATCCTAGGTAGAGAAGAGGCTCATTATTGACCTAGCGCAAAGATTGTATACAATTGCGCGAGGTCAATAATGACCTTCTCTACCGTGGATGATATATTATTTTTTTTACTACTAGCATTTTCTTAAAAAATGTTAATTTAAAAATATGTTCAATTTTTATCAAAACCCTGTATATGATTTTTACAAAAAATTAATCGAAATTTCCATGGAAATGACAATGACGTTACATCAATCAAAACAATAAAAAGTTCTTCAAATGGGTGTTTTTTTCAAAATAACTCATAATTTGCACGTAAATGGCGTAAATGATTTAAATAATATGATGGTCACTGATAAAGAATTTGTAAATATAATGATAATGATAGAACACTGACACAGCTACAGAAAAAAGTGCGACATGTTTACAACTGTACAATTTTTTTTTCGTTAAAATATTTGTGCAATAAAAAGTTTTCAAGTATTTTAAAGTAGTTATGTTTTCAAGTAAAAAAAATCTTCGTAAAAAACTCACAAAAACTTTTGTAAGTAACGTTCTATTTATGAAAAAAATTGACATATGTTTTGACATAGGATTTTGTCTCCCTAGGGAGACAAAAAAAAATTGTTAACCTAGGTAGTAAAGAATGATTTTGAAGGGTTCCTAAAAAGTCAATAATGACACTCTTTGCTCCTAGTAGTAAAAAAAAGCATTTTGCTGAAAAATTTTACCGAGCATTTTACCATATTATTAAGTTTGACATCGGAACCAAGTCCATAAAGAAAAGAAAATAACAAATTTGTCAAAACAAAAAGAAAATACAAATACTTTAATGAGGGGGCACTAAATTTCCTTTTAATTAAAAAAACAAAAAGTTTAGTTAGTCCTGTTATTATTTCAAAAAGGAGAAAACCGGTTTTATTTTTTTTAATAATCGTAAGATTCTTCTTTTTTTTCTTTTAAATGAGGTAGGTGCAAAATAGGGGTTGTACTTTAAAATTCTCCACCTCCGTTACCTGTCTTTTTTTTTTAATGCATTTGCCTCGGCATTTGCTATATTAAGAAAGCAATCGAAATTAAACACACCATATCGCACATCCGGAACTAAAAAGACGCAAGTGCAAATTTCCAAGTTTTTAATATTTTTGCATAATAAGTATCAAAATGTATCTATTATTCAAGTAATAAATCGACACATTACTAATTGCACCAGTATTCGCTAGAGGGAGGATACACTTTTTAGAGAAACAATGACACATCTTTAAGATTTTTGAGTTTTAGAAGCTTATAATTTCAGTTTCTTTGAAGATAAAATAATTAAACAAATTTATTTAAATAGGCTAGAAAATAAACTATTAATAAAACCCAAAAAGTGTTTTTTAAATAAAACAAAAAAGCATGTTTTACCTAAACAATAATTAATTAAAAACTTCATAATTAGATTTCTGGCAATTATGATATTTGCACTTACGTCGTTTTAGTTCCGGATGTGCAATATGTATTTTGCAAGTCAAAAGTTTTTTTTGCAGATAGTTGCAAGTTTAGGACTAACTGAAATAGCCCACGGTAGCAACACCAAAAAGCTTCAAACTACAGCAACCTACGACGAAACGACTCAAGAATTCATAATAAACACCCCTAATTTTCAAGCAGCAAAATGCTGGATCGGCAACATGGGAAAACAATGCACCATCTGCCTTCTCTTCGCTCAACTTATAACACAGGGACAAAACCATGGTCTTCACGCGTTCATAGTTCCAATAAGAGACCCGACAACTCTTTTACCATACCCTGGGATAATCGTGGGGGACATTGGCGAGAAAATCGGCCTTCACGGTATCGACAACGGGTTTATTTTGTTTAAAAACTACAGAATACCCAGGGAAAACATGTTGAATCGGACTGCTGACGTAACTCCCGAAGGGGAATATTTTAGTAGTTTTTCCGAGCCTGGGAAGATTCTGGGGGCTGCTTTGGAGAACTTGTCCACGGGGAGAGTTGGGATAATGCAATGGTGTGTTGGAGATCTGATCAAGGCCACCACGATAGCGGTGCGGTATGCAGCGCTTCGAAGGCAGTTTACTGATAATGGGAATGATGAGGAGTATCCTATTATTGAGTATCAGTTGCATGTAAGTTGTGTTTTTTCGGGAATGTTGTTTATGTTTTAGTTTATTAGGTATTTTAAATAATAAACAAATACCAATGATGTTTGTTTTATGTTTAGAATAAATAAACAAGGCGAATTAATTTAAAAATAATTGCGCTTGGTTTTTGATGCGGGACCATTAAAGGAGATGGCACATTATATGGGCGAAATGGCTCTATGGGGAATTTGCTGCAATTTTTATATGTTGTAGCTAATAAAATTTTAGTTCTGCTCCCATAATTTCAACCATATTGTATGATACGTTTTTTCTCCAGAAATTTTTGAAAAATTATTTGACTTTAAAATTGAACATTTTTCTGTGCATGACTTTTGTATTTAAACTTGTCATCTGTGATAATGTTTCAATTTAAACAATGGCAAACGTCAATTTAACAATAAAAAACAAAGTGTCAACACGTGACAGATTTAGCACATTTTTATTTTTAATGCATTTTTGGTAAAAGTAAGAAAGAACAATGAGCTTGTTACTCTGGTGAATACAACCAAGGCTTGAAAAACCACTGAACAATCGGCGGTTAAATACGACATTCTAAGACGTAAATAGCAGGGGTAGGTCACACTCAACGTAAACTAACGGAATGTAAATGCAGACAAGAACTAAACTAGAACCCCCAAGAAATGCGAAGAAGGGGCCAACCAAAAATAAACTGGAGGAAGTCCATACTCCAATAAACATCGCTATCGGCAAGTCCTGTTACGAGGTCAAAGTGCTGGATGATGGCAATAAGGTTTTCTCGAAATGTTTCATTGACGCTCTTTGTATTACGAAGGAACTACAAGATTAACAACGATAAATAATACCAAATAAATTAAAACATGAAAACTTGCTCAAAGCATTATCTTAATTTTCCATTGCCGTGATATTAAAGCATGATCTTTAATCCCTTGTCCCGTTGCATGACTTAATTACTTTTTTCCTGCATGGATCCAGACCCATACCTATTCTCGATTTGTTTAAGTTTTTTTACTGAGAAGTTACTCTCCCAATTTTGTTAAAAATGGTTTATTTATGCGCTTCATCTTGTAGTTCCTTCGTGAAACAAAGAGCGTCGATTAAACATTTCGAGAAAACCTTATTGCCATCATCCAGCACTTTGACCTCGTAACAGGACTTGCCGATAGCGATGTTTCTTGGAGTATGGACTTCCTCCAGTTTATTTTTGGTTGTCCCTTCTTCGCATTTCTTGGGGGTTCTAGTTTAGTTCTTGTCTGCATTTACATTCCGTTAGTTTACGTTGAGTGTGACCTACCCCTGCTATTTACGTCTTAGAATGTCGTATTTAACCGCCGATTGTTCAGTGGTTTTTCAAGCCTTGGTTGTATTCACCAGAGTAACAAGCTCATTGTTCTTTCTTACTTTTACCAAAAATGCATTAAAAATAAAAATGTGCTAAATCTGTCACGTGTTGACACTTTGTTTTTTATTGTTAAATTGACGTTTGCCATTGTTTAAATTGAAACATTATCACAGATGACAAGTTTAAATACAAAAGTCATGCACAGAAAAATGTTCAATTTTAAAGTCAAATAATTTTTCAAAAATTTCTGGAGAAAAAACGTATCATACAATATGGTTGAAATTATGGGAGCAGAACTAAAATTTTATTAGCTACAACATATAAAAATTGCAGCAAATTCCCCATAGAGCCATTTCGCCCATATAATGTGCCATCTCCTTTATGTCAGAAATGAGAGAACAAATATTTTTGAGTTGACTTACCGTTGCCAAATTCATTAAACATTTTTTTATCTTTAATTTTTATACAGTTTGATTTCTTGGAAAAAGATTATTACAAAATGTTTAATAATTTTTTGATACCTTAATAAAGTAGGCGGCAAGTTATCCAATGAACAAGTGCTATAGCTTCTTATAAAACGAGTTCTTTGTAGTTACTATTTTTTAAATTTGCTTCATCTAATTTATTAAAAAGCTTTTTTTATAAAACTTTACTCACTTAAAGTTAATACTGAATGAATGGGCGTTTTTGAGAAAATGTAACCATTGATATCGTGTCTCCAATTCTACTAGTTATTTCCTCTATAAAAAAACTATGTCCCCCGATAGTTTGTAATAGTAAAAATTGTAAATAAAAAGTACCTTGCAAGGAAAGAATTTATCTGTTTGCATCCCGAAAACCGACCTAATAAAATAAAACTTTTAATAATGAAACAATTTAACAACCTTAAAAACCGAATTTCTAGTTTCATAACAACGCAAATATAAAAATGTATTTATTTAATTTATGCACAAATTATGTTTTTTTTTATTATGTTTTTAATAGAGATGGGCAATCGGAAACTTCCCAGTTTGGGAATATTCCCGGGAATTTAAAAAGACGACGGAAAGATTCGGGAAGATACGAAAATAGTAATAATAAGTTTTTTAAATTTTGGCGCCATTTTTATGTCTTATTTTCACATTTTGGGAATATTCCGAAAATATTCCCGAAAGTTTCCGTTTGAGAACTTTCGAGAAAGTTTCCCAGTGGAAACTTTCGATATATTTTTAGGTAGTTAATAAAATTTTAGTTTTTATTCGTCCATTTTTACATGGGAACATTGCCGGCAATATTCCAATTGGAAATATTTCGGGAATATTCCTAAAAGTTTCCGTTTGGAAACTTTCGGGAATATTCCTGGGAATGTTCCCAAATGGAAATATTGCCGGCAATATTCCCATGTTTCTTCCCAAAGATTAAAATTTTGGGAATTTGCCCATCTCTAATTTTTAATAACTCCTGAAAAGGTGCCTATCTTTCAGAATATTGTAATGGATAAATTTACAACCGGTTTCGATTATTTTTATTTTATTTAACTATTATCATCATCAGTATCAAATATTAACCTGCAAGAAATAAGTTTTTTTGCTAATTTTGTTTTTTACAGCAATGGCGATTATTTCCCTACGTAGCAGCCGGTGCAGTTTTAAAAGTATTTGTTAAATGCTTTACCGAAGATTATCTAACCGCAGTTGAAAAATCTACAACATCTGATCGACTAGAAGAAATTGTAAGTGTCTTTGTTTTATCCAAGGTTCTATTCTTTGTAACAGTGAACAGTTTTATTAGTATTTTCATCTTGAGGTTCATACAAATATGAAATAAAAAAGTACAAATTATTATGAAAAAGGTTCTAATATAAATGTGCTCTATTTTATAAACGATCGGTGTAGAAAAAAGTAGGACCCTAGTCAACTAAATAAATGATTAAAAAATAAACAAAGTTTATCTACATACACATATTATGCTTTTTTTTTATTGACAAAAATTATGTAATTCTGTTTTTTTTTTCAGAATAACACAGTTTCAGAAGTCCATGCCATAGTAAGTAGTGCAAAGCCCCTAATTACTTGGAGTTGTCTTCAAGCGATTCAAGAATGTAGAGAAGCATGTGGGGGGCATGGATTTTTACATGCCGCACGTTTTGGGGACTTACGTTCTACTAATGATCCGTGCGTCACCTTTGAGGGTGACAATCATGTTTTGGGACAGCAAACTAGTAATTGGCTTTTGAGGCAGTGGGCTGCTATTAAGCAAGGAGGTAAAAAAAGATCTTTTAAAATAACGTTTTTGATAAAATAATCAAAAATTAAAAACATAGGTAATTTTGAATTTTTTAATAAAAATATTTTTGACCTTTTTTTCAGAGAAAGCAAGTACACCTCTAGGAACTTGTGCCTTTTTCGAACATCATCGTGATATTGTAAATAAAAAATTTAATAAAGTTGATGTCACATCTAAAAGTTGTAAGTAGTAAACTCTGTTTCCATAAAATAGTCCAATCATTCCAATAATGCCCCCAGAAAAAAATCCCAACCAAGATCTGCTTATGCAGGTTTGTAGCCACTACCCCCAGTAACATAAAAGTGAAAAATTTCCACAAAATTTCCGTGATGTTTAGCCCCCATTTTGCATAGAAGTGAGGAGTTAGTTTTTTGTTAATACCCAAACTATTTGGCACTTTTGAAAAAAGTTTTAAAACTTTGTAGGAGCATTATTTTAATAAAAATACAATCATTTTTAAAAAAATAATTAATCACCAATATGAACGATTTTATAGCACTTTGAAAATGTGCTAATTTTGTCCTACAGAGAACGCTACCCCTAATCTATGCTTCTGGACTCTATGACTAAGATAAACGATTATGATGAAATAAGGTAATTTTCAAAGAGCTATAGAATCGTTAATATTGGTGATTTATTATTTTTTTTAAAATGATTGTATTCTTATTAAAATAATGTTCCTAAAAATTTTTAAAACTTTTTTCAAAAGTGCCGAAGAGTTTAGGTATTAACAAAAAACTAACTAACACTTCTATGCAAGATGGGGGCTAAACGTCACGGAAATTTTGTGGGAACTTTTCACTTTTATATTCCTGGGGGTAGTGCCTACAATTCTGCATAAGCAGATCTGGGCTGAGATTGTTTTCCAAGGAACCTACAAATTTTAATTAGAATAATTGGGGTAAAAAATACTAATTGCAGACAAAGTCTCTAAATGTAGAGGGGTTGAATCTGATTGGGCGTGTTTCTAAAAATACAACGGCGTAACCTATACATTTAGAGGCCTTGAATTGCAGATAGATTTTATATGTGCCAAAAAAAGGGGTACTTAAATCGTTAGTTCGTTAATTTAAATTAAATAATTATGATTTTTATGTAGGCGATAACTATATTTATTGCTCGTATTTAAATGATGATTGACATAAAAATTAAAAACAGATAACAGCTGTCTAATATACAACTGCAAGACACCATTTCAAATAAAAATACAATGTCTTCTTCACCATTTAGTTATACAGGGTGTCCCAGAATTGTCGCACCATCTGTCTGTACGGTGTTAAAGCATGCCTAGGGATCCTTGAAAAATTGTTAAAAAAAATCTATATTTTCTTAGTTCTAAGGAAAATAGGGTTAAAGTTCGATAAATGCGGCAACTCTGTTAAGAAAAGGGCACTTTAAAACCCATCTATGATTCTTAATAACGTATTTATCATCGCGTTTATGCTCCAATTTTTGGACATCCTGTATAAATTAAAATCTGTATTTGTTTTAGTTATTCAAGAATGTTATGAGTGGTTAATTATTTATTTAGTTGAACAAACTTATAGTAAACAATTAGTTTGCGAAAAAAATGGTGATAGCAAATTTATGGCAAGAAATAAAACACAGGTAAGCGTTTTTCTTATCACATGTTGTGTCTGTAATTTCACACCAATTCATAATATTTTAAATTAATTTAATACTTCCGTGTGTAAACCATTACAAAACAAATCTTTATAAGAAAAACATCTTCTCACGTTTTAAAATACTTACATTTAAAGTAGTAGGGGTTTTTGTTATATTTTTTTTCAGCTTTAAAGTATCCAAACATTTTTTCAACAAAATAATACTTTTTTAAGGTGTACCTTGCGTCAACCCTTACCAAAGTCTATTGTGAACTAACAGCATTAAGATATTTCTGGAATAATCTCAATGAAATCCATGACCAAAGTATTAGAAAAGTATTACTTCAATTAAGTGCCTTATACGGGCTGTCGAATCTGGATAAACACCTTGTATATTTCTACGAAGGAGGATTCTGTTCTGGTTCTGAAATGGTGCAGTCAATAAGAGAAAATATATTAAAATTATGTTTGAATTTAAAAGACAACATTATAAGCATTGCTGATGCTTTAGCACCTCCAGACTTCGTTTTAAATTCCGTTTTAGGAAAAGCCGACGGAAAAGTAAGTTTATTTCTGCTTAAAAAGTGTGTAAACCATTTTTTTTTAAACTTTGTTTTTTTTTTTTAGTTATATGAAAATCTAGAAAGTGCAATATTCCACAATCCTAATTCAATGTCAAGACCATCCTGGTGGAACGAAATAATTATTCAAGGTGGACCTGACATAACCAAAAATGTACCTAAAAGCAAATTGTAACAAACTTGATCCTAAAAAAGATCTAACTAAACTCAAAAGAGCAATATTTTTTATTTTTTTTATTGAGAATACTTAAAGATCTGAAATTTTATTTTACTCGAATTTTTACCCAGTGTTATTTGCACTTTATTTTTAAGACACTTTTATTCGAACTTCAATTAGGTACCTAATGGTGTCCGATTTATTTGGTTATTGTTTTAAACCAAAAGATTTGTTTTTATTAAGGTTTTTAATTTTTATTTTTAATTATGTAAGCTATTATGTCAAGTAGGTATTATGTTTACAATTTATAGTGTCATATTTTTTTATTAATTATTTTATGATACCTGTAAACAACATAATTGATGGAAAATTCTCAAATAAATATGATAAGAACATATTTGTATTTTTTTTTTATTTTGTGCTTTTGGGAGTTTTTTTTAGGCCCAAATAAAAACAAGTTTTTTTTGCATATTTTAGTTTATTTAAAAAAATAGTCAATAACTTTGGTTAAAATATTAAAGCTAAAGTAAGAATAGTTTTTACAGCAGCAAAAAACCACGTTCAAATACAACATTTTTTCGAGAATCTTTCTTTTCTTAAAAGCTAAAGATAAATATTCTTGATTTTGTTTTATCTGAACGCGGTCTTACTATTAACAATAAATAGAAGAATTTATTAATTATTAACAAATCAAAAAAAATGGACGAAAAGCAACTAACTACCTACTTTATAATATTATTCATTTTCTGGAAACTATTCTGATACAAATACTTATTTACAACTCACTAAAATATCGCGAGGGAAAAGTAAAAAAACTTCTTGAAAAATGATTAAAAATAAAAACATTTGGTCGATAATTTTAAATGATTTACTGCATTGATAAAAAAAATATACGAGCTGAAATTTTGTTTCAAAGTATTTAAAACAAGGACGAATTAACTCAAGCATTATAATCATGCAAAATATGTATTAGAAAATAATCTAATTTTGCTTGTATTATTAAAATTTTAAATGATTAAAAAGAAATATTTAGTAGGTTCTTTATTTTTTTTTGCTTTAATAAGTTAATAATTTCCAGTATAAGCGTTTCGTTTAAATGTTTCTTTAAATATGTAGACAATTAATTGGCAACTGAGTATTATAAGTCTATGTGAAGATTTGTTTAGTATTATTAGGTAAAGATTAAGTACTGCAACCTAAATAAAATGAATCTCTAAAAAAGTAAAAAACAAAAAAAACAGTCAACATTTCGGTCAACACTAATAATTTACAAGATTGGGTAAAAAATATACGTACATTAAAAAGATATTATTACGTATTACGTACATTCATTACGTCATAAAACTTAGTACGTGCTACGTTGTTTCTACAAAAGATTTTGTAGAATAACTAAATAAACGAGTATATTAGATTACGCACTCGATTAAGCATAACGTAATTACTACGTAATGAAAAAAATAGTCACGTATTTGCTACGTAGTCACTATGTTCATTCAGTGGTTGTTTGTACGTACATTTTTCTACCCTTCGATTTGCAAAAACTTTTAAAGCTTCAAAATCGCTTATGTCTTTTAAAAGCAAACGCTTTCTAAACCTTTTTAGTAAACTTGTCTATGTTCTAAACTAACAACGAATCCTTGAGCAACTGCTGATGGAAAAGCAACCGTACTGCCCGATCCTGCGGGTACTCCCTTTCCTTATCAGCATTCGGCACATAGTGCGTTTGATAAAAGTGAGAGAAATGCCTACCGACATCATCATTCAAGTACAAGAACCCTGTATCCACTGTAGGATAGAGGTTCTCTTGCGCTACGTATCTGTGAGAACCATCCTCAACCACTACGTTGTAGAATGGCTGTTTGGCACCTAGAGAGAGTTGCTGGACGTTCATTTGGATTTGCCAGTCGTCAGATGCAAGGCATTCTGGATCCCAGTCGTATATTACGCATTTGTAGTCGTGGGCGAGATGCATCATTACCATGCCTACGGCGAATTTGAGATCGGAGGTGCGGCAGGACGCTTCCACTGGAGTGGTTTGTTCAACTCGTCCTCTGAAAAGAGTTCAGTCAATTTTCATTTTATTATTAAATTTGATTCGGATCTTGCTAATAAAAAACATCTACAGTTCTGAAAGTTCGAATGAAATACTCCAATAGAGTTTTTTCACAAAAATAATCGAATCTGAAACGAAACGCAATTTGTGAGGTTAGAAAACATAATTTGCTGTCAGATTTACCCAATTTAAATCAGCTGATGACAGTTTAAATGAATTCCGCTAGATGATTAAAAAATCTTTATGAAACCAGTAGCATTTATGAAAATGATTAAAATTCATTGATTTTATCTTATCATAATGGTTACGTAATGTCACTTAATAGTTTAAATAATTACGAAATTGGAAATAGACATAAAAGATACGTAATTATTGCGCAAGGAACGTAATTATGCGTAATGAACGTAATTATTACCCATTACACATAATAAAGCGTATTCTATAAAAATTGGTTGGGGTTACCTAGGAGAATAGGTCATACCACCCGTCGTTTCAGATGCTAACTGACATATCTTCTGAATTTTAAATTTTTATCAAATATAAAGCTAATACACTAAAAAACAGCAAACCGGTTTAAAACATTCTACGTACCAGCTCAAAGGTTTGTATAACATTTACGGAGTGTTTTACAACTTCAATTCTTCATAATTAAGTAAAAAAGGGCATAATGACTTATTTACAAAGGTACTTTTAATGCAAAATTCGTGCATCCAACAAAGTGCAGATTATCCTTCACATTCACGGAAATCCTTTTGTAAATTAGTCCTTTTTTAATTAATTATAAAGAATTAAAGATCTAAAACACTCTCTAAATGTTATACAAACCTTTAAGGTTGTACATTGAATGTTTTAAACCGACAGTTTGTATTTTTTTGGTATATTAGCGTTATATTACCTATATTTGATAAAAATATAAAGTTCAGAAGTAATGTCACTTGTCAGTTAGCATCCGGAACGATGGGTGGTATGACATATATCCTAGGTAACCCCAACCAATTTTTATACGAACACGCGCCATTGATGTTCAGATTATTGAAGTTTCTTACTTTTTTGCTAATTTAAAGACAGAAATTAGTTACTAACCTGGAATGATGCGTCTCATAATCTCTTAGCATATGAACAACTCTTTGTGCTTGCTCTGGAACCTCAAACTCTTGCTCCAACAAAAACCTCTCCAGAGGTCGTGTATCCATACTATGCATCATGTATAATCTTGCCAAACTTACGAGGGCAGAAATATCTTGTGGATTCACCTAGAATAAAGGTCAAAAATAGAAACTAATTAATTTAAAACTTATTTTGGATATTTTAAAATTTAAAACATGCTATACTGATGAGATCATAAGAAAATCGAAACATTGTGTCTATGAGCACCAAAAAGTATGATTTAAATGGACATCGTTGATTTTAAATAAATCCTTACCAATTTCAGTAGCTCCAAGCTCGATCGTAACCTCGTAACCCTTCCATTAACTTGATTATACTGTCTCGCTGAAACCTCCAAGTTATTAGCAATTCTCTCGACAACCTGAACGGCTGTTGCAGCTGGTAAACTTTTTCCATCCTTCTGTTGTTCGTTTCTGTAACGGGAATGAGGGCACGCACCACGCGTTACAATATTTCCGCCGTTAAACACGTCAATGTAGTACCAATCTTTTTCGTTCTCGTTAAAACGGAGGAGAAAATGTGCTGGGAAACTTATGGGGTCACACTTTAGGCCTAGGCGTCTTGCTACTGCTTCAAATACGATGGCTAGGGTTATTGGTAGGCCTTGTTTAATGTCTAGAACCTAAATAAAAAACAGAAACAAATAATTTAAGAAGTTAAGCTTTAAAAAATGGTTAAAAAATAACTCTTCTTTAATTAAAAATAAATTTATAAAGTTTACTGTTTTTATTTGTATAAATTTAAATTTTTTACCTTTTCTTTTACAAAGACATAATATGGGATTTCAAACATTATAAATGAATTTTTAAAACAAGGCAAAATTTTGATAGGCAGCCTGGCTATTTTTAGCTCTCTTCATTTATAAAGAACATTATTTATTCTGCCTTCTAAGTAAGGATAAGTACGTTTTTTTGCATCTTTTTACGCAGAACAGATATTAATTTTGTATTGTCTAATTAACGCACTATTTTTGTTCTTTATTTGCAATCCTTTTTCCAGTTACCATGATACAAAATTTAAATTTTTGAACACTAATGAAGAGAAATAATGCATGCTTGCTGTCTATCAACAATTTCCAAAAAGCCTAGTTAAGCCCCATATTTCAGAAATTGATTAAGTTATGATAACCATTTTTGGCAAATGTATTTTAAGTTAACGTAACGATCTGCAGACAAACTAGTTTAAGAAGAAAATTTTTAGCTAAATTCGTTTTAAGAAAAATTGCCCCAAAGATATTTTCAGATTGTTAATAATACGATACGAATAATAATTATTTGGTATTACAAATTGCTGAGAATTAATAACTATATGAAAGGTGAGAAATAAATAAATAACACAGAGTTAATTTTTACAAGTTAATGACAAACTGAATTTCTGATATTTCTTATTTTATTTTTATGTATTTCGTTTCTAATTATTTGATTTTTTTTTAAACTACTTGATAAAGTCTACAACTATTGCTAAGCGACAAGTTATGCTCGATAAAGTAAAGGATACAAAAAGCGATATTTGTGCTTACTTGGTCAGATCTTTCATAATAACTATAAACTGGTTCTGCCAATACCTTAAATAGGAAATTGTGCTCGTAGAGCAAAGTAACACAATCATGTGAGTTTTTTTTAATTAAATGGTTACAAAACCTTTTACTTTGATTTACATTGATTACCAATTTAAAACACACTATTTCAGTACAGTACGGAAAAAATATTGAATGAAAAAATAACCACTTCGGCAACTCTAATAATTTAATAATTGCCTACGGACCTAACTTAATTACTGGGTCACTTACCTCATTTATAAATGAATTCTGGGGACAATAATAGGCCACATTATTCCCATTAAAACCCAAATCATTGTACAAAACCTCCCGCAACATTCCCATAATCTGTCGACACTCAATTTGATTCCACTGATGACTTTCCAAAGTAAACATCTTCCATTTAAGAAAATCACTTTCAGTAGCTTTAAAAATGGAATGTTGCGGGTAAAAGAGTCGTAATTTTTTCAAGACTATCATCGCAATTTCATCGAGCTTGTCCCCAATCCCTTTTCGAGTCACTTTAACGTTAGGTTGGCACCACTGAGCCACAAAAACAGCCCCATACTCCAAGAGTTGATGAGATTTCGGTAGATTTTTAAATTCAATCCATTCTTTTGCTAGATAGAGTTGTCTAATGTGCCGAAGAACTTTACTGGCGTAGTACTGTAGGGTTTTATTGCCTGGGGTACTATAAAAAATGTATTAAGCATATATTTTGGTATCTTTTAATTTAGTGCTTACCACAAAGGGACAACTTCAAGAGTATCTATTGGAGTGCAAGTATTTACAATGCTTGTAAAATAGTCTACTAAGTACCAATAATTGTGGGGCTTCTGAACCAGCAATTCGTCCCACTCCTGTAGTTCTGACTCAGATATTTCGTACTTTTTACAAAATCGGCCAGGCATGTTTTCTAGCATAGCTTGTGTCCCTTTTAAAAACGTAAACATGTACTTTATTTTATTGTAGTAATCGTCCACTTTAATATCGCTTATGTCGGGCCATCTGCAATACATTGTTTATCATACAAACACTCAGAGAATCTGAAAAACTTACCCTGAACGAAATTTATACTTCCACAGAGAGTTGTTTGCAGTAACAATGTCCCTAAAGTAATGGCACGTTGAGGAGAAATTTATGACATCTTTTATACTAAGAATAGGAAGTTTCAGTATATTTTCTATAACTTCTGCTGGTAGGATATCCATTTTATTTACGGGGATTAGTTATTTTGCACAAAAACACAACACCGATCCGAACAGCAGCTGACTAAAAGATGAAGGCTCTTGTCCTGCAGCTTATCTAAGCGCTTTGTATGTAATTAGGCTGAGACACAAATAATCTTGTTGTAAATATTTGTGCACACGCAAAACCACTCTAATAAAAAAATTATTGCGATTTGTTTGTTTACAGCTTCTCGTGTCTGATAACGTTGCGAAATATTTTTTTAATATTTTTGTTTTCTTTTTACAAAATTCTACCAAGTGCGCATGTCATTACGTAATTCTACATTTTGCGTCCTGTCACCTGTCAAAATAATGCATTAGCAAAACTAACCTCAAATTAGCCCCAAAAGTACGAAAATAAACTGAGAAAACTATTTAAACGCAAAAATGTCGGGCTTATTGATCCAAAATGTTGCAACAAGAGGTATTATCTTAAATAATTTAATTTTAAAGCATATTTAATGTATTTTCTGCGAGTTTTAGGATTTGTTAGACTTATGGCAAGAGCATGCAGTACAAAACCCCCATCTTCAAGCGCCCCAATATTCGACATGGAGAATCCTTTTGAGAAAGAAAAACCACAATGCATTTTGTGCAAAACAGGAATTCAAGCGGATTATAAAAACGTTAAATTGCTTTCGCAGTTTCAATCACCTTACACAGGTCGTATTTACGGAAGACACATTACAGGGCTTTGTAAAAAGCAGCAAGAACTAGTAGAGAAAGAAATTGTTAAGTCACAAAGTGCTGGTTTGATGGCATATTACCTTAAAGAAGAAGTTTATCTCAAAGATCCCAAACTTTTTGATGTTGAAAATCCGATTAGACCGCATAGATTTTAGTAAGGTAATTTTTGATAATTTGTTAGAAATAATTAGTTAATAAAGAATTAAAAATATTTAATAGGTTTTAAAATTATTAGCAAACACAAGACAAGATCGAAAGTAATGCAAAACTTTACTTGTTTTCTTATTACAAACAATATCACTTCTTATTGGGTTAGGCAACAAAAAAATACAAATTTTTACTTATTTCTAAAGAGAGGACAACAATTTTTAACTAAGTGGAACTTGTACCGCTGCTACTGCTGTCGGAGAAAAATCCATATTCTTTCGAAATATTTAATTTCTTACACAACGTTGGAAGATCTATCTGTGCAGCTGATTTTTGATTAATAATTTCTAACAGATCGTTCAAAGCTATTTTACAACCACTTTTCCATTTTTCTGTTAGAGCCTTCAGTTCATCGGGATCGTGCTTCTTTTTATAAAGATCTGCTCTTTTTAATTCTTCTAGTTCTTTGCGTTTTGCTGTGGCTTCTTTTGTTAGCGCGATTAATTTTTGGTTAAAGTTTTCCTCGGGAGATGGAACAAAATCTTCATCATCGCTAAAATTTCCCGAAAGTAAGCTTTTTAGTTCATTTATTTTGTCTTCAGCGATATGGTTGTCGCTTCTCATTTGGACTAGCTCGACAGTTTGGTACAGTTTTAATGCGTTGGGTTTTGATGTTATGTTTTCTAAGACAACTGAGCATTTTTTTAGATCGGGTAATTCTGCTGATTTGGGTAATTCTTTGGGAGAGGACTCAAAATCATCATCGGAAAGTTGTCGTTCTATAAGTGATTTTTTTAATGATGCAAAACGTTTAGTTTTATTGCCATTTTCTTTTGGAGCATTACTACTCTTTTTCTTTATTTGGGTTTTTAAAACAATTGGCTTTTCTAATAAGCTTCCTTTAGTTGATGACTTTATTACCAGAAGTTTCTTTGACTTATTTTTAACTGTATGATTCGGGAAAAAGTCGTCTTCACTGTCGCTATTAATGGTTTTGGGTAACGAATTTTTGTAATTAATCGCTACCACAATATTGCTTTTATTACTATCTTGTGAGGTATTCGATTTTTCGTCGTCACTATCAATAAATCGACGGTTTTTGGGTTTTGTAAGAGGTTTTACTACAATAACGCTGCCATCCGAGCTAATTTGAGACAGCTTTTCTGTTTTAGGACAGTCATGAAAATTATCAACTCCAGAAGCTGTAATTTCCTTTTTCTCTTCAGTGATTTCACAAGGTTTGTTAATTTCTTGTGTTTCTAAGGGAATAGGGCTTTTACAACTACTGCTACTCTTTAAAATCTTTCTAGGAACCTTTTTCTTGCTTCTTTTTGTAAATTCACTATCTTGGTCCGATTCCTCACTTGAACTTAAATACCTTTTCGGAACGGCTTTAGATCTGGGTGAACGCTTATTTTGATTGGAGGTGGAATTTTCTGGATTTCTGGTCTTTAGAACGTTGATTTCTATCGAAGGTTCTAAAGTAATTAGTTCTTTTTCTGGTGTTTTAAGACGTTTAGATTCTTTTTTAGGACGTGGGGTACTTTTCTCTGCTACTGGTTGCTTTTCCGTTTGTTTCGTTTCATTCTGCAACTCTTCTTTAGGGCTTATTAAACGCTTAGCTACCTTTTTTGACTCCGCCAAGCTTTTTCTTTTCTCAGGAACTGGAGTACTAGTTATTGTCTTATTATTAACTTGAACCTTTGGATTAGGCGTAATTAAAGGACTCAAAGGACTGGGGCTAGCTGGACTTGCTTGACTAACCCCCAGCGATGTATTCAAAGCTTCTTCTCTTTTTGCACTTTGCGGGGTTCTCCACTTTCTGCTTAATCCAATTCGTTTTAATGGGGTGAAATATTTGCTTGCAACACTACCGCCACTTTTGGGTACTTTGGATGGGGTTTCGGACATAATACAACTTGTATTAAATATTTGTAATATTCGTACGAATATGACAACTAAATTTTGAAAAATAATCAAGAACCAGCATTTCTTTGTCAAATAAACAAACAACGATCGTATTTTGTTTTCATTTTGGCAGTTTCGAGTTTTTGAGGTTAAAAAAAATGCCAAATGAACTACTAACTAAAGGCCGGTTTGTGGTTTGTACAATTTTGAATAAAAAATTTCAGGTGCGGGTACTTGGCAGGGCCATTTGGGAATTTCACAAAAAAAATTATGCCAGCAATTTGTAGACAATTTGTAGTAATTGTAGACATTATTTTTAAATTTGTAGCCCCCTTTAAAAACCCCAAAAATGGGGTTTTATTTTTGGTCATGCCAACTTCACGATTAATGACCACATTAAAATAATTTAATAAAATTTATGTTAATTAATAGATATTTATTTGTACTAAATGTAGCCCCTATTAAATAATTTGTAGGAACTACCCTTAGGGCAGGAGACCCTCT
The DNA here is from genome assembly GCA_963920755.1 of Cartodere bifasciata. Lineage (NCBI taxonomy): Eukaryota > Metazoa > Arthropoda > Insecta > Coleoptera > Latridiidae > Cartodere > Cartodere bifasciata. Next base: position 16,851,243 of record OY987196.1, on the reverse strand, counting down.
GAAAAATATGACCGTGAAACAACCACTTTGTGTGTTTTAATCGATAGACCCCTCATTTTAAAATACATTTTAAGCTAAAATTTGTAGTGCAAAAATTATTTTTCTAAACGCCCTATTAAAGCCTAAAAAATGTAAAATAAATATTTTATTATAGACATAACCTCTAAAATATTTAACTTGGTAGTAGATCAAATGTTACACTTTTTTAAAAAGTCCGTGCTTACTTTTTAAATATCAGTGTCGTTCGTGCGAAAAGTTTAATAATAATTTTAAATCTAAAATCTACTTACCCTATGCCTATAATTAATTCTTGCTTGTATTTTTTAAATTTTATAGCTCTTGTTGTAGTACTGAGGTCGATTCAAAAATAATTATAATTAACCCTGGACTTATTATACAGGATATCGCGAATTCAGAAGAATCTTACTGATCCTAAGATACAAGGTTGTAGTACAGTCAATCCGTATGTGGACATCGACAAATTTCCTGATAAGGCCGCCTTTTTTATATGATGTAACGTTGCGAAACCGGTCCCGTTAGATTTTGATGAAATTTTGCACAGAGGTGCAGAATGTCATTGTGAACAACTTTTAAATTTCCCTTTTTGCTGTAAAAATTCTCGTTTCGGCGCTACACCCCCTTTTACCCCCTCAAAATTTTTTTTTTGTTTTCTTTCAAATTTTACAGATGGTTATAAAAAAATATTTAAAACAACTTTTTTATAACACTTTTTTGCCTAATAATTTTTTTTGGCCTCCCACTGGCCTCCGTTGACTTTTAGGTTTGTGGGATATGCATCAAATTTTGTGGATAAATTCAAAATAATATTCTAAACATCTTTTTTACCATAATTTTTTTTTGAAATTGACGTTTGGAAACTGCTACCCCCAAGTGCCTCCTCTTAATGGGTATTATTTAATTACGTTGGATTTGCACAAAATTTTGCAAATAAATGCAAAATAATATTTCCAACACTTCCTAAAAAAATTCTCAACCCCCCAAATTACCCCCATTCAACAGGTAATATTTTCGGTGATGTTGGATTTGCATTAAACTTTGCACTTTGGGGGTTGCACTTTCCAAATGTAAAAAAAAAATTATTGTAGAAAAGTTGTTTAAAATATTATTTTGAATTTATCCACAAAATTTGGCGCAAATCCCACAAACCCAAAAGTCCAGGGGTGCCAGTGGGGGGGCAAAAAAAAATTTTTAGGCAAAAAAGTGTCATAAAAAAGTTGTTTTAAATATTTTTTTATAACCATCTGTAAAATTTAAAACAAAACAAAAAAAAAATTTTTTGAGGGATAAAAGTGGGTGTAGCGCCGAAACGAGAATTTTTACATTTTCACAATGACATTCTGCACCTCTGTGCAAAATTTCATCAAAATCTAACGGGACCGGTTTCGCAACGTTAAATGTGCCATGTCCTTGGCGTATACCTATTGCAGAAACGGAGTTATGGCCCCCCCAAAGGGCCCCCTTTAGTTCTTCACGGTGGAACTGCACCAAAGTGTACAAATAGATGTCAAATAAGGTTTTAGAAAGATTTTTATAAAAAAAAAATCTCTGAAAAAAATCCTTCACCCCCTCAATAGCGCTAAAAAAGTTATAACCAATTACGTTGGATTTACACCAAATTTTGCAGATATTTTTTTTTTTGAATAATAACTTAATAAGATGATTAATAATATTTCCTTATTAATTTTTTTCAAAAAATAATTCCTTCGCCCCATAAACAAAGAGCGCATTTAAGGGGGGCATAGAATTTTTTTTTCAAAAAAAGTTATCAATAAATATCTTTTAGCATCTCATTTTACATCTATCTGCAAAATTTGTTGTAAATCCAACGTGATTGGTTATTACTCTTTGGGGGCTATTTAGGGGGTGAAGGAATTTTTTTAGAGATTTTTTTTTTTATAAAAATCTTTCTAAAACCTCATTTGACATCTATTTCCAAAATTTGGTGCAGTTCCACCGTGATGAATTAAAGGGGGCCCTTTGGGGGGCCATTACTCCGTTTCTGCAATAGGTAGATATACGCCAATTTGGGGTTTTACTCTTTGGACATCCAGTTACATCATATAAAAAGGCGGCCTTATTAGGAAATTTGTCGATGTCCACTTTTACGGATTGACTGTACTACAACCTTGTATCTTAGGATCAGTAAGATTCTTCTGAATTCGCGATATCCTGTATAATAAGTCCAGGGTTAATTATAATTATTTTTGAATCGACCTCAGTACTACAACAAGAGCTATAAAATTTAAAAAATACAAGCAAGAATTAATTATAGGCATAAGGTAAGTAGATTTTAGATTTAAAATTATTATTAAACTTTTCGCACGAACGACACTGATATTTAAAAAGTAAGCACGGACTTTTTAAAAAAGTGTAACATTTGATCTACTACCAAGTTAAATATTTTAGAGGTTATGTCTATAATAAAATATTTATTTTACATTTTTTAGGCTTTAATAGGGCGTTTAGAAAAATAATTTTTGCACTACAAATTTTAGCTTAAAATGTATTTTAAAATGAGGGGTCTATCGATTAAAACACACAAAGTGGTTGTTTCACGGTCATATTTTTCAGAGGGTCTCCTGCCCTAAGGGTAGTTCCTACAAATTATTTAATAGGGGCTACATTTAGTACAAATAAATATCTATTAATTAACATAAATTTTACTAAATTATTTTAATGTGGTCTTTAATCGTGAAGTTGGCATGACCAAAAATAAAACCCCATTTTTGGGGTTTTTAAAGGGGGCTACAAATTTAAAAATAATGTCTACAATTACTACAAATTGTCTACAAATTGCTGGCATAATTTTTTTTGTGAAATTCCCAAATGGCCCTGCCAAGTACCCGCACCTAAAAATTTCCATTATTTCATTTTTAAGATCATTCTAGAATCAATTTTTATATTTAACCCAGCTTAAAAAACAGTAAATGAAGAAATAATAAAATAATACAATTGACAATAAACCCGAAATGCATTCGGGTTTATTGTCAAGGATTTTCTTCGGAACAAAAAAAAACGCGCTGTAGTAGTAGTAGATCAAATGATCCAAAAACGTGAAAACTGTGAAAACCGTTGATTTGTTTGTGTGTTGATTTTTTATCTATTTTCTTCAACGTATTTATGCAGAATTTGATCTTTTATCGCTAACCAAATATACAATATATTTGGTAACTTATCATATATTACCTAAAAAATAAAATCATGGACAATCCAGAGCTTGACGATGATTTATTTAAGGAGGAGGACATCGCAGAATGGGAGAAGGATTGCCTTCTGGTAAGTTGCAATACTTCAAGAAACAAAGCCCGTTTTAATATGAGTTGTCTTTTAGAATAACACTGCCAGCGCTTTTGAGGCCACGCTTAATCTTGAAGCAGAGAAATTAAGCCCTAGTGGTAAGTAAGAATTTTAAAGAAAAACTAACATAACTTGATCAAAAATCTTTTTGGTAGACACTCCTCCATCTAAAGAGCACCTGGACACATTACAAAAATGGTTTGGTCATAAGGCATTCAGACCAATGCAGTGGAAAATAATAAATTCGATAATGAATGATAGGCGAGACAATTGCGCTGTTATGACTACTGGTTATGGAAAATCTTTATGCTACCAATTTCCTTCGATATACATGGGAGGGATTACCTTGGTCATATCACCGCTTATTTCTTTGATGGAGGATCAAGTTCTTTCGCTACAGGTGCGTGTTAAGTTACCAGAATATTAAAAATTAAAATAATAAAGCTTGTTTTGTGTTTAGATAGCAAACATTCCGGCTTGTTTACTTGGCACTGCTCAGTCACAACAAGCTAAAATAATGCAGGAAATTTTTGAAGATAAATACTGTTTGATTTATTTAACACCCGAATTTGCGCTGGGCGACACAGGATTAGGTGAGGCTTAATTAAAAAAATAACACTTTTATGCTTGCTTTTATGACTTTTTTATGTTCTAGATTTCTTAAATAATCTCCAAGAAAAGTTTTCAATAACTCTTCTAGCTGTAGACGAGGCTCATTGCGTGAGCAGTTGGGGACATGATTTTCGTCCTAAATACAGAGAACTAGGAAAATTACGCGATGTTTTAAGAAACGTTCCAATATTAGCAGTAACAGCAACGGCTACTCCGTCTGTCCGGAACGATATTTCCAAATCATTGCGCTTGCAAAACCCACAAATGCTTTGCTCCAGTTTTGACCGGCCCAACTTATATTTGGAAGTTAGAATGAAAGGTCAAACAGGAGTTTTTGCTGATTTATGCTCCGTTATGGAGAAGAAAGGCATTAAATATTCCTTTTCTGGTTCAACAATTATTTACTGCCTTACAAAAAAGACAACAGACGAATTGGCGGAATTGTTAAATAGTAATGGAATTGAATGTCTCCCTTATCATGCTGGGCTGTCGTTGAAACACAGAAAGGAAGCTCATGAAAAGTTTGTCCGTGATAATGTTAAAATTATTGTTGCTACCATTGCCTTTGGAATGGGAATCGATAAGCCTGATGTACGATGTGTTATCCATTATGGAGCGCCTAGCTCTTTGGAGGGATACTATCAAGAAATTGGTAATAATTTTGACAAATTAAAAGAAATTAAAAAAAAGTATTAATTTCATTTTTATTAGGCCGTGCTGGAAGAGATGGCCTTCCAGCAAAATGCATCGTATTCTACAGCCATTCAGACAGTTTTATTCACGACCAGCTCCGCGAACTATCCTTCGGTGGCGAAAAAGTCAAAGAACACAAAAAGGAAATGCTTGCTCTTACTCAAAAGTACCTAAAACACCGAGACTGCCGACGTGAATACATTCTAAACCACTTCCACGAAAAAATAACCAAAACTGAACGTAAAAACTGCTGTGATAATTGCACTAGAAAAATAACACATGGAAAAGATTCGGACAAATATGCTGGCATAGATGAGAATGAGTGTTACGATTTTACGCAGGATTTTACCACTTTTTTAAACGCGGTTAGTGTTATGGGCGGGAAATTTGGATACACTATGTATATTGATTTTTTGCGGGGTTCACAATGTGCCAAATTGTATGATCGATTTAAACATCATTCTTTACATGGGTCTGGGATAAGTCAGACGAAAGAGTGGTGGAAAGCTATTGGTAAGAAACATGCTTAAGAGAAGTTTAAATTTGGTTAAAAAAAACTTTTATTTCATGCAAAATTTAAATAATTTTAAAAATTAAATTTTGCATTAATTGCTTAAGGCTAGAGATTTAATTTCATAGATCTTCCAAGCTGTGCCCCTAGAAGCTCGTATAAGTCATCATGAGGGCCCCATCGTATATTAAAATTAAATGTAGTTTTCATAGCTAGAAAAATATGGATACAAACGTATTTTGGTTTAATTGAAATAGGTTATTTCTTTTATGTCGAAAATCTGACTTTAAAAACAAAAATATTATAATGATTTATTTTTAAAGTCATATTTTCGACACAAAGAAATATGCGATTTATATGAAACCATAATACCTTTGTAGCCCTATTTTTCTAGTTTTTAAAACTACATTTCGTTTTAATGTACGATGGGGCTCTCATGTAGATGTGCTGCTTAGTAAAATTGACGGGAACTCAACAAAGATAACTTACATGAGTTTCTAGGGGCACAGATTAGAATTTCTATGAAATTGAATCTCAAGCCTTAATGTTGTGTTTTTTTTTTGTTGTAGGATCTTTATTAGAGTCTCATAATTATCTTACAAAAAATAGTTTAAAGAAAGGGAAGTTTACAACATTTACAATAGGATTATCTCCAAAAGGAGAAACTTTTTTAAGGAATGCAAATAGTAATCCTGACAGAGAAAAAATAAAATTAAAACCACCTCAAGATATTTTAGCACATTTAAAAATTAAAACTCTACCGTTAGTATTAAACATATTTAAGAGATTTACCTACATACATATAATTTAAATTTTTTACACAAGAACAATTTTTTCTTACAGAAAACGAACTATTGAATCTACCTCGCAAGATACAACCCCTAGAGTACCCCAAATTCTAACCCAATTCAAACCAATAAGCGGCCAAAACGCAACCACATCAAAAACATTCAAAAATCAACCTGAAACACCTGAAAAAATAGCCGAAAGACAACTGGAAGAGCGCAAAAAGTTATACAGATTATTGCTCAACAAAAGAGCTACCCTTGCCACCGCAAAAAATTGTATGCCATATGCTATTTTATCAAATATGGCGCTTCTAGAATTGGCTAGGTTAAAACCAACCACGTTGCAGAAACTCCGGGACTGCAACAGTAAGTCCTTACAAAAATAAAAAAAAATAAATTTTTTTGAAAATTTGAAGAAATTTGAAATTTCTGAAGAAGCTTTTTATAATTTAACATCTTTTTTAGTTGATGGTATAAACGAAGCGATTCTAATTCAATTTGGTAAAGAATTTGTCTCGATAATTCGCTCATTTTACCCTGATGATGAAGATATAACCGAAAAGAAACTTTCTATACGAGATATTTTGATAGAAAATCCACTTCCGTCGACCAAACTAGGTCTTAGTGCGGAAAATTCATATACAATGTTTAAAGGTGGTAAAACTATAAAAGAAATTTCAGAAGCAAGAGGTGTTTTGCCTCAGACTATTATGTCACACTTGGTAGATGCTATGAAAGCTGGGTACCCGGTGAAGTTAATTGACTTGGGAGTTACCGATGAAATTAGGGAAATTGTTTTGAAAGCTGTTTCTGAAGTTGAATGTGGTAAGTTCTTATAATTAGGAGAATAATTTAAAAAAAAAGACAGCCACCTTTAAAAAGCATTAGGTTAATAAGAAAATAGTCGTTTTTATTAAGCTTTAAACAAAGATGTATCTCCTATGATTGACCGTCCTGCTCTTAAGGCTGTCGCTCGATTCAAACAATCTGAACGGAACATAACCCCAAAACCTGCGAAAATGCAGCATTCTCATGGTTTGTTTACACTTTTACTTCTAAAACGGTGATTTTAGTAATTTGGTAATCCTAAAAACTGTGTGGTGTTGCGAATTAATTATTGAATATTGTAAATCAGCATGCTTTAAGATAATTTCTTCTTAATAGTATTTGAGGTATGTTACAGTTTTTCATTTGATTTTAAAGCACTTAGTAAAGCCTTCATGTGGCCCAATTTCATCTACAATTTTAAGCTACAAAATAAATAATTTTAGTGTCAAATTGTCGTACAGAATCACCATTACTACTTGCTATTTCGTGCTAAACAGTTCTTTGTAAAACTTGTAGCCTAAATTCGTTAATTACGCGAATTATAGAATGGGGCATTTGCACTTAAAACTTGGCAACCAATAAAACATCTTTTCAATCGTGGTCCATTCTTGGTTATTAAATAATTATGCGAAACAGTTATTCGTAATTATTCATTTATTTATTATTAAAAATAAATTAATTTATAATAAAAAGATTATTATTATTGGGCATAAAACATTTTTGAATTAAAAATGATGGTATACTGCGCTTGATGCTCCTGCAACCAATACAAGGCTCCCAATAATTATAAATATTATAATTATTTTTTAGGTTTCAATACCATGTTGCCAATCAAAAACATTTGCCCACCTCACATAACATTCGACCAAATCCGAGCAGTTTGCGCACATCTCCAAGTGCGCGACCACTTAAAAAAAATAAACGCTAACTACATAGAATATGAGGATTTTGTAAACGAATCCACAAATATCGAAAATACTGAAAGACAAAATAATACGATAATTTCTGCGGGAACATCAAGCAGCAGCAATACAACAATAATAGTTGCTGATGATGGCGAAAGAAATGATAATCTAGACGAGCTTTTAAAAATATATAACGAACAATGTGCGCAGGAATTAGAATCTTTCAAGATGAAAAAATTGAGTCCTTCTGAATCTGAAGAACCACCTGTAAAAAAAGCCAAACTCGACAATACGACTGATGAGCTTCTTATGGGTTCACCGCCTAGAGAGAGTCAAGATGATCTTGATTCAACAACTTCCACAATTATTATCGATCAGGATAATATAAGCCCAACAAGAAGCCCACTTTTAAACAATAATGGTGCTAATAAGGTGCCGACAGAGCAGGTAAATGCTCCCACAAAAGAGGTTAGTGAAAGTCCTGTAAAAGTCTACAAAAAGAAAACTGCCAATTTACCGCCCTGGCTAAAAGCAAAAAGATTGGCATAGACTTATTAAAAGAAAAAAAATAAAATTAGAAAATTGTGAACTATAAAAATCACAATTAAAGTTTAAAACTAAAATAGCAGTAAGACCTTTGGTTAATTTTTTATTCGTTTGTCTCCAAAAGTTTGATTAACGGGTTTTATTCGTATGTCTACCAAAAGTGTTGTATGTCGCGAAGCATAGAAACTCTGGTTATGTAATGTTGGTTGCCTAAAATCAACAAAAAACAGCACTTTCTGGTTATTACTCAGTGGGTTTATAAGAGTTAATTTTAATTAAAAATTGTACTTACCAGCAATATAAATAAACAAAGCACAAGTTGACATGTTCCAAAGGTTCATCAATAAGCGTTTAAATACAGATCAATAAGCGTTAAAATACAGAATTTTGGCAATTTAAAATGCAAAAAAATAGTGTTTCTAAATTGCCAAAATTCTGTATTTAAATTGATGGACCCTTAGAATATGTCAACATGTGTTTTTATATTTATGTTGCTGGTAAGCACAATTTTTAATTAAAATTAACTCTTATAAACCCACTGAGCAATGACCAGAAAGTGCTGTTTTTTGTTGATTTTAGGCAACCACTGCAGTTTTTAATTTCTATGCTTCGCGACATGTACCTTTAAATTGAAAAAGGCGCAGAAAAGGCATCAGAAATAGGTCTATACTGCGCAATGTTTAGACTGAGACCCTCTTAAACCATCTACTTAGGTATCAAGAAGGTCTTATTTCTGAGGTTTGTTTCTATTTCTGAAACATATTTATAGTATTTTTGTAACGTGTACTGTACCATTTTTTGTTGTTTCTGAAAGTTTTGTTATTTATTTAACTCGTTATTTACATAGTTTGTACTTTTCTTACATTTCCAGTTGATATTAAGTAAAATTTATAATAAATGAATATTTTTAATGTTTTGTTATAATTATTAAAGTTTTAATGTACTGCGAAATACTTCTGTTAAAAGTAAAAAAAAATAAAATTCTGTTGAAACGGATTCTGGTGTAACTTACACGATCCGTCCGACGGTTCAGCAAACACTCCGTTTATTTGAACTACAGTCAGCTGATTTTGACACAACATCACATTTATAGGTTATAAAAATGCCAAACAGTTAAAATGTACACAAAATACTTCAAATAGAGAACTCCTTTATTTGGATTGTAACAACTAACAAAAATCGTTAAAAATGAATAAAACCGAAGGCTACACCTTTTAATCTCTAATCGCATGTGGCACTTTTTCTAACAATGAAATAGTAAAGTGATAACGAGTGTACAACATGAGTGATAAAATCGATACAGTAAACGATGAAAAAAACCAGGATTTTAATAATTCTGATTTTATTATTGGTCTTAGTTTAGCAGTAAGTTCGTCTATTTTTATTGGAGCTAGTTTTATCATTAAAAAATTAGCTTTGATAAGGTTACGAAGTAATAGCAATCTGCGGCCCAGCGCTGGTGGATATGGATATTTGAAGGATTGGATGTGGTGGACGGGGTTTTTGTCCAGTAAGTACTCAAATAAATTATAATAAACATTTATTTTCCTGTAGGGGAAACTGGGACACATTGGACATGGACAATTTTGGACATAATAAAAATCAAGATAAAAATTATCTTTTTAAATTCTGCATTGGCTCGTTAATTCGTGTTTACTTTATTAGGCATAAGTCTGTACTTATAAAAAAAATAGTAATGCTTTATGAGTGCTTAGCTTAGAATATTCAGGACTGTCCAATGCCAGAATGTGCCCCACTCTCCCCTTAATCAGATGATTCATTCATAAAAAAAACAATAAAAGTAATGACTAAACACCTAAACCTTTAACCTAGTTAATAGATTTACCGATGACTAATACTATTTTGTTAATAACACAAAAATTATATTTTTTTTTAGTGGGAATTGGTGAAGCAGCGAATTTTGTAGCTTATGCATTTGCACCAGCATCTTTAGTCACACCCTTAGGAGCCTTAAGTATTCTAGTCTCAGAATTATTGGCAATTAAATATTTAAAGGAGCATCTTAATAAGAATAAAAAGGTACAAACACAGCCAAAATAATAAAGTATAGTTATTTTTTACATTTAAAATGAGATAAAATCAGCAGAGTCCAAAAAATAAATAACTAAACATTCGATTTGCATGAAATCTTGAGAAGATCTTTAAAAGGCTTTTATAAAATGTCTGTGAATTTTTTTCGAATTTTTGGGTTTGGCTTGCTATTCTTTTACCTTAGCATAGGTTTAAAAGATCAATTTCTCGGCTTTATTAGAAAATTGCAACATGAAGTTGCTAAAGTCCATTTATTAAATAGAAATAATATTGGAGCTAGCAACATGTAAATCCATGTCTTCAAAACGTTGTTATGATTTTTTAAAAATTACATAATATTTAATATTACTTTTTATAGTTCAACAAAATGGCAAGTCAAATAGGTAATTTTTTTTATGTTAAAAACATCATAGGTGGGATCGTTTTCTTCGTACAAGGAAATTGATATTTGCACGTACGAGATGTAACCCTGCCAAAACTATGGTTTTTAAAATGTGCTTTTTAAGGACAGAGAACCCTGTAACCAAAATCGCTTATCTTACGCAGAAAAGTCTATATAGTACGAGAGCTGGCAACCAAAAACACACATCATCGAACGTTATCATGATTTTTTGTGCATTACATTATATTTAATATTTCTTAACTTTTGTCCAATACACTGGCAGCGCTAACAGGTAGCGTTTTTTTTAATCATCATAAGTGGAATATTTTTTTTTAGAAAGAAAATAATATGTGCAAATATGAGCCTAGCCTACCAGACATTTATTAAGTGAAAATTTTTAATTTTGTGTAAGCTCTTCATTTTTATGCGTAAAATAAGAAATTTTTATTACAGAGTTTTCTGTCCTTGAAAAGCACATTTGAAAAGCGATTAATCCATCATAAAGGGTTGGCAGCGTAATAGCTTGAAGGTGCAAAAATCAATGTTGTAGTACGAAGAAGACCATCCCACTTATGATGTTTTTACCTTAAAAAAAACGCTACCTGTTTGGCCTGCCATTTTGTTAGATTAAGAAAAGTAATATTAAATACTATGTTATGCTTAAAGAATCATGACAACGTTCAATTATGTGTTTTTTTGTTGTCTCGCTATCTAAAAAACATGTTTAAAAGTCGCAAAACAAAAAGTTATTTAATTACAGTAATATCATGTTGGTTTTTTGAAGCTTAAGATTTTTTGCTTAAAAAAACTCATTCTCTTCTTTTACATACTTTCTTTTATTTTAGGTAGGTTGTGCTCTCTGCATGGTCGGCTCCATCCTCATCGTGTTCTTCGCTCCCAAAGAAGTTGACATACAAACATTAGACACCATATACGAACATGTATTGGAAAGACACTTCTTAATCTACGTCACCTTTATCGTTATTAGTTCATCGTTTGTTTGCGTCTTTGTGGCCCCAAAAAGGGGCACTAAGGACGTCATAGTGTACATCTACATCTGTTCGGCCATCGGTAGTTTATCCGTGATGTGTTGCAAAGCAATCGGTTTATTTGCTCGAGAACTCCTAAGTGGTGATTTTACCAACATGAAACTCGGCGTTTTTACGACTTTATTTCTGGTATTTTGCGTCGTAGTTCAAATTAATTATTTAAATAAAGCCCTGGATGTTTTCGGGGCGAGTGTAGTGACACCAGTGTATTATGTAATGTTTACAATTTTAGTTTTGCTTGCCTCATCTATTTTATTGAAGGAATGGCAAAATATGTATTTTGATAACATTATAGGTACTTCGTGTGGACTTTTTATTGTAATTAATGCCATTTATTTGTTGCAAGGCAAAGTTTCTACCAAAGATAGTAGATTAAGTAAGAGTAGGACTGATGTTAATGCTAGTAGTGAATTACTGCCAAAAACTGTTTGAATTTTAAAACATTCCAAAAAGAAGAATAAAAATCTGTTTTTATAATATGTATTTTTATTTTACCTTTGGTTGGGGCGCTAAAACTCCCCTATATAACTTTTGTCGTCATCGACTTCCTTGGTTCAAAATGGGGTAAATTTTTTAAAAATGAATTTGCCTAAAACTGTGTATAACGAGTGCTATTATTGTAACTTTTTACGAAGCTAGAGCTTTTTAAAAATGGCCAAGTTTTAACAATTTTCAAAAAAGGTCTACCAAATTATTTTTTTATCTTTAATTATAATGAAACCCATTTTGTAGATTATTTTTTGGATTTATAATGCATATCTGCATTTGGATATTTTTCAAAAACAATATTCTGCAAATTACACCACTTGAGAAAAATCGGGTGTCGCATTTGAAGTTGCATTTCAAAGCTCATAGCAAAAAAACTAAATGAGTTAGAATTATTTGAGTGCAAGATTCGGATTCAGCATTTCGTTTTACATAAGCATTAATGCCTTTTATTGGTGGCTTACATTCTTTGTAGCTGTGAAGATTAAAAAACCGAGAATATTTCGCCCCTTGGTACAAAATGGGTTAAAATTTCTGAAAAATAGTTGTCTGAAACTGAGTTTTTACACTAATTATAATCCATAAAAAAAGACATCAGCAATTAGATTTCTTTCAAATGCTTTTGTTATTTTGCTAAATCTTTTTTAACTTGACCACATTTTTTAAAATTTTAAAAATGCTTGGCTAATTTTTTTTTGTTTCGGATTTTACCAAACCAAGCTGCATTTTAACTTTTTGTTTATTAGAACAGTAACACACTTTCTAGTTGCAGAATTTGCCCATATTATACTCTTCGCAAAAGAGTATATTGCGATTACTCGGACCTTCTCTAAAATTGTTAATATTCATCCTAGAGCAAAAATTTTTGCAGATTCGTTCGTTTCATGACTTTTTAAGACTTTTATTTTTGGTCCGTCTGTCTGTCTGTCTGTAACGAAATTTGTGACCACCATAACTCAAGAACGGTTTATCGGATCAACTTGAGATTTAACACAAAAATCAACCCCATTTAGAGGAAGAACCCTATTGTTTTTGTAAAAAATCAAGTAATAAATAGAGGGTTAAAATAACCCCCAAAGTAGAAAAAAATTCATATTTTCGTTAATACCAACTTTACGAAAAAAAATATTCTTAATAAAATTAAAGATTGTATTTTTCCCTATAAAAAAGCATTTGGTAATTTTTTTGTATCCCCACCAGTTTAAAAAAAAAATAAGTTATACGTTGTTTTCAATAATATAAAAGATGCACCTTTTTAATCATCTACTGCGAAGAGTATCATATAGAATGTGTAACAATTATATAAAAATAAAAAAAATAGTCATAAAAAATGAGCTATCTGCGAAGTTTAACTTTTTTAATAATCTATCCCATTCACTGATCTAACCCGCTCTTGTTTTTTATTCAGCGTCTGTTTTTTTTACAAAAATATAATATCCCATTTTAATTTATTTTTTTATATTTTAATATTAAATTATACAGGTACATAATAATACAACTTCATAATGTATCTTACTTAAAAATACGAACAAATGAAATTTTACATAGCATAGAGAAATTAAATGTTGATCCTCCGACAAACCACGAATTATTTTGCATTCTAAATACCGATTTTGACCGTTGTTGAATTACTAAATTAGGCACCTATTTAAAATGCAAAATAAAGCCTCGTTTGGGGAGAATGTTTTATTATTCTTAAACCATTGGAATTCCGAAATTATTCTAAAAGCATCGCATGTTCTAAATTAGATTTTACAAGTTAAGAACAATAAAAATAGAATTTTATCAAAAATGTGGTATTAGTTTGTAATGTTTTTGTTGCTAGGAAAGTAATTTAACGAATTCTAAAAAATAATAATTAATTAAAGTTGAATGTCGCGAAGCATAGAAACTGCTTATGTAATGTTGGTTTCCTAAACTCAACAAAAAACAGCACTTGCCGATCATTGCTCAGTGTATAAGAGTTAATTTTAATTAAAAATTATGCTTACGAGCATCATAAAGAAACAGGGCACAAGTTGACATATTCTAAAGGTCCATTAATAAGCGTTTAAATACAGAATTTTGGCAATTTAAAGTACTATTTTTTTACATTTTAAATTGCCAAATTCTGTATTTAAACGCTTATTGATGGATCATTAGAATATATCAACTTGTTTGTTTATTTATGTTGCTGGTAAGCACAATTTTTAATTAAAATTAACTCTTATAAACCCACTGAACAATGACCAGAAAGTACTGTTTTTTGTTGATTTTAGGCAACCAACATTACATAACCACAGTTTCTATGCTTTGTGACATTCACTGGTAAAAACAATTTTTGTTCAATTTTGAAATGCTTACCTTCGTAATTTATTCGTCCATCTTTGTCTTTATCTGCCATTATTAAAAATTCATCGAGCTGGTTTTCCGTGACTTCTTCTCCTATAATATCCATGGCGGTTCTTAATTCATCTCTAGTAATAAAACCGTCACCATCTAAATCGAAAACTTTAAATGCTTCTACTAAATCCTGCGGACTTTCACCTTTAACAACTGGACATAAACTTTGAATGTGTTTTACCCAATTTAGAAAATCATTTTCATCTATGAGATCAGTCCCTACAAAAAAAAAACAATTACTAAAACAAAAAATATGTCATATTCGTAAAAAGTTTTTAAGACAATTTTGATTTTGAAATTCATCCTCAATAGACCCGGTCAACTGGTACGTCACAGATCACAGATCCACATTAAAATTTTGATTCTGTCAGATTTAACCACTTTTTTAAAACAATATTTTATGAAAATAAAAGGCTTTCTTTGGGATCCCTTGATAAAAATGTGCTACAATGTCTTAAATTTGATATTTCAAGTTTTTAGTTCATTTTAAAACTCCAAAAATTACATTTTATTTGGTAATGTTGCCGACTCTCTAAGATGTGAATTTTAAACGCAATTTGATTTGAAAAAGCAACCATTTCACAGATAGTATTTTAATACACTTTTCTTAACTGTGACGTAGGACTTGAGCGGGTCTATTAAAGGGGAATTTCGTGAAGCATAGAAACTGTGGTTATGTAATGTTGGTTGCCTAAAATCAACAAAAAACAGCACTTTCTGGTCATTGCTCAGTGGGTTTATAAGAGTTAATTTTAATTAAAAATTTTGCTTACCATAACATAAATACAGAAAGCACAAGTTGACATATTCCAAAGGTCCATAAAAAAGGCGTTTAAATACAGAATTTTGGCAATTTAGAAGCACTATTTTTTTCCATTTTAAATTACCAAAGTTCTGTACTTAAACGCTTATTTATGGACCTTTAGAATATTTCAACTTGTGCTTTGTTTATTTATGTTGCTGGTAAGCACAATTTTTAATTAAAATTAACTCTTAACCACTGAGCAATGACCAGAAAGTGATGTTTCTTGTTGTTTTAGGCAACTAATATTACATAACCATAGTTTCTATGTTTCGCGACATTCCGCGTAAAACTTTGCTGATATTGATGAAGGTTTATGAAAATAATTTTGCGCAAACTATTTCAAAAGTTTGGTACCTGTACCTACTTTAAACTAAACATGTAGGTAAGTGCCAAGTTTGTCATTATGATGAGTTAACATTGATAAATAGCTTCGTAGCTGTGGATAATTAATTTGACTATGCTTTAGATATTTTGTGTACTGTTTTTAAAAATATTTTTAAAGAATGTCTCATCCCATTTAAGATGTTTTCTCCTAAAATTATTGTGCAGCCTTGTTGATTTTGGAATAGTAAATTTTAATGAACTGTAGGTAGTGTCATTTGAAAAATATACATGCACTTATAATAATGTATGTAATAAGTTTTCTAGACATTGCCTAATGACAACTCTAAAAGAAATTAATGTTTCGGAAATTAAACTTACTCTGGCAAAAAGTGTAGTGTTGGGTCCTTGCAATAAAAAGCCTTAAGGATTAAAATTTAAAATCCTTTTGAAGTTGCAAAGTTTGTTCAATGTAGCAACAAGGCAATAACTCTTTATAACATTGTTAAAGGAATCTGAAGTGATAGTAACAGGCAATTACATTTTCAACATGTTATAAAGTCATAATGTGTTCCTCAAAGTCTAGTGAAGTTTAACATGAGTTTAACTAAAGAGATCATAACATTAAACGATTCTGCCTTGTTATAATATTATAGTTCTATTTATCGTACATATTTCAGTGGACTTTAAGAGTAAGTTTGAGGTTCCAAAATAAATATTCAAGAAATGCAATTCAGTTATAGACTGAGATTGTTATACAAATATTACTAAGCACGCGCTGGAGGTACCACATTTATTAATTATTAGTTTTATTTCAACCTACCTGAATGACTTGCGTGCTTCATTAACTGTTTAATAGTGTCTTCTTTGAGATCAATTCCAATATTACTAAGCATTATTTTAAATTCGCTACTCGATACAATTCCATCTTGATTTCGGTCGCATAACTCAAAGGCCATACGAAGATCTAAAAATACACAGAAATTAGAAATAAAACAATTTGGCCTCAGCAGAACAATTTAGAAATTATAAATTTGACATTGTCGAAAGGCGCCTCCAATTTGTTAACTCTAAAATTCTAACATCAAAAATGTTTACAGAGAATAATTCTAGAATGAATTATAATTCCCACATTAATGTCACAGATGGTTTATTTGAAATGTTCTAAGTAATTTTGCTTTTGTTATATTGCAGTTGGCGTTGACAACAAATGACATGGATTCAGTTAATTATCTTTTGTTTTGGCAAACACAATGTGAATGTAGGTACGCTACACATAAAATATTTTAAGAAATTTAATCAATTTTTTTAGAAAATTAGCTAGAAATAGCATTTTATAGCTAAAAATAAACGGTTTTTACGTTACTTAATCACAAAATGTTCTAAAGTTGTTTTGGTTTGGTTAAATTTAGAGAGGATCAGTTTGATTTGGATTTTCTCCAAACATTTTGAGCACAAAAAATTTATATCATTCAAAAGTTTAAAATATGCTACTTATTTCGGTGATGAAGTGTTTATTTTTTATTAGTCATTGGCTTCCAAAACGGTAAATTTTACAGCTTGACGCAAGAGGCTTTTCTACGTAAGTAGAGGTCAATAATTTTGATTTATTTTCGAACTTAGGGAAACTTATATAGACTGTCCCAAAACTGGTGCATTATCTGTATGGTACGTTGTTGCGGCCCGCCTAGGGATCCCTAGAATTTTATTGAAAAAAATTAATCTTAATATGCTTGAAAATATGAGGTCCCAAAGTGCGAAACTTTAAACTCTTATATCTACCTTGAAATAAACAGCACCGAAAATGGTTTAATAAGTTAATTTTTTTTGACGCACACACAGTAGTGTTCCCTTTTCTGACAAAGTAAGTATGCCTATATACAGGGTGTCCAAAAACTGGCGCATAAACACGACGGTACGTTATTTGGGCATGTCTAGGGATCCCTAGAAAAATGTTCAAAAAAATCCATCTTATACCCTTGGAGATATGAGGTTTCAAAGTGTAAAACTTCGAACGCTTATAGCATAACAAAAAAAAATGGTTTAATACAAAGCTTCAGTCTATCTTTAACCATTTCACCACTGTTTATCTTTTAAATGGTCAAATTATGTTTTTATAATCAATTTAATTTCAGAAAATATTCATGAAATGAACCTGACAACAATAAAATCTAAAGCAAAAGTCAAAGTGTATGATCAAGACTCATAGATGGAATTTTTAGGTGTATTATTCGAGATTGTGTTGCCGAATTTATGCCTCATTATTTGCATTTTCCTAAATGACTATAACAGATTTTTTAAGAATTTTCCAGGAATCCCTAGGCATGTCCCAACATTGCGTGTTTGGGCCAATTTTTGGACACCCTGTGTTTACAGAAAACAGAAAAGTTAAAAAGGTGAATCCCTTGCTAATTTAATTAAGTTTACATTTTTAAACTAAGGTGAAATTAACCTTAATCAACGTTCGGTTATTTTTATTTAGCACTTACCTTGAAGTTCCTTTTCCGAAAATTCCTTTTTTATAGAGCTCTAAAAGATTATTAATAGATTATTTTAATGGGTAAAAAACTAAGTAATTCACAAATTTTTTAAACTACAAAATACACTTACACTTCTTCTTGAATGCCTCCGCGACATATTCGATAAAACAAGTAAAATACAATTATTTTAAACTTTTTTAAACATTTAATGAAATTTAAACCAAAATGACAACTTAAGTATCATACCGTATTTGTTATTAGATAAGATGATTATTTTTTAAACTATGCTTAGATTATTAATTTATGTTTGCAGTCAAAATGCGACTAAAAATTTATGTTTTCATCTAGTTGTTTGAGCAATTTTTTGGCACCGTGTCAGCTTGACATTTTTAATGCTCCACGGATACCTATTTAGCTTTATTCGATATACTTTTAGGTACTTTATAATTACCTGATGACATTGAAATTTGTTAAATATTTAGTAAACACTTTTAATATCCTATAAAAAGTTTAACAAGATTTGATAATAAAACAAAAGATAAAGAAAGATGACAAAGATGTTTTGAATTATATATCTCGCAACGGGCGCTGAGGAGGGTCGCACCAGCCGATTTTTGCAAAATATATCTTCTCAAATTGTTGTAGAATATTTATTCTTAAATTGTTTATCAAAACACTTTAATATAACTAAAAATTCAAAATTTCTTCTTCGATTTATTTCGAGGGGCAATTCAATAGAAGAATTAGTGTACATTTTTTAAGAATTTGTTAAGAATTTGTTGAATTTGTAAAGAATTTGTAGAATTTGTTAAGAATTTGTAGAATATGTTTAGAATTTGTTAAGAATTTGTAGAATTTGTCAAGAATTTGCTGAGAATTTGTGAAGAATTTGCTAAGAATTTGTTAAGAATTTGTTAAGAATTTGTTAAGAATTTGTTAAGAATTTGTAGAATTTGTTAAGAATTTGTTAAGAATTTGTAGAATTTGTTAAAAATTTGTAGAATTTGTTAAGAATTCGTAGAATTTGTTAAGAATTTGTAGAATTTGTTAAGAATTTGTAGAATTTGTTAAGAATTTGTAGAATTTGTCAAGAATTTGTTTAGAATTTGTTTAGAATTTGGTTAGAATTTGTTTAGAATTTGTTTAGAATTTGTTAAGAATTTGTCAACAAATTCTAGAATTTGTGAATTAGTGTACACAATTTCACCCATCGATTTGCCCCTCGGTTTATTTTTTTAACTTAAATATTTAGCAAAATTTATGTTAATTTTTTGTAAAATTTGCAAAAGAATTGGTTGAATTAGTGCCTCTACAAAAATCTCCATTTTTAATTTTTATATTACCTACGTCATACGAAAAATTTTACCCAATGACAAAAAGGTTCGTTTGAGAAAAGTGAATACCTACTGTTTTTTCTAAACACCCTGTATGTGTTTGCTTTGTGTAATTTTTTTTAACAATTAAAGAGTGCAATAAAAATCTATTTTAAATTTAATTAGATCATAAATTAAGGTCTTAAAAAATCTAATTGTTTTTACAATACCTACCTTCGTTTCGTTTTAATTATTTTTCCCAGACATTCTGTAAAAAACTAGAAATGGGTAGAAGTCGAAACGCGTAGAAATTACTCTTCACAGATAAGTAGTAGAATTCGGAATCAGTAGAAGTGTAATTTTGTAAATCAAAGCTTAATCTATTTTTTATATAATTGCTACACATTCTATGGTATACTCTTCGCAAGAAAACCATTATAGGATAATTAATAGTCTTATATAAAAAAAATTATGTAAGGAAAATCTGCGAAGAGTGCAAACTATTAACAGAAAACAAGAAGAATTTTTTTAACGAAGAGGATAAACGTCAGTTCTGACATTTAAAATATTTGAGGTTATTTGTTCTGACAAGTGGTTTTGTTTCTTTGTTTAAAATATTTTAGGCATGGCCTTCTTGACAGACGCGTGACGTGATTTGGACTTAGAAGTTTTTTGCCATTGAAAAAGTTGTTTTTTTGTTTTTTTAACCTTACTGGCTAACTTTACAAAGAATGAACCAAAATTTTTAATAGAAAATTAAATTTTCTTTAATTTTGTGGTAAATTTTTTGTTGTTGATTGAATAATAACGGAGATAGGAGGTTTTTTTGTGCTGGGGGGTAATTGGGGAGTCGGACAAAAAAACTAAAGAATACTTTTTGGTGAAGAATGAAATTGTCTACATTTTATGTCGAATAATTTTTTTTGTAAATTTATTAATAGTCGAGCTACGATTTTTTTTTCATTTGGGGGGCTGAAAAGGGGGCTTTGCAGTACTCGGATTCTCGTCAAAAACAATAGGGTTCTTCCTCTTATAGGGATTGATTTTTCCCTAAAATTTGAATTGGATAGGAGTTTTGGTTCTTAAGATAGCGTGTTTACAAGAAACGTGACATACACCAGACCGACCGACCGACGGACGGAAAAAAAATGAAAATCTTAAAAAGTCATGAAACGCACGAACCTGCAAGAATTGTTGCTCTACGATGAAAATTGACGATTTTAGGATTTTCTGATCGATTGCAATATACTCTTGTGAAGAGTATAATAATAAAAATGAATGTTTTTATTTTTATGCACTAAATTTTTTTTAATTTAAAGGCCATGAAGGAGTCAGAAAATAAGCCACTGTAAACAAAGAACTGTCAATATAATGTTAAGGGTTTTGCCATATTTTCTTATCTTATTTGGGTTATTCCTAAAATAAGTTAAAGGTTCCAAAAATAAAAATTCAGAATTTATTTAATTTTTTTAAGTCCTGCATAAAAAAAGTTTTTTGAGTTACACTCTGAAGCAACTCATCCTTTATCTGTCGACGTCTTGAACAACTTGTTTCGGAGATCTTTTCTTTTCAGAGGCACAACTCTGTGGAATTTCCTTTCATCTTAGGTATTTGCACTTTTCAATAACCTTTAAAACCCAAAACAAAACGATTTTCTTTATTCCTTTAACATTTTAAGCCGATGCGGTGTTAAAGCGTAAAGTGTAACAGGCTTTGATCATTTCTTATAGAGATATCCAACAAAATATCTTTTAAGGCTGTTTAATACCTACTCGTAAAGAAATAATTGATTTACCCAAAGATATTTTGAACTACTACCTTTGGTTTTACTTTTAAGAGAAATGAAACAAATCATTTAATAAATTAATGTATTTTTTGCATAATATTAACTAATCGCGAGTTCCATGTGCAATGTTGCTTTTAAAAACTCGTAATATAAAAACTATCCGGTGTCGAGGTAAGTTTCATTGCCTCTCACCAAAGTGACCCGGGTTCGAAGCCGGGAGTGATCCAAAAATGAAAAAAGTCTGCTGGTAACATTTACTGGTGGGATAAATGTTTCTAGTGATGCCTTCGCTCGGAAGACGAAGTAAAAGATGCGGTCCCGTGTGCTCATGTGCACGTAAAAGAGCTCTACCCATCTTTGAGAAAGGATGGGGGTAGTCTCACTCAGAGCATCGGTATTAAGCCATAGTTGCAGAAACAGTCCGATGTAAAATAAGTTAATAAAAAAAAATAAAAACTAAAAGCGCTGACCTCTGAATGTATAAAAATTATGATTCGGATTTAGCAGCTTGTTATACATAAGCTATAGTTAGTTTTTATTCATGGCAAAAATTACATGTGGCCGTGCCAATAAAAAAACTTTTTAAAAATATTTTGACACTGCGAAAACATAAGACAAATTTGCGATCCGATTTTTTACCAGGGCGCGGCCCGGCGTTGGCAATAAAAAGAGAGTAAGTTAACCAAATTTAAAAAAAATTAAAAACGCATTCTTCAAGTTTTAGTATTGTTAATATCCTTAATTTTCGTGATAGAATATTTATTTTGTGTGCAAATTACATTTACCAATAATTAAATAAAATTATCTTTTCAATAGTATTATAAGGTTACATTAGGTTAAATAAAATATATGTAATTACTAGTATGCATTGTTTTGTTTTGTAGACTATGCCAAATGTGTTTAAACTTTTTGTTTATTATGGGAAAATCACTAGAAGAAAACACGCATCCGGATCCTTACCTAGGTTTATACAAAAATAAAACTGCCAGTGGAAAATCTACCAATTGCTCGACCATTTTCCTTTTGTTTAAAGACGATATAAGGTTGCAAAACTTGCAATATTTATGTGATAAAGACTTCTAAAACAGCGTGTTTCGGATAAAAGTCGTCCGAATTGACGATTTTTTATTTGTTAGTAGTAGTAAAAGGACCAGTAGTAAAAGGACCAGTAGAAGAAAACATTTTTTTGTGGAAAATTGATGTAGCATTTAGGTAGAAATAATTTTTAGGACAATAGTTACAAAGCATTTTATAATTCCATAATTTTGGAACACTGACTTTAATAAGATAATAATATTTGTTGATTAATTTTACTTTGGTAAATATCAAATTATTATTGTCTGTAAACATGAATGTTAAATTATCCAGTACTTGTTTTTTTCTAATAATTGGCTTGTGCTCAAGTGCTGAACGTCAAAGTTATTCTGTGTTCGATGGAAATTGTTCAGAAGATGGTGAATTGCTTTACGAAGAATATATTCAGAAAGATGGTTCTTTATTCACAGAAACAGAAGCTTGGGTAAGACATAATAATTTATTTTGAAAAAATTTAATTGGAATTTGGAACGTAGGAATTGTAATTTTTAAATTTATTTTAGAAAACTTTTAAAAAAGACACACACACAATTTCTTGCATTGAAATAATAAACAACTGGGAAGATGGAACTGGTGGAACGGCTTCAATTACTCAAGGAGGATTTGGAGAAAGCTTCGCCGAGATACATTTAAAAAGTCAATTACATCGAGGATTTAGCTTTACTATAAAAATTTTTGGTCACCCGAAGAATCACCACGTTGTATATTTAAATTTAAACCACACTGAAACATAAAAATATCTTATGAATGTTGTGCTATTACGTACAATCCTTAAAAGTAAAGAAAAAAACTAATAATGTTTTAAAAAATTCTTTCAAAATTTAAAAAATACGCTTTAGTAAAGCAAAAATTTAAGCTCAAATAAAAGGTATTTCAAACTCTATGTATGTAGGTAAGACGTTTTTTTTTTTGCAGTTACCTATCGGAATTTAAAATGTGTATAATTAGTTTTATTTAAAAAAAATAAAAAAATTCACGCTCATCCAAATTATTGTGGTTCCATTTCTTTTAATGTAACTGCTTAACCAATGACGTGGAAATAAATAAAATATAAACCGTCATAAAAAATTTCACTAAATATCGAGGTAAATATTTATCAAGATTAATTAATACTTGTTAGGACATTTGAAAACAAATAAAATTTGTGTAGGGAAAATTTAATGACACTTTTTAAGCGTGATTATTCATAAATGTAGGTGTTCCAAAAATAGGAACGATGCAACATATTTAAAGAATAATAAATTTAACGTTTACATTTATTGCGAACAAAACATTCCCAATTTTATGATGATATTTATTTTGGATTGTTTTCAAAATTAAACAAAAAAGGTAAGCGCATGACTAAAATTAATAAATAAAAAAAAATGCATTTTCGACTTTTGCAAAACCCTGTATTTCCTTTTATAAACAGAACAAGTAAAAAAAAACAATAATTAATATGACTCCACTCTAATACCTTCAGATTTGTTCTAAAAATTAGTGTTATCACTAACTTATCAATGTTCACACAAAACATTGAGATAAGAACACCCATAATGAATTAAAAAATATTTGTTCACTATCTGAGTAGCATAATCAGAATAAAAGCTATTGTTTAAAGTTAGAAAGTTTGTGTAAAAAAATTGGAGAACAAAAAGTGGCCAAAATGAGTGAGGATTTAAATGTGGGAATGAAATGCGTGAAATATATGCTGTTTGTGGCTAACTTCTTGTTTGTAGTAAGTATAACATTAAGCTTAGTTAGCGAATAATTTTGTTAGACATGGGCTTTGTACTTGGTGTACTTATTTACCTACAAAATTTGAACAGGTGCCTCTGAATAGGTACAATACCTGAGCCTACTCTCAGAGATAAGTTTATTGTTTCTAGAAAGCGGAAACAAAAAAATATAATGTTGATTTAATTAGGCCATTTTGGATCTTTTTTTGTGCATTTAAATTATATTCAAAAAGTACCAATGTTGCAATAAATGCAACCCAATTATTATAATAAGGGGTCAGGGGTAAAAATCGCTTTTGAGAACTTTGATTTTCGAGTAACATATTTCTTTCAAATAAAATAAAAACACATTATTTTATTTCATTACAGTATTTTAATTGATGTTTTTTTTTTGGCTCTTACAAAGCACTCTAAAACGGGCTGTTTTTTTACCCCATCAGGTTACTGATTTGATACTTGATTTTATAACAATCTGGGATAATTAAAAACAAGCAACTTTTTTCTATTTTTATAGCAATATAATATAAATGTGGGGCGAAAAAAAAATTTTGCAGTCAATTTATTGTGTTTAAAACTTGTTGTCCAAATAAATGTAAAAGCAATTTTGTATATTTGTGAAATAACGACATTTTTGCGGATTATAGTCATTAAAATTTTACTAAATATTCAGGATAAATCGTCCTAAACACTGAAAAATGGTTTAATGGAAAGCAAGGCTTTACATTCCCCAAAATAAGCGTTTTTATTTGCCCCATAGTAACAAATAATTGAGGTAAAAGAAAAAATTGCATGATGTCTTTTTCTGAAAAGGAAACCTGCAGAACTAACAAAAACTGGCATTAGAAATAATGTTTAAAAACACTAGATGTCCAAATATTTAATTAATTCAAAATGTGCCAAACGTAAAATTTATAAAAAAATTAGGCTACCCTTGGTTTCACAAGACACTGGGACGCTGTCAAATTTCTTTTGGTAAATGTGACCTTAATTTTGGCATAATTCAATCATATTCATGATGGTTGTTTCGTTGCTTATCCATATTTTTAGAATATAGTCACAAAACTCCCAGAAATCAAAAATTTAATGCCAAATTTAGTAAAAGAAATTTGACAGTGTCCCAGTGTCTTGTGAAACCAAGTGTACTTGTTTGCAAATCAATGCACTTTACACATATTTACTTTAGGTAAAAAAAATAATGGGACCCCAAACTTTAAATTTTATGGTTATTGTTTTCATTAACTCATAAAAAAACTACCTCGATTCATGCCATGCATTAGTCAACATTCCAATTGTCAAACCATTGCCGATTCTTATAATTTTGAATAACTTTGTCGGTATATGGTAAGAGTCAAAGGTAGTTTTTTATGGATCACTTAATAATTCTTTTTACTCTGGAGTTTTAGATAGGTTAGCATTTATAATTTTAACCCTTTGAGCAGTACTGTCCTATATATAGGACGGCACTTTGATGATCCCTGAGCAGTACTGTCCTATATATAGGACAGTAAAAAAACAATTTTTATCTCCCAGATCTGAGTCTTTTTTCGAAAATCTTATAAATGCTACTTAAAGTTTAAGAATCTGGCTTTCATACAATATTTTTTTTATTTATGGGAAACTTTGGGAAGGTATTTAAAAAGGGCCCCAAACTTGGTCTAATTCTTTCAATACCCTGTATTAGTGCAAAATTTTAAAAGTATCAAATTTATTGGGAATCCCCGAAAATAAATGTCAAAGGCATTGGTGCGCCAGATTTTTTGTATATCAAATAGGTTTGTGAAGTTGCCGATAAAATATATGATAGATTATAATATCATTTTAGCCTTTTGTGAGGGGAATTAAAGTTTTTATAGTATTTATTTCAAAAATGTAAGCAAACTAAAGGTGTATTTAGGTATCAAAAATGCAATAGAAAACAAATTATGGGATTTTCAATTCTTTATAAAATGCTTCTCCATTAAATATTTCTCTATGATTTCAGTGAAGTATGGTGAAAATAATATAACCTAAAAAAATTGCATAAGTCATAAAACAGCTGTACATCAGTGAGGTAGTAAAGAACAAATTGCCATAATTTTTATTTTGAGTTTTTTTTTTCAAACTTATATAAGTTATGTCCATAGACAGAGCATTTTATATTTAAGCTAATAGTGTTAGGGTTCAGGCAACAAGATTGTGATTGTCGTGAACTATAGCAGAGTAAATATAGGAATAAAAACAATAGGTAATCCTTTTTAGTTCGTAGTTCGTACCCGCAACTGCCGGCACAGACAGCAAATTGCCCACAAGACTTATTAGGGGTTTTCCATTGCTCACGGATCACAATCATGATCCGAACTGGACCAATCATAATGACTTCGTGAGCCACGGAGTCTTTGTGATTGGTCAAGTTCGGATCATGATCCTGTGATCCGTGAGCAATGGAAAACCACTAGTATGCTATGGCTCATAATCATAAGTAACACAGACCTTCGAATCTCGCGCTAGTATGGTTTTTTTTTTATTTCTCATCATCGCGCATCGCAAGTCATTTACACGGGTGCAAAGTAGGCCAGAAGAATCGAATATGTAATTTGTATGGCGAGGAAACGAAGAATTCCACCTCTAACTTTTTTTGGCCAAAGTGGATTGGGATGCGGTTTTTTGCATTTGGTTGTGAAAGACTCCTAGAAAAAATGTTTCCATTTTTTATTTTGTGGTCTTGCCCCGTTGCCCCCCAAATAGCCCCTATTTATAAAAAAAAAATGATTTGCACCAAATTTTGTAAATAGGTACAAAATAACTCACTAATAAGGTCCCAAAAAGATTTTCCAAAAAAGAAATTGTTTAAAAACTTTTCCTTAACCCCCTAAATGGCCCCTTCTAAAGGGTATAAAATGCAGTTTTGTTGGATTTGCACCAAAATTTTTTGATGTATACAAAAAATTTGAAGATGTATGCAAAATGATATCTTTGACAACTATTTGTAGTAAATTTTTGTTTAAAAAAATTCCTTAGCCCACAAGTGGCCCCCAATCATTCCGAATATATTATCCAGTAAAGGGGGTCATTTGGGGGGCTAAGGAATTTTTTTAAACAAAAATTTACTAAAAATAGTTGTCAAACATATCATTTTGCATACATCTTCAAATTTTTTGTGCAAATCCAACAAATCTGAATATTACTCATTCCGAATAGAAGGGGGCCAAGAATATTTTTTAGGCAAAAAAATATTTTGAAAAGTTGTTAAACATATAATTTTGCATACATCAAAAAATTTTGATGCAAATCCAACAAAACTGAATTTTATACCCAATAGAAGGGGCCATTTAGGGGGTTAAGGAAATTTTTTAAACAATTCCTTTTTTGGAAAATCTTTTTGGGACCTTATTTTGTACCTATTTACAAAATTTGGTGCAAATCAATTTTTTTTATAAATAGGGGCTATTTGGGGGTCAACGGGGCAAGACCACAAAATAAAAAATGGAAAACATTTTTCTAGGGGTCTTTCAAAACCAAATGCAAAAATCTGCATCTCAATCCACTTTGGCCAAAAAAAAATCGAGCTTTATAGGATTTTTGTGCTTAGTTTCCTCCCCAAATACATAAAATACAAAAGGCAGTATATTCTTTATTCGTTATGAACATGTACTACATTTTGAAAATATTCCCAGATGTACCTTTACACAAATTGTTATTTTTATATTTCTGGAAATATTTCCGAAAAAGGGATTTATTTTGGAATAAATTCCCGCGAGTTTTTCCAAATTGTTGGGAATATTCTCATTTGAAAATATATTGTAAAATAAGTTTCCGGAAACATTCCTAGGAAATATTTTCATTTTTTGGGAATATTTTCAGGCCCCATTGAACGCGAAGTCTTGTAGACACCTGCCGGACGTAGCCAAGAGCTAGAAAAATATTCCGCCTAGCGCAACTTTAGAAAAATATCCGGAAATATTTCTGGAAATATTCCTCGGAACATAAAAAAATATATCTGCGTGAGGACAAGGAAATAATTTCCAAAAATGTTCTAGGGAAACATAAAATATATTTCCGCGCCCATCTCAAGACTATTCAAAATTTTCAAATAGTTATTTGGAAATTTCCAAATATCTATTCGGAAATTTCCAAATTAAAAAATTGTACATGACCATTCAGAGCTTACCCGTAACACCGCGATTTGTCCGCCTAAGCTAATTTTATTTTACAGGCACTGGTGCCTAGGTACTTTCCCTTTCTACCTACTACTGAAGTATCACTACTTCTTGAAAATGTAAACTGGCATATTCAACACTTTTTTTTTGTGTAATCTTATGACTGTAAAAGTAGTCACCACTACTAAATTTACTAATGCAGACTAATCGAAATCGCGGAACAATTGGTGATTTAGTAGGTTAAAGCTTCCCCTTTTGGGTAGAGAAAAATGCGACGAAAAATGCATTTGGGAATTTATTCATCTGGTAACGGCGACTGGGACTGTAATGTAATTTGTTGTTTAAATTCTGAATCACGATGGATCTACACCAAAATTAGCAGATTGACACCAAATAACGTTTAAAAAAGATTTTCGTAATAATTTCTTTTCCCCCCAAATGGCCCTAAAATGAGGAATTTTCAAACACGTTGGATTTACACCAAATTTCACAATTTCAATCTGCAAATTTTTTTGTAGATCCATCGTGATCCTAATCCAGAATTACAAATTGAATGTGACATCTTTAGAGAGGGGTAGGGACCAGTTTGAGAATGAATCATGATTGTTTGGAAAGCAGCAATACAAATAAAAACCTTGATTTCCGACTAATGATGGAATTATAAATTTTTAATGGAGCTAATAATATTTGTTTTGTGTGCAAGCCACTGATGCATAGTAGTTCAAATGTTAACAGCTTTGATGACTTGTGTGTCATGTTTATAGGTTAGATCAAGTTTGACAAAAATTCATCGAGATCAATTTCCAAGAGTTATAATTTATAAAATAATTATTATTCTTTTATACAAGAAAAACAATACCGTACTTTTGGAACCTAGTAAAAGCTTTAATTTTTAATAAGACCCCAGGTGGTTATTCTAGCACCCCCTAGCTCCCTTTAAAGGATCACGATGGATCTACAGCAAATTTTGCAGATAGATTTTCGTAAAAAAAGAATTTCTAAAAGAATTTCTTTACCCCCAAATGATCTCAAAAGACCCCAAAAAGAGAAATTTTTAATCACGTTGGATTTTTACAAAATTTTACAAATAGATGCAAAATAAGGTTTTAAAAAAAAAAATTATACTTTTTCCCCCAAAAAAATTTTCTTTCTCCCTTTTTTCCCCTTTTTTTAAGAAGGTTTCTTTACGGGGCCAAAACATTTTTTTACAGAAAAAAAAAGTTTTCAAAAACCTTATTCTGCCTCTATTTATTTGTGGTTCATTTTGCAACATTTCCAAGGACGTGGTAATGCCCTTTTGGGTCATGTTTCACCGTTCGTAAAGAATGGTTAATTTTATAACAAACTCAAAGGTGCGCTTAAACATTTTGGGCCGAGCACCGCCGCTTTTAATTTATTTTAATCCATTGCTCATGGATCACAAGATCATGATCCGAACTTGACCAATCATAAAGACTTGGTGGCTTCACGGAGTCATAAGGATTGGTCCAGTTCGGATCATGATTCAATGGATCCTGTGATCCGTGAGCAATGGAAAACCCCTATTATATCAAAAAGACAACTATCTTGGGAGCGAGGCGGCAGCCCCCGAATTTCTTGAACTTTAAATTTAATCTATATTCTCCCTTGGCATTTCCCTTGTCCGAGCAATTATGCAGCTACAAACTAATGACGGCGCAAACTCATCTATTCGAAGAATTGTTTTATCTAGAACTATACCCAATTATTGATACAGACCTACTGTCATCTTCAAACTCCAATTTTTTGGGAAGATGCTCATGTATCGCTACCAGTATGTAAATCCACATTTTGTGCAAAATATGTAAAAAAAAATTTAATTAATTTTTTGTTTTTATACTAAAAGTATTCATTTAGCTGATTTTATCATATTTGTAAACAAATAGTTAGTAAACTAGAAAAGTTAAAAATTAGAAATATACCACCGCTATGGTATATTTCTAATTTTTAACTTTTCTAGTTTACTAACTATTTGTTTACTTCCAAATTAGTCTTGCACTTTATTTGTTAAAAAAATTAAAAATCAAATTTAGATTTTCAATATTATTGAAATAAAAACTACAACCTTCACAAACCTATCTATTATTTTTTGCAGAAAAAAATTAGATGCAAGCCACTGTAATGACATAAAAAAATTGTAGGTTAAATTGTCACTTTGACAACTTTGACGTACAAAACATAAAAACAGGGTGGACGAAATTGTGATTTTTTAAATTTTTCGTCTCATTTATAGCCCCTCCAGGGGGTTTATATTACATTTTTTAACCAAATTATAACATTTTATAATAGACTTTACCATTCTAACAGTAAATCCAGTGAAAATAAGAAGTAAATTTATCAAAAAAAAACCCACTCCACAGGCGGCAGCTGCGCGAAAAAAACTCACCGCTCAAAGGGTTAATAAACATTAAAAGCGCCTACTTTTTTTTTAAATGTTTGTACAATTTTAAACATAATTTAATCATTGGCGTCAGCAGTTGGTTTCTCACTTTTAATCTCGGTTTTAATTGTATTTACATATCGTTAATAAAATTGATCCAAAATGTAACCAGAGAAAGTTTTGTGTTTTCCCAGAATGTGTTTCTATTCTAGAGTCATAAAATTTATAAATAAACAATTATTCAAGAATCAAGAATTTATTGCATGTTCTTTTTTTATTTCATTATTTATACCTATCGTACAATAGTCGTAGTTGTTATTAAACTCTTTTTAGATGTACTTCAATTAATTTGATCCTTGTTTTTTTTTCTCTCATGCATCCTAGAAGTCAATTGACGTAGTCTTAAAGTCTTAAATCTTAAAATTTCTTACTGCAGTTGCATTTGATCCTTTTTAACTACCTTCCACAATTTAACCATCAAAATTATAATCTGTTCACTATTCATAAACACTATTGTTTTCAATGGAAGTTTGTGATACCCGAATCAAAACATACTTGAAACTAGACTGTTATTCCCTTAGCTCTATGAAATTATTATTATGACAAGCTTAAGGGTTGAATACTGACGAGGTGACGAGGGTAAGGAGTTCTGATTTTATATAAATTTTGTCTTAAGAGAGAATTTATAAGTGACGTTCACAATTTGTTGGGATGCACTTCTATTTTATCATTTCCTGACTTTTTGCTGATTCTTTCAGTTTCACAATATTGTTTATTGTGCTTATAATAAAGATGATTTATTTCATATTTTTAAAAATGTGGTTTTCGTAGGAAGCAGGAATTCTCATTAATCGGAATCTAGATAAAAATGTGTCATGTTCTTATTGACAAAAAAAATCCTTCAATTGCTGAGTAATTGGTTCATGTCATTCTTTACTTATCACCTTATCAGATTGTTTGAAATAGGTCATTTTTGTAAGAATTGAGGGCAATGGTTCTAGAAAGGTAAACACAAATAAAATTAATTGTTTCAATCAACTGTCGCAAATGTTCCATCCGCGGCGTATAATAGTTGAACAGGATTCTGGTTTTCAAATTGATTAATGGTTTGATTTAATTTAGGCCGCAAATATATACCTTTTGACTTTAAAGCCTATAAACCTGTCTCAAAAAACAATGCTTCTGTATTTCAGCTTACATCCATTTTGGTAATATCCATAGGAGGATTTATAAAAGAAATCTACAATGAGTACGACCTTTTTATGTCAGGTCATTTCTTCAGTCCCGCCAAACTCTTGATAGCCATCGGGATTATAATGTTTTTGGTGGCTTTCTTTGGATGTATTGGAGCTTTAAGAGAAAGCACATTCCTTGTCAATATTGTAAGTACATGCAAAGTATCATGGTTTGTGATGAAAGAGGTTTTTTTTAGTACGCTCTACTTTTGGGAGTAGTGCTTATTTTGGAGATATCAACAGCAATTGCAGCTTTGGCTATGAGCGGTAATATTCACAGTAATATTGAAAGTAATATGTACGAAGCTTTGAATGATGTTCCAAGTGATAATTATGCTAAATCGATGTGGGATTTTACACAATCTGAGGTAAGAACTTTTAAAACTATCAATGTACTAACAAAATATTTTGATTGCTACATCTGTTTTGGTCCAACTATATAAGTTTGTTTTCTTGGAAAACACTGCAAATTACAATTTTAGACTGTACTTAATTGTCCCATCGCTGCCTATCTATGGTTTCGGAACGCGCCTAACATTTTTTTTCGGGATTACTAGCGTGTTTGGAAACAGCTCGGTTTTCTCGTTTTAAACTAACCAAACTAAGTTAAACTAATGTTTGAAAGACAACAACTTATTATTTTCAGTTGCGTTGTTGTGGAGTGCAGAACTATACGGATTGGTACGTTCTTAGACAAAGTGAGCTTCCAGAAGTTATTCCAACCAGTTGTTTCGTTAGTGGGTCACGAACTGACCCCAAGATAGTATTTGCGCCTGGTTGCCTATATGTCCTTTCCGATATCGTTTCTGAAAGCACATTGCTTATCGCTTGTGGAGCATCATTGGTTTGTTTCATTCAGGTAGGTTTCAATAACGTAATGTTTTATTTTTCAGGTAAGTGACATGATTTTTAATAAAGCAATTGGTTTTACATGTCTGATGGTATTTTTTTGTTGTTACAGGCGGTTGGAATTATTTTTGCAAGAATGTTGGCAAAAACTATTCGCAGTCTCAAGACACAGGCATTGGTTGAAGCGCAGCTGGAACGGGAAAGGTCGATTTACTCACAGTTTGTTCTAACTGGTTTGGATGATACTGATATTTCAACAAAGCAATAACTGCGTAGATTAAATAGATTTCTAGAATCTCCTTAATCTATGATAATAGAAATAAAACAAAAAATACCAGTAATTATTAAGTTAGAATATGTAAATATAATAGAAATAATAAAAAAAAATGATGTTGTTTGTTTTTTTAATTGTCAAGATCTTGAATTTTAATAAAATAACCACAGCAAAATCCCTTTTTCTCCGAATGATCTATTAGTTATCTTACCTGTGTTGCAATATCTGCAAAACTAATAAAGTTATTATAAAATGCAGAAATACATCAGGGTGTCAAAAAAATGGCGCATTACCGGGATGTTACGCTCTTATGGCATTCTCAGGGATCACCAGAAGATTCTTAAAAAAATGCATCTGTTATATTTATTGAGAAAAATGCGAATAAAGTTGCATAAGTTCGGCAACACAGTTTGTAAAATACATCTTAAAAACTCATTTAGACTCTTGACCATTCATTTTTGCATTAGATCATATTGCCATTGTTGTCAGCTTCATTTCAAACAATTTTTGTAAAATTAAATTGATTATAAAAATGTAATTTGACCATTCAAAAGATAAACAAATGGTACAATAATTTTAGGTAGGTTGTGCCTTTATATTTAGTCATTTCTTTCGTTGATATGTGCTGTTGTCTTCAAGATATAAGCACAAGTTTCGCACTTTGGGGCCTCATATTTACGATGGATTTTCTGGGGGGAGCTATACATGCCCCAACAACGTACCATCGCGTTTATGCGCCATTTTTTGAGCACCCTGTATATGGCGTAAAAAAAGTAAGCTTGTTCATACGTTTTCTATAAATCTAAGAACCAGAAGGTAATGGAAATCAACTTCAAAGTTTACAAATCCACCCTCATCATTGTTAAATACAACCTTAAAATTTAGCTTACATGCGAACAGGATGCTTTAGGAATCCTTAATAGATAATTGGGTATCTTTGCCTCAATTTTTGATTCGCATCAAAACAGAAATTTGAGATAATCTATGAGCATACACACCTGATTCTAATGTTTACACAACTGGGCAAGATTAGCATAAAGTTTTTTGATTTTTCTAGCTTGGATGCTGCGGTGTGAACAATTTCACAGATTGGGTCCCAGTATTAAAAACAGATATTGTACCTGCATCATGTTATCTTAAACATTACCCTAATTTTTATTATGCTTCTGGATGTTTAAACGATATGGTTTTGTTTCTTTATCAAAGTTCCTACTTAATTGGTTCCACTTCATTTTGTATTGCTTTAATGCAGGTAAGTACTTGGTGAACTAAAATTTTGAAAATATTTTTAGAGTGCACCTAATTTGATAAGTCAAGTTTTAATATATTGGCCCAAAAAATCTTAACAGCTAATTAACTTTAATTTTAAAATGAACCACGTGACCTATCTTACAGTTATTTTTTTGACCAAGTATTTTTTATTTAACCAACCTAATCAAATTTTAGCTTACTGGAATAATTTTTGCACGACTGTTAGCAAAAACAATTCGTACTATAAAATCGAAGAGGTTGGTGGAACGTCAACAGCAAAGGGATGAGTACATTGCCAGAAATAAAAGCCCATCTCTTTCCTCCGATCCTTTTGAAGCTTGAAAAAACATGTTCATCAGAAATAAATGTTTTATAATTCTGAATTCGAATTTTTTTTCATGTTATTTTTGAATGTTTTCAGTAAAATTGTCCGAAAAACTCAGAGTATTGTAGTAAAAAATGAAGCTAAAGGAAAAGTAATCATTGTTTATTAAAATAATTAAGTGTCAGTTAAAAGTATATAATACATAAACATGGTGTAATAACAAAAAAGGAACTAAATATAACAATTTACTTAAAGCTACAGGTTGCCATATAAGTAATCTTATATACAAATTTAATAACCATCTGCACCGTACACAAATAAAGAATCACGTCAGAAATGCATGTAACCCAAGACAAAAAGAAACGCTTTATATTTTATTGATGGTAAACAGGTAGCAGTCGGAGGATTTATAGCTGTCTTATTTGACTACGGTGCAGGGCAGCATTAGTCTACATTTATTTATGAAGACAAGTGGGATAAAAGTCCACTGATGCCCTTCAGCAAGGAAAGGAAAAAGTGGGCCAGGAACAAGGTCAGAAAAAGCAGGTTGTCTGGTTCCTAAAATACGTCACAAGAATTTAAATCAAAGTGACACTCTTTTGTCTCTTCGGAAGATATAGAAACCAGACAACTTTACGTTAACAACCTTGGGTTAGGAATACGATGACATCGTCATTATCATAGGCGTTCTTTAAAATTAACAACTCGTTTGCGATAGTTATTACTTAAGTCTTAGAGCGACGAGTGTTAATATTAAACCAAGGCCAGTTGATAATCGAAGTGACGTTTTGCGAGAGCAGGTAACAGGTTAACAGGATACCAGTAGAAGATAGGAGATGAATGCCAGGGCGCCAAGAGAAGGACCCATGCGTTGGTTGCCGCCATGTTGCATTGCTTCTGGGTGCTCACCTAAAAAAAACAAAAAATTACCTAAATGTTAAAGAATGCAGAATACGGAATTATTCTGTTTGGAAATATTTAAATGGTGGAGCTGTGCCTTTTAGGTACTGGTATTTACATTTGGAAAATCATTTCTGAATGATTATTACAAATAAGATAGACCCTAGTGTAGAGCCTTGGGAAACGCCGGGCCTACAAAAATATAGCCAAGATACAAGGTAGTTAGTAAAAAAACATAGCAATTCTTACAAAAAGTATACAACAGGCAGATTTTTTATATGTGTTAACGCATCTATTCAGGCAGCTTAATGTACAAAATGCACACCAAGTGTTTGGGGTTGCCGTGAAAGCCCTCTAAAAATACCCCTTTAATTTGAAACATAAGATCACGATGTACGATATTTTACAAATTGGTGGCAAATAAGTTTTTTAAATGATTTTTGAAAAAATTATTTCTTCAAGATAAGTAATTCCTTCGCCTTCTAAATGACCTCTAAAGAGTAATACTATACCCCTCCCTAAATGAGATGAAGGAATTCTTTCAGAGGAATAATTCTTGCAGAAACCATTTTAGCACATATTTGTAAAATTTGGTGCAGATTTTATCGTGATCTTAAGTTGCACATAAATGAAGGCTTTTTGGCGGACTTCCGCGGCAACTCTAAGCAGAATTAGTCTGCATTTTGTGGATTTAGCTTTCTGAATAGGTGCTCTAAAGCTTCATTCACAATAAAAATTAGCTTGCATCCGGTAAGAATTAAGGTAGCTTGTAAGAGCTTGAAATATGTATTTGGGATATACCATTCACAATGAATTAGCTTGTAAGAGCTCATGCAAGCTAATTCATTGTGAATGGTATATCCCAAATACATATTTCAAGCTCTTATAAGCTACCTTAATTCTTACTCATGCAAGTTAATTTTCATTGTGAACTCGACTTTACACGTATAAACAATCTGGCTGTTGTATTTTATTTGTAAGGTAAAAAATCCATCTTGGCCTATATGGTATAGTAGAAAATTTTCCTTTTATTGCCCACTTATCTAAAATTATCCTATAATTACTATGAGTACCTTTTAAACCCTAATCATGTTCAAACATCTCCAGAATGGCGTAAGAAACCCAATCAAAGGCTTTGATCATGTCGTTAAACTTTGCGTTCATTTTAAAGCAATAATAATAAAAAATTGAAACATAAGTAAAAAAAATGCAAACAATTATAATAAATTAAACTAAGTAACAAGTAGTAACATTATTTTTATTGCCTACTTGAGTTTAATTAACAAGAATAACATTCGTTCTGCCGCAAATTCCATTTTCTAACGAGTTTTAAAATCGTTCTTCGCCTACGTAATAATATTATTTTAGGAACTACTTTAATTTTTATACATCTTTAAATAGGAAGTAATAAAAAGTGGAATAATATTTTCTCGTTGAATGAACGCTCCTCAATTGCAAGTTAATACGCTGTAATGTGCAAAACGAGCGCTTGTTTAACTCACCCACTTCGTTCTTGAAGAGTCTTTGTTGGATTTGCGTTGAACTTTAATCAATTAGAAAACCTAATTTCATTTGAATCATTATTTGTTTTAACTTACAACCCCAGTCGCGCCGCTTTCTTCCCAAATAACCAATTTCAAATTGGGCTTATTTAAATTAACATGGTGGATCAACCAAAGTACATAAAAGTGTTTTACAAGAAAATAATCCTACCAAATGGAAAGCTTAGTCGTTATGTGTTAGGATTTTATGGTAATATAAGTAGGCCTGATAACATTTAACGAAGATGTCTCCTCTGTGTTAAACTTTTGGTAGTAAAAAGTTCGTATTATATTACATTGTAAAGTTTGCACCTTATCTTTACTAAATAAACTAGTCTTAGCAAATCAGTAAGTTGTAAAATGATATTTCCGTAACAATCTGATTCAATTTTTAACTTCGCTTTTGCTAAGTTACGCCTTTTGATGCTTCTTCTACATCAAAATTGCAATATTTCCGGTAACTAGTTTTTTTAAAGTTTGTTGTTTTTTGCAATCAAAATAATGTTCAGGTTGCAATACTATCAGAAATTACTCTATGACACTGACCTACAAAATATCAATATCCATTGTATGCGCCTCCTAAAACTTACGAAGGTTGTCTGGAAAACTTTTCAACCTACAATACACGAGAATACCTACCATTTAGGACATGTACAGTGACATTGGCTGGCCTGGCACTGGATGGGTTACACTGGTAGTTGCCGGAGTCAGTAGGTCGTGCTTTTTGAATAAGAAGAACACTTCGACTGGTTTCGCCGCGTTCAGTTGCAACACTGATGCCACCTCGGACACTTGTGTAGCTTATTATCTGCAAAAAGTAAAAAATCTTAGAAAACAACTTTGCATTAAAACCTTTTTTCGCACATCGTTTATTAAAGACATTTATTAACGCACTACAAATAGTTCATTAATGACCCCTATTAATGCATGGACACGAGATTATAGTAACACTTTTCTATGTTTAAAATTACTATCTATGTTTCCACATTACAAATGTTAAAGAAGGTTTCATTACGATTCAAGCAACAACAACCAAGAGAAATTAAATATTCACCGTTGGAAAGAATGAGAAGAAGATCCTTTTACCACATTTTAAGGAAATAACACTCATTTTCTATTCACAATTAATAAAAGTTCGGTGA
The DNA here is from genome assembly GCA_963920755.1 of Cartodere bifasciata. Lineage (NCBI taxonomy): Eukaryota > Metazoa > Arthropoda > Insecta > Coleoptera > Latridiidae > Cartodere > Cartodere bifasciata. The sequence goes on along the minus strand of OY987196.1, from coordinate 16,813,122 downwards.
CTCTTCTTCTTCTTCGACTTTAATAAATTTGAATGGCCGACGCATTGTTTCTTTAGTTGGTGTTTCTGTTAGTTGGTGAAATAACTGTTTTATTTTATAATTTATTTAATAATGATCTACGATGTGCGAAAAAGCATTGTAACCAGTTCGTATGTTAAATGGTGATTAATAAACTCACTTATTAACAATCTCGCTTATCGCTCGCTTGTTAAATCCGCTCGTTTATTAATCGCCTTTATTAACACACTAGTTATTTAATCAGTAAATAACTATTAATAAAGTCTAATTAAAAATGATACTTTGAACTTGTATGGTATCCTAAATGTCCTTTTTGGAACTTTAAGGCCATGGGACATTTAAAAATGTTGGCAAAATTAGCTTTACGAAACTCCTTTCAATTCAGTCTCTTTCTAAAGTTTACATTATTTTTTTGTTTTTGCTGTGTTTGGAAAAATTTCAACTTTGCATAACTCATAACAACAATGTGCTTTGGAACTACAAACATATTATCTAATTTGACTAAATACATTCCGTGGTAAATTCATTTAAACAAGATGAATATGTTTTGCGGTGCGTTTACCCTTTAGGTTTGCAGATATTATCCAATTAGTTTAAACCTAATTTGTATATTCTGTAGAATTTTGATGAGTTAAATCAAAATGTCGTTGCCGAGGTACTTAAAATATCGACGATAGTGTAATTGGAATTATAACTTTTCAGGAGAAGCTCAAGATTGATTTTTGTTAAAGAAAACAATATTTTTGACTTGTTTAAATCTACCATTTTTAACTTCAATTTGTTTTGAGCTGCACAAGATACGGCTATTCTTTTTTAACGTTTTGTAGATACCCTTTAAGTAGAAAGAGATTTTGGAAGTTGTAACATTAGCCCTTCTTTACAACCATTTTGTTTTTATCCTCTTTTCACCATAAATAATTTGTTATCTTAATGTTACAATGTTAAGCTGCACCAATGAGCTTATTACCAGACTTTTAATGCTCTCATAGGAAAGACTTAATAATTTTGAAAGCATCTCAAAACACTTTGTTGGAATTCTGTTTTTGTTAGAAGTGGACTGATAGCTTTATCTTTATGAGCTTTATTCAAAGCTTTACAAGGTTTTATTGGAATTATTATTGTTTTAAAACTTTTGTTCCACAAACAAAAAGCTGATACTTATCTACAACTATTTAAAAATGAATGTTTAAATGGCATTATCCCCTTGAATGACAAAATTGTTTGCTTTTAAAATGGCACTGAATTTTTTAGGAACAATAAATTGGCGTACAAAAATTTGTTTTTACTTACCGCATCATTGTGGTTCCAGAAAATATACGCTGGAGGTTCTGGGCTGTGCTTAACAACACAGGTAAGGTTAATAGTGCTTCCTCTATCTATAAAAAGCTCAGGTCCTCCAACAATTTCTGTATCAGGTTCTGAAATAAAAAAATTGTTAAGATCTGATTTTATTTTCAAAAATTCAATACAAAGTCAAAGTTTTTAAAATCCCTCTTATAACTGCCTAAATTAAGTTTCGATGTTGATTAACAACTTCTTTAGGATTGTGACAAAATTTAATATTGTCACATTGTAAAATAAAGAAATGTATTCTTGCCTTGAATATTTTATAACTCTTGACACAAATAATTCCAAATAAAAACTAGGCAAAAGAAAAGATGCTTAATTTAAAGAAATACGTAAGTAAACGTGACGAGTAAAAGTTTGATGAGTTAACCATAGTAAAAACCGAGCTAAAAACCATATTATCTAGATGTATTCTTTTTAAAATTTGTATTATTTAGAAAATGGAGTGAGCTTCGCTATCTTTACGTGCACACGTTAAAATGTCTGAAAAGTACTTTAAAATAAACACAAAGCTGGGTACTTAAATAAGCAAATAAATTTTACGGTTTCTTGTGATACAAATTTAAACAAGAAATTATTTTCAAAAAGAATATTTTAGCACAATGTATACATTTTATTTCAGGTAGAAATGTCTAGGGCTTTGCAGGGAATTTTTAAATGTACTGATTAAACATTAAATGATAAGAAAGTCCCTATTTTTTCAATTGTAAAGAAAGAATAATGGGTTCAATGATAATGAAAGAAATCTGTTTTCCTTCACTGTGATAAAACTTTTCAGCCTTATTTAAAACAGCCCTAAGAGACGATTGATCGAAAAAATGAAATTGATTTAGAATTTAGCACTGTGAATGGTATTTTTAGATAAAGTAATAACAAAAACTTGTGGTCTAAAACGTAAAGAACATTAATTTAGTTTTAGTAATCCTATGCATTCGGTCGCTTTTTGGCAGAAATAAGTAGGAATGTCTGGCAGGCCCCGCAAGAATCAAATAATGAGAGACCATTTTCAAGAAGAAATACGTCCATTACCTGCACTGAATGCTACGCGGAATGATTTTTGATGAGGTGTTAGCTAATTCGATTCACGTTTTTCTAAAAACACCACCAGCTTCGTGAGTTTGCATCCCTAATACAAATTTAGGAAGTATTGTCTGATCTTAACTCTAATCACATTAACGTATTAGCTTTCGTTACGTCGAAAACTTTTAGTTAAAAATGTTGCTTCAGCTTAAGGACTAAGTAGTTCATTTCATTTGACATTAGTTAAGTATACGCTGTGATCTGAAATGTCATCTTTAAAATAATTGTTCCCTAAGACTGGCGTCTATTTTTACATTTCTTTTTTTTCTGGGATAACAATATAATATCCTATTAAAATTGAACTCGAAAAAATAAAAACGCCAACCTCACTTGGTAGAACTTTTATTTATTCCGTTTATGCTTTCATGGATCTTTACGCTTAAGAAATAAACTAAGATTTGGATTCCATTAAGCTCTTCTCGAATTAAATTTACTAGACTTGAATTATTAAATATCACATTTTCAAAAGTATTTTCTTGATCTGAAATGATGCTTATAAGTGGGAAGATTTAAAGAATTTAAAATAATTATGTGAATGCCAATGGCGTCGACGAAAAAGTTTTAAATTAAAGTTAAGGCTTAGACAACTTAATTATGTTTTTCACTAATTTAATAATGTTCAAGACGGATGAAATTAAATTAATTAGTCTAATTTCAGATATTCATTTAATTTAAACAAAAGGAGAGGAGCGTTTAAAGTAAAATTAACTATTTGAATTCTCTTAAAAAAATATTCTACTTTCTGCTTAACTTAATCTGTAATTATATTGTTCTTAGCAGTATGCATATAAATAAAGTACGTTTTCTGGACTAAATAAATTAAATCCATTTTTTAACAGAATTTTTTAATAACCAGGTTGAAAAGTATACCAATATAGAAAAAAGGCTAAAGAGTATAATGATAAAGCTACCTTAATGATACCTGCGTTTTTTGCTTGCTTAGCATTTTAAGGATACAGCTTTAAGCTAGAAATATAGCTTTTTAAGGTCGAAGGATATCCGAATCAGAATTCCTAGTATGCGCAACTTTGCAATTTATTACTTGAATTTTAAATTACCTCGTTTAAATTCGTATCAAAACTAATTGCTTATTTTATTCTTGAAGATGTATTGCAGTTTTTCATTTTTTTAAATAGTACGTTTTTAAAAACATGTTTAGTAATACGTTTAATTACTTAACATGTTAATTATTATTTATTAAAACATTTTTGTCAAATTGTTAAAGTTAATAATTTAACAATCGGTCTGGCTTAAACGGTATTTACACTACTTATTTGCTCAATGAACGAATAACACTACAATCGACTTGAAAACCAACATTACATTCATGAAAGTAGCAAATACCTACTTGTGTTTTCTTTATTTGGAACTTTTTTGTTTTGCTTTGTTATTGTTAGGTACAAGTTATAAATTATTTTTTTAGGCCGTGGCATGCTAGAGTTATTATTTATATTTATTTATGATACACAATATTAAAACAAAAACATGTTTTGATTTAGGCCTGTGCCTTTGTATTGTGTAGATTGACATCGATTTATTTAGGGATGTTTATCATATTCGTGCAAGGGAGGTTCTATAACAAATGCAGGCACACATTTATCAAATCACTTGTTTGCCATAAATATTGTTCACCGCAGAATTTGTTGAATGTAATAATAACACAATGGCGAATTATTAGGCGGTATTATATCACGTAGCTGGTACTTGCATCAATGTAGAAATTTATGTTACAAAAACCTATTTTAGGTTGAATTTATCTGTCAGAATTAATTTTTAAAAAGAATACAATTTTTTAGTGCGAAAAAAAATAAAATTTTCAGGTAGGTATCATCATTTTTAAAACAGCTTGAAGATAAAATAGCTCATTTTAAAGATTTCAGAAACTAATCCAACAAGAAAAGGTTTTTACGCTTTCAGCAAATAAAATAAATAAAAACAAAATCATTAATTTAAAATGACGTCAACATGGTACATCTGAGATGCAATTTTCTATCGGATTTTCTTGCAACATTAGAGAACTTTAATGATTCTTTTCGTTTATATCTGGTATTCTATTAACTGACATAAGCCAACTTGAATAAAAACATACACGAATGTAATTGACAGCATTACTTACAAGACAATAAAATCCATTAGGTATGTATTTTGTTCCGGAATTGTAAAACATTGTCACAAATAGAGGCAAATAACCCCAATTGGATACCGACTAAATACTGGCACTTTATGTTCATCAAAAATATGATAAAATTCAGTACAAAGTGCTATCACATTGTTTTTTATCATTGTAGGCATTTCCTTTATCATTAAAATTATAGAGTAAAAAATGACCCAATTTGTTCGAATAATACATCCTCATTCAGCTAATGGGTCCACATGGAATAATAAAACACGAAATAAAATGTTTAATTCTTTATACGTCAGTTTTTTTTAATGAATATTTAAATCAATGAGTAAATGACATGGCTTAGAATTAAATTAGATATTATCCTTCTAAAAAATTTAATGATTATAGTCCATGATTGTACATAAAGTATTATAACAAAAAAGAAACGTTTTCATTTTTGTTTAGCCGAATTAAATTTTATATTGGTATATTTTTATCAACCTATTTTACTTCACAATTTGTATAAAGAACCAACAAAAGTGACCGCATTTAATTTTTTTGCTTGTATGAATTTAGTTCTTTTTTTGCATGTGACAAAAAGGTAGGCTCTAAAAAAGAGCAATAAACAAACACGTAAATGTGGTTGATGTTTGCCCAAGTAAAATCGCTTTTTATGATGCGTTTAGGTCCCTGGGGTGGTATTAAGCTTGATAGAAGAATATATTGCGATAAATTGGTTCATTTCGTTAAAGCACTCTGTGAGAAGATTTGTGTTTTATCTAAACGTTAAATTTATTTTATTTGTCTATTCGTGATTTTCTCAATTACCTATTTCCGTTAATAGTTATTATTCTTTAAGTGTTAAGATCAGTTTAAAGAATATTTTTGCCTTCATATTAAACATTCTCCACATAAATCATTAAGTTTTCCGCTAAAAGTAAAACCCTAGGTAGGTTTAACTAAATAATTCATTTTTGTTTATTTAAAAATTTTATTTTGTTGGTATTTATTTTTAATAAATAATGTTCAGACTTAATTGGCTTATAATTTATATATAATGACTGCTTAAAGGGGAATGTCGGGAAGCATAGAAACTGTGGTTATGTAATGTTGGTTGCCTAAAATCAGCAAGAAACAGCACTTTCTGGTCATTGCTTAGAGGGTTTATAATAGTTAATTTTAATTAAAAATTGTGCTCACCAAAAATATAAATAAACAAAGCACAAGTCGAGATATTCTACACTGTACAGGTCCATCAATAAGCGTTTAAATACAGAATTTTGGCAAGTTAAAAGCACTATTTTTTTGCATTTTAAATTGTCAAAATTCTGCATTTAAACGCTTGTTAATGGATCTTTTGAATGTGTTAACTTGTGCTTTGTTTATTTATGATGCTGGTAAGCACAATTTTAATTATAATTAACTCCTATAAACTCACTGATATGAGCGCAATGACCAGAAAGTGCTGTTTTTTGTTAATTTTGGGAAACCAACATTACATAACCAGAGTTTCTATGCTTCGCAACATTTCCTGTTAAAGCACTTTCACGTTCCTAATGGTCAACCTACTACACTAAGTTTGTTAAGTATAAAATGCTTGAGATTGCGTAAAGAGACAAAAAATTCGACCGCCCTCTGTTGGAAACAGAAGTGACCACACAAGCACTTATTAAATCTCTTTGCGAACTGTAGCGCATAAACTTACTATGACAACTTACAAATAAAACAGGTAAACTTACCAATTACAGTTAAATAAATGAAGTGGGACAAATGCGGAGTAGAGGACACTTGACATTCATAGACCCCTGTGTCTCTGTGTTGTGGGTACTTGATTTGTAAAGTCCAATCTTCGGAATGAGCTTGGTGAATAGCACGAAACCTTTGATCACTAGTGTATGTGTAAAGTCCCACGGTGAGGAGGTGGACATCCCGGTGCCGAACCCACGACACCTGCAGAGACATCTGAAAGTCAATAATAGGCACTCAGGCAAAGCTCATGCACAAAGGGTATAGGTTCATACAAAGGCTTTGGATTGGTTAAGACTGAAAATGAACTCAAGTTTGAGGTTAGATTGTAACTGGGGTGTGACGTTGTGGCATTATTGCATTGATAAGACTTGGGGATCATTAAATATCTACAAACGTAGTTTGTTAATGTCAAATTTTAATTATTAAAAATTAGTGTAAAATAGTGAAATTATGGTATGCATCTACCAAACCTGAAGTGATTGACAGCTGCTGGTTTGCCTTATTGGGGCTCATCAGAATTAGAGTGCCTTGAAGAATTGACAGTTATTGTCGCCTTATAGAGTGACGCCATGCATCATTCTTTCTCTGTCATACAGATAACGTCATTAATTCTGATTGTAAGTTGTAATTGTTGTCACTTTGGCTATAACGTTGATGACGTTATCTGTATGGCAGAGAAAGAATGATGCATGGCGTCACTCTATAAGGCGACAATAACTGTCAATTCTTCAAGGCACTCTAATCAGAATCACGTATGAGGATATAGTAGATGCATAACCGTAAAAAACTCAGATACTTTGTATATTTCAACAAGTATTAAAGAAAGGACATGTGCCGTTATTGCCATCTGCCGGCCAGAAGAGACTCACGCACAGGCAGAATTGAAATACAGGTGTCCAAAAAATGGCGCGTAAACGCGATGGTACGCTCTGGGGAATTCTCAGGTATCCCTAGAAAATTGTCAAAAAAAATCCATCTGTTATATTCATCGAGAAAAATGCGAACAAAGTTGCATAAGTTCGTCAACACAGTTCGTAAAATACATATTAAAACCTCTTTTAGACGCTTGAGCGTACATTTTTGCATTGGCATTGTTGTCAGCTTCATTTCGTAAAATTTTTGTAAAATTAAATTGATTATAAAAATGTAATTTGACCATTTAAAAAATAAACAAATGGTAAAAATAATTTTAGATAAATTGTGCCTTTGTATTTAGCCATTCCTTCGTTAATATGTGCTATTATCTTCAAGATATAAGCGTCTAAAGTTTCGCACTTTTGGGCCTCATATCTCCAAGGATATTTGAGATAGATTTTTTTATAACAATTATCTGGGGCTCCCTAAACATGCCCCAACAACGTACCATCGCGTTTATGCGCCATTTTTGGACCCCTTTACAGCTTTTAAAAAGTCGAGAAAAGGTTTCATAATGAACATACCCTTAGATATGAGCGATTGCGATAATTTTCTATGTTTATATTGTTACGAGTAACATTTTTAGTTAATTTGCAAAAGTACATTTGAGTACGACTTGGCAACAGTTTTGCTATCTAGCCTAGGTACTAGCGTTTCCTAGAGTTATAGTAAAAATGCTGACAAGATTTTAACGTAGCTTCTTTAATTATGATCTGCAAAAGGCAGTCTTCCCTGGCGATTAAGAGTGGTAACACCTCTAGCTTGGGGGGCTCAATGTGGGGCCCTTCTAGTTAGTTAAGAAATGTAAGTAAACCTTTTGATTAACTCTGTTTTTTAATGCCGAAAATAAATTGTTTTAACTTCATTTTAATCTTATTCTTTATTTTTTTGAAATCATAAAAGTATCCTAAAGTCACCGAAAAACACATCGTGACATATGTTGGAGAAGCAGGGCACTTTCCTACGTAAATTCTTCATAATTTACGTACTTTTGTTTTAAATTGGAGTTAAACCTTGCTAGTTGCTAAAATCATTTTTTTGTTAAAATTGCGAGTAAACATATCTGAATAGAACCGGTGTGATTATTTTTATGTAACGAACCCCTCTACGATGGCACGAGACCACGAGAGGCGAGGATTCCCGTTTATCCAGGCAAAGGGCCATGGAAGCGGACATTATTTGGTTCCTTTTACGATGGCTAAAGACCATGGAAGGAAACCAGTCTTTTTCATAAAGGTCAGATAGATTGATACTCGTAAATTAATAGGGAACGATAAAAGCAAAAAACAAGTAAACCTCCAATGAAAAAAAATACCTCTCGCCAAGCGAACTAAATTTTTTACGTAAAGGAAACTTTTGTGATTTTGTTTTTTATTTGGAAAAAACTTTGATTTTGTTATTTTTGCAAAAATCTATTTTTTTTATTTTGAAAAAAAACTTTGATTTTGTTTTTACAAAACCCCATTTTTTTTAAACAAACAATTTATTTTTGTACCATTTTTTTTGCTCAGTGTACTTTCCCCGCATTTAAAATTTGTAGAAGGGTTTTAAGTTGGTAAAAACATCATACAGTTTTTTGAATACCTAATTTCTCGTACTTTTCTAGAATTAGATTTTTATAAGGGCTGATTTTTAAATGTTTGTGTAATAATTTGAGTGAGACCACATTGATGATGATTTATGTATTTTATGTTTTATTTTTTGGTACCAAAGGAATGGACCTAAATAATTATTGTATTGAATTTTATAATGTATAAAATGTGTTTCTCACAGTGCAGTTTGCATTTATCAGCATTTCGTAGGAAGTTTTGTGTTTCAATTCTATGAAAAGTACAAGTAACATTATCTCTGTAAAAAGTACACTGGAGCTCAAGTTTTTATATTCATTTTTTATCGACAATTTGTTTTACGGCTTTATTTTTTGTATTTTTGTTATTATTCGAGTTCTGACCATTTCTTTTTTTTTCATTGTTTTATGTAAAACCGATAATTTTGGAAAAATGAGAAACGATACTCTCAAAAATGGTTCATGCATCGTTCCTGGAGGCCGGTCGCAGTGGTATGGTCAATGACTCATAGCTTATCATCTTCCTGGCAAGCCTCTTTAAATCTAAAGATTGGATTTTTTGTGGTCGAATGATGGTAGTAGATCAACCGTGGACGCATCATTCTCATGAATTATTGTATACATGCAGGGACGTACTTAAGAAAATTCCCCCAAAATGTAAAGGATGATGAGCTGCCACGGAAACTTAAAAGCGACTAACATGGACCCCCTCCTGGATGCAGAATGCTGAATAACTTTTTTTAATATGCGATAAGTTTTTTTAACTTTTAATTTTTTTGCAATTTTCATTTTAGAACCCATACTTTTTTATGTAAAGGTGTGGGGCCACCTTTCTTAGAAGGGGAAGTTATGTTACGAGTAACATTTTTAGTTAATTTGCAAAAGTACATTTGAGTACGACTTGGCAACAGTTTTGCTATCTAGCCTAGGTACTAGCGTTTCCTAGAGTTATAGTAAAAATGCTGACAAGATTTTAACGTAGCTTCTTTAATTATGATCTGCAAAAGGCAGTCTTCCCTGGCGATTAAGAGTGGTAACACCTCTAGCTTGGGGGGCTCAATGTGGGGCCCTTCTAGTTAGTTAAGAAATGTAAGTAAACCTTTTGATTAACTCTGTTTTTTAATGCCGAAAATAAATTGTTTTAACTTCATTTTAATCTTATTCTTTATTTTTTTGAAATCATAAAAGTATCCTAAAGTCACCGAAAAACACATCGTGACAATATTATATTCAATGACATTAGACCTATTACCTCCATCCATCCCTACTTTGTTATGTCATTAAACATGTAAATTGTACTTTAATCTGGTTGTTTATGTAAAATAGGCGTCTTGGCTCCTGAATATTGGATTGTATAGTTGAGTTGGTCTAACTGATAATCATATTACCCATGAAATAATTAGAATGCAAATATAGGTTCGGTCAATAAATTGCAATTAGAGCTGGGTGGGCAAATGTAATCCTTAATTCAACGGTTTCATAGCCCCTAATCCCAATACGGAATTTGGATAGTAATTGAAATTAATACTTTAGAAGCAAGGATTCGCAAAAGTTTGGTGAATAGCCGCTAATCTCAACTTCAATGTGCTTTGGCGCAAGTTTTGGCAAAGAGGCGCGGCGGCGATGTTTTAATTGACGATTTTCCTGAACTAACAGAATTTTGCTCAAAAAACCATAATAATTATTTAACCAGTAAGTGTGTTAATAAAGGCGATTAATAAACGAGCGGTTTTAACAAGCGATCAGCGAGCTTGTTAATAAGTGAGTTTATTAATCGCCAATTTACATACGAACTGGTTACAATGCTTTTTCGCACATCGTAGATCATTATTTATTAATTATAAACTAAAACAGTTATTTCACCAACTAACAGAAACAATGCGTCGGCCATTCAAATTTATTAAAGTTGAAGAAGAAGAGCTGTCATCGAACTTTTATTAATTTTAAATAGAAAATGAATGTTATTTCCTTAAAATGTAGTAAAAGGATCTGCTTCTCATTCTTTCCAACGGTAAATATTTAATTTCTTTTGGTTTTTGTTGCTTGAAGCGTAATTAAAACTACTTTAACATTTGTAATGTAGAAACATAAATAGTAATTTTAAACATAGAGGAGCGTTACTATGGGCCATAGTAACCATGCCTTATAGGGGTCATTAATCAACGAGCGCGTTAATGAATGTCTTTAATAAACGATGTGCGAAAAAATTAGTTTTATTTGTAAACTAATGTACCTACATTCTTGGTCGTTATTTTTTTGTTTAAATAGATAATTCTTAGTATCTAGCTTGCTGTTGATAAACGGTGTACTTTTTACGAATAAATAGGATATTTTAAATCAAATTTATTATAGTTACATTAAAAGTGCGCTTCAAAGAAAGAATAAATATTTAACATTTGTTTTAATTGCTAAGTAATGCAATTACTTCTTGTTTGCATTTAATTTAGGTTTGAACTTGTTAGCATAAGAACTTTTATTTCTGTTAGGTCAAAAAATGTTTAAATGAGAATATCGATTATTTTATTTTGAATACTGAATAACCAAATACAGAGTCATTATTCGGTAGTTAAGAAATTTAATATGATACTTTAATGTCGCATCGTCGTTCTTAATGATAATTTCCACATTCACCGCAATGTCTCTTGAAATTATTCAAATGACATTCTCTACCCATATTGCGGTCATAAATTTCTAATGAACAATAATATTTAGCAGCAACATGCCGATCAAGTATGCCGGTATTGATCCACATTTCTCAATTGTGCTGAATTTAATTTGAGGATATTGGATCAGAAGGTATTTTATTGAGTACCTATCAATTTTTATCAATATATTATATTAAGGTATTTCTATCGAGTTAGCACTTTCTGATGATAGATTTTTTAAATTTACACCATAAATAATAATAATAAACAAGAATGGGTAGAAGTCGGAATGGGCAGAAGTCGAAACGCGTAGAGGTTACTCTTCGCAAATAAGTAGCTCGAGTAGAATTCGTAATCGGTAGAAGTGTAGTTTTATACTTTGTAAATCAAAGCTAAATCAATTTTTTATATAATTGCTACACATTCTATGGTATACTCTTCGCAAGAAAACCATTATAGGATAATTAATAGTTTATAAAATTATGTAAATAAAATCTGCGAAGAGTGCAAACTACTAACAGAAAACACAAAGAATTTTGTTAACGAAGAGGATAAACGTCAGTTCTGACGTTTAAGATATTTGAGGTTATTTATTCTGACAGCTGGCTTGGTTTCTTTGTTTGAAATATTTTTGGCATGGCCTCCTTGACCGACGCGTGACGCGTTTTGGACTTAGAAGTTTTTTGCTACTGAAATCTTTTAGTTTTTGTTTTTTTAACCTTACTAACTAACTTTACAAAAAAAAAAGTAACATTTTTAATTGAAAATTAAATTTTTATTAATTTTGTAAAAAATATTTTTTTTTGTAGATTGAACAATAACGGAGATAGGAAGTTTTTTTGTGATGGGGGGTAATTGGGGGGTCGGACAAAAAAACTAAAGAATACTTTTTGGTGAAGAATTAAATTGTCAATATTTTATGTCGAATAATTTTTTTTTTAAATTTAATAATTGTCGAGCTACGATTTTTTTTTCATTTGGGGGGCTGAAAAGGGGACTTTGCAGTACTCGGATTCTCGTCAAAAGCAATAGGGTTCTTCCTCTTATGGGGATCGATTTTTACCTAAAATTTGAATTGGATAGGAGTTTTGGTTCTTAAGATAGCGTGTTTACAAGAAACGTGACATACACCAGACCGACCGACCGACCGACGGACGGAAAAAAAAATGAAAATCTTAAAAAGTCATGAAACGCACGAATCTGCAAGAATTTTTGCTCTAGGATGAAAATTGACCATTTTAGGATTTTCTGATCGATTGCAATATACTCTTCGGACCTAGTCTTGCGAAGAGTATAATAATAAAATAAAACTGAAGATGCTGCTAAGAAATTAATTGTTTAGTGTACAAAATAACTTAACTAGGTAGGGGATGCAATTAATTATACGAATTACGTTTTTGGTGGAAACAATGTTGTATGTTAAATCTCTTAATACAATTATCTGTTTAGGGGTAAATTTTGTTAGAAATATCCCGAAAAATCCAGGTAGGTTTGGCAAAAAATTTCAATACTTGCAAGGCCCAAAAAAAGAGCTCAAAATACTTACTCTTTTAAAAATCAATTCATTATCACAAAAAAGAACTAACTGATTTTAATATAACCAACCCTCGTTTGTGGCATTATTTTTATTGTTTTCAAAACTATTAACTTTTGGTAAAATAAAATAAAAAAATTAACAATGAGTTATGTACACAACGATCAAATTATCCATCTTTCATCATTGTCGACTATAAATTGGGCAAATTTGTTGGGTTAAGTGGAAGTAAAGTAACGCCGAAGTTTTAATTGTGATGTCATTTTAAATAGCTTTATTCAGTGAAAATATGTAGTTTCAAGTTTTGCCCAAAGTACGAATTTGCAATGCCATTTTAGTAGGCAAATAATACTTAATTTGCCTTTCCCTCTGTTAGGATGTACCTATGTACTAACGTATAGCAAAATTAAGTTTCCCAAACTGTGCAATGTGTGATTATCATATTATCAGAGTAAATTTTGGCAAAGTTAACAAACCTTTTGTTTTGGTATTGTTATGCAAATAATTTTATCCAATATAGAGCACACTTCAAAAAGGAATAAATTAATGTATTAACTTTCTATTAGAAAACATTTATGCAAGTTTAATAAAAATGCGTAATTGGTTTGGCATTTATAATTGGGTATTCTATCCGAATAAAGGCAGTTAACAAATCCGAAAGTGGGTATTTTTAAATTGCCCAAAATTTGCTTGAAAACACTGTGTGTATAAAAGAAATTATGTATATTGAAGCAAAACTGACTAAGTAAATTGCATTGGTTGTCTATATTTCAGGGTTTTAAAAGGCAAAAGGTAGTAATTAAACTACCTGAAGTGCTCTCTCTCATAACAATTTTTTTGCTAAAAATACGACCCTTATTTTAATAAAACATGAATTGGGTTTTTGGTTTATGGCCTCAGATTTATAAAATATAATCTGCAAATTTCGCCTGCCAGTGTTTTCATTTATTTAAGGAAGGTAAGTATGATTTGTAGATATTACAAGAGCAGAAGAGATTACAAAATAATTTAGGTTCAGCGATTGCAAGTATACGCCTTGAGGAGCATTTTTGTTTAAAAAGAAAGCATCTTTTACAACTTAAAAATTGGAATATAAAACTTAAATTAATTTTGTTTCCGTGCTGTTTACTTTTTCGCATAAGAAAATGCTATTGCATGCGGAACAGTTTTGTCCTCTTATACCAAGTTATTTACTGTAATCCCCGACGGGACGCCTGTATAGTTTCCTATAAGTTGAAAATTTGCAACAATTTCAAGCAAACTTTCGCCTAAGCGTATATCCTTGGCTGACATTGACGGATCTTAAGTCCATTTTGTGTAGGAAAGTGATTACCAAGATCCTATCTTTCCGGGATATAGGTACACATAAGTAAATTTGCAAGATGTCCAATGCTTTCTTTATCGATGTGAGTAGCATCGGTCCCTCATCAATCTCTATCGCCTTGCAAGTCTGAATTTATTTTCGGTTTTTGTGATTTAAAATAACCCACAATGACATTTCCATTCATATCCTTCGTCCTTAAATAATGAGCTTTAGAAAATAACTTCCTCTTTTCTTGTGAACTTTTTTCCATTTTATGCAGTCATATGTCATTGTGAGTAATTTTGCAGTACTGTTTTATGTTATCTCTATAATGCGGTTTCAGTATTCAAATATATTATTTGCTGCTTCGTTTTATACCGCATAGCAGTTCAATTATTATTTTGCGGTTTTTTGAAGATCCTAAAGCTTCATTCACAATGAAAATTAGCTTGCATGCGGTAAGAATTAAGGTAAGGTGTAAGAGCTTGAAATATGTATTTGGGATATACCATTCACAATGAATTAGCTTGTAAGAGCTCATACAAGCTAATTCATTGTGAATGGTATATCCCAAATACATATTTCAAGCTCTTACACCTTACCTTAATTCTTACCGCATGCAAGCTAATTTTCATTGTGAATCCCACTTAACAGTCCGTTTGCAAAGTGTAAAGGACTAAACATAGATTGGTTATAAGACTATGTAATAGTAATAACGCACCAGAATCATGCTTCCTCATTATGATTTAAATGGAGAAAGAAAGAGAACGCATGACTTTTAGTTCATTTCTTTAAAGGAAATGTATTAGTTCATTTCTTTAAAGGAAATGTACTATTGTAATTGCAATTTCTGAAAATCGATGTTTTTTTGAAACTGTGCCTAAACGAAGCAAGATACGTAAATGTTAGGGGTGTTGGAAAGATGCTACAAAAAATTACCGATCTTTTGATACTAGAATCATATCGATCGGACCATCCACTGGGTTGTTATTAAAAAATATCACTTTGGTGTATGTTAGGATGGATGGATGGATGGATGGATGGATGGATGGATGGATGGATGGATGTACGGAGCAAAAAATTTCTTTAACCGTAATTTACTCAATTATGGTACTAGGTAGAAGGTTCAAACTTGGCATAAGTAAATACCAAAGTCTTGTGGTCAAGATGACCACAAGGTCATACTGACCACTGGTCAAGGTTAGTAGATATTGCATGCAAAAAAAAATCTAGCCCAAAATATTGTGATTTTTTTTTGCTTAAACATATTCTTTCGGAGGGCCCTTTGTGTTAAAAATTTTTAAAAAAAATTCTATGTCTAGGAAAAGAGCTATGACGTTTTCAAATGTCAATGTTTGCATTGACATAGCTCCAATACTTCAATAGTTAGAGGACTCAAACTTGGAGGATGGATACACAAGAGACAGGGGTTCAAGGTCATGTCAAGGTCATATCTTTTTGAAGGTCAATAGCATTTTTATTATTAAAAATGTATGTTAAGGTAAATGCAAGGTAAATGTTGGACATGTTTTTGAAAACACAAAAGCTTGTTCTTGTGTTTCGGACTTAGTAAGCCATCTTCAGGGAATTATTTATAGTTTGACCTTAATTATCTCATACACCATAATAGTTAAAGGTCTCAAACTTGGAGGATGGATAACCAAAAGATAAGAGTTCGAGGTCATGTAAAGGTCATATTGATTGAAAGGTCAATAGCATTTTTATTATTAAAAAGCTATGTTGAGGAAAATGTAAGGTAAATGTTGGACATATTTTTGAAAACACAAGAAGTTGCTCTTGTGTTTCGGACTTGGTAAGCCATCTTCAGGAAACGATTTATAGTTTGACTTCAATTATCTCATACACCTTAATAGTTAGAGGTCTCAAACTTGAAGGATGGATACACAAAAGACAGGGGTTCAAGGTCATGTCAAGGTCATATCTTTTTAAAGGTCAATAGCATTCTTATTATTAAAAAACTATGTCACGTTAAATACAAGGTACATTTTGGACATGTTTTTGAAAACACAAAGGGTTGTTCTTATGTTTCTGACTTAGTGGGCCATCTTCAGGAAACGATTTATAGTTTGACTTCAATTATCTCATGCACCACAATAGCTAAAGGTCTCAAACTTAGAGGATGGATAACCAACAGACAAGAATTCAAGGTCATGTCAAGGTCATATTGTTTAAAAGGTCAATAGCATTTTTATTATTAAAAACCTATGTTAAGGTAAATGCAAGGTAAATGTTGGACATGTTTTTGAAAACACAAAAGGTTGTTCTTGTGTTTCGGACTTAGTAAGCCATCTTCAGGGAACAATTTATAGTTTGACTTCAATTATCCCATGCACCACAATAGTTAAAGGTCTCAAACTTAGAGGATGGATAACCAACAGACAAGATTTCAAGGTCATGTCAAGGTCATATTGTTTAAAAGGTCAATAGCATTTTTATTATTAAAAACCTATGTTAAGGTAAATGCAAGGTAAATGTTGGACATGTTTTTGAAAACACAAAAGGTTGTTCTTGTGTTTCGGACTTAGTAAGTCATCTTCAGGAGACGATTTATAATTTGACGATTAGTCAAGTCAAACTTAAAGAATGGATAATTAAAAGACAAGGGTTCAGGGTCATGTAAAGGTTTTATGATTTAAAAGTTCAGTATAACTTTCATTATTCCAAAACTATTTTTTGTTAAATGCAATGTAAATATTGGACATGTCTTTAAAAACATAAAAGGTTGTTTTTATGTTTTGGACCTACTGGACTATCATCAAAAAACGCTATAATTCTAACAAAAAAATGAATTTGTACGTAAGAAATGAACTCAAGAGTCGGATCTACCGGCCTTGACTCAGCTTTGTGTCTATTACTATTAACAATGTATGTTTGGTCCTTAAAAGTAGTTTGCGTAATCTTAAAATGAGATTTCATACATCCTCATTTTTAAACTATACCAATATAGGTGTTAAAAAAATGGCACATAAACGCTATGGTACGTTTGTAGGGCATTTGCAGGGATCCCTAAGAAAATGTTAAAAAAAATCCATCTGTTATTCATTGAGGAAAATGAGATCAAAGTTGCATAAGTTTGGCAACACTAATTGTAAAATACATCTTTAAAAGTTATTTAGATTTTTGAACATACATTTTTGCATTATATCATATTGACATTGTTGTCAGCTTTATTTCATAAAATTTTTGTAATATTAAATTGATTATAAAAATGTAATTTCACCATTTAAAAGATAAACATATGGTCAAATAATTTTAGATTGTACCTCTGTATTTAGCCAATTTTTTCGTTGTATGGGCTGTTGTATATAAGCGTTTGATGTTTCGTACTTTGAGGCCTCAAATCTTGAAGGATATATTGGACAGATTTTTTTAACAACTTATGGGGGTCCCTAGGCATGCCCTAACAACGTACCATCACGTTTATGCGCCAATTTTTGGACGCTCTGTATTTGCCCAAAATGATTGTCAGAACTTGTACCATTTTTGTAATATGGTGCTCTTTAAATTTAATATGTACAGTACAGGGGATTTATTGAAAGGTTTTCAAGCACCAAGAACTTACTGTTTGTGCAATTCGGGATTTTGGTGCAAAATTAGTGGTGATATGTGAGAAATACTAATAGAGTGGTGATCTATTTGTTCATTCAATTCAGTCAACCTATTATATTTTGAAGACTTACGGTTCTATTGGCCAGATTTTTGACTCTACATGTAAGATAAGCTGTTTTTCCGAGGAGTGCTGTGACATTTTTGGAGGCGGTTATGTCAAAGTGTGGTCCTTTTGTTGCTTCCACTAATGAGTTTCCTCCGGCACTGCCTGATTGTACTGCTCCTAACACTGAAAAAAAAAGCAAATATTAATATCAATATATTGTTAAACTATTAATAAAAGAAAAAGTTGATCAAAGTCAACGCAAAATTTTAGTTAAAAAATGGCGAATGCGCCGGGTTAGATTTTAGAAATTCTAACTTAACTGGACAATTTGTAGAAAAAGATGACGTTTTTTTGTAAAAACCAGTAAGTAATGCGACAAAAATTTATGATTATTTGATTAATGGCTGCATTTGAAGTTGTTGAAAGTATTCATGTTTAACAGTAAAATGTTAATTAAAATGCATTAGGTTGTTTTACAATCAGGTGTAAATAAATAGCGTTAATTTGTTTTTTATTTAAAGTGCAGTCATACTTTTTAAAATTAAATTAGTGCTAGGAAAGGTGTTATAAAAGAAACATAAAATTACCAAGTTACTTTACATTCCAGAATAAAAGTTAAAACCCTTTTAAGTGGATATTTTTGTGTGGATAAGTGTTTATTGCTTATATTGGTTTTTTAAAACTCACAATTAAAATATTTTAAGTACTTTTTTATTTTTAAGGCATTGTTTATTAGCCTTTAAACTTAAAATTGCAATTTTCTTTAATTCTAAAACAATTTAGATTTTTTAAGCAAAGTCAAACTTCAAGGAATAACTTTCTTTAAGGTAATATATTTTGTTTTTAGGGTTCAGCTGGGAATATAAACACTTGTTCTTAATTAAAGACGCAGACTTAAATTAAATTACGTTTTATAAAACAAAAATCTTTGTGACTGTAAAAGTGTAAAATCGCCAGCGTTTTTTGCAATTATTTTTATATAAGTAGGTTTTTGTATGATTTAATTTCATATTTTTATTTTCCTTTTTGCAGGAGCTTTTGCCTATCTTCTTTCTAAGTTTATAAATTATAACTATAAAAAATATAAGCTTCATATTTCGCGTATTAGATTATGAAACTAAGGTCTTTAAAAAAAATTAATACATTGTTTTTTGTTTGCATATGCTTATTTTACATCGGTCTGTTTCTGCAACTATGGCTTAATGCCGATGCTCTGAGTGAGACTACCCCCAACCGAGAAATTTTGTCGTATCCCTTCCTTTCTCAAAGATGGGTAGAGCTCTTTTACGTGCACATGTGCACACGGGACCGCATCTTTTACTTCGTCTTCCGAGCGAAGGTATCACTAGAAATATTTATCCCACCAGTAAATGTTACCAACAGACTTATTTCATTTTTGGATCATTCCCGGGTCCGAACCCGGGTCACTTTGGTGAGAGGCAGTGAAACTTACCTCGACACCGTGCCTGCTGGCTAATTCATTGTTAATTAAATAAAACCAGCACTTTGCATGATTCTTATGTTGCAAGTTGGATAATATTTGCAGAAGAAATAATCACAAACAAACCTAGGCGATCAAAATATTTACTAAGTAAAAAACAACCTGAATGACACAAACTTTTCTTCCACGCGAAATTATAAAGACATTAATAAATTAATTTTGCTCAGAATGTCAGTTTGTGCTGCACAACATCAATACTCATGGTAAATAAACAGACTTTTTTAGCATAAAAATATAGTCTACCTATTATTAAGAGAAAACAAGAAAATCCTGAGCTGTCACGCAAACTTAATCAAACACAAACAAAACGCTAACTTTATTTAACGCAACGGTGAAACTAGCCCGCTTAACCATGTCTAAGTTTTGTGCAAAACAACAAAAAATACTTTTATAACTTTTACAAAATATATAAAAATAATTATGCTTGAAAGACAAACATGCAATCATGTCAGAAACATGCATAAGTTTGTAGCCACGAAAACAATATAAATTTATGGAAAGTTCCAGTTTGCGATGGTTTTTTGAAAGCTAGTTATTTTGATAACGTATTTACTTACAGTAAGGTATAATTTCTTGAATTAAAAAGTTGCTTGGTTTTGGATAAACATAAAACATATGGTTGTAAGCCACAAAAAGGATTCCAAAGCGCTATGGTTTAATTAATGTAGGTTATATAAGAACTAACTAAAGAATGAACAGCACGTTTCTCTTTTTTGCAAAATCCCAAACGTGTGTAATTAAATTGTTAAAATTTATCACATGTACCCCAGTTAAAGTGTTATATTAGGGAATAAAATACATTCCTGAACAATAATAAGATTTTCTCTCACGTCTTCGATAGCTAAAATTCCCGCAGCTATTAAATCGTGTGGGTATTTATTGAATTTGTCTTCCGGTACTAAGCCAAAAGGCTAAGATTCCTTACTTTCATTAGAGAATTATATAAAATACGGAATTTTCTTTATTGTCGGTATAAGATTGAAGTGAAATCTAATATCAACATTTTTAAAAAGATATAACTTTAATATATATTTAAATTCTAATCATTAAAACCAAATCTAATACATACATCCCAAATATATGATATCTTCAGTAAAATGTAATCTTTTACTAAACTGCCATCAGTTGAACGACACAGTTTCGCAATATAATTAACGCTAAAATCGTATTTCCAAATAAAGTATTTTCCATTTTATAACATGCTTAATCTAAAAAATGATGGATCGTTGTGCTTAATGCGTTAAATCCAAAAATAAAAATAATGAGATATTGATTATGTTTCTTCCGATTTTCGCATGAATGTTGTGGGTGTTTGAAATTGTGTAGAAACACGAAATGACGTTAATGAATACGAAGTGTGTGTGTATATTTTCCCACGAGTGCTGTACATCAACAGTAAACGCTGCGGGACACATTTCTGATTTTAATTCACCTCTCTATTCGTTGACATTGGTGGTGCTACAACATAGCGCACATTCTTGACAAAAAGAAAGATTCCAGATTCTTCCTATTAAACCCAGACTGCTAAGTATATTTCAGCTCTTTATACCTAAGTAGCTAGATTTTGAGGTCTATGCAAAAAATAATACAATTAAACTCTAAAGGTTTCTTCACGATGAAAATAAGCTGGCATCTTGTAAGAATTAAGTGGGATTTACAAAGAAAATTAGCTTGCATGCGGTAAGAATTAAGGTAGCTTGTATGAGCTTGAAATATGTATTTGGGATATACCCTTCACAATGAATTGTAAGCTTGCATGAGCTCTTACAAGCTAATTCATTGTGAATGATATATCCCAAATACATATTTCAAGCTCTTACAAGCTACTTTAATTCTTACCGCATGCAAGCTAATTAATTTTCATTGTGAATGAAGCTTTAAGGTAGCTTGCAAGAGTTTTAAATACGTATTTAAGCCATATGATACAATGAATTAGCTCATGCAAGCTAATTTGTTAATGCTACAGACTAAATACCTACATAGTTTAAGCTCTTGTAAGTTACCTTAATTCTTACAAGATGCAAACAAATTTTCATTGTGAATCTTGTTGTTGGGCAATTAATTCCGTCAAGAATGGCTCTACCTATGTACATCCACTTTTTAGGGATTATAAAAGACAAGTACTGTTACCGCCATCTGCCGAGACATAAGTAATTTACACGCATGCAACCCACACATGTCAAGTTCGGCGCGCGCCGCCGATCAGCGTATTTATTTTTAGTTTGTTTAAAAGAGAAAGATTTAAGAGTAAAATGGTGTATTTTCTATCCTGGAACCTGGCTAATGGTGAAACTCATTTGGCCAACTGCCAAAAGTTTTTATTTCTTGCACCTGGGGAATAATGTATACCTACTTACAAAAAAAACTTATACGGTCTATCAGCTAAACAAAACATTTTCTTGCCTAATATTGTATCGGTTGATTGGTGAACACCATAGAAATAGAATAACTAGAAATAAATTGCTTATAATCATAACATTTCAGTGTGTGGGTCTAAGATCGGCATAGGTCGGTTCCATTGAAAATGTTTGTTTATTTACGTCCATTGACTCATTATTCCATACAATTTACATTGGGTAAACAACAAGATCTTGGACCCAAACAATGAATTTTCATACCTTCTCTATTGTAAATATAAAATCTCTTTGGTGAACACCATTGATGAATTCAAGTACTTTTTACGAAAGAAATAATAAGTTAATCCTTGTACACGCAGAAAAGCCATTTCCCCGAACGGAACAAGAATGTTATGGTCTCCGGTCATGGTAATTCATAAAATTTATCAGGTGGAAAACTAAACATGCTATAACTAAATATTAATGTGGTAGAGGCCCTACACCAATATTTTCTTTGATTTAATAAATGTGGACCAAAATTTGTTAAATTGGTAAATATTGGAAATTCCAAACTCCATAAATTTCACTTTCGCATTCTGTGTTATCAAGTTAAATAAAGTTAAACTTTATCAAAGAGTATGAAAAACCTGCAGGGGTGGTATCTCTAATAAAATCAATGGTTTGCGCATTTTTTCATGTTTCATACCTACCGAATTCCTAAAATTTGTGTAACTCTGTTTAATATACTTTTTGTCTTAATTAGGAAACGTAAGCTTTTGTAAAATAACTAGGGGTTATGAAAGTATGTGCCGATGGTAATTGCCACATTGCTGCACAGAGAACATGTATACTAAGGACTTAATTAAAATTAAAATTCGTGGCTGGAATGGCTGGGATAAACCCCAATGAGTAGCTTTCCCTTTGCATATAGGTATGATTTAACAATAACTGAAGGACCATCTAATTAAAGCAAGATTTTAAACTAGGTAGGCACTTCTTGGAAATTATACAAGATAACTATAAACGAAAACCAATATCTAGGTATATGAGATAATTACTTAAGCTCAAAGTTATAATACAGCTAGGAAATATTTGCAAGTAGCAATAATTATAATACAATTGTGTACTTTTAATTAATCATATTAGAAGTGCGCTTGCAGATACCGGCGCGGCAGCGTGCCCTAGGAATAGGATAAAGTTTCCTTGTTATGATTCACGAAATGATTTATCTTTGAAATAATTGTTATAGATTTGAATACACACTACACAGGGATTATTCTAAAAGGCAAATATTCTGCACAGTAAGCAATAATATAATTGTGTACATTGAGTTTTAAAAAAACCTTGAACCGGTGTACATCTATTCAAGGTTGGAAAACACAAGGATGGAAAACATATCGCTGGTGTTGTTTAAAAAGTCATTTTCTTGAAGGTCCATTTAGAAATACTTGAATTGGCATAACGCCGCTTAAATTAACGGGAACTCAACGTAACCAAATTGGTGCATTTAGAGAGATTTTCATTAATTTAACTAAGGGAAAACCAAAATCCAATTAATTTAACTAATTCAAAGCATACGTTATAAGAATAAAGGTAAACGAATCTATCGGTATTTCTCCGAAATGAGAATTTACTTTTAAAATTAATGGAATATTTTCATTCTACAGATTTCCTTTAAACTTTTATTTTCTTATTTTTAAAATATGGCATAGTGTCAAAAGTAATAAATTAACAGAAATAAACTTCAACACTTTAAGCTTGATTTATAGATGAATTAATTTAGCATCACCTAAAATGAACGTATCGCGAATTACCACAAAGTTATACTATACGAAAGATGAAATCATATTTATAGATTTAATTAACTTAACTTTGCGTTCACTTATAGCTTATTTCCTAATTTCAACTAATTTTTGTTAATTCAGAGTAAATAAGGCATCTGTCCCCTTTTTCACTATGCCATCTATCGGCTATTAGATTACGTTTTTAAAATTTGTGAGAAAGCTGTAGGATAGACATACAAGTTGATAACATAATACGATTAATTACGATTCTAAGATTGACCGATAAAAGGCGTTTAATGTTTTAAATTATCGCAATTGGCAACTATAAAAGCATTAATTTGGTCGCGTTGAGTTAAGTGGCGTTAAGTTAATTTAATTTAACTATAAAGTAAGCTTAAGTGGAGTAAATTTGGTCCATAAATAATGAGATTTCGACTTTCTTATTTTTTGAAAATTTGCGATTCGTTAATTATAACTGATGATGTATTAATTTATGTAAAATTTAAATCGGGCCTTTACGAAGATATTAAAAATTTAAGAAAAATCATCATGACTAAAAATAAAAGATACAATACTTTTATATTTTAAACGCTTTTAAGCGGCATTAAATTTTAAAACGTCTCTTCGAGCGACAGTACAAAAAAAGCCAATGTATTAATCAATTTTATTCCCAGACGAACTTAATTGAATTTAAATAATTTAGCAGCAAATTAGAGTTCAGAGTATTAAAACGACATTTAATATTGTTACCAGTAGGTTTTATCCTAATACAAAATTCAGAGAATGACAAAAATAATGATGTATATCAAATTTACATTCTAATTAATTAATTAATTAAAAGAAACAGGTAATGTAGAACGTCAAATGGAAATACGAAAAGTTGAAAACAATAAGAGACGTCGGAAAGATAGGCTAACTTTCAGTCATTTGGGTCGTCTTGATAAAGATAGCGTCATCCGGAACTTGAAGCAGAGAAAGAAAAGCTGCTCTATCAAAAAGTATCATCTACTTGGATCCGGTCTGTCGGGCTACGTTTATCCTATTTGTCAGATTATGAGGCGATTCCGGAGAATGAAATGGGAAAATGCAAACTCAAATGTATCAAATGGGTAGTTAAATTATGTCCTGACATTGTATTTTCCATATCTTTTGTCTAATTTAAAAACGTTTTCGAGTTATCTATTTATCCACCTGAGAAAGCTTAAGTATATGTACCTTTAGAAGCTTTGAATCTCGTTCTTGAATTTTTTATTGGAATAATTCAGGACCTGCTTTGAGAGCCTATTTATTTAAAATCAAACCGACATTCCACTTTGCTTTGCAAAGATATTCTTTGTAAAATACCCCAGGATTGTAAAAACATTTTAGGAATAATTTACTTTATCAAGTACACATTAAGGCCGATTTATACAACGTAACTTTCACTTTACTTCTGCTTTACTTCGGCGTAACTTAACCGAAAATTAAATAAAATACATGGGAATGTATTGGCAAATTTATACTTCACTTTAGCACTACTTTGCTGATTCATTTAGCTTAAAGTCGTATAAAATCTTACTAACTCGAGACCCGAGCTTGGCCATCGTGCGCAAAATTTGCAAAAATGAGATTTTCACCCTTATTGTCAAGAGTAGTGATTACGGAATATCGCTTCGTACGATACCTGTTAGATCTTCTTATGTAGGTGTTGTACGAAGCGATATTCCGTAATTACCGCCCGGGTGTAAATTGTCAGAAGTCGCGAGTTCAGACACATGCGCTTAACTGATCCCAATTTCACGTAACTTTGCAATCTGTAAATTAGGCAAATTTGTAAAGTTAAGTGGAAGTGAAGTTACGCCGAAGTAAAGTAAAAGTTACGTTGTATAAATCGCCCTTTAGGCCTGTCCGTAAACGACATAAACTTGTTATCCCATGCTAACTTAAAACATGAAAATTTTAGCACAATTAGGTTTGTGTTAGCATGGTACTACATGAAATCATTGAGTAATATAATCTTAGTACTTAGGAGTATTCAAGGTATTCACTGATGAAATTTAATTTGTATGTTTTTTGACTAAATAATATGGCGAATGCGCCGGGTAAACATCTCTTGCTTATTCTGATGTTTTTTTGAATCAGAATAAAGATGTAAATCCCATTTTATAATTTAAATTGCCGTTCAATGTAAAAGGCACTTAATACTACGTTCATGTCTTTTAATAAAATTAAATTTAAGCTTAATATTTAGATTATCATACTTGCGCCAATTTGCTACTTAATTTATTTACAAAATTTGCATAATATAAATTGTGAAAATAAAGTGAACTCCAACAGCGACTATACCTTGATAGGTACTTGTATGCAGAGAATACAATTGGCTTTTAAAGAGGTTGAGGCTGCGTGCATGTGAATTTTCTTTATAGTAAACAGATTTCAAGGATTTAGCTTTCCTTCATAGGTATACATAGATTCTACGCCTACATGGAATTTTTTCTGAGAAAAGAGATGTTACAAAATGCAAAGGTGAAAGGTTGGAATAGACGTGGCACATATTATGTAAAATTCATTCCTAAACATCACATCAAAGAGTTCGCTCTTGGACTTACATCGAATTTGGATCGATAGATAACACAAGTTAAGCTCTTCTTACTTAAGTCATTCTTTTCACTAAAAATCTTACTAAAGTTATGCGGTGGTAAAATTGCTTTAAGCTTCGGCTAACATTCTAAAGGGTAAAAGGAGAATAACAAAGAGAATTTAGTATTACTTTTCTGCTTTTAACAAGAGCTTTAAAATAAAAAATTAAATGCAAAAATAAATATAATTAAAGCAAATCTAACAAACAAGCAGATAAAAAATTATCAAAAAAAAAAGAAAAACAAGAACTTTGATCTGCTTTAAACACAGTTGGACAAATACAGTCACAGTCACTTGCTCCGGAAGGTCATGAAAAGGGAGGTTGTTACATTGAAAGATACATAGTTTCAGGATTCGTTTGAAGTCGTGATGTGGTAAATATTTATCAAAGGCAACTATACACAAGGATATCACTTACACAGATGTGTGCGCTCAGTTATAACCCATAACGTAAAAACGTCTTTTCAATTACCAAAAAGAATTTTTTTCTTTAGAATGATTTACCAGACTTTCTTTCTAATAATGAATATAAAGATAAACTAGAATGGGTTGAAGTCGAAACGCGCAGAAGTTACTCTTCCCAAATGAGTAGCTCGAGTAGAACTCGGATTCAGTAAAAGTGCGATGTTATATTTTTTAAATCAAAGCTAAATCAATTTGTTATATAATTGCTACACATTCTATAGAATACTCTTCGTAAGAAACAATTATAAGATAATAGTTTTTAAAATAAAGCAATTTTTTTAATTATCTGCGAAGAGTGAAAATTATTAACAGAGAACTCGAAGAATTTCGTTAACGAATAGAATAAAAGTCAGTTTTGACGTTTAACATATTTAAGGTTATTTGTTTTGACAGCTGCTTTTGTTTCTTTGGTTAAAATATTTTTGGCATGGCCTTCTTGACCAAATCGTGACGCGATTCGGACTTAAAAGTTTTTTTGCTACTAAAATCATTAATTTTTTGTTTTTTTAACCTTACTGTCTACATTTACAAAAAACGAACACTTTTAATAAAAAATAAATTTTCATTAATTTTGTAAAGAATAATTTTTTTGTAGATTGAATAATACCGGAGATTGGAGGTTTTCTTGTGCTGGTGGGTAATTGGGGGGTCAGACAAAAAAACTAACGAATACTTGTTGGTAAAGAATTAAATTGTCTATATTCTATGTCAAATAATTTTTTTTGTAAATTCAATAATAGTTGAGCTACGGTTTTTTTTTATTTGGGGGGCTGAAAAGGGGCCTTTGTAGTCATCAGATTCTTGTCAAAAACAATAGGGTTCTTCCTCTTATAAGGATAGATTTTTCCTTAAAATTTGAATTAGATTGGACGTTTGGTTCTTAAGATAGCGTGTTTACAAGAAACGTGACATACATACACACCGACCGACCGACGGACGGACGGACAAAAAATGAAAATCTTAAAAAGTCATGAAACGCACGAATCTGCAAAATTTTTTGCTCTACGAGGAAAATTGACGATTTTAGGATTTTCTGATCGATTGCAATATACTTTTGTGAAGAGTATAATAATATTAAAAAGAGTGTTGCTTAGGCAACTTCTCTAAAGTTACAATAAGATTCAGTATAAAGTAAACGCTTATTTAAATATTTAATAGTTTATAACTAAAAAATAATGTATTCGTGCAAAGACGGCAATCGCCTGGCTCAAACAAGACTGCTTTTGCTTTTATATAAAATGCCGTTTTTAATGAAAACCCGTGTACAACTCAACTGCTTTACGTACAATGAATCCTTTAAAAAATTTAACAAAAGAAAAAGCAAGATTAAACGTCCAGGTTTTATGAAACAAACCTGTTTAGCAATTAGTAAAATAAATTTTGTTGTGGTTTTTCATATTTTACTTAATTAAAAATTTTATGAGAGACCTACTTCAATTAATTAAGAAATTTGGAAAATTAAATCAGATATGGCACCGCGGCTGGCTAGTAAAGTTGGAATTGCCGTTGAAGGTGTTGCGATAATTAGTGCTTTTAGTAACTTAAAATTCCTTTGTTGTTTGTATTTTCAGTAAAGTATTAGGTTGAAGCTATTTTAGAAACTGTCTTTATATTGCAATAAAAGTATATTGGGCATTGAAACCCCTACATTTTTAATAAAAGCTACGGGTCATTCCAGAAGAGCCATAAGGGTTTAAAAGATTGCAGACCTATGCTTTTCAATACCTAATAACATGTTAACAAAATCAGTCACGTAGTAAATTTTTGTATTTTTAATTATATCCTAACATTATCAAAAACCTTTCATTCAATTTCCCATTAAATATTCCGCTTTTAATAAAATTTCCCAATATTTATTTTATGGTACAGAATAAAGAGGTCGAAATATTTGAATAAACTTTATAAAACAGCCACTCGTATATCAATTCATAATATTCTTTACGAAATCTTTAGTTAAATTTCCTGTCACAGCGGTATGCTAAATCTGAATAAATCTATACAAAATCAGAGTCTAAAAATGAAATGCATGCAAAAGAAGCGAAAGCAAAATGAGTTTTGAAAGAGCTTATAGAGGCGTCGACGTCAATGAAGTAATGAGCTTATTTCTTTCGCGTTAGATATGAACACGTACAAATAATATGATGGTTCAACTAACACAATTGAATTGTTGGAAAATCCTTTTTACGCTAACTAGCGTGCAGGTTGCTCTTATCATTATTTAATGTGAAAAACGACTTTGGTTATCCTGGTCATAAAATAACATTGAAACAAAGTTGGAAATAAGTTAAAAGACTAATAAATTATTAAAAATTAATTTATTTTATTTACAACTGCATATGAAATGATGACATTTCTGACTTTTTAAAAGTTGGAAAATGTCACTTTATTAGTTTTATTAAGCTGTCACTTTCCACCCGGGCGGAAAGTAACTACTTTCCGCCTGGGTAATGAAAACAAGTCGGATTTAACTCTTTTGTGGGAGCTAATCCTCTTCGGCCTTTTGCACACACTCTTTTAATTCTGTACATTCGTCATCACTATCCGACATTATGTTTTTTTTAATATTAGTTGGTTTAAGACTTTAAAATAATGCGAGAAATGACGTTTTTTGAAAATTAAAAATAACTATTTTTTTACTTCGATGTCAAGCAATTGTAATGTAACCATGGTAATGAATTTAAAAAAAATAATCATGTTAACTAAGATGTTAACAATGAATAATATTAATTTGCAAAATTAAAGCTTTTTTAAAATTAAACATAAACGTAAGCAGTTGCAAATAAAATAGTATACTAACCTCGGTGGAAATTTCCTTTCTGTCTCGAGAAATGGTTTACCGCGGCGCTACGCGCCTTGGTAAACCATCTTTTTCTCTCGACAGAAATAAAACCCTTTCCACCCACGGTAGTAATATACTATTACACTAGACAAACATTTAAAATGTATTAAAAAAAGTATGTATAAAAAACCCACAAAAATTTAATTATACAATAATTAGATTTTACGGTTGTTAATAATGTTTAATAGGATCATATAAAAAAAACATCAAACATAAATTCGCTTTATCAAAAACCCTTGATGGAATATTTAATAGGCAATAATTGAATAGCAGTCGCGCTTTTTATGTTGAAAAAACCTCATTCCCATCTTATTTGTTTTCAATTACATTATATTTTAAATAAAAACATACATAATTCATATCGTGGCAGATATGGGATATAAAATTAAAATATAAATTTTAATATTCCACTTTCTCATTATACTGTTCCATCATTCACATGCACAAGCAATATAAAATTGTTAACCAGGCTGTTAAAATCGATAAAATGAACTTACCTAGTTTCCTAGATTTCATTAAAATGTGCAAAAGGTAAGACTACATTTTCTAACATAGAAGCTAGATTAAAATTCTCATAATTTTATAAACATGCACACGTAATGAAATTTGACTAAAATTGTTTTTGAAACATAAAATAAAAGTCTCCCACTTATTAAAAACAAGTTTTGATGTTACTTCTTTGTCTGACTTGAGGGGAAGTCATACTACTTATTCTGAATATTTTATTTAATCTGTTATTATCTTGTTCAATATATTTTAGTTTATACTTATGCGCAAAAACTGATTATCTTTCTAATACCTATTTTATGCCGTTTGGTCGTCACTAAAATTATCCCATAACTTAAAACATGCTGACAAAAATGGTCTTAAAATGAATACTACCTAAAATATAAACTTTGTAACATTCTTACTTACTAAAACATACTAGGTAACAAATTCTTATACCTACCATTTAAATGTTAAAGCTAAGCAATATATAAAATAAATTTATATTCTTATGCCATAAAAATGCACAAGACTATTTCGTAGGGACAAGCTGTTGCCCCATAACTCATGTATAAAAGAGAAAAATTGTTTTTATTTACATAAAACTTTAAGAAATATTCGAGGCATTTAACTTAATAATTTATAAAACGGTAAGAATTTTAAATTGTTCTGTTAAACTGGGAGGAAATACCTGTAGAAGGAAGATGCAGCATGAAGATGAACATAAACTCGGCAAGTAAGACTTTACTGTGTACATTATCTACCTTGCAGGCATTCTGTCCTATTAAAAATTCATAGTGAAACCCATTATCCAGGCCGGTGCCTAAAACAATGAATGCCAAGTTTTGAAAGCGACCATCAGCTTATAAACTTTGTTCCCTTCCTCTCGTACCCTTAAAACCATCATTAATTACAGTGAACTTTATACATGTTGTTCAGCACACAACTATTTTGAACAAAATCAACTGCTAGGGCAAATTTAATTTGCGACGCAACATTTTGTAGAAATTCTTTGCAGTAAAACCAATTAAAAAAACAATGTGCCTTTTTGTTGCAACGAACGATTCAGAACACAACAAATTTTTGATTGTTCCTATCACCATAATATTATTATCATCTACATGAACTCAATCGTATGAATATGTTAATATGACGTGAAAGCAACAAATGAATAGAAGCGAGCCTATTTTCAAAACTATGCCTGGATGCTAAATTTAAACCTGACACAATAATGTTCTTCGTTCAGGTGTTTGTGCAGTTGACTTGTATTGTTGCATTGACCATTCACTGTGCTGCCAGATTAATAGTAGCTGTTCTATTAGTAACACGTTATTGGGTTCAGAATAATAATTCTATTTGTGTCAAATGCGTCAATTTCATTTCAACAAGGAGTCTTGAAAGGATTAATAACTAATAGGATTATGTTAGGAACGCTTTTATTGAATGCTTCTATGGGATCAGGGACTTATAATTAATATAATATATTAATTATATAATTATTATCAATTACCTGTTCTTTTAACATTGCATTTTATGTTTCTTTATTTATTTATGTAAAACTTTCTGACTACATTGTCACCGAATCCACCTGGTTACACTACTCATTAGGGTCTGCCCAAACAAGTAAATATACTGCTTATCTAGGAAATGTTTTCAAAATGTTGCAGTTATTATTTTTAATAGATAGTCTATGTATTGTCTTTTATCCATTAGGTATTTAAAGGCTTAGGCATAATGTAAATGTAATGTAAAAAAAAAAATGTTTCTCTAACGGTTTTAGATACAAAAAAGCCAACTACCATTGATGTTGTGCGCTGATTTTCTTCTAAAACTTCCTGCAAGTGTTTCTATATATAACTTAGCCCTAAATTTCTAAACAAACTTCAAGATCTGTTGATGCTTAAAAACGATGAAAAGACATCCTAATGCGTCGAATAATATGCACACCCTCTTAATGTGTTGTGCGAAAGACTTGAGCAATGCGCTTTTATGGCGGCGGCGGAGCTTTAACTTGTTTCTCTAATTAAGTATTGTGTCTTTCCATTATGTGAGTTTAAATGTCGAGATGAAAATTTGCAGTTTGTCACAAACTCCACCACCATAAATCATATTAGGTTGTAACAGTTCAAACTTGCCTTCGAGTTTAAGTCAAGTATTTGTGTTTCTCGAACTTTTATACTAAAAGTCTTAATGAAGAGTAAAAGGATAACTTCTAGCCAAGAATATGAAGTTTATGTAGCCTTATCTCTTCCGGAATTGTTCTAGTTTTGTCGGTGAAGAAAATCCTACAGGATATCGTTGTTTCTATCAGAGTTGCTTCATGTGGTATAACATGTAGTTTCCTCTGTACTTGCTGCCTAACATTTCCGACAGTTTTATTTAATCTTTGCACAAACAACGTTTTCATCTTGCGCAACATTGCAAAAGTTCATGAAGTACTACTACCAAGATATTACAGGGAAGTTAAATATATTTTAAGAAAAACGGAATTTAATTAAATATTTTTTGAACTGGACAGAGAACATATCCTGGTTTTATTTTAATCAAAAAAGCCATTTGCTCGGTCATTCGCTCATATTTTTCTCTAGAGACTCTGTGTCTCCGACTCATATGTGTTAGTCGGCAATATTGTATTTTGTAGAAATGTTTACTCTAGTGTATACCTCCACTAAAAGCAATAGTGATATTGCCAACCAAATGTGATAATATTTCCAGATAGATGTCCGGTCAGGAATAATATAGTTTGTGCAGTAACCCCGGATTGATTTTATCACAAAACATTTTCCTAATATGACCATCCAGATAAAATTGCATGATACTAAATTGTGGTTGTTTTTAGTGTCACCGCAACGCAGCTCTATGAACCGAGCAAGTGTTTTATCAGATTTTCCGGAATAAAAGGGGAATTCCGAGAATTTAGCTATTTGCCAATTTAAGGTCAGAAAGCTTTCGAAATTTTCAAAGCTTTTACTTAGTCATCCTATTGCAGTCATCCGTTCTTTTATCTTTTCTATGCACTCTGGATTTACTTCATAGTAAATTACTTTATTCAATCTAACTAGTTTTGTCTACTTTTTGTATTAATTTTGCGAAACAAGTTTATGAAAAGAAATGTTTGTAAGCGGAAAAGGCTTTTAAGATTTTTTACCAGCAAAAAGTAGTGCAAGCTCAATGTCATTAAAAATATAAAGTCGTCAATGATTTTCTCATTGCAACGTGAATACTTAAACTCATCATTATAAATCTGCGAACATAAGTAAAAGAAGTTTTTAAAACTTTTAATTATGAAAGTCGCAAAGTTAAACAAAAACTGGCAGTTGCTTAATTGCAATTTAAAATTTAGTTTTTAAATCACAAAATCTTATTGTATTTTAAAAAGTTTTTGCAAACTTTAAAACATTTTTATAAGAAAATCTTTTAAATAACTGAAATTAAATTTTGCCGGAAAATTTTTTTTGGTAAGAATTAAGTTTGTATAAACATTTAGCATTCATTATAATGAAATTTAAAAAGAAGAGTTTAGAAAGTTTATACTAAAGCGAAAAATGTATCAACAATATTTTTACTTATTTTTTATATTTTTTTTAAACTACCAACCTAATTATAAAAAATATGTTTTAATTTGCATAATATAATTCTTGACTAATATTATTCTAAATATTTAAACTGCTCAACAAAAAAACATTGAATATTATTTTAGGGTACAGCATCTCATTTCAAAAAACTCTTTTATTTTTTCACTTAATAAGATCTATTCTTTTGTATTTAAACTTGGTTATGGTTTTTATTCATTAAACGAATAATAACAGGACTTACTTTTAGGAAACTACAATTTTTTTTGAATAAGCTGGCTGATATTTTTTATGCAAAAAAATAACATTGTAATGATATAGATACTTAAGGCCGATTTATACAACGTAACTTTCACTTTACTTTGGCGTAACTTCACTTCCACTTAACTTTACGCCTAATTTACAGATTGCAAAGTTACGTGAAATTGGGATCAGTTAAGCGCATGTGTCTGAACTCGCGACTTCTGACAATTTATACCTGGGCTGTAATTACGGAATATCGCTTCGTAAAACCTACATAAGAAGACCTAACAGGTATCGTATACGAAGCGATATTCCGTAATCACTACCCTTGACAATTAGGGTGAATATCCCATTTTTGCAAATGTTGCGCATGATGGCCAAGCTCGGATCTCGAGTTAGTACGACTTTATACGACTTAAAGCTAAATGAATCTGGAAAGTAGCGCTAAAGTGAAGTATAAATTTGCCAATACATTCCCACGTATTTTATTTAATTTTCGGTTAAGTTACGCCGAAGTAAAGCGGAAGTAAAGTGAAAGTTACGTTGTATAAATCGGCCTTTATTCGGTACGTTTGAAAAGTTATGCATTCTTAATAACATTTTACTTTTTTAAGCACAAACAAGTTTGTATGTTCTTGCTTGAAACATTGTGGTCTTTAAATTAAAGAATAAAAGTTTAGATAGGAATCAAAGCAAAGGCAAATGAAATGAAACTGTACACGGTAAATGAATGTCTTCAAACTTTTGCTGGCTAAGTTTCCAATCAGAAGAATATGCACCCAAAGAAAACAGACCAGGAAATTAAAATAATTCCTTTCTGCTTGCGAAAGGTTGGCAAGACAGTCTCATTTAGTTTTGCTAATAGTTACCAACCACAGCTGAGCCACCGCCAAGCTCAAGTTTATTGCCGGGGGATGATTGCTTTTACAATTTCTAATTTCATGATCAATAAACAATTTAGAAGAAAATCTTAATTTAAAAGCTTGAAAGTATTTTGTTGTATAGGCACGCTTGATAAAGGATATTGTGAACACTTTTAATTTTATTAAAACATACTTACTGTAATTTAATCATACGTGACTAAGCATAGATTCTATGTTAAAGTTAATTAACATTGTAAAATGGCGAATGCGCCGGGTTACTTATCTGAAGTTTGAAGTATGGAAACCAAACAAATGAATAATGATGGGTCTGCCCTGAAGAGCATTTATTATTTTATTGTACACCTTGTATAAATTAATCTGCAAACAAGAAAATGAAATGCAAAAGCCTCTTAAGATAATGATAGTACGAGAGTTAATGAATAAAGATCGTCCTTTCTTATTACTTATTTTGTACCAGCAGAATATCAATTAATCTTGTTGATAAATAGAATTTTGTGCCGTCCCTAAGAAAAGTATTTTATAACAAAAACTTTAGAAAGCGTTTCTTTTTAAAAACTCTTAAAATAGGTAGGTTGAAGCCATTTTTCCAGAAACTTATTTGAATTAAAATGGGTGTTCTTAACCTCGGTTTATAAGAATGAAACAATTCATCAAGATTTCGAAATTTTTCTAATTTTGTTGATTCGAAGAAAAGAGCATTTGCTTTAATGAAATTCGGAGATTTATTTATGAAATCGGGTAGACACTTATATCAAACTTTTTAAAACTTATTGCACTTCTTGGAAATGCCTTTTTGGTATTGCGAAAGCTTTTAGCTTTATTAGAATGTATTTAATTGCACTAATGATCAGTAGTTTGTTACTTTTTAATAATTGTAAAGGAAATTCCTGCTACAGAATATGTGTTTGGAGTTGCTGACAGTTTTTTTTTATTAAAGGAGATAATTGAGCAAATTCTTTGTGGGTAACCTATTTCAGGATTTTCTTTTACTAACAAAATTCCTGTTTTGTCGGAGTTACCTCAAGTCAAGAAACCTGTTGTCGATAACTTATGGCAACATGAATTTTTGACGTAATCGATAGCGAATACGAGCCGATTTTACTGATGTGTACATCCATACCTTGAAAGTAAATATTGAAGTAGTTTCAAATTTCCAATATTTGTACTGAAATAAATACGCCTGCAATTTTATCTGATGGTTGAAAACAAACAAAAGGGATTTTCAAAACGAAAGCAAGGAATCTTTTTCTATTTCATCGATATTCCCGAGAGAAGAGAAAAATATTGTTTTATAATTAGTTTAATGCAATAACTTTTTTTTAAAGCACGAAAACAGTAGAAGATTCAGCAGGTTGTGAATTCTCTTTCCAATGCCAAATTGATGCATAGGGTTGGCGAATTACCTAACAGTTTTTCTTGTAAATTAGATATTAAGGCTAACGGATAAAGGGATGAAAAGAATAGATGATGCGGTCGGATTTTTTAGGGTTGTGACATCTATATTAACCTATAGGGTTGATCTATAGCAGGAACGATAACAAAAGGCTTTTGATGTCCAGTCAAATTTACGGCCTGGAAATAGACATTGCATTTGTGCTCTTAAATATCCTGTCATCGGCATTGCTTTTTGTATCTATAAAGATGCTAAAACCTGAATGAGATTTCTGCAAATGGAAAGCACTTTCAAGCATCTTTCAAAGAGGATTTTCTACACCGCAATTTGATTACCGTTCTCTTTTAACAAAGATAACCAATACGATATTTGAATTTCCTTATTTTATTCTTACCGCAACGACTTTGCTGTGGCGGCATTTCGGAATTTTCTGTATATGAATGTTCATTCCACAATGATTTCATGGAATAATTTAAAGGAAGCAATCGCTATTAACCACAAGCATGACGATGACATAACAAAACTAATTATTATCCTCATTAAAACGTATTTAAATTCATATTAAAATCGTTAATTCATTGTAAACAGTACAAATGTTTACCACTAATGTTTTCGTGGTTTTTTTGTGTAAACATTAGCAGAGACTTGCGTGTTGAATACAATTTCGTAGGAAAATACGGATCAATGGTGCAATGCAGACTAAAATTAATAAATATACAAAGCAGCCTTAATGGTAAAGCAACGAATATCTACATAATCCTAACTAAAACAGACCAATAATTTCATAATTTAACTTATTTTAATCTAGAATTTAATGAAAATTAGACGTATTTTCCAAAAGATATGGAATTGAAGAAAGGTAATAAGTAAATTTTAACAAATTTCACACACAAGAAAAAAAGAATTACATGTTATTATTTAGAAACTGAGCACCTTTAAAAACAAATAAAAACAACAAAATTTTAAACCAAGGAAAACACGTATTTCACAGAATAGTGCAGACATTTAATTCACAAGGTAAGCATTTCATTTCCAATGAGAAAATTTTAATTAAAAGTTTATAAACGATCAATCGGAATCTATAAGCATTAGTTTGGCTTGTTTTATAATTGGTCTAAAAAAGGAAATGTAATTAAAATTTGCGAAAATCAATATTGAATAAAATAACAATAAAAAGGATTTTTCGTTTTGTTTTCGATATACTTTCTGGTTACATTTATTTATTTTAATTGAGGACTTTAAATGAAATCTCGTTTGCTGGTTGCGGTTAATTTGTGTCTGGATTTATGTTTGTTTTATAGAACTATAATAAAATAAATTTCATAAATAATGAAAATGCTGTTTTTTGTTGATTTTAGGCAACTAACATTACATAACCACGGTTTTTATGCTTCGCGACATTCCTCTTTAAGATTTTAAACGTTTTTTTTATTGAATTGGTTTGTTTTGACAAAATATATTCATATAAATAACAATTAATCAGTTAAAGTTACCTAACTGATCCTACTTTAATATTAAATTAATAAAAGCAAATGTTTGCTATTATTAATATCGCCCATTGTCTCTTTCAACTTGTTGGAAAAGCTAACAACGAAACGTCATTTACAGAACTAATTCATAATTCCAGTAAAATTAATTATAGTTCTAATCAAAATCCGACAAGTATGAAATATAAACTTATTATACTTATTGTGGTACTAAAACTGGACCAAACTTTGACGGTTACACCAACTTAATTTAACTTGAGGCATAAACGGATTTTATACTAAAATTCCAAATGGGTAAAAGAGCTAAAAGGTTTTAAAAGTCAGGAAAAATAAGTTATTTTTTTTAACATGCATTTTTTACAAACAGGTAAAGTTAATTTGCTTTCTACCGCTTCATTTAAAGTTATGTAGCGAATTTGTTCTTTTAGCAAGCAAATGTTTGCTTGGTGTGTACCCAGCTTGAAAGGACTGTAATAATTCTCTCATATATTTGATAAAACATTGCTCTGCAGTGGTTTCAATTATTCCTTTACACATAGGTAGGATGGCTGCAGTGAATATGTCACGGGAACGATTAACCACCGTCCGCCCTAGCTCTAGACCAGACGATAACATAAATCATTCGATGAAACTTTAATGGCACTTGAAGTCGTCGAATTCTACTTTTACATTACGAATACGTGACTGCTTCATAACTGAATGTTTCTCTCGCTTTTTGCTTGTTGGATTACTTCCGGACTCAAATACTAACCGTAAAGACAAAATTGCATCGCTTACCATTGGAAAAACATTGCCTGAGTAAACATCATCAATAATCATAAGAGAAAACGGTAGATAAGAAAATTAAATAAACACTCTCTGATACTTTAACGAATTGCATTAAAGTTAATATAAATCTTTATTATTACTATTTGAAACAAATAGTACATATTTGGCATATTTGTACCTTCTTGATATCTGAGTAGTTTCCGACATTTTGCGTAACATAATAGCGTGCGGCACGCGGTAACTGCAAAATGTTCATCCTTTCCTGCTACTGAATATGATACACTTGTTATTACAGCATTTTTCTCAAATGACCTTCTAACATATTTACACAATTTCTGCTTCAAATCCCTCGGGTTATGTTAAGAAAATTGCTCGCAATATTTTCCTTTTTAGAAATATACGTCAACTTTTAATCGGACGTTTCATTTTTTTTAGTTTTTTCTTTCACGTTACTTTAGAAAACACCGCAGTAATAACAGTTACAAATGATAATGGTCTTCTTCAAATGGGATCATTTGTTCTTCATCTCAAAGTTTTTATAACCATTTTAGATAATGCAGCAATGAAAAAGACACTCAATTGAGCCAATGAAACATTGTTTGTTGAATTATTGCAATATTGTAATATTATGCTGATTGTGTTTTGTTTCGTATAGTTGCTTACTGTTTATTTTGTTGAGAAATGTGGTACTTTTAATTCTATATAAATAAAGTAGGTATTGTTTAGTTGTTTCAATTAAGCTATTGCATGTTGTATTGTCTCTAATTTCTGTGTAATCAATGTAAATTAACCCATCGTCTGACTGTATAAACTAACTGAATGCACTAATGCTTTTCCAACCAACCCTCTAATAAGATGAGCTATAGCGTTACAGAGGCATTACCAAACCTAAACCATGATAATTGAAGTAATACAGTCTGCCGAAGATTATTAAATCATTATACAATTTTTTTTTGTGGATAGTAGGTACAGCACAAGTATGTGAATGCATTCCACAACGGTTTGTTTAAGGCATAACTTGATATATTAAATATGTATACCTTGTACTATAGGTATCCAACTACTAACGAGAAAGTTAAATTTCTAGGTAAACTATATTATGGTCTGAAGGGTCCTAAGGTCGGATAAAATAATAAGGGTGCTCATTGGGTTCGGTAATACGATTACCTGTTTGCTAAGGTAGATAAGCTTCTCGATTTTGCGGTAAATAAAATACCTTTGACAGCTTAAAGTGTAATCTATCATGCAACGTTATCATTTAACTACGTAATTAATACGTCTCTTTAATCTGATCCGATCATTTGCAAGATTAATCGTTATCTTTATTCTAAATTGGCATGAGATATCAAGGAGTATGTACACTGTGGCATATGCTAGTCAACAATGTTTCCAGCAAGGTTTCCCTCTAGTTGAGTTTGTGCTAAGTTTTTTACGAGTTGGCCCGAGGTGCTACTTTTGGTAATATCGACATTCTAAGTTTCCACAATGAGAATGTCATCAAATTTATTCCCCAACTCGAAAACAACACTCAAACTTCCGCAGCAACCTCCATATATCTTGGAATTTAAATATGAAATGTGCGCTTTAGCTTTTCTTTTGAATATTAAACTACTTGCCTAAATGTTTTTAAAGTAAAATTGCGGAGCCGCAGCCAAGCATCCACTACATTTCGGATTTTACCTCTATGCCGCTGCGCTCAAAAAAGCAAAAAATGTAATTGATTTAATATTGTAGTCTTCTTATATGACGTTCTTTCTACATTTCGATATTTTATTTGGTATGCATTAAATTCCTTACATTGAAAAGAGTTGTGGAACTTTTGTTTTATTATATTTTCATGAACGTGAACGAGCGTGCATATTTTTTTTATCAAAAAAAGCAAGACATTCTTTAATAAAACCATGAGTCAAACCAACACTCATAAATTTTGTCTTGAAGAAATGCAATAAAAGATAGAATGTTAGATATGTAAGTATTTGTGAATCATAAATGTATAAGAATTGAGCATTAAGTCTTTTATCTATGGTTGTTAACATACTTCCGCTTTTAAAAACCCAATGGTAAGAAAATTTGTGCTTTTTACAAAATCTGATACATTGTTAATAGTAGTTTTCGTATCAAGTTTGTTAAACGAGTCTTTATCCACAAGTTTGTTAAAAGACGAGCCCAAGCGAGGGTTTTATAAACGCGTTTTTTAGCAGACTTGTTGATATCCGTAAAAACTAACACTAAATGTAAAGATAAATATACCTAATGTTTCACTGTAACTTTAATGAGAATTAATTTTTATATACGTTTTTGACAACTAAAATAAAAACAAAAAATCTTATCTGTCATTTTCTGCAAGCAACGGTAACTTCGGCCCGTGAATAAGCTTGTTGCAACTTCACCCCGTGGGTAAAGTGCCCTTTTACTCACGACTTTTAAGACATAGCTAAAGGATTGTTTTAGGTTTAATCAAGTGCGATAAGTGTCATTTTAAAGGTGGAAGTAAAAAAAATTAATTTGAAAAAATAACATCTTCATAAATTTAAAAAGGTAGTTTATCATTAAAAGTGTTACTATACCTCAGCAACCTGCATGTAAACATGTTGCTAGCTGCACAAATCCCTCTTTATCGCTTCCATTGAAACTAGGTTAAGCTGTCAAGTTGTTCTCATAAAACGAATATTTATTTCACACAAATTTAAATTAATATTTTATCTACTTTAATAGAAAATTTGCACCAATCGATTTTAATCAAGCTCGTGCAAGCTTATAACTTTATTGGTAGTTGCATTTTAGCCTAGATTTTTGTTAATTAATTTCCTTGCGCTATGTTTTTTGGGGTAAAAAAGATAAGGAAAGAAATTAATGAAGAAGTTGATAATCAAATATTGTCAGAATAAAATACACCCTTCCAGAATCTTCTTGCTTTTAAAATGATAAAAATAAACTCAACCCTACTTAAGTTCAGTGAATTGAGGTATAATTTAAAAACAGCAATTCATGACGTAATTAGGTACGTATCTCAGTATGACGTATTTAGTAGGGTCGTCCTTGGGTCACAAACGTTGATGTCCTGCAGCCCTGTCAGTTTTGAGGACTGTTAAAGCTTATGAAGGCGTGAAATTAACATGGTCAGTTGGTTAGCCAAATGGGAACTACAAAGCGCCCTCTGTCAAGTTTTATATTAAAAAATATATAAGCTGCATAATATAAGCTGCTATTTTATTATCTTTGTTTTCTCTTGTGTTTTTATCTGAAAAAGTAATAATGCCGAGTGTCGCAAGGAACTCATGCAAAAAACCAGGCTTAATATAATAAAATAGATATTTTTGTAAATGTAAGAATTTGAACAATAATGTTCCACCCTGTTTTATGTTTATTATTTATACGCAAAAAAGAAATGAAATTTTTTTTTTATTTGGAAATGTAAGCCTATTTCAAATAATGACAATTTCGTTTCAACGATTCTGAAGTAGCACTTTTATCGAGTTCTTTAGGGATTTTTTTGTATTCGTATGCTTATAAATGAAAACCGAAGAGAATTTAAAAAACATTGATGCATTTGTAGCAATTAGACTAGAACTTCAAACAGCTTTAAAACAATGGAGAATAGCTGTTAACTAGGAAACCCAGATAATATTTTGAACGCATAAACCAAATACCCAAGGTCGTTAAATGTGAATCATTGTTTTAAAAACAAATTGAAACATCTACAAAATGTTGCAGGAATAAAACAAAACACTAGCTTTTCCCATATATTTTTCAGGGTCGTATATTTTTGATGACAACGAGAATTTTTTTAGCCATACTTTGAAACTATAATTTCAAGGTTATTTTAGGCAAAGTAATATTAAATAAAATACTAACTTTTGTAAACAAACAAAAAAAACTTTACACATAAAACGCAGGTATTTTTGGATACATTTTTCTGACAACTAATGGTATTTTAAAAGAATTAGTCTTTTGGAAAAGCCATTATATCATCCGACAAAAATTTTTTGTTTTTCTCCGCCCGACTCAGATATTCTTAGCTAGTATTTATTTATCATCCCCAAATGCTAGGGCGGGCTTCAGTGATGACAATAACAAATGAACGTCTCTGACATTGTACCTCATTGCGGTTTATGCTCTAATGTAACGGCTTGTCGCCATTTTAGCTTTAAATAATTGTGGTAGCTTTTATAAAGCAAGAGAAGAAATCGTGTTACCTTAAACTGAGTAATTATTTAACTCAAGACTTTCTTAATCAGTTGAAGAAGTATTTCAGATTTATTCGGTTGAGGGGAAACACTTCTGCACATTATAGTGTTTTACAAAAAAATCAGATACCTTAGGTCGCGTAAAAAGTCATTTATTTTATTTTACTAAAGTTTTAGTTATTTTCTAGTAGGTATTCCAGAAAAGCCCCAACTTATTAAAATACCTGAAGCCTAAATTGCAGGTTAAAATACTTGCGCATTTTTAAACTTGTGTAAAATATTTCCTGTTTTGGTTTAACTTTAATCAAAGTAGAGTTTTGATCTGAAAAGTTGACAACAAAAACATACCATAAACATTATGGGGTCAAACAGGTTGACCACCCTCAAGCGAAATAAGGAAATCACCCTTGTTATACCACATAAAAGCTAAACTACTGACAACAAAGACTCGAATTTAACGACATTTGAGAAATATTTTGAACAGAATTTAACATTACACAAAGTTTTGCGGAAACTTATTCAAAAATAACTGGATAACTTTTTGTTCGGTCAAATACGAAGCTCTACAATTTAACTGTTTTCAAAGTCAAGTTTAGCTCAATATCATAAAAACTATGTCAATTATGTATATTATTTTTCCACTTAGATAGATTGTAACACAAAACTATGTTTTAGTACTCTGAACATACAATTTGACCAGCATATTGAAGTCTAAACAACTGATATTAAATTCTCAATTGCTTTCCAGCTACTTGAATACATTTGCGCTTTGCACCCAAAACTTGGTTAATGGAAATGCTGTTGAATAGAAAAGGTTTTATTTTATGTATAATGCCCCGTAACTATACAAATACGAACTACCTATATTTGCACAGAGAAAGTTTCAGGTAGACTATGTGAAGTAATATTATTTGGGATCAACTATTCGGAGACGACTTTAAATTTATCTATTGGAACGGATAAATTGGTGTCTATTAGAAATCTGACTTCAATAAATTACCCGGAGCACGAACATGTAATTTGGAAAAACATAAGAAATTTTAAACTTGTCATTCTAAAAACAACAGTAAAAGTTCTTGCGATGAATTTAGAAGAAGAGTGCAAAAGTATTAAACTAGTGTAAGAAACACATACGGTGCTTATTCGGCGCATTCGCCATTTTATATAATACATAAAATTCTTGAAAACGTCCTGAATGCAGAGTTATTAATGACAAGCATAACGTACCAAAACTTCGGTTTTATTTAGGTACAAAATTTGAAATGCTGATTATGTAGAGACAATGTATTATTATACTCTTCGCAAGACCAGGTCCGAAGAGTATATTGCAATCGATACGAAAAATCTAAAATCGTCAATTTTCATCCTAGAGCAAAAATTCTTGCAGATTCGTGTTTTTCATCGAATTTTGAACAACTTTGAAAAAATCCGTCCGTCTGTCGGTCGGTCGGTCGGTCGGTCGG
Source organism: Cartodere bifasciata (assembly GCA_963920755.1). Taxonomy (NCBI): domain Eukaryota; kingdom Metazoa; phylum Arthropoda; class Insecta; order Coleoptera; family Latridiidae; genus Cartodere; species Cartodere bifasciata. Next base: position 16,769,157 of record OY987196.1, on the reverse strand, counting down.
TCGGTCGGTCGGTCGGTCGGTCGGTAGGGTGTATGTCACGTTTCTTGTAAACACGCTATCTCAAAAACCAAAGGGGATATCAAACTCAAATTTTAAGGAAAAATCAACCTTTATAAGAGGAAGAACCCTATTGTTTTTGACAAGAATCCAAGTACTATAAAGCCCCCTTTTCAACCCCCCAAGTGAAAAAAAAATCGTAACTCGATTATTATTAAATTTACAAAAAAAATTATTCGACATAAAACATAGGAAATTTAATTCTCTACAAAAAAGTATTCGTTGGTTTTTTTGTCAGACCCCCCCGTTACCCCCCACCACAAAAAAACCTCCTATCTCCGTTATTATTCAATTCACAAAAAAAATCTTTCTTATAAAATTAATGAAAATTTAATTTTTTATTGAAAATGTTGGTTCGTTTTTTGTAAAGTTAGCCACTAAGGTTAAAAAAACAAAAACTAAAAGATTTCAGTAGCAAAAAACTTCTAAGTCCAAATGGCGTCACGCGTCGGTCAAGAAGGCCATGCCAAAAATATTTCAAACAAAGAAACAAAGCCAGCTGTCAGAACAAATAACCTCTTACAAATAATATCTTAAAAGTGAAAAAACATTCATATTACGTTTATTATTACGCTTGCCCAAAAAATGTTGTCAGAATATCAATAGTAATTTAATTTCTGGTATTAAGGCATTTTTTACTTTTTTGTTAGACTTTCCAGAAACCCTACAGCTTAGATAAACTGGCTAAAAACATGCTTAAACAGACGGGTCAATAGCTATTAAAAAAAGATAGCCATGAACAAATATAAGTATCGAGGTAAGTATGCATATTTTAAACGTCATTATTATATTTAAATTTTTGTCCTTGCAAGAAAAATTCAAATAAAAGCCTTATAAGTTAATGCAAATGCTTCTTAAAAAATTAGTACGTTACCATTCCAAAATAAATTTCGATAAGAATTAGAAAATTCTGAAAATTAACATCGTCATCAAAGAATCATCTACTGCTCCAATTTTAGTTTAATGGCTTTCCGGAGGACATTTTTGCATGTGTTATTGTCAGTATCATTTTATGTATAACTTTTTGCTTAATAAAACGCATAAAGTTTAAATTCATAATGTAAATAAACAAAATTTTACGTAACATTAACATAACCTATAATTTTCACTCGGCTGCTACCTTCTTTACTCAAGACTGCCAACATGTTTTAGAATAACATTTTGGCACTGACTAGTATTCCGTCGAACGGAGTACTAGAGATATTCGCTTAATATTTGTTAATTCACCGTCCGATTAACATTATTATTAAAAATTAGAGGTTTGTGTCAATTTTTTGATGTACTGAATAGTTGTTGTACTAGAACATCGTACGACGGTGTACTAAATAATTTTTATACCATTTGCTAAAACACCGTCCGACGGTGCAGTAGACTGTGCCTAAAAGGCATCAGTTGTTTGCATAGAAATATAATATAGAATATTAATGCTATAGGATGCGCGAAAGCAAAACGTGCCAAATTGAAGATGACACGAACGAACGGGTTCATGCACATTGGCAGTGCAATCAAAAAGATTTGCGTTCATTGGTGGTTTCTCCGAGTAATGACAATCTTCTACGACAGTGATCATTTCTTATTGGTTGTTTTTAAACGAACGGGTTTATACTCATGCGCATTTCAATCTGCGCGAAGTTCAATTTGACACGCCTTTAGAAACAAGAATTAGAGATCTTTCATTTTACATCTGTGGTTGTTTGGTTTGGTTAACCTCAAAAAGTCGAAAATAAATAAAAATGAATAGGTTTCTTTATTTAATAAATAAATTTTATAAAAATAAACAATAATTAACAATAATAATAATTAAACTGATCCCAAGCTGATATGTGAAAAAAAAAGAGGTTTTATTTTGAATTTCCCACAATTCTAAAATAGATAGATCTAGATTGCCATGTAAATGTTTTAAACAAATACGAATCGACTTAAACGCGTCCAAGTTGTATTGCAGTAGAAGCAGGCAAAATTCTTGTGGTTTTGTGTTATTTCACTGATTTTCAAGCAACGTTTTTTTCAAAACGAGCATAATCCAGCCGGATCAAAAAGTAACTTGGTGAGAGATTTCCTTATTATTTGCTAAGCTTTTTTTGGTTTACACTCAGTTTGGGTACAGTTAATTCTTAAGCATTAACTTAGGTATACTTGATTTGGAATTACATCTTTATTGGAAAATGCCAAAATCTCAGATAGCCAATGCCGTTCAAGCTATCAGAAACAGTCAATCGTCAAAAGATGTATGGACACAGGTTTCTATACCAAACAGTCAATCATCAAATGATGTATTGACAAAGGTTTCCGTGCCAAACAGTCCATCATCAAAAGATGCATTGACACAGGTTTCAGTGCAAAGTTCAGTGCAAAGTTCAGTGCAAAGTTCAGTGCAAAGTTCAGTGCAAAGTTCAGCGCAAAGTGACGTTGAAAGGAAACGCAAATCTAGAGAAAACTCAGATTTAAAGAAGCAAGAAAGACTTAGGAATGCTTTGAAACAACAGGAAAATAGGAAAAATGAAGATCGACGTAAGCAAGAGCTAGAAAAAAAGAAAAGAAAGTGGGAAGAAGACGAACAATATCGTGAAATCCAGAAAACCAAAAAGGCTACGGCTCTTAAAGAGAAGAGAGCTCAGGATGAAGATTACCGCATTGCCCAGAGGGCCAAAGAAGCTGCTGCCCTAGAGAAGAAGAGAGCTCAGGATGAAAATTTTCGCATTGCCCAGAGGGCCAAAGAAGCTGCTGCCCTAGAGGAGAAGAGAGCTCAGGATGAAAAATACCGCATTGCCCAGAGGGCCAAAGAAGCTGCGGCCCTTAAAGAGAAGAGAGCTCAGGATGAAGAATACCGCATTGCCCAGAGGGCCAAAGAAGCTGCCGCCCTAGACGAGAAGAGAGCTCAGGATGAAAAGTACCGCATTGCCCAGAGGGCCAAAGAAGCTGCGGCCCTTAAAGAGAAGAGAGCTCAGGATGAAGAATACCGCATTGCCCAGAGGGCCAAAGAAGCTGCCGCCCTAGACGAGAAGAGAGCTCAGGATGAAAAGTACCGCATTGCCCAGAGGGCCAAAGAAGCTGCGGCCCTTAAAGAGAAGAGAGCTCAGGATGAAGAATACCGCATTGCCCAGAGGGCCAAAGAAGCTGCTGCCCTTAAAGAGAAGAGAGCTCAGGATGAAGAATTCCGCATTGCCCAGAGGGCCAAAGAAGCTACTGCCCTACAGGAGAAGAGAGCTCAGAATCCAGATTTCCGCATTAACGAAAGGGCTAGGGACTCTGCGGCACATCAGAAGAAACGAAATGATGATGAACAATACCGACTTGAATCACAAGAACGAAACACGATAGAACATCGAGAAAGAAGACAAAATGACGAAGAATTTCGAAAGGAACAACAACTTCACAATACGTCCCAACATGCTGAACGAACATCTCAACTCCGAACATTAATTTTAGTTAGCGAAAATGAAGCCAGACATAGGAAAAATCTTGAAAATTTTAAATTAATTATTTCTAAAGGTCCAACCGAAGTGTGTTCATGTTGTGGTGGTTTATTTTTTGTAACTTCAATTTTTAAATTAAATAAAAATAATATTGTACAAAAGTTTGGCTTGGAATTTTCTAATAATGTTTTTTTTAATAGCCCAGGCGATGAAGGAGGATTTTGCAGCACCTGTCGCACAAACATATTTAAAGGTAAAGTACCAAGAGTTTCCTTATACAACATCAACTTTAGTACTATACCACACTGCCTGCAAAAATTAACTATTTTGGAAGAAAGACTGGTTAGCGCGCGCATTCCTTTTATGAAAATTACCCGTTTAGCTGCTTATCAAGGGCAGTGTGGCTTGCAAGGTTCGGTAGTTAATGTCCCGGTTGACATAGATACGTCGATTCAATCCCTGCCGCGAACTTTTGATGAGACCTATACGATTCAGTTAAATTTAAAGCGTAAATTAGAGTATAAAAGCAGTTATATTTGTGAAACAATTCGGCCAAGTGTAGTTTTAGAAGCAGCGCGATATTTAGTTGGTACGCCCTTGTACATTGAGCATAATATAGTAATTTCCGAAGATTGGATTAGAGACAGACCGGTTGTTGAAAATTTTATTGTTCGCGACGAAGATGTTAGTAATTTTGCAAATATAAACCTAAATTTAAATTCAGTCGAGGAAGTTCCGGATAACAATGATGAAGTTGACTTGAATGAGGAAACTCTTGTAGATAATGTTCATCTAGAGAACATTAACTTGGCACCTGGTTCTGGTAAGAAACCTCTTTCAATATTACTAGACCAACATGCTGAAGAACTTTCATTTCCTAGTATCTATGGTGGGGAGGCGCGCAATATTAGAAACGGGATTACCCTAACGTATGGGGAAATCGCTAAATTCGAAATACGTAACCATGATCGTAGGTGTGCTCGCGTGGATAAATTGTTATATACGTATAAAAAGTTAGAAATTTCAAAGGTCCAGAGTGCTATTCAGACAGCTTTGCGGAAAAATAAAAACACGGTGGGGGTAACAGCGCGACAAGCTTTAGATCAAAATTTTATAGGTAAACTAATACAGCACGATGATGGCTATTCGGTTTTATCAGGTATTCGTAGTAGTCCAGCATATTGGGAAAAACAAAAAAAGAAAGTTATTGCAATGGTTCGACAATTCGGTTTGCCTACATTTTTTATTACTTTATCTGCCGCAGAAACTCGTTGGGCCGAACTACTAGTAACATTGAAAAAGGTTGTAGATAAAGAAAGCATAACATTAGAGCAAGCATCCCAATTAGAGTTTACAGAAAAGGCGCGTTTAATTCGTTCGGATCCGGTCACGTGCGCGACGTATTTTGATTATAGAATTAAGCAATTATTAAAAATGTGTAAAGGTCCTTCGGGTGTGTTTAGGGAAAATATTGTACAGCATTTCTTTTATCGAATTGAAGATCAAAAGAGAGGCTCTCCTCATTTGCATGGGATGTTTTGGCTCAATGATGCTCCCACTTTAAACCAAGATAATCCGGACTCGATAATGGCTTGCACTTCCTTCGTTGATAAATTTATTTCTTGTGATTCTTTGGCGCCATTTGTTGAAAATTTAGTTTCTTATCAAAAACATTCTCATAACAAAACATGTCAACGGGAAGTTAAGGGAAAGACAATTTGTCGTTTCGGTTATCCTCTTCCACCTATGTCAGTAACAAAAATTTTATTCCCTTTTCAAAATTTGCAATCTGCTGAAAAGCTATCGCACGAACTTAATTTTATAAAAATTCAAGATTTTCTTAATTCTTTCGACCTTCAGTCAAATGAAAATTTAACTTTTCCAAATTTTTTAAATAAATTGGGTTTTACTGAAGACATTTATATAAATGCCATAAGAGTCAATCTTAAAAAACCCAAAATTTTTTTAAAGCGATCCATTACGGATATTTTTACGAATTCATTTAATTCAGAAATACTTTCCTTACATCAAGCCAATATGGACATCCAGTTTATTCTTGATGCGTATGCATGTGTCGGGTACATTATAGACTACATTAACAAATCTCAATCCGGTATGTCAAAATTATTGCGCGAAGCTTTGGAAAATTTAAGGGAGGGAAATCATTCAGTTAAAGATAGATTAAGAGCAGTTGCGAATCAATTCATTAACGCTAACGAAATAAGTGCCCAACAAGCTGCCTATAATGTACTTGGCTTGCATATGTCCGAAACCAGTGAGAGTGAAATATTTATACATACGGGTCTTCCTGAAGATAGAGTTCGTTTTAAAAAATCTAATCGCGAATTAGAAAATTTGGATCCGGATTCCCTTGATATATATTCCCATAATATAATCGAATATTATGCAAATCGCGCGGATAGTTTGGAAGACACGTGTTTAGCGTATTTCGCAGCGTACTTTACCTTTGTAAAAACAGTTGATGAAAGTAGGAATTCCGAAAATATTTTTAAATTAAAAAATGATTTGGGCTTTATGCGCAAACGATCTTTTCCCAAAATAATTAGATTTTGTCGTTATGGACTTCAGCAAGATCCGGAAAATTATTATCGGGAGCACTTAATGTTATATTTACCGTGGCGAAATGAGGACACCGAATTATTACAAATTAATCACGAAGCTAGATTTAATCGGTATTTTTTCGAAATTGTTCCAAACAAAAAATTATTTAACGTTTTTGAAGATACGGATTTAGACGCGATTTTGGACGAATTGGAACAAGACCGTCGGGTAACGGAAGTTCAGATAGATAATATTACACCCGTGGATAACGTAGACGAAGAATTTGCACCGTACGCGATCGATGAAACGAGAAGACAGGATATTCTTGCGGACGTTGGTATTCAGGACGAACCTGAAATTTTAAGACACACTTTCGCGACGCGTTTTCAGATAACGGATGATGATTTTTTTAATATTTTACGATCTTTAAATTTAAAGCAGCAAAATTACTTGAAACACGTTTTACATCAGTTTAGAAATAAAATCCGAGTTTATGAATTTATTTTTGGCGGGGCCGGAGTAGGTAAGTCACGGTTAATAAAGGCATGTCACCAATCATTACTACGCTATTTTAATTCGTTACCGGGCAATAATCCGGATGATGTAAAAATATTACTCGCGGCTCCTACCGGTAAGGCAGCTTTTGGAATTGGTGGCTTGACCTTGCATTCTACATTTGCTCTTCCTATAAATCAGAAATCCGGTACTTTGATCCCTCTTTCCGCGGACGTAGTTAATAAAATTCATACAAAATTAGCGAATTTAAAATTAATTATAATTGATGAGATATCTATGGTCGGAACCAATATGTTTCATCATTTAGACGCGCGACTCAAACAAATTTTTAAAACGGTTTTACCTTTTGGTGGGATTTCTTTAATAGTTTTTGGGGATCTTAAACAGCTACCTCCGGTTGGCGATCGGTGGATTTTTTCAAGTAGTAGGAATGATCTTTATAGTGAATTGACAGGCTCTCCTCTTTGGTTAATGTTTCGCGGTTTTGAACTCATTGAGATTATGAGACAAAAAGACGACCTTGATTTTGCAAACGCGTTAAATAATTTGGCAATCGGAGAAATGACCCTTCAGGATGTAAATTTGCTTCGGAGCAGGGAGGATAAAGAGGGATCGGATGATGCCGAAGTTCATTTGTTTCGAAGTAACGCGGAAGTCGATCATTTTAATTCAATGAAACTCATGCAAATTACGGGAGAAAGCGCGACCTGTTTAGCTCTAGATGTAGCTAAGGGTGATAGTACGGATTTGGCTAAACGTAAACTTTTGGAATCGGTTCAAAAAATGAAAACTTCGGACACTTTTGGTCTTGCTAAGTCCATAGAATTTAAAGTAGGTGCTAAGTATATGCTTACCAATAACATAGACACAGAAGACGGATTAGTAAATGGCGCGACGGGTATTTTAAAACAGATTAGTTACGGAGTTACGGGGGATGGGCAACGGTCGCCGGTTACTTTGTGGATTTATTTTTCGGATTTAAAAGTAGGTAAAGTAGCTAGATCTAAATTTCCTCCAAACAATAATTGCACACCAATAAAACGCATTGTTCGAAATATTAAAATCAGAAAAAATAGTTTATCGGTTGAACGGAAGCAATTTCCTCTGGTGGTGGCAGAGGGAATTACTATCCATAAAAGTCAGGGCGCGACTTATTTAAGCGTAGCGGTTCATATTCGGCCGGGTCTTCCACGCAATGCACTATATGTTGCTTGCAGTCGGGCTACAAACGCGAACGGGTTATTTCTAATCGGTAAATTTCAATCACCGCAACGACCTAACAATTGTTCAGTTTTGGCAGAAATTCACAGACTTAAAAACGAAGCAGAATTAATACCAACTTTTAACTTTCTATTTAACAAACCGGGAAATTTAATTCAAATCATGTACCATAACGTCCAAAGTTTAAATAAACATTTATTAGATATTGCTTCAGATTTTGGTTTTCTTCACTCAGACTTTTTGGCACTCGTAGAAACTTGGACAATAGATTCGGATATTTTAGAAATTCAAAATTTTACAGTCTGTGCTAAAATTAATTGCGATAAAAGACGACCACACGGTGTTGTATGTTTTATTGCTAATCATATACTTAGCTTTTTCCAAATTTTAGATTCTCTAACTGAAGTAGAAAATGGCCATACATTAGAAATTATCGTTTGTAAACTTTTCCAAATTACCTTATTCATAACATACAAGTCACCCTCCTTTTCTATAATATCCACCGCGAATGTTATGCAACGTCTTTTATCAAAACACAATCTCGTAAATAATTTTGTTTTAGTTTTGGGTGATTTTAATGTTGATTTAATTTTAAATTCTAATAATTCCATTTCTAATATTTTAAATAATTTTTGTTTGCAATCAAATCTTCTTCCAAATCAATTCACTACCAATATTGGATCCCAGATCGACTGGTGTTTTAGTAACTTTTCTCCTCTTCGGGTAGGTGTATATGAGACAGCATTTAGTTTTCATAATCCTATTTATGTCCAAATTGATAATTCATTAGATTCAGATTTTCGGTTACTTCAAAATTTAAATACTTCCGGAACTAATATTATTAATAACGATGCTTTGGATAATAATTCACTTTTGCCAAATTTTGCCAATATTAATCCTTTAAATATCAGCCACGTGGTTGATATCCCAGGTCCATCAGACAACGCGATTTTAGATATTTCCGGTCCATCAGACAACGCGATTTTAGAGATTTCCAGTCCATCAGACAGAGCGATTTTAGAGATTCCAGGTCCATCAGACAGAGCCATTTTAGATAATTCAGGTCCATCAGACAAACCAATTTATCAGATTGACAGTTCGTTCGAAATGGATACAGATGCGTCGTCTGTCGGTAGTAGTCAGCATTTATGGGAGACCTACGTTGCTCCCCAGTTACCTAATTTTAGAAACGGGTGTTATTCTAATTCGGTCGCGCAATCTTTACTTCGGCTAGATTCTTTTATTAATTTTTTAAAAAATAACGTAGTAACTGGGGACGCCTCGATTCAAAATTTAAGGAAATATATTGTTAGGTTGCACCATAGGAGTAATCATGATTTAACTTTAAATACAAATTCAATTAGGGAAATATTATCTAGCCCTTCAGGCATTAATTTTGCTGCAGGACAACAGGAGGATGCTCAAGAGTTTTTATTTCTGTTATTAAACAAACTTGGCGATAGGAACAATTTTATTAGAGAATTATTTTATTTTCAAAATTTATACAATTTTCAATGCACCTCCTGTCAAAATCAACATCATAATTTAGAATCAGAAATTTGCTTATATTTAAATTATACTGCTCATATAAATCAAACGTCGGTTCATTTTCAATCTTTATTAAACTTTAACGAAAATTTACTTAATCATTGTAATTATTGCGGGATAAATAGGAATTTTATAAAACATTCATCTTTAATTTTGGAAAGTAATAGATATTTAATTTTAGTTTTAATAAAGTATTCATTCGCGAACGGGGCTCCCTATAAAATAGATTTAATTGTAGAAGGATTTAATGAAAACTATTTGCTTATTGAAGACGTTGCTTTTAGAGCCGTTGCAGTAATTAATCACCGCGGAAATTCAGTAACGGAAGGTCATTATACATGTTCAGTTAGAGAATCCCAAAATTCATGGGTATTATGTGATGATAATAGAATCACACATAATATTCAGTTTGATAAAACGTTAAAGGACGCGTATTTAATTATTTTGGAAAAGCTCAATTAAATTCTTTTTTTATTGTACTTAAATCATGTTTCTATGATACTTGTACCTCGGAATTATGGATGCGTGACATAAGTATCAGTTTTTTCTGATACATGTGCCCCGATCTATAGTTACGAGATACACTTATCAATCCTTTCTGATACATATGCCTCGATACATAGTTTTGCGACACACGTATCAGTATTTTCTGAAGCAGGTGCCTCGAACAATAGATACGCGACACACGTATCAGTTTTTGCCTGATACATGTGCCCCGATCTATGGTTCCGCGACACACGTATCAGAATATTCTGATACAGGTGCCTCAAACTATGGATGCGCGACATAGGTATTAGGCTTTCCCAATACTTATACCTCGATTTATCGTAACGCGACACATGTATCAGTCTTTTCTGATACATGTGCCCCGATTGATAATACCAAGAGATAAGTATTTTTTTTTTATTACATAATATTTCATTTTAACTTCATTTTACTTTGATTTTGTTTATAACGTAAATAGTCATATATGCATAGTAGAATTATGAACCATTTATTTCACGCATTCAATTTAATTATTATTCTTTGTATAATGTTATAAGCCGCTTTTCGTCAGTGGTCGGGTTCGGAACAGGACGTGGGGAGGAGGTGGTCCTTTAGGCGCGCTTCGTTATGGCTTAACGCGGTCTTGGCATTATACTATTTTTTTTTTTTTTTTTTCATTTAATTTTAAATTTGATTAATGTTCATAATTAGGCATATAATCTTTCTTGGTCAAACAATTCTAATACAATTCCTACTTTCATCACTCTATTTACATTTTACTTTTTTAAATAAAATAAGATTACAAAAAAATGTACCCTTTTATTCTTTCCGATACAGTGCTTCGATCTATAGTATCGCGACATAAGTATCAATCTTTTTTGATACATATGCCTCGATATATGTATAGTTTCGCGACATAATTTTCGGCTTTTTGGGTCCCGATCCATTGTATCGCGACATAAGTATCAGTCTATTCTAAATATTCTGATACATGTGCCCCGATTAATAAATGGTATCGCGACACAAATAAAAATATATATTTTACAGGATCTTTTTATTTCTTAATAGATACTTTAATAATACAACAATTTGTTTTTATTTTTCTATATTTCAGCCAAGCCATTTATAGTTACGCATTACAGGTATCAGTCTTTTCTGATACATGTGCCTCGATCTATAATACCAAATGGTACGTATAATTTTTTTTACTTTATAAATGACTCAATCGTTTTTGATACATATACCTCAGTATATGTATAGGCATTGTGTCTCGATCCATTGTATCGCGACATAAGTATCAGTCTGTTTTAAATATTCTGATACATGTGCCCCGATTAATATGGTATCACGGCATAACTAATTTGATATTAAGGTTTTAATTTTCTTTTAATTTGTGTGTATTTGTGTAATTGTGTCCCGATCCATTGTATCGCGACATAAGTATCAGTCTGTTTTAAATATTCTGATACATGTGCCCCGATTAATATGGTATCGCGGCATAACTAATTTGATATTAATGTTTTAATTTTCTTTTAATTTGTGTGTATTTGTGTCCCGATCCATTGTATCGCGACATAAGTATCAGTCTGTTTTAAATATTCTGATACATGTGCCCCGATTAATATGGTATCGCGGCATAACTAATTTGATATTAATGTTTTAATTTTCTTTTAATTTGTGTGTATTTGTGTAATTGTGTCCCGATCCATTGTATCGCGACATAAGTATCAGTCTGTTTTAAATATTCTGATACATGTGCCCCGATTAATATGGTATCGCGGCATAACTAATTTGATATTAATGTTTTAATTTTCTTTTAATTTGTGTGTATTTGTGTCCCGATCCATTGTATCGCGACATAAGTATCAGTCTGTTTTAAATATTCTGATACATGTGCCCCGATTAATATGGTATCGCGGCATAACTAATTTGATATTAATGTTTTAATTTTCTTTTAATTTGTGTGTATTTGTGTAATTGTGTCCCGATCCATTGTATCGCGACATAAGTATCAGTCTGTTTTAAATATTCTGATACATGTGCCCCGATTAATGTATGGTATCGCGGCATAACTTAAATGATATTAATGTTTTAAATTTTTTTAACAGGGTCTTGTATTTTAATTGTCTAATAGATGTTTCATTTGAGCAAAAATTTTGTTTTATTTATTGTTTTATGTATTTGTCAAAATGATATCCTAAGAACTACTAAGTAATTTGTGTTACTAATCATATAACAAAGGTGAGGTTAGGCAACGCTGTAGGGGAGGAGGAGGCGTTTTTGTTTCAGGTGATTTGAGAAAGTTGTTGAATCAAAAACAGAAGCATTAAGGCGAATATGATATTTTAAAAACAAAACACTTTCTAATTTACAGGGTGCAAAAGCCAATTTGTATTTAATTACTTAAGAAAAGAAAAAGGCTTTTTTTGTTTTAGATTTTTATGTAAGAAAATAACCCAAAAATTCAAATCGGAAGCAAACATAAAAGAAATTTTGCAGCAATTTTAAAAACAAACTTTTTGTCTCTGTTTACTATTGCATGGTACGTACTATGCTCTTAAAAATGTTACTAATTATATTGCAAAAGGCGAGGTTAGGAAACGCTGTAGGGGAGGAGGAGGCGTTTTTGTTTTAGGTTTAAAGCATAAGAAACAAATTTTGTATAGCCGTATTAGCAGATATGAGTATGGATGTTATTGTTACAATTTTTAAAACAAATTATGATTTATGTCCAGTAAATTTTCAATTTTCATGAATGGTACGTACTACTTTTTTTTTAATATTATTTATTACTTGCGAAGAGTATCTTATAGAATGTGTAGCAATTATATTAATAAATACAAATAATGTATTAATTAAAATATAAACAAAAACTTTTACCAATATAAAACTTTAGGAAAATCACTGATTTGCGAAGAGTAACTTCTACTGGCTTCGACTTCTAACCCATTTCACTGATCTGCCCGTTCTAGTTTTAAATCAAAATTACATACGTTTATCTTTCATAATGATCGAAAGAGACGTTACCTACGTAATTTAGCTGTAAAAGCGAGTCATAAACAATAAAAATAGACTTTAGTATGTCCTTTGCTTACAATTTTACAATCGACAAGGACAATTATTAAACCTTCAATTAAATAAAAAAAGGAAGAACATTCTTTTATAAATGATAGTTTACGCTTAGGACTGATTTGAATCATAGATTATACCATTTTGTAGCAGGCCTAGAACGCTCACGCGACAGTTGTTTACTTTGGACTCTGCTTTGCTGCTAAGCACATGACTGACCTGCGCATTTGTTTTGCTAGACATTCGTAGAATACCTGTGCGCGTGTCACTTCTGTCTCGGCAGATGGCAGTAACATTACTTGTCCTTCTTCTGGTACTTGTTGAAATATACAAGTATTTAAGTTTCTTAAGGTTATACATAGACTATACGTGATTTTGATGAGCTCCAATGGGTTGAAACAGCTGTTAATCACTTCAGGTTTGGTAGGTGCATACCCAAAAAATTAAGAAAGAACATTCGTTTATAAATGGCAGCTTTTCTTGAATTATAACATGCAGATGATTACCGATTCTAAAACGAGGCATAATGAGCAGTTTTGGGCTACATTTTACGGTCATGATAAAATACATTTTAGTACATACTTCGAATAGACTAAAGGATCAAGTATAGATCAGGTTATAGTAATAGTGCGTATGTTATATAGTAATAGCGCAGAAGTTAAAAGGTAGGGGCAACGCGTTAATCAACACATACATGTTTAAGCACAAACTATGTATTGGAACAAGGGTTGCCTATGTTTTAACTTCTGCGCTATTACTATAACATACGAACTATTACTATAACCTGATCTATATTTGATGCTTAATAATAAAACCAACATTGATGTGCAAACAAATTACCATTTGAGTAAGTATCATGTCTAAAAAGTTGATTTTATTTTTCTATGCATGTCCAACGACAATGATAAACATAAAAATAACCGCCGAATGATTGAATTTAAAAACAATATTTAAGTCGTTAGATTTAAAGCAGGTCATATGGGTATTAACGTTAAATCGATAAAATATAACATTGACTTTAATGATACTTAAGTAATTACCTAAACTGACAATACCAATAGGAATTAGAAAAAAACTAACAAGTTCTATATTTTGTGAGGTAAATTTTAATCGGAAGAAAATTAAATATTTTTTTGTAAATATAATTATGATTACAAAGACTTGGCTTTAAGAAGAGACATTTCCTGAAAATTTCTTTAAACAAAAACAAACGGAATAATTATTAAAGTATAGTATATGGAAATACACACCCTTTCAAACAACAATTTTTTTTTATTTTTTTTAAGTACCTAATACCAATATCCATGTAGAATAGAATGATATATTGCTGTTGGAGCTATTTTGGCGTTTTTTATTATTATTTGTGTGGCAAACGTGACATTCTGATGCAATGTTGTTATTTTCCGTTATAATGAAGTATCTCATGTGCTGTTTTTTAATTTTATTTTCGGAATAATATGATTTATACCCACACGAGAACAAGGTTTTTTTTGTTTTATTCTTTTGATTAAATTTTGCAGTTTGATTACTTTACACACCTGTTAAATCAAGCTTCAAGCTAACCAATCAATACAACTGACAATAAAAATATGTTATAGAAATTATTTAATTTTAACTTAAAAACAGTTACCTGATACATTATTCTAAAAAAGCATAAAAAGATCAAATCTTTTATCAATTTATTAAACAATAAGTTGATGTATATCTACAGTGCAGTTATTTCAGCAATAATAGTGCTATAATAATAGTAAAGTTGGATCAATATTCGAAATGCGTGATAGCAGATGCAGTAAATGTTAAATTGCAGAACTTAGACATGCTAAAAACATTTAATTTAATTATTACAACATTTCTCACTAATGCATTCATATCATTTAATATGCTACATTAACCATTAACCTACTAGACTCAAAACGGGAATATAACCCTTAAGTTTAACCACTTAGATATCAGTTTAAATGATTCTTATCAAATAAACTTACTTTTTTTAGGCATCTGCACAATATGGAATATGCTTTACTGATGAGATTACCTCGAGGAGGTTACCCTTATTGTCGATGGAATGCAAATTGTAGATGGTTCTCAGCTCATACACATGGTCAATAGTATATGTTTACCTATTTAGGTAACTGGAATATGTATGATTTAGGTTTACTGGTCTATGTGCCTTGGTAAATATTTAACAGAATCAATTAAAGTCATGCCAATGAGCATGGCTAAGGGCTGCAATAAGCTACAAATGCCATACAAGCATCCATTTTACCTATATAGAACATATTGACCTAGATAGTAAGTAAGTAATGCACAAAGGTAGTAACAACATAATTGGATTTTACCGGAATTGATTAAGAAGTTTTCTGTCGTTATTCGCAGGGTTTTAGGATACTACATCGACTGCAGTACATCGACAGACACTTCACCGACTACACTACATCAAACGGATACTACTTACATCGCCCGGACAGTACATCGACAGTCGAGGTATCCGGAGAATTCACCACCCACAATTCACCGCCGACAATTCATCACCCACAATTCACCGATCCACAGTTCATCGATAAGACAATTTATCGACAAGTCAATTCATCGCCACACAATTGTTCGATGGGAGAATTCATCGCCTAGTATGAAAATTAGTTTATTTAATGAACAAAATAAATAACAGAAATTTATTTACCTAGAATATTGCCTGCCCCCAAAATGATTATAGATAATAATTACCTAATGATTTTATTGAAATTTCTTGGATATTTATTTACCTAGAATATTGCCCGTGTCCTCTTATTTGCAGAGACCCAATTTGCAGACATACCCAATTTGCAGACTTAAATGGTCAAAAACGAAAAGGATAGAGGTAATGGAATTTTTTTACCTGGGTAAAGTCCAATATGCATACTTTTGTTTGAATTTTAGGATTTTAGACTGACTTATATGAAAGCCCTGGGGGACACGTTTCACTGGGGGACATTAGGTTAGGTAGGTTAGGTTAAGTTTTGCTGCTAAAACAAAAATATAAACTCTAGCTATGTCGGTGCCTAACAGTGCGTCCAAAATTGTGTGCGTTACACTGAGGGACATATTACTAGGTGTTGTTCTCGGTGTTTTTATACTAAAAATGTATCAACACATTATCAGAAAGCATTGTAGTTTAAAATCATTTTATTCATATTCATACTAGGCGATGAATTCTCCCATCGAACAATTGTGTGGCGGTAAATTGACTTTTCGATGAATTGTCTTATCGATGAACTCTGGATCGGTGAATTGTGGGCGATGTAGTGTCCGTTCGATGTAGTGTAATCGGTAAAGTGTCTGTAGATGTACTGCAGTCGATGTAGTGTCCGGATACCTATTCGCAGGACGTATTTATATTTATTAATATAATTTTAGTTTCAAAAAATAAACGATGTACAGAAAACATATTTTATTTGATAAAACTAAAGATTACAACTAACGATAAAGAACAACTCAAAACGCAAAAAAACTTATTAATTAGCTTATTAATCATCTTCCTCAGTATTAGTATTAGTACTACCCAAAGACATGGTGGAAGCTGATGCTGATGATGTTGTACGTTCCTAAAAATAACACATATATATTACAAGGTTTTCCCAATTTTCATTATCCAGGATATACCATTCGACTTTTCCGTCGTTTAAATCGTTTTAAAATAAGGGGTGCTTTTACAGAAGCCACGCTGTACATGGACTTTACGTCAGGATCAGACCATGTCTTCAATTGCTACAAGAAAGTCATAGTCAACAGCTATTAAATTAGTGTTACTTGAATGATACCTTCTCTTCTTCAGCGATCATAATTTCAAAAGGCTCAGCATCTTTTGTGGGGATAATCAACAAGCGCGTTTTTACAACGCTTTTATAAATCATGTCAGTACCTTCTAAGAAAACTATCTTTTGCAGAGTCCTCGGAATTTGACATGGAGCTACGTACATATCCTTGTTATGGACATCAGTTACTAATCCTTCTAAAAGAACAATGTCTTCTATCAGCGTGGAGTTCCACATGTTTTTAAAGTAGAGCAAATTCGGAACAAATGCTTTTTCAATTAAATGTCGCAGCTTATCTTGGACGTTAGTTTTATAGGCTGGTGTCTTTAGCAAAATCGGAATAGCCAATCGTAAGGCACAAGCCTTCCAAATTCTCGCTTCCAACCTAAAGAACAGAATTTGATACGAAATCTATAAACTATTTAAATTAAATACCCATAAATTATATCTGAATCCAAGTTCATATTCTCTCGAAGTTTATGTCCAGGAATAAAATAAACAGTGCTGTTAATGTTAGCAACAACCGATGAGTCACAAGGTCTTCCGGTTAAAAAGCTATATTCCCCGACAGTGTTACCAGAAACTATATAATCAGTTACCATGGACTGCATTTTGGAAATGGGGATATAGTCTACAATGGGTAGTACTCCAAAAGCAGACATATTTTGCAGAACCTGATCATTTGGAACGTATTTATATTGTAACATTCCTAGAAATTTATTTAGTTTTTAGTCTACAAATTTAACATTAAAACTTTTTGTACCTGAAACAATGATGTAGATTCCCCGTGTTGGTACTCCTTCTGAGCAAATAGTATCCCCAGTCGAATACATTTTACAAACGGTACTTTTAAACAGAGAATCTTTAATTTTTTCATCGTCGCTCATCCAAATTATCTCATTAAATACTGTCTTTGGTGCTATAGTTTGGGATAACTCGATGCTAGCGGTCATTTTTATCTGGTGATCTATCGAATTCATTAATTTCTTATGTTCATACTGATCTAACCAACCTACAATTGTTGTTTACATTAATTTTCCAGTTAGCGTAAACAAGCGAAACCGATTTTTATAACTGGTAGAAACTGCCACCGTGGAAATACTTATGCTATTTTAACCTGAGGATTTAAGCTCTTCAATGGATTGTGCCATGTTAAAAATCGTGATTGTAATGGCATGCTGTGTTTTGACCAATGTTGCTATTGCTGGTCGGTCTTTTTGAATCTGACTTAATTCTGCAAAGATATGATCATATTCCTTTTCCAATCGTTTCTTAACAGCATAACGGGTTGGTTCATTTTCAATTATTTCTTCTAAACCTTCAATTATTTCTTCAAGAGCTCTTAGATGACCCTGGGCAGAAAGTTTATTGTATTAATTTTGCTTTATAATATTTACTAGCTTGCCCAAAAACTCAGTTTAAGCAAAAATACCTTTCCAATATCATATGCAGCAGCAGTACTTGTATCAAGTTCCCAATCCAAAAAGTGTATTACGAATGGAATTAACTTGAGTAGTAAAGAAGGAATTAGCCTAATTAAATCTATTAATCGAAAAACGCATAATGATGTGGTAAGCAAGGCAATGTAATAATAATGTGCAAAGTGTTGGACACTATGTTGCAGTAGACACACAGTTAAATCAATCCCGTGAAGTATTAATAAGACAAAATCAACAATATGCCAAGGTGTTCTGAAACAATTTGATTACTTAGTACCTATAAGTCATTAACTTACCCACTTACGAAAAATATGTTTTAAATCCATCCATCCAAGTCATATAGGAAAACGCAATTATTTTAAAAACAAAATCCGCCGAAAATATGCAAAACAAGAAAACCTTCATTGTAATAATTTTGTCATAAAAGTCATAATGCATCAACCAAAAATAATTGACCGCATATACAATTCTAACAAACACCGCAGAAAGAATTATACCCAACATAATTATATCGTAACCAACATGAAATATCATATTGTAGAAAAGTCTTCTCAACAAATTTCGGGGTGGTCTGATATCTATAACTTCCAATTTATCTAATTTTGTTTCTAAATAGTTTCTTAGTTTTAGGAGGTAACCCTATAAACAAGTTTAAAAGGTAGAAATGCGTAAATACATAAAAGAAGCTTTTATAATTACAGCACGTTTACTGTGAAAGATTTTGTCTATTTCATGATAATGCAATGTGTCTGGACTTTCCACCACAATATCATTAATTGACAACAATGTGAAAAGAGAATATTTTCTAAGCATGCCAGTTTCGTGCTGTTTGACATAAGATATTTTTAAGGCCTTGATGATTTGCCATTCTGCATCTCTAAAAAAACTTTTTTAGCTTGCGGACTTGGTTTAATTAGGTTTAAAGTATACTTTTCGATTTCTTCTAGATCTTTAAGAGTTGGCGGTACTTCAAAATCGGTAATACAGTCCGGACACCGACTAACCTTGACTCCAAGGGCTACGGTTTTTCCACCAAACTTTTTGGCATTAAAATTCTTCACGTATGGATGCTGAATTTTAGTGGCATGGTGAACCACAGGCCAGTTTGCATCTGACAAGAACCTATCCATCTTTAGCACGTCCATTAATGCGCTTCTTCGCTTCAGGATATAAATCATACAATTGTTCATGTTAAGCTCTTTAGCAATAGATATCTTTGAAATTCCTAGGAATGCGCAGAAAAAACGAAACATTGGCCTGTTTATTACGTGCAACAGAAAGATGACTCCCAAAACTAGCCGTGTCTCTCGTTGTGGACGGCTACTGTACAGAGTGTTTTCCACACTAAAGAAAATATTAAGCAACATCCATATATTAGGCGCTCCAGGAATAGCAGCCCATGCGGCTAAAGTAATGTGTGAAATGGATAGACTGTACTTCATGCGTGTTAGCAACAATCCAACAGTAAAAAAGAAAACGAATCTACAATAAAATGTTTTACTTAACGACGTTATTTCGGTTCTTTTGAAAATACCTTAGTTATGCGCGGTTTATAAATGACTTTGTATTTTTTATTGTTTATCTAGTATCTTATAATTTAAACTACTGCTAGGTGTAATTAAATCTTAAAGATAAACAAAATATACATTTTTTTCGTTCATTTACTAATTCGGTTCTTTATTAGGTTTTAAATGAAAGTAATTTAAATAAGTAAGGAAATACTCATGGATTTGGTTAAATTTGTGTTTCTTTAACAGTCGGATATAAGTTTTATAAACATGTACCTTTTGCTAAAGTCACTTAAGAGGTAAACAGTAAACGTAAAACAATAATATATGATTGTATACAAAGTTATCTATAGACCCTCTATTACACCTTGTTCTACCGATGGAATCTAATCTAATAGATCTTAGGTAATTTTCAATATCTCAGAATCTTTAAATTGGATATCTTTAGATAATTAGTGTTATAAGAAGATGTATTTACCTGATAACCATTACAACAACATAACCGGTACAAATAACAGTAATATCCATCAACCAAAACTCTCGAACGCAATAATACCCGATCGACAATCCACAGAAAGTAAACATCGTACAGTTGGTTACAAATATTAACGAATCCCAAAACATAATAAGATGAGCATCCATCTCCATTGAAATCTTACTGCGTTCTCGGTTAATAAATACTCCAACAACAAGCATAACAATTACTGAGCTTAAAGTAAGGGCATCAGCAACGAAAGCGGCTAACATTGGGCAAATAAAACTCAGGGCCAGAATCACGCGCAAGTCCTTAGAGAAAAAACGAAAAAGTCTTGCGATTAGGATGCCTAAACCAATTCCGAGAAGAAGACCTGAAATATAAATGCAAAGGACACACATCTGTGAATGAAATAAAAATTGAAAAAACAAAAAGTATTTTTTAACTCCAACAACAATCTCTTGCTCTGTCAAACATTTTTTAAAGTCTTACCTCCAAAAGTATTCTGAATAAGGAATTCAATAATTTGAGTGTGATGAGTCATTGCGGTTTGTTTATACAAAATGTATCCGTCGCAAACCAAGTTTCCGATTAAAATCTCACCAGCAAGAATACACCCCAAATGAGAACAATTTGTCCCAAGTAGTTTAAGCTCTCTAAGAACGTTTAAGGGGTAGGTCGTCATGATACAAATTACGTAAATCAGATTTCCAGTGTAGGACCACTGATTGTTAAACATCACGTGGAAAATAACACCAGATAAACACGAGTTACAAAGAAATCCTTAAATTTAACATTTTTATAAATTATAAAAAATCCAGAAAGAAAAAAACCACCCCTGCAAAAATAGCTCAATAATTAAAAAGTTTTAAACAAATTGCAATAATGAGTGGTCCTTTTCCTTTAGATAAAACATTTTTGTTACAAGGATATTACTTACCAACAAAACCAATAAGAAAAATTTGCGTAAATGTTTTCATCAAAAATTGGCTGTTGATATAAATGCTTATTCTAAAAAGAACTATTGGATAAGCAAGTCTAAAAATGTGAACTTTGTCCTCTAAGTATGAATCCAAGTAAAGAAAAGTTCTTATATTAAAAGCGTAGCCAATAACTCCAATAGCGGTTGCAAGAAGTAGTAGATACATTTGATAAGGCATTAATTCCGGGAAATACTAAAATTATATAATAAAAAGTGCAAGGATTGATTAATAACTACTTTACCTTTTTTTTCTTTTTAAATAGAGCTCCTAGTGTAATGGACATATACAACATGACTGTGAAAACAAATACTGAATAGTTTTCTGCACTTCTGGTGTGCTTGTAATCCATTTTGTGTGATTTTAAATGTTTTTAAATATTTAAGTCAACTTTAGATGACGTTTTCTGTTCCTTGGTTACCTATTAAAGTAACTTTCACAGAACTTTTAAAATCTATGATTAGCACATTGCGGTATCTTTAGAGTGCCTGGAAGAATTGACAGTTATTATCGCCTTATAGAGTGGCGCCATGCATCTTTCCATCTCTGTCATACGGATTCTGTCATCAATTGTGATTGTAAGTTGTAATTGTTGTCACTTTGGCTATAACGTTAATGACAGAATCTGTATGACAAAGAAAGAATGATGCATGGCGCGGGCGTCACTCTATAAGGCGACAATAACTGTCAATTCTTCCAGGCACACTAGGTATCTTGACTGACTACAGTCCTTTTTTTCAGCAATGGCAAATTGGATTTTCGTGTATTATAGTTTGCTTTTTTGATATGGTAAACAGCTGGGAAAAAGATAGGACATTCGGTAAAAACAGTTTATTAAAAAACGGTACGGTTTTTCAGAAATTTTAAGTATAAAAAAAGTTTTCACTTGAATTGGTGTATTCAAGAAAATAAACAAAATTACAAAACTTTAAACATGCAGTTTTTATCAACGCTACCAGTGTTTAACGCATTTTAAAAGGGGCTCCAAATTTCAAAATGGGTTTAAAATGTTCGTTTTTATTACCTTTATTGATTGTACAAATTTCAGGATGGTTGGACAAAACATTTGCTAAATATTTACGATTACGTGTTTTTAGTCTACCTGCTTAAAGGCCATTATTTCCGAAAAGGGGCACTTTTCAAAATACTGTTTTTACCGAATGTCTTGAATTTTTTCAACTATTTGCAATATCAAAAAAAAAGCATACCTACCATACGCGGACACCCTGTATTATTTCAAGGGAAAGGAAAATTAAATCTAATAACTAATTGGCGGTCAACATAGCTAAAGCTTCGTGCGAAGAAACTCTAATCTAGCACTTGTTACAATTCCAAATATAAAGTAGTTGTTTGTCAAAGGATGATGTAGCAGAGGATATTGTAGTTCTAAGCAACACTTACCTTCTACAAAATGAAGGTAATTATCTGTACCAAAGACGTTCGAAACATTATCCTTGGAAAGGATGAATCCTAGACTGCTGAATATCTTTAAAGTATAGTGTTTCTATGTCTATACTTACGAAGCAGCTTTGTGAAAGGACTGCAGGGTTTAATGCTTCTGCAAATCTACTTTGCGAGAGAGTGGTCGGGTAAGATCCTTGAAGGTAGACGTAATTCTGACGAAAGTGCAGCTTGTTGCAGAAATAATTAAAACCTTCTTAGTTGATAAAGACGATATTAAAAGAAACAAAGCTAATTTGAAAAGAGAAAAATAAAACTTGCAAAATAGTTCTAGCGTAACGAAACTTTTGGACTTTGTTTAAAAAAAATTAGTAAACTATTCTAGGTACAAAGTAAAGTTAATCATGCAAGGAATCAGTTTCGTGCATCTAATTTCAGTAGTTTTAATAAGTAAAATAGCCCTATACTTCGACTACAATAATAATAGTGCAACTTTGTAACAAAATTTTTGTGTGTTAGAGTAGAAGTTGGCATCTACATATGTCAATTTGTAATGCTGATAAGTGAACTCGTGGTTTAATATACAGGGTGTATCACGACGAGTATAAGGCATACGTATCTCAAAAATGGTTTGTTATATTTTTTTCAAATTTGGTATGCATAAGTTTTGGGGTAAAATGCATCTAGCTAAAATATTTTCAACTTTGTGCCACTTCCGGTTATACCGGAAACTAGTGTCAACTTTGTTATTTTAAATGGAACTACCTATTTTTCTTTGATATTTTCATTCCTTTTCACATTTTGAGTAAACTTTGCAAAAAAAAATTCAAAAAAAGTTTTTAGTTATTTTTTAATTAAGGTTTTTCAAATTTTTTTTACTGTGGTAAGGGTTTAGAAGATAATCGATTTTTCAAAAACTAATGAATGATTTTAATTGCGGTTTTGGCATACGGTTAAATAATGGTCCCAAAATCTACTTTTGTGATTAAAAATAAAAATAAAATAACCGGAAGTAAAACATCGGCCATTAAACCCGCCTCTTTAAAAATTAAATTATCTCACTTTTTTTAAATGTACTGCCATAATTTTTGTTATTGTTTCTAACTGGGGCTTTTAATACCTTTCAAATGATGTATCATTGTCCTATACCTATCTCTAATAGTTTTCGAAATAATAATTTATTTTTATAATTACATGCAATAACGGCAAAATTAGACTTTTTTTGGAAAAATCTAGTAAGTCATGAAAACAAAAAACAACTATTTGACGTTTGCCACATTTAAATTCATTGTGGAGTGACAGATACTTCTTCTTTTCTTTAAAATTTATTCTAAAATAGTTTTTTGTTTTCATGACTGGATTTTTCCATAAAAACTCCAATTTTGCCCTAATAACATGTAACAATAAAAATAAACTATTATTTCGAAAACTATTAGAGATAGGTATAAGACAATGATACATCATTCGAAAGGTATTAAAAACCCCAGTTAGAAGCAACAAAAAAAATTATGGCATTTCATTTAAAAAAAATGAGATAATTTAATTTTTAAAGAGGCAGGTTTAGTGGCCGATATCTCACTTCCGGTTGAATTTTTTTGCATTTATAATCACAAAAGTAGATTCTCGGACCATTATTTCACCGTAAGCCAAATCCGCAATTAAAATCATTCATTAGGTTTTGAAAAATCGGTAATCTTCTTAACCTTTACCACAGTAAAAAAAATTCGAAAAACCTTGATTACAAAATAATAAAAAACTTTTTTTGAATTTTTTTTTGCAAAGTTTACTTAATATGTGAAAAGGAATGAAAATACCGAAAAAAAAATAGGTAGTTCCATTTAAAATAACAAAGTTGATAGTAGTTTCCGGTATAACCGGAAGTGGCACAAAGTTGAAAATATTTTAGGTAGATGCGCCCTACCCCAAAACTTTTGTATACCAAATTTAAGAAAAATATAGCAAATCGTTTTTGAGATACGTATGCCTTAAACTCGTCGTGATACACCCTGTATGAAAACACATCCGAACAGATACAGCTACCTACGCATAATGCTTTATTTTTCATGACACTCCCAATAAACTAAAAAAATGTAAAAACTAATTTTATACATGTACTGTTTAAGCTGTGCCAATTTTGTTTTGTTAGTTTATTTTGTTGGAAGCGCCCAAGCTCATAATTCATTTATCGCTGAACATTACATCAATAAAAATGGTCAATTAAATTTTTGAAACATTGGCTCATCCAGAATCTAATTTAATGTAGAATTCGTATTTAATTTAAATGTTTTAACAAACGAAAAGAGTAAATGGCAAAAGATAATTCAATTCTTTTAGGCTTTGGAAATGTTAAGAGTTAAAAATATGGGTCATTTGGCTTTATTCTTAAATTTATAGTTAGGGAAATCTCCTTGAAACTCCTAAAAATGGGGTAAATACGTCAGATATTTAACTGTAGCGCTTGTGGTTGATCCGCAGATAGTCTATTTGCTCTCAAGGGAAAATTTTAAGAATAAAATTATGCAAATCAATTCCTGAAGTACATTTTAACTACAGTTTTTCGCTTGCGGCGCCCTTTCTTTTGTTTGAATTCATTTGCTTGCGCTTTTCTCATGCATGCATTTTAAAGGTAATTTGTGTACTTATGAAAAAGAAAAATAAAGTTGACAAAAATGCTATGATAGGTAATAGGTTGACTAAACTGGCCCCCTTAAAAAGACGTCAACCTTGTGTTGACCCTTTTCCTAATTAAGGTTCAAAAGTTGCTAAAGTTATTTAATTAGATGTGAAACTATATCACCAACGTAAACTACATATCAAAGATGTTATTACGTAAGTAGTATATTTACGAATATGATCAGACATTTCATATTTAGAGTTTAGTAGGGTTACTACAAAAAAATTTATACTAGTATATTATTCAAAGCATTTACTCATAAAACACACCATTATTCAGAAAACATAAGATAGCCAGGTGTAAGCAGAAATGTTACTACTAAATTATTGAGGAAATGTTTTACATTCCCCCTACTCTATTAAAGCATAATTTAAGAACAACTTTATTGCACGCAAATGTAAAGGAAGACATGATTCTATACGAAATTATATTACAGTAAAAACTTTATGATTGATTTCAGAATTAATGGCCTAGAAAAGAGAAACTTTATGAGTTGCTAATTTTTATTAGGAAATCGATGAAAATGATAATAGTTTTCGGAATAGGATCGTAATTCCGACGACAAAATAATTCTTCTTAAAAAAGTATATTTGCATATTCTGAAACAGAAAATTGTCTGATTAAATGTATTTAAAAATAATCATTCGCGATAGGTAACCCATGTTGCAGACGCTTTATACATTACATTAACAATACCTTTATACCTTAAGACTTTATGGATTAAGGGATATCTTTGAAACCAAATTGCTAAACGTTTTGTCTTACATTCAATGGATTTATCGCCCAATTCCAATTCAGCATCCAAAAAAATATTGGATAAGTTGCAAAGCCTCGTTTAAACTGTCTCCTCATAAATGATTATGCCGTAATGTTTTACGAAATGTTCTTCTTCTTACTCGTAAAATATTTACTGATCTAGAAAAAATAACTATAGCTTACTTTTTTATATAGGATGATAAAGTTTGTTAGTATGAATTTCAAATATTATCTCGATCAGCAGGCGACTAAATTCAGCTTACGCAACGTTTTTTTTAGTACGGCCATAGAATTCTAGCGTAGGTCTAACATAAAAGAATCCTATAATTACTAATTATGTGTCATTTAGTGTAAGGGTCAGCTGCGGGTGGTATGATTAGTGGCTCCATCTAGTAACGACCCGGAAACCATTAATGCGGCCTATTTATCTCATAAAACAGAACCCGTTTTTATGGCGTAGATTAATTACTTACCCAACCAATGCTGCTAACCTATATACACAATGAAAAAAGTGGCGCAGTCCCTGCTCTTTTAATATTATATGTCATAAATGGGCCATTTATTTGAAAGAAGTAGCTTTGTACTTATTTAGGATGTTCTAAATCATTGCCATTAAATCTTCTACCGTTTGGGGGTTTTATTTTGCAATAACTAATATGATTTATTGTTGGGCATATTATATAATCGACTGCCATAAATTTTATATTTATGTGGGTATTTAATAAGGTAAACATTTAATCATCTATGTTAGTAAGTAGTATAAATACCAAAATTGCCCGACATCGCAAATACTTGATTTTTATTTTCATTGAATAATTTAAATTATTAGATAGTTTTGTTTTCTTCCAACTTATAGCATCAAAAGAGGAATTTAATAAAATAAGACGCATCGTAATCGTTATCAATAATCGTAACGCATCCATTTTTGTTGGAACTAACGCAACGCCCTCATCGATTTTACACTTTAAATTTGACGTTTAGTATTCAAGTGATCCAGTGCTTTTGATCGATGAGACACTTCAAAAGCACACACTCTACTTATATTGCCCTTAACTTTTAAATTTGATTTTTATCAGCCAGCTTTTCCATGCTGGTACATACTTTGAGTAAAGCTAGACTATCAAATATTTTAAAAGGTTGGATACCTGCAGATTTGCTTATTTATTACTGGCTATAAAGTTTTGTCTCGCAAATCGTTGCTTTGGGAAAATTTCCTTCAATTCAGGAATGAAGTATGTTGGTCGTAAATTTGTAATTTGTTGGAACCCAAGCTACCACACATTACTTACAGGTTCAAATCGGTTTGAGTATGAATATTAGATCGATTGAGTGTTATAAATCTTTTTTAGTTCTGTCATATCTTTCTGGAAATCCTATTCATGTAAGAACCATTGATTTAGCTGTTCTTTTTGTTCCAGAAATATTACAAAGAAAGAACCCTTCAAGATTGTTTTTATTGATTTGGCTAAAATATTGGAAGCTATACCACTCAACTAATTTTGCCTTTATGAGGCTACATGCTCTATCAATTCTATCTTGTTCTTAATTCAGCTAAAACTTCGTAAATTACTAATAAAAATATGCACAAGTCAGCTATTATGCAAAGCATCCTATTTTATTATCCCACGCAAAATAAATGAGAGAGCTCCGAGCAAAAACTTTCACAATAACCCTCAATACATGAATCCGTTTTACTACATAAATTTTAGAGGACCTTCCTTATATCTTGATAAAAACCAGAAAAATGCAAATTCTGGAAAGTACAATGCCTTTTTTATGTAATAACCACAGAAATTCCAAGTGATCCTTTCAATCTTGTGAGTTTATTAGATAACAGTAGATTTACGGAAGGTTATTTGTTGGTAATGTAATTCTAAAAGTATTATCAAAATACATTTTTCTAGGAACGTGATCAGGTTATCAATAAAAGTAAAACGTTTTACAATCATGCTTTAAAATGGAACGTAATTGCCTTAAAAAAACAAACCTGCTAACTTGTAGAAAATAATAATTGGGGTAGTAGGTAACGCCGCCGGAGCAAAATGGAAAATCAATAAGAAGGCGCAAAAAGTTTTAATAAGATAACAAACATACGTACTTACTACTTGGATGTAGCACAGTTTTATTTTAATGATCCTATTCAAATCCACATCTTTGATGTTGCTGCTCTATTCAATTAGCAACTAACATCGTTATGTTATAATTAATATAAGGATATTAAAAACTCTTCCAACTCGATTTCCAAGCAACAAGAAAATATTAATGGCCGAGTAGCTGTCTTTCGGTCCAATAATTACGTTTTTTGCAAACTCAGTCAATTTCAATAATTTCTAAGGATGACCCGAGCCAGACAAACAAGCTAACTTTTTGTGTCTTTATTAACGTTTCAGTCTGCTGCTCTTGGCTCATCAATTATTCAGGTATAAATTATTACAGATGCGCCAGCAAAATATGCTGTAGCTAAATCTTATCTAAATGTAAATTACTATATAAGCAAAAATATTATTGGATAGGGATCACATGATAGTAATATTTAATTTTCACCTGCTTTTATTTTGTCTCGATCAAAATATGTCCTGAATAAAAGATTAAAATGGTACTGATAAGACAATTATCATATTACCTATGAAGTTATAAAAGTGAATTCTTTTACATTTCTTGTATAATTAATTTGAAAATGAAAGTGTCCATTTATTCATGTGGTAAGTATAAATAAAATACAATTAACTTATCAGTTGTAACTTTAACAATAAAGATGTCAGCTCATTGAAAACCTGACGGCATTTACGGAATAATTATTTGCTAACAACATTAATAAAAAATTTATTAAAAGGAAAGGATAAAGATCACGGTAAAAATATGAAGTTTCTAAAAACACTTTAGTTAATATAGAGGATATACAAGGCGCTTCAGCAGGTAATGTTTGGAATTTGAAATTTCGAGATACCGAAATATGCGCAAAGCGACCTCTAAGAAACGTGGCAAGATTACAAACTGATATCTACGCGAATACAGGATAAAGGTAGGTTTGTCGATAGATACGTACACTGCTTTATCAGGTACGATATTTAAACTTTCCTATAGTTTATCAACCTAAGGGGTTGGTAAGTATTTTCGATTCGTTTGTATGACAACCTCTGTACCTATTCTTTGCATATTTCAATGCATTCGATGAGTGTTTTCATCTTTTCTTGGTGGACTATTTCTTTTGTATGAAAGTTCTCTGTGTATTCTTATGCATTTCTATGCATTCTTAAGTCAACCTTGCATGTATTTTATATGTTTTGTTGTATTTTAGGTTTCTTTATATTTAACCTGTTGTTGTTAAAATGTAGAACTACTCCAATAGAGCTCTTTATAATTGGATAACATTGAAGATTGGTGCAATTTATTACAATACCATTAAATAAATGTTTAAGTTGTATATTTACTTCTATGTCTGGACTATAGAGTCAGTTATTTTATAATTTTATTGAAGGGAAATGTCGCGAAGCATAGAAACTGTGGTTATGTAAAAAACTGCACTTTCTGATCATTGCTCAGTGGGTTTATAAGAGTTAATTCTAATTAAAAATTGTGCTTACCAGCAGCATTGATGAACAAAGCATAAGTTGACATATTATTCTAAAGACCCATCAATTTAAAGTGCAAAAAATAGTTCTTTCAAATTGCCAAAATTCTGAATTTAAACGCTTGATGGGTCTTTAGAATATGTCAACTTGTGTTTTGTTTATTTATGTTGCTGATGGTAGGCATAATTTTTAATTAAAATTAACTCTTATAAACCCACTGAGCAATGACCAAAAAGTGTTGTTTTTTGTTGATTTTAGACAACCAACATTACATAATCACAATTTCTATGCTTTTAGACATTCCCCATTAAAGGCAATATCAATTCATTTTATTTTAACAGAACCTAACATAAGAATATTACGTAGTTTCATAAGTTCTGAAATACCTCGCAAGGATATATTTTTATCAGTAGTTTATGCAAACATCACAATTGAAATGGTGACAACCTCTTCTTTACATTTAAATTATTTAATGTTCATAATTTTATTGATTTTGTTTTGACATGTTATTTTTTTCATTTGTTGCTTTATGTAGGTAACCAAGCCATAAAAAATCACTTTTTTACCATCAATCATTACAAAGGACCTTAATATTTTGGATGTTTATTCATACACTAAACGAAAGACATTTCAGAACTTTAACTGGACAACACAGTAACTAAATTATTAGAATATCAGGCTCGCTTAAATGACCCAGCTAGAAACAGTTAAATGTATTGCCTGACGCCTGAATTAAGGACTATTAAGGATTCGTTTAAACTGAAGACCAGAAGCCAAGAAAAAAGATTTCTTTCCATAAAATAGAGAAGCTCGTAGCTGTTCGCTGAATTTATATTTAACTAAAGTAAAGGTCATTGTAAATTACACCAAAAACCTTTAAGTAACTGAAAGAAAAGTTAGGAGGCATACAAGAATATATGAGACGTTGTGTGTCTACTGGGGTTAAATGTAAAGTTACAGAGGCGCTAGGTTTCTACGGGCGGGCGGGATTAAAAAGAACGTTGATGCAGCTTTTTGCTTCCATTTTCTTTCACTTAGTCAGACAGGCAAGCATGCACACTTTACGAGTACTACAGAAACTCGCTTGATCTATTTTTTAATGGTGTGGCAATTTTTTGATGCACTGTAATCAACTAAAGAAATTATTAAGGCTAGAGTTTAACATTCACAGATTCAAAGTTCTGTGCTCCTAAAAGCTTGTATAAGTCATATCCGTTAAGCTCCCGTCAATTCTACTAAATAGTACATCTACATCAAGGCCCAATCGTATATTTAAACTAAATGTAGTTTTAAAAACTAAAAAAACAGGGCCTCAAACGTATTATGGTTTCATTTAAATCGGTTATTTCATTGTGTCAAAAATCTAACCTTAAATAGACTAATATCTAAACCTACATAATTAGGTAAATTTTAAATATAAGACATTTAAAATAAAACATTAGGGTTTTCTTAATTTTTAAGAATAAAAATGTAACAAAAAGCCTTGTAAGTAAACTTTCCATTAAAATGTTTTGTTGCCATCAAATCAAACTCCCAAGCTTGTATTTTCCATCCAACCAAGCAAGTAAACATGAACATTAATTTGCATAATGTTTAATGAAATTAAATATGTTTGCTAAAATGTTCATAAAGTAAACATTCTAAAATCATGTGTTTTGAGCACACTGCGACACTTAGAGGAAGGGTGCAGTTTGCTTATAGTTATAAATATACACCCTTAGTTAGCCCTAACACTCCCTAAAACACTTTCTCAGAAATTTAATATGAGGTAACAAAATATTATAAATTTGTAATATGGCGAATGCGCCGGGTGAACTTTTAATAAGGAACTTAATACATACATTATCATAATCCTTTGATTATTTAGACAATCAAAGATCTACACAAAATCTGTAAGAGATGCTGACAATGAAAAACTATCCGCCCACATACACAAGAGATCTTCCCCAAGGGTGTTCTAACTTCTAACCTAAAAATTAACAATTTAACTGATATTTTGACTTTGTTTACGAAAACCACCCACAGCAAAATTTACTATGTGGATAAACTTAATAAGAAAACACACCACCTTAACATGGTAGCTCTTAATGTTTTAGGTTAATTTACGTAAATGGAAGCACTGCGTGATTTAATCCAAAATAACGGCGGCTATGGCGAAACTTAAGCAAACCAAAATAATTATACATGCAAAACAACACAAATCCCTGATGCTTTACTTTTCCTATAAGCATACAATAAACGCCAAGAATAATGAATTATGTGCCCTAAAATTATCATTATTACGTTTTTCGTACCTGGTAGCAAACCAAAAACAACCCTCAATGTTTATTTTTAGAAATTTAATCATGTTTCGGTGGGCACAAAAACGAAATCTCATTAGCGTCTTAGGTATATTACTTAATAAAAACCGACATAAAGGAAAATATAATAAAAGTACGGAAAGTAAGATTATTAAAAACCATATGGCATCTTATATAGTTCCTCAGGGCAAGTGAAACTTTCTCGGCCCAAGGGAAAGTAAAATAAGCTATTTCAAAGTTTAACTTTATATAGATATTAAGTTGTTGTGAAGACTATTTCATTTTCAAGTTTGGTTAAGAAACTTTTGATTTGTTAGATTTGGTAATGCCTCTTTGCTATATAAGCGCAGGGAAATTATATTTATTGATGTTAAGCCCTTGAAGTAAATGATTATACTTGTTCAAATTACAACAATCAACAAGCTAGTCGTAAATGCAGCAACAGAAACTAAAAAGAAAAGTTTCAATGTAGCGGACTAATGCACTGCAAATTAAAATGTACTTTGAGGGGTTTCGCCTAATTAAATAAAAGTGAAAGTTTTTATAAGAGCACTTTTAAAAGTAAAAACAGGAAGGTAGTTTTATCTAAACATTTTGCGAAATCCCCAAGGGATGTCTCAATACTTTAAGTGAGGGTATGTTAATACCGAATCTCTAAAGAACCTTCATTATGGTTTTTGTCGTTAAACTTAATTTTCCCAGGATTACTAGCACTTGAATATTGCAAAAAGCCTGTTTTAGGAACAAACATAAAGTAACCCTTTCTAATTATTACACCCTCTATTTGGCTCTTAACAATAATTAGGTAGGATAACAGAACCTTTAAAATGAACTGCAGAACCGTTTTAAGAGCATTTTATGGTTGTACAGCATGCATGATTTACGCGTTTCATATCCTTGAAAAATATGTCAGACTATTAAAGATGCTTTTATTACAGAACATTAAAGTTAAAAAGATATATTGTTTATAAAAAAAGTGCAATTAAAGTTGGCGGACTAGCCATTAGTGGTCCTTTGTTGGTCATAGAATTCTAAAATACAGAAGGCGTGTTATCTAGGGTATAAATCAATTAATTCACAATGACCAATAGTTTCTTGCAGTATTAAAGCGAACACTGGCAACGGTTAGTGTAGGTCACGCAAGCAAAAACACCGAGAGAAAAGAAATAAACTGTGCGACAACCAGATACCTGAAAGAACTATACGAATTTTTAACCATGTGCATTGCAGGATACTACACATGCAGTAGAACGAGATGGAAAATTAGGGTATTGGAGACCATGTGACAGTTTACATTTCAAAGTGGGGTTATTCACTTTCCATTTTTTGGTTTCTTTGGTAGAAGCAACTTTATTTTAAAGAATTTAAGTTTGTCTTTACGTTTTGTGACACTGAATATCCCGTACTTAAAAAAATGTAAAAATATCCTTTTTCTATAGGGTCACTTTGGAACGACTGTTTTATTAAACACCAATTTTAAAGGCGGTTTTTATGAAATACATAATCTGACTCCAAATGCATTAAATTGGATATCAACCCTGAAACTTCTATAATTTTTGGAAATTTATTGTATCTTGTAATTAAACTGGATGGTTTTTTCCCTGGCCCCCCAAAGCAGATGCTTTATCAGTATATGAACATTGTCCATGGGCATTTTAAAAAGAACATTATTTGGACATTTTAAAATTATTTACAACCTTATTATCTTCTTGAATGTTTATATTTGTCACATACCAACCCTTATATCAATTATGATTATTAATAATCATACGAATATAATATATATATTAAACCTTGCAAGCAAAATAAATTACCAAATTGTTCTCTTGGTGTACAATGTACATTGTATACCTAGCAAGTTGCATTCGATTTAAAAGCAACTCCAGACGAAATTGTTTTCACTTTAATTTCATTGGTAAATCATTTTGAGTTGGCACGATTTTCCTTTATTGCATGACCCTTTAAAATCTATAATTTGCTGTTAAGTACTCTTGCTCATTTAGATTTTCATTTCATGTTTAAGCTTTAAGCACTAATAAAACAACTTCAGTTCATTTGCAACAATTTTTCAGGTAATATATGTACTAGTTGAACTATCATGCGAAAAAGTAGGTATTTTTTCTGAACAGAGGTACAAAAGTTATTGTGGCGGTAGCCGTCAGCAAGTATAACAATTCATATGAGTGCGAAATAAATATTTAAACAATTTGTTGACAAAGGTGGTTCATAAATAATTTAACATTTCTGGGTATAATCGAACTTACGAACTAATGGTTTTTAAACAAAAAATACAGGTAGATAAAATAAACATTGACACATGAAACGGGTTATAATAAAAAAATAATAATCATTAGACATAATATTCATATTTTTTTTATTGCTTTTTTTATTATTTTAATGTGCTGGCAGGAATTTTTTTCAAGACAGTATATATTAAACTAGTTAGCGGGTTAGGTCAGTGGATAGGTTAGATTAGTGAGCATGTTAGAGTTTTTTTTATAAAATGTCGACATTTAATAGGATACTCCTCGCAGTATCAGAAAATAGCAAAATTAAAAATAAACAGTACTTTTTTAAAATTAAAAATTATCAAAAAAAATCTGCAAAGAGGTAACACTATTAACTCTTCTTTTCTATAAAAAAAATTTATTAGCGAACAGCATAAATAGGTATCGATTCTGACACTGACGTTTAGGAATTTGGTTTGAGAAAGATGCTTTTGTTTTAATTTTTTTTTGCAAAGCCACCTTGACCGAGTCTAAACTTACGTGACTTAGAACTTTTTTATCACTAAAAACCTTTCTTTTGACCTGTTTTGTCTTAAAAACTTCACAAAAAAAAAGTAAAAAATATATTTTAATACAGAATTTAATTTTCTTTCATTTTTATGACTTAAGTTTTTTTTGTAAATTAAATAATAACGAAGATACGGCTTTTTTTTTTAATTGGGGGGCTTATGTGGGGCCGGACAAAAAAAACTTAAATATACTTTAAGTAGAGAATTAAAAGGGCTTTAAAGTTACCAGAAAAAAAATTCTGTAATTTTAGTGATAACTGAAATATGAATTTTTTCTCACTTGAGGGGTGCCGCAGCCCCCCTTATTATTTTCCGATTTCTTTCAAAAACAATAGGGATCTAGATTTTAATGAGAACGATTTTTCCTGAAAATTTGAACTTGATGGGATTTTTGGTACTTAAGTTAGAGTGTCTACAAAAAACGTGACAGACGGACAGACGGACAGACGGACGGACGGACGGACGGACGGACGGACGGACGGACGGACGGACGGACGGACGGACGGACGGATTTTTTGAAAGTTGTTCGAAATTCGATGAAACGCACGAATCTGCAAGAATTTTTGCTCTACGACGATTTTTGGCGATTTTAGAATTTTCAAAACAATCACAATATACTCCTCGTTTTTGACTTTGTCTGCGAGGAGTATAATAAAAATAGATTACTTTCATTTAAAGTATCTTTTATAAATGAAGTTGTTTTCGTTAAATTATGGACGATTTTTTCTTTTTTCCATCAATCAAAAGGTAATTTAGAGCCAGTAAATAAATAAAATCGATTTGGACAAAATTGCAGTGCCCTAAATATTGACAGCAGCTGATGAAAACAAAGCTGGCAATGCCAAACGAAATAGCAAAAAGTCCTGCAGAACATCATTAAAATCTGATCAAAAATAAAACAGAACTTCGAGTAGAATCATTTCCTGAGCGGAAATTGTTGAATTAAAGCAACGATTCTTTAAAAGACCACTTTAAAAGCAAGTTGTTTTTATATAAATACCTATACGTAAATTAATTCCTATCATTACAAAACAATTAATGATGATTTTTTTCTTTTTAAAATTGATAGATCTAATTACATTTTAATGCCAAATAAATTCTCTCTGAAACTAATCAAATCATTTTTAATTAACTTTATTGAGCTTCCAATTTCATATTTTACGATGCGTATTTCGCAGTCGTATGCCTTGGACAATAAAAAATAATTGGTAAGTAAAAGCTGCAGTTTTTTATCGAAAGGATCTGTTGTATTTTGATTAAATTACCAGTGGAGGAAGCTCGCAGTAAACAACACAGTTGTTTTATGGGGTTTGAATGAAATGCAATAAAAAGATTTCAATTTTATTTACATACTGTTGTTGTGGGCGATCTGCTGTCTCGCCATCCAATTTAAGTGTATCAGTTGCATACTTTAGGTATTTCTATCTTTTATATTACAAACATTTTACCATTTAATATTAGTTGTAAACTTGTTTACAAAAAAATTTGCCCTACTTGTCACAAATAGAGTGCCTGGAAGAATTGACAGTTATTGTCGCCTTATAGAGTGGCGCATGCATCATTCCTTCTGTGTCATACAGATTATGTCATCATCGTTATAGCCAAAGTGACAACAATTACAACTTACAATCACAATTGATGACATAATCTGTATGACAGAGAAGGAATGATGCATGGCGTCACTCTATAAGGCGACAATAACTGTTAATTCTTCCAGGCACTCTAGTCACAAAATTAGAAAAAATTTAAACATGTCTTTATTTCTTATAAAATAAACCAAAACAGAATAAAGTTTAATCTCTAGTTCAATACGAAATAAATGGTCAAAAAAACGTAATACTAAAACTTAAGAATTTATGGACATATAAAATAATGTATCATTTTATTTAAAAATATTGCGAAGATGGCAAAATTGCTCAATAAAATGGAAAACTAGAGCGATTTGAGAGGTCGCAAGATTTTCTGTGCAGCTGTGTTCTTTTTGATCATTTACAATTTCTTTTAAATCAGATGAATCCAAACCAAATTTTAGAAATATGTGCTAAGATTTTAAAAAGATTTCTGCAAACAACTATAAAAAATTCCTTGTTCCCCTAAATGGCACCTACAGAGTAGTATCCAATTATGTTAAATACACCAAACTTTGCAAATATTTATATGCAAAATAAGGTTTTAAAAAATAACTTATTACTTTATTTTCCCTTCATCCCATTTGGAAGGGGGGCTCTTAGAGGGGTATATTCATTTTTTCAAAAAAAAAGCGTCAAGTTTAAGTTTCTTAAAACCTTATTTTGCAAATTTTGGTGTAAATCCAACATGAATGAATATTACTCTTCGGGGGCCATAGGGAAAACAATTTTTTTTTAGAGGAATTATTTTTCAAAAAATGTTCTATTATCCAATTTAGCACATAATATTTCTAAAATTTGGATGTAGATCCGTCGTTTTATGTTACAAAGGGGGCTCTTTGGGGGACTACCATTGTGCATTTTATGGATTTAGCTTCCTGAATAGATGTTCTAGCATAAAACATTTAGCTGTTATGTTTTTTATGAAAAGTATGAATTTATCTATCTTGGCGTTGGCTTACTTATGCTAAATAATAAAACTTGTAAATTGGTGAATGCGCCGGTATATTTACTCGTACAAAATTAATTATTTCAATTTGTTTTAACGATTATTTAAACTAGGTTTATTAAGGTCTAAAATCGTTTTTTAAAAAAACATAACGTGTAGCTTCGCCCAGAATGTGACACATGGAAATAGCAAAAAATTAGCATTAAAATTAATGAAATTCAGTTTATGTTTTACAAAATACAGAAAATTAATTAACCACTAGAAGTTGACGAGGAAATTTGCATATAACAACTGTTTTGCTGGTACCTATACTGCTTCAAACTTTATATGGAGTTAAAACTCAAAATGACATCAGAGTAAGTCATGTAGTAATATTTTAATACTGAAAATCCGGCGTTTCTGATGGAGCAGCTTTCAGCAAGGCGGCGTTGTTCAAAACTGGGATGCTTGTTCTTCTTTTCAAATGTTAAATAAAGCACCGGGAATTCAGCATATGCTATCAGCGAGCTGGTTGCTGCATACAAAGATTTTATTATTATTATCTTGAACAGTTGGAATGTGTTGAAGTGTTATGTTTACCACAAAAGTCTAGTTACCACTACTGGTTTTACATGTATATTGTTTCTTCGTGATTTACCAATATTCTTAAAATAGTATCTTGCATTCAACAAAATTTGAAAACATATATTTGCAGAGACTGAATTACCAAGATACAAAAATGTATAGCGTTAAAAAGAGTTAGTTCAAGAATGAATTAAGTTAATTTATCTGCAATAAAGAATTACCACCACACAATAAAACAAATTTCCATAGTGTCAAAAGATGTTAATTAATGGCTATACTTAATTTGCTCTAATTACTGTTGGTATAAGATTAAAAGTTTTTAGTAAAGGTAGAGCGACATAATATACATAGAAACTAAACCGTTACAAGCTTTAGTGAATTTACTAGTATTATTTGTTTTGAGCAAACATGCAGCTCATGGAAATAATTTAAACCTCGTTGACGATTCTGGTTTAGGAGATAAACAGCGTTACATTAATTCTATGCAAAGCTTTATTCTTAAAAGCTAAATGCAAAACAGAACAGGGTCAGTGCATCTCCGAATTTACTGTTGCGCTGCTCGAACTAAAGACTAATCCCACTTATTGATTAAACATTCTTCTTTCTTGGGCAGATATTAAAATTTGCTAAATCTATAAAATTAAAACTAGCTTTTAGAAAGCTGGTTTTTATGTATTTGTTTTAAATTGTCTTGACTTCACCAGTGAGTGAAATGTTTTACAGTTTGCTTCAGAAGATTATAAACAATCAAAATAAGCTCAATTTAAATATTAACAATTTGTAGAGCAATTTTTCATACCCAGTCACTTTTTACTGACTTTGTTCAGAATATTAATATTGACATTTAATGTTCAAAAAACTACATAAAATGTACACTTTAAACATTCAAGCTTGATTTAGAGATCAATTAACTTAACTCAACGCCACTCAAAGCTACTTTACTCCACTTAACTTGACTTGACTAAATTAAGGCATTTATAGTATAAATTTATACGTTACTTAACCACAAGAAAATTTAGTAAACGCCACCTATCGGTAAATGTTAGAATCGTCTTATTTCTGTAAATATACAGAAATTTATATGAAATTCTTCGATAATCTTTGTAATTTTAAAAATTTGGTCTAGTAGCCGATAGATGGCTCTGTGAAGAGGCTTACTTAACATAAAATTAGATGAAATTTACCAAAATTAAGAAATAGAACCTTAAGTAAACGTCAAGTTAAGTTAATTGGATCTGTAAATGCGATTTCATCTTTCGTATAATTTATTTCAGTCGCGCTACGTTAATTATAAGTGAAGTTAAGTTAATTAATCTATAATTCAAGCTTCATCCTTTTTCATCAAAAACTCTATAAGAATAGCAAATATTTGCATAGATTATAGAACAAAAATTTATCTACTTTGCAAAGGGGTAATTCACTAAAAGAATAGGTACATCATCATAGAAATTGTCAAATTCTTTCTATAATTTCTAAGACATAAATATTTCTAGTAAATAAAAGAGAGCCAATTTGAGAAATTAAAAGCTAAATAAAAGCATAAGAAAAGTTGTACTGTTTTAAATTTTTTGGGAAGATATTTTAATCTTAAACAAACATTTTTTAATTGTTACCTACCCATTAAATTTGGTTAAATAATATATATGGTTACTACAAGATAATCAACATTGTAATTGATTCTAGTATCATGCCTAAGTTTCAGCCTAGCAGTAAATTGGAGCCGTTCAATTTACATTATACAGTGCATTATAAATTACGTATATATACCTACATATTATACGCAAGTTGGTAGTATGTAATTGGATATCAGGACTAATGATATATATAGCTGTGTTCTCAAATATAGAGGAATGTAACAATTAAATAAATTATACGAAAGTTAAAATCTTATTTGGAGATCAAATTTACCTCTCTTAAAAAAACCGTTAAAGTTTATTTCTGTTAATTTAACTAATTTTAAGTTAGTCGAGATGTTCAAGCCTCAAGCGCCGTTTCCACTAGCCATCTATAGGCACAATACCATACTGGGCAAAATTGAAAAAATTAAAAAGAAATCGGTAAAATACAAACATTTTGAAGTTAAATAAATACCTATATCTATTTATTTAGATTACTATAAAATTATGTTTAAAGTTATTATAAAAAAAATGTCATTTAAGTTTCAGAGTTATTCTTTGTTGGAAATGTCTTTAATTACTAAGAAAATCTTATTTCAGGGATAGGTACTTCATCTTCTAACAAAATGTACATGTTTAAAGTTGCTGTAACTTTACCTCTTGGGATACTCATTTGCTATTCAAGTATTTTAAATAACTGTGTAAACAAAGCAAGTAGTTCCGTCTCATTATAAGGGTTAACTTCGTTCTACTTTTACCTTAGAATAATGATTCTAATATACATAAAATAGTGCACATAAAGCAAATTTTATAGAATTTGTAAATTACTAGGTAACACCTTCCTTTTTAGAGTTCGTTGAAGCAAAATATAAATTAACAAGAGAAGCGGCCACCGAACTTTGCTTTGTTAATTGTTATGAGATGCTCACTACTCATTTGAATGTTAAAATAATTGGATAGTCTGGGAAATGTTTATTGCCAGAACACAAGGTCAGAAAAAACACCAAATTGTTTCATGTCTGGCCTCCGAGAGCAACCACTTATTTACCCCAAAATATAGAAACTGAACAAGAAAATCAATAATTTATGGAAATGGCCAAAGTCAATCTTGTTTCACTCCTAAACGCCCTTTATGAACGAAAAACAAAAGTTTTATTAAATTGGCTGTCTTTACTTTTTAGGCCAGAGTAAAATATTACCTAAGTAAATCTTATTTTTACGCATGCTCAGGCTTAACGTCGTTCGATTTAAATACAAAATTGTTAGCTTGTTTCATAAAAAAAATACAATCCTGGTATGTAAGTAAAACACATATTTTATTAATTGGTTCAATGCGCCCTGGTAACAAAAGTATAGGTGTAGGTTTGGTTTATAAATTTTTAAAATTTGTTAAGAGAAAACTTGATAGCTGACAAACCATAAAAACTTTTTTTAGTTGTTATAGTTAACAGTTTGGTAGCGCGACTTAAATATTTAATGTCTCTTTTAACATTTAAACCTAAATTTAAAGTCATTAAATATTCATTCTTCGAATTATTATTATACTTATTACTTCCAGATAGTTGACTGTAATTATAATTTTGTTTTTCATTTTAAAATTATAAAAATAAAAAAGACCATTTTTATTTGTGTAATAACGTAATGTACTTAGCGGATGCATTTTAAAAAGGAATAGTGTACTTTAAAAAAAGATATTAGGTTCTCTTTTAAAAATATAGATTACCATAAATACCAGTTATAACTTACGATGATAAATTGAACCAGTATTACGTGTTTAAACTTCAGATATTTTCTTTAAAAACGACTGCATTACCTGGTACATAATAATTAAGTTTAAGGTATGTTTGCATATATTTGACAAATGGATTTTACGATTAAAATTAACTAGAAAACTTTTCAAAGTGCATTCTCATGTAAAGCATTATTTATTTTGTGCGAAACGTACGTTTGGTTTACGTTTCTGTTTCCAACATGTTTATCAGAGTTAAGTAGTGATTTAATTTTAAAGTTTGAAACTAATCCATGTAACATTGACACTTTGTTCAGGTAAAAATGCCTCCAAAAATCTTACACAACATATAAAATGTGAAGTTGTAAAATATGGCGAATGCGCCGGGTAACAAATGAATTAAAAAAGAAGTATTTTTAAACTAGTCGCCATATAAAATGTAGTTTTTGGCGTCATTCTTAAAGCATTAAGTATGGTAGGACATTTTTATTTCAATAGAGAATTTTTTTTTCTCTGCCAACTTTTGTTTGTTTTAAATTTAAGAACTTGTGTGAATGTTTGCTGCCAAGTTTGCCTTATTTTATGTTCTTTAGTTAAAAGTTAAATTGTTTAATTTAAAGTTAATGGGTTTGGCTAAAAGAATATTAGCCTTGTAATTTGCTGACTCTAGTGACTATTAAAACCTTGCCTCTTATCTTGTTTATTGGTATGGCAGAGAAATTTTGCTCTATAATGGGCGGTTTATAAATGATTTTGTATTGTTTCTCTAATATTATTTATTTTAACAGAATGTGTGCAAATTCTACCTATTTTTTCATAAAAAAAACTTTAACTTTAGTCACTTAGTATTGTTTACCTGAACTAATTTATCTTATAATTTGAACTACTGCTAGGTGTAATCTAACCTTAAAAAATGACAAAATATACATTATTTCGATGATTTAGTGTATGGGTGATTTGATTCTTTATTCACTCATAAATAAACTTTAAACGGGAAAAAATAATTTATTCAAAGTGATTTATAAACCCCCTATAAAGCAAAGAAATAATTTCTTATACATTTACCAACTATATAAATGGCTTCTCTTAAATTAAGGTTTCTGAATAATACTACAAGTATGTAATTGTAGTGTCTCTCTCTATTTTATATTGTTAACATAACTATGTTGCTGCTCTTATTCCTAAGCATTATTACTATGAGTTTTTAAAGTAAGATGAAAGGAATTTCATATTTATGCAAGGATACGTACGTTTATAAAATGGCTGCTTTTCACTACGCAACCTAACTTGCTTAAGGCATGATAATTAACCAGTATTACAAACATTGCGTTGTATTTTCCAGAGTATTTTCCTCAAAGGATACCGTATTGCTGCGCTCTACTTTTTGTTTTTTGTTTTTCTTACAATGCGCCAGAAAAACTAGTCTAGTCAGTTCAGAATAAAATACACAAATTGTTTATATTTTAATGATCTATTAGATTTTATAAAATTGTTGTATTGCATGTTTGTATATTTTAAAAAACCATATTCTTCTTGCAATAAAATTTTAATTGTCGGAGATTTAGAAAATGTCGCATTTTCTTATATACCCTATACCAAATTTCAAATAGTAGCGTAGAATATTGAAATCTTAATATTTACCTACACTTATGATTGACTATTCGCAATAAATTATTATTTAGGTGGCTGAAGGACCTCGGTCAATGGCCTTTTGAGTTTAACTCAATAAAGATATTTTTCATTTTTATTTATTATTATTTAGTTGTATTTGTTTACACAATTAATTTATTCGGATACTTTTATGCTGAGTAAGCTTTAATTATTTTGCAATCAGTAAAAACATTTATTATAATTAATTATTAATTGGGTGTTTATTAAGTTTTTATTGGATAAATAGGTAGGTACTTAGATTAATTTTATGTAGTAATCATGGTTAATTAATTTTAATAAAATTTGTAAAATTTTAATTATTTGTCATTAACTAACTGGCTTATTGTTTTTTTTATTAGACTGTTGGTAATTAAATTTTTCAATTACATTTTGCAACGTAGAGTAAGCTTTAAAAACCTTACAATTCTTTTTTATTATCCCCAATTATAAATTCTTATTAATTAACTTTTGCAACAACTATAACCTTCAATTTTTAATTAATTTTCAACTTTTCTTAAAAAATTTAATTAGAGGGATTGTAAAATAGTAGATACAAAGCCACTTACTATTAATTTAACAAGAAACATTTTGTAAATAAACTTTAAAATTGTTAACATCTAAGATACCTAATTAAATAAAAATTATTTGTAACCAAAATAATTTCTTGCAAGTTATTATTTCTCAAAATATTATGCTTTAAAGTTTCACCAAAAAAGCCCTTTTTTAAGTTTAATATTTTTTACTTTCCGAAAACATTTATGCTTTGAAACTTTTACTAATAACAGTTTATAAGGTGCATAATGAATTTATAACCAAAATAATTTCTTGCAAATTATTATTTCTCAAAATATTTTCCCTTGAACTTTTACCAAAGAAACAATTCTTTTAAGTTCAATATTTTTTACTTTCCGAAAACATATATGCCTTTAAACCTTAACTAATAACATTTTATAAGACGCATAATGAATTTATCATTAGGTAAAATAGAGTTTAATTAAAGAAACTCTAATTTGTAAAATGGCGAATGCGCCGGATTAGCATTGCTTGTTAACCAAGTAAAGACAAAAAATATACTTCTAATTATGTAATATTATATTTTTTAATTTTGATGATTAAAGGTAACCATACACTTAGAAATTCATTTATATTTTAATGAACAAGGTTCAGGCTTATTTGATGAGGTCGGATATATAAAGCTCCGGAACAAAATTACAGGTAACTCTCAATTTACCCTGCCAGAAGCATATCTGGCACGGGTTTGTTTCTAATCCACATTTTGTATGTCTATAAACATTATTTAATTAAATACTTGAAAAATAAAAGCATTCAGGTATGTATCTTTCCCAAGATGTTTCCTTTGACAAATCGTTATAATTCTCCTAATTTCGCCATATTAATTTTTGTGCCACCTTCAGAATTCCAAATATCGTTCTGTGTAAGGCTATGCAAAAATTAAACATCTAATAGTTTTTTGATAAATTGGTTCGATTTAAAAGGTCATTTTATATCTATTCACGTGGTAGAACACAAAATAGAAATATTTTTGCGGCTTTTTGTTATAGCTTTTAAATAACA
Source organism: Cartodere bifasciata (assembly GCA_963920755.1). Taxonomy (NCBI): domain Eukaryota; kingdom Metazoa; phylum Arthropoda; class Insecta; order Coleoptera; family Latridiidae; genus Cartodere; species Cartodere bifasciata. The sequence goes on along the minus strand of OY987196.1, from coordinate 16,724,881 downwards.
AATCTACAATTTAAATGTTAAAGCTGCTTTAGATGAGAAACGGAAAAGCACGTTTACATTTTAATGGCTCCAAGTATGGACGAAAGAGGCATTTAAACGTTTGTTTGTTTTTATTGTGCATTTAATTGGATTAACATTTTTAACGTTTTATTGATTAAGGGTTTAATAAATGCTTAACCATTGTTGTAACTTTTATCAGCCTCGGAACATTAGTAAGTTTTTGGATCGAAACCTATTTATTTTTATGATATTATCATTTTTATAGGTTATTTTTATAGTCTTCGTAAATATTGATGATAATGATCGCCATTTAATATAATAACACATTACCTATATGCATTTAAACCAACGATGACAACAGAAAGCAATATTTTAAAAGCCGGGTAATAAAAAATAGCTTGTCTACCATAATTGAAGAAAAATAAACATTTCAATTTTAAAACTAGGTCATTTTAGATATTTATCGACATATTCACAAAACATAAATCATTGCCCTAATTGTTAGATATAAAATAATGAAATCTAAGATTAAGGTACCATTTCTTATTTCTTAAGCTTATAAGTAATTGATAACTGTTTTGCCTTATTGGGGGTTATCAGAATCACGAATTAGTACAGTCAATCTGTCCCAAATAATGAGCTAAAGAATCCAAAGTAAACAATAATAATTTTACTAGTATTTGGAATTAAAAATTAAAAAGGTGTAAAAAAGAGCAATTGATAAACCATGGTTTTCACAAAACAACATTTTATGATACACTTGTCAACAGGAAATCCCTGTCGATACTATTCAGTTTAACCATCCAGTTCAATTTTCCTGAAAATTTATCCGAAACAGCACATCTAAATTAAGTTAAAAGATAATTAGAACACTTGAGCTAGAATGGTGAATTATATTCAACGAAGCATGCCTAATTGCTGGGTTAGGAAATGATTTGATGTATAGTTTGAATCCCCGTAGAAATATAACAAGAGCTGCACGTTTATTGATCCTAAGGATTAATACTCCAAAATGTTTTGAAATCACGCTTATGCCATTTAGAGGCGCCTTCACAAAATAGGGGTTTGTCTCTTAGGCGCCTTGAAAATTCGTATTTTAAGGTCTTTCATCTTAATTTAAATTAATTATTTCCATTTAACCTTATTATTTAAATGGGAAATTTAATTACTTTTAATACAATTAATTTTTTTATTTAGAGTCAGAGTCAAAAGGCTTAACTTTTATGTTTACAAAAATGTCAAGAAGCATAGGAACTGTGTTATGTAATATTGGTTGCCTAAAATCAACAAAAAACAGTACTCTCTGATCATTGCTCAGTGGGTTTATAAGAGTTAATTTTAATCAGAAATTGTGCTTACCAGCAACATAAATAAACAAGGCACAAGTTGACATAATCTAAAGGTCCATCAAAGAGCGTTTAAATACAGGATTTTGGCAATTTAAAATGCAAAAAAATAGTGCTTCTAAATTCCCAAAATTCTGCATTTAAACGCTTATTGATGGACCTTTAAAATATTCAAAAGGATCAACTTATATGTTTACAGATTGCAAACATAATAATATAATTAGAGTTCTATCCATCAAAAATTTATTTTAATTAGACATGAAAAAGTTTTCTGAAAAATTTTTGCACTACGATAAAAATGATATTTTTAGATATTGTAAAGCTTTTGTGCCTCCTTTTAAGTTGTTTAATCTTGTTAGCAGTAGATATGTAATTGTTTTGTAAGTAGCCATAATATAATTAAAAATCCCGCAGCAGAAACGATTCAAACTCACATTTCACAGTAGTTGAACAACAGCAAATCTAATGCAGAAACAGGCGTGATAACACGGTATAGAATAACATTTAGCTCGGCAATACAATTTACAAAGGTTTAAACACAACAATGTGATGTATATGACGCTACTTTGATGTCTTTACATGGTCTATCCCAGTGTATCCAAATGGATAGTTAATTAGAAACTATTTAAATCACCCTTCCACCTATTTGCCCCAGGGTGTTTATTTTACAAACAACTACATCCATATGCATTACGGGTAAATAACTTTTAAGTTATTAACTTGGATAAATGTTTTGCATTGATGATGTTTTGCAGCTAGGGTAATTTCTCCAGGAAAACACGCTAAAAATAGGGCTTTGTACATCAACATGCATCTAAAGACTTGTCAAGAACAACAATTTGGGTAATGTTGATAAAGCTGTACTCTTGATGCATTTCCAGAAAGTTGAAAACAAATATACACACCGAACATAACATGTTTGCATGTACGATGTGTGTAGCGATATATTGTTGTTTATTTGCCACAATAAATTCCAATAATCACTTATTGATGGTCTAAAATACCCAATAAATCTAAAGATAATGCATCGAATTCTCTAATTTCAATAACAATTTACCACACAGCTATGGTGTTAGTTGACGACATTAATTCTAAAACGCTACATTCCGGGAATGATTGTCCATTTACCTAGGGATTACAAAATTTGATTAACAGTGATGGTCGGGTGAACACATATCACGTATTATTCAGACAAAGAAATGGTGTGTTTTCATCACGGTAATATACCTTTGAGCATCCTAAACTGACAATAATAATTATTCTGCTTCATGATGCTTCAAATGGCATAAAATTGTTTTGGTACATTTTGCGCTTCGTTAATTTTTCAGTAATTTGTTATGAAATTCACACCAAATTAACTGTTCTGAAAAAATTATTATTTAATGTTGTTTACCTTGTTTTAAGCACGTGTCTACAAAAAATTTCTTATTCCAGACATAGCAATTAGGCCAAGATAGTAATAAACTTGACCTATTTGTTTTTTCACTATACAGGGTGTCCGCGATCAATGTGCTTTTTTTTAATGGAAGATAGCTGAGAAAAATCCAAGACATTTGGTAAAAACCGTTTTTTGAAAAAGTGCCCCCCTTCGGAAATAACGGCCTTTAAACATGTAGACTAAAAACCCTTAATCGTAAATATTTACCAAACGATTTCACCAACCATCATGAAAGTTGTACTATTAATAAAGGTAATAAAAAGGGTCATTTTGAACCCATTTTGAAATTTGGGGCCCCCTTTAAAATGGGTTAAACACTAGTAGTGTTGATAAAAACTGCATGTAATTTCTTTACCTTTGAGAATTTTGTAATTTTATTTATTTTTTTAAATACCCCAATTTAAGTAAAAACTTTTTTTCCACTTGAAATTTCTGGGAAAATGTACCTTTTACGAATAAACTACCAAAAACACCTTTGATGTACCACAAATAAAAAATGCATCTTATTATTTCTTTTGCAGAGTAAAAATCTATCTACTATCTGGGCCTAAAAACTTTTCGTTTTATATTTTGTCAAATTAAAATGGATACACTAGCGTCCACTTTTAAATTCATTCAAATAAAATTTTTGATAAATTTTTATACAAAATATCTATTTGAATTTGGGATTGACAATATTCTTTTGAGTCTAAATTTATGAAAATTTAAACGAACAGATTTTGAATTTGCAAGTCATACGTTTCTTTGCCTAATGATTCTTTACGAGCTAGTGGAGCAACAAATCTTTATAAAGATGTCCTATTTACGATTTATTATTTGCACAACAAAAGGACAAATGAAATTTGTTTTGTAAATCGAAAAAGAAGAACCACGCCTTGAAAGTTGGTCAAGCGTGTTATTGGAAGGACAAAACTGCCCGAAACCTGGTGTAAGTAGATGTCCAACCTAAGCCATTCATTTAAGGAAGAGCTTTGATGCTGTCGCGTTCACAAGTAGTGCTGATGGCATTAAATCTTATGACGGATTTAAACAACCTTTATACCTCAACTTGAACTTCCCTATTACCTTCGTATTACCTTGCATCTTAAGCTAAAAAAAAAAACACATTTTATAAGGTTTAGGATACTATGTTACAGCGCCAAGGTATTAATTAATTGCTGTATAAACCCCACATTAAATCTTTCTTTTTAGAGCGTCTTAAGTTTAACGATATTTAATTTCAACTTATATCTTTTCTATATCATATTTTGTAAGAGGATTTTGATACAGAACGTATTATAAAGTTTAGCGCTTAATATAAAGTGGGGAGGGAATATACTTACCTACTTAAAAGCTTTAAAGTGTTTGATAGGTAAAAGTGATGCTTAAACGAACCTGAAACTAAAAATAAAGTATTAAAATAATTACCATTATGTTAAAATGTTTTTAAAATATTAATATTTTACGATGATAATAAAATAAATAAAAATCTTCATAAAAACTAAGATAATACAAGACTAAGGACGATTTATAGAACGTTACTTTCACTTTACTTCCGCTTTACTTTGGCGTAACTTTACAGAAAATTAAATAAAATACATGGGAATGTATAAGCAAATTTATACTTTTTAGCGCTACTTTGCTGATTCATTTAGCTGTAAGTCGTACTAAGTCGAAAGCCGAGCTTGGCCGATTATGCGCAAAATTTGCAAAAAGAGATATTCACCCTTATTGTCAAGGGTAGTGATTACGGAATATCGCTTCGTACGAAACCTGTTAGGTCTTCTTATATAGGTTTCGTACGAAGCGATATTCCGTAATTACCGCCCAGGTGTAAATAGTCAGAAGTCGCGAGTTCAGACACATGCGTGTAACTGTTCCTAATTTCACGTAACTTTACAATCTATAAATTAAGCAAATTTGTTAAGTTACGCGGAAGAGAAGTTACGCCGAAGTGAAGTGAAAGTTACGTTCTATAAATAACACTTAAGTTAAACTAAGTTTGTCACTTGATGTTGTTATTTTAGAGCATTCTGTACTTAAGCAAGAAGATTACATACTTCGCTAAATGGAAACACCAAGTGAAATGTATGATTGTGTTTTGCATGCACCTTTAGAAATACGAATATATGAAATACATTTTTTCATTTAAAATGACAAATTGAAATACAATAAATTTTCCAACCTACTGAGTTATTAAATTGCTACCGCGGTACCGAGATGTGTATTATATTCGATAAATGACATCAACCAAGCTCGAAACCAACTTTCGTTTCGCACATATTGCTACTTTTAGATTTGGAGATTCTATATACTCTAATATAGCAAAAGTTACGGTTCAGTGTTTCTTCGTTTTTGGTAAATAAAACGCTGATGCCCCAGGAATCTCTTAAGAAAATGTTGTTTTAATGTAACTTCTGTTGGTTTCCAAAGAAAAGTTCATTTTCTCCAAATACCCCATGGCACTTTAACCGCCTTTTTATGTACTCTCAACAAATTTTATTTATGCATTACGGTCATGAGTTTTACTATTTTGGCGCAAAAACAAAAATAAGCGAAGGTCACTTGAATGTCGGCTAATAGAATAAAAAAAGGAATCTTATTTAAAATGTTTTAAAACATAAAAGTCAATAATTTGGTAAAAATACTAAAGGGGTCTTTGTTCACATAATTAATAAAAAAACATCCCGTAAAAATTAAAAATGACAATAATTAATGATTAACTTTTACTAGTCAGAAGTAGTAAGAAAGTTTTCATGTTTGGAATATAAAACAAACTTTTCAACAAAAATAACGTGATCGCGTGATTAAGAAACAAAAAAGTTATAAATGAAAATTTAAATTCTTACACAAAAAATACACAAGATGATTTTCCTTGTTTAAAATAGATTAAAGTTGGTATATGCATGATAAATTACAAACAATATTAGTAATTTGTTTCGTTACCTATGTTGTGGTATGAGTTTCACGCTATACATATTCTTTTTAAAATTGCTTTACATTTTTTTAAATTCTTTTTATAACTTTATTTTGATAGACATTATTGAAAAAAGCGCAACCCAAATAAACGGACATTTATTATACTCTTCGCAAGACTAGGTCCGAAGAGTATATTGCAATCGATCAGAAAATCCTAAAATCGTCAATTTTCGTCGTAGAGCAAAAATTTTTGCAGATTCGTGCGTTTCATGACTTTTTAAGATTTTCATTTTTTGTCCGTCCGTCTGTCTGTCTGTCTGTCTGTCTGTCTGTCTGTCTGTCGGTCACGTTTCTTGTGGTCACGCTATCTCAAAAACCAAAAGTGATATCAAATTCAATTTTTTAGGAAAAAACTACCTCTATAAGAGGAAGAACCCTATTGTTTTTGGCAAGAATCTGAAAACTACAAAGCCCCCTTTTGTACCCCCCAAATGAAAAAAAAATCGTAGCTCAACTATTATTAAATTTACAAAAAAAATTATTCGACATAAAACATAGGAAATTTAATTCTTTACAAAAAAGTATTCTTAAGTTTTTTTTGTCCGACCCCCCAATTACCCCTCAGTTCAAAAAAACCCTCTATCTCTGTTATTATTCAATCTACAGAAAAAATATTTTTTACAAAATTAAAGAAAATTTAATTTTCTATTAAAAATGTTGATTCATTATTTGTTAAGTTAACTAGTAAGGTTAAAAAAACTATAAAATAAACTATTTTAGTAGCAAAAAACTTCTAAGTCCGAATAGTGTCACGCGTCATTCAAGTAGGCCATGCCAAAAATATTTTAAACTAAGAAACAAAAGCAGCTGTCAGAACAAATAACCTCAAATATGTTAAACGTCAGAACTGACGTTTATCTTCTTCGTTAACGAAATTTTTCGTGTTTTCTGTTAATAGTTTGCACTCTTCGCAGAATAAAAAAAATCAACTATTATCCCATAATAGTTTTCTTGCGAAGAGTATACCATAGAATGTGTAGCAATTATATAAAATGTTGATTTAGCTTTGATTTAAAACATATAAAATTACACTTCTACCGAATCCGAATTCTACTCGAGCTACTCATTTGCGAAGAGTAACTTTTACGCGTTTCGACTTCTACCCGTTTCGATTTCTACCCATTCTAGTTTTCTATACAATAGTACATTATTTTACGATTCAATTAACTTAGGATGTGAAGTGCCTGTATATTTCTATACAGGGTGTTCCAAAATTAGCCCATAAACGTGATGGTACGTTATTATGGCATGTCTATAGGAATCTCCTATACCTTTGGAGATATGAGTTCTCGAAGTGCCATAATTCAAACGCCACTACTAACAAAGAAAATAGTTTTATACAAAGCCACAGTCTATCTTAAACCATTTCACCATTTGCTTATCTTTTAAATGGTCTAATTACATTTTTATAATCAATTTAGTTTTACAAAATTTACATGAAATGAAGCTGACAATAATGTCAATAAAATTTAATGCAAAAGTGTATGATTAAGACTCATAGATGGGATTTTTAGATGTATTTTCCAAGATGCGTTGCCGAATTTATGCAATTTTGTTCGCATTTTCCTTAATGAATATAACAGATGGATTTTTTTAAACAATTCTTTAGGAATTCCTAAGCATGCCCCAACAACGTTCCATCGGGTTTATGCGCCAATTTTGGGACACATACAGGTACTTTTTGACAATGTTTTAAACTTTTTATTCCCCTTAAATTTTTAAAAGTTAAAGTTATTGGTCATTGATTATTTATCAAATGCACAATAAAATTCTGACTGTACATTACAAATTATAATTTATGTTAACCTCATTTTAGGCTAATGTCTACAAATGTCATTTGTAAAGGAAAAAAATAAAAAAGTAATGCAGTTATGTTTGAAAAACAGGAGAAAGAGCAGAATTTAAAGCGGCATCATTAAACATAATTAAAAAAGCAAACACGATTTAAAAGTCAAATGCATTTCTTTGCAATGAGAGTTTTTTTATTGCATTGTGAGGCTTGATTATAGAGTGCCTCGATGTCATTTTGACAGATATTGTCGCCTTATAGAGTGACGACATGCATCATTCTTTCTCTGTCATACAGATAACGTCATTAATTGTGATTGTAAGTTGTAATTGTTGTCACTTTGGCTATAACGTTGATGACGTTATCTGTATGACAGAGAAAGAATGATGCATGTCGTCACTCTATAAGGCGACAATAATTGTCAAAATCATTGAGGCACTCTATTGATTATACACGGAAAAGCACGATATGTTGATGTTTCTTTAGTTTTCCTTTTGTCAACAAATATGTATGACTAACAATACAAATTTGAGTAATTTGTAATTCCCAGGTACAACATACTTTTTTAATTTTTATGATACTTGCAACATTGATTTTTTTTTAATATAAATAATTAAACGTTGTTTATATTTTAGGTGCTAACATAGATCCTAAGACATTATTAATAAAAAAAGGAGCATTATTGAAAATATAGTTTGTATAGATTATTTAAAAAATACTTGTAAAAAAATATATATAAAAAAAAACAGCATTTTTCTACTTCCACCTTTAAAATGACACTTAATGCACCACTTGATTAAACCTAAAACAATCCTTTAGCTATGTCTTGCAAGCCGTGGGTAAAATGGAATTTTATCCACTGGGTGAAGCAACAAGCTCTTTACCCACGGGTCAAAGTTAGCGTTACTCGCAGATAATTATTTATTTTTATTGTCAAAAACAAATAATTTGGTGTCTTCTTTTAGTAAAAATGTATTCTAATTAAAGTTTTAGTCGCTTGCGATCGTGTTTTAACAATTCGTAAATAAGATTGTTTATAAAACTTGGTACGAAAACTACTATTAAACACTAGTAGAGGTGTTTTGTTCGTTCCAGGACATCTCCCGCCAATTTTTAAAAAATAGAAAACTGTAACCGAAAAATGTCGGTAAGTAGGAAACTGTAATACCGACTTACCGACATCCGGTCTGCGCCTGCGTCAACAGGGCACTGTGTTACCGGCCTACTGACATATGGTCTGCGCATGCGTCAGTGCCCTGTTGACATAACCTGAAAAAAAAAAGTCAGACATGCAGACACCCAAATGACAGCTGTCAAAAATGATATTTGTCACAAATGACAGCTGTCAAAAACAGACATACAACTGACAGGTACACAAGATGGCGGCCACCAACCTAACCTAAAACACACACATACAACCAATCATACTTACCTACCTACGACACATCCTACCAGCTTGAAGTCTGCAGCCCGACTGAAATTTGTTGATCATCCACCTCCTTATATAGTTTCGCATCCCCACCATGTGACCTTGATTTGACCTTATCAGCTGATAGCCTGAAGCACGACTGACGACTACCGATCAGCTTCACTTCCTTATATAGACTTTCCCGCCAAATTCTCCAATTCCCCGCCACCATGAATACATAACCTCACTTTTACATACGCGACAGTCCCACGATCCTACCACCTCGAAGTCTGCAGCCTGACTGAAATTTGCTGGTCATGCACCTACTTATATAGTTTCGTATCCCCACCACCTGGCTATTTCGTACTGCGCATGCGTGGTAGCTCGACCAATCAGCTGTTAGTATTGTGACCACGTGACCACATGGTAGCCATGTCATGTGACCACGTGGTAGCCGCGTCCGACTACTGCGATCAGCCGGCACCTATAACATCGTGCAGGACCGAATACAAAACGAGTGACGTCACACCAGCTGTTTGCTGATGTTGTTTACATTCATGAAATTCCGACTTTGCCTGTCAGGACTGGTCTGTGACGTCACACCAGCTGTTTGCTGTTGTTTACATTTCTTAATTTTTTCGATTTTGCCTGTCAGGACTTGTCTGTGACGTCACACGCAGCTGTGTATTATTGTTATGCTGGGAATAAGATATGATTTGTCGAAGCTGCCGTGGCCCTGTTGGTATATCGGTATAGTTGTAAGGCGGATAGTGCATTCTATGCTGGTTCGATCCCCCAATACGGCAGCTTCGTTTTTTCTTTTTCTCTTTTTTCATTTATTTATTTAATTTTGAATTTTTTAACGATCGCAAATTTTTTTAATCTCGATTAGTTTGAAAGGTATCTAAGGTAATTATAATGTGCATACCAAAAATGACATACCTTTCGTAAGCCCCTGCGCCCCGTCAAGGCTCGAGATTTTGCAGAGGTGCCTTCTCTGATCTCTTTTTTTCATATTTTTTTTGTTTTTTTGTTTTTTTGTAATTTTTTTTTGTGGCTTTTTTATAATTTTAATTTTTTTTTTGTGATTTTTATGCTTTTTTAATTTTTTTGTGATTTTTTTCATAATTTTTTACCCCTTAAGTCCTGATAAGAACTAAACTAAATTAAATTTTTTAAGTAAACTTTGTGAAATCCACAGTGCTAAATTTATTACATTATTTAAAGCACACTTTCGTAAATGTTGATGTCTGAAACAACACGTTTTAGAAACAATCAATGTATTTAGAGCTGGACAATTAAACGAATCTAATGATATAACGACAAAACCAAACTTTTGAAGATGTTTTTTCTTTTCTAAACCTTTAATAAGAAAAAAACCCTGAAAATTTGAAAGTATGTTAAAAAGTTCCTGCAATGTAATAAAGCCATCTTCCCATTTGATACCGTGCAAATTATTCAGCACCCATTGATATTGCTTACGCTGTTTATAATTTAAATGTTCTATAGCATAGGGTGGTTTTATTAACCAATGCTCTTGGTACTCTCCATTTACGGAACAAATGGCAAACTCTTTAATAATAAATTCATTATTATTATCTTTAAAGCCCTGAAAGTCTACTACATACAACATTTTTTATCAATATGGTTTACAAGCGTTTATAGCCAATGCCAGTGACCATACATAAATATGAAATAATCTGGTGAAAACGAGCTCCCATATATAGGCTTTATTGCTTAGACATAATTAAGAGAGATGTAGTATAGCGCCATCTATGAACAGTGGCGTAAATTATTATACTATCCGCCGTACATTACCGGTAAAGGGACTATATTCAACAACTCTGTTATGAACAATTAAACAATATGCAGCTGTATTTGCTGGAAACATGGTATCTGCTTCAAATTCTAATCTGACATCTATGGATCCCGTCTTAATAGAATCCGATTGTTTGGAACAATCTAAAACTATTAGCGGTGTTTTTCCAAATTCACATCTAGAAAGCAATGGAGATGGATCTGTGTTGGGGTAATATGACGATCTGAATGCGGCATACATATGGTAAAGTAAAGCAAAATGACCCTTAGTGAAATCCAAATTTAGATCATCGTATGGGTACACTTTGGAATTTAGAAATAATTTAAGATTTGTAACATTGCAGTGATCGAATTTGCAGGCCAATTTTTTATTCTCATTTTTTCGTGATGTTTGAAAACCTATAATTACGTAACGTGGCTTTTCAATTTGTGTTGTCGTTTTGACACACCAAATATGATTACGATTTCGTGGTAGTAAAGGATATTCGTATATTTCCCAACTTCTGAAATTTAGGTTTAATACAAGACCAGTTTCCAAATGACGTAAAAGTGTAAGTTTTTGACTTGGGGAAACAGTAACATAAGGCATTTTTAAAAATAATTTTGTCAGTGAAATTTTACCTTTTGTAATTCGGTTATCATCATCAGGTATAGATAAGTAGCAATTTTCATCTCTTCGTGATCGCATAAGAATTAAGTCTTGTTTCATATTAACGATTACTTTTTTATGATCATCGGCAAAGCTGAGTAGAAATGCCAGAGGAATGCACACATTAAAGTATCCTTCTTCTGTTATTTCAGTATAACTGTATTCCGAAGATGATCCTAATCCATAGTTTTCGATTATGTGCTTGTCATTCATCGAATGTGTTAAATATCCTTTCATTGTAGTGGTAAGTCCAAGGTTTCGTACACGATCAATTTCTACGCCATTTAATTCATATCGTATTTCATCAAAAAGAAAAGCAAAGGCGTTATTTGTTAAACTAATGGTATCATCTGGATTTTCATTATTTTCTTTGGTAAATTTACCTTCAATGTAAATGTAGCTTTGCCATGGAAGTGTATATATATCTTGATGTTGAATAGAAATCACAATTTCATCTCCGTGGTCTAATGATGTTGAAGCAAATGGGTAGTGAGTATGATATTCGATACCCTCAATACCTTCATCCAAAGTGGAAGGTTCCAAAACGTTAAGAAGTGTCATGATTTGTTTTTTTTACTTAATTACTGTTGTGGTACTTCCTTATATAGAATTAATTATAGAATTTCCTTTAAAAACAAAAGACATAGAAACCCGCAGTATGATGTTCCAGGACGTTGATATCTTTTCTTGTTCCACGTAATTTTTAAATTTTTTAAATAACGTTCTAGTTCAATTGGTGGGGGTTTATTTCCGATGCTATTAAAATAGCGGACACACTTACCACTTTTTATGAAGCACACCCAATGAAATCCATCAGATGTCTTGAGACATATTATAGCTTTTTCGTTTGGTCTTGGTTTGATTGGCAAATTATTTAAATCGTAAACACCCCGAAAATTCTTAATAGACATTAATTTTACTAAATATTTTAAGTCCGTGTTTGATGTGGTCCAATCGGTTGTTCCAAATTTTCCACCAATTTTTTTCGGTGGTTTAATTACACGAATTCGTTTTTTCATTGTGGTTAATAATTTTTTTTTTCATTTGTAGGTAGGTACTTGAGTACGAGGTACTTACTTTTATAGTTTTAGGTTCTTTGCACTTTCCCACGTGTTGCGTGATGAATCAAATCCTAACCATTTTATCAGTACCTTATCACCTTTTCGTTTAAGTACTTTTTCAACAAGATATACATCTGGATGTTTGACCTTTTGTATTTCTTCTTCATAGAAACCACCTTGGATCGGATTTCCTAAAGTATCCGACAGTAAGTAAGTAGTTGGTTTTGTTCTTTTAACCTTGGTAATACGAAAAATTTCTGTTGTCCAAGATGGTGTGTAACCTTTTGCAAACTGCGAACGATATTTTGAAAGTCTTACGTGGTCATTAACCGAGTACTTGGGTTGACGAGTCGCACTTGTTGTAGTATAAACGTTATTTAACAATTGTCTTTCTATGCTTTTTCCCTTCACAGCAGATGGTTTCATATTTATTGTACTATGAATTGTAGTATTATATTGTTTTAATAGGATCGGTAAATATTTTACCCATTTGTAGGATCCTTGTAAACTAAACTGTTTCCATAAGTGATTTTTAAGGGTTCTATTTAATCTCTCGGCCATACAAGCCTTAATGTTGCTATATGTCGAATAATGATTAATATTATGTTTTGATATAAGTTTTGAAAATGTTCCATTAAAAAATTCCTTTCCTTGATCAGTTTGTAAATGTTTTGGCGTTCTCCCTGATTTCAAAATTCGGGAAAATGCATTTGCCACTTCAGATGCTGACTTATTTTTCAATGGCTCTGCCCAAGCATATTTTGAAAATCCATCTATATTAACTAGTATATATTTATAGCCATTATTTTGTCGAGAATACGGTATCATTTCAATAAGATCAGCTTGCCAAAGATCGTCGATACCTTTTAAAATTACAGGGCGACGTTTAAAATTTCTTCTTGCCGGTTTATGAAGTTCATTTACAATCTGTTGTTTGGCATCCATTTATTTTCTTTTATACGGAAACAGTTTAGAAATCACACGTGTATATTTTTTGTTATTTAGAAGTCTGTTTACTTTTCCAGTAGGACTAAAACTTTTTTTATGCGCTTTTGTAAGTGATAACATTTTTTGATATGTTTTCCATTCGGATCTTTCAATAGATTCTGTTCCAGGTTGCTTTAGAAACATCAGCTTATATAGACCCGGCGTTCCCAAAAATGTTGTATGTCCACCTACATTAATAATGTCATTGTGGATTTTTATTTCGGCATTACCCATAAGTAGACGCTTTCCATCGTAACGTACCCCGTAAATTAAGTCATATCCATCCATTTCATCATTTATTACTTTGTTTACATACTCTGATGCCAATAGTCCAAAATTTGATGTTCCATCAATTGAATGTTCTGATAACCGCTTTTTTGTTGTCGAATTATTAGTCGTACTTGTAGTATTTACAGTATGTTGCTTTGTTGTATTTGATGCTGAGGTGCAAGGCTTGGGAGAATTATTTCTGAGTGTTAAATTTCCTTGAGAAGTAAAAAATGACGTCGATGGTATTGGAATTAATGATGATTGGCCACTTTCTTGTTGAATTTCTGGTGTTATCGTGGAATTATGAGGTAAAGTTGTCCTTTTTGCATTTTGTTCTTTCTGTATAATATTTAACGGCATAGGAGATAAACTATTATGAGTATTAAAAAATGAAGTCGATGGTATTGGAAGTAAGGGAGAATGACCGTCTTTTCGGTTTGGCCAAACTGCAGGAGAAGAAAATATTGAATTTTTTGTAGGTGTTTGTTCAACACTTTTAAAAGTAGTTTCATTTGCACTACGCCCAGGTACATTGCCATCTTTATGACTATAATCCTTAAATTTCAGTGGAGTGGAAGATTCTTGAGGCATTTTAAATTTAAAATCTTCAATGCTGGTGCTGCTATCAAACGATTGTTTTGGATATTGCATATTATCTGTTATTAGTTTTAAATGTTTGGTAATTGGATTAAAAGTTCTATTTAAATATTCTTCATTTTCGGCCACAGTTCGTTTAGGTGTCAAGTATTTTTCTTTGATATTCGTTGTACTTTTTTCAATGTCATCAGCAAGTTTCAGTGAATCCATGTTGATAATTTTAATTACTATAAAGATGTACTACTACATCCTTATATAGACATCGAAACCACAGCGGTAACGTCCGTCATTTATATCCTTGTCTTTATCTATCACTACAAAACCATATTTACGATTCCAACAATGATCGCAAAGAGATTTGAAATTTCTTAAAGACATGTCAGAATTAACATGATCATCATATAATCGTTTAACATTTAAATTATCCTGTTTAAAAAGAATCAAGAGGTTAGCATTATCCCTTATTAAATGTTTGGGAATATGAGCATAACTTTGACAAAGGTAAAAAGCATCTACCCCACTGTGCCGTCCTTGACAATAATAATTACGTACATTGTCTTGTTTATCGCAAGCAATGTCATCAAATATAAAAATCGAATTTGACTTTGCAGAGCTTGGATGAGGAACATTGGCATTGTCATCGAAAAGGTGCAATCCAATTTCATCAATTGAATTTATAATCTTTGCAAGTGTTTGATATTTAGGCTGAAAAATGGTTTTACTAAATAGGTAAACGTTTTGAAATCTTAAACCATTAGGAGAGTAAATAAGTGTAAGCATCAAGTTGGTTTTTCCACAATTCGAAGGTCCACATATAATACATCGTATACTATTCGGCAAAAGTGATCCATGTCTTGAAGATCTTTCTTGATTCTCCGAATCTTCTATGTTCCATATAGGAAGTCGTACATTTTGTTTAATAAAACGCATGATTAAATAATCTTATAATATAATAATAAAGTTACGTAGAATTGAGGTTCCTTATATAGTTTTAGCAGTCTTGCATCCATGTTTCTTATGACTATTTATGGTTTTTTACCTTCTTTAATTGTTGGATACAAAAATCGAAATGCCGAGTAAATGTGTTTTTCAATCTTTGCTCCTGTTAAGACAATTTTTCCCGATCTAAATATAAGAAAAGTCACTTTAGGGTAACTTAGTTGAAATCTTAAACCGGGAAATAATTCTGGCTCGTATATACTATTTCGAAGGATGGCATGTAATTTGTGTAAATCAACTAAAAATTGAAGGTCACAACTTGCTGTTATGTTTTGAATTTTAAATTCAGTCAAATGTGCATTAAACCCCATTTTAATTATAATATTTTCAAATTCAGTACACGCCTTAAATGCATCACTTTCATTTTTTGTACCTATACATACAATTTTTCCAGTTTTAAAAACAAGTGCGGTACATTTTGGATTTTCTATTTTGATAATAGCATTATTCATCTTTGCATTGTACTTTGCCTTTTGATTTTGGGACGTTATCATCTTGATATCTAATGGAATACTTCGCGGTTGCGACGATATTTTGAATTTTTGGTTCCATATTAAAATATTAAAAAAATCTTATACGTCACTTCCTTATATACCTATCGAAGGCAGAATAAGTTGTTTACACTGCCGCAGACAAGTCGAGACTTGTTTGTGACGTCACGCCGATAAGAAACCAGATGTTGATAAGACACGTGTTTTGTATTCGGTCCTGCACGATTATATATGTATAAGACCCATGCTGACTACTAAATCAGTTTTATTCGTGACCTTCACAGATGTTGATAAGTCAAGTAACAGATAACAGCAGTTGTTCTAGAACATTCCACCAGATAACATTAGCAGATATAAACGCTATATAATATTCCTGTCAAGACTTGTCTGTGACATCACACCGATAAGAAACCAGATGATTGCTAGCGCGCATGCTTTGTATTTTGTATAGGTATATATATAAGATCTGGCTTGCTTTTGAATCATTATTCATCCGACTTCGACTTCGCCACCTACAAAGTGAAGTTAGAACGAGCTGATATATTTCTTCTGCGATATTGTTTAAGTACTTTGAATTACTTATTACGTAAAAAATGGATCAATTGTTTAACGATCAAGCCGACTTTGAACGAATTATTACGAAAATTTGTGGGACATGTGGTAAAGTATTTTCCAACACATACAACCGACAGCGTCATGAAGCCGTATGCCAACCTTCAAGTTCAGTTTCTAAAAGACATCATGAAGATTTGTTTCCTGATCAAGAACAATTTGAACGTGAAATTGCAAAAATATGTTCAAAATGTGGTAAAGTTTTTGTCAACGCGTCTAATCGCACAAGACATGAAAGATTATTTTGTAACATAGTGTACAATGGTACTTGTCAACATTGTCAACATAGCTTTACCAACTTGCATAACCATAGACGACATGAACAAGTGTGCGGTCAACCACAAAATAAAAATCGACGTACAGAACCGCCAGTAGACGAATTGTTAGCTACGTTACCCAATTCTGAAGGAATAGTACCGTATGAAACGGCATTTGCTAGTCGCCTAAAGTCATTTTTTCTGCGATCCGATACGAATTTGGACATGACGCAATTTTTGTTGTCCTTAAAGCAAAAAGTGCTTAATTTGTTAGAGATGGAATTAAATAGAAATGGTGCCATAAAGTTTAATATTCTCGTTGACTGTTTACTTCATAATCAACTCAGTGAAGAACTAAATGCGTCCTTTAAGACCAAAAATGTAGTGGTGGTTAGAGATTCAAACTTAGATGAATTAGTTGACACTTCCTTTGAAAAACTGAAGAGGGAATTAGAGGAGACACAGTTAAAAAAAAGTGGATGGGTACTATTAGCTGTGGATGGACTACGACTTCGCATAAACAAATACAGACCTCTTGGTGGTAGCACATATATACCTTTACCAAAAGCAATTGCGGACAAAAAGGCTTGCATAAATGTTGAAAATAATGATCAATATTGCTTTGAATATTCAATTTTGGCAAAGTTGATAAGGACACCACATGCCGAACGAGTTACTAAGTATACCAATTTAGTTCACCGCTACAACTTTGACTGTGTAAGTTTTCCAACACCCCTTGAAGACATCAAAAAATTTGAAAAAGTAAACAATATTTCAATCAATGTATTTGGCGTGGAAAAAGAAAAAGTTTACCCTCTAAAAATTTGTAATGAACAGTTGGAAGATCATAGGGATTTACTTCTTATTTCGAATAAAAGTGGCAACCTACATCATTATGTGTACATAAAAAACTTTGAACGTCTCGTACACACTCAACTTACCTTAAACCACGGTCGATTAGTGGTATGCAAACGTTGTTTCCAACATTATCATGTTAATTATAATGGAGAAAATAGAATGGTAATACACAAACGATCCGATTTTTGTATCCAACAATTAAAGAAGGTAAAAAACCATAAATAGTCATAAGAAACATGGATGCAAGACTGCTAAAACTATATAAGGAACCTTAATTCTATGTAACTTTATTATTATATTATAAGATTATTTAATAATGCGTTTTATTAAACAAAATGTACGACTTCCTATATGGAACATAGAAGATTCGGAGAATCAAGAAAGACCTTCAAGACATGGATCACTTTTGCCGAATAGTATACGATGTATTATATGTGGACCTTCGAATTGTGGAAAAACCAACTTGATGCTTACACTTATTTACTCTCCTAATGGTTTAAGATTTCAAAACGTTTACCTATTTAGTAAAACCATTTTTCAGCCTAAATATCAAACACTTGCAAAGATTATAAATTCAATTGATGAAATTGGTTTACACCTTTTCGATGACAATGCCAATGTTCCTCATCCAAGCTCTGCAAAGTCAAATTCGATTTTTATATTTGATGACATTGCTTGCGATAAACAAGACAATGTACGTAATTATTATTGTCAAGGACGGCACAGTGGGGTAGATGCTTTTTACCTTTGTCAAAGTTATGCTCATATTCCCAAACATTTAATAAGGGATAATGCTAACCTCTTGATTCTTTTTAAACAGGATAATTTAAATGTTAAACGATTATATGATGATCATGTTAATTCTGACATGTCTTTAAAAAATTTCAAATCTCTTTGCGATCATTGTTGGAATCGTAAATATGGTTTTGTAGTGATAGATAAAGACAAGGATATAAATGACGGACGTTACCGCTGTGGTTTCGATGTCTATATAAGGATGTAGTAGTACATCTTTATAGTAATTAAAATTATCAACATGGATTCACTGAAACTTGCTGATGACATTGAAAAAAGTACAACGAATATCAAAGAAAAATACTTGACACTTAAACGAACTGTGGCCGAAAATGAAGAATATTTAAATAGAACTTTTAATCCAATTACCAAACATTTAAAACTAATAACAGATAATATGCAATATCCAGAACAATCGTTTGATAGCAGCACCAGCATTGAAGATTTTAAATTTAAAATGCCTCAAGAATCTTCCACTCCACTGAAATTTAAGGATTATAGTCATAAAGATGGCAATGTACCTGGGCGTAGTGCAAATGAAACTACTTTTAAAAGTGTTGAACAAACACCTACAAAAAATTCAATATTTTCTTCTCCTGCAGTTTGGCCAAACCGAAAAGACGGTCATTCTCCCTTACTTCCAATACCATCGACTTCATTTTTTAATACTCATAATAGTTTATCTCCTATGCCGTTAAATATTATACAGAAAGAACAAAATGCAAAAAGGACAACTTTACCTCATAATTCCACGATAACACCAGAAATTCAACAAGAAAGTGGCCAATCATCATTAATTCCAATACCATTGACGTCATTTTTTACTTCTCAAGGAAATTTAACACTCAGAAATAATTCTCCCAAGCCTTGCACCTCAGCATCAAATACAACAAAGCAACATACTGTAAATACTACAAGTACGACTAATAATTCGACAACAAAAAAGCGGTTATCAGAACATTCAATTGATGGAACATCAAATTTTGGACTATTAGCATCAGAGTATGTAAACAAAGTAATAAATGATGAAATGGATGGATATGACTTAATTTACGGGGTACGTTACGATGGAAAGCGTCTACTTATGGGTAATGCCGAAATAAAAATAAAAAAAATCACAAAAAAAATTTAAAAAAGCATAAAAATCACAAAAAAAAAATTAAAATTATAAAAAAGCCACAAAAAAATAAAGAAAAAAACAAAAAAACAAAAAAAAGAGATCAGAGAAGGCACCTCTGCAAAATCTCGAGCCTTGACGGGGCGCAGGGGCTTACGAAAGGTATGTAATTTTTGGTATGTACTGCATTTTAATTACCTTAGTTACCTTTCAAACTAATCGAGATTAAAAAAATTTGCGATCGTTAAAAAATTTTAAAAAAATAAAAGAAAAAAGAAAAAACGAAGCTGCCGTATTGGGGGATCGAACCAGCATAGAATGCACTATCCGCCTTACAACTACACCGATATACCAACAGGGCCACGGCAGCTTCGACAAATCATATCTTATTCCCAGCATAACAATAATACACAGCTGGGTTTGACGTCACAGACAAGTCCTGACAAGCAAAATCGAAAAAATTAAGAAATGTAAACAACAGCAAACAGCTGGTGTGACGTCACAGACAAGTCCTGACAGGCAAAGTCGGAATTTCATAAATGTAAACAACATCAGCAAACAGCTGGTGTGACGTCACTCGTTTTGTATTCGGTCCTGCACGATGTTATAGGTGCCGGCTGATCGCAGTAGTCGGACGCGGCTACCACGTGGTCACATGACATGGCTACCATGTGGTCACGTGGTCACAATACTAACAGCTGATTGGTCGAGCTACCACGCATGCGCAGTACGAAATAGCCGGGTGGTGGGGATACGAAACTATATAAGTAGGTGCATGACCATCAAATTTCAGTCAGGCTGCAGACTTCGAGGTGGTAGGATCGTGGGACTGTCGCGTATGTAAAAGTGAGGTTATGTATTCATGGTGGGTGGTGGTGGCGGGGGGAATTTTGGCGGGAAAGTCTATATAAGGAAGTGAAGCTGATCGCGGTAGTCAGTCGTCAGTCGTGCTTCAGGCTATCAGCTGATAAGGTCAAATCAAGGTCACATGGTGGGGATGCGAAACTATATAAGTAGGTGCATGACCAGCAAATTTCAGTCAGGCTGCAGACTTCGAGGTGGTAGGATCGTGTGACTGTCGCGTATGTAAAAGTGAGGTTATGTATTCATGGTGGTGGGTGGTGGCGGGAAATTGGAGAATTTGGTGGGAAAGTCTATATAAGGAAGTGAAGCTGATCGGTAGTCAGTCGTGGTGCTTCAGGCTATCAGCTGATAAGGTCAAATCAAGGTCACATGGTGGGGATGCGAAACTATATAAGGAGGTGGATGGCCAGCAAATTTCAGTCGGGCTGCAGACTTCAAGCTGGTAGGATGTGTCGTAGGTAGCAGGTATGATTGGTTGTATGTGTGTGTGTTTTAGGTTAGGGTGGTGGCCGCCATCTTGTTTGCCTGTCAGTTGTATGTCTGTTGTTGACAGCTGTCATTTGTGACGACCGTCATATTTGACAGCTGTCATTTGGGTGTCTGTCTGTCTGCATGTCTGACTTTTTTTTTCAGGTTAGGTCAACAGGGCACTGACGCATGCGCAGACCATATGTCAGTAGGCCGGTAACACAGTGCCCTGTTGACGCAGACCGGATGTCGGTAAGTCGGTATTACAGTTTCCTACTTACCGACATTTTTCGGTTACAATTTTCTATTTTTTAAAAATTGGCGGGAGATGCGCCAGAACGAACAAAACACCTCTACTAACACTTGCTTGCCCGGCGCATTCGCCATTTGTTACAATAAATAAATTGTATTCAAGTTAATTTAATGAGCGTTTGTGTTGTAAAATGGTGGTCTGCTGTTAGGTTATAGCACACGTCATTATAAAGAAAAGCCATTATGTGCAATTTTTACAATGTGCTTTGTTTTCTTTTGCACTATTAACAAATTCAACTAAACTAGTTAGTCTTTGCGTTTTTTATTAACTACTTTGGAAAACTACACGCAAAACTATAAAACTGCTGACCCAGTTACTACCTATGTACCCTAGGCCTGTTATTAAAATTTAATTAATCTTGTTTTTTTGGAGATTGATATAAAACAAAAATTCAAAGTCTGCTATTAAAAGTATAAAAGTAGGGGCACGTTGTAACGTACGTTTTAGCAGGTAATTATTACTTTAGAGATGTCTAGATAAAAATAATAATGACAACATCTAGACACGTGTTGTGGTTTTTTAATGAAAAATAAACATGTTTTACATGACAATTAATTGTACAAATAAATTAACACATTTTACCATGTCAAATCAAAGCAGAAGCATCTTCTAGCATTAAAATGTTACACAGTTTGTGTTTTTTTTTAGAAATTAATAGTTATTTAACCATTAAAAAAAACGATTAATAAATGAGCGGTATTAAGAAGTGAGCGATCAGCGAGCTTGTTAATAAGTGAGTTTATTAATTGCCATTTATCATATGAACTGGTTACGATGGTTTTTTTGCACATCGTAGATCATTATTAAATAAATTATAAAATAAAACAGTTATTTCACCAACTAACAGAAACAATGCGTCCGCCATTCAAATTTATTAATGTTGAAGAAGAAGAAGAGCTGTCACGGAACGTATATTATTTGTGAATAGAAATTGAATGCTCTATTTCCTTAAAATGTGGTAAGGATCTGCTGCTCATTCTTTCCAACGGTAAGTATTTAATTTCTTTTGGTTTTTGTTGCTTGAACCCTAAATAAAGCTACTTTAACATCTGTAATTTAAAAACATAGATCGTAATTTTAAACATAGAAGAGAGTTATTATGGGCTCGTATTCATGCATTAATAGGGGTCATTAATCAACGATTTGGAGTGCGTTAATGAATGACTTTAGTAAACGATGTGCGAAAAAATCGTTTTAAATCACATATAAACAAATGTGGCCTACAAAACAAACAAGATACAGAAGTTAAATGAAGAGTGACCTGGAAAATTAGGTTAACAGTGAACAAAAACTTCAGTAAGGTAAGACAATAACTTATAATGCTGGTGCACGTCTGCTTTTTGTTTTCTTAATGTCCTTTTCAGTCGTAAGCAAAATGGATTACCCCGAAAGGCCAGATATTCTGTCTTTGTCGGACGTTTCCTACACACATACACTACTCCTGAGCAAAATAAAATATTTCATTTGACACTTGAATTCAAATTTCATTTTAAAACAGTAGCAAGTCTTGACATGACATCTGAACAGCTAAAGTAAAGCCATTTTGTTTCAGTTTTCTTTTTTATTCAAAAAGAGAAGAATAATGCTTGACAAAATTACTCATTACTTCCAAATTGGACCAATTTTTTATTATTTTAAAATGTGTTTTTTTTTCTGTCAATACTTATAATAAGAAAAGTGGTTTTGAAGTAAGGTAATATAAATAAATGTATCTCATAATGATAATAAATAAATATTGCCTTCTTTGGCAGTGTCACATAAAAATAAAAACATTTCTTTGAAGAGTCGCGTGATAGAATTTCTCTTTATAAGCTTTATTTAATAATGAAATAAATGGCCCATTTTGAAAGAAAACATTTTTCGACATCAAAAAAGAAATAAAACGATAAAATATTATTCCAAAGCAAATATTACTTCGTATGAAAGTAAAGCAGCTTCTTTCGTTTATTAAATACATGTTCAGCTGACGTAATTTTGGCAAATGGAAATTGTAGGATGTATAAAAATAGATGTTGGATTTTAATTTTAGCAGTTATTAATAATTACTTTAGAGGCACAATGTTATTTAACAACTTAATCAAATAATATCAAGAGTGGTCCATATAATAAAATTGCGGTCTCACAGCGCTATCGAATCCAAGTAGTTATACTACTCACTGAAGTCTGTCTAAACAAGTAAATATACTACTATTTACTTAAAAATGTTTTTAAATGTAGTTATTAATTAGATGATTAGCAGTTTGAGAGCTGTATAATATAGCTCAGAATTTGTGTATTTGTGCATGAACTGATTCAAATTGTTTTTATTTTTCTAGAAAAACTAAAAAAGTAACAAAAACATCCTATTTCCGTCATATGTATATCATTTTAATGAGCAGAATTTATTTCTTCAAAGTACAAAATGTTTCACTTGACAATTTACACACGCACTCATTTTTAAGTGTAATTACTTTTTTGTCCCCATGCAAAACATTTAAATCCAAGGATAAGTGTTAAAAAACATTAAGAAGGAAAGTAGGTATTTTTACGGTTTAGGTCCTTTGCTACAAGCAGACAATGCAGAAGCTTGTGGTTTAGCACAAAGCCTCTCTATTCGCAATGCTTACTGACTGTGAAATTGCGATGGCTGCGTTGCGGTTGCTGTTTATTTATAGCACTTTTAGCCACTTGCTGAATGACCACAATGTCAGTTTTTGCCCGGATTTGCATATCTAATGTATTATTTTATTACAAGAAGAATCTTTTTGTATTCCGTTTACTGAAATAGTGCCTAAATGCCCAATAAAAGAGATTACGCCTTCCTCTTTGCTTAAAATATGAAAGAAAATTTTAACTTGTAAAAGAAAGAAACATTAAAGAAATTCTTGAACTTAAAAATATACTTTAATGTTTTCTTATTTTAATAGTTAAAAGTTGTGGCTGAAAAACATGTTGGCAAAGAGAAAGATGCCAATTAAAATGTTTTATTATTTCAGTTTGCATACGCAGACATTAAAAAAACAAACGTTCTCGAAAGAAAATTGGAAAAGATTCAAATTTAATTGAAAAAAACTACCTCAGCATTTTTTAAACACTCTAATTTAATATTCTACCATGAGTTTGTAGTAAAAATACTATTTTGGTCAGACACAACTTTTTTGGGCAATAATTCTGCGATATTTAGACAATATTTATATTTGTGTAAATGAAAGCAAAACAATTTAATATGTATCTACAAAGAGATTTAAAGGGGGATTGCACAAATCTCCCTCTATTGATTTATTTTTGAAATAAACAAAAAAACCTCAAACAAATCATAAAAGATGGCACCACAGTTTACTAAAAAAATGAAACTTCTGTCAACTTTTTATTTTTTGGGTTATGACTTTGTCAAAAGACGTCAAAATATATAGGTCATATACAGGGTTGTACACAAAAATTGGTCATGTATTAAATTTTTCTTTTTTGTATAAAAACTACAAGGTATAAGTAAAAAAAGAAAACAACTTTTTTTTAAGGAATTTATTACCTATTTTTCATAAAATTAAGTATCTTACCTATTTGTTGAGTATCGAAACCAAATTTATTTTAAAAAAACTAACATTTTTAAAATACCTAAAATTGCAAAAAATTACTCGATTCAAAATTAAAATTAAATTTAATTTTGGTTCTTCTGTCGATGCAAATTAAATAATCCAAAACATGTTGTTGGTAATTTCTCTACAGAAAATAACGTTGGTCACTCCATTTTATTTCTATTTCGGGAAACCGGGGTATCACTGTAAAGTAAAGATGGATAAGGGGTTATTCCAATGACGCAATTTCATTTCTATTTCTAAGTTTATGGGCGACTTACTGTGAAACCCAGGACGTACCAGCATTCTTTGGGGCCCGCCCGCGAGATTCCCATTTTTTCTGTCATTTGGTTTGGTGGCCACAACCGATTGGGGGCACTTCCGCGCAGCGGGCCTTGCTGGTAGCGCTGAGGTACGGGTTTATCGGGTGATCGGGTTTATCCGCTCTGCTCAGTCTGCTCGGTGCGCAACCACTACTTCGACTACACCTTTTTCAACTGTAAATTCAAAAATATCACTTGTAAATTCCAGTTATCAAGTGTTAAATCCAAAGTATCAAATGTAAATTCTTATAGTCAAATGTAAAATCCAAATAATCAAATGTAAATTCCAACAATCAAATGCTAATTCCAAAGTATCACATGTAAATTCCAACTATCACATGTAAATTCCAACTATCAAATGTAAATTCAAAAATATCAAATGTAAAATCCAAGATATCAAATGTAAATTCCAATACTTGCAATAACATTTTAAAACACCATTATCTTACAAATAAAAAATACCATTTTAATTATTTGACATCTATTTGCAAAATTTGGTGTATATTTACCGTGATCTAATATTACAAATTCAAAGGGGCACCTTGGGATGGGGCCTATAAATCTGTCTCCAAAACTGATAGGAATTCGCTAATTAGGGTTTAACTATTTGGACCTCCAGTAATGCCACATTACCACAATTAAAATTCTATCCGGAATTTTTTTGATGTGATTGCATTTTTTACCAATCTTTTACTGTAGTATTTGCCTAGAAAAGAAAAAAAAAGTGGCTTTATGTACAATAAGACTTTCTTTGCCCCGTAGAAAAATTTAAACTTTTTGTTGGGGTAGTTAGCCCACCTAAAGGGGAGGACTGACGAAGAAAATAAGAGTTATTATTTTTTGATGTCCCGCTATTATTATCTCAGCATTTTCTTTTAGGTACTTATACTTTAAATAATTTAAAACTACAATTCAAATTAAAAAATTGGAAAAATATGGCTCCACTTGACGTAGTCATTTTTTGGGGGCGAAAAAAAAAATAAAAGATATATTTCCCCTTAAAAGAAAACCGTCCAGAGTCGAGATTTTTTTCAAAATTAATTTGTTCAAATTAAATAAAAAATAAAGATGGTGGCAACTTTAAAACTGAACACACTGTATAATATTTAATAAATATTTGTTTTGCTTAAATGTATTTACTTTATATGTACATAGATTGAAAAATACAAATACAGAAATAGTAAACCTTAAAACATTTAAATTTTATTTTGCGCTTTGGAATTTACATTTGATAATTTTGATTTTACATTTGATGTTTTGGAATTTACATTTGATAGTTGGAATTATCATTTGATGCTTTTGAATTTACATTTGATAGTTGGAATTTACATGTGATATTTTGGAATTAGCAATTGATTGTTGGAATTTACATCTGATTATTTGGATTTTACATTTGACTATTTGAATTTACATTTGATACTTTTGAATTTACAAGTGATATTTTTGAATTTACAGTTGAAAAAGGTGTAGTAGAGAGGTAGAGGAAGCATTAAGCAATGGCCGACTGTGGTGTCTAGTCAAGTTTGTATTTTTAAAATAGAATAATATATATCTGAAATATAATGCCAAAAATATTTTAGCTGCATTTGTTCGCGTAATTGTCTTTATTTTTTGATGATAAGATTCTTTACAAACGGGTGAAATGTGTGGAAAGGGAACAAACGAAATAAAATTAAAATTGATCTGGACTCGCCAGTTTAATAAAATTACAAACGTTTTTTTCTGCTTGCAAACCAGTAGGCATCTGTATTTGGTATTTACAAAATGTCTTTAAAAAGTGGTTCTCCAGTGTAGTGTTAATCAATGAATTTGTAGAATGTAGGATTAAAGTGTGAGGTTATGTTTACGGACAATGTTTTTTCTTTTGCTGCATCTTTTTTGGAAGATATTTGTATTTACAAAAATGAGCATTTTTAGAAACTTTAAGAAAATGATTGTGAAATTGCAGTAAGGACCTTCCTATGTCCCTATGTTTTAACGTTTTTAATTTGGTTAAAGGACACCTTGAGTGTTGGTTGTATTTAAAGTTGAAAGTAACTTACTTTTTAGGCCTTTTCCGTTTTTTCTCATTCCACCAATATTGCAACTTCTTATTTTTTGTATTTTTCTTTCGAGAATGGTACACTGGCCGGGATTTGTTCTTTCCTATTTTAAATACTTAGCTAAAATATAAAATTTTTAAATGAGGTTTTAGGTTAATTATACCTTTACTTACCTTGTACAAAATAGGATTAACCGAGGGATTAACTAAACAAACACCAATAATAACTTATAAAAAGATTTCGGAGTTTCTAAAGTATTTTCCAAGTCTGACGCCAAAACTAAAGGTAGATTTAGCGTCGTCAAGTTGTCCAAAACTAGGATTTTTTTCATTTTTACCTGTGATTGTTGGCTATTAATTTTTAAGGTTATAAAAGATTGTCAAAAATGACAAATATACAGGGGTTTTAAAATATTTATTTTAAATTTAAAAAAAATATAATAAATGAATTGAAAAAACAAAGCCCCAAACACTTAATCTATCAATAAGGTAAATGTCCCAGTTATCGACCGCGTACCAATTATCGACCACTTTTTTATATTTTTGCTTAAAATAAGAAACTAAGAGCTTCTACCACAAAGCAAATTA
The DNA here is from genome assembly GCA_963920755.1 of Cartodere bifasciata. NCBI lineage: Eukaryota > Metazoa > Arthropoda > Insecta > Coleoptera > Latridiidae > Cartodere > Cartodere bifasciata. Next base: position 16,697,280 of record OY987196.1, on the reverse strand, counting down.
TTTTATGTTATAACTTAACATTTTGCAAACAGATGGATATCAATTCTGCCAATTTGGATTGTAAAAAAAACCGTACTTTAATTTTTAACCATGTTAAGTTGAGCTTTGCGCAAAAAAGTTTAAAATTCTTAAGCAGGTAAGGTAGCCCTCTAGCAACATTAAAGGGCTTTTGTCCTAACTTCTCAATAGATAATATAATTTAGATGTAATTAAACAAGATTTAAAAGCTTTGTAGATGCATATTTTGTGTTTAAAATTAAATAAAATATGATATTAGGAAAAATAATAGGGGGGTCGATAATACGGCCACAAATTTTATCTAGTTCCAATTATCGACCGGGGGTGGTCGATAAATGGGACATCGCAATTATTTTTGAAATAAGCATAAATAATTACTGGTATATTGTATAAAGCCAAAACTAAAGTAAAATAAATCTAAATTATAATAACTTTTTCTAGACCAATTATCGACCTACCATTTTTTATCAAATAAACTTACAAATTAAACATTTGTTTTCCAGCATAAACCGACCGGTCGATATAAGGGACATTGAAATCATTAAACAAAAAAAGAATAAAACATATAAAAAAAAAATATTTTAGTCTCGCAAAAAATATTTTTAACTACAAAAATGTATACATTTTTTGGGGACCAATTATCGACCTACCTTTTTTTGACAAATAATCTCTCTAAAAAATTGTAATAGCTTGACAATTGGTATTAAGAATTACAGACTTTTTCAATAATTTTATTTAAAAGTTATAATAAAGAAAGAACTTTTTTAAATAAACAAGATGTAGACTAGGTACAAGAGGCAACACGAAAAAAAGAAAAAATAATTGCAAGACAAAGAATTTCGAAAACAGCAGGCTAAAAAAAAAGAACAAACAAAGTTTAAAAAAAATGAAATAAAAAGTGGCCAAAAGAATTCCATTTAGCCGATATTCAACCTCTTACGAACCTGCAACGACGAAGAAAAAGAACGACGCAGACGTTCCAATTTTATATGATAGTGAATTTGATCATGAGTCAAATGATCCAATTCTTGAAAACTCTTTTGGTATAACACATATTCAATAAAAGCTATGACCAAAAGTGAGTTAAACCAGAGGTGGCCCAAAGTGGTGGTTATTTTGTATTACGAACAAGATGACATAATCCGAACTATTCCCACTTTAGTATACGTGATCTCAACATTGAGCTCACAAAGAGCGGGGATATTGAGAATGAACCACCGTGATAAGGACTTCTTCAATTGTTGGACCAATTTCTTATCATTTCCCACTCATTGTAAGCTTAATGTTGAGATCATGTATGCCAAAGTGGAAATAGCTCGTAATATCAAAAATAAAAAATCTCAACAAATAAACAAAAGAAAGATGAATTGCCCGAAGTGAATGATTTTTAGAGTTAACTAGCATTTATTTTTTATTCATTTTAAAAGTTACATTCTTTTTTTTTTGTTATTTCCTAATTTTTTTGTGCAATAAAGTAATATTTTAAACAAATTGAGTTTTTTTTACAGTAGGTGCACAAAGATTTCAGATAAAATTAGGTGGTCGATAATAGGAACATTCAGCCGGTCGATAAATGGTACAAACGGAATAATAGCACTGGTCGATAAATGGGACAATGGTTTTTCTTTTTAATTAAATTTATTACTAATAATCAAGAAATTTGGTAAAATATCTCAGAACGTCAAATTCACGAAAATAAGTACTGAAATTCAATGGCGTTTACCAAATAATTATTGGGCCTTTTATATGCATTTGGCAAATTTTTAAAGTTAATTTGTGTGTCTTAAGGGTCTTAAGCGGTCGATAATTGGGACATTTACCTTAATTTTAGGGTGGAGCACAAAAACCAACATTTTTTCGAGATTTTAAAGGTTTTAATTTTTTTGATTGATGACAAAATCAAATTCCGCTAATTCGAAATATTTTGCAATTCCGATGCATCAATATCTTGTTAATGTCTATTCCATTAAATTCTGGATAACGTGTTCGTAGGTCGCCCCCTTGTGAGCTCAAGTTCCTCTTTGGCAAATTTCAAAACTGCGCGGAGTGCGCCCAAATCAAAATTAATGCTCTATCAGTGACAATCTTAAATTTTTCTTTAAAGACTTTCCTTAAACCAGCCTCTCCAATAACCGCTATTCTATTCTTCTTGCAAAATTGGTAGAAATAAAGTTTTTGCAGCAATGTTTTTCTTTCGATTTTAAATAGCACCACAATTGCTTCGTTTGGGGTATCACTTTTCCTAAATTTTTATAACTTTACATTAAATTTTAATTTATTTATCTTTCATTTAGAAATATTTTGACGTTGTTATGTAAATAAAAAAATTGAAACCAAATTGTTTACGACCACTTAATTTTTTTTAGCAAAATATTTTATTTTAAAATGACATTATTTTGGGTGACATTTTTTCTGACTTTCAGGTTGTGCTCTTTGAAACTTTGGGGTTTTTTTGACAACTTTGCAACAAAAAATTACTAATTTAGTTTAGGCGTCAGATTTGGAAAATACTTTATCAAAAAATTCTTTACGAATATTTTAAAACTGACGTTTGTCCATTTTTCTTAATATCGGTAATGCAGGGGTCGATAATTTTTTAGTTTTTAAATTTTTTTGACATTTTTAAGCATTGCAAATTCGTTTTATGGACATTGAGTTTATTTGAATTATAAACATCTATCATGCAGTAAATAATTATTCTACATTAAATGAAGAACAATATGAGTGATTTTGGGTTCGTAAATCAATCTAAAAAGTGCTGAATAAAATGATTAAAAAAGAGCTACAAATGGTCAAAAAAAAGTGTTATTTAATTTACTAAATTTGGTATTTTAGTGCATTGTAATACATATTTTAAACCACTCATATTGTTTATTGATCTTTTCTCTTGCGGGTAAGTACCTTTTTTAATCTGAAATCTTTCTTATATTGCCAATGTCCATAAAACAGAAAGGGTTGTTTTTGTTGAAATTTAGGCAACCAACATTACCGCGCAATCTCCCGTTAATAGAAAAAAATACAATGAGTTGTATAGTTTACAACAACAATAGCGGAAAAAGGTAGCTACATTTTTACAAAGCCGAAGGACATTTTTCATTAAATTAAAAATAACAAAGTTGAAAGGATTATTAAAACAAAAGTCATTAATAAACAACAAACAATATTAATAAAATAAAATTATAACCGCTAGAGGGGATAATTATTTGAAGGCTTAAATTTCTTTTTTTTTTCTGTTTTATTTATTAAGCATGGAATTTTTTTGTATTTTAGTGATTTAATTTTTTTTAATTTAATTAGGCATTAACCAGGCATTGTTACTTGGATGCATATAAGCTTTTTAAAACTTATAGGACCAATCAAACTTAGGAATATGTACAAATGTAGATATAATCTTGGATGCGGTAAAAAAAATTGTCTTGAATAACAAAACAATGGATTGGGTTCAAAAGCGGTTGCCTACAAAGAAACAAAACACAATTTACAAGAAGTAAACCCATATGGGAAATGGGCAATTAAACTGTTTTATGGTAATAATATTCACCCTTCGGCCTATAAAAGGTTGTGTAATGCACACAAAAACGAGATTATATCTGTGATGGTATCAAATTTTGTTTCCAATAATACTTGACTTTACCCTACTCATAATATTATTTGAGTGGCCTGGTCAGCCCTGCAAAACAGGCTAAATAATGGCTTTGCAAAAATTATATTGGCCATAACAGAATAACCTTTATCGTAAAATATTTTTAAAACAAAATTGGTAAGCTATAATTTAATAAAAGGTCAAGGAACCTTCAAAGAAGTTTGGTTATAAAGATTATAAAATAATACGAAGCAGTAGGTAAGTTCTTGTAAATTGACCTTTATTGGGTAATAAAAACATTTATAAATATACATAAATTTCGCGAGAAAATGCATGAGGGTTTGTAATAATTTTGTGAGATAGTTAAAAACAAATTAATGATACTTTAATTTAAAAAAATATAATCTAAGAAATAGAAAATTTTCTTTTTAATAAAAATAAAACAAAGAAACTGTTTTAAAAACTAATTTTATTAGTGCAACTACAAAGTTTTTACGGTATAGGTACCTAACTTTGATTTGAATTAAATTTAATACAAGATTAGTATGATATCAACTTTTGAAATATTGAAACTTTTAAACAGAAATTTATTAAAACCAAAACCACATCTTAGATTAATTTAAACAGATGTTCCTACAACTTCAGCCTAATATTTATAATATTAAATCACTACAGGACAGACCGGTTTTGTCTTAATTTATTGTTTTAATTGTAAAACTTGGACAATAACCCAGCAACTCTGTTGGAATACTATTGTACATAAATTAAGTTACTTAACCGCATATAGCTACTATATAACATCAAGTCTAATTTCGGTTATTAAAGCAGTATGTCTTGAGACACTTTGACTGAAACCACAATTTTTTAGGTTATAAAATGAACGTTCAAGCTTACAGAAACACCTGAAGGTGATATATTTTATGGATTTAAAAGAAACATTTATAACTTTGTACTAAAAACCATATAAAATTAGCTAATGGAAATTGCGTGACTTAATTAAAAATGTAAAAGATTAAAGATAAAGTCAAATTAAAAGCAATGCCATATTTTATAAAAATTAATCACCAGATTTTAATTTTTTATCCTGGCAATAATTGAAATGTTTCTTGAAAATTCATCTTGAAATTTAAAACCTCTGAACTTCATAAGGATCATTTTTACGTCTTAATTAATAATAGGTAAAAAGCACAATTAAAATGAGAAAATACGCAGGAAAGAAAGTTCCGTCTTCTCTTGTAATTAACTGTAAACTAATTTAAAAGTACTTAGATTTAAAGAACTTAAATAAAAAAGAGCAGTTAATTAATAGGTTTCAAATAAAAAGGCAATTTACGCTTTAAGTTTAAAAAGTCTTTCTGGTCCAACAAAACACTGTTGCTAATATAATTTTATTATAGCCAAACAACTTGCAACTCAAAAAATCAATACTTAAAAAATAATGAATTACATGAGCATGCTTTTGAAGTCAATTATATAAAAAAAATTTATTCCGATATAATTATCATTAGTTTCAAATATACAGTTATAATAAATTAAATATTACGATCGGTATTTCGTTTTTTATAATTTGGATATGTTATCAAGCGTAGAACTAATTAATGACATATTTATATTCTCTCCAATTAATATTTAATTATTTTATGGCTCCAATAATTAATAATTTTATAATGCTATAATGAATTATTTATTTTATAATAATAGAAATCATGTAAGTTTTATTAATTATTTTCGGTCACTAATTCCGCTAATATTTGTTTTTATTTGCAATTATTATTGTTGTTGTAGTATAGGTACCTATTTATATCATAAAACTCAAATTCAGTGCTATGCAAAATCCATAAAGTATGATATCTGTATGGATAAACATTAAAATGGAAAAATGATTTATGTTCCTAGATCCAAGTATAAACTACAAACCTTTAGCAAATTCTACATTCCATCTCTGAACATAAATTTAAAAAAACATTAAGTTTGATTAAATAAAATATGGAAAAATGCAAGAAACTTTATTTATGTTCATTAATCAACATGATTTTGTGGAATGTTCTGCATTGTTCAATTTTGAGATTTCGTATTCGTGTGCCTCATACTTTATGGTTATTTCTTTTAATAGAGCTATAAAATGTTTTTGGTACACAAATAAAGAGTAATTTTTAATAAATGGTTAGAATATTATTTATGCATTTTTCTTTCTTTTTATTTTATTGTTTCAAACCATTGATGTTTCAGACATACTAAACTTTTACAAAATATTTTAAACAGTTAACTATAAGGAAGCAAGAAAATTGTTTTCAGTTTTTGTATATGTGTTAAAAACTTTAAACATTTTAAAGATAATAATATTCAAAAAATTACTAAGTTTGTGATACCAGAGTAAGGTTGCTATGGAATATGACTTGGGTGTTAAATTTACAACGCTCCATTTCTGTGACAAAATTACACTTTCGAATTTATTATTCAGTACGTTGGGTATCCAGTTTGTTCCGTAGTAACCGTGAACGACGTTAACTTTCTTACTTTATATTTTGTTGAAATGACCAAACCTATAAAATATTTAGTTTATCCTAAGAATATTATTTTACAAGGGTCAAGTACTTGGTCGATATCCAGGTTTTTAGCATAAGCCAATAAATATTAAATTTAAAAAGTGTAGGTATGTTAGCTAATATGAAACTTTCATATGCATCAAAATCAAAATGTAATCAAGATAAATTTACTTTTATGTCTTACATAAAACATTGAGACGTTAATGGGCCATTTAAAATTAAAGCACTCTTATTGCTTTCTGGACTTAGGACAAGCCTTATTTCCACAATATACTAAAGAGAAATTACGATAATAACCATAAAAAAGCAGTGTTATAATGTATTAATAGGTAAATGAAATAAATAAGTAGTATGATTACCAGTTAGGCCAGACATAAGTAGTATATCGACCATTTATGGCAGACACATTGCGATCGAAGGACTCTGTTTAGAAGAGCATTAAAAGATAATGCAAATTCACTTATCATTACTAAACTTTATCCTAAATTGCTTAAAGAATTAAACTCATCTACGTGAAACTTATAAAGTTGTAAATTACTTAGCTAAACGCTCTATACATAATAAAACCTTTTGTTAATTCTATTTAACGTTAGTTTATTTTCTTTACATTCGTTTACGTTATTAATAATTAACGTAAAAGATGAATTGGCTTACAGAAATCCAGCCTTCACTGGGATTTAAATTTTCTGAATAGCTTTTGTAATTCCTGTTAAATTAATTATTTTTGAAAAGATATGAAAGAGGTCAGTTAATTTTCCAGCATGGAGGTGAACCAATTTAATTTGGATTTACATACAGTTTTAATTTCTATTAAAGAATAAAATTTAAATTTAAATAAATAATCATTATTGTTACGAGTATGCAAACGAAATAACAGAATAATACAACTGCATTATAATTACATAGAAATAACATTAGCGTGAAACAGAATAACGTAGAAATGCGCGTTTTATGTGCATAATAAAATTAGCATTAATGAAGTTCGTAAAGGTATGAATGTACTAGAAATACCAGTGCACTTATTTGGAAACAAATAGTACATAAATGCAATACTTCAAATTGCAGGTCATGTAAAATATTTAAGCACTTGACTGGTTCATTAAACAGTTTAATTGCTAAACAGTTTAAATGAATTAAATGTGCTGGGGATTTTAATGTTGCTCATTAATTAAATAAAAACTTCAATCTACCTCTCAATTTATCAGAAATTTACAGTGTTACAGACAGGTGTTATCGACGTAACGTTTAAATAAAAAAATAGTTTTAACTTAACGTCGCGACTTTCTACAAAATTTTAATAAAAATTCCCAAGCTTGCATTTGTGTGATCTGTTAAAAATATTATCGACTAATTTTGCAACTATAACAGTTGTCATTTTCACAAACATTTAAAGTTTAAAAATATTAAATAACTTTATTTACTATACTATTTACGGTATGTAGGTTTTGTGTAAAAATAAAACAATTATAAAGTTATATTGTAGTGTAAAACCAGCTAAACAAAACAACAAAAATAACTTTTAATTAAACGACTACCACAAGAAAACTTTTTTGTTGTTATTTACGTGAAATAAGAGTTTACCTTCTATTTTTTACCACAATTTAACCAATAAGAATGTAGGTAACAACTGGTCAATGCAACTTACAAAAAATTTATCTGTCTGGCTGTAGTTGTTACTCTACTAGGGTACTTATTGCCTGTCTGTTTTGTGATATTTCCTAGTTTAATGTACACCATATTTTCTTCATATTATTTTTCTTTGGATAACATAATTGGCAGGTATTGGCGCATTCGTTTCAAGTTATTTATTCAAGTAAAAAAAATCTACAACAAAGTTTTAATAAGATATTAAAGAAGTTTTGCAAAAAAGTACGAGTACTACTTAGTTATAATATTACCAATTGCTTTTCGTTTTTATAAAAAGACGGTAAAAATAGAAAAGTTTTAAAAGGCAAGGTTTATAGCGAGGGGTACTTCAACAACTAACATTTTGTACACCAATTTCCCCAGTAGGTAATATATTAATGTTTTATGCGAATATGTTAAAATCAAATTTTCTGTGCACGTATAAAGTATTAACTATGAAAAGCATCTATATACCAAACTTATTTTGGTAGTTTCCCTTATTGTAGGCACCAATTTTCCTAGCAAATTACCCCTCGTTTGTGGATTAGAGATTACTCAGTCGTGAAATTTTCTGGCCTGGCACAAGCTTTAGCATATGGAAACGCTTTAACTTTCAAGAAAAACGTGTCGAAAGCACCTTAACTTCGATAAATCCTGTTAGCTCACAGGTTTCAAGTATGGACAGTTCATTGTCGTCTACCGAACTTTGACACTTGATGAAAAGATCACCATCGCATCGAAGAGGTTTGTTTGCTAGAGACCTTACCCACTCATAATAAAATAAATTGGTAAATTTGGTAGCTCGACTAGTTGCCTTTTCTCAACCTATTACTATTAGGTCTGAAAATTAAATTATTTTACCTTTTACAAATTAAATTTAAAGCCCATGTACCCACCTACACGTAATTGGAACAATTTTGCATTATGAAAACATTTGTTCCTTGGGACTAACAAAAAGGATATTTTAGTTTCCTTAAAAGCCCAGATCCAGGTAAAAACAATGTAGGTAGTATTATCTTTAAATTATTATGTCTACGCTGTGTTTGCAATATCCGGTTTAATATGTGCAAATAATAGTTTAAAGTGAGGTAACTTTATCTTCCTCCTATAATTATAAAAGCACTTTGAGCAAAACTTGAAAACAGAATCGATAAAACCCTTTTATATCTGGTAAAAGATTTATAGAATACTAAACAATTTAGTGCACTATGGTTTTGAAGTTATCAGAAATTTATCAAGAAAATTGAAAATGTATTTTCCTGTTGTATGTAATGCTTTTGTTCGAACAATATAAATCCAATGAAAACCTTCTTGAGGGTTAACAAATGGAATGTCCTGCGTCAGTTTGAAGAGCGTTGAACGTTCTTCGACAGTACAATGGACCAATCGATCCTTCATGCTGTTCTGGTAAGGAGGAGACAATGCCGCATCGCACCGTTTCCTGCGGGAAATGGAAATACGTCTAAAGCGTATAGATCCTTTAAAAATGACAGTTCCAATTGCTTTCTATCGCGATTTCCTTACAAACATCAAAGCCGCAATAAATAACAATGCCGATAAAGAGCTAGACACCTAAATTGTTTATTTTTAATCAATCCTTTATTGTCCATTATGTCATTAAGACGTCTTGTTACAAACGATTTAACATTAGACCTAAAGCAAAACATTTTACAAAGCGCAATTTTGATCGTAAACATTCTTTTCTTATGAATGAAAGTAAAATGTAAATTTAATTATTTTAAAAGAAAAATTTATGGCAAATCGTCGTAAACTTTGATGGCCATAGACTTTAACTTTTGCAAAGAAAACTAAGACGTTGATGCTTTTATACTTTATAAGCCATCAATCTTACAAAGTTCTTTGAATAAATTATTTTTCTGAGGCCTAGTAAAATTTTTAACTCCAGTAGAGCAGCGTCATTAAGGGCAATCATACTTTTCTTTCGTATACGTCTCATATTTAAATAAGACTTTGTTAATTATAAAAACTACTTTAAATGGTTTAGTCTTACACGAGTTATTAAATTCTTTAAAATATGGTGAGTAGTATATTTACCATCATAGACAGACATCAGTGAGTAGTGTTACTGCTTGGGTCCGACAGCGATGTGTTTGGAAGTTGTATTGACCACTTGTTATCGACAGACTTGTTAAATTACACTGTATGTTGTATACGTAGAGTAAGTACGATGTTCCTACTTCACGAAATCCTTTAATTCGACCGTTGATAATGTTAAACGCTGACATGAATATCAAAACTGTTCTAGATAAACAATTTATCATTACGTTACGTCTTAAGGCAAAGCCAACCACTTGCTACGAGCTATGCTTGTAATATTAATAGGTGATCCATATCATCAAAGCACAATTGTAGGCAAGATGATGATAACATGACAGGGTAAGAGCCCAAATTGAATAACATAATCGGACACGACTACAGACAATTCACCACCCAACACGTTCGAATTTATTATCAATATATCAACACAATAATACAATTGAAATGCTTTACAGATTCTCCATCGAAGTCTGCAAGGATGTGATGGCGTAACAATGGCTTTGATTCTGGTGAGGTTGATGGACCAATTGTCGATAAAGGTATTTGGTACAAAAGCCATCGTCGACATGGATAAAGTGTAACTCCCAGTTATTGCATCGTCAATATTGGAAGTATGTGGGTAAATTGTATTCATTGGGGATGTTTGGTCAACCAATTGTCAGTTACTTGCGTAATTACTGTTACAATACTGTATTTGCGTTTTCGCTCTAATGCAACTAAAAAGGCATTATGCCAACCTATGCCCCTTTAATCCGTTAGAATACCGTCATACCTATTTCTACAACCAAGGGCCATAAAATAAAAAAAATTCTAAAGTATGTTATCCTATTTGACTAGAACAATCAATTAAATTAAACAAGTTCCTACTTTTACTTAAGAGGATGTATCACATTCAATAATTATCATAACATTGTAGCTAACTTTTTCCTATATACAGATATGTTGATGTTTCCACAAGATATTAATTATTTATTACAAGGAAATGGACTAACGTGAGCATACGGATCTTATTCAAGAATATCGTAATCTAGAACCAGATAAAAGATAAAGTAAAATTAATCTTTGCATAAATTATTAACGAAAATTGCACGAACAGCAAGTTTTTAATGAAATAACTTCTATTTGAATCTCAATCAACCCATTTGTTTAATTAAAATACTAGAGTAAGTTGAAGTTTTCTTGAAACACAATATAACTTAACAAGTCTGTCAATAGCAAGTGGTCAATATACAACTTTCTGACCACATTGCTGTCGGACCCAAGCCAAGTAGTTACACTACTCACTGAAGTCTGTCTGAACAAGTAAATATACTTCTTATTGAAGAGATGTTTGGAAATTTAGGTACTAAAAATTTAAAATATATTGAGCACTATCAGATTTAAAAGACACAGAAATTAGGTTATTATTTTTTGTTAGCCGACCGAATTACCTTTATCCTACAAACAACGGAGAAAACATTAATGCTTTCTGTTTATATATTTTTTAATTAATTTTACAAAGGAATCAATTAAAGTGGCTATAAATTTATAATTTCTAAGTTCTTTGTGGTAATTATTAATATTTACCTACCGAGTTACTTACAATAGAAAAGGCTTTTAATTAATAGACCTAAAACTCGATATTTAATAGTGCAAATGGAAGATCCACTAGATACCATTTCTATAATTGAAAATATTTACGAATTCAGGTTTAATTTGTGCTACTTTCACGTTTACTATTATCCCATAATTTTAACCCAACTATTACGCAGATGTGGCAAATTGGCCATTATTCAGTCGGGGTTAAGATGGAAATGCGTAAACCGACCCACAACAACAAGCCTGCTTTATATTTAGGTATTCTCATTAGCTTTTGTTTATGTTTTGAGAAGGTATTCATATTTCCAGGAGTTGTTATTTAATATTTTGTAACAATAAACATTTCATTTGGTCTGCCGTAAAATAAAGAGTTAGAATTTAAGAAGAAAAACGTTGTAAAATTTAACGTTTATAAAAACACTTACCCAGATGATAAAAACAAATCGACTGTTATTGATAACGTACCTGAAACAAAAGAAAAAGATTAAATCTCGGAAACCTTAAAACAAATAGTTTTCACAAAACGACTTTTTAAAGTTTTAAAAGTTACTTCTAGTGAGAAGTTTCTAAGTCAATTAATTTCCATGTAAATGATAATTAGCAAAAACTTCATTAGTTATATTAATGTAAGCGTTGCATTTTCTTGTTCTTTGAATTAGTTTAAGACTAAGAAAGGAAAAGAAGGTTTAAGTTGTGACAATTTCAGCATTTGGATTACATGCAATTACGTTTAGGGAAGATTCTCTTTTTGTTCCATTGTGTTGATAATGCTCAACCTACACTTCCATTTAATTTTCTTGCAAATGATAGAAAATTAGTGAGTGCGAAGATACATAAGTAGCATCGTTAAGAAACAAAAGCTTTCTTAGATTAAAGTAAATAGTTTTAAAAAACAATTTTACCCTAAATTTGCACCTTTGATTGAAGATTTCGTAGATGAAACAGATGATTCGGCTTCGTTGGCAAAAATGCTTTATCAATCATAGATGTTCTTTGAAATAACTTCTTTAAATGGTAAAGGTATGCAAATTGCATTAAATCAGTTAAAGAAAATTTGAAAAATTTAATTCTAGAGTTTTTGTTTTATCATAAATCAATCAAGATTCAGGTTAAAATTTTTAAATTTAAGGATGCAAAACTTATTAGTCGAACAAATTCAATCTGGATTTCAATAGATCTCGATTAAAATTCAAATCAGACTTTTAACAGAAAAATTTAGCGGAATTGGATTTCTTCGAACGTTAAACCAAATTCTTTTTGGTCTAATTTTGTTAATTAATGCTAAATTTTTAAATAGATTTCAGTAGGCAGCATCTGGGAAATTCCATCACGTTTCTTAAAGTTTTAATTTAACTCATTTTATTTTTGCATTTTTTGTATTTTGATGCGAATTAGAATTTAGCTACTTGCTGTGGCTTTAATTAATTGCTTCTTCTTTTTAAAATTTGCATTGTCGTAGGTAAGTATTTAATGTTTTACAAAAGTGGACTTCTAAAAATATATGTAGATTTTAATTACATACAAGTATTCATTTTCTTTAGTACCTTGAATGCTCAATCAAAATAATGCTTATTGATTTCTAAAAACTAATTACAAAAACATTTAACGTAGCAATTATATTACCATTACATTGTCAATGTTATCACGATTGTGTTTCTGCTGCCCTGAAGGCAAATATTTATTAACGACTGATGTCACGATTCGAGGAGGTTTGTTTACGCATCTGAATAAAAAAATTGCGTCTTAAAGTAGTAATATTTTTAAATAATTTTTGATACTTTTTTTATTAAATTCCTACGAAATTGTTTTGGCACTCAAATAACCATAAGGAGTATTCAAAGACATTTCATATTTACCATTTAAATGAAAAGGTGAACTTTTTTAAAACCCAAAGCAATAAATTATGTCTTAAACATCCTCTTTGAGCACTGCATTCTGAAATTTATTAAGATTTTTTCGGAGATAGAAAGGAATTTTAAATATCAATTTCCTTTTATGTCACTTACCTTGTCAACTCTTATTTATAGCGAAATAATTTTAACTCCGTAAACTTTATGTTGCTTTAAGTTTTTCAAATTTAAAAAATGATCATTAATCATTCTCATTTTTAACCAACATCCAACATGTTTAAAAAATGAATAGAAAAACATAGCAGTAATAGTTTTTCTTTTGGATTTTTCTCTTCTCATTATGGTTACAAACCGAGTTAAAATCCGTCTCATTTTCTTTTTGGATCTTCTTTCGTGGAGGTAAATTATTTTTGTTGTATCTTTTTAAATCTGTTATTTTGTAATTAAAATTGCGTGTTGCTTAGAACCTTTCGTTTCTATATTTAATAAGGGTTGAGATTGAAATTTCACCAAAAATAATAATTCTAAAATTAGATTTAATATGCTAAAAGTTAACATGCTAGTGTGTCAATTAAAAATAGGTACCTTATTAAATGACACGCAATTAAATTGGATATTTATGTTATAATAAAAACAAATAAATATACAAACAAACAAATTTATTTGAACCATATGAAAAACGATATTTTTAGTAGTATATATATATTCGTATGATTCTTCTTAAAGTTACAAGAAAATTACAATACGTTGTTCGGTATTGGTGGCGGCAACTTTTGCAAGCCCGGGAGAGTCCTAGGGACATGGTCCGGGCATCTAAGTGACGACTATTTGGACTGCAATATATTCCATTCCAGTCCATGATGAGCCAAACGTTGGCTGTCGTCTTCTATCAATTAATAATAATAATAAAACATCGTAAAATTTATAAAAATATTGTAAAAGAAAGTAAAAAAAAAAACTTGACATATTTTTAGTAGTAATAGTACAAGTGCTCCATGAATTTTCGAATATAAAATGAACGAGTGCTTGGTGCATATAGTAAATGTCCCACATGGGCAAGGGAGTGCCTAATTACTTACGAAGCACGAGATAAATAATTTAAAAAAAACTTACTTTTAAGGGGCATTGCGCATTCAACAAGTTCCTTTAAAATTCTGGTACCGATTTCGAGATATAATTTGTTCAATCTCATTTTTAGCCAAAACCACTACCAAGAAAAGAGCCTTATTTCTTGGTGCTTGTATACTTTTGCCAGGTGTTAATAAAGAAATAAATTATTTTATCCCATTAACCAAATTTAAAATTCGTTAGCGAAATCGCCCACTCTAGGTTAAGGTAAGGAGCTTAAAAGGTAATATTTTATTAATATAGGCAAGTAAGCCAACGTTACTTATTTAGTTTGCGTAGGAGAAGACCTGCAAACACTTTTTTATTTTACGAGATTGCTTGCTAATTATTAAACCTTTAGAAATTATTTTTTAAATAATAAAAATACAATCTTTCTAGTTCCTACTGATATTCTTAGTAAAAAACACAACATATGTTTTTTCGATATAAAAGTCTCCAGGCGTTATCTGACCATTTACAAACAACAAAAAATCAAACCTTAAAGCTCTAAGGATACAGATGAAAGAGCTCAGAAAGGCAAACGGGTTGAAGAAAACTATAAAAATGTACCTAATCCTTTTGTAGCTAAAGTTGCTAAACTTTTCGATTGCCTGGTTTCTGAATTTATGTCATAAACTTTTTTGCGGAAACTTTAATCACATGATAGGGACAAAATGTAGGGAAATGTTGTTCTTATCAAAAAGTCGGTTATAAATATATTCATTGTCCTGCTTACAACTTCATATTCGCTTGCACTCTTTAGAACTCCGTGTCCATCAAAAGTTTTTGGAGCATTTGGATCTTTTCTTAGTCTATAAAAGTGTAACTACGTTTGCTTTTACTTTGCAGAAGCTTTATGGTTTTTTAAAGCAACTTTACAAATATTAAATAAGGTCTTTAACCAAGAATACGTTTCTTAAATTAAGGTCAAAAGTTGTATAAAATTCTTCACTTTTATGCTGTTCTAATATTGCTAGTTGATTATGTCACCAGTAGGGTTCCTTTATCGCCATACTTTGATGATACCGAAGATGACTTTATAGGTGTCGGACTAAATTATAAAACCCCAACAACGCTTGCTTTGTTTGTTGAAACATGAGGAATTTTACTAAAGCTTTAGTGAAACAATACATTATATTTCACAGTCGGCTACCCTTTCATAAGGAATTCCTCTTCTAATTAACTTTATATTTCAGGTAATTATAAGGCTTTCATGGTTATACATCAACGGCTAATTTTATATGTAATTATAAAGCATGAGCACATCGGCTTTCACTTTGCATCTACCAAAAGATTTAAATAGTTAATAGACCTTTTAGTCAACGTGTACATTGCAGATAAATTCTTTTTTATTTTGATACATAAAAATTAAATACAATAATTCGACAAGATACAGGTCACATTTTGTTAATGTTACCAATGTAACAAAAAACCTTATTTACAAAACAAACAAAATGGTAAATGCAAAAAAACATGCTTTTTTAAAAATCAATATTTGCTCTTAATTAATGCAATTTCAGTTATTACAGTGTTATTGTTCGTTTTGCAATTGTCATTTTGTATAACGCACGTTTATAAACACACTTTTATTATGCTACAGAAACATCCTAGAATACGATAAATATAAAAATGAAGAAAATATAACATATTACATTCTTTTATGAGTCAAAATAAGTAGTATAAATACGTTTTTAGCCAGACATGCCTTTATAATAACAAACTGTTTGATCCCAAACAATTAAAACTGACTTATACAAGTGGTGTTTTAATCACTTACCCCAAAACTCTAATAACTTGTTTGAAAACGCTGTACCATTTTTTAAAATAATAAAATAAGTGATTTTAAAACCTAGGAAGGAACGTCGAAATATTCAGTAGCAGGCTAATAAGCCCGAGAAGCACTAAAAGTACTTTCAAAAATTGGTTTGCATAATTAAACACTTTGAAAAGTGTTTGAAAAAAGCAGAGCTCGCGCTAAATGAATAATTTAAAGAAGGCTAATAATTATTTAGAATTTAATTTTACTTTAATGAAAATTAGAAGAACGTTTTAGCTTAAATGCGAATCTTCATGAAATGACAGTAAAACGCTCAATGTGAAAAATTGCATTAAGCAAATGTATGTTAAATGGCTTAAGGCAAAAATGGTTAAATCCGCTGGCGGCGGCAGCGACCAGCTTTATCTTCGAGCGATTCAAGGCGGGCGGACGACTGCTGTTCAAATCTCGAAAGTTTTATAGTGGCAGCAGAAGCAGCTATTTCTCTAATTGTTTTTATCTGGCCTTTAAGTTCTGATTTTAAGATATTAGCTTTATGTCAGTTACTGAACATTCTTTTCTTGCAGTTTAACGAGGATCAAGTCTTTTAATAAAAACTATTGTATTGCCATAAAAGAAGCTTTCACCGGTTTGGTAATCCTCTACGTAAAACTTGGTGAAACGTTTATTTAGTTTTCTTTTTTAGCTCGTGAAATGTTTATTTGTTTCTGAATATTTTTTTTACGTTTGTGTTTTTAATGCGAAAAAGTTAATGTATTAATTATGGTTTTTTGCCTAGCTATAAAATCTGGCTAGACGTTTGTCCTGATATAAAAAGTTGTAAAAACAAAATTGGTAAATGACCACTTCCACATCCATTTCCAAGTAATGTATTCGTACATATATTTTATAAAAGGTTTACTTATTTAGGTTTTTGTTTATTCCTTTTCCTTACATTCGCATAAAATGCGTATTTGTTACGTTGTAACTTAAAACCGTATGTTTAGCAGGGTGAAGGTAAAAGTGTAGGTTTTAGCCGTAAAAATGGATTGCCTATATTTCCCAAAAACATGGTTTACGACTTTTCGGTTTTATTGAATTTATTTTTACGGGTGCTTATAGTTATCAAATAAAACCAGTAGCAGACAAATTCGACTGTGGGAGTTATGTTACATCGACGTTTTTTAAACAAGTTCGTGTGAAAGCCGCATAGGTAGGTACGTTGTTTTCAGCAAAATTTTAACTTTAAAACTATAAACGTTGACAACAATTTTATTGCTGCCTTAAAGCTCTATTTTTTTTAACCCATTCAACATCTATTTTTGACTTAATTAAACTTTTATTGATTGATAATTTTATGCGATTCATTTACTGCCTTCTACCTGTTTCTACTTTTAACCCATTGTAAATTATAGTTTACTTTTCCCATATAAAGAAATATAACACAAATGTTTCATACATGCTATTTTCGCCCATTCATAGCAAAAATACTGTCTGTCATCGTCTTCGTCATCGTCGGTCGTGACAGAAATTATGGATTTTTTTTATGAAATACTTTATTCAATTTGTCAACTAGGATTTCTTTCTTGGAAAATTTTATAACCGTGACAGTCGTGTAGGGTTATTAGCTTTTAGCCACTTATAAAATTTTACCGAGTGAAGATTTCAATGGCAACGGCTCTTAACACAAAATACGTTATCTTGCTTAATAGTTAAAATAATAATAATAATTGCAAGAGACACGACGCTTATTTTTCACGTCATTTTACATTTGCATATTGAATGAGCTGAGTTATGACTAGGTATATTTTTCGAGATTTATTTTCATCACTTTTCTGTTGGTGTCTGTACATTGTCGCTTCTTCGCCATTTCTTAACAAACTCAATAACAAAGTTGTGCCAGGCTCAAAGTGAAAAGCAACGGCGATTTAATTAAAGACTTTCATTTTGTTTGACAATGGGTGTAAAAGCTTACATCAAAGGTGTTTTAAATTACTTATTTTGAAAACATTAAAAGCTTAAGTAACAGTGTTTTTTTTTCTGTATAAAAGAGTATCAGCTTTAAAGCAACGGTAAATTACGATGTTGATGCAAATAATTGGAAAACACACAGATGACCTTGAACTTGAAGAAGGGCTATAACCTTCATTCGTTTTTTTTTTATCAAATAAATTTGTGTATAATTACATTTTTTTTACTTATTAAATTTTACTATGAAATGAGCTAGACAGATTGACTGTACTATTACCTAAATATTAAATTTTTAACGCACATTTTGACAGGCTTATATTTTAAACACAAAGTAACAGAGTGGCTGTGCATGAACGTGAATATATTACAGGGTAGGTTAAGGGTACAAAATTGAGCGGTAGTTAAAACTCCGAACCAATTGCTTTACGAATGACAGAGCATAATAAAGTCCAGCTGGAGCAGAAATAAAGCGACACGCCTTGTTGATTGTTAAATCAAACGTGTACAATTTAACGTATCGTTTACTTTCTTACTAAAGTTTTGTTTATGTTACATCACAATAAAAACAAACAGTGAACATGCTGCGGATTATCTTTGTACTTTCTAGTAAACCTAGATCATAAAATAGAATAGAGAATTGCAATTCCATACAATAAAAATCACAAGTGGGATAGGACTTTAGCAAATTGAATCTCTAAAGTGGATTTCTCGTTAGTTTAGAGGTCATAAACTAGATGCAGTTTCTCATCATAATCAAATGGAAGTCAGGGAATATAAGAAAATTCAGGTTTGAAGAGTAGACATTGAGTTATCTTTTCTTCCTACCTATATGGATTTTATAGTGCATTTATATTTTAAAATTGATTTCTTTATTAAAAAAACACTTATTTATCATAAGCAAGGCCAACTTATTTGAAAAGTTTTACCTCACTTAAAGCTGGTTTTGTTAAAAATTTACTGCTGAGAAATAAATGAATAAAATAAAAATGATTACCCGGTGCATTCGCCAAATTATATAAATGCGCTTGCGATGCAGCTGCTCTCCTTTGCGGTCCGTAGAGACTATTTAGATCACAATAGAATATGAATAGTTTTATGTATTTCTTTTACAAAAAACGCTAGCGACCAAATGTTTATTATACTCTTCACAAGAGTATATTGCAATCGATCAGAAAATCCTAAAATCGTCAATTTTCGTCGTAGAGCAAAAATTTTTGCAGATTCGTGCGTTTCATGACTTTTTAAGATTTTCATTTTTTGTCCGTCCGTCTGTCGGTCGGTCGGTCGGTAGGGTGTATGTCACGTTTCTTGTAAACACGCTATCTCAAAAACCAAAAGGGATATCAAACTCAAATTTTAAGGAAAAATCAACCTTTATAAGAGGAAGAACCCTATTGTTTTTGACAAGAATCCCATCACTACAAAGCCCCCTTCTGGGCCCCCCAAATGAAAAAAAAATCGTAGCTCAACTATTATTAAATTTACAAAAAAAATTATTCGACATAAAACATAGGAAATTGAATTCTCCACAGAAAAGTATTCGTTGGTTTTTTCGTCAGACCCCCATTTTACCCCCCATCACAAAAAAACCTCCTATCTCCGTTATTATTTAATTTACAAAAAAAATCTTTTTCACAAAATTAATGGAAATTTAATTTTTTATTAAAAATCTTGGTTTGTTTTTTGTAAAGTTAGCTAGTAAGGTTAAAAAAACAAAAAACTAAAAGATTTCAGTAACAAAAAACTTCTAAGTCCAAATAGCGTCCCGCGTTGGTCTAGGAGGCCATGCCAAAAATATTTCAAACAAAGAAACAAAGGCAGCTGTCAGAACAAATAACCTCAAATATTTTAAAGTTCAGAACTGACGTTTATCCTCTTCGTTAACTAAATTCTTCGTGTTTTCTGTTAATAGTTTGCACTCTTCGCAGATTTTTTTTACATAATATTTTTTTATAGGAGACTATTAATTATCCTGTATTAGTTTTCTTGCGAAGAGTATACCATAGAATGTGTAGCAATTATATAAAAAATTGATTTAGCTTTGATTAATACAGTTTAAAATTACACTTCTACCGATTTCGAATTTTACTCGAGCTACTTATCTGTGAAGAGTAACTACTACGCGTTTCGACTTCTACTTATTTCTTGTTTTATTCTTTGCATTAAAATCTATATTTTTTTAATTTGCATTATTTTTTTTGCTGTTGCATAAACAATAATATTGTAAAGAACTTACCTACTACTTGACGTAAGCATTAAAAATGCGTTTGGCGACTAATCTATTAAATAACTCCACTTTTAAGTTAACTTTATAAGCCTTAAATAAAATTGTTTAATCTGTTTTTATAAAGTAACACAGTTACAGTTTTCCATGCTATAATGTATTAAACTAATTTTAATTTAAATTCAACAGTTTTAAAGAGAATTATGAGGTTTAACGGAAATACTTTGTTATTTAAATAGGTTTTGCATTAGTGGACAAGCTTTTTGTCAAACTCTGAAAACAAAGAACGTAACCGAATCAAACGAACTGGCTTTCGTAACAAAGAAGTGTTATTTTACCAAAGACGCTTGAAAAGCGCAACGAAAATTAAGTTACGTACCTACGCATAAAACCACCAAGTTCAACGTCATTTTAAAATGCGACTTTTAAATTTTATGCTTATATTAATTTAAAACATAAATTTTCCATTGCGGTTATATATTTATTTTGCAGCTACAAAACCAGCTAAAAAAATAGACTTGTATACGTTAGGTAAAGCTCTAGAAAAGGACAGGTGTTTGCAATAGCCACCATTTAGAGTCCACATGGCCATCATTTAAAATTTTGCGTTTCTTTCTATTTACCCTGTATATGTATTATACAGGATGTCCATATGTGCTGTTATATTCAAGATATAAGCATTTAAAGTTTTGCACTTTGGGACAACATATCTACGAGGGTATATGAGATAGATTTTTTTTAACAATTTTTTGGGGCTCCCTAGACATGCCCCAACAACGTACCATCGCGTTTATGCGCCATTTTTTGGACACCCTGTATTTTTCAAAAATGTTATTTAAAATCTGAACATTAATGTAAATTTAATTATTATTAAAATAGGGCAAAGTTTTGAATAAGTTTACTTAGTTGCAAGATACTGCGATACAACACTGCAGTTGGTCTTTCTTAATTTAATTTTTTAATTTACTCAACACATAATAAGCTTAGAAATTTAACAAATGGTTTAACAAGCTTTATTAAAAAAAAATGGATATTATGAAAAATATTATGAAAAAAGGGTTTAAACTTAAACAAAAAAAAAAGTATTTTCATAAAAAAGATGTCCTGATTTTTGTATTTCTCCGTTAATCCGTGCTATTCTCACTTCGCTATGAGCGATCTTAACACTGACCCCACAATAAGTGGTAGTAAAAAGTAAAAAAAGATAATAAATAAGTCCAACAATCTATGCAGTTGTTAGTCAGGTGTTTCATTTTTATCCCCACTTATTGCGAAGTCAATGTTGAGACCGTAGTGCGTAATATAAGAATAGCTTCGAATGAGTTATCTTAATGAAATTTATTAAAATGATGAACCAATATCTAAAAATTTCAAAAGCAAATAAAATTGTTTTGTTTTCATCTTAAGCACCAATTTTGCTGAAAGGCATTTTACAAAGTTTAGATAGAAATGCCCTATCAAACTTTATTAGTTTCAATTATAAAGGAAAAGAAGGGCTAATCTGGACGTGTGTTCTAATAATGCTCCATTCTAAAAGTATTTAGGAATAGATTAGGGAATGTGAGATAGCCCATTAAATCGCTGACAACGGCAACCTCAGTTGTCCGGGGGATACCCCGGAATGTTGCAAGGTGTCTACAGAACAGGTCATCAGAGCAATGGGACCATTACCAGGGAAGATTAAGTAGTGTAGGTTGGCTAAACTGCATCCGAACGGATGCTATCTGTATTGATCTTGATTTTATGGGGCCCTGAATCTGATGTCACATGATTTATACAATCAACACAAAAGAATGAACAGTTCGTATCTGTGACCTGTTTCTCGAAAAGCATAAAAGCGATTGTGAAAAATTCATGCCCATGCATTTATTGTTTCTGTGAAGTTAGCTGCATTAAATTATTTCGGAGAATTTCATCCGAAGTTTTTATTGAATCTATAAATTGCCAAACTTTATTTATCTTAAACTTGGCTTCTACGACTACATTTGTGTAGTTTAACTACGGAAAGCTCTATTATCTGGAAACTAAAACAAAACTTCAGTTGCATATTTATTGACCAATTAAACTACGATTTTAAAGCTACTCCTATCCTTGAAGTAATTTAAAAACGATTTATTTTAAATCAGGACTTAACATTCACACAGATGCTTCTACATAAACCTTGCGGCATAAAGAAAAATAGGCACTTTATTTATTTATTATTTTGTCCCTGAATTTACTAGAATTTTTTTAAACAACAATAAAAAAGGTTTCCTTATTGCGGTCAGTTCTTGAGACATGTTGTAAACGGTTGTTGGCCCAGCCAACGCCTTCTCCACAGTGTACCTATTTATTTATTTTTTTTCATAAAAAAAAAGATTTTAAATGAATAGTATTATAAAATCAATGTTAACGTCAGTCGGATACGATTCATATGCTTTTCCATTATTTACATTTTATTTTCCCTGAGGTGCCTCTAATAAATAATTCATGTGGTGTTTTGTTTACCGCGGCGCATCAATTATAATGCAAAAGTTACCAGAAAATTGAATATTTCATTAATTATTGCAGAAACAGTAATGTTAGCAGATATTTTACCGTAATAAAGCTAACATAATGACTTTTCATGAACTGAAATAAAGCCAACGAAAATGCAAGAGTTTTTGCAGTATTTTTAATCAAGTTTAAATGCACCAATTTATTATCTTTATTCTTTTATATTATTTGAAGTAAAAGTTAAAGATACAGACAATTTATTAATTGTCAAAAGTGCATTATGCCATTTAAAAGGACCAACAGATTCCTCTGGTGTCTTAGTAAAAGATCATAAATTTAAGAAGAGTTTAAAAGAGACAAAAGATTTTTATTTGCTGGCGTAAATTAAATATTGTAGGATGTTGAAAACAAACGCATAGAAAAATTGCGGCTACTACTACTACTGCGCCTTTTCATAGAGGTAGAGAATGCAAAAATTTGCAATCATTTTTTTAATACGCAATGTTTTATAAAACCTTTGATAAAATTCTGCTAAGGGTTTTAAAAAATATATAAGAGTATCAATCAACAATGAAATTTATGAATATGCTTTGACAAAAAAATGGTCCAAACTTCATACTCGCAATTTAATCTCATCAATTATGCTCCTTGATGGAAACTATTTTTGGTAAAATTCCGGTTTAGCCCTGGATTTAGACAGCATTGCAATCGACTCCAGCTCTAAGCCTTGTTGCCTGCAATTGTTGTTTGTCATCCCACTGGATGCTTTTTATCAATATTACATGAGCGTAGCTCGACGCTACGTACATTTCAACAACATCCATAATCCCAACACAAATGATCCAGGTAGATATGTACATAGGTAGTAGGTAGGTTTCCAGGATGTATACAAATATTTTATAAAAGAGAAAACATTCTATTTCCTCTTCGCTTTACAAGTTGATACAGTTCATCTTCTTGAGAAGTAGGACCTATCATTAAAACTTGGGGAGATTATAGCGCAATAAATAAAATAGATCCTGCAGCGGCGTATATAACTTCTTCAAAAAGTTAACGCAATGGAAAAAGTTCTGATAGAAAAATACAATTTTATAAAGCAACATTTTGTATAGAGATATATTACGCTTTCATCCCAACTGCTAAATATTAAAAACAACACCTTTACTGAGTATTTCTTTATAACTGATTTATTATAACTTTGATATAAGATATTATTTGGCCTTATAGGTAAGAAAAATTGTGACAATGTTACCCAAGATTAATGAAAGAAACCCCACACCTGAGACCATTTGGGACGTATTACAAAAATTAAATATTTTACACAATAATAAATTGTTTTCTTATATTGACTTTGTTTTTTTTTAATAAATATTAGGAAACTGATGTTTATAACAATAAGATTTATTAACAAAGAATTGCTTTTTTGGGATTAAAAGTCTTCAACTTCAAAGTTAACTACTTTATCTTTTAACAAATAAACAAGCGAATATTTTGAGGGCACTCAAAACTTTGCTATTGTTTACACCACTATTTTACATCATTTCTTAAAGAGAATTCTGGCACAAGACTACTTTATTAACACATTAAATAAATGAAGTCTTGTAGAAAGAATGCAAGAACAGTTGAAAATAAATCGTGAATATATTTTTGTAAGAAACTAAGTGAGTTTTATTTTTCTGAAGTTAATACATTTAGATGTTCGTAACGGTCGAAAGTATTTCTCAAAAAGTTTTATTTCAATTCTAGGTTATGGATATAAACTTCATGACATTTGGCTGCTATAAAAGTTTTTATGGGTATATCACGGCCATTGACTTTATACATAATAGTATTTTTAAATTTCAAAGTCTGAAATGTTTTTAGTTGTTCTTCTAAATAAATTTATCTAGATAGATAAACAATAAAAAAAATAAATGGATGCAAACGCGTATAGACTATAGAGGTCACTTAAATGTGAAGGATGCAGTATTATTTCTTTCGAACTTTCTTCCCGCGAAGAGTATTAATAAAAAAGGATTGAAAGGTTTTGCATTTAAGGTTAGAGCCCCATTATTAGTTTCCTTTATTACGCAAGCACATGCTACATGCCACAATTTAAGAACGATATCAATCAATAAAGCTGAAAATAAAGGTAGTAAGCAAATTTTATCGATTTAATATTTCCATACTAAACCAAATTTAGTTTGACAAGCGATTAATTCTTAAAGAAGTTACTAACTAAATTAAATGTTCCTTGTTTGTTGGAAATTCTAGCTCAAGACAAGAATTTCAGTTAATTTCTTGAAAAGCGGTAATAAGTGGGTGGGACAAAATCAAATAAATCCAATTCTGAACGGCATGTACTTGTTCTAGATCCTGATTAGTAAGATAAATAGTAAAACACTTAATTTAAATTACGTTTTACTACTGTTTTGGTGAGCTTCGCATTCCTAGATCTATAGGTAGTTTAACTGCTGGAGTTAACTATATCAGTATTTTAATCTGATTTTGTGTAAGACCCAAATTGCTTAACGCAGCGGTTTCGCTATTGTTGTATAATTGCTATACTATTAACTGTGTGGTTTATAAATAAAAGGTTTATTTGAATAGAGTGCGTAAATGGGTAAATCAGGTTTGGATTGCGCTACCACATAGCTTAAAAGATCCAGCTATTGATTGTAACGCATTAAATAGTAAATTAAGCCATAGAAAACAATGATTTTACACCAGCCCATTTTCTTTCCAGATAGATAGTTTTTTTATGCACAAAGGTTTTGAGGTTTGAAGAATCTATAAGAAAAACTTTATAAATTGTTTTACAAAACTATATTTTAATGAACTATATTTATGTACGATTGCGCTTAAACCTATGCCCGGAGCTTAAATATTGCCACGCATTCTCAATGCAAATGAAGGAAATACTCGTATTTGGATTCACATACGATTTTCTCTTGTCTCATTAATTTCAATTAAAGTATTTGTTGCCTTTATTTTGCTTGTAAAGAATGCTTAACATAACCTACATTTGCAAACACGAAAGGTTTAAAGATACAATAACTT
Source organism: Cartodere bifasciata (assembly GCA_963920755.1). Classification (NCBI taxonomy): domain Eukaryota; kingdom Metazoa; phylum Arthropoda; class Insecta; order Coleoptera; family Latridiidae; genus Cartodere; species Cartodere bifasciata. Next base: position 16,671,449 of record OY987196.1, on the reverse strand, counting down.
ATACCGTAAGCAATATAGCGTTTTAGGTTGACAGATAGGGTTTTACAGAGGGTTGTGTTTATTTTGTGTAGGTTGCAGGAAAATTATTTTTTAAACAAATGAAAACAAGTTAATTATACCAAAGAGTAGTTAAACCCGTAAATATGACAAAAAAAAAATAGAATTGTTTGTTTTTTAAACTAAACATGATGTTTTACAACCTTTTTCATGTTAAAAATTTTGTAATTTTTGTTTATCTCTTTAAAATTTAATAAATTTATAATTTCTGTTTGTAATGAACATAAGGAATCGAACATAGATGCATGCATGCGTAGTGCATAAGAGACATGCTTCTCTATATCATTACATAAAAAGTAATAAAGAGAAAGCATCACTTTTAAGTCGTGTGTTTAAAGTTAAACTAATTCTCATATAAGGCATATAGGTATATGATTTTAACCAGGTTATAATTAGGTGTGTTTCAAAATTTACTCTACTACTTACTTACTATTTTATTGTGCTGGTTTAGCCTAATAACGCTTAATATATTTTGAAAGTGGTATCATTTTCACTTATAGTCTTGCTTACAGTATAAAATATCTTTTAATGTTATTATAAATAATTATCCCAACTTTAAGTTACTATTATTTAACAAATCGAATTACAAACAACTCAGCTGTTCAAAGTATTTTAATTTTGTTATCATAAATAATTGCGGTAAATAGAAACGTTAAGAAAATTCCTTACTTAAGCACTTTCCTGAATGCCTCTCTAAATCAATAAAACTAAAAACTTTCAGCTAAACTTTCCGAGGGTACATGTTCTTAAGTAAATAATAATAAATACTTTGATAAAAAAAAAGTAGCTCGTAAAAATAAACTTTTAACGGTAATTTTGTAACTTTAAGGTATTCTCATTAAAAACCAAATTTAAAATAATTTTTTTATATTTTTAATAAAAAACCTTTTAATAGAACGGAAAAGGTTTTTGAAAATAAATGATAAACGTAATGTTTTTCTCGTTTAAAAAGTGCTGAATCAATAATTTCGTAAGTACCATACTTAGCAACATAATGGAAAAATAATTATCCAGAGAAATGAAGGAACTAAAAAGTTAAATGAAATTAGAAAAATCCACATTTAAAACTGCTGAAAACAGACTTTTACATTTTTATCCAGCGTACTTAACAAATAAGTGGGTCACAAGATTTCACTTTAATTTCAATTAGTTTAAAGTTTAGATCTTCTTTTAATCCAACTATGGAACATCACGAAATTGGCATTGTTTTGCAAAGTTAAAGTCGGGACATATTAGGAAATATACTACTATGTAGTAACATTAATTTTATGGTATTTTCTACTTGAACCTTCAAAGTTTGGTACGTATATTAAAATCTGTTTGAACCAATTAATTATCACTGATTAATAACAAATTATATATAAAGACAATTTACCAAAGAAAGTAAATAAAATTCCTATATAAAATAAATAATTTTAACTCCAAATTTGCATCACGCTAACATTAAAATTTTATATCTTGGCACAATGTATTTTTATTGTCAAATTAAATTTGATAGGCCTCATTTTTATTAGATGAGACCAGGAAAAACCATTCGTGATATTACTATCGTTTTTATTTTTATTTTAAAATAACCTTATATATAATATTATTCAAATATACATAAGGTAGATATTTAGATTATTTTACTCTAAAAGTTTCTCTCGTTAGCGTATACGTATTTCTCTAATTTAAAATGACGTTTTCAAAATTATTTGCATAACTTTATCTCCTCACCTGGAACGTTTTATTATATGCAACCATGTTCATTTTTACAAAATTGTGAAAATTAAAGTTGTTGATAGCATCGTTCTAAAAATTTAATAAAGCAGTTCATTATTTATGTCTAAAACGCTATTTGGAACGTGCCTCGTGCAAATGCGGCACTTGATACCAACATCATTTAAAAAGTTGAAATTTTCTGGAATAAAATCTCAGACATTTCTACTTTTAATCTTTCTACCAGAAGCAGGACTAGAATTATTTTTATGGAGTTGCTACCTAGGCACTTAGTTTTATGTTACAACGAAGTCGCTTCTGCGAATATCTAGCTAAAATTACATTAAAAGAAATTACACCGCATCTTTTACCATTATGATAATTATTCAACTTTTCATAGACAATTTTGAAACCAAAGACAATGATCAATCAAATGCAACTGTTTGTTTAAAACCCTGCATACTTAGTTTATAGATTTGTATGTAATGTAATTTTTATGGAAGCATTTACCGTTAAATTTTATTACCAATAACTATATTGATATGTTTGGTTTCCACAATATCATAAATTGGAAAAAATTATATCTAAAATTACATACGTTGTATTTTGAAAGAAAACATTACCTTCGAAACAAACAACTTTGACATAAATTTTATTTTGAAAATAGAAATTACATCCAGAAATTCTGGAAATGAATTTATACATGTCTTTCTCTGCACTTGCTAGATAAATTGTTTCTCTGGTCTAAAACTATAAAATAAATCATATTTTATGAAATTTATCGTTTTATCTTAATTGACTTTGCAGTTTTGGTCCTTTTTGGTGGGGACCACATACCTAAAATCCTCCTTATTTTTGAAGCTAAGAAATGGAAGTCCTTCAAATTGGCAATTAAAGTTTATAGAGGAAAGAACATAATTTCAAGCAAATAATAAGACAAGATTGTATAATTTTGGATGTCTTTCTTTTAAGTGATCCATAAATTAAACTATATTATACATATAGCAAAAAAAAGTATCACACGGTGTTTAAAACGAATTCTAAGGACTCTTATAAACTATTTAGTTGTTCAAACTCCTGAAGGAAGAAAACACCATTTTAGACAAAGAACAAGTTTAAGTCAAACATAATGATTATTCAAACACTTTGAATAAAACAATATACAAGGTAGACGCCTAGTAAAAGTTAGTATAATTCTACAAACTTCATTTAAGGTCGAATTATACTTTAAGAAACTTAAGTCTGCTTTGGTGCTCACAAAGGGTCCAAGATAATAAGCAATTTGAGGTTAACTTTAACTATTTTGCCACGTACACCGACGTCACATGGCTGAACAACTAAAAGACGACAAACTTCGTAGATGAATGTGCATTATTTCCATAAATTATGTACGATCAATTCTAATTTCGCTTGCTATCAAATGTGCTGCATTCTTAAGTATTTTACATTGAAATTAAAATGAATGATGATTCATACATGACATTAACTGGGATTCGGAATGAAAATTAGCTTGCATCTTGTAAGAATTAAGGTAGCTTGCAAGAGCTTGAAATATGTATTTGGGATATACCATTCACAATGAATTAGCTTGTAACAGTTCATGCAAGCTAATTTATTGTGAATGGTATATCCCAAATACATATTTCAAGCTCTTGCAAGCTACCTTAGTTCTTACAAGATGCAAGCTAATTTTCATTGTGAATCCCGCTTTAGGTATTTGGTTTCAGTAAGCATTCCATTTGGATACAACTTGATTCTCTTGAGATTAAGAAGCTAATTTTTGGTAAATACGACACTTCATTAAAAATAGGTCATCCAAATTGCCTAAATTCTATATTTAAACGCTTATTGATGGACCCTTAGAATATGTCAACTTGTGCTTTGTTTATCTGTGCTGCTGGTAAACACAATTTTTAATTAAAATTAGCTCTCATAAACCCACTGAGCAATGACTAGAAAGTGCTGTTTTTTGTTGATTTTAGGCAACCAACATTACATAACCAGTTTCTCAGCTTCGCGACATTCCCCTTTAAGTCTGTTCAAAAGAGTTCAACTTGTGCTTTGTTTATTTATGTTGCTGTTAAGCACAATTTTTAATTAAAATTAACTCTTATAAATCCACTGAGCAATAACTAGAAAGTGCTGTTTTTGTTAATTTTAGGCAACCAACATTACATAACCACAGTTTCTATACTTTGGGACATTCGCCGTTAATAAAATAAACCGAGAAACTGCCAAACTGATTTTTTCTTGCGCAGATTTTATACTTTGCTAAATATCGCACCCCAATTACCAACTTGATAAAAATACCTTAACTTCGCAATTCTTCGCATTGGTATAGAATCCGAGTTCGTCAGGGTGATAAAAAAGATAAATTTTCTATTAGAGAATTTAGCTCAAAGGACCCTTTTCCAAATATTAGATTAGATAACATTGGGATACCTTAGTGAAAGCATCGTTAATGTTAAAAGGTATAGAAATTATGACACTTTAACGTATTTCTCATTTCTCAAGTGGTTAAAAAGTTATATCAGCTCTCAGGAAAACCTATTTGACCAACTTTTATGTTCGTTGTTTTAAGAGGGTTACAACCGCAAACTCTTCAGTGCCCATTAATATTTGATTTACCTTAATGAAAAAGACGCGGAAAAATACTAACAATAGCTTGGATGAGAAAATGGTTTAACGTTCAGTAAAAGAAATACAAAATTAAGTTTTTTTATTGCGTTTCGTCATATTTTTTCGGCTGTTTGCGCTAGCAGCGTCTGTGAACGGCTCATTTATCAAATATTGCAAAATATTTATGAAATAATTATACAATTGTCATAACATATTAAAAGATCTGCCTCAATAAAAACCAATTAATGTATTTCTATTTGAACAAAAACTAAATTGACACAGTGATGGACAATTATTTAACTGTTAAATACCTAAAAATATGCATGTAGTGTGTATTTACTTGTTTAAAAAACCAGAGTTTATTCGGGATGTAATTAGGGAGAGTAGATTCTAGCACCACTTTTGCGTTAAAATCCCATTATTCGTTTTCCACCCTCATCAATACTGACTGACATGTGCTGGTTAACTAAATCTTTTCCAATCCACTAGCCACTGATCACTTCTATTGAGCTACGTAACAAATTGCTTGGATTTTCTGCTTTAAAAATGTGTGCGCAAAAAAAAACAATTTGAAATTCAGAGTTGTTGCCCAAGCTTGCCAACGCTAATCATTTGTAGCAAAAAGTTGCCATTAAGGGCGGCAATTTGTTGTTTTTTTACTTCTTTATAAAACCTTTATCAGTGCACAACAAAAGTAGCCTTTTACTGAAGCTTCCGTAAAAAGCTTTTATTTAGATTTTTTGTATACAGTTTGCTATTTAACCTTGGAAACGCCTGGAACGTTTTCTCACCTTCCACAGGACGTAGCGAGTGGCTTTTAGCTTTCGTAAAAAAATTAGAAAGGGAATTTGCCAGGAAATTTGTATATTTACATGTAACGTACATGGAAAAGTGCTTATAAACATTTTAACTTTGAATACCTGCTTATGTCGTGTCGGTTATCGCTATTTTTATTTATTTAGGAGTTTTTATGTTAAATTGAAAATTTACGTAGTGCATGCAAGTCACTTAAAGTTTGCAACAGTATTTATAACAACACATTTATTTGAAATCGAATAATCAAAATATATATTAAGCTAATAACAATAAAGACAATAATGCGTGTCCCTTAATAATAGAATAGCAGACGGGCGAGCTAACAAAGTGAAATGGTCAAATGTGTAATCTGCATGCAACAAAAAGAGATAGACTGAAGGTGTACAATGTTGTTCATGCGCATGTACATAAATCGTATATTTGGCCAATCCGGGTCGTCAGTTGGGTAGATGGTGGGAGTGATCATGCGCTTTTCTCTATGAGAGGTACCTTTCACTTTTTTGGCCCCAACCTCTCTTTCTTTATTCATAATATTCTTTTAAAATATATTTGATATTAAGTAGGTACAATTAAGTCGTTAGGCTTTATAATTATATAAAGTTTTACTAAAACAGTTTGGTAAAAGAGTGGTTGTTAAAGCAATTTTAATGATTAAATAATAATTACTAAGTTACTAAAGTTAAACTGATCTACTTTAATATTTATTGACCATAATGCCATAAAACAAAATCTACCCGAGAATATAGCTATATAATATACCGTAATATACCCTTGAAATATTTCATAGGATTATATGTGAAGGATCAATTTCCTTAAATAGCGAAGCATTGTTATTTTCTCGAGTATTTTTTATATTTTATTTATGTATCAAGATATTTAAAAATTAAAGAAAGATATAATAATAATACCTTGTATATAATATTGTTTCACGTTTACTGTTTACTGTTTATCTATGAGTGACATTAGCAAAAGCTACATGTTTATAAATCTTTTGGTATTACCTTCTGGAAGTTATGCAAACACAAATTTAACCAAATCCATGAGTACTTCTTCACTTATTTTAATCACTTTCATTTAAAAACAATTTAAAAACTAATAAAGAACCGAATCATCAAATCAACGAAATAATGTATATTTTGTAATTTTTAAGGTTAGATTACACCTAGCAGTAGTTCAAATTATAACATCAAATAGTTCAGGTAGACAAAAGACAAGTGACTAAAGTTTAAGTTCGTTTTATAAACAAGTAGGTAGGATTTGCACACATTTAACTTTTAAAATAAGAGATATTAGATAAACAATACAAAGTCATTTATAAACCGCCCATAAATCAGTATAGACAATTCACAATCAGTAGGTCTAAAAGTTAACATATGTAAAAATATCAAATTCCAGAACCTCTGACTTTAATAAAAGTCACTTTTCTATACAATTACGAATGACAATAAGGCAAGCTCATTTACTCTGTCATTTTACAGAAGTTCTCTTAACCGGAATGCATCCAAATACTAAATAGGCTTCTCGAACTCGACGCAAGTTAAGAAATGATAATCCCCCTAAGCAATAATACATAATCCTTATTGAATAGAGATTGTTTTCAACCTGTCTTAGAAAAATATGAAATGGCTAAAACCTAAAAGAAATTAAATATATTGTATGAAGTAAGCTCCACTTGTATAGTTTCAGGTCAGGCAGGTTCAAACAAAGTGTTTCCATAATCGATATAATTATGTGCACGAAAACTGAAAAATAACTCATGCAATTATTACTATCCACTGATTTATTACCCTGAATAAATGTTTTTCATTGCTGAAATTTACCCCAGACCAAACTTAAGCCGATCATGCCATGCCTAAGCGGCGTTTCAGTTTCAAACAAACTTTGACGCCCAACTAAATTCAAGGTAGGTAAAGCATTAAGCATTTATTATTATTTGAAATTATATAAGAAAGAAAAAGCTTTTTTGAATCTGTCCTTTAATTAAAAAACGGGTAGCTTAATAATTATTGGATGGGTATTTAACCCATTTCATTTATAGTTTTTAATTTATGTACCAATTTTTATTACTGTGTCATTTATGTCTGCAAACAAACTTGTTGTTTTTACAAACGTTTTTGTGAATTATAGTCAACGAATTCGGTTTTTACTTGAGGGTGAAACAGAGTTGAACCTAATTTTGTGTTGCAAATTTCTTTCTATTCGTAAAGGAAGTTTGTAAAATACGTTTATAGCTAGACAACAAATTTAGAGAAAAGAAATGGTAAACAACGGAAACAAGATTTTATTGCCTCCAACTTAAACATATAAACTTCCTGAAAGACTAAATTAAGTTTGTGGGGAAATTTAGGTCCTGCACAACCAACATTTACAAGATGCATTTATTTTCAAATTGTTGGTAAGTACGTACTTACGCACTTGTTTCACGTTATTATGTATTCTATAAAAACAAAGCTTTTTTTAAACTGACGACAAATTTAATCTCACGGTTTTAAAATGTTAAATCCCAAAGCATGATTGTCGCTGCATAAAACTCGGTAACATTTGCATACTAACTTGGATTATAACATTTTGTTCATTTTTCAAAAAAAAGGCTTTTCTACTATTTTAAACTATTAGCATAAAATTGTTTCGGTTGACGTTGTAAATGTAAAGCTTTAAAAAAGCTACAAACAAAATAGGTTTAGGTATTATTCGATGAGTAACTTATAAAACGTTTGAAGTAGAATTTAATGTGATTTTAAGGCTGGATCTTTTCACCTTCAGTTAACACCATCAGGTTAAATTTAACACGACAGATAAATTTGGGCATTCTCACCTTCATGTCATATTAAATTAAGGTTACTTAGCTTACAGGAAATTTATGCTCGTCATCAAATTTTTAATATTTAAGAACGCACTAAAAAATACAACGTTGCCAACAATAAATGGATTTACAAGCTTCTAGAAAGGTGTTGATTTTTCTAAACTAGTATCTTTTACAGAACATAAAACCAGTAGAAATATGATAGATGTTTTTAATTTAAATAAACGAGTCCATAAAAAGAATGTGTAATGCTGTGGCCGGACCAAATTACAAGTTCTCTTTATGGACTCAGAGTTTATTACAATTAAAAACACCTGTCATTTGGTAAATAATTATTCTAAGTAAAATAAATAAAGGACCGAATATAGATTGGTTATAAGGCGTATGTAATAGTAATAGCGCACAAGAATCATGCTTTCTCATTCTGATTTAAATGGAGAAAGAAAGAGAACGCATGACTCTTGTGTCTATTACCTATTACTATTACCTATGTATGTTTGGTCCTTAACAATGGTGATTAATTTTGCGTTCGTAAATTAATCTAAACAGTGCTGAATAAAATTACTAAAAAAGAGCTACAAATGGCCAAAAAAAGTGTTTTTAAATTTAGTAAATTTGATATTTAAGTGCATCGTGATATATTTCAAACCGTTTATATTGTTCTTTAATCTTTTATCTTGCGGGTAAGTACCTTTTTTAATTCTGAATGTTTCTTATATTCCCTGAGTCCATGAACAAAAAGGGTTGTTTTTCCTGAAATTTAGGCAACCAAAACTACATCACTACAGTTTTTATGCTTTGCGACATTCTTCTTTAAGATATTTTAAAAGTAACACCTTTATACCAACCTTGGGAATTTGCAATGTTCAGTGCATTAATAGAAGCACATGTGTTTTATAATTTTGTTAAATCCCATTTTAATGTAAAAGTTTTTACTATGGGTAGGTACCTACTCTAACGATGGCCTACATCATCAGCCATATTTTATAAAGTTTACCCCAACTTTGTTTAATTTGATTAGAATCCGGTAGTAGATGATTACATGAACCGCAAGAAATTTGTGAAGTAAATAAACGTCGAAACAAATTTTAATTTAACAAAATATACTCTGGCGTTACCGAGCGCTGCTGCGTTCCTCGACGGTAAAGTAATAAAGTACAACAACTGATTAGTAGAGCTTTAATTATGAATGTGTAGCATGTTGCTTATTTTTATAAAATGGGTTGGCACAACGCGTGGTATGGCAATTTTTTTATAAGTTAACTCCGTTAAGTTAATTTGACTTTAAATTATGTAAATCCATTTTTTACAAGACATTTTATATTAAAGGTAACATGTAAGCTAGAAAACAGGTTCAAAAAGGCATCACACACATAAGGCTGTGCTCGATTTTAACAATCTGAAACGCACATTACCTCAAAATCTGCTAAAATTCAGATTTTTCATGGTTTTTATTTACATTTCTAGTTCTAAAAAGGTGATTCTAATAATTAGGTTATCCTTAAAACTGTCTAGTGTTGCGAATTAATTATTGGATATTGTAAATTGACATACGTTAAGGTAAATCCTTCTTAATAGTATTTGAGGTATGTTACAGTTTTCCATTTGATTTTAAAGCACTTTGTAAAGCCTTCATGATGATATTTTAATAATAAAACTAGAGTTTCGTTTATGAAACTAAACCCCATTAAATTGCTGACAAATTTTAAATTACAAAATTTTAAAACAATTGAATCGATCCTTGATCCTATTTATCTTTAATAACTAATTAATTTAGGATATTGCGAGGAAAATTGCCATCAAATAATTAAAGCTTGCGTATGTTTAGCATAAAATTACTTTATATCATTTTGGCACATATTTAGGCCACAAAATGTAATAGTTGAATTCCATTTTCCATTGTTAGATTAATTTTGACCAACAAAATAATAATTGTGCTAGAATCCCTTTGCCACAAAATGTTGTTATTCTATTTGCAGTTTGCAGGACACAGAAACAAAATCAGTATTCATTTCCTTAACAAATTTTAAATTGATAAAAAAATTATCTTTTTCGTAAAACATCAAGGAATTTATTCCAGAACAATTAAGCCTACTAATTTGGTTTTTGTGGGGCCCCACAAACATTGTTAGTACCTATGCATCCGTCTAAAATACATTTGATTGATTGATCCATGTACAAAACACAAAAGGTGCAATTTATCATTCGTCCTTTTATTTGAACAGGCAGATTAAGGCTATCCAATTAAACATAAACATGACAGATGAAACAACATTGGCCATTAATAAAATACCAAATTAGCATAAATATTACGGCTATAATTAAGTATTTGTCCTTTGGATTTTAAATGAATGCTCACCCGGCGCATTCGCCATTTTACATCGCACATTTTTATAGAAATCGTTGCGTTTCTACAGGCTGGCCTAAAATTGGCGCATCACCTGTATGGTACGTTGTTGGGGTATGACTACGGATTCTACGGATTCTCAGAAAACAATTTAAAAAAACCCTTGGTGATTTCCAGCGCCAACTTTGAATTGAAAACAACAGCACAAAAACACAATCTATCCAACTATTTTACTTTTTGTTTAAATTTTAAATGGTCAATAAAATTTTCAGAATTAATTTAATTTTACAAAAATTTTATGACATGAAGCTAAAAACATAGACAATAAAATCTGTTTTAAAAAGTTACGATCAAGAATCATAGATGGATTTTAAAATGCAACTTGTTTAACAGAGTTGCCAAATTTATCAAACTTTAAGCAAATTTTCCTCAGAGTTAAAGAAAGTTGGATTTTTTCCAACAATTTACCTAAACCATAAAGCTGATTCGCCAATTTTGGAACAGTCTGTAGCACTATAGCAGCACACAAAAATTACTAAACGTCTTAGCTTTTTTATTATACTCTTCGCAGACAAAGTCGAAGAGTATTTTGCGATTGGTCGGACCTTCTTTAAAATTGTTAATATTCATCCTAGAGCACAAATTTTTGCAGATTTGTTTGTTTCATGACTTTCTAAGACTTTTATTTTTTGTTCGTCTGTCTGTCTGTCCGTCTGTAACAAAACTTGTTATCACGATAACTAAAGAACGGTTTATTCAATTGACTTGAAATTTGGTGCAAAAATCAATCTCGTTTGAACCCTATTGTTTTTTAAAAAAATCAAATAATAAATAGGGGGTTAAAACCACCCCCAAAATTGAAACAAATTTATATTTCGGTTAATATCAATTTTACGAAAAAAAAAATGACTAAATTAAAGATTGTATTTTTTTCTATAAAAAAGTATGTTGTAATTTTTTTGTATCCCCACCCGCTTACAAAAAAAAAAATAAGTTTTACGTTCTTTTTAATAAAATAATATATGGACCGTTTTAATCATCTACTGTGAAGAGTATCATATAGAATTTCTAACAATTATATTAAAATAAAAAAAAAGTCATAAAAAAAGACCTATCTGCAAAGTTTAACTTTTTAAATAATCTGTCCTACTCACTGATCTAACCCATTCATTGATCTAACCCGCTCTTGTTTATCCTTATTTGTTGGCGTAGGCAGTTAGCCCTTTGCACCAAAACGTCTTAGGTAATACTTTGTATTTTTGTACCAATAATGGTAACCACTAACCGGGTAAATCATTGGCTAATCTGTTAAGGATCAGCCAGCATTTTTAAAAAGTTAAATATTTTATAAAAGAAAATTTAAAAAAATTTGAATTTGGTTTGTTTACTTTAAAAATTAAAACTAAGCCCATATTAGAGGTTTAGTTTACTTTAAAAAAGCTGTTTTTAATTTATTCCTGCAATATTAAGATTAAAGCTTAAAATCTAATCTTTTTTTGCTTACTGCATAAGTAACCTTAGAAAAAAATTTAATGTAAAATTCATAACATAACCCATAGACATTAAATTTTATGTTATGTTAAAAGCAAAAATAAAATGTAGTACCTGAAGTAGAAGCCAAAACAAAACTTATCGCAAAAATCCAAGAGGCCATTATTTTCTCAAATGGTACAGGTGGGTAAAATATTCCATGACATTCCGCAAAATGCGGCACTCCACTCACATGTTAGGAAAAGTTTGTCAAAGTCCAACAAAGTGTGCGTGGTTAGAAACAGAAGAGTTTAAATCCGTATTACATTGTTTGTGTCAGGTGTGGGGTAGACAGCCGCGAACCACTTGATTTAAATTTGAAAAAGAGCCGACACGAGTAACGGCTTACGTGCGGGACATTGTCAGCGCGTCGAAAGCGTGAGATGTTCAGCAAAACTGAATTGTGCGCCACCCTGAACACGGTGGAGACCCTACAAAACTCCAGAATATATCAGCACAAGCGCGCACCCTGCCAATCTATAACATTCGCGCAGTTCTTGACTAATAAGGCATTTTGTTTAAAAAAGTTAAAATGCCAATTTGTATAGTGCGCCATGAGGTATGCCATTTTGAATTTATTGATGTTTTTGCCAATTTAGGTAAAAGCTGTTTCAAAAAAAAGTTTATTGTTTGTTTATCTACAAGTTACACCCAGTTTTGTTTTTCCTGTAATTTTTTTTTGTTGAAAAATATTGACCGTTGCACTTATAAAAGCAGGTATCAATTTTACATGTTGTTTTTTTCCTGAAATAATTTTAATCTTAGCTAAAACAAATTATTTATTTTTTACTTAATGCTTTTTTAATGTTATGGTCCTATAATATGATGAATTTTTTGTGGAATTTTCCAAATGTTGCATTAACTCTATTTACTCATAACTAAAAATCACCCATTATTAATGTTTAAATTGTTTACACATAGTGATGTAATATTACCACTAATATTTTTTATAATACGTATTAAAAAATAATTAAAACAGTATTATTTTTTGACACCTGCGGTTTTAAATCATTATTTCTTTCTTTTTAATTTAGGTTACTTCTAAATGTATCTAAATATTTTACCACTTTATGCATACATATATTTATGCAGTCAAATAATAAATATATGATAGATATTAAGATAAGGTAAATATAAAATCAAGACTATAATGCTCAATGTTGAATCTTAATTCGATTCAGACTTTACGTAAATTAACGCTACTTCACGTAATGCGAAAAAACAAAAAATTATACGAATTATACGAAATTTGAAATATTGTAATATATTGGTCAACATTTATTTTACATAAGAGAAACGTTGTTTTATTTCCGATAATTTGACTAAGTTTGTGTTAAGTCGAGATGGATGGTCTGTGTCACCGCTTTCTACTACCACCATCTGTAAGCTAAATTAAAAAAAAAGAAAAGGCAGGAGGAAATCTTAATAAATAGATTCCTTTAATTTTAAAAGTATCTTATTTCGAAAAGTACCTGCAATAATAGCGTGTACCTTAGTTTTTATAGGGCATGCATTAAGTTAATTTTTCGCACTTCGTTTATTAAAGACATTCATTAACGCACTCCAAATCGTTGATTAATGACCCCGATTAATGCATAGCGACGACGATCATAGCAACGCTTTACTATGCTTTAAGTTACTATCTATGTTCCTACATTACAAATGTTAAATTAGCTTTAAGCAACAAAAACCAAAAAAAAATTCAATATTTACCGTTGTATTGAATGAGAAGCAGGCCCTTTTACCACATTCAAGGAAATAACATTTATTTTATAATCATAATTAACAAAAGTTCGGTATCTGTTCGTCTTCTTCTTCAACTTTAATAATGTTGAATGGCTGACGCATTGTTTGTGCCAGTTGGTAACATAACTGTTTTTATTTTATAATTTGTTAAATAATAATGAATGAAGTGCGAAAAGGCATTGTAACCAGTTCGTATGTTAAATGGCGATTAATAAACTCATTTATTAACAAGCTCGCTAATCGCTAGCTTGTTAAAACCGCTCGTTTATTAATCACCTTTATTAACACACTTACTGGTTAAATAACTATTAATGAATCTCTGAATGCACTTATTTAGTAACGTAAAGTTGGCGTTAATTTAAGTGACGTTAACCAAATTTAAGTATCTTTGAATCGACCTTAATATACAAAACTTTTTCAAGTTTTATTAGAGGCGGAATAATAAATTGCAAGGTATAAACTAAATATACCTACCTACTTTATTCAATCGGATACAAATTTGACAGGACAACTGGATTGAGTTAATTTCTCTTACTTGTTGGTAAACACCCACGCCAAATCTGTCACTCCCACAACTTTTCACTTCGGGTCCTTTGACCTTTGCAAAATCAGGATCATTCTTGAATTAGTAATACAATACCTATTAAATAAATAACAATGTAATTATAAAAAACTTTTGACCTTTGATATTAATAAGAATTTTTATTTTGAGAGACCGATAATTTGGCTATAGCAACTGCCCACTACAACCCACGTCATTTGCACTCATACGTAATTGGAAATTCCGTGTGACCTAACTAAGTAGATAAATTAAGTTATTCTCTATGTCTTCCCTCATATTAGTTCTTGCTATCCTGCGAAGAATCAAATAAAGTGGTACCCTAATATAAAGCGGAAGTAGCTAGGCTTTTACTAGAACTTAAAGACATTTCTAACATAGTCAAACCACGGCAGGATTAAGATTGCGAACAAAGTTAATGTTTTCCCTAACTTGCTGGGACTAAACTAATTTCAGGAAACCGCAACATCTATCTTTCCACATCAAGTCATTCTTCTTCATCTATAATTAGGATCGTGTATTATGCTTATTACGAGCGAAATGGTTTTATTCGTGACTTGCCACGTTAATTTCTTGCAACCTTTGCCATTACGCGGCTTGTCGTGTGGAATTAAAGCGGGAATTAATAAAATAAATCCTCATTTCATGTGCCTACCACAGGTACCTAAGCAAAATGTTTACTCAATCTGTTATAGGCTCGAAAATATTTCCAATAATCTAAAACGCTATTTCCTAAGAAGATGTTTCCCCTTTTCCATTTTTGTGTGTAATAAAATTTGGAAATCATTTGATTCTAAATCGAATTTTAAGGTTTGAATTATACTTAACAAATGTTCCTTCCTTTCTTATAGGCTTTCAAAAAAACAAAGTCTTAAACATCTGTTTTAGGGTTATTTCCTTTCATCAGTAAAGCAGACTGTGTTTCTTAATGTATTTCCAAAAGAATGAACACAGTTACCATGTTGGACCTTGAATGTTTTTGTTTTAATTAATGCAATTATAAAAGAAAATTAGATGAGTAATCTGAATATAATTCAGCATTTGAAACCTCTCTCTATCATTCACAGACAAGAAGGAAATAAATTGTTTTTTTCATTCACCTCAAATCCTATTTAGATTTAAATGAGGTTAAATAAATTCGAGAGAATTTTAAAAATAACTTGTCACCTTCAATGATAGATGTTTATAAACGTATCCAATTTCATTTCAAGTTGACGAAGAAGTAGTATCGTGCTAAGAATGATATAAAACGAATACTTGCTTTGGTGCATTTTCCCAGTAAACAATAATAGATGGGTCTCTGTCGGGCTCATAAAAATTGGCATCTATATAATAACAATAATGTTGTTAACATGGCCTAGATCTCCTTCAGATCAGTTCTCAATTTACTTTCGAATCTGTAAAAAGGAACTTGCTTATTCGGATTTCAAGTGTTTGCATGAATGTTCCTTCGGCAGGCAAAAACTACTTGAGTATAATTATTGGAAGCCTTCGTACTTTAGCGCTGTACGACATTTATTAATACAGATTGGCATTTAGCGGCTCGAGTCTAATAGAAATTTTCTAGATAATTTGTTTTGGCAGGCAAGCTCAGGAGAGTGTAGCGTCGCATGAAGAGTTTCGTAAGTTGTAATTTCCTAAGAGACCCGTGATTCCGTTGATAGACCTATCAATGTGATCGATACAGATGTCATCGAAGCGACTTACGACCAAGTTGAAATTAGCTCTACAGTTTTGTAACACACTTTTGCCATTTTATCAAATTACTGGTGTCAAAACAATCAGATAGCATAAAGAGTTAACAGAAACTCGATACATACTCCAAATAAATGGCATTTGGCTAGGATTACTCTGGAGTTTCATTTGTACAATGCTTACCAAAAGATTGCATTTAGGTTTCAAATAATCAATTTAAAAACAGTTGCTTTATTACATTTGTTGATCAAAGGTCTCTTTAGAATTGGGTACTATTACAGAAACAAATACATCCTTCCCAACGCATAGCTTTTTTATTTGTATTTTGTCGCATTTGCAATGGTAAACCATGATTTACAATTTCAAATGCAAAGTAACACCATCACCAAATGAAATGTAAATTTATTGCTATAACGGTGAATATTAATTTCCTGATAAAATAAGACATGCACCTACTTTCTTAAATGAATTTTACCTTAAGGTTAAAGCTTGTAGCGAAATAATTAAGAAGAATATTCAGTTTCAATGTTGCCGAGTAAGCCAAGCACATTGCAGCAAATTGTCACCAAATTACGAGCATAGATATCACAGAGTCCTTATGAAATGGTATTGTATCTCGCAGCATTGTTGGTGTAGGTATACTAACAAGAATGCAATAAATTGCAGTAGCAAATGTGTCGCTTAACAAAGCTAGTTTTGTATGATACAAACGTGTATCACTGTACACAAGGTGTCGAGGTTAAAAGTGCAGTTGAAGCAAGATGAAGTCAAAAAAGAATCAGTTTGTATTCTTCGCAGATCGGTTTTTTAACTTCTTATTTTTCAAATAAATATTTCAGGTTATAGAACCTAATACCTTGAAGCTTTGGATTTAAATTCGCGTAATTGGCGATTTCTTAAAATATGTTATGGTCTTAATGACCCTAACAACAAACAATAAATTCTTGAATTAATTTTTAATAAAAAAAAGACTATGGATTTGCTGTAGGGTTTGCGAAGAGAATAATAACAAAAGTGATAAATTCAAGTTTTTCCAAGGGAAACACGTGTTGGTGCGGTTGTATTGGTAGCAAACTAGCACCGTCGGTCTGTGCTTCCAATGATGATTTACTATCGTTCTCCATACCTCTCCAATCGAATGACAAATATCGCAAACCTGAAAAGGCATGTGGATTCAACCAAATCTCTACGGCAACAGTGGCGCCACCAGTAATTTTTTGTCAAAGTAGATAAACTACAAGCAAGTTCAAAACACTATAAAAACTAAAATACTTGCTTACTTATGAAAATTTATAAATACATTTTTGTTTACCACATTTCTCCCCCCTTTCTTTTAGAGTTTTAGCTGCGCCACTGTACCACAATATCTTATTCACTTTGAAAATTTTAAGCGGATGTTACCGACACACTCCGCAAAAGCTTAGCCTCTGTTTATATATTTCAGCAACAAAACTGTTTTCAATCTTTCCTTTTGTGGCAAATGTGAATGTCAATAAACTACAAAATTGGATACACTTTGTGATCTAGACCTTTGGCTTTGATACATGTTTTATGTATTTAACTATCTAATTTTATAGCGCCCAGTACTAAATCATCAAAGTTAAAATGTAAATAGGACGTGATTTCTAAGAGAATAAGCAAAACATAAAAACTTATTGTAGGTTTTGCAAATTTCAAAATATTGTTTGTTAAACTTCTGGTTAAAAATACAGTAGTGTCCAAGTATCTAAAAGCAAAAAAGAACACCAAAGATAATCCAATTTTAAAATATACCAGCGACTAACCTCCTAGCGGACATAGATACGGTTCGACTTGACATTTTTAAATCGGATTTAAAACTCTGCTGGACTTAGGTAACTTTGAACTGGTCATGTAAGGGAAAAGTCATGTACATTAGCATTGAAAAACCTAGATAATCCGAAAGCAAACTATCACATAAAGTTTATTTGCGGTTGCCAATGTCCAACGTTAATACGTGCGTTTGGAATTGCACCAAAGTTCTATAAAGCACCGGATGTTCGATATCAGCCTTGTGGGATAAATTACGGATGAATTAAATACGCTTGAAACGTTCAAATAGATCTTTATAGAACAAAAAAGCCTAATAAGCATAAAAATTTAAACATTAAGAATTAGGAATTTCTTAACATAGATTATACGCAAACATACATAACTACATAAAACTTTATTTCAAAACGTAAGCATTGTAAATAACCCTGACGAGTTTAAAGAAGATCACACAAAGTAATTCTAATGTTATATAAAATTAATGACCTTGT
Organism: Cartodere bifasciata; assembly: GCA_963920755.1. Lineage (NCBI taxonomy): Eukaryota > Metazoa > Arthropoda > Insecta > Coleoptera > Latridiidae > Cartodere > Cartodere bifasciata. The sequence continues at coordinate 16,653,300 of OY987196.1, read as the reverse complement.
AATAATAATCCGTAACAAAAAGTTTAATCCGAGGTCTAATCCTTTGTCAAAAATTATGCGTTCAAAAGGAAAATATTCTGAGCATTTTTTACGTTCGCCTGATTAAATCGATTTATGAGAAAAACTGTAATTTATGAGCATCATTCTATTACGTGTTAGCTTATCCAGTTTGTTGTGCGTCTTTCCTTTCGTTTGATTATGTCCACTGCTAAGCGCTACAAAAAATACCCTAATCCAATTTGGTTCTAATTTATTGACTCGTTAAAGAATTGGATATAATAGAAGTTATAAAGCAACGGATTATAATGTTATAGAATCTGGGGACAGTAAATCATGGCATTTGGGGTGGTTAATCTGCTCAATTCATAAGATTTGCGTCTACTAAACATTAATAACTGCCTTTAAAAAATGCCACGAGGATCTTTGATTTTAGAAGTGTAAATTGTTATAACTTGAATAGTTAAATTTGATACTTTTTATAATAATAATAATAATTGGGTGGCCTACTTAGACAGAATGTAGCTTATTTGATCACAAGGGAAACACTTTAGCAACAAAGTATCGTTTGCATAAGTAAACCATCTAAAGTTACACGCTCTGCTATATTAAACACGTTTGAAGACATTTTTAAAACTTTTTAATGAGTTAGTTTAGTTTGTTATTCTTCAATCTTCATACTAAGCAAATATTTATATGCATATGTTTAACATAATGATATAATATGGCAGATAAAATAATAAGATTAAATTGTACCCTACAAGAAAGTCAAGAACAAACTCTGAAATTATTAATTTCAAAATTAGCTTCTTAAAAAATATAAAAAAGGACCTTGGCAAAAAACAATATTTATTACTTTGAAGTCATTGCTACATTTTTTTCTCGGTTTCAATTACGAGGAGTTTTACATCTTTTAATAAAAAAATTTATTAATGATAATAAAATACTTCGAATATTGTAAGACTTCGCGTCTAATGATGGTCGTAACCTTCAGACAGATAAAAAAACACTACAAAAGTAATCTAAATTTTAAGGCTTACTTTAATTTGCAGCAATAAGGTCAAATTTTTATTGTCTTAAGCCATAATTTTAGCCCTTAAACCAAGTATTTAACAATATTACTTTGCGGTTATATCGCTTATAGATACGTAATGAAGATATAAAAGTAAACTGTAAAATATTAATACCCGATATTTTATATTTCCTTACAGCAGAATCAATAATTATACAATGTTAATCTTTAATAAACTATACGGATATCTTAAAATAATCAACCAAATTATATGCATCAAGATAAGTGATTGCAATCAAGTTTAAAGCACAAGAAAAGCAAGTTTTCTGAATAAGTAGTGTAGTTCCGTTTCTGGTCAGACATGTCTGGCTAAAGTGGTTATTATACCACTTATCTTTCATGTTAGATCACTAAAAGGTAATCGGGCTAATAACTAACTTCTTAAGCAGATATCGGATAATTTTATCATGGTAAATTGTTATTCTAATATTGTTTAAGGCCGATTTATAAAACGTTACTTTTTCTTTACTTCCGCTTTACTTGGGCGTAACTTTAGAGAAAATTAAATAAAATACATGGGAATGTATGAGCAAATGTATACTTCACTTTAGCGCTGATTCATTTAGCTGTAAGTAGTACTGTCAAAAGCCGAGCTTGGTCGATCATGCGCAAAATTTGCAAAAATGAGATATTCACCCTTATTGTCACGGGTGGTGATTACGGAATATCGCTTCGTACGAAACCTGCTGGTCTTCTTATGTAGGTTTCGTACGAAGCGATATTCCGTAATTACAGCCCAGGTGTAAATAGTCAGAAGTCGCGAATTCAGACACATGCGCATACCTGTTCCCAATTTCACATACCTTTACAATCTATAATTTAAGCAAATTTGTTAAGTTACGCGGAAGTGAAGTTACGCCGAAGTAAAGTGAAAGTAACGTTCTATAAATCGCCCTTTGAGGTAAAAGAATATTATAGAAAATATTATGATTTTTTTTAAACAAAAGTATCTCTAGGTACAGGTGATGCGCCAATTTTGGGCCACCTTGTATTTTTGCTTGTGACCTTTTTGAATACATTTCACTGACGCAAACAATCACCACTTATTCTATATTTTCATCAAAAACTTCTCTTTTAAAACGACTCCCTTGGCTTTTTAAATAGAAGAAAGTTTAAAAATAAACTTCACTTATAATTTGCTTTTGTAGAAATACGGACGGACTATAGTTCCTTTGCTTATTTTTTCCTGATTATTTTAATACCTTAAAAATTTTTACAAATTTAAAAAAACATTTATAGCTTATACAAGACAAATCGTATTTTAAGGTCATGAATTTTTGCCGAAAAAAATAATAAATTAAACCCTAGCTCGACGTACGGTCTTACATCCAACTTCCATGATAATATTTTAAAAAAGCCATATTCCTTCAGTTGCAGCGGTGTATCTTTACTTAATTATTTTAAAAAGGATTTTGAAGAATAAGTAACCATAGCCAAAGGTGTCACTTTCTCAGCCACAAGCATAAAGTTTCCACTTTCCCTAGACACCCTTCTGCATAAGGGTAAAGTTAGCTCAGGTGTAAAATAATTTAGTCTCAAGTTAGATAACGTTTTTACGCCATGAAATTGAATTTAAATATGCCTCGTTCCAAGCTTCGCACTCTTTGAATATCATCGTTGGATATCCGAGTAGATAACTAAATGTTAAAATGGGTTTTTATAAATAAGTAATTAAACAGGATATTGAAAGCGTTGGCAAACTTTACTAATTACTCTTTTTAATTGACGGCAACTACATATACACAGAAAAAGCAATAATTTATATTAACTAATAATTCTTATTATTGCAACAAAATTAGGATAGTCTTGAAGGTTGTGGGTCAATTGACAAATTGAAAAAGATGAAAACCAATTTCATGAGGTTGCCGCTTAACGACTTTACAAATAAAGGACTCATAAGCAAGGCCGGTTCCGGAACTTTTCACTCCAATTGATAGAAACTCCAGAGACTGAAATTGGTTTAAAAAAATTCAATAAACAAGTAGATTTTAATGCATAATATGGACTCCAGAGCAGGTAATATAACTTTTTTTCGGCTGAAAAGTGACGCCTTATTGAATCAATAAACTTTTGAGTAATTACAGTGTAAACTTTTCTAACGAAAAAAGTTTTGAAAGGCCGCCTTAACAAACACACACACCCACACAGAAAAAAAGCTAAGTCGCTTTTAAATCTCTTCTTTTATCTACCTTAAAATACCTGTCCAGGTTATCTTAGCTCAACAGTCCTTCCTGTAAAAATGTTATGTTTCATTAATTGTTTGAGTTAATGTGGTGGATACTGTATTTTTTATTAAGTAAAGCTTTATTCACAATGAAAATTAGCTTGCATGCGGTAAGACTTAAGGTAGCTTGTAAGAGCTTAAAATATGTATTTTGGATATACCATTCACAATGAATTAGCTTGCATGAGCTCTTACACGCTAATTCATTGTGAATGGTATATGGGACATTCCAAGTAAAATCGACCAATCATAGTTGCTATTATTTGATTTATTTTATATTTGGTAGGTACATTCCTTACCCATTGTAAAGGTAGTAAAAAAAACAATTTTCTGAATTTTCATAATTTTTCTTGTCTTAGACAAAAAATCGAATTTTCCGATTTTACGATTTTGGAAGATTAAAATTGGTAGTAATTTTAAGTTGACAATGGACACTTCTTGTTATTAAAAAATCACCAGCTGCATATTTGCGCTCCTTCTCTACTATTAATTACCCCAAACTATAGAAAATGACCAAGTTTAGGTCCAAAAAAAGCTCTGTGGGACTGGGTAAATTTTTTTTTTGATTACTTTAAAATGTTATTGTGCTAGTGGAGATTCATAATAAAAATAATTTTGTTTGTGATTTAACTTCGTTTAGAAACAGCATTGATTGTAAAATGTTACTGATTACGTTAAATTTAAACAAGATCGAATCGTATTTTAAATTCTTGGAAGATTAAAATTAGTAGTAGTTTTTAGTTGACAATAGACATATGTTTCTACAAAAAAAATATGAACCGCATAATTTCTCTCCTTCTCTACCAGGCAGCTATGGAAAAGGACCAAATATGGGACTAAAAAAAGTTATGTGGGACTGGGTAAATTTTTTTTTTAATAATTTTAAAATGTTGATGTGATAATAGAGACGCATTAAGTAAAAAAAAATGTTTGTGATTTAACCTCGTTTACAAACAGCAAAGGTTTTAATATGCTACCTTTACAAAAAATTGAATCACAATATCGTTTATTTTTTTTTATTGTATACTATGTCCTTGGTAACATTTTAAAATAAAAATAATAAAAATTTACTCACTCCCACATAGCATTTTTTAGACCTAAATTTGGTCATTTTTCATAGTTTAAGGTGCTAACTGATGGGGAAGGAGTGCCAATATGCAGCTGCTAATTTTTTAATAGAAAGAAGTTACCAGGAGTAAGCACTGGACTAAACCTCAAAAGAATTTAAAATCATGCAGCAACTCGAAAACCGAATTTTGGTCGATTATACATGGAATAGGCCATATCCAAAATACATATTTCAAGCTCTTACAAGCTACCTTAATTCTTACCGCATGCAAGCTAATTTTCATTGTGAATCCCACTTAAGAATTTTTATCAATGTGGTAAGGTAAACATTTTTTTTTTTAAATAAAAGCGTTAAAACTAATTATGTGTGACATGTAATATTTAGAAAGTTAAAGATATTTTCATTAACGAAAACCTATTTTAGTTATTTCCATTTTCCTTATTGTTATCTAACACTTAACTTTAGTCAAAGTAATTTACAAAAAAAAAACTACCCATTATAACAGGCTATTACCTAGTAGATATGTACACAGTTTTTGTGTATATCCCTCGGTATATCCATATTTTTATTTAAATATCATTAGGTTAAGTATGTCCGTTAGTAAACCTGTGTAAAAAATCAATAATTTAAGCTTTACTAATGCATGTAAAGCTTGTTACAAATATATATAAACGTTTTAAAAAAATCTATATATTTCTCTTTAAAAACAAGAAGTTTTTTACCCCCGAAACTCGTTAAAAATGAGTAACTCTTTACAAGTTAAAGTACCTACAGCATGTAATAACTAAAACAAAAAAAGCATAATTTTGTTTGAGTTACCAACCAGTACATCTAATGTTTTTATATGTTTTATTTATTGTTAAAACTGTTATATAATAATTTATGTATATGCAGTTTTGTTAAGAGTTTTAATTCCTTATACTACTCCAAAAAAATTATTTAATTATTTACTTCCCGTTATCAAAAAAGACAAACAGAAAACTTCAAATAATGCCTACTGTGGTGCTTAAACCGAGTCTAAATCCATTGTATTCCAACAATAGCTACGCATTTTCCGAAATAATGATAAAGTGCTTTAACGCTTCCGAAAGATTTATTCAAATAAGATGCTTCAATAAAACACCTACAATTCCTTCTTTAAAATTGTGCAAATGTTTCGCTTTTGTTTTGAATCTCGTCTACTTAGCTTACGCTTTTAAAAGAAATACAATATCAGATCGTATATATTCATTAGAAAGTTGCAGGAAGCATGGAAAATATTGGCAACGAGAAAAGTTTCCCAAGTCAATACTAGTTAATATGATCATAAATATCTCAAATAAAGTCTGAGATATTTATACGTGTTGATGGAGAACTGGAGAACAGTTTTCTTTACGCTGGTGAGGTTTGAAATGACAAATAATCCTGGTGCAGATATTGGAAAACTTTTAACCGCTAGCATCAGAGTACCTATTCGCAAGTAGCTACATTTTTAATATTATTAAATGAGTCAAGGTTATAAATTGTAAAACTTTTTCGTATGGTGTAACCTTTAACATGTTTGTTTCAATGTCTTTTATTTAAATTTAGATCGGAGTATTTTCAAAATTAATGGGAATACCTATTCCCGAAGTAATAATATTTTCATCTTTTAAAATATTTTAATTTATTAGGTACTTCTCCGGCTTTCATTATTTAAAGTTCATTTTTAAAATATGCATTTATTTTAGTATTTTAAACATGGAAAGTCAGTATTCCCAAGGCGCTTCCAAAATTCATACAACTAGTACGGAATAAATTCCATTTAAATATATTTACGAAGTTTGTCAGTTACAACTTATTTTTACAAGATGCGGTATTTAGTTTGTTTTGTTGTGTAATGTAGGATGTAGCCTTTTCCAACAACGACCAAGTTCAAGTAAACGTTAGACAGCAACCATAGCATCAAAGACAAGTGTTGTACACTAGTTTGTCTGTTTCCGTGTCTACATTAGTTTACTTGGATTCATTGCAAGTCACTTTGAATTTGCATTCATTATTCCACTTCGTATCTCTTATAGCATTATACACTGAACATCGTAATGCTTATAGAAGGTTCACGGAATAATAAAAAACAAAAAATGTATTTTCTCATAAATTACAAAGGCGACTTTTTTTAATAAAGATAGACATAACGTTTGATCTTAACAAACATTATGCAGAATTAAGATTGAGAAGCTTTAGTTCTTGTGCATTCTTTGCATAGTAACAATATTTCAATTTTTGTTAAAAGTCTGACTATATTAGTATATATACCACTGATTGTTTTACATACACAAATTAAACCTAATGGCCTCTTATTGAAATATCAAGGACATAAATCTTATTCAATAGCTATTTGTTAGGTACACAAAATAAGAAATTGAACAAGAAAAAGATTTAAATTTTAGATAAAAAGAAAAGTCTGCCTATAGTGGTATTTACACGACTTATATTTACTTATGGTTTACGCACGCATTTCTCTTTTTATGACATTTCTTTTTGCACGTTTTCTTCACTTGTTTGCCACTTAGGATAATTCCATAAGACCCTTTGCTTTCACTTTCTCTTTCCATTAAAGGAAAATAAAAAAATAGCTTCTAGTTACTAACGCAGAAAGCTGTAATTTCTATGTAATTCAAGATGTTGCTTCATACGCTGATGTGCGTACAGAGAAACAACAAACGGAAAGGCAAATTGGCAAGTTTATGTTTCAGCAGAGGTCTCGCAGCTTATAAGGACTTGTTGTGGGTTAACAAAGGGACAAGTAAGCCTGAGAATGTGTAGACAGACGGGTTATGAAGTAGAAACTTAAAAGAGACGTTATTCCTTATACATTACCATATAATAGGTACGTCGTTACTAAAACCCTAAGGTATTAATGTTGACTTTTTAGGTACAGCCATGAATTTTTTAAAAATATGTATCTACAGCTGGTTTAAGATAAAACTTGGCACATTTGGGCAACCTAAAAACAACTGTTCTGTTCTGTTCTCGGTTCTGTCTTATGTTAAAAAAATAAACATTCATTGTCATTACTCGCTTTCTATTCATCTGAAATGACGAATCCATTCGCGTTTGGAATCAATATCGGCCAATCATAACGTCTCCGTGCATCACGGAGGAATCACGGAGCCGGTATCGAATCCAAACGCAAATGGATTCGTTATCTCAGATGAATAGAAAGCGACAATTGTATCGATGTCTGCATATAGTGGTAATTATACTACTTAGTTTCATTCAGTACTAATCTTAGTAGTATAATTACCACTATATGCAGACATAGATGCAAATGATCCAATGACACATATTTTTTCATCATAAGAAGGAATCGTACATTAAAACTGATCAGTGATAATGATAATAAGTTTGCAAAATAAGCCATTACCATTTAAAGTAGAACATGGTGTATATGAAGAGGATTTACAGGAAGCATCTTTGTATTTTCCACGGACTTCCGGTTGGGGCATGCACTTAAGTGCCGCCATCTATGCTTTAACACAGCTTGTTCCTTGGAAAGGATATCCGGGCTCATCATTACTAGCCAACATGCGGCATTATTTGAGCGAAGGCCACCGGGCATCGAGCATAATCTGCTAATAATGTAACAGATAAGCCCATACTTAAGCTTACAATTGATTATTTATATCTTTTAATTATAAGTAATCTCAGGGTGGTCATCTGGTTCGAATAGCGTCCGATAAATTTCATCGTTGATACGTTATCCAAGAATGACCCTGATAAACGTTTATGGACGTGCTACAAAATACGAACAATATATATAATATGATCATAAATATCTCAAATAAAGTCTGAGATATTTATACGTGTTGATGGAGAACTGGAGAACAGTTTTCTTTACGCTGGTGAGGTTTGAAATGACAAATAATCCTGGTGCAGATATTGGAAAACTTTTAACCGCTAGCATCAGAGTACCTATTCGCAAGTAGCTACATTTTTAATATTATTAAATGAGTCAAGGTTATAAATTGTAAAACTTTTTCGTATGGTGTAACCTTTAACATGTTTGTTTCAATGTCTTTTATTTAAATTTAGATCGGAGTATTTTCAAAATTAATGGGAATACCTATTCCCGAAGTAATAATATTTTCATCTTTTAAAATATTTTAATTTATTAGGTACTTCTCCGGCTTTCATTATTTAAAGTTCATTTTTAAAATATGCATTTATTTTAGTATTTTAAACATGGAAAGTCAGTATTCCCAAGGCGCTTCCAAAATTCATACAACTAGTACGGAATAAATTCCATTTAAATATATTTACGAAGTTTGTCAGTTACAACTTATTTTTACAAGATGCGGTATTTAGTTTGTTTTGTTGTGTAATGTAGGATGTAGCCTTTTCCAACAACGACCAAGTTCAAGTAAACGTTAGACAGCAACCATAGCATCAAAGACAAGTGTTGTACACTAGTTTGTCTGTTTCCGTGTCTACATTAGTTTACTTGGATTCATTGCAAGTCACTTTGAATTTGCATTCATTATTCCACTTCGTATCTCTTATAGCATTATACACTGAACATCGTAATGCTTATAGAAGGTTCACGGAATAATAAAAAACAAAAAATGTATTTTCTCATAAATTACAAAGGCGACTTTTTTTAATAAAGATAGACATAACGTTTGATCTTAACAAACATTATGCAGAATTAAGATTGAGAAGCTTTAGTTCTTGTGCATTCTTTGCATAGTAACAATATTTCAATTTTTGTTAAAAGTCTGACTATATTAGTATATATACCACTGATTGTTTTACATACACAAATTAAACCTAATGGCCTCTTATTGAAATATCAAGGACATAAATCTTATTCAATAGCTATTTGTTAGGTACACAAAATAAGAAATTGAACAAGAAAAAGATTTAAATTTTAGATAAAAAGAAAAGTCTGCCTATAGTGGTATTTACACGACTTATATTTACTTATGGTTTACGCACGCATTTCTCTTTTTATGACATTTCTTTTTGCACGTTTTCTTCACTTGTTTGCCACTTAGGATAATTCCATAAGACCCTTTGCTTTCACTTTCTCTTTCCATTAAAGGAAAATAAAAAAATAGCTTCTAGTTACTAACGCAGAAAGCTGTAATTTCTATGTAATTCAAGATGTTGCTTCATACGCTGATGTGCGTACAGAGAAACAACAAACGGAAAGGCAAATTGGCAAGTTTATGTTTCAGCAGAGGTCTCGCAGCTTATAAGGACTTGTTGTGGGTTAACAAAGGGACAAGTAAGCCTGAGAATGTGTAGACAGACGGGTTATGAAGTAGAAACTTAAAAGAGACGTTATTCCTTATACATTACCATATAATAGGTACGTCGTTACTAAAACCCTAAGGTATTAATGTTGACTTTTTAGGTACAGCCATGAATTTTTTAAAAATATGTATCTACAGCTGGTTTAAGATAAAACTTGGCACATTTGGGCAACCTAAAAACAACTGTTCTGTTCTGTTCTCGGTTCTGTCTTATGTTAAAAAAATAAACATTCATTGTCATTACTCGCTTTCTATTCATCTGAAATGACGAATCCATTCGCGTTTGGAATCAATATCGGCCAATCATAACGTCTCCGTGCATCACGGAGGAATCACGGAGCCGGTATCGAATCCAAACGCAAATGGATTCGTTATCTCAGATGAATAGAAAGCGACAATTGTATCGATGTCTGCATATAGTGGTAATTATACTACTTAGTTTCATTCAGTACTAATCTTAGTAGTATAATTACCACTATATGCAGACATAGATGCAAATGATCCAATGACACATATTTTTTCATCATAAGAAGGAATCGTACATTAAAACTGATCAGTGATAATGATAATAAGTTTGCAAAATAAGCCATTACCATTTAAAGTAGAACATGGTGTATATGAAGAGGATTTACAGGAAGCATCTTTGTATTTTCCACGGACTTCCGGTTGGGGCATGCACTTAAGTGCCGCCATCTATGCTTTAACACAGCTTGTTCCTTGGAAAGGATATCCGGGCTCATCATTACTAGCCAACATGCGGCATTATTTGAGCGAAGGCCACCGGGCATCGAGCATAATCTGCTAATAATGTAACAGATAAGCCCATACTTAAGCTTACAATTGATTATTTATATCTTTTAATTATAAGTAATCTCAGGGTGGTCATCTGGTTCGAATAGCGTCCGATAAATTTCATCGTTGATACGTTATCCAAGAATGACCCTGATAAACGTTTATGGACGTGCTACAAAATACGAACAATATTGCTTTTGTTTAGTTTAATGCCGCTTTTGTTTTCACTATGTCGAAAATAATCGAGCCTTATCTCATTGTTTTACTGTTTCATTTTAATTTAACCATTGTTCTAGACTAGACTATAGCTGAAATTTTATGTGAAGTTAATGGCTATTTGTATGCTTATATTGTTTATTACAGTTAATCCATAAAAAAGCTCAAATATGCCTTTTTTGTTACAATAATTAATTTTATAATTTAAATAACCAAAAGTTCTTCCGCATAGCGGAAAAATCGTTTACGTTAACTTGAAATTTGGCATGTTGCTTGAAGCTGATCACAAAAATGTATTCTCCTAGCAAGGTGTATGCCAAATTTCATAGCTCCAAGTGAACGTAAACGATTTTATGAAATTTGTCGGTATGCGGACGGTCAGCTTTTATAAATTTTTGAACAGCCAAAGTAACACAATTTAAAAAATATAAATTTATCAAATAAAAAAAATTTTAATTTTGTTTGCTTGACCCAAAAAATGTAAGTTGACAATGTTTTACAATTTAGCAAAATTATTTTTAACTGTCCCTTAAAATTTTAGTGACTGTTTTTCATAGAAAGCACAATTTTAAATGTCAATGCTACAGTTGTCAAACTCTGTTTATGGTAAAGAGTTACTTAACATTAAGGAACACTTAAGAATGTGTGAATCCGGGCATTAAAGACCTATTTAGGTGTCGGTGCCAATTTTTTAAAATTTTTCATAGACATCGCATTTATCTTTTGCGTCCGTATCTACACGACGGTCGTCGCATCTGACTCATTAAAATCTAGCGCCTTCTTAAATTCATCAATCTGGCTCAAACGGAAAAGGTAAATAGATCTTACCTCGTATTCTTCCTTCCAGGAGTATAATATTATTTGTTTGGCTTCCGTTAGCAATGCAGAATATTGAACATCAAACAGCAAAACGGGAGTCCAAAAAGAGAAATTAAGCATAGCTCATCATCAAAGCAATAGATTCGTCATAACTCATGCCATGCCTGAAATATATAAGTCAACATTCCAATTCAGTTATTTCATATATTGCGTGGATATAAAGCCATATAAAATTCAATTTCGGTTATGTCAATATTCGGAAGAGGATGAGCATTTTGTTTCGTTTGTTTTTTTACTTCCCTCATCCACCTTGACTTTGTGTCTATCTACACGGGTTTTATTCCTTTCCATCATGTTTTTCTACAACTTCATTTAGTTTTCTTTGCCTTGAAAATACAATTTGGACGAAGGTAATCAAAAGTGGGTAGTTAAATCCAATTGGTTGTGATTTAGTATCTCTTTATTTAATGGGAGCATAAATATGTCAACACATTTTTATTTCTTTTATTTTCAAACAAACACGTGTTTGGTGGTTCGGTTGTCAAAATAAATACTCGTGGTAGCAAATAAGACAAACAAAAATACCAATCTTTTTAAGTAAGGGACATTCCATATAAAATCGACCAATCATAGTGGCTATTATTTGATTTGTTTTATTTTTGGTGGGTACAATCCTTACCCATGGTGAAGGTGGAAAAACATTTTTTTTTTTGAATTTTCATAATTTTTCTTGTCTTAAAAAAAAATTGAATTTTTCGATTTTTGATTAAAGTTGGTAGTAATTTTAAGTTGACAATAGACACTTATTTTTATTAAAAAATCAGGAGGTGCATATTTGCACTCCTTCTCTACTATTAAGTACCTCAAACTATTGAAAGTGATCAAGTTTAGGTCTAAAAAAAGCTATGTGGGACTGGGTAGATTTTTTATTTGATAACTTTAAAATGTTAAGGTGCTAATGAGGATGGAAGATTAAAACTAGTAGTAGTTTTTAGTTGACAAAGGACACATCTTATAAAAAAAAATATGACCAGCATATTTGCACTCCTTATCTACCAGGCAGCTATGGAAAATGACCAAATATGGCACTAAAAAAAGTTATGTGGGAGGGGTAAATTTTTTTTTTGATTATTTTAAAATGTTGTAGGGGATTACCCCTACAACATTTTTCATGCGTCTCTATTAAGAGACGCATGAAAAAAATTTGGCTTGTGATTTATCTTCGTTTAGAAGCTGCAACGTTTTTAATATGCTACGTTAACACAAAATCGAACCACAAGACCGTTTATTTTTTTTATTGTTTACTATGTCCTTGGTAACATTTTAACCTAAAAATAAAAAAAGTTTACTCACTCCCACATAGCTTTTTTTAGGCCCAAATTTGGTCATTTTTCATAGTTTCAGGTGCTAACTATTAGGGAAGGAGTGCAAATTTGCAGCTGCTAATTTTTTAATAGAAAGAAGTTACCAGGAGTAACCACTGGACCAAACCAAAAGGATTTAAAATCATACAGCAACTCGAAATCCGAATTTTTAGTCGATTATATATGGAATTGGCCGTAAACAAAAAAATATTGAAGTAAATTTGAAAATTAACTAACCACTGATGAAGGACTAAAACCAATTTATTCATTTTTAGGTCAAGACAAGATGGATTTTTTACTTTACCTTAGTCATAAAGCTAATTCACAAAATGCACACCAATTAGTGTTTAGGTTAGGGTTGCCGTGGCAGCCCCCAAAAAGCCCTCTTTAATTTGCAACATTAGATTACGATGGATCTGCATCAAATTTTACAAATAGGTGCTCAATAAGATTATAAAATTATTTTTGAAAAAAATATTCCTTTAAAAAATTCCCTCACCCCCTAAATAACCCCCGGATTATGTTGGATTAACACAAAATTTGGAAAACAGATGCAAAATAAGGTTGTGTGTTGTATATTTTTTTCAAGAATTGCTATGGTTTTTTACTAACAGAACTATGGTCTATTGGTCTATTTATTTTTTGTACCTAAATGTGTATCAAGTTTCAAGTTAACCAACAAATATGAACTTCACGGACATCGAACACAGACCGAATTAATAGATAGTTGATGAGATCTCTTCTCCTTTGCTCATTCAAACAAAGGATAAAGTTGCTGAAGCGTTATATGTGAGAACTCTTGGTTTAGAATTAATTAATTTCAATAGCTTGTCAATTTTCACAAAATAGAACAACACACAATAGTTTAAGTTTAAGGATAGTTAGGGCACCAAAGTTGCTAAAACCGAATAATCCTATTATTTCCAATTAGTATCCTATACTAGTGGTAAATAGATGCGTTTACAGATTTTGCTACAATCATCGAGAAAATTTGCATACTAATGGGTCCTTAATTAAGTGATAATTATCTTCATCATTTAACATGTTTAGATACATTTGCTGTTCTTTGTACGCTTTTAAAGATTTAAAATCTAGTTACTTTTTGCTTTACAAAAACATTTTAAAGCGTAACAGGTTCGATTTTATTTTAAAATAGTATGGTAATGAAAACGTTTTCGTTCAGGTTTCAAAGGAAAACTTTTACTTTTGATTTGCTTCAAACACAGGCAATATTTTTTTTGGTAATGATGATTATTTAAATTAATAGCGATGGCGGTGTTGCTTTTGTGCTTATTTTCATCCTCCCAATAATTAATGAACTTTAAACTAAACTTTTATCTACCAATTTAGAACACTAATAACTTAATTTTTTATTAAACTGAAGAAATGAGCAACTCTTATAAATTTTATGACGAACGACGCACAGTGGTTGAACAAATCTAATCTAGGTGGTCAAAATTGAAAATTCGTAATTATTAAGTATAATTAATCACAAGCATCCTAGAAAAACTAAAACAATTTACCGGTCAACGATCTTTATATCCATCAATTAAATTTTGCCGAAGTTAAAATTTCGATCATTTTATGCACTTTTGGATTGTTATCTACATTGCTGTTTTTAAATACCGGAAAACACATTTTGTACCTACATGGTTCCCTTTTTGCCACTGCGGAATGTAAAGACTTCCTTTCAATAAACTTCAAGAACTTTTCACACATAACATGATATAATTATTTATTCATAAATTAGCACAAAACTAAATATTTGTATTATTTCTTACAAAATTTTTAAAAAAGAAACTTTAAAACTGACTTATTACGCGGGATTTAAGCTAAATATCACGTTAACCTCGCAATATTCACATTTTTTGACATCTAAATTTTTAAAATAAGCCACTGTGGCTCGCCAAAAATAATATTCTCTGTCCATCAATTTTAAGCATCGCAGATGTCGGTGTCATATTTTTTTAATTAAATAATATGTTTTTACTACCTTATAACAATTAAAAATTTTAATAGTCTATAAAAATTTTATCTTTGCACAGTGCTTCTTTGAGAAACCTAACATATTTAATGGTCATGAAACAAAAATAATGAAACTTATTATTATCTTGACGAGAACTTTAAACATTTAGCAGACAACCCGGCGCATTCGCCAAGTTACAAGCTTTAGTGATGCGGACATAAAATACTAACATTTTCCATAAGAATAATGAAAAACACTTTTAAAAATAGTACATTATTAACCAAGGTAGAGAAGAGGGTCATTATTGACCTAGCGCAAAGATTGTGTCCCGAGCCGCGCAGCGGCAAGGGACACAATTGCGCGTAGTCAATAATGACCTTCTCTGCCGTGGTTTATATACTATTTTTTTCACTACTACAATTTCTTGAAAAATGTTAATTTAAAAATAAGTTCAATTTTTATCAAAACCCTGTATATGATTTTTACAAAAAATTAATCGTTTCCATGGAAATGACAATGACGTTACATCAATCAAAACAATAAAAAGTTCTCCAAAAATGGGTGTTTTTTCCAAAATAACTCATAATTTGCACGTAAATGGCGTAAATGATTTAAATAATATGATGGTCACTGATAAGGAATTTGTAAATATAATGATAATGATAGAACACTGACACAGCTACAGAAAAAAGTGCGACATGTTTACAACTGTACAATTTTTTTTTTTGTTAAATTATTTGTGCAATAAAATGTTTTGAAGTATTTTAAAGTAGTTATGTTTTCAAAATAAAAAAATCTTCGTAAAAAACTCACAAAAACTGCTGTAAGTACCGTTCTATTTATGATAAAACCTTGACATATGTTTTGACATTTCATTATTGTACAGTGTACATAGACATGAAAATTATTATTGACCAAGGTAGAGAAATGTGATTTCTCTGGTATAAAATCGGTCAAAAATTGCGTCTTCTATAGGTAGTAGTGAAAAAACGATTTTTTTTGTAACATTTGAATTGCCTAAACATTTGACTATCTACTTATTTAGACCATGTGATACAAAATTATAATATGAAATAACATATTGTAATGTTACATATTCTGCAAAACGAAAGAATGACAAATGACTTCGTTTATAAATAACTTTTAGGGCAATAATGTAATGTTGGTCGTCAGCGTCAGTAAATCTGAAGCATATTTGCTCAATCTGCGACACTATCTAGCTAATAGAAATTGGTAAAGTTTGAACATAAAGCTCTACCAACGTTCATCTACTCATCTTCATTTTATGCCCTTGGAAAGATACATGTCCAGATGACAAGGCCATCTAAAAAGTATGTTAACTATTATTTTACCCAATTACTTTGAAAGCTCAATGAAGGTCCTTGCAAAATAAACAACAAAGAAAATAATCTACCTACGTTTACTTGCAAGAAAATGCGACATTTAAATAATTGCTAATCTAAAAATGTAGCTAATCTTAAAAAATAGGCCGTAGAAACGAATGAATAAAACTCTTTAGTCGCCAGAGATATACTTCAAAAAAACATTACCTTTCACATCTTTGTCCGCCCAAGCGTTAACGCACAAATAAAGTCAAGGAAAAAAATCCTTTTTATGGAAAGTATGCCAATAAAAACAACGCTTTTGTATTTTCTTGGATAAGTGTGTAGTTTCTGGAATTGTTTTTGTTTCAAAAGGCTAACGTGGATTTAATTTGATGATGCTTTAATATTGAATCACCAATTAAGACTGTCGCCCAATCCAAACAATCTAAAACGTACATAATCTCAAGGCTGCTAAAATCCAGCATTCCCATAGATTGCTTACATTTTTAGTTCTAAAAAGGTGATTCTAATAATAAGGTAATCCCAAGAACTGTGTGGTGTTGCGAATTAATTATTTGATATTGTAAACCGGGAGACTTTAAGGTAATTCTTTTTTAATAGTATTTGAGGTATGCTACAGTTTTTCATTGGATTTTAAAGCACTTTGTAAGGCCTTCATGTGGCCCAATTTCATCGACAATTTTAAGCTGCAAAATAAATAATTTTACTACTTAGTAGTTCGTGCTAAACAGTTTTTTGTAATAATTATAGCCTAAATTCGTTTATTACGCGATTAATAGAATGGGTGATTTGCACTTAAAACTTTTTTTTTTTTTTATTAACTTATTTTACATCGGTCTGTTTCTGCAACTATGGCTTAATACCGATGCTCTGAGTGAGACTACCCCCAACCGAGAAATTTTGTCGTATCCCTTCCTTTCTCAAAGACGGGTAGAGCTCTTTTACGTGCACATGTGCACACGAGACCGCATCTTTTACTTCGTCTTCCGAGCGAAGGCATCACGAGAAACATTTATCCCACCAGTAAATGTTACCAGCAGACTTTTTCATTTTTGGATCACTCCCGGGTTCGAACCTGGGTCACTTTGGTGAGAGGCAGTGATACTTACCTCGACACCGTGCCTGCTGGCTTAAAACTTGACAACCAATAAAACATCTTTCTAATCGTGGTCCATTTTTAAAATTAGACCAGACTTATCTGCCTAATTGTCTTAGGGCCGGTTGCGCTGCAATTGTTAACTGTTCCTTAAAATCTAAGTGACTGTTTTTCATAGAAAGCACAATTTTAAACAATGTCAATGCTACAGTTGTCAAACTCTGTTTATGGTAAAGAGTCACTTAACATTAAGGAACACTTAAGAATGTGTGGTGAATCCGGGCATTATTCATTTAGAACTGCTTCCAACAGATGGCGATCGCGTTTTATGTCTCTCCCACATTCCAATTTGTTTAGCACAATACAATTAAGGGAGAATAAATCAAAACAAAAATATCTATATACCATATTAGTGTGACGTCACTGAAGCTAAAATAGCCAATCGGCTTCATGGCTTTGACGTTTTGACAATTACACTTGTCGCCAAAATGACATTTACGAGAATTACTTCTTGACTTGTAGTCACTAAAAGCATGGATACTGGCTTCAGTGACGTCACCACTAATATGACGAATTATACCTTGGCTGTTCCAGTATGATTTGTTTAGGGATTTTAGATTTCTTTCATTTAATTTACTGTGTTACATGAGACAACAACATGTATTCAAGCAATGCAGCAACCAATATTTCATATGCAACAAAACATAAAACGCATGCACGTCATATTAATTGCAAATTTATTAATGAATCAATTAATTACTAACGCTTCACTGTAATTATCACTATTGATACTTAATGCACAAAATAACATGAATAGGATATTAAAAAGTATCTAGACATGAAGTTTAATCAATAAAATGATGCATCATGCAGTTGCTCGTCTTTAAGCTCGACCATAGAATGTAGATACACCTCGGGTACACATTAGTTCACTACGCTGATGTAGGGCAAAGGTCACATATCTTCTTTTATATCTCCTGCCTGCAACAGTTTATCTCCGGTTATAATATTTCAATTTGGAGAGCCAGAGCTTGAGTTTGTAACAAGCTTAATTTGATGGTATGGAATTTATAAGATGTCGCCCCAATTTATGACACTTCTGCACAAAATATCTTAAATGATAACTTGGAGTTTTATTTAATCAAGGACACTTCTTTAAATTTGTTATATATTATGGCGAATGCGCCAGGGAAAACTACTAAATAAAACCAAGTTTTTAATGTATATTTTCTGTTAGGTAGTTTAAAAATATAATATCAAGGATTTTTGCCAAGGTTATTGAGCTATCTGTCTAACTTGAAAACTAAAATTAAATTATTTTATAATTAACTATTGAGTATCTATAAATTTTGCCATTGGCCTCCAAACTAATCAGAATAATATTTGCCATTAATTTCCATAGTAAAACGCAAATTAAACTAAATCCCAGAATTATTAATAATGGAACACTGAACTTAAATTTTTAAATATAAAGCTGCGTCCATAAATACCCTACGCAAACCATATGGTTTTTATTCGATCTGAAATACTTTAATACTTCTAATAGTGTCCTTACTTATTTAGTTATTTCTTAAGCTAATTTATAGTGAAATTAAATTAATTTAACACCACTTAAAGCTTTTTTACTCCACTTAACTTAGCGTGAACAAATTAATGCATTTAGAGATTGCCTTATCTTAGAATCGTATTATTTACCGACATATGTGTCTATTCTTCGGGTTTCTTTGTTATTTTAAAAATTTGGTCTAGTAGCCAATAGATGGCTCTAGTGAAGATGTCTACTTTACTTTGAGTAATTTGAAATTAAGAAATATAACCTAAAAGTGAACGTAAAGTTAAGTTAATTGGATCTACAAAAGCGATTTTATCTTTCGTATTATTCATTTAATTTTGTGATAATTCGCAATACGTTAATACTAAGTGAAGTTAAGTTAATTCATTTATAAATCCAGCTTTATCCTACCAAACCTGAAGTGATTGACAGTTTTTGCGCTCTATTAGGGCTCATTAAAATCATGTATTAGATCAGTATATAGTTGATGCATATTAACCTTAGATACTTGTACATTTTAACAAGTACCAAAGAAAGGACAAGTGCCGATACTGCCATCTGCTGAGACAGCAGTTACTCACGCACAGGCATCGTGCTATCGTATGAATATGCGATGCATTTCGTCATCTAAGTACAGAAAACCCTAATTCTGTATGTTTAAATTTTCGTGTAATATGAAACAATATATAACCTAAGACAAGCCTGCTACCAACCCCAATTTTAATGAATGTTTTGAAAATATTTACCTTGTGTATAATAGATGATGTAACCAACAAAAGAAATGTAATGAAATATCCTCCAAAGTGGCCTTATTTAAATATTTAATCCTGCGGAAAATAATAACAGGATTTTTCTTTTGCAGCGCGACCTTGACCTGCATTAATTAAATATTTTGTTTTGTTTATTCGTCTTATATTCTTTGTAAAGGTACCTTTCTTCTTTTTTTATAAAAAAAAAAAAATTTAATTTAATTTTATTCTTTGTGCAATTTTTTAACGTAATTATAATAACAAAAATTACCAACATGAAAGGGACTAGTACCTATAAATATTGCTATTTATTTAAAAGCAGAACGCGCGCGATAATCCATGATATAAATGCTTATTTTATTGAATATGACAGCAAATGATCAATGTAAAATTTTATTTTAATAATTAAACGTTATATTTTTTACCTATATATACCAGCTATAGGTAAATGACTTTATTTTTTTAATTGAGTTGCACATTTTTCAACAAAAGCAATTTTGCATGCGTTTTTTGTTTTTAAATTGTTTTTTATAATACCTTACTCAAGCCAAATAGCAGGATGATCATATTATTAAAGTTTCATATTTATAAATTCATATTTTGTGTCGTATTCTATGTCATACACATTCGTTATTCTAAAAGTTATTTGAATTTAATATATTTACATACAAAATACCTGACATTTTAAAGAAATCACGATTGCCCTAAATACTTAAGTATATCAAGAGATTTAAAGAGGATTTCTGTAAACTATAAAATGTAAGCTTTTGGATAATCCTCCATTTATAAATAATAGCCTTTATAAAACTTGCTAAGCCACTGCCCTAATAAATAGATATCTATTCTTAAAACAATGGCAATGTTATCAAAGTCCGGCCGTTATAAAAACTATAAAAAGCTGAAACTTTAGCTGTATTATGTCATGTATCGATAAAGAAGTTCATAAAAATAATAACGTGTTATCTTACCCCAATACATGGAGAGGTTTCCAATAAGTTCTGGCGGCTAGTCACGATTTTCACTCAAGTCCAGCGTCTTATCTGTGGAGATCAACCATAATCCACGCCAATATTGATCACAAAAACTAAAACTTGAAAAGATTTATGTTGCACTTTTTTCATTTATCTTAGTTTGGTTTAAGTCAGTCTTTGGTTTATACTTATATCGCAGAAAAAGTTGAACACAAGAAGTGTACAGGCTGTCCATAAATTTGGCGCATAAATTTATTATTTCCACTTTCTAAGAAATAACCTCGGAAAAAACACATTGAAGGTTCGGTTACACCTAAGTTTGGAAACACTGTTTAGGGAAATACATGTAAAAAACTCATTCATATAATAATGCGTCATCACATTTTCACACAACTTTTTTGAAATAAGGCTTTTCACTTTGGAGCCTCATACAGCTAGGGAGTCCCAAAATTGGCGCATAAATGCGATGGTAAGTTGTTGGAGCATGCCAGATTCCTAGAAAATTTGTTAAAAGAAAATCCATCTGTTGTATTCATTGAGGAAAGTGCTAACCAAGTTCCATAAATTCGGCAACACAGTCTAGAAAAATACATCTAAAAATCCCATCTATGAGTCTAGATTATACACTTTTGCATTAGATTTTATTTACATTGTTGTCAGCTTCATTTCAGAAAAATGGTGTGGTATTAAATTGATTATACAAATGTAATTTGACCAATTTGATTAACAAATGGGATTAGGATACTATAGCTTTGTATTAAACCATTATTTTCATTAATGTTTGTTATCTTCAACTTTAAGGTATGAGCGTTCAAAGTTTTTCACTTTGGGACCTTATATCTCCAAGGGTATATAAGATGGATTTCTTTTTAACATTTCTCTAGAGATCTCTAGACATGCCCTAATAACGTACCGTCGCGTTTATGCGCCAATTTTTGGAAACCTTGTACATAGGTCCCGATTTTGAGGCCACCCTGTAATCTCTTGAATAAATTCTATACTAGAATAAGCGTTCAGTTTGTATTAAGCAGAATTAACTGCATATGACACAGACAAAACGAGACAATACAGAAAGGAGGGTGCTTATTAGGTCAGACTCACAACTGCACAAAATCAATAGATGCATCGGCTTCGGTGCATCTTCCACATAAATTTAAAAATTGCAAACTTGTTGTTTTCCGTTATTATGTTCCTAGCATTCTGCAAATGAAAGTAGCAAGGTTATTGGAACTACTTGATATTGATGAAAATCAATATTTTATATATGTTCCCAATTGCCCCAATTGATTAGATATCTAAAATTTGACTTATCATTATTGGCGAAAAAATATCTGGTGTTGCAAAGAAACTTTGCCCTTATCAAAAGCAGGGTTTCCATTGACTTTTAAAGCTAGTTTTGTTTAAGAAAAAACACTTTTAAAAATTATTTACCAACCTTATAATTATTCTTTCTTAAAAATGCACTACATACAAATTTTTAAATGAACACTCTGTATACATATTACACTCTTGGGAATTTAAAGTTTAAAGAACTTCTTTATGGATATGAATAATAATAGTTACAAAAGTTTGACTCATTTGTCAATTACACCATTGAATTTAAATTCCACATGAGTTCATTTGCCAAAAGTATGCATTCCTACTCTTGCTTTTTGGCTTCTCAACTTATTATACAAATAAAGTTTGCCATGTCGTGCTTTTGAACTCGAATGGTGGAAGCTTTTTGGTGTAATTACTTAGATTGAGGTTTTCATTTTTGACAGCATTTAATACCTCAAGTGTAATATTTATTAATTATCTAATTAAAAGACGTAAACATTTTTACAATTCTTCTTCTAAAAACGCAAAATAAATTTACTATTTATTTAAGTCAAAACAGGTACTAATAAGTAGGCATTGATATGCGACACAAATGAACATTTAATGATAGAAAAAAGTTATTAATAATGCAAAAAAAATGCTTTAAGACCAGAGGAAAAACCAGAAAAAATAACATTAGCCTACCTACCAGGGTCACAATCCAGTTTTATGACAAGGTACAATAAATTGCCAAAATTACAGAGGTTTCAGGGTTGATATCCAACTTAATACATTTGGAGTTAGATTATGTATTTCATAAAAATCATTTACCACAATTACATAATGGACTAGTGCATTCCACTTATATATCCAGGGTGGCCACCTAAATTTAATTATTGGATTCACATTTTTTCTGACTCTTTTCTATTACTTTTCCCTGACTTTCCCTGAATTTTTTAAGATTTTTAAATTCACAAATGTCTCACAGGTAATTTTTTTCTTTTTAAAATCTTTTGCAAAAAAAAGTCGGTTGAAATTTTTCCCTGACCAAACATAAATTTTCCCTGACATTTCTTCGAAATTTGATCAATTCCCTGACTTTCCCTGACCTAATTAGGCTCTTTTACGATTCCCTGACTTTCCAGGTTTTCCAGGTAGAGCGGCCACCCTGGTATCATATCATTGCTTCGTCCGTGACACGTTCTAAGGCGATTAAATAAATAAATAACATCTTTATTAGGTTTAAACAAGAAATAACAAAAACAAGAAAAAATAACAATAAACCTAAAAGGCGAGATGTCGGACGTTTTGCCGTTTTTAAATCCTGCCTAAACTAAATTAACAGTACTTAAGTACTCCAAATCTTCCTTGACTGATTAAAGTCTGGATCCCAATTCAATGGCGCTTTTAAAGTTTACCCTTATTTTTTAGTTTTATCTGAAAATTTAGTCTGGTCGTCCGAATAAAACTAATAATCTATGAGGGTCGCACAGTATTCATCCAAGAATACTTGTATTCATGGTCTCTCATTAAAAAAGCACTTCTAATGCACATATTTGCATATCCTTGTTCTTCTTTTGTGTGTGAGCTTTTGCACGGAATTACATCCTTCACAAAACACCTTTTCAAAGTTAGAAGGTTAACGCTATTGAAAAGAAAAATATTTTTAAAAATTTAAAATACCTATTAAAGAATTGATATAAAATATCGGTAGGTAGGTATGAAAAAGTACGAGGTCGAAAAGAAATGTGTGCTGCTTTCAAAATAATTTAATTAAAACCTTCATCAAGTAGGTACTTTGCACTCTTTTGCAATTTTAAATTAAAAAGAAATACAATTAAAAATAATTTTGCGAATATAATAAAAACCGAGGATTTATCCAGCAAACAAAATTGGAAAAATTAGTTTATCTCCTAATTCCAACGAATATGTTTTGATCCTTTGTGGAATACAAAAGATACAAAAGCTTCCTCTGGAGAGTTGAAAGGTATGTCATTTTTAAATGAATTCTATAGAAAATAGAGAAAAACACCAGAAACCTTTTGTGTAGCAGAAAAGCCAAACATTTGTTTCTGTCATAAGTCCGTCCAATACCTACATTATTCGAGGTGCAGTGAAAAATAAGCTTTTTACTACCTTTTGATGTATATTTACGTTACACAAGTTAATTACTTTATTCACTTTAATCATGTTAATTTAAATTCTTTAAATAAAGTTTGACTTCGTTTTACCCTTGGTTTTACCTTTATACGAACTTTTCATTACCTATTCATGTGTTTTAATAACTTTTATGCTACAAAAATATGAAATTAAAAATGCTTATGTACGATAAACTATTCATTAAATATAAATGTGTTAAAATATAAAAACCAATAGGTACCTTACACCTAATAAACAAAATAGGTATATTGTAATTTTGTAGCATAAACGGATTTTAATTTAAATATAAGTACCTATAAAATATAAAATAACATTTTCAATCGAATAAATAACATTATTTATTAATGTTAAATCGAGTTTAAAATATAGCTGTATAAAAACTAATTAACATCCTTTATTAATAAAAAAGATAAATATGATAAACAAATAGTACTTACCTAGTTAGAAAAAGCGACTTTTTTAGCCTTTAAATTTATTATTAAATTTTTTTTACAATATAAATTCATCTACAAACACAGATGACTAAACGACCTGAAAAGCCATTTCCAAATCATCTATTAAATCATCCACATCTTCTAAACCAACCGAAAGCCGTATTAAGTTATCTGTTATCTTCAAAGCGTCAAGTTTCTCTTTGGGTACTTGTGCCATTATCATTTTTGTTCTACAAAAAAAAGTTTTACAACAATAACCTTACATAAAAACATAAATTTACTTACGTTGATGCCGCAAGACTTTCGGGATTTCCCAAACTCGCAGCCAAAGTAAAAACTTTAAGTGCTCCCAAAAATTTTCTAGATGATTCCAAATTGCCCTTCAGGTAAAAACTGATCATTCCGTTGTGTCCACTAGTTTGCCGTTTGGCTAATTCATGTTGGGGATGAGATGGCAAACCTGGGTGCATAACTTTCTCCACTTTGGGATGTTGCTCCAAAAATTTGGCAACTACCAAAGAACTCGCTACATGTTGCTTCATTCTTAGTTCCAACGTTTTAAGACTTCGAATCACCTGGTAACAATCAAATGGAGAAGGTATAACTCCCATTCCTGCAAAATAAAATTTATAAAACGAACCCTTTTTTGGAAATAATTTGTGGTTCAGTACCGTTTTGTAGAAACTTAAGATCATTGTGCAATTTCTCGTCCTTCGTAATAATAGCACCCATTACGACATCGCTATGGCCATTCATGTATTTACTAAGAGAGTGAAGAACTATATCAGCTCCAAGATCAAGAGGTCTTTGTAGGAACGGAGTTAAAAATGTGTTGTCTACCGCTAAGAGAATATTGTGCTTTTTGGCAATGGCAGCAACGGCCTTAATATCAGCGACCATTAATAAAGGGTTACTAGGAGTCTCCAAAAAGATTAGCTAAAAAAATTAAACAACTCTTAATCTCCAAACAAGTTTTTTAATCAAAAGCCCTTACCTTAGTGTTGGGTTTGATTCCCTTCTCAAAATCAGCAGTCTTAGTTATATCAACGGCATCAAAAGTAATACCAAATTTGGTAAATATTTGATGCAACAATCTATCAGTACCGCCATACACATTGTTACCAACTACCATGTGATCTCCAGATTTAAACATGCTCGCTAAAATTGACACTGCACCTAATCCAGACGACATACACAAACCGTACTTCCCATTTTCCAAAGCTGCAAGAACGTTTTGCAAAACTTCTCTTGTTGGGTTATCGGTACGACTGTACTCAAATTTCTGCAACGCATTTTGTATGTAATTAATTGTACTTGTCAGAATTTTTAGCAGGAAAAATGTATTACCTTAAATTCACCAGGTGCAAGCTGTTTGTAAGTTGAGGAGGTTACAAGAGGTGTTACAACTGCCATTGAGTCCCATTGTTCCGGATGTTGGTTATGGTGGATTGCCATGGTGGAAAACCCTTTGGGAAATGGTAAGAAACCTTCTTTTTCACCCATTTTTGAAGTGCTGCTTTTAAAATATACCTAAAAGCTCAAAGAAGTTGGTACATGTTTAAAGTCCTAGAGTACCTACACTAAATACAGATCCTTCCTTACAATATTTAAGTTAGGTTTTTTATTTGTTATGGTAAAAACATTAAAGGGTAAATAAAGTTCCAAGTTATGGTATTCGCTTTTTTTTTTTTATATTTACTTGCGTTTACTCTTAAAATAAATTTAAAAGATTAAACGAGTAACTTACCAAACTTGAATAGAATTGTTCACAATCCTACCGAAAACGGTTTTAAAATTAATAGGTCATTACACAAAATTGTGTCTTACAACAAATAATGACTTTACTTATTATAGGTACTGCCTTTTATTTAAATATCAAAAATATTATCCATTATTATTGCGTCAAGGAACACTTTTAGGTTTCGTGTTTATCTCCTTTTAAATAAAAATAAGGAATCAAAATAATGACTAACAAAAATTAAAATAAAAATTAATAAACTAAATATTCGCCAACAATTTTTTTAAGGGGTAATGGTATCAATTTTTTGGGCGGCTTCAGTAACTTAGATATAAAAAAGTAATCCAACATTAAAAACAAGTAAAGCTGCATACGCCATCTAGTATAAATATAGAGAACTTTATTATATTGACTATGGAGCTCCAGAAATTTGTTTTAAAAGAGGTTGATAATTTGTTAGAAAATTAAATAGCCAATTTTGTTAAAATAGGAGATAAGTACTTACTTCATTGTAAACTAAATTATTTGTTTAATTTGATTTTTGTTATTAGCTCGTAAAAGCGGCTTACATTGAGCTTCCAAAAAGCACGTCCTTGTGAAGATTTTGTAGAATTCAAAGAAAAAACAAAATTTAATTTATTGTGTATTTATTTATTTCGATAGACATTAATCATTATTTAAGATTTTTTTTCTAAATTAAAATTAACAAAATATTAAATTAAATAATAAAAATAAAGTGCATCTACAATCACCAATCATTTGTTATAATTAAATAGACTGTAAAGCATTTTTTAAATCATCTACCAAATCATTAACATCTTCTAGTCCAACCGACATCCGTATTAAGTTATCTGTGATATTTAATTGAGCTGGATTATTTTCGCCAGTTTGTGCCGGTATCATTTTTATCCTATAACAAAATTGTGTGAATCTTTTTATTAGGGTTGTGCTTTTGACCAAAAAGTTTTTGACGGGTCAAAATTTTTGGTATTAATACGGTCAAATAAGGTCAAATGAGGTATTATTCCTAAAAAACTTGTATTTGATGAAAAATCAAAAATCTTTGGGAACAAAATAAAAGAAATACTTAATGTCACTACTCTTTTATTCTATTTTAGTATTTTTTATTGCTGCTTGTATAGTTCCGAAAAAAACATAAAGTCACCTATTATTATACTCTTCGCAGACAATGTCGAAGAGTATAATAAACTTGATCAGCCCAATCCTTAAATCGTTATTTTTTGTCGTAGAGCAAAAATTCTTACTGATTCGTGCGTTTCATCGAATTTTAACAACAAACAACTTAAAAAATCCGTCCGTCCTAAAGACACTATAATTCTAGTGTCTTTAGTCCGTCCGTTCGTCTGTATCTCACACTTTTTTATGGGCACAAGAACGAAAAGTCGAATCAAGTCAAATTCTTGGTAAAAATCATTTTTAATTAAAGGAAGGACCCTATTGGTTTTTGAAAATATCGAATAATAAAAAAGGGGGCACCGGAGCCCCCCAACGGTTATTAAATCTAATTTCGGCTACTATAAAAATTACAGGGACTTTTCTTTTAAAGAATTAAAGGTAACTTTTTTTTTTAACAATTAAGTATTCTTGTGGCTTTTTGTCTAAATAGATTTTTTTTATTAATTTATACTAAATATGCATGTTTAAATTTTAAAATTTTCGAAAAAAAAATCGAAAAAGCTCTTTTTTTAATTCAGAATATGACCATCTTTAAAATGGGGGGATCAAAATACCGTATTAATACCTGGTCAAAATCTTGGTCAAATACCACTGGCACATCTCTACTTTTTATACACTTTCAACTTTTTTTTTTGAAATGTACGTTAACAATATAATGTTTGCTGATAAAAAAATATGAGCTTTACAATAAAACTCGTATTTTACTTACGGTAATCCTACAAGACTTTCAGCCCCTCCCAAACTCGCAGCCAAAGTAAAAACTTTAAGAGCGCCGAAAAATTTAACAGAAGACTTCAAATTGCCCTTTATGTAAAAACTGATCATTCCATTGTGTCCACTAGTTTGCCGCTTGACTAGTTCATGTTGAGGATGAGATGGTAAGCCTGGGTGAATAACTCTTTCCACTTTGGGATGTTGCTCCAAAAATCTACCAATAACTAAGGAACTCGCTACATGTTGCTTCATTCTCACTTCCAACGTTTTAAGACTTCGGATCACCTGATAGCAATCAAATGGAGAAGGTATAACTCCCATTCCTGCAAAATAAAATTTATAAAGCGAACCCTTTTTTGGGAATAGTTTGTGGTTCAGTACCGTTTTGTAGAAACTTAAGATCATTGTGCAATTTCTCGTCCTTGGTAATAATAACACCCATTACGACATCGCTATGGCCATTCATGTATTTACTAAGGGAGAGAAGAACTATATCAGCTCCAAGATCAAGAGGTCTTTGTAGGAACGGAGTTAAAAATGTGTTGTCTACCGCTAAGAGAATATTGTGCTTTTTGGCAATGGCAGCAACGGCCTTAATATCAGCGACGATTAATAAGGGGTTACTAGGACTCTCCAAGTAGATTAGCTAAAAAAATAAAACAACCCTTAATCTCCAAACAAGTTTTTTTTTAATTAAAAGCCCTTACCTTGGTGTTTGGTTTTATACCCTTCTCAAAGTCAGCAGTCTTAGTTATATCAACAACATCAAAAGTAATACCAAATTTGGTGAATATTTGATGAAACAATTGATCAGTACCACCATACAAACTATTACCAACCAGCATGTGATCTCCAGATTTAAACATACTCGCCAAAATTGACACTGCACCTAATCCAGACGACAGACACAAACCGTACTTTCCATTTTCCAAAGCAGCAAGAACGTTTTGCAAAACTTCCCTAGTTGGGTTGTCGGTACGGCTGTACTCAAATTTCTGGAGGAATGTTAGGTTTTAGAAACACAATATAGGATGTATAGCCATTTTAAAAAGATATTTACAAGAGCATTACCTTATATTCACCAGGTGCAAGCTGTTTGTAAGTTGAGGAGGTAACAAGAGGTGTTACAACTGCCATTGAGTCCCATTGTTCCGGATGTTGGTTGTGGTGGATTGCCGTGGTGGAAAACCCTTTGGGAAATGGTAGGAAACCTTCTTTTTCACCCATTTTTAAGATTTATAACTAGAATGTGCCTAAAGCAAACTGCAGTATGTTTTATATCATAAAAGCTATTACAATATTTACCGTTTAAATCTTTCGTTTGTTTTTAGAACTATATCATATTTATAAGAAAAGAAAAATTGAAGGTCAATTTTTAAAAGATAAATATTCGAAATCAACGTAGCGTCCCCCACTTATATATTAGTATTATATATTATATTAGTTTAATGCATGATATATATTATTCGAACCTTAAAAGAATGTTATAAGTTGTCTTAAATTCAAAATTTTGAACAATTTAAACAATTTAATGATAAAAATGCTTTTATCTTGGCTTTACTTAAATAACAAACATAAGTTTTATTCAATAATATTTCATCAGAAGATTTTTAAATTTTGAAAAAGAAGATAATATAATATAGACTTATCTTCTTTTAAATGAAAATATACTTCTTTATGTAGATTCTTACTTACCACCAAAAAGGTTAACACTAACTCGCACTAACCTATTCACTTCACAGAAAAAATTAATAATTAATTAATTATTAATTGGCAATTAATTTTATTTTTTATTTAAGGATGTATAGGACTATAATCGGAGTAAAAAGTATGGCAATTTTTTAGTTTAATTACGGCATTTTTAGTCGCAGTACAATGAAAAAAACTATTATAAATAGTACTTACAGCTTTTATCTACACATCAAACCAATTTCCTTGTTATTTTACAAGATTTTAGGATATTTTCAGTTTTTATAAAATACTTTTGACGCAGAAAAATGAAGTTATTAAATCCTAACAAAATAAAAATTTCAAAATTTTTTTGGGCCTAATTATTGACCCAATGTGACCCCTTTAATTGTTTGGCAAAAATACATTTAATGCAATAAGAGTTTTCTCAAATAAAATGCACAAATATATTTTTAATAAATAATTAAAATTTTATCAAGTGGGGAACTAGGGTATAATAGAAAAATTCGGTGCAGAAAGAAATATAATTTAAAAATATATTAAAATTTAAATATTTTAATGCCAAAATTTAAAACTCTAAATAAAGTAGTTTTTGTACAACATTCCTATTTAAATAAAAATTAAAAAATGCGAAAAACTGTTAGTACAATTTATTAGACCAATTGTAAGGCGCTGGTCAAATCTGCAATTAAATCATCAACATCTTCCAAACCAACCGAAAGTCGTACTAAGTTATCCGTAATTTTCAAAATTTTTCGTTGATCTTCAGGAACTGATGCATGCGTCATTACAGATCTAAAAAAAAGAAGTTTACCAGTGAAACAAATATATTATAATTTAAAACTTACGGCAATTCAGCTAGACTCTCATAACCACCTAAACTCTCAGCTAAAGTAAAAACTTTAAGCGCACTTAAAAATTTTCTAGAAGCCTCCAAATCACCCTTAAGGTAAATACTGAGCATTCCACTGTGACCACTAGTTTGCCTTTTGACTAGTTCGTGTTGGGGATGAGATGGCAAACCTGGATGAATAACTCTTTCTACTTTAGGATGTTGCTCCAAAAATTTGGCAACTATTAAGGAACTGGATAAGTGTTGCTTCATTCTTACTTCTAAGGTTTTGATGCTGCGGATCACTTGGTAGCAGTCAAATGGAGAAGGAACGATGCCCATTGCTAAAAAATATTGCTTGCAATAAAGTATTTTTTGTGGAAAATGTATTTATCTAATATTTGAATGGATGAAAACTGTTGCAGACACATTTTTTTTTGTGTAGTTCAATGTAAGCACCTTCAGGCAAAATATTTAGAGTGAAGCTCTTTACTGTGATCTTTTATCAATTCAATTTTATCCCAAGACGCCTTCCTTTATGGTCATGGGTTCCTTCTTTAATCTATTTATCAATGTCCTTACCATTTTGCATAAACTTAATTTCATTGTACAATTTCTCATCTTTGGTAATGATAGCACCCATTACAACGTCTGAATGTCCATTGATGTATTTGGTAAGCGAGTGAACAACCATATCTGCTCCTAAGTCAAGTGGTCTTTGCAGAAACGGAGTTAAAAATGTGTTGTCTACTGCAAGAAGAATATTGTGCTTTTTGGCAATGGTAGACACGGCTTTAATATCTGAGATCTTTAGAGTGGGATTGGTTGGAGTTTCCAACCAAATAAGCTACAAAAGAAATTACATGTTAGCAAAAAGGAAATGGTTTTTAACGAAGAATGTCGCGAAGCATAGAAACTGTGGTTATGTAGTGTTGGTTGTCTAAAATCAACAAAAAACAGCACTTTCTGGTCATTGCTCAGTGGGTTTAAAAGGGTTAATTTTAATTAAAAATTGTGCTCACCAGCAACATAAATAAACAAAGCACAAGTTGACATTCTACAGATCCATCAATAAGCGTTTAAATACAGAATTTTAGCAATTTAAAATACAAAAACATATTACTTCTAAATTTCCAAAATTCTGTATTTAAACGCTTATTGATGGATCTTTAGAATATGTCAACTTTTGCTTTGTTTTATGTTGCTGGTAGGCACAATTTTTAATTAAAGTTAACTCTTATAAACCCACTGAGCAATGACCAGAAAGTGCTGTTTTTTGTTGATTTTAGGCAATCAACATTACATAACCACAGTTTCTATGCTTCGCGACATTCCCCTTTAAAAACAAAATTTAAGAAAGAACAATAATAGGCAAAAATAAACCAATTTTTTACTTTGCACAAAATATATGTATAAGAGCCAGATTTTTTATATGTACTTATGTCTTAAACCAAAGCGTATGGATATATAGAGAATTAGTGCACGATGTTCTTAAAGGTTGAGGGCCATTCTGAAAAGTGGTTATATCATTTTTCTATGTTTTAAACCA
Organism: Cartodere bifasciata; assembly: GCA_963920755.1. Classification (NCBI taxonomy): domain Eukaryota; kingdom Metazoa; phylum Arthropoda; class Insecta; order Coleoptera; family Latridiidae; genus Cartodere; species Cartodere bifasciata. The sequence goes on along the minus strand of OY987196.1, from coordinate 16,621,179 downwards.
TCTATTCTGGTAGCTTATTTTACAAAATGTACACAAATAAGAGTTTAGAGTTGGTGGTAGCCCCCTAAAATGTCCTCTTTAATTTACAAAATTAGTTCACGATGGATCAGCACCTAATTTTATTAAATAGGTGCTGAAAAAATCTGGCTGTTATGTATTTTTTGTAAGAATTGACTATGTATTTTCTTCTTGACCTAAAAAACTTTACCTTAGTATTTGGTTTCACAGCCTTTTCAAAATTAGAAGCTTCAGTAACGTCCACAAAATCAACATCAATTCCATACTTATTAATTACTTTTCGGAACAACCGATTGGTCCCACCATAAATATCATCCCCGATCAAGATATGGTCGCCAGATTTGAACAAACCCAAAAGCGCAGTAGTCGCGCCAAGACCCGACGAAAATGCCAAACCATATTTGCCGTTTTCCAAAGCCGCTAGGACGTTTTCCAATACTTCTCGGGTGGGGTTTCCCGAACGACTGTACTCGTATTTCTTAAAATCGGCAGGAGCAAATTGTTTGTAAGTTGACGAAGTTACAAGTGGGGTTACAACGGCCATTGAGTCCCATTGTTCAGGTTCTTGACTGTGGTGAATTGCCGTGGTGGCAAATCCTTTGGGAAATGGTAAGTATCCTTCTTTTTCGCCCATCTTACTGATTTAGAGTTCTGGAAACAAAATTGAAGCACAATAAATAACACAATAATTTGTGATTATTTAACAACAATGACTTGAGTAATTGTTGCTTAGTTAAATAGATTGTGAAATTAAATCCAATTAAAAGAAAAACCAAACTATTATTATCCAAATTGATGATGATATTAAATATTGAAACAATTATTGGCAAAAAAAACGCTCAGTATCGATAATACCCATAATTTTAGGTTTCTACCCATGCATTACTATTTTTTTGTTGTTTATTCTTTGTTTTTCGGAACTGCAATTAAAATTGTTGGGTTTAGCTATTTTTATATTTTTAAAAATGTTATACCTCTTTCTGAAATAGGTAAAACGGTAATTTACTAAACTCTTTAGATGAGTTTAAGAACACACAATATTTCTGTTGATAATGTTATTTACTTTTTGAGAAACAACAATGATATATACCTTATTTAAACAGTAATTAGACTGGCTTTTAAATAATAATTCATGTTAATTGTTTTTGTCAATTTGCTAATAAGTACTTATATTCCATGTACCCACTTGAAAACAAATTGGTAAATAAAATGATTATATCTTAAAATGTACTTACTTCATAGGTATTGCATCATTTTTACAAATTTAAAAATTTTTGTACTTTATTTTTTGATAAAATTTTAAACCTTTGTTTTATTAACTAAGTAGGTAAGTACGCATTTTTATCAACATAAAAATTTATGTTGTTATCTTTTTTTTTTTAATTAAGTGCCCGGCAATTAATATTATTCCCAGAATGGAAAAATGGGAACTTTCCAATTTGCTTTACATTAAAATACCTACGTATTAAGTTCCATTTCAGATGCTGCAACTTTTCAAAAAAAAAAAATAGAAAACAATTTATTGCGTTGTCCCTTTTTCAGGGTTTTTTTTGCATTTAAAATGGGACACCTGTAAAATGGACGAATTCCCAGCTCACTGTTTAAATTCCCAGAGAAGAGAATTAATGTACGCACAAATTCTAAAAACTTAAAAAAAAAATGTTGCATCATTCAATTATGTATACACAAATTAAAGATTTATTAAGACCAATTAAATAGTATGTACTTACCGATTTTTTACTTTAGTTTTACAAACTTGTCCCAATTCAAAAGCTCCAAAAACCACACCACAATCGCACTGCCCCACTCGAAGAAAGAAAAGCAAAAGCAAGAGCACGTTTGCTTTAAAACTTTTTTGCTAAAAGTAAGTGTCTTATGTTACGCTCAACCAATCATAAATCTTCGTGTCCGACTGAAAAAAACGCAATAACAAACAAAATATGTTGCTTTTATCCATGTATCTTTTTTAATTTACGTTGTAAAAACTTAAACTATGCCTCTAACTATTGTAGTATTTGTTTCATGCAAAATCATTCTATTTTAAAATCATTGCCGAAATCCACTTTGCGGATCTGAAGCCACTTTTTGGACAAAAGTAGTTCAAATGAATCACAGAATGAATGTGTGAAAATTTAAGGTTATGTCCCTTAAATTGTCACAAGTACACATAACCTCAACTTATTGTTTTTATTTCGTAAAAATTTGCTTTCACAAAATAAAGTGCATGTTTGTAGAAAATGAGTTCATCAGAAGGTAAATGAATACTTGAATATATAGAATATTCTTGTAAAATATATTAAAACTAGAATTTTGATTTTTATGTTGTTTTTTTAAGATTCTGATCACGAATCAGTTGCAACTGAAGATTCAGGCAGTGAAGTCAATGATCAGATCGAATACATTGAAGAAGATTCTGAAAGTGAACCAGAATTAGAATGTGATATTTGGGACGAGGATTGCATAGTGCTTACAAACAAAAAATCAAATATTATTGGCTGTAAGCATATACCTGAGTTTGAGTTATTTAAAATATACTTACCTACGGACGAGCCAAAAACCTATGAACAGCGTAACGTTGACTTACGTAAAGAACTGCTAACTTTTAATACTAAGCATTTAGGTGTACAAAAACTTATAAGTTTCCTTTTAGATCATTTAATGCCAACATGCACATCCCAACAAGAAAATCCAGCAAAAAAAATCAAACTGTTTCCGCAAATTAATCAAACTTTAACGTCACAACAATTTACGCAAAAGTTTATAGAATATTGGAACGAGAATAAGGAGCTTTCGATAAATAATCTGGATATATTTGTTGATCCTTTTAAAATATGCGTGTTTAACCACTTTTTAGCTAATGAAACCTTATTGGAGAAGGTTAGAGAAGAATTTAATGTTATAGAATGGAATGAGAGAAACATGGACTTGTATGAATTTTTTCAGTCGAAAGATTTAAAACATTTGTTTTCGGACAATATTAAAATGGTATATGAGTTCCTAAAAACGGACGTTATGCCCTGGGTAACTATAACTATTTTGCTTGACTTAACTATTTTTTTAAAGTTTTGTAACTTTAGGCCAAGATAATTAGTAAAAAACATAGAAATTCTGGCAATAAAATTATTTACAGCCAGACTTTTTGTATGTAAATTAAGATATTTTTGTATATGTTAGAACATCTATTCAGGAAGCTTAAACACAAAATGCACACAAATATGCAAGTGTAGGGTTTCCTCGAAAGCCTCCCAAAAAGCCCCATTTAGTTTTCAACATTAGATCACGATGGATCTGCATCAAATTTTATAAATAGGTGTTAAATTAGATTTTAGAACGATTTTTGAAAAATATTATTTCTTTAAAAAAATGGCCCCCGAAGAATAATATTCAATCAGGTTAAATTTACACCAAACTATACAAATATGCTGAAGAAGGCTCTAAAAAAATTAAAGTTAATTTTTATAAATTTCTATGCCCCTTCATGGGCCCTATTTTCAAATGGAAGGAAGGAATGTGTTTGCACCTTTATTTTGCATCTTTTTAACAATTTTGTTATAAATTAATTATTAAACATAATTGAATATTACTCTTCGGGGGCTATTTAGGAGACGAAGAATTTTTTTTAGAAGAATAATTTTTAATTAAGGAATAGCTATCATTTAGGTGTAGAATATGAAATGAACTGGTTTTAACATCTGAAAAATGGCTGGTTTTATGATTTTATTTGAAATTTTTTGCTAATTTTAGACTAAGCGTCCGTTGATGGTTATATACAGTTACGCAAATACTTATTAAACACCCAGTTATAATTTTTGCAGAAACTTTTTTAAAATCTTATTGAGCACCTATTTATAAAATCTAGTGCAGATCCATCGTTATCTAATGTTGCAAATTAAAGGGGACTTTCTTGGGGGGCATTCACACTAACCCTAAAGTCATATTTGTGTGCATTTTGTGGATTTAGCTTCCTGAATAGATGTTCTAATACACATACAAGACTTGTCTGTTGTCTATTTTTTGCAATGCAAAAAATTGTCCATCTTGGCCTAATAAAATTATTCTTCTTCTATTATTTAGGTGTCAAAAATAACAGGTTTCGACCTTGTGGACATATCAGCGACATGCAGTTTGTACAGCAATACAGACTACCTTTTAGTGCATGATGACCAACGAGGAGACCGAATGGTAGCTTTTGTTTTATATCTAACAACTCCAGACGGATGGGATCAACAAAAAGGTGGTGCATTACAACTTTTAAACAAAGACAGCAACGGACAACCCCTTGAAGTGGTTAGAAGTATCCTTCCTAGTAATAACCAAATGATACTGTTCCCAGTTACCAGCGACTCATATCATCAAGTAAAAAAACTATTCCATTTGTAGAAAAAAATAAATTATTTAAAAAATTTTTAGGTAGCCGAAGTGACAACTTTATCAGACTGTAGAATGAGCATAAATGGGTGGTTCCACACAAAAGTAGCCCCAAAATTTACAACACCTTTGTACAAAACTCCAACATCAGGATTGTTTAGCAAAAGGACCCATAATGCTGATAGTTTTGATATCGATTTAGAATCATGGATAAATAAGGATTATTTACTTAACAAAAACATTAAGAAAATACAAGCTTATATCGAGGAAAACAGTGAAATTTCCCTAAAAGATTATCTTAAATTGGATGCTTTCGAGGAAATTAAACAAAATTTAGACACTAGTGGTAAGTATTTTTGAGAACTAAATGGTTTTGCAAAAAAATCTTCTTATATTTACAATGTAAAACCGATTTTAAAACGTTATTATAGACCTTTCCCGCCGTTGACCACCTTCGCAGTCGTTATACTTGGGAAACGTCAGATATGCGTCAGATTGACTCTAGACATTGTGATGCTGGTGGTCATACAGTTTCCCAAGTATAACGATTGCGAAGGTGGTCAACGGCGGGAAAGGTCTATAATCTTCGGAGACAAAGTCGAAGAGTATACTACATTTGGTCGGACCTTCTCTAAAATCGTTAATATTCATCCTTCAGCAAAAATGTTTGCCGATTCTTTCGTCGTTCATGACTTTTTAAGACTTTTATTTTTTGTCCGTCTCGCGTCTGTCTGTCTGTAATGAAACTTGTTATCACGATAACTGAAGAACGGTTTATTCAATTGACTTGAGATTTGGTACAAAAATCAATCCCGTTTGCGGGAGGAACCCTATTGTTTTTGATAAAAATCAAATAATAAATAGAGGGTAGAAACCACCCCCAAAGTTAAAAAAAATTCATATTTCGGTTAATATCAATTTTACGAATAAAAATATTCTTAATAAATTTAAAGATTGTATTTTTCCCTATAAAAAAGCATGAAATAATTTGTTTGTACTCCCACCCGTTTACGTTTTACGTTTTTTTTTATTAAATATAAAATGCAGCTTTTTAATCATCTACTACAAGACTATCGAAACGAATGTGTAACAATAAAAAAATAGTCATAAAAAAGACCTATCTGCGAAGTGTAACTTTTTAAATGATCTATCCCATTCATTGATTTAACCCGCTCTTGTTTCAGATTTAAAATGGGTAAAATGCGGTCCACCAAATAGATACAACTATGAAAAATTGCTTGAAACAAATTTATCTTATACCTTGGAACGGTTAATTAATTTATTTAAATCAAAACAAATGTTTGATTTATTACAAAAATACACTGATTTGGAACTGACATCAAAAAACGCTTCGATGAGGTATGAATTGCAGCGATGGACCCCTGGCTCTTATTCGGTAAGTTTTAAATTTACGATTAGATTTGTGGAAAATAATTCACGTTAACTTAGAACGATAAAATTTGTTTATAGCAGACTTTTAATTGCATCAAAAACAATTTTTTGCGGCCCCAATATTTAGAAAACAAAACAATTTGCAATAACCGTTCTTTAAGAACTTTAAATTTGTTTGTATGCAAAATTTTATCTCATTAACTTAACGTGAACGATATTTGCCAAAAGTCCTTGAGATGACCTCAAATATTATTTTAGTTGTTGACTGATTATGACTGGCATCACAAAAATGAGCTGGATCTCATTCTCTATTTTGGTTGTAAAGCTCAAAATGTTATCGGGGCTCGAACCCAATATATAGCTTTAGAGGACGAAATACAACAAGCGCTAATAACTGTCGAACCTGATGAGAATAATTTAAATATAGTGTTTAGGGATACTGCCCGTTTTACCAAATACTTTAGCAAACAAAGTAAATGCGAATGTTTTTATTCGTTAGTTTGTTCCTATTCGGAATAGATTATTGCGCAAATAAATTTTACAAACTAAGGTTATTGCATTTTTATGTTCACCTTAAAGACAATCAAATAACAACAAATTAAAATATATATTTTTATTTTATTAGAAATCATGTAAATTACAAATAATTAAGGTCTTTAATTTTCATATTCAACAATAAATACAAAATGTTGAACTCTTACACGCCTAATGCACTTAAATATTTTAATTTTACACCAAACATACACGACTATTTAGTATTTTAATAGACAACCTATCAGTCTTACATTATTCCCTTTTACATCACAGATAAGGAACATTATTTATATTTTTATGTTAATTTATTAACTCATTAAGTAAAAATATTGTTCGTTAAACAAACATTACCCATCAAAATGCATCTGATATGACTATTACGTAGAAAGCTGGCAACAAAAAACACGTCATTGAACGTTGTCATGATTCTTTGAATATTACATAATATTTCTTTACTTAGTATTGATAACAGGTAGCGTTTTTTTTAAAACATCAGAAGTGGGATCGTTTTTTTTTTTCAAATAAATTGATGACGTGGCTTTACATGTTGCTAGCTCCTATACTATACTTAAAGCCGCATGAGGTTAGATTTTGGCCGTTTATTTTCGATTAATAATTTTAATTTAATCGAACTTTAAAAAGCACAACCTGAGCAATCATAACAAAACACAAAATTCGTCCGTCATTTTAAAAGTTCGTTGTCACAAGTTATAATTAATATTCTAACTTATATTTGCTTTTGTTGTTTGCATAACTAGGTTGAAAATTAACGTTAATTGTAACCGGATGCAGTAAAATATTATGCATATTGGGTAATACTTCCAAAATATCAAAATTTTGCAAAAATGGCAACAATGTCTTATAATCTATGGTCAAAGGGATGTAAAACGAGCCCTTTGCGTGCAAAACAAATATAGGTACGTTAAAATTTCTAAAATTAACAGCACTATTAACAAAAGGTTTAGGTGAAGAGTAGAGAGGTTCGTTTCGGAGAGTTTCCAGTTTGAATTGGTTATTTGTAGGGGATAGAGTGTTATCACTGGATGATCTTAGATGAGTGTCACTTTCTGATATTCGGGTGCACACTTCACTGTTTGGCGGAGAACTTCTGCTTGAGCTGAAATGAAAATAAAAGTTAAGTAACTGCCTACTATTTTAAACAGTTTTTATAAATAGCCATAGGTTTTGTTTATGGCAAAAATTAACTGTGGCCGTGCCAATAAAAAAACTAAAAATTATTTGCAAAATGTTTTTTAAGTGCTTTTGTTTTTCTGCAAGAGCCTCGGCAAAAACAAAGTTTTTTAAAATATTAAGCACGAAATTTTTCGTCATTTTATTTTGAAGATTGATTTTTTGATGTTGAATATCAGGAATACGTGCCAGATTCGGATTTAGCAGCTCGTTTTACATAAGTATTAATGGTTCTTCTTAATGGCAAAAATTATTTGTGGCCATAATAATTAAAAAAGTGAGAAAATTTGGACCCTAACCCCTTACTAAAAAATTAGGCAAATTTCTAGAAATTAGACATTTGCCAGAAACTGCGTTTTTAACGCTGTAAAAAAACATGTTGACTAAATAAATCTTAACAAAAAATTAAAATTGCTTAACAAAAAAACTTTTTGTCTCCGATTTTAAAAAATTTATTTTAAAGATTGCTTTTTTGATGTAGGATACAAGTTTGCATTTTAATTTTTTACAAGAAAACAAATTTTTTCCTTAAAAAAAAATTAGGTTGCGCGTTTGAAGTTGCGTTTAAAATCTCATAGCACTTAAACCAGAAGTTATGTAAACATTTAAGCCAGATTTGGATTTAGCAGCTCGTTTTACATAAGCATTGATGGCTGAATGGCAAATATTATTTGTGGCCATGTAAATTAAAAAACTGAAAATATTTGGATCCTTACCCCTTATTATGAAATGAGGTAAATTTTGAAAAATAAGACTTGGATGGAAGTATGTAAAAGCCATAGAAAACAAGTCAGCATATGATCTTTTTACAAGTGTTTCAGATTTTTTGAAAGGGCAAATTAAAGTTGGTCTTTTAGAAATATTAAAAAAAAGATTCTTTTTTATACTTTTATAAAACGTATTTTCTAAATTGTTTTTATGATTTAGAACAGTTATCAAAATAAAAAAATGTCGCGTTTGCATATTTTTATCTTACCTTTGTTCAAGACTATTGACAGAAGCCCTCCTGGCCCTAAGTTTCGTCCTTTTCAAATCATTTTCAGAACTAACATCTTGATGAAACCTCATCTTAATATTATTCTTATACTTATAAGATAATGCATTGCTCTCCTTATGTTTCTCAAACTGATGCGCTTCCAAATCCAAGTCATCACTCGCAGTAGTATTTCTCCCATTACAAAGATTATGGTACACATTTCCGTTTGCCTTGATAGGTGAATATACTTCCTCAGAGGAGTGATTACTAATATTGTTATTAGCAGCATCACTGTTGTTTATCTTAGAATGGTACTCTGGTACCTGCATAGAGTGAACTTCGTTGGTTTCGGGTTGGTTAAGGTTCAAGTGGTGATCGGTAGAGGGCACTGTTTGAGGTACGGCGTTTGGGCTCTGGGCTAGGCTTGCGCAGTGCTTTTGAAGGTGGGTTAGGAGGCGCACGCATATTGCTTCGTGGGAGAAGTGACCTTCGACTTCGACCATGAAGCGCATTGTCTCGGACATGCACTCTTGATATCCTAATCTGTAAAACAATGTATTACTTAGAAGCATTAGGTAAAGCCGAAAGCAGTTAATGCTTTTTGTATGGAATTTCTAGATGCACAAGTACATCTTTGGTTAAATTTTGGCCATATTCGTAAGAAATTGGTTGGAATATCGAAAAATGATACAGGGTGTCCAAAAAATAGCGTATAAACGCGATGGTATGTTTTTGAGGCAAGTCCAGCGAGCTCCAGAAAATTGTTAAAAAAAAATCTATCTTAAATACCCTCGGAGATATGAGGCCCAAAAGTGCGTAACTTTAAACGCTTATATCTTGAAGATAACAGCACATATTAACGAAAGAAATGGCTAAATACAAAGACACAATCTATATAAAATTATTTTATAATAGTCAAATTACATTTTTATAATCAATTTAATTTCATAAAATGAAGCTAAAAACAATGTTAATATAATCGAATGCAAAAATGTATGCTCAAGAATCTAGATGAGTTTTTAAGAAGTATTTTACAAACTGTGTTGCCGAACTTTTTTCTTAATGAGTATAAAAGATGGATTTTTTTGGACACATCCATAGATGTGTAAAAGAGTTCGCATTTTGTTTTATGCACAGGTTTTGCATTAATTGTTCCTTTGTAAATGAATCATTATGCACTTTTTTACCTAATTATGTAAATAAAACTGACGATGTAAAATACTCCCCAGCCAACTTATACTAACCTTTAAGCTGGTACATTAAGGTCCATTAATTTCATCTTTTGTTAACTTGTTGACTTTTAGTTAAAGTTACTGTTAACGTCGATTTAAGCTATCGTGATTGGCTAAAATTGACTTTAACAGGAACTTTAACTAAAAGTCAGTCTAACAAGAGATGAAATTAACGGGGCTTAATGTTTTAAACCTTTAGTTTGTTGTTTTATTGGAATATTAGCATTATTATAAAAGCATAAAATAATGAAGTAATGTCAGTTAGCATCTTAAACGACGGGTGCTATGACATATATCCTTGGATACCCCAACCAATTTTTATACGAATATGGCCCATTATTTGGACTTTTTATAAAAGAATTTAGCGTTTTAGTGCGTCGGTTTATAAAAAAAACTCCTTATTTTTCTTACCTATAGTGTTCACTAGGTGAATCGTGTTCTTGCTGCAAAAATTTCATATGTTTAATTGCCATTTCGATAATTTCAGTTTTTTCAATTCGTCCACGTCCTTTTTTCAAATATTCAGTTGGAATAAGCCGCGACAAGTCGGCTAAACAGTTATTCATACGGTCTCTCCGTCGTTTTTCGATTATTCGATGCGACATTGGATCTTGCTAAAAATAAAATAAATTATAATAAAAATATTAAATGGCAATGTTGTTGTGGCGCAGTGATAGGTATTAAGCGCCAGCGCATGGGAAAAACCTGGCAAGTTTCATAATTTATTCGATTTATTTTATTAAGAAGACTAGAATTTATTTAAATGCTCAATAAAAGTACACGTTTTATTGGCAAGAATTTCACAAAATCATTTTTTAAACGTTGAAAATATATAAATTAAATATTTTCCAAGTACTTTATTTACAAATTGTTTATTTTAATAAAAACCTAGCATATTTTAATAAATTAAAGTTTTAAGGAAAGATTAAAAAAAAATTAAAACTTAGCTTTTTACAATGTTTGAATAGTTTAATGCTAAAAGTGAATCACTAAGCATGTGGTATGGCATTTTTGTAGACGCAATAGAATTTTTTTTAGTTTGTTTAACTTAATTTTAATTCAAACTCAACTTTAAAAATAATTTAAATCATTTAATCCATAACGTGAAAATGTATTTATTTATATTTCTATTTATATGTATAAATATGAGGGCTTTCCATTGAATGACGTGCAAAATTTGTTTTCGTTCAAATTACATGTTCTACTATTTTATTTTGTTTACGCTTCATCGGAAATAACAATTCTAATAAATACAAATAATTTTTTTGAGACAATAATAGTTTTTAAAAGTATTTACACATATTTTTGTTTATTTTAACATGCAAATATTCCTATATAATTATCTAATCGTAATATTTTTCAAACTTGTTTTTTTGAAAAACCTTGATAAAAACATGTTGTCGTAGGTTCGAAATTCAAAAGTATTTTTTGTAATTAATTTTATGGCGTAAGAAATTTTTTTGGTCAAGTGTTATGTAACTACTTACTCGAGTACTTTTGCTTTTTTTGTATGGCGGAAATTCTGTGTCATCTTCACTGCAGGTGGCTGTTGAAAAGTTAAGTGTTCTGTAACAAAAACATTTAGGTAGGTACTTGAAATTAAATGAACCACAATTCTGGTACTTTATACTTTAAAATAATTTACATACATTAATGTGTGTGTTTTTTTATTATTTAGAATAAGGCAGCTGCACACTAATATTGCATTTAATTAGCGCTTTTAAATGCCAAATTTTAGTTACCTTAATAAAAAAATATAATTTATGCCCAGTTCATAAAATTTAAGAGTTATTTTAAGTAAGAGTCACTTAAAGTAAGAAATTAAGGCAGGGGGGGATTGGTCCATTTGGGTTTGACATGTCAAACTTAAATATTAAATAGACCAATGGGTTGACGCAAATTTCTTGCTTTAAGTGATTCTTACTTTAAATGATTCTTAGATAAGACTTTATGAACTGGCATTACTTGTAACTATTAAAGAAAAATTGTGTTTTAAAAAAATACTTACGTTTCACAACAAGGAAAAATGGATCTGTCATCTTTTAATCTGGAGGATTCTTCATTTATATTACATCTGAAAAAAATATGAAAAATTTGTTTAGTAAAGAAATATCGAGAGAAATATTTTATTTTTCTTGGTAGGTACTTTATCGTCAAAGGATAATTTTTCTAATTTAATAATTTCTTTAGGTATTTTTTCTGTGCATTAATCCAAAAGTTTAATTTTTTATGAATGATTAACGCAGGCTTTTATCACATAAATAAAAAAAAAAACAATTAATTTTAATTGTTAGAGAAACACGTGACTTGGCATATCTTTAGAAATACGTACAACTGGGTTACTTAAAAAAAATAATTAAAAAAATTGGGTCTTAACTTAATTTTTCAGTTTTCAAGGCTCATATTCCCATTAAAAGTCGGTCCTGTAAACGACTTTTTAGCTACTTATTATTTAAAAAAAGATCAATTTTCTTTATCAACTGGCTGTCAATTAAAATTATAATTTCAAACATTTTAAGTATGATCATCGCAAAAAAGAAAGAAATTTGAAACATTTTTAAACTTTAATATTTTACGAGTTGTAACTAACGTTTAAAAAATATTTATAAAATTAAAAATGAAAAAAAATTAAAAGTACACCTCGGAGTGAACCTATTAAATGCAATAATTTTCACACGAAGAGTATAACCACAAATTTAAGAACACGCTTTTAAATTGTTTATAATTCAGCTATGTTAAGTTTTTTTGCGACAGACGACACTCATAAATAAAATCATCATGATTTACCAACTTATTTATTAAACCAATAAACAAAGCTAATGAAGGTATTTAATTTTAATATTCATTATTTTTAGGAAAAAATCTTCTAAAAATAAATTCTTGACAGGTGTTTAATCTATTCAGAAGATAATTTGCTTTAAAAATAAATGAAAAGCAAATAAAAAAACGGTGTTCTAAATAGACTGTTTGCATTGTATTTTACATAAATTTAAACAAATTTCAAGAGCCTATTTTTAGATTGCAACAATGTATGAAATAAATACCGTTTATAAGTAGTATTTACTACGGAACTTTTTTAACAGGTAAATATTTTTTATTGCGTTTTTAATTAATTGGAAATTATAATCTATTCAGGGTTATCTACACTAAGTGGTTCAATATTACCGAAAAACTTATTTTGATTATCGTAAGGTCACGTGGTAAAAGTAAATGAACAATTTAAATAAAGTTTCCGGTTGGAAGTTTTCAAATATTTTGTTGACTATTTTCTATTTTTATGGCAAATTATGCAAGATGACGTTGGTATTGTTTATTACAACTGTTAAAATTACATTTATTTAAATTATTTTTAGTGCAGTTCCGCAATCAACAATTATTGATAATAGAAAAAAATTATTTAAAAAAAATACTTTCTTCCCAGAAATACTTCTTGAGAAACATTGGGGATACCTATTCTTTGTCAAATTTTCTTTTTTTGTGACAACTTATTACAGAATATTTTTTATTTTTGGGAACCTTTTGAGTTTTGAACAATGTTTATAGTCGGAAATATTTTCAAAAACATGGCAAGCTGCTAATTTTAATACAGGATATTTCAAAATTGACGCACCACCTGTATGATACGGTGTTGTGGCATACTATCGTGTACATGGAATTTAAAACAATTTTTTATAAGCCACCTTTGATTTTTTTAATTTTACTCTATTGTGAATGGTTTTTTTTTATGTCAGTTTTAAAATGTTATTTTGACAATAAATGCGTCAAATGTATTTTATTAAAATAAAATATGTAAAATGTGCTGCCGGCGAGAAAAATAGTAATAAGATATTTCCTCCTTTAAATAATTTTGTTTTAGGATAACAATAAGGGTGTTATCTTCGTAAAACATCAGAGAAATGTTTCTTGTTAATGTCCACTTTGCGATGTTTAAGTCACTATTTTGACCATATTTACAATGCAAAAATTGATCGTTTTAAATTCCATGTACACGCTAGTAGGTACCTAGGGATCCTTAAAAAAATATATATATTTTTTTATCTCTAAGGAAAATACGCTTAACTTTTGATCAATTTGGAAACTCTGTTAAGCAAAGTGCATTTACATATTAACCCCTCTGTAATTCTTGTAGTTTTTGCATCAGATTTCATTAACATTGTTGTCAGCTTCACTTCATAAACATTTTGTAAAATTAAATAAATTTGTTATGTTATTTGACCGTTTAAAAGAAAAACAAATAGTAAAATAGTTTTAGATCGATTGTGCCTTGAATTTGATCAGTTTCCTCGTTAATATGGATTTTGTTTCCAAGGTATAAGCGTTTAACGTTTCGCACTTTGGGACCTTCTATCTCCAAGAGTAGGTATATAATTTTTCTTTACAATTTTTTGGATATCCCTGGGCAAGCCCCAACTGCGTACGTGGTGTGCCAATTCTGGGACATCCTGTATAGCAAACATTTTCCAGATTCGTGTTTCCCAATAAATTTTGTACAATTAAAAAACCATTTGTTAACATGTAAAGCCATTAATACCAATGACACACCCTGTATTTTGCTATAAATTTTGATTAAAAATAGGTAAACAATAAAATTATCGATGGACACTACGACGCCGTTTATGAACAAAATATTTATACATATAAAACCGTGTTATTCCCCAATAATGAATGGAAAGTAAAACACATTTAATATTACTTAATAGATGAAGTAATTAGGCAATAATGTTGTCATATAAATAGTTATTTTTAAATATTAAAATGTCATCACTGACCTATAAGCGGTATTAATAAATGAATAAAAATACGACGTAAAAAATTTCACTCTTATCCTTGGCACGCATTTCAAAACAAGTAACACTGCTAAATTTAAACTTTTGGTATAAACAACTGCATTTTAATAATGTAATATGAGAAATATACGTACCCTTCGTACTTGACTCGCAGGTTGGAGTTTTCCTCCCAATATGCATGCGACGTTATATCCATGTTTGGTACACGTATTTTTACGCACAGATGTACGGATTGTTATTAATTTATTAGCAATACTAATAGTGAAATTAATGTAGCGTGTTGGTTCGCTTTCCCTCTCGTCTACAAGTTTTTAGCGACTGATATTTGAAACGAGGAAAGGAGGCCCGGCAGACTTCACAAACACGCTAGCATACACGTGAGTGGTGTCAGACGCGGGCCGGTAACGCGCGACGCTTGCAAATAATTGTTTTCTCTACGCTGCGTGGGCATCCTTACTACGTGCGACAGTACACATCTTACCTTTTAATTTTTATTTATTATCGGTAATATGTATTGGAATTTTGGTACTGTTTTTATTTTGGAATTTTATCAGTAGTTTGCTAGAAATTATTTAACGCGGCGTAATATGCAATATAGGTACTTGCCTTGTTTACGTTTGCTTGCTGTTTCTGCGCTTTGATGAGTATTTGACAATATTTACCTCGATATTTACCAACTCTCTAATTAACCCACAGTAATGGCACAGTAGTCAGAAACATCAGGTGGATTACCTCCAGAAATTGTTTTCTACTCGGGTCGGATTACAAAAATTCTAAAATTATTTTTAGTTAAGACAAAATTAGCGCGGTAGGTTAATAGGTTGGACGTTTAAAAAGTTAAACCCTAAATTGGCGTATCTCTAACTTGGGGTTATGGGCCCTCGAATGGCCCCCTTGAATATGAATTCGTTATATAAGATCACGGTGAAACCGCATCAAATAGATGTTAAATAATGTTTAAAAATATTTATGGAAAAATGCCTTTGACCCCCAAATATCCCCTAATGAGTAATAACCAATATCGTTGGATTTACACCAAATTTTGCAAGTAGATGCTAAATAAGGTGCTAGAAAAAATTAGTTTTTCTTACAAAAATTCTTTGCCCTTCTTAAGCTCCCGCATCGTTTATGGGGTGAAAAAGCTTTTCTAGAAAAAAAGTAAGTATTAAGAAAAGTTGTTTAACCTCTTAATTATTTTGTATCTATTTGCAATTTAGTGAATATCCAACATAATTATATATTACTTTTTTCGGGCTATTAGGGGATAAATGAATTTTTTTACTATTTCTTTTTACAAAAATCATGTTAAAACCTAATTTAACATCTATTTGCAAAATTTGGTCAGTTCCACCGTAATCCAATATTATGAATTGAGGGAGACCTTTTGTGGGGCCATAACTTGGTTTTCAAAACAACCTGGAGATACGCTATTTTGGGGTACCTCTTGCCCCCTATTTGTTTTTTCTATCTTTTCCCAAATGGAAATAGGTAATTGATAGTTTTAATTCAGCTAATTATATCATTATATTAGAAAAGTGGAGTCATTGGTACTCAATTAAAAATTTAAAGGTGGACCAGTTACTTTATCTATGGGTGTTCCTAATTAAATTTTGGCCTTTATCATACTTATTTCTTGCATAAGAGTGTCGTGAACTCGCTGCTCGCCATTGATTTTTAGCCTGTTTGTGTTATTTTATACGCGTATTGGAAATTTCCTCGACCTCTTGTTATCATTTTGTATTCATTGCCATCTCTTCATATTATAATGAACATTTTGTAAATAAGTACGTTTATTTTAAATCCTGTCAGAAGTGATTTGCGAAAAGTGGCCCATTTTCTGTTTAACTTAAATTTTACCCCTACCCTAAAACTTTTACTTAAACGTAAACTGTGTTCTGCAAAATAATTTTTTTTTTATAAATAGAAATATTTTTCTAGAATGTGAGACCTCTCCTTTAACATGCAGTGTTAAACAATTTTATTATCCATAAAACATAATAAGCAATAAGAAAAATGTCAAAAGAAAGTCCTGTTTTTTTGTTTTGTCTCAATCTTACGGAATAACTCATAACTGACGTGGTTGTAAATTATTTTACTTATTTCATTTATAATGTCTTTGTTAAGTAAGTGCATAAGTAATAAAATTTCATTATTTACATTCTCAATTGGCTTAATAATAGCTAAACACGAGTTTAAACATTAAGTGAAATACCTACACCGTATATTGTAGACTGTTTTACTTTTCGAATTGGTTATATAAAACCCGAGATCACGTTTTAGGTAGCGTGAAAAACCACGTGATAGCGATGCTTTTATTTTTATTAGCCCATCAATGTTATGAAGCTCTCCGCCTTCAAGTATCATCTACAAAGGAGAATGCAGGCTTCTAAGTAAATGATGTAAAAAGTAACGCAGTGAGAAATTAAATAACATTTAAAATCAAAATCATTTATAGTATAGAAACTGTGGTTATGTAATGTTGATTGCCTAAAATCAACAAAAAACTGCACTTCTCGTCATTGCTCAGTGGATTTATATAGAGGGCCTTGATGATTTTGACAGTTATTGTCAAGGCGACAATAAGTGTCAAAATCATCAAGGCACTCTAGATTTATAAGAGTTAATTTTTATTAAAAATTGTGCTTACCAGCAACATAAATAAACAAAGCAGCACAAGTTGACATATTCTAAAGGTTCATTAATAAGCGTTTAAATACAGAATTTTGGCAATTTAGAAGCACTATTTTTTTGCATTTTAAGTTGCCAAAAATTCTATATTTATTTATGTTGCTGGTAAGCACCATTTTCAATTAAAATTAACTCTTATAAACCCACTGTGCAATGACGAGAAGTGCAGTTTTTTGTAGATTTTGGGCAACCAACATTACATAAACACAGTTTCTATGCTTGGCGATATTTCACGTTAAGAATTTTTTTATTTAAATCGGTTTAAGAAAGTGTAACTTTTATGACCAACATACGCGTGATTTTCCTTTAAAGCGTTAAGTAAATTGAGCTCATTGTAAATGATGCTTTACAATACCCACACACTTTTGCAACACCTCAGAGTCTAAAACGTTTTCTAAATTAGTATTTAGGTTATTAGTCAGGTTTTAATTGGTTTATTAAATGATAATTGAGACTCCTTAGGGCTGCTGATGATTTATAAATAAGACCTCCATTAGAGGCATTCCACACTTTCCGTACGAATAAAAACCTAATTTTATATCAATCCAATTATAAAATGGTTTATTTTTATAATTGAACATAGGTATTCTTGTTTTATATGTCACGTTTTAGAAAAAAATTCCATAAGCTCACATTTTCAGTAAATCTCCTAAAGAAAACATAGGTAAATGCAAATCTGTTGATACAAGGTGTCTTTCCGATTTTACCCCCTTAGTTAATTATAGCCCTCTGGTAAAAAACTCCTGAAAAGTTATTTTTTTCGCATTATTTTTGAAACAAATAATTTTGTTAAAAAATGTGATATTACATGTTGAAAAAAGTGTTTATTTTATACAGGGTGTTATTTTGTAGACTTTACTAGCGTTTTGCTCAGTTATGTGCAATTCGATTTCCATGAAAATTTCTGAATTGACCATTTGAGAACTGTGCTTGCAGCTGATGAATACAAAATTTTAATTGGTTTATAACTTTTGCAGAAAAGGACAGTCATTACCTTTTTCTTTCATTTTTTTGGTAATATTTTTTTTTTCGAAAAAGTTTTATTATTTTACATTTAAATAAAGTTTCTCAAAATACCTGGCTAAAAAGGTCCTTTTTTTATTTAGGCAGGCGTTGAATTTGTTTTGCTCTTATGACACTCATTTTTTGGACGTTATTAACAATAAATCACGATTGTCATAATTTGTCAACACAATAAGAACACAGAAAAGTTTTAAATCTGTAGCCCACTTACCTAAGATAATTAATAAAAAAAACCAAATCAGCCGACTACGTTATAGTCTACTCGCCATATAGAAGGAGTTCAACTTTTTTTTGGACCCACTGGCACACCAAGCTTAATCGAAAGAGCTTTTTTTTTACTACCGAAAAAACTTGGTGTCCCAAGCCAAATCATGGGCCTAACTGCGGTAGCCCCTTTTAAAGATGATATTTTAGTGACATTTTCACATTTAAATACAATTAATTGTCAAAAACTGTCATCTTCCAGTTTTGGGGCAAAAAAAGGCTGTTTTCAGTGGAAAATAGTGAATTCTTTTAACAGTATTTAATATGAACCAATCAACTATATGGATACATAATATAAAAATGGGACAGATCCTTATTTTAACCAAACAATGAATTATAGAGCAAATGTGAAGATCTATCTTTAATTACAGTGAAAAAAGATAAAAACAAATGTTAATCCCAAGATTTTAGCTTACAATAAGTGTTCGTGTTAAAAAAAAAACACGAAAAAAGTCGTCCATACTAAAAAATGTAAGCATAACTCAAGCGTAACTATCTGTTTTTTATATTTTGCAGATTTAAGAACTAATATTGGGTGGTAGAAAGTTTTTGTGCTATTTTTGGAAAGGTATTTAGATGCTTCTTTAAATACTGTCAAAAAAATTCAGTATTTTTCTCTGTAAAATGCCTTTTTTTCGCCCCAAAATTGGAAGACGTCAGTTTTGACAATTAATTTCAATTGATAATTTTGTGAGCCCCATTGGGCCAATTTGGACGGTAAAAATATCGTTTAAAAGATAGAAGTACTCCTAACAGTCCCGATTTACACAGAGTTCACCTTATGCCTGTATTTGCCCAAAATTAAATGTGAAAATGTCACTAAAATATCATCTTTAAAAGGGGCTACCGCAGTTAGGCCCATGGTTTGGCTTGGGACACCAAGTTTTTTCGGTATTAAAAAAAAAGCTCTTTCGATTAAGCTTGGTGTGCCAGTGGGTCCAAAAAAAAGTTTAACTTCTCCTATACGGCGAGTGGACTATTAGGAAGAATTATTAAATTAATTAAATCGATTATGAAGCAATGGTAAGGTTTATTAAAAATGTAAAAAAATGATTATTTGTACGTAAAATAATCCAGATTTTCCGAAAAAAAATAATTATTAAAATAAAAATCATTGTATTTACCAGTCGCAAGCACAGTTCCTAAATGGTCACTCCAGAAATTTTCATGGAAATCGAATTGCACATAGCTGAACAAAACGCTAGTAAAGTCTACAAAATAACACCCTGTAGAAATGATCCTAATTAGACAAGTTTGAACTTTTTTTTAAAATGGGTCCAGGGATCACCCCATTTCTTAGAAAACTGCCTGTACAAATTCCCAAATTTTTTAACATTTTATGGTAAATAATAATTTATAAAAAAATTTAAGAAATTAAAAATAAAAAAAAATATAGCAAACTGTTACAAATTTTTATACAAATCATTAATTTGCAAAAAATAAGTTTAATCTGTTTCTAAATATTTCTACACAATTTTATTTGCGTTTCCAATACTTAAAAACTGGCTACAGTCGCTTCCTAGAGACTAGAGGGTCTAAATTATATATGGGAAAATTTTTAGAAACTCACAAAACGCATTTTGTTGTTCTGTTAGCCGAAATGACAAATTTTAAGAAAAAGAGAAAATAGCTCTACAAAATAAGTCGCATAGAAACAGATCAAAAGTTCCAAAACCACATTAGAACTTCATAAGTTTTTAGGTGTTTCTAAAGTTTTCATGTTTTTTGATAAAGTTCTACTGGTATGCGACTTATTTTATGAGAAGGTCTTAAATTTTATAAAAATTGCAATCTACCAGGCATCATTGTAGCCAGCATTTCTTACACCATTGGGTTTTTATCGAATTTTAAGCATCACCAATTACGTCTACCCTGATTTCACGTTTTTTGTTAATATTTCCAAGAACAATGAAAAACCCAATCAATTTTTTAAACAATATTTTATTTTTCTAGTAACAAAATGCTTTTTCGTTTTTAAATAATTGTTTTCCACTAATAATATTTAATTAAATGGCGCACAAAATACTTAACGATATAATAATCGTCAAATTTATGAACTTTTGAGTCGTTTTACGTTACTAATCTTTTTACTTTTTGATTTATAACTCTGTTTAGCTCTGATGCTAATTAATATCGGTTCCCTTACAATCATCCAAATTTAATTAATGGAAGTTTACACAAAAAGCTTAGGTAAATGCTCGTGCAAATGCAATCGTTATGAAACAAATTCTATAGAAAAACACATGACTTCCTGTAGCTTTAGAACAGCGTTCTTGGTACGTGACATAAAACGTGGAACTTAGCAAAAGTAACGCACGTGTTTGATACGACCCACTTACATTAAATTATGTTCTGCAATAAAAATTTGTCCTAAACAACTTAATATTTGGAATTTCAAGTTACTTGCGCAATAACTTACTTTTAAGTTTTAAGCAATAATTCTAAAAAAAATCTAAAATGCATTGCCAATTGTGCAATTTATGGTTCAATTTATTAACCAAAAACAAAAAAAAAAACACAATAATTTTTGATTTCTTCAGCAAAAAATGAATAAAAAGTTGTAATGTTAAATAACAGGTACTGTGTACTTTTATGGAATTGTATGTGACTTTTTTTGAATTGTTACTTCTTTTTTACAATGACAACAGAATTATTTCTAACAACATTTAATTGCATAGAATTAAAAGTTTCACAAGACTATCAATAAGTTTCAATTAATTTTTCATTAAAAAAAAACATGGAAAAATTATTTTTTTAAGGGCCGACGATAATTTATTTCCAAACGCTTCATACAATTAAAACGAAGTGTAACTAATAATTTACGACATTTTGTTAATTTTTAATTAGTAAATTGCCATATCCATTTAAAGAAATAAATTTTGATTTAGGTAACAAAAAAAGTTGGATAACTTTTTTTTCTATTATTTTGAGTTTTTCCAGTTTTTGATATTTTTATTATCCATAAATAATATAATATAATCTCTACTATTATTACTTTAGTTTTTGCATGTTTTTAAATTTTAAGATTTACGAACTAAAAAAATAACGAAATAAATGATTTCTTTCAAGATTCATTTAATAAAAAAATATACAAAATTACACTTACTCAGTTTCTTTCTTAGATTCTAACTTCGCGATTTTAACAACTCAGTTAATTCCTTGTTTTCTTTCTTGACCTTTGCTAATTGTTGCAAGGCTTCTTTTAAATCAGGTTTTAAATCTTGAAAAACATTTACATCATTAAGAAGCTGCTGCTTTTCCTCTTTTAATTTAAACAAATTGTTGGCTTCTTGTGCGATGTTTGGTAAAGTTAAGGTTGAGTCGTTTAACCATGGGTATTTTTTCTAAAATTAGTAAAATTAACAGGAGACTTAACATTTTTTGATTTTGCTTACCTGAAAACTTATGAGCTGTTCTTGATACGTGTTTACTTTTTTATTTAAAGCTTGAATATTCGATATTGAAAATATGTTATTTACGTTTGCTTGTGTCTGGTCTAGTTCCCTAAAAATTACTTATTGTAATGATCAAACCAAGTTATTATTAAAGAACTTCTTACCTTTTTAGAATGCTTAGTTTTTCAGCCATTTTCTCGTTTAAATGAACGTATACTTTAATATACATTTTAAGCCTATTACCATAGGGTTTAAAATTATTTAATTCATTCGCATATGCCAAAAGCATTGAGTGTTTATCTAACGTTGTAACGCCTAACTTCTCTTGGATATCGCACAGCTTTTGCAACACTTCTTTCTCTTCGAATTCCATAATAAGTTGCATATTTTCATCTACCAGTTTCATCTTTGCAAACATAGCATCGTGAACAGCATCTACAAGTGGTTGTTTTGGTAAAATCAAACTAATAGGGTAAGAAATGGGACTTACTCTGTTCCTTGTAGAACATAATCCTTTCCTGAAGTTTGAAAGCCAATTCTTCTAGTTTCTGGGGCTGATTGGCAACATCCTCTATGTCCAATGCGCTTAAGTTATCTTCCAGTGTTATATCCATTCCGCAAAAAGCTTTAATTTGCCAAAATAAGCCAGTTTTTTTCAAAATAACGATTTGTTTGCAATATTGACAGTCTAACGTAACCTCACAATTGTTCTTCTTTATCTTTGTTTAACGTGTTGCCAACCTTGAATAATTTAATGCGAGTTTTGATACTGTGGGTAGGCAACCAAGAATACATTTATAACTGAAAAAACAGTTTTGGTGACAAATATTTTGGGTTGACAAAAATGACATTAATCAGTCAAATTCAACATCCAAAAATTTCCGTTTTTAAAAATTATAATCACCAACATGTTTAATCACCCTTTTCAACCAACAAACTACAACGTTCTTACAGAAAATATCCCCGGTTATCGTAAGTTAATAAAAAATAATATTCTTTAGTTAGTTAATCCAAAAAATTGTGGAAAATATTTTTGTAGACTTTCCACCATTTTTAAATCATCATAATCCGGCAATGTTTGGAAACAACCACAATATACCACTGTTCGATGCTTTTAATGGTGGAGGAAATAATAACTCAAATTGCTGTTGTCCCTGCAATAATAATTTTGCAGTGCAGAATAATGGGCCTCTTGAAATTACAAAACAAAACATTCCTGGGGGAGTTTTGTATAATTTTAGGGCACAAACGTAAGCTTAAAAATCGTAAAAAAATCGTTGATGGCAATGGCCCCCGTTATCAGAATTTATCACATAAGAAAATTCCCTAGGACTCATTTTGCAAATAGTATAGGAGCTATCAACATGAAAATTCACATCATTAACGTTGTCATGATTTTTTGATATTACACAGTATTTGATATTACCTTTCTAAATCCAACAAACTAGCAGACCAAACAGGTAGCGACGACAACGTTCGATGATGTGTGTTTTTGATTGCCAGCTCTCGTAGTCTCGTTCCAAAAACTTAGTTCACTGCGACATTCTAATTGAATTAAAAACCATTCAGAATTTTTTCCAGTTTGTTTTTTTTTCTTAGATTTTGCCCAACTCCTTCTCCCGTCCCATATTCGTTTGAATACCCTCAAGTTTGCTACCCACCTCCTGCTCCTCAACTTCTTCCTCACCAACCTCCTAGTTGTTGTCCTTGCCAGCAACAACCTCCACAAGTTCCTCAACAGGCACTTCCACCATGCGGAATAGAAGCTCTCATGTTTCAAGAAATGTTAAAGAAAAAACCCTTCTGCTTACCTTTTACATTGGACAAGGATATCAACACGGAAGAACCAATTTGTTTCTGTGGTAAGTTCCTTTTAGATTTAGCCTATGTTCTTTAAAAAACTACAAGACATTATAATTATTGTACAGTTTTAAAAGCTTTTATCACCTAAAACACCCTTGTTGTATGGGGTTGTAAACCAACATAAGGTTGATTCCTATAAATTTCTGTAGGTCCGAAACAAAAACCCTTAGAAAAAGACTTAAAACACGTGTCGTTTTATCAAGTAAACGATGGCGGTTTAAATCAAAAATTAAACACGAAACCAATTGATCAAATGTGTTGTGCAAATTACCAATACCAGTACAAATGGTCTAACTTCCCAGCTCCTGATCCAGATAAGTATGGAACGGTAAGTATTTTTTTAAAAAAGGTATTTGGATACCATTACATTTTTTTTACAGTCAAAAAAATTAGTTATCAAAGAGCCAAGTTGTAAAGGAGTTGCTAATAATATAGTTGAAGAGGCTTGTGCCGAAGCTCGTAAAGAAAATTATCTCAAATGTAATTGCTGCAAAAATGAACAAAGTATCGAATGCCAGACGAATAACTCAACACAAGAAAAAGGTAAGAAACATTTGGGTTATTATAAATCTTTATAGAATACAAAAAATTAAGAATTAAGTGTCGGTCAAAAAAATCTTGTTATTGTAGGAATAACAACAGAAAAAAAAGAATGCTACCAAAATACCAAACAAGTGGCTCTAACCATCGTAAGTTTTTAAATTATAAATATTGTTTTCAAAACAGCACAATTTATATTTTAGCCAAAAACAGTTTTGAGTGAAAAAGGAATCACCAACATTGAACAAGACTTAACGATAATTATCGAAGTTTGTGGTGATTCCATAAAAGTAAACGCAAATAGTGATAAAAACAAGGATGGAATAGAATTAACTGAGCTAGAAAATAATGATAACAATGATAAAGATAAACAACATTTGGCAATTAAAGCTGATTCGATAAATAAAAAGGATAAAAATTATCAATTAGCAAGTACATCGAATAATACAGATAATAAAGATCAAAAAAAAGAATTAGTAAAGGGAAAAGCAAAATCAAACTACAATAATAATGAAGATCCAGATGAAATACCAACACCGCCGGTTAAAGCAGATAAAGATAATAAAAACCAAGATAAGCAACTTAGAGCATTTAAACCTGATACAGAAAATAAAACTATCAAGGAAGACGAAAACCGGTTTGTTATTAAAGAAGACTCAAGCACTCAGTTAAAACTATGCTCTGGAGTTAAAGGAGACAAAATAATTTTCTGTACTTGCGAAATTTATCATCAACGATTATTAGTTAATGTAAATCAAGAAGAAAACAATGATATTAAAGGTGTTGATGAAGTAGATAGCAAGGAAAGTGTAGCAAAATTAAATAATTAACTAGACCAAAAGAAAAAAAACATTAAAAATGAAAGAAACTTAAGATCAATTAAATGAATGTATTTTTTATGTAATAAAATTTTAACCAATTTGTATAGTTGTTATTTTTAACTGCATCAGTTTATTGTGTTTAATATAATTAACGCCAATATTCGTATTTTAAATTTTACTTAAATTATCTGTTATTTTTTTGGAGATCCATCCTATTTGATGAATTTAATTTCAGATAAAAGTACATCATCCAAATTTAAAACAGTGGAATTTGCTACGTCCTGTCAAAGCTGTGATAAAGGTACTGGCTTCCAGGCTTTATCAAATTTTTTATTTTTTTCATTATCGTAATTTGCTTTTTTATTTACAAAAAAAACATTTTTTTTTTTGCTTTTTTTAAATGCAATTTTAAAACCTAAACTTCATTATTTCTGTAGATTGTGACGATAATTGTGGCGGTTCAGCAGATTGTAATAAAAATACAAAAAATAGAAGAAGTCGAAGCAGAAGTAGCAGCAAAAGTAGAAGTCGTAGTCGGAGCAGAAGTAAAAGTAATAGCCGAAAATGAAAATTCTCATTTATCCAAACATGTATAGTCTAAAAGTAATAACTACTGTTGGTGATTTAATAAAAAAAATTATATAATATTTACATCCCCTCGTATTTTATTATGTTAGGTTAGAATTAATAAAAATATGTCAATGGAAACAATTCAAAATTCAAGTGGAACAAAAATTTTTTCAATATGCGGAACCTAACGTATCAAGAATTGGACAATTTTGTGGTTGCTCACTTTAACGAAATAAGCGGATGTAAAGATGTACTGGAAAATCAAGTATATTTTGTGAATAAAAATCTACCACCACTGCAAACAAGAAATGCAAAGGTTCAAATAGTTTATAAAACTAATTCGTTTTGCATATTTAAAACATATTGTAGTTAAAGGAGTCTCACTTAAAACTTACGACAATTCACTGCCTGCAAAATGATCTCGATTCTAATTTAAACAACATCCAACAATATTTGGAGGAGTTAGAGAAGAAAATTTGCAATTTTGAAAATTACAATTTAGTTGGTTCGTTATATCAAACACATGTCGATGTTACCAGAATTAATTTGTATGCCCATAAAACATAAAAACCGAAAAGTAACCTATTTATTGTAGGTACGACACAATGTATGAAGTTGAAAATCAAATGAAACACTACAATGAAGAAGTAAATGATTATGGTGCTGGTTTTAATACTTTTAAAAAGACAATTGCCCAAATAAGCGTGGTATTATTTATTTTCCAAAAAATATTACGATTTTTTTGATATGTTTTAAGGCTGAAAGTTTTGCCCAACCGTTGATAAAAATGTTGGATAATTTGGAAAAAATTGAAATAAATACACAAACGCTAAAAGAAAAGACTAATAAAATTCAAGACCAACTGTTGCAACTCAGTCGATCCTGCGAAGTATTTGTAGGTGGGTAAATAACTTATACGTATTATTTTAGTCACAGAAATTATTATTTTTCCAAGTGAAATTATTATAATAATAATTATTTTAGGCACAAAAATTAGCAATTAAGACCTCTTAAGAAAATGTCATCTACCTCCCAAATCACTTTCAAATGTCATTCAAACCGAAATTTCGACCTAAATGATTCAAAATTTGCAAGTATGATATGCTCCAAGAAAAATTTAACATACTGTGAACTAGAAAAACTAATCAATGCATGCGTTACTGAACTTTCTGATTACGAGAAGCTATTCGAGAGTCTCATAAAAACCGTCGGGGATATTTCAAAATGCAGTGCATTAGACCAAAAAATGGTAATACTCATCTGAAGAATAATTATTTTAAATTATCTTTGTTGTTTAGATAACCAGGTTAGGCCATTCTTTGCATTGTATGTTACACCTTGAACAAGAAATCGAGAGTGAAATTCATTCAATGAAGAAGAATTTGGCGGAATTGGAAATGCTGATAAGCATTTTGGAATCAAGTACTTGTGCGGCTCCTTGTTATTGCCAGAGCCATATAGATGCATTGAGACAAAAAATGTTTGTAACTTTTCAATCTTCTTGCTTTTCCTTTAACAAAACTAACTTTTCTAGGTACAACTGTGTCTACGACATTTCTTGTAGGTTAATTTTCGACGTTAATAAAAACACGGACGAGTATTTTAAAACTTTATATGCTTTGAACAAATGTACTGAAAGCAACGCGGTTAGAAACAATTTTAAACGTACATTAAAACATTTCTTAAACATAGTTTTCAGGATAGACAAGTAATTGTATCATTGGACAAGCATTTACGACTTATGGAGTTGCTAGAACAAAAATTAACCCAAATAAGTAAAGTAGTACGAGATGTCGAACTGGAGAAAAACAAAACTGCAAGATGTTATAATTTAAAATTGAGGAACGAAGGATTTCATAAAATTTAAATAATGTATGTCTTTAATGTAAACCAAGATTCACAAAATAAAAATGAATTTACAAGCTGATACGTAAATAGTAGTACTCTCATTTCTTTTGAGTTTGTATGCCCATTTTACTGCATGATTTCGAATCAAATATTTTGTTAATTAAAATTGTCGATTTCTATATTTTTGCGATGGTTTCAATGTAAGGTACTTGAGATTAAATTGTTTTTAAATAAGTGCCTATTTTCTAAAATATTGATAGCATTCATCTATTTACTCAAAACAATTACAATAAAGAACTTTATTCCAAAACAAAAACCCATAAATTCGAAATGATGTTTAAAGTAATATTCGTACTATTATTAAATATTCAACTTTTTGGAGCACGCTTTATTGGTAAGTACACTTCCTAAGTACTAGTTGTATGAGATAAACATTAAAGTTCCCAAAAAACTCTTCAGTTCGTTTATTTTTAGAATTTGATACCGAGCAAGGTGGACTTTATAAACATTTTTATCCAAACTCATTGGGGTTTGTTAACTTTCGCGTCAAAGCTAACACTTCTGCTTATATATCTCTTCTTACAAATGATCTTTTAAGCGTCCCAATGTACACAATCGTCCTTGGAGGATATGACAACACAAGATCCGTTTTTAGAAAAAACCTAGGCTCAAATGAGGACCTTGGGTGGTATGACTCGAAAACCGTTTTAAATAATTCCGAATACAGAGGTTTTTGGGTATGTTTAATCTCCAAAAAAAATACTGTAGGAGCATACAATTAAGCCAACTCCAATTTTAGATGAGTTGGAAGAACGGAACAATTTCAGTGGGATCAGATGGAAACACTACTCCTTTTTTGAAATACATGGATTCAGAAGTAATTCCCATTTTATACATTAGTTTCGCTAGTCTTTTTTCTGCTTCGTGGGTTCTTGAAACCAGTCATCATTGGGTTCCAAACACACAATCAATGCGAAATCAGGTTTCTGGTAAGTTAACAAATTATACAATGACTTTACAGATACTCTTGGATAAAAAAGATTTCCTTACTTAGGAAGATTACTTAGCAGTACCTTAACTATAACAAGACATTTTTCTAGGAGGACAAGAAACAAGAGCAGTTTTTGTCGCCCGTGCAGAAATAGAAAACAGTTTAATTCCTGGAAAACTCTTAGCGGGGTACGTTGCCTGGTTTGTTGCACCTAATGGTACCGAAGTCAAAATGGATAAATTTGAAGCTCTCAGTGATCTTGTCGGTGGATACTGGATTCACACCAATGGTTCTAATATTCCTTGTAATGCCATAGAAGGAGGTTACACAGATAAGGGAGAGATACGAACCTAATATTAGTTCTAAAATCTGCAAAATATAAAAAACAGAAAGTTACGTCTGAGTTATGCTTACTTTTTCTTAGTAAGGACGATTTTTTTTGTGTTTTCTTTTTAACACGGACACATATTGTAAGCTAAAATCTTTTGATCAACATTTTATTTTATCTTTTTTTACTGCATACATTTATTAATTAAACGTTACTTTAATGTATCTTTAATTGCAGTAAAAAAAGATGAAAGCAAATGTTGATCAAAAGATTTTAGCTTACAATATGTGTCCGTGTTAAAAAAAACACAAAAAAAGTCGTCCTTACTAAGAAAAAGTAAGCATAACTCAGACGTAACTTTCTGTTTTTTATATTTTGCAGATTTTAGAACTAATATTAGGTTCTAGAATGTTTCTTTCCTATTTTTGGAAAGGTATTTAGTTGCTTCTTTAAATACTGTTAAAAGAATTCACTATTTTTCTCTCTAAACAGCCTTTTTTTCGCCCCAAAATTGGAAGACGTCAGCTTTGACAATTAATTTCAATTGCAAATTTTGTGAGCCCCACTGGGCCAATTTGGACGATAAAAATATCATTTAAAAGATAAAACTAGTCCTAACAATTCCCATTTACACAGAGTTCACTTTATGCCTGTATTTGCCCAAAATTAAATGTAAAAATGTCACAAAAATATCTTTTTTAAAAGGGGCTACCGCAGTTAGGCCTATGATTTGGCTTGGCACACCAAGTTTTTTTGGTAGTAAAAAAAAAGCTCTTTTGATTAAATTTGGTGTGCCAGTGGGTCCAAAAAAAAGTTGATCTCTTTCTACAGGGTGTCCAAAAAATGGCGCATAAACGCAATGGTACGTTGTTGGGGCATGTCTAGGGAGCCCCAGAAAATTGTTAAAAAAAATCTATCTCATATACCCTCGTAGATATGTTGCCCCAAAGTGCGAAACTTTAAATGCTTATATCTTGAATATAACAGCACATATTAACGAAAGAAATGGTTTAATACAAAGCTACAGTATATTTTAAACTATTCAACCATTTGTTTATTTATTAAATGGTTAAATTACATTTTTATAATCAGTTTAATTTTACAAAATTTTCATGAAATGAAGCTGACAACAACGTCAATAAAATCTAGTGCAAAAATGTATGATCAAGACTTATAAATGAAATTTTTAGACTTATAGATGGGATTTTTAGATGTATTTTCCTAGACTATGTTGCCGAATTCATGCAACTTTGTACGCATTTTTCTCGATGAATATAATAGATGGATTATTTTTGACAATTTTCTAGGGACCCCTGAGAATGCCCCAAGAGCGTACCATCGCGTTTATGCGCCATTTTTTGGACACCCTGTATACGGCGAGTAGACTAAATTGGATATATCGAATCAAATACCTAGCAAAAACATTTTAGTCGCTGATGCTAAAATCGCAAACATATAACTATAACTTTATTTATGTCGATATATTAATGATTAGGCAGGAAATACCTTACTAGTGTTAGCATTAAATCACGTAAGTGCAGCAATGTTAAAAAATTAAAAAGGTTATTAAAAACAATCAACATTAAACTATTTCAAGTGGAAAAAAATCCATTCGTAATAGATTCGCCTTATCAGAGTACAAAAAAATTTAAATAAATATGTTAGAAATATTTATGTTTCAATATTTCTGGGTATTATAAATAGACTGTACAAATGATTATTTGTATACGTTGGGTGTTACTGATATTTATGAGGTAGAGGACAGAAAGGTTCAGGGTATGTGACCACTTGAGAACAGAGACCGATAGGAAAATATTAAGAAGAAGTAAAGGAACTTCTTGGTGGGTATTGAAAGAAGGAAG
The DNA here is from genome assembly GCA_963920755.1 of Cartodere bifasciata. Lineage (NCBI taxonomy): Eukaryota > Metazoa > Arthropoda > Insecta > Coleoptera > Latridiidae > Cartodere > Cartodere bifasciata. Next base: position 16,590,488 of record OY987196.1, on the reverse strand, counting down.
ACGTATATGAGCTCGGGGTGTGGTTGGGTGGTTAAAACGAGCTTAATTATGTATTTGCGTTAATTGTTTAAGAGTAAAATTGTAGTTAAAAGTCGTGCTTATAAATCAGAAGTGGGATAGTTATTCGCGTGTCAGCATATGTGAAAATGCTTGTAAATGAAGTGATTATTGATATGTAGTAATATTAAATATTACTGCAGAAGCTTGGATAAGAGTGATGTTCTTTGTTGCCTTATTAAAAAAATAATGTCATGACTGTGTTTGGTTTAAGGAAAAGTAGAAATTGTAAGGTGATTGTTGTTGAAGATAAAATGCGAGGAAGAAAAAAAAAATAATTATTTTAGTACTTAGCTAATAAAAGAGGTGAGCTTTATAATTTTTGTTGTAATAATTGCATGTAGTTTAATAGCTTGGGTTAGTTTGGTCTTGCATCAGACTCCTCAAAATATTGGATGTCCGTAGAACTTGTGAGAGATCACGTGTTATGTCATCCAATATTGGTTAAGGTTGGAGGTGTGACTGTAAGTAGTTTTGACAGTTTGGCATCAGGCACCTCAAAATATTGGATGTCCGTAGAACTTGTGAGAGATCACATGTTATGTCATCCAATATTGGTTGAGGTTGGAGGTGTAACTGTAAGTAGTTTTGACAGTTTGGCATCAGGCACCTCAAAATATTGGATGTCCGTAGAACTTGTGATAGAGAGATCACATGTTATGTCATCCAGTATTGGTTGAGGTTGGAGGTGTAACTGTAAGTAGTTTTGACAGTTTGGCATCAGGCACCTCAAAATATTGGATGTCCGTAGAACTTGTGATAGAGAGATCACATGTTATGTCATCCAATATTGGTTAAGGTTGGAGGTGTAACTGTAAGTAGTTTTGACAGTTTGGCATCAGGCACCTCAAAATATTGGATGTCCGTAGAACTTGTGATAGAGAGATCACATGTTATGTCATCCAATATTGGTTGAGGTTGGAGGTGTAACTGGTTTTGACAGTTTGGCATCAGACTCCTCAAAATATTGAATGTCCGTAGGGCATGTGAGAGAAAGTTCACATGTCATGTCATTCAATATTGGTTGAGGTTATAAATATAAACTTGTTATTTTGAATGTTTTGCATGATAAGTACTTCTTAAAATTTTGGATGTCCTTAGCATGTGAGAGCAAGTTAACATGTTATGTCATCCAATTCTAATGTTGGTTGAGATTAGAAATGCATGTGTTATTTGAGTAAGATTGATGTCAGTAGAGATCTCGGTAATAGATTTTACTGCAGGCCATACATTTTTGCTAAATGTTGTATTTGTTTCAGACGAAGAACAGTAACATTAAAGACATTTAGTCTGAGGACAGACTTTAAGTCGGATGGCCGATTGTTAGAATGTTTCAATATTTCTGGGTATTATAAATAGACTGTACAAATGATTATTTGTATACGTTGGGTGTTACTGATATTTATGAGGTAGAGGACAGAAAGGTTCAGGGTATGTGACCACTTGAGAACAGAGACCGATAGGAAAATATTAAGAAGAAGTAAAGGAACTTCTTGGTGGGTATTGAAAGAAGGAAGACGTATATGAGCTCGGGGTGTGGTTGGGTGGTTAAAACGAGCTTATTTATGTATTTGCGTTAATTGTTTAAGAGTAAAATTGTAGTTAAAAGTCGTGCTTATAAATATGTTGCCACTGGAATTGTTAGGTAGATTTAATTTTTTTGGTAAAATAATGCATAAAAATGACATAACCCATTTTATAAATTAAAAAGCGAAACATTTTCAAATTTAAAATTGATAAAAAATACCTTATTTTATTCATAGTCAATTGGTACTTTATCTTAATTATGCTCTTCGCAAGACTATGTCCGATTGCAATCGATCAGAAAAATCTAAAATCATCAATTTTCATCCTTTTTACAAATTCGTGTTTTTCATTGAATTTTGAACAACTTTGAAAAAATCTGTCGGTCGGTAGGTCGGTCTGGTGTATGTCACTTTACTTGTAAACACGTTTGGCTTCTTGCGAAGAGTATACTATAGAATTATGGCAATTATATAAAATATTGATTTAACTTTGATTTAAAAAATATAAAATTATACTTCTACCGAATCCGAATTCTACTCAAGCTACTCATTTGCGAAGAGTAATTTCTACGCGTTTCGACTTCTACCCATTCCAACTTCTACCCATGCTAGTGATTATTTGGTATAAATCTTCATGGCGTCTCTCTGTCTTCTCTATTTGCATCCATTCGTAAAGTATTGGAAGAAATAAATACGCTAGAGATGGTGCTTATGAGGAACAATACTACAAATATAACCAAGGACCAGAAGATTCCAAACACATTAAAGAAATAGTTGGAAATAAGAGAAATAAGAGTGGTCCAAATGTTGACAACAGCGTTTAGGATAGAGCAGCTAAAAGTATCGGAGATGGGGTAGGTGAGTTCGACGGTGTGTTCCCAGCTCATCATTTGCAAAGGCCCTGTTATAAAACTAAAAAAAATATTACGTCACTAACTAAAACAATAAGTGCTTGAGTTAGGCAAAATCGCAAATATTTAAAAAAAAATATATGATTGTGATTGCAATAACAGATTTTGAAAAAGTTTTACTTTTGATAGTACCCGTTTTGAAATATTTGTATGCATAAACAACATGTAGATACTTACCCAAAAAGAGGAAGGACAATAAAAGATCCAATCCTAGTTTGTAATTCTAGAACTAGTGCCACACCTCCATAGCCAATGGTTGCCAAACAAAGAATTGTCATTGTCGTTAGACTAAAAAAACATAATTATTTTTAAAAATCCAGAAATATGAAAGCATAAAAAGCAATAGGAACAAATAGGGCAGAGTTATAAGTGCTGGGCCACACCATGATTTTTTGGCGTCCGGTTGAACCGCTGCATTCCTTTTTTTACATAGGTTGGAATAGCGAACTGCAACCGGTTAAATGTGGGTAGTCTCATCTAAAACCGGTTGACGAGCCAACTACGTGATCTAAATAGAAAAAGTTCGGTTTAGCGGAATGTATGTGGACGTAAATTTTCGTTTGCGTTTCTGCCGCATGCGGTTTAAACGGACGAGAAAAAGACACAGTGTGACCCAGCAGAAATTTAACTCTAGAATTTGTTGCCTTACCGAAATTTATGCGTCTTATCCAAAATTAATCCCAATATCATAGTTCCAATGCAACCTCCTCCAATAATAGCCATTAATGTGATAATTCCAATATCAGTTCCACCGTCCTATAAAATTGTCTTACTTTAATTGTCTCCTTTTTAAAATTCATGGCACAACTTACAGGAAAATAGGACAAATAAACGGTGTTGATTGTGATGCCAAAAGAATTCCACAATCCCAACGACAACCCAAAAGTAAACAATCCTTTGATGTAGTCTTTATTTTTGAATAGTTTTTTTATGGCGCTAATATAGTTCTCGCCGCTGAGGTGGTCTAAATTGTCTTGTGCTTTACTTGGAGGTAACTTTGGTTTCGATTTAAAAACTAAAGAAAATATTTTAATCACGTTACTTAGGTGGGAGCTAAAAATACTCACATACTAATGTTATTAGTAGCAATGCAGTTGATATGCTCGCGTAGTAAATGTGCATTTGGAGAAGGCTCTCTCGTATAGCTTCTTTTGACGTACTTTTGATAAATAAGGAAGGAATTATAGCTCCAGAGGCCATTCCTAAAACAGCAGATTTTAACAAAACTTACTATTTACCTAATAATTCCTAGTAAGAGCCGTTGTGTTCCTATTATTTTTGGCAACATACCCTTTTCTTTTGGTCTTACCTAATTGCATTCCAAAAACTCCAATCGCGCAAGCTAGCGAAACTTGATTACTCCCGAACCATGCAGATGGAATAGTGGGTACAAGACATACTATAAAAATTTGTCCCAAGCCAATAAGAGCCTGGCACACTAATACTAAGTATATTTTGTTTGTGTCCAAGGTCCCCAATTTGATTAAGTTTCCTGCTGCTGTTAATGCTGCTCCGAAACATAATGATGTTTTTAAAGACTATAAAAAAATTGGACATAACCATTATAATGTTAGGTAAAAAACTAAAAATGCAAAATGTCTTTTTTTCTAACTTCTAAATTAAATACTCACAACTTTTTTCATAAGGTAGCTAACAGGAACAAATGCAATTATATAAGTAATCATAAACATTAATCCAGTAAGATGCACAAAAATTGTTTCCACTTCATAATAACTAAAGAAAATTATGTAGAATTTTTATTGCAAATAAAGTCAAGAAGGGGAGACTAACTATCAGTGTTCACATTTTCAGTAATCTTGGTAAATCTTCGTTAGTGTATTTACTTACAAACATTTTAGATTTTGGTGTCGAAATAGTTTGTCTTATTCGTTAACACACTAGCAGTACAAAATAATAATAAACAAATTATTTTGCAGTTTTGTTATTCTTTTTATTACTTTTGTTAAAGTGATTATTTTTGGAGCCTACTTCCAACAGTGGCCACATCCGTTTAAAGTACTGTCCTACTAAATCTAAGACTATATTTTCTTTATAATATTTCTTTTAAAATAAAATTTACCTTCCTGACTCTTTAAACAAACCAAAAAATATTTTAAAGACGCAAAAAAAATCTATTAAAAAGAATAAGAAAAAAATAACATCTAGGTATATAAAAATAAATGTATGTATGTTCCTTATGCATTTCTAAATCACTCATCAGATTTTGATGAAACTTTGCATATTTGTTCTGTGTACACCCGGGAAGATTTATGGGTAAAAAAATCACCAGAAAAAATTTTTCACACCCGACACCAAATGTTGTTTAAATTAGTTCAAATAATCTATCTATGTAAATCAACTAAAACAAAAGGTTGGGGTTAATTGGCACACGGGTTAGGTTGGAGTAAACGGGATAAAGGGGTAACGGGAAAAAGGGGTAACCAGTTAAGGTTGATTAAAATAAGCGCTATTTTTCAGAGGGGCAAACGATTTTGGTTAAACTGGTACCCGGGTTAAGCTAGGATAAACGGGATAAAGACGTAACTCAGATAAAGGGGATACAGGGGATATCAGCATACAGAGGTTACCAAAAAAAAGGGTTCCCGGGACAAGAAGTCACCAGGAAAAGGGGTCACTGGGAAAAGGGGTAACTGGGAAAAGGGGTCACCGTAATAAAGAGGACACCGGGAATATAAGACACCAGGAAAAGGGGTCACCGGGATAAAAGGTTGAAAGAAAAACATATCAACACATTTTAACTATTTATGGCATTGCAACGCATGACGGGTAATCGCTAGTTGGTTATAAAAATAATGTATGACCATTTTAAAGAGAAACAGATACTTATTAAAATAGTTTAAGATAGAATGTGCCTTTGTATTAAGCCATATTTTTCGTTGTTTTAGAGATATATGCGTTTAAAGTTTTGCACATCGGGGCCTCACATCTCCGAGGGTATATGCGATAGATCTTTTTTAACAATTTTCTGGCCATCCCTAGAATTAGGAGAAATTGAGGGTCAACGATTTCGATTACTTACTTAACAATAATGTTGCTTATGATTGTATACTGCAAAAATTGCATAAAATTCATTCCAATAATCAATGCAAAGATCCCAATGATGACCCATCGATATTTGTAAACTTTGGTTTGGCTATGAGGTTCTGATAAAATGTTTTCTTGTGAGTTGTTAAGAGCCTCTATATTGGACATTTTTTACACACCACAGCAGCTAGCCGATAAAACACTGACTGCAAGCATTGTCAATTATATGGCGATATTCTTTTCAATTTGGAATAGGTACGTGTATGTCTAATTAAATTCAAGGGTATGTCCAATTTCTTAAAAAATAATAAAATTATAGATATTTTTTTCAAAAGAGCCTGTTTGTAATGTATTCTACATTAAAGAATCACCTACTATCAACAATAATAACAATATTTGTAAGAAGTAAGTAGGTTCACATTTATTTGTCAAAAGAAAATTATCTAATATGATTAAAAATTAATTTGGGTTTGTTTTAAATACAGGTTTGGGGCCCCAAAGATCATACCGTTTTTGTCACTCATGCAGAAATAGAAAACAGTTTAATTCCTGGAAAACTCTTAGCGGGGTACGATGTCTGGTTTGTTGCACCTAATGGTACCAAAGTCAAAATGGATAAATTTGGAGCTCTGTGATCTTGGCGGTGGATACTGGATTCACACAAATGGTTCTAATATTCCTTGTAATGCCATAGAAGGCGGTTACACAGATAAGAGAGAGATACTATACATTGGAAGAGCAGTCTATAAGTAATTTCTTATTGTGGAAAAAGTAGTTCCAAGTGCTGGGAAATTGTTTGTTGGTTTGAGCGAGGTTATTGTTTTTGATAGCTATGCTATTTTGGTGCAAGATTAGAATACAATTTATGTTGTGGAGGGCTGCTTTTAAATAATCTTTTAACGAAATCTTTAAAAATAAAAAATATTTACCAATGTGTCTTATAGTTGTGAAAAATACCTGTTTAAAGAAATAATTCCATTCTTTGTAAAAATACCTGATCTTGTTTATTGATAAAAGAAAAATTTGATATATCGAATCAAATACTTAGCATTAACATTTTAGTCGTTGTCGCTGATGCTAAAATTGCAAACATAACTATTTATGTCGGTATATTAATGATTTGGCAGGAAATACCTAATTAGTACTGTTAGCAATAAACCACGTAAGTGCAGCAATGTTAAAAAATTAAAAAGGTTATTAAAAACAATCAACATTAGACTATTTCAAGTGGAAAAAAATCCATTCGTAATAAATTTGTATTAACAGAGTACAACAAAAATTTAAATAAATATGTTGCCATTAGAATTGTTAGATAGGTAAAAATTATAACATACAGGGTTGTGGTAATTTAAAAAATACGAAGCATAGGTACTTTAAAAAAATTAGTTTGTTTGGTAAAATAATACATAAAAATGACATAAGCCATTTTATAAATTAAAAATAGAAACATTTTTAAATTTTAAATTGATAAAAAATACCTTATTTTATTCACAGCCATATTGGTAAGTACTTTGTCTTAATTATTATTTGGTATACATCTTCATGGCGTCTCGCTATCTTCTCTGTTTGCATCCATTCGTAAAACATTGGAGGAAATAAATAAGCTTGAGATGGTGCTAATAAGGAACAGTGCTGAAAATATAACCAAGGACCAGAAGATTCCAAACACATCAAAGAAATAGTTGGAAATAAGAGAAATGAGAATGGTCCAAATGTTGACAACAGCGTTTAGGATAGAGCAACTAAAAGTATCGGAGATGGGGTAGGTGAGTTCGACGGTGTGTTCCCAGCTCAACATTTGCAGAGGCCCTGTTATAAAACTAAAAAAAAATATCACAAACTAAAACAATAAGTGCTTGAGTTAGGCACAATCGCAAATATTTAAAAAAATATGATTGTGATTGCAATTAAAGATTTTGAAAAAGTTTTACCATTGATGCATCTTTAAACATTTGTATGAATCTAGGTATGAATATACAAATAAGTAGGTACTTACCCAAAAAGAGGAAGGACAATAAAAGATCCGATCCTACTTTGTAATTCTAGAACTAGTACCACACCTCCATAGCCAATGGTTGCCAAACAAAGAATTGTAGTTGTCGTCAGACTAAAATCACAATGATTGAAAAACTCAGAAATAAGAAATTACAACAAATAGGACAGAGTTATAAGTGCTGGGCCACACCATGCGTTTTTGCCGTCTGGTAGAACCGCAGCGTTTTTTTTTTTTGCACAGGTTGGAAAAGCGAATCGCAACCGGATAATTGTGAGCAGTCTCATTTAAAACTGGTTGACGAGCTTACTATGTGATCTAAATAGAGGGAGTCCGGTTTAGTTGGATGTATGTGGTCGTAAATTTGCCTCTGCGATTCTGACGCATGCGGTTTAACCGGACGGCAAAAACGCACAGTGTGGCTCAGTACTAACGGAAATTTAACTCCAGAATTTGTTGCCTTAGTGCAGGGCCTAGATAAAAGGGGTGCAGGAACACACTGTGCGTTTTAGAGGGAGCGTTTCCGCCGCATGCGTTTAAAGAACTCATTGCACTGATTAAGATCATATTTGCCAGCCAAACGCATCCCGCAGAAACGCTTCCGCTAAAACGCTAGGTGTGGCCCGGCACTTACCGAAATTTATGCGTCTTATCCAAAATTAATCCCACTATCACAGTTCCAATGCAACCTCCTCCAATAATAGCCATTAATGTGATAATTCCAATATCAGTTCCACCATTCTAAAAACATCACTTACTTTAATTATCTTCTTTTTAAAATCTTTGGGCAACTTACAGGAAAGTATGACAAATAAACGGTGTTGATTGTAATGCCAAAGGAACTCCACAATCCTAACGACAATCCAAAAGTAAACAGTCCTTTGATGTAGTCTTTATTTCTGAAGAGTTTTTTAATGGCGCTAATGTACGTTTCGCCGCTTAGGTGGTCCAAATTATCTTGGGCTCTACTTGGAGGTAACTTTGGTTTCGATTTAAAAACTAAAGAAAATATTTTAATCACCAAGTTACTTAGGTGGGAGCTAAAAATACTTACATATTAATGTTATTAGGAACAATCCAGTTGATATGCTCGCGTAGTAAATGTGCATTTGGAGAAGTCCCTCTCGTATGGCTTCTTTTGAGGTACTTTCGATAAATAAGGAAGGAATTATAGCTCCAAAGGCCATTCCTGAAACAGAAGATTTTAACAAAACTTTCTAGGTACCTAATAAGACCTTATAAGAGCCCTTGTGTTGTCATTATTTTTAGCAACACACCCTATTCTTTTGGTCTTACCTAATTGCATTCCAAAAACTCCAATCGCGCAAGCAAGCGAAACTTGATTACTCCCAAACCATGCAGATGGAATAGTGGGTACAAGACATATTAAAAAAATTTGTCCCAAGCCAATAAGAGCCTGGCACACTAATACTAAATATATTTTGTTTGTGTCCAAGGTCCCCAATTTTATTAAATTTCCTGCTGCTGTTAATGCTGCTCCGAAACATAATGATGTTTTTAAGTACTGAAAAATAAGTTGTTAATAGGCATTATAATGTTGTTTTACGGTCTTATTTTGTAACATATAAATACTTACAACTTTTTTCATAAGATAGCTAACAGGAACAAATGCAATAATATAAATTATCATAAACATTAAGCCAGTAAGATCCACAAAAATTGTATCCACTTCATAATACCTAAAAATAAGCTTTAAGTTAATCCTTTATAAATTGTAGGTATATTTTATTTTGAGGTGTAACTTTTATATATCTCTCTCTTTCTGATTTCTATTTTAGGGGAAGTTGAGGGTCAACGATTTCGATTACTCACTTAACAATACTGTCGCTTATGATTGTATACTGCAAAAATTGCATGAAATTCATTCCAATGATCGATGCAAAAATTCCAATGATGACCCATCGATATTTGTAAACTTTGGTTTGGCTATGAGGTTCCGATAAAATGTTTTCTTGTGAGTCCTTAAGAACCTCCATAGTGGACATTTTTTACACACCACAGCAGCTTGCCGATAAAACACTGACTGCAAGCATTGTAAATTATATTGCGGTATTCATTTCAATTTAGAATAGGTACTTATGTTTATGTATAATTAAATTCAAGGGTATTTGCCCAATTACTTAAAAAATAATAAAATTATAGATTTTTTTTAGAAGAGCCTGTTTGTAATTTATTCTACATTAAAGAATCACTTTAATAATAACAAATAACAATATTTATAAAATAAGTAGGTACACCCATATATTTGTAAAGAAAAATTAATTTCATTAAAAACTAATTTGGGTTTTTTGCACAAAAATTGGCGCACATTAAATCAAATTCTATAAAGTAAAAAAATGCCGAGAAAAATGCCTTTGGAGACAAATATTTTTTATGTATACATTTTTCTCCCTGAATTTATCTACACTTTAAATAGCACTACTTAATAATAGGTACTTCGCTGATTCTTTTTAATACATTTTTTAAATGTTTATCATTTTATTTGGTTAAGCAATTACTTCGGAAAATACAAAACCAACTAATACCTAAAGAAATTCCAGTATAAACCACAGTAGGTAAGATTCTATAAATATATTCGTGAAGCATAAGTACTTAAAATAAAATATTTCAGTGCAAATAAAACTAATAAAAGTTAAAATAAATTAATAAGTTCATAAACTGTTTGAACTTTAATTTTTTGTTTCATTTGAATAAAAATTATTATCTGAGATAAATTTAAAATAAGCTTTTGTTTTATGAAAGATGTATTTATGCATTATGTTTACGTTATTATGTGTATAATTTATTATTAAGAACGAATAGGGACCTTTTTTAAAAATAGATGGCGTTACTGTAAAGTTTGTTTTTTGTGCATAACTCAAAAATTAAATAGTTTTTTAAAGTTTTAAAGCCAGCATTAGATCGGGCACCTAATTCTTTACAACATAAGCTATTTTAAAAGTAAAAATAATAAGCAATGTCAAAGTAATTTGGAAAAAACTAAAAAACGATTTACTTTTATTACTCCTTAACTACGGTATTTTTTGGAAATCTTTTAGGAATTGTTTCCGATAGTGCATATCCAGGTACTCCTTTGAACTACTAAATTAATTGAGGTTATGTTGCTTTATTATCCTTTTATTTAAATAGAAAAAACCTGCTAATAAGATAAGATTTAAAAGTATCAAGTAAACCTTTAAAAATTGTTAAATTTTTATTTTTGTGCATTCTTACTTTTTGAGTTTCTAATTTTTTTTTTTGAAATTAGAATTAGCACATAGTTTTTTAAATCAAAATTAAACAAACATAAATAACCGCAAACTCAGTGTGATTCAAAACAAAAAATTGTCTTGTTAAGCAGTAGGTAGAGAATTTCTTTTGTACAAATTTTACTTGCCTTGAAAATAATTGGTATGAAACTACGATTACAATATTATTAAATTATTGTAAGTGCAGTACATAGATAATTTTATATATCCAATCATCAGCTGGCACTCAAATTCCCACAAAAGGTATAGTTTATATTTGTTTCACACAATTAACACTTGATTTTCACTTTCCGATATATTTTCACATAGAAAAAATAAAACAACAATCATTAGCACAGATTTCATTGAACATTCTTTTATAAATACATTTTATTTAATATAATACATTCAAGTACGATGACGAGCTATATGAGTAAGGTCTCCCTACTATCTTTACAATGTGGTATTTTATAGATAAATTAATGTATGTCTGCCTGTACTTTATACATATTATGCTATATGGTTTGTTACTCGGTTTAGTTTAGTCGGTTGTTATAATAACTAAACTATTTTTGAAATGCCAATGTACTTAATACAACTTGTATAGTAGATAGGTGTCGCTTTACTACTTTACGTGCAACGAAAGTAAAATTTATCAATATTAAGGTAAAATGCTTTGTAGAAAGTTTAGGTTAGGACAGATATACGTTCGCATTCGACAAATTTCGGGTGTTGTCTCTGGTCAGTTCGATCGATTTCTTTCGAAACAGATATTTTTATTCCAACACAATTTTTGATCTCTATTGCTTCTACCGAGAATTAAAAAACTTATTCAAAGTTTTGTAATGATGAAAAAATAAAGATCAATGCAAACAAAACATCTCACATAAGGCTTTTGCTGATTATCATTTATGGTAAAAGTGTTTTTTGCAACCATTTGATTAATTTAGATGCGGATCATTTTCTTCAATAATTTAACAATCTCAATCCAAAATTCCATAAATTCTAAAATGACATTATAACTTCTTCATACACAAATCAATTTCGTATCTATCTTCTTATTTGCTTGTATTACAGATACTTAGTCAAACCTATCAATGTGTTCCTTTAATTTCGATTCTCAACAATATTTATAACTTACTGCTTATTTGCCATTTGTCGTTTTAAATTCATTGGAATAAATATGCCACAAGCGCATAAAACCAATAATCCTGATAATATACAAGGCGTAACAAAATCACCAAAATAATCAAATAAATAGACGGAAACTATTGTCAAAACCAAAGCACCGAAAAAAATAATCGCATTTAAAATTGAACAACTGCAAATTTCTGAAGTGGGATAAGTAAGTTGGGATGTCAGATTCCAACTTAACATTTGAAGAGTTGTTATTGCAAATCTAAAAAATAAATCCTAAACAAGACGAACAGATTAGAATGATATGTCTTACCCAAAAAGGGGAAAAGCAAAGTAAGTGCATTCGCCACTTCTAAAATGCATAGCTAAGTGAAGTCCAAAAAAAGCGACTATAGAAAAGCATAAAACACCTGTGTATATCTTTCTGTAAAATGAAAAATTGTAAGTAATATTTTACATCCATTTAATGCTTTCTGTTACCTAAAATACTGTGGTTTATCCAAACTTTTATCCAGAAAATAACCCAAAAGGATTGTTCCAAAACATCCAATTAACATGAACATTATCTGTATGTAAATTTTCCAACTATTCTACAAGAAAATGTTTAAATATAGATACGTAACATACTTTTAAAAATTTACTGCAAAATAGTGGCTTAAATGGAACGAAACTATTTTGGCACCAGAAGAAATCCATAAACCATTAGTGATTCCAAAAACACATAAGATTTTAAATAATTCCTTTAGAACTTTCCAGTAGGTTAGGTCTGAATTTTTTTCAGACAATTTTTTTTCAGTTACACTTGGAGGTTGTTCTGGGTATGATCTAAAAACTAAAAGAAGTCTAATATAAAATGGTAAGTGAACATTTTATACATTTAAAAAGTCATACGTACATAGAAGAATAAGAACAAAAAGTAATCCAGAACTTATTCCATAGGTGCAATGCAATCCAACCAAACCATCACTTTTTGTTACTCTTGAAAAATCACTTGCAACAAGAGGTGGTAAAAATACTCCTACAGCCAGACCTATAAAAAAAAAGGATGTTTTTATATACCCTTAAAACTTCTTTATAAGTATATCCATTAAAAACGTATCCTTACCAAATTGAGCAGATGAAGCAATAACACCATTTGCTAGAAAAACTTGATTACTTGGAAACCAAGAAGATGATACTCTTGATGGTAACAAAATCAAAAAAACCTGCCCCAAACAAATTAATCCCTGGCAAGCCACTATGCCGAGTAGACCAGGTACTATGATTTTAAGAAGAATCCCTACAGAAGTAAATAATGCGCCAACAGCAAAAGCAGTTTTAAGCGACTGAAAAATTTTAAAAATATTACGTTAGGTGGTAATACGTTATATGGAAATACGGTGGATGGTAAACCTACTTACGAATTTTTTTATAAAGCAACAAACCGGCCAAAATGCCAGTAAATAAATTACCAAAAACATATATCCTGTTAAATCAAAGAAAACGTCGGAGTCATAGGACCTACAACAGAAACCTTGTTTTAAACATAACTGCTTATGATAATTTATTAAACTTACTTCGCCATCCTATTAGTTAACACGGTGTATTGTAAGAACTGTGTAAAATTAATGGCTATTACTGAAGAAAAAAGTCCCAACATTACCCATCTCCTTTTATAAACTTTTGGAAAATAACCACTAGCTACTTGAGCCATTTTAGTGTGATTTTTTTATGCACTTAAATTATTTAAAAAACTTAAAACATATTTCTGTTATTCAACAAACTCACGCTTAAAGTAAACGAAATTGAATAATATTAAATTTACGATTTTTAGATAAAAATAGGTGCGCCTATATTGGCTATGAATTTGTTTTTTGATAAAACATTGAAGATAAAGATAAGTGACAATATTGAGTACGGTTATCAATAAGTGAATAAAAATACAACATTCATCGGTACATACATTAAAATAAAAAAAATGTTTTTCTTTTCAAATTGCCCGTAAAATAGATATTTCTTTCACATTTTGCGTAAAATATACTAGCAAAGCAGTTTGTATTTTTATTTCAAAGGTCATTTTAAAACTTGTTGCAGTTGCATTTTATTTAAAATATATTTTAATTATAATCATCTTAGAACGTGTCGCGGACTTTGCAATTAATAGGTGGAATGCACTTTCTGAATGTGGTGAATCTTCAGAAATTATTAAAAATATTAAAGGACTGTCCAAACCAGTGGCGTAAATAGGCTGAAGTTTGAGGGGGGGATATTGTGGCTGCAGGGGGCCGGGGGGCGGCAACCCCCAAAAAAATGGCGCCGCAGGCGAAATTTTTTCTCGATTTTCTGAATTTGAGGGGGGGATCAAACCTCATATCCCCCCCCTATTTACGCCACTGGTCCAAACACCAATTTTGAAGGCGGTTTTTATGAATTACATAATCTGACTCCAAATGCATTAAATTGGATATCAAATTTGAAACCTCTGTAATTTTTTGGCAATTTATTGTACCTTGCAATTTAATTGGCATGTGACCCTGGTATGCTGGAGTTATTTTTCCCATGGTTCTTCCTCTGGGCCCTTCCCCCGAAGCAGATGCTTTATCAGTATAAGAACATTGTCCATGGGCATCCCAAAAAGAACATTATTTGTACTTTTTTATATTATTTACAACTTTATTATATTCTTGAATGTTCATATTTGTCACATACCAACCCTTATATCTACTATGACTTGTAATGTTTATTAATAATCATACGAATATATATATATAACACCAATTTTTAAGGCGGTTTTTATGAAATACATAATCTGACTCCTATTGCATTAAATTGGACATAAACTCTGAAACCTCTGTAATTTTGGCTATTTATTGTTCCTTGTTATAAAACTATTTTGTAATGGAGTTATTTTTTACATGATTTTCCTCTTGTCTTTAAGAAGATGCTTTATCAGTAAGTTTAGCAAATTCAAAAAGGAGCAACAGCATCTCTGGGTGGTGCTTCTCTGATTTCATCTAAATAGGAACTTACTCCTGGTAAGTGTTTTACACTTACTTTTCAGCAAGGTTTTATAAAAACTCAAACAGAAAGTAAAAGATCGAATATAAAGAAAAATTGAACGAAAATAATAATTTATTATAAAGGCCATTTAGTCTAATCAGCCTATGATTCTGCTGTCAAAAAATGGTACATGGAAAATTTTTTCGGTTTCCTGTTCTATCTAGCTTACATAACAACATACTAAAATTCTAAAACTTTTCCTCCATGGGAAATTGGAAAAATTCAAGATGGCGGCCTAAAATACTGACTTTTTTACATATATTGCTAAATAATTTCTATATGGTGCTTTCAATCTTAAAATATTCTTGTACATTTTATATTGACAGTAAAAAATGCTTTCCAAAAACACCAAAATGGGGGGTCTGACCCCCCAGGGGGTCTAGCTAATGGACTAAAAACTGAAGGTAAAATTATAAAAATGTATTTATTTCTCAACATAATTGTTCCTTGTGATCCCAAATTTAATTTTATGATTGCGTCCATTAAAGAATTATAAATGTTTGAATAGTATGTTATAACCCAAGGTAGAAAATGTTCAGTTATTATTGACCGAGCCATTAATAAAAATTAAATGCTTTTTTCAATTTTTATATTTAATATTTAACAAATTTAGACATAAAATAAGTAATTTAAGAAATATCAAGACAAGACAAAAAATATGAACATTTAATAATGAGATGATATATTTATTATTTAAACTGAATTTTTTTTTAAATATAGGTTTTGATACATAAATTCTTTGATTTTATAAGGTTAACAATACTTTGGCAGTAATGTCCGTATGTTAACATAAAACCACCCTAAGCGGTCTCCTTGAACCGGAAAAGGGTGGGCATAAACACAATAAAAAAAGATTTTTAATGCTTTAAAAAATGATGTTTTTTTTTTGGGATGCCCTTGGACAATGTTCATATACAGTAAAATAACTCCAGTATAAAGGGCAAAAAAAAGATTCGTTAAATTTTTTAGGATTTAAAAAAATTTCCGAGAAGACATTATTTGGCAAAGTATCCGTACAAAATCTCCCACCAACATATTTCGCAGCAAAAAATCACTGCCTTAGAGTCTTTTATCAAATAATGTGTTGGAAGGGAAAAACAGAAAATATGGTACCAGAAAATTTTGGATGGATTTGCAAAAACAATTTGTTGCAACCAATAAAAATGAACATTTCTGCAGCACCTGATCATCTTTTAACTGCAATAAGATGTAGATGTAAAGGGCAATGCGACAATAACCGTTGTTTATGCAGAAAACATAGCCTAAATTGTACAGCCGCATGCTCAGAGTGCTGGGGGGTTAACTGTTCAAATTCAATCATCATACTTGATGAAAATAATGAGGAAGAAATTTCCGAAGACAATGTTTCTTTTTAGTTTTTTTATTGTACTGTTAATAGTCTTAGAACGTACCAAGGACGTTGTAATGATATGTTGTATAAGTGAAATGCACTACCAAGTCCATTATGTGAATGTGGTGATTCTCTAAATACTATTAAAACATATTGTAGAGGACTGTTCAAACACCAATTTTGATGGCGGCTTTTATAAAATACATAATCTGACTTCTAACGCATTAACCCTGAAATCTCTGTAATTTTGTCAATTTATTGTACCTTGTAATAAAACTGGAATGTGAGCCTGGTATACTGGAGTTATTTTACTGATTATTTTTCCCTCTGGGCTTGAAGCAGATGCTTTATTAGTATATGAACATTGTCCAAGGGCATCCCAAAAAAAAAACATCATTTTTTAAAGCATTAAAAATCTTTTTTTATTGTGTTTATGCCCACCCTTTTCCGGTTCAAGGAGACCGCTTAGGGTGGTTTTATGTTAACATACGGACATTACTGCCAAAGTATTGTTAACCTTATAAAATCAAAGAATTTATGTATCAAAACCTATATTTAAAAAAAAATTCAGTTTAAATAATAAATATATCATCTCATTATTAAATGTTCATATTTTTTGTCTTGTCTTGATATTTCTTAAATTACTTATTTTATGTTTAAATTTGTTAAATATTAAATATAAAAATTGAAAAAAGCATTTAATTTTTATTAATGGCTCGGTCAATAATAACTGGACATTTTCTACCTTGAGTTATAACATACTATTCAAACATTTATAATTCTTTAATGGACGCAATCATAAAATTAAATTTGGGATCACAAGGAACAATTATGTTGAGAAATAAATACATTTTTATAATTTTATCTTCAGTTTTTAGTCCATTAGCTAGACCCCCCGGGGGGTCAGACCCCCCATTTTGGTGTTTTTGGAAAGCATTTTTTACTGTCAATATAAAATGTATAAGAATATTTTTAGATTGAAAGCACCATATAGAAATTATTTAGCAATATATGTAAAAAAGTCAGTATTTTAGGCCGCCATCTTGAATTTTTCCAATTTCCCATGGAGGAAAAGTTTTAGAATTTTAGTATGTTGTTATGTAAGCTAGATAGAACAGGAAACCGAAAAAAATTTCCATGTACCATTTTTTGACAGCAGAATCATTTTTTAAAATAGGCTTATTCGACTAATTATCAAATGCATTTAAGAAGTAAGAAGAAGCAAACTCTACTACAATCCGAAGTAAACATCCGCCTTGTGCGTTTATTGATCGTCCTGCCAATCCTGGTGGCTTGAAAGGGGAAGTTATTGTAGTAGCACCGGCCGTGTTTTACGCTACTACAACATACAACATGAAGCAGACCTGAAATCAAAACAAAACGTGTGTGTATGGTGCTTCTTAAATATTTAATATTTTTTTATTATGCTACCTCTATGAGGGATCTAAATTGACGTGATGGAAGGGTAAAGTTTCAACCATGTAGATATAGTTGACAAAACCCGGTTTCAAAAATGTTCTACGTAATTCACATAGTAATGACGATTTGGAGACGGAAAACCACCCTGCTAATTTGTTTCGGATTATCTCTTATTATTGTTTACGGATTGCACTACTCAACCATAAGCGAACGCACTGAAATTAAAGGTTTCTCCCAATTAGTGTCTGGAGCCAAATTTTCAAACAATGCACCCAAATCCAAAGAAACTGATCTAACAATAGAAGTCATCACAAGAAAAAGTAACATGGAACAACAAATACAGATGCAAGTTCAACATGAGCTTGGAATACCCTTTGTCAATCTGGACCCGAGTCATCCCTACATCCCGGTGCAAAGAATAGTCCACATAGATTTAAAAGGAGCACCTCCACTGGTGTCCTTTTTTAAACGATTTTTCCCATTAATTAAAAACATGGGAGCTACAGGTATTTTACTTGGTAAGCATCTGTTTTATAAAATCCAAGTGCACATTTGATAAAGTTAAATTATTGTAGTTCTTTTCTTTAAGAATACGAAGACATGTTTCCATTTGAGGGTGTTCTGAAAGACCTATCAGCGAAAAATGCTTACACCAAGGAGCAAGTATCAGAAATTCTGCAACTAGCAGCAACCTCACATCTAGATTTAATTCCGCTTATTC
This sequence comes from Cartodere bifasciata, assembly GCA_963920755.1. Classification (NCBI taxonomy): domain Eukaryota; kingdom Metazoa; phylum Arthropoda; class Insecta; order Coleoptera; family Latridiidae; genus Cartodere; species Cartodere bifasciata. The sequence continues at coordinate 16,572,041 of OY987196.1, read as the reverse complement.
AAACTTTTGGACATATGGAGTTTGCCCTAAAGCACTTGAAGTGGATTAATTTGAGGGAGGCGACTGAAAGTCCACAGTCCATTTGTCCAAGTAGAAACACCTCTTTGGATTTCATTCGAGAAATAGTACACCAGGTTTTATTTTCAAAACAATGTGTTTTTAACAACAACTAATAATCCTTTTGTAGGTATTGGCGCTTCACCCTGATATAAAGTACCTCCACATAGGTTGCGACGAGGTTTACCAAATGGGAGAATGCGACTTCTGTCGCCAGGACCTTCTTCACGATAATCTTTTTCTACGCCACGTCAAAAACGTAGCTAAAATCATCCGCGACCAAAACCCTTTTTTAAGAATTATAATTTGGGACGATATGCTGCGACTTTTACCAGAACAAACCATGATGAAGTACGACATTGGAAATTTGGTTGAACCAATGATTTGGGTGTACGCTGAAGATATCTACCGATTCGTCCAGCCAACGATTTGGCAAAAATACTCTGCCGTTTTTAAAACCGCGTGGACCGCATCGGCGTTTAAAGGTGCTTTTGGCGAGCAGTTGTACATTCCGGACGCAAGACGACATTTAGAGAATAATCTTCGTTGGTTAGAGGTCATGATGCAGCAGACCAAGTTCTTTAAGAATGGCTTTCAGGGTTTGGCGTTAACCGGTTGGCAAAGATACGACCACTTTTCGGTACTGTGCGAGTTATTACCAGCCGCAATACCATCACTTGCTCTTGATCTAATAGCCGTTTCCAAAGGATACTTTAACGTTTCGCTCAAAGACGCGGTACTAAACGGCCTAACCTGCCCCATGCCAAAATCAGACAAAATATCATTTATAGCCCTGGAATCTGACCAGTACCTGTGGGTCAAACTTGGAAACTGCATATTTCCAGGTAGCAGCTTCTTTCGACTAACGCACAAATTACATTTCGTTGAGAATGAAGCCCAGGATTTCTTGCGAACTGTTCGCAAGGAAAAAGGTTGGCTTACGTCATACAATGCGCGGCACAACTACAGTTTGCCAATGAGGGTTGACGAAGTAACGCCAGATCTAACCAGAAATTACGATGCAATGGTTTCATTAGCCAAAACTGCAGTTGAAGCCATGTATGACATTTTTGATGGTTATACAATTGCCGAGTGGATCGAACAACGAATTTATCCATATTTAGTCGAGTTAGATAATGTTAAAAATCAAAGTCTTGCGTTAAGAAGTGTCAATCAATGGTTATCCCGTCCTCTGGATCCTTTGAAGGATTTGAAGAGGTTTGGTATCAATATACAATTACCATAGGTAAAAGATTAATTTTCTTTAAATTTATAGATGTTCCTATGTAGGTAAAATAATTTAACTTTTTTTATACTTAAATAGATTTATGTCATTTTTTACTGGAATTTTATTAAAATTTCCGCTTACAAAAAACCCAATTTTTTACTGTAACAACTGTTAACTATGCAACACAAAATACATTTCTGTATATATTATTGAGAATGCAAGTGTACTGCAAATAAATGTGTCTTATTCTCTGAAGAATAGGTAGGAGTGCTAAACTAAGTTTTAATGGTATTGGGTACTCTGTAAAAAATTATTTTTTTGTCAGCAGTTAAACTTTTAGAATTATTTTATGAGACAAACTTATTAAAGTTTTTTTTTGTTCATTTTTTCCTTTTTAAAATGAGTTTTACATGCAGTTAATATTCTTCTCCTGTCACCTGTTTGCTAAAGATCAAGAAAATTATTGCAATTATTAAATTTTTTAGGGATCCATTTTATCTTAAATGTGCTTATACATATTTGTTATGTTACAACAATTAAGGGTAAAATATTTTTAAATGAATAGATTTAGTTGGGGAATTGTAAACAGTGGTAAATGATATATCCATACAATTTAATATTTGGATTTCAATGGAAATTTCTCTGCCGTTAATTATCCATTAAGATTTAATCAAAATGATGCATAGGTATAAAAATCGACTCCTTAAAATGATCTTAAGTAAGTATGTGTGAAATGCATTATTTTGAAACCATGCAGCAGAATTTCTTTTTGAAGATTACTTTTTGCATATTTTAAATTAATTAAATATTTGGATATCAATGGTTTACCGATATCGCGTTTTTTTGACAATGGAAGTAACTTCTAGGCTCGCTTCTAGGGGTTGCAAAATGTCATTCTGTCTTCTTCTAGGTCATTGAAATAAAAGAGATAGCATGACATTTTACAAGTTTTAGAAGTTACTTCCATTGCCAAAAAAAAGCATAAGTACTAGTATTGCTCAGTAGTAATGCCATCAGTTTTTGTAGTTCTAGGGGGTTCATTTTTATATATAGACCTTGATTCAACGTTTTACTTATACATACACCAATTATTTTTAACTTAGGGGTAAATAAAAATACTCATTTTGGGCAATCTAAAACATTTTTTCTATCACACCTCATTCAAACATTTTTGGAAAGCTTATTTAAAATATATTGCATTCTGATGACAACACGCTGAAGTACCTCACAGAATAATTCCATTCTTTCTTAAAAATGCGATTGCGATTAAAATGAACTAAAAAGAAGATTATAAAAATAAACCCATTTTCACGATTTGGATACCATTCTAGGGAAAGCAAAAAACACAATATGACGAATAATAAAAAAGCAAAGGCTGATGATAACAACGACAAGATAAGAATGATAAACACAATGGATAATAAAGTGGGTAGGTACATGTGCAATAACAATAATTACCATTTGCAAGCGTACATTCGTTCTTATCACCGCTCTGATTACTCTGTAATCGCACGACTTTATAGTCTTCGTGAGTCCGAGTAAAAGTTCCGCCACGTTCCGTTACTCAGCTCGGCTTTCCTGATAGACAGTTTCAGTCCGGTTAGCGATCGAGGCTCGAGCTACACAGGTAAACATTTACCTGTTCACATTACGTTGTCTAGCACCTTCAAAACTGCAATGAACCATCCGTGCAAAGTATCGCTACACTACTCCAACAAAGAGCCCTTACTGAATCAAAGCAAGTTAATAACGTTGTTACGGCCAAAACAAAAGGGGAAGTTAAAGCCACCGAAGAAACAGAAGAAAATCAAGTGTGTTTTAGTGGGAGACCAAGCCGTGGGAAAAACATCCCTTTTGGTCTCGTACAGCAATGACAGTTTTCCATGTGAATATATCCCTACGGCTTACGATAATTACAACGGTAAGTTCACTATTATTTTTGTATTAAGAGGTAGACACACTAACCTGTTGCATGTAGTTGTCTAACAGGTATTTTTTGTTGGATAGTCATTCCTAGAAAACTTTAAGTAGCATAATGAAACTTAAGATGTACAAAGAATGAGTTTGCTGAATCATTTCTTGATGCAGCATTGTTACAGGATGATTTTAATTTTTATTTAATTGGTAAGGTAATTACTAAAGTGGAATCCATTCAAACAATGTATTCAAGCGGTGAAAATAAATTAGGTTTGGCCTATAAAAAGTGTTATTACAAGAGCTTTTAATTCATCAGTAGGCAGTACCAGATTTGACAAAAAAACTTCATTTGGTATGATCTTTTATGTTGCCGGGACCGGATTCTTAAAAATAAATATATACATCCTTCGCTAGGAATTGAATCCAATTAGGTACTAAAATATTTGAATTATGTTTGCCCAATAAAAAATAAGAAGTAGTTTTAAATTGCTAATTTTTGCAAGAATCTCATTTGTTAGTCCTGTACTCCCTGGGAATTATTTAAGTGCAACTTGCAGACTACATAGATTTTCTTGGAACTATATAACCAAATAAAAATAACCATTCATATTGAGGCAAATAAAATAACCCATTATTTTGCCGATGCCGACAATGGTACTGAAAGCAATTGCGTTTAATGGCCTTATGAAAAGTTTGTCTGCATTGTGTTTATTCCTAAACTTGTAAACATTGTAAATAAATATTTACAGTTTCCGTTTATTTGAACATACAGGTAGCACCTTTTACCTTTAAATGTCTTTGGGAAATTGTTAATTACCACTACCACAATTTATTAGGTACTTTATTTAGAATAAATTGATAATAAAGCAATAGTTAAGAACTCTTGGTTACATAGACTGTTCAGTTTTAACATTTTACTTTGTATAGTTAACTTTCACTATGTCTTTTCTACACTTCAATCTGTCTACATATTTAATAGATTGTAATGGATGATTGTCTATTGACAGATTAATATTTTGCGAATAAATCGTGAGGATTTTTCAATTCATGAGTACTCTTTTGTTTATTTGTCTATTAACTTGTTTGTGTAAGATTGATTCCTTAGTACTATCAAGGAATATGAACATATTCTTTGGTACTATCATATTGCAGATGAGGCAAATAGGTTTCAGATATTTCGGAATCGGATTTGGGTTCCTTAAATTTTCTAAAATGTAATGAAAACATGATTCCTTAATGTATGTGGTGATTACACCAACTGAAGCTAAAGTACGCTTGATTCCATAACTGGGCAAATCTACCAAGAATTTTTCCGGAACCAAAAGGTGCCTAAGTACCTTCTGACGTAGGTACAAAACAAACTCAAGTTCGGCATAAATGCTATAATAATAGCGCAGTACCAACGACCGAACTGGGTAGGTACCAACACTTGATAATCTAAGGTCAAAATACGCTTAAGGCAACTTTTGTAACACGAATGTCATGCCCTTGGTATTGTAGTCTTTATTTTATTACTTGCGCATTTTTTTATATTAATAATAATAAGTATGAAATTAAATCTGCTTTTTTAGTCTTTGTCCTTTTACGGCGGTTCTAGTTCCGAGATTGAACTCTGTAGAAGTTTTGTTATTGTACTTCAAAAGTCAAAAGCTTCTCCGAAGGTTTTTTACTTAATATTCCGTATTGTGACACATTTGGTAATAGGAGGTGATTAATAATTCTTTAGCGAGTTATTTTTAGAAGCAAGCATTATTCTGGTGGGCACCCCAAGGATTTATTCAGGTTATTTCCTTACAAAAACATGTAGTGAATGTTTTTATTTACTAATGTTTTTTTTATTGAATGCAGCAATTTTTTATTGCATTGTTTGTTTACATAGCGTATTAATTTTAAGAAATTGCGTCTATTTTGGTCGAAATCTAGAAACCATATGACCTTGCATGTCTGGTCACCATTTAGAAAATTGGGAAACGCAAACTTTCTTTTGTTAAGTAAGTAATTGCAAATGTTTTGGTAGCCCAAGGGACTTTTTTAAAACTTAGGTGAACTCTTTTTATGTCGACCTTTAAATATTTTAAGACTCAAGGCAATTCCTTTAGTTCCGTGGTTTTTTACGGACAATTATCTTTTAATTACTGGTTTTATTTCGGAAGTAAAATAAAATCTTATTCATCCTGTTTTTTTCAAAAAGCGCTTTGGGGTCAGGTAATTTTTTAAAGTGGACACATTACTATGCAAAGTTGAAAAAAGTTAGGGTATTAATATGGCCATTTAACCTAAAAAAATTAATAAGGCACAATTATGGCGCCAAATTCTGGCAATTATATATTTCAATTGGCTTTAATCATACCTAACAGTTTCTATCCCACTTCTTTTAGTATTTCAGAAACATTATTAAATATTCAAAATATTACCTACATTAACTAGTATAACTGTAATGAAAAATGTCCGACTGTTTTTTATCTAGGCTTTATCAAATGTATAAATTAAACATTTTTCCTTTAATTCTCTTGACTTTTGACTCGGTGAATAGTTCTCTACTTAATGCACAAATATTTAAAAAATTATGTAAAGTTTTAAGACCAAAACTGATGATTAACGGTGAAAGCTCGTAAAGATTCTTAAACATTTTTTAGTAATAACCTTTTATATGATGCCGTATTTAATTGCAAAACAATTCTAAACAATAATTGCTAGTCTTATAGCCAATTCTATGTATTTCTTTTGAATTTACATTATACCAAAGTTCAAAATGTTAATAAGTTTAAATACCTTTTAACTTTTTGCGTAGGTCGTTGATAAGTATATATCATATCTTTTATTGCACATTAAGCTTCCACTTTTGCTTTTAGAGTTTCAAATTAAAAGAGCAGCTAATCAAGCAGATGCAAATTCACATGACCTACCAATTTCGTCATTAATGTTTTAGAAAAATTGGCACACATTCAGCTACAGAGAATACAAATCTTGCGAAAGTAACCTATGATGGCTTACTTTTCAAATGTGTGTATAATGCAATAAATTTACAAGCACTTTAACTGAACAAACAATAAGTGCATCCGAGTAAATTTACATAAGATCCCAAGGTACACACATTTACCTAAAGCAACAATTTATTTAAGAATAAGAATAGCGACAAAACAAGTTCCGAATTACCTTTAATTAAAAAAGCGATAAAAACCAATGTACGAAAACGAAGTCATTAATATAGCAAAGAAAACACGCGTTAAAAACGATAAGGATTTGCTAGAAATTTCCCAATACAAATTTATTTTGCCGCAAATCACAAAAACTAGGAAAGGTAGTACCATGATAAAGATAGGAACTGGCCTTTTAAGGTTGAATATCGGGTTTATCTCATTAACAAAATATTAACATAGATTGCAAAGTAGTATAACAAAGATGATAACTAAAATAAACATAATAAAGTGCGCCTGTGTATTTTACCCACTGTAGCCAAGATCATAATAATCTAGGTAAATCGGCTTAACGTTCTTTGAGTAATAAGTTCTTCTTGATTATGGCCTTCTTATCTGAACCTGTTTCCATAAAAAAAAGCCGACCTCATCAGGCCGCAGGAGAGAGGCCCTTTGTTCTTGGTTAACCAAGAAAAGAAGCTACAAAAGTTACAAGGAAATTGACTTGAACCTTTTAGGTTTATAATGGTAAAGACATAGAAACGTTGCAGACTTTAAAAACTAGTGAACAAATTAACAAAAACAGTTCTGTTCATATTTTGTCTAGAGTTCAGTTTCTAAGATTATAAGTGTCAAAATATTTAGATGAATTTATCAAAAACTCTTTTAAATATTTAATAGAAAAATAATTCATATTTCGGAAAGAATCATGGTTAGTTTCATGAAAAATTTACAAAACATTTATTATGCAAAAGAAAACATTGCATTAAAAATGAAAACATCGATAATAATTTAATAATTACTACAGTCAATCTGTCCTAAATAATGGGGGTACATCGACAAAATTCCTGGTAGGGCCGCCTTTTTTATATGATGTAACTGGATGTCCAAAGAGTAAAACCCCAAATTGGCGTATATCTACCTATTGCAGAAACGAATTTATGGCCCCCAAAGGGCCCCCTTTAATCCATCACGGTGGAACTGCACCAAATTATGCAAATAGATGTCACATAAGGTTTTAAAAAAAATTTTATAGAAAAAAAATATCTCTAAAAAATTTCCTTCACCCCCTAAATAGCCCCCAAAGAAGAAGAAAAAATAATTCCTTCGCCCCATAAACAAAGGGGGCTTTTAGGGGGGGCATGGAATTTTTTTTTCAAAAAAAGTTATTAATAAATATTTTTTAGCATCTCATTTTACATCTATCTGCAAAATTTGGTGTAAATCCAACGTGATTGGTTATTACTCTTTGGGGGCTATTTAGGGGGTAAAGGAATTTTTTTAGAAATTTTTATTTTATAAAATTCTTTTTAAAACCTTATTTGATATATATTTGCAAAATTCGGTGCAGTTCCACCGTGATGAATTAAAGGGGGCCCTTTGGGGGGCCATAACTCCGTTTCTGCACTAGGTAGATATACGCCAATTTGGGGTTTAACTCTATGGATATCCAGTTACATCATATGCGGCGGCCCTACCAGGAATTTTGTCGATGTCCACATACGGATTGACTGTACTAAATATTAAACTCAGAAATCCAAGTTTCTTTATCTGCCGATATAACAGGTAAAATTGATGATTTCAAGTTGAAATCATCTAATACAATAATATTTACCTACTTTCAAGCATGCTTTCATTTTTGTTTAAATATTTTTAAACAATTTTTTATCTATAGAGACATGTGTTGGAGCGATTGGCAGTACTAAGGTACTGTTAATTATAGCGTTATTTTGAAATTCACCTATATTCTGGAGAATATTTCTATATTGTTTGTTGTAATAACAAAACATAAGTATAGGTACTTCGTAAAACTAAATATTAGAAAACTGAAACCAGCAAGAAATAATAGAGAAAACATGCAAAAACGTTGTTGTTGAAAGAAAAGTTATAGGTAGTAAAATGGTAGTTCTTTGTTAAGTGCGTGTGGCATCTTTTCGCTGATGGTTATTGCAGTAAAAATACTTGCAGCTGCCCAGCTGTCTACCTGGTAGAGACCTGTTCAATGCAGCAGTACCTGACCTCCACTCACTCTCTAGATATCTTTTTTAATAGGTCCGACAGCCAAGCAGCCGGCTGTTTTACAACGACGAAACGACAATCATTCTTTTCATGATTTTTCCTTCTTAAGTCGATGTGTTGTGGATGATGACGACTATTGACAAAGAGAAACCAGGTACCACCAAAACTCAAAATGTTGTTGAAAACGCGGAAAGGTACGCTTACGTCTTCTAATACTCTTTGTTGTTTAATTACGTAATAAAAGACTTTTACTAGGAACTAAAGGCAATAAACTAATAAAAGTTTTGACTGGTCACATAAACAATTTCAATAAACCAGCATAACCACTGAAAAACCATCCATAATCACCAACTTAATCATTCTGTCCGCTGGACCGCTTCTTTCGTCTCGCATAGACTTGTTTACGTCCAGACTTTGGCGACTCATTTCTCACGTAAAAAATGGTTCGAAGCTTGTGGTAGGTATAATCACCAATAATTCTTTTAGGTAGGTACGCCTGCACGTTCGTTTCTGCCTGCCTTCTCGCTGTGGGAACCACATTCGGGTGCATGTGCTACTACATTGTTGTATTTACTTCCCTTTTTTGTGGGTGTAGGTGAAGTACTGTGCACCTACAAATTGTTATTGTTTAGAACTTTTGGAAGGTCGTTTCCTATATTTGTAAATAGCATTGATTCTTACTGCAGGCCAGATGGTTTAGGTATTAAATTTTATAGATACCATCCGTGTTATTAGGCTCAGACCTCTAATTTGCGAACTGATTTCTTCACAATTTGGTAGAAATCACGTTGCTCCATTAGCATGACTACGCTAAAATTATCTCCAAAACAAGAACGATCAATCCGCAAAATGCTTTCACGATAATTATTATTGTAACCACATAAAATATTTAATATTCCTTAACAATAATTTACCTGCGTTCCAAGCATACAACTTTAATTGGCTTTCGAAAAGTCATGTTACCGACGTTGCCTAGAGGGCAATAATTTGCTAAACCTGTCAGGTAGAACGTTTAAAATTGGTTTTAAAGCTATCGGTCTTTGTTGTATTGAGTTCGCATTGATAAACCATCAGAAATAAGATTTGGAACCTTTAATCCAAGATTTTACCGACTGTGTTAACCTCCTTAGATGGTGAATCATCTGCGTAACACTTTTGTCTATCCAGCTGTTTCTTACAATTTTGGTAACTTGTTTGTTTAGTCACCGATGGTTGTGTCCCGTTTCTTAAAAATAATTAAAAACATAATGTTTCGTGTCAATTTAGAAGACTCTTTCATGTCGGTTATTGTAAAAGACAAAAGGAAGGTCAAAGTTGCTCCCATGGGTATAAATCATACTTGGTATTATCATAGTTGAAAATCAAATTGTGAGTATTTCACGGTCAGTTTGGTTGTTCCCCAAGAAGCATCGTTCCTTCCCAATGTATCCTAGTATGCTATCGGTATTTATTTGCAAAATGGATCGACTTTCCCAGGGAGATGTAATTCTACTGAAAATCCTTTTGCAGTAATTTAGCACGGTGTGTAGGTGGCTAACACAACAGAACATTGTTTAATAATCATAAAAGCGTCATAAAGTGTTGCCGAGTTATTTATTACTGCTCCAGTTTATTGTTTATTAACATTTTACAATTTCAGGCTGAAAGAAACCTGAATGTAGTTGCATACATAAGTAACAGAGGGGGTAGACTGAAATCTATTTTTATTTCAATGCTGCATATTGATTTTCAGACGCGGCGTAACATAGTTTTTAACTGAAACTGCATTTTAAACATTTGGCGCCCAAGTCTAGGTTCAATTATGTTGAAACTAGAGTAATTGGAATGCAAATATTGCATAATTAGGCCAATTTTTGTTTTGATTAAAACTAATTACAGATTTATACTGTCTCTAATAGTTTTTATTTTGTTTCAGTCGAAGTTTATGTAGATGGAAAACCAATAAGACTGGAACTATGTGATACAGCCGGAGAGGTAAGATATTCGTTTAGTTTTTTTTATTAAACTAAGTTTATCAAATATGTGGTAACATACTTCGGTTCGCAGGCGTTGATTAGTCTGTCCCACATAAAAACGAACTTAATAGCAGAGTAGAGTTGTAAACTGTTTGACTTCCCCAAAACGGATATCCTTTCTTTTTAAAACCTTAGTTAAGGTAGGACATTGTAATATTATTCCACTAAACTTAAATTGTACTCTTGTCGCAAAATGGCTTCGCAACAAAACAGTGCCCAACAAACGTAAACAAAACAACTAATATTACATGTGTTGTGTGCTGTAATAGTGAATCACATTCGGCAAATATAGAACGGACACCGATACATTCAAAACGATGGCAGTTTCTATTTTTGTTGACTACCAGGTGAAGAATACAAAGAAGTGATGGGCAATGTTTTTGTCCAGTCATTTCGGTGAATCACTTTGGGCCACAAATAAATAAAATTAATTAGTGTTGCTATTTAAATTTATTGCATATAATTTCTACATTCTACTGGTATGGTTTCGTTTTTGCTTTCTCTACGATGTCTAAAAGAAGACTTTTCTTGTTTGTTTCTTTATCTGTTCCTAAAAAGTTGATGTTAATTATTATCCTCATAATTTCATTTGTTGTTAGATTTCTCGCCTACTTTAGGGTTATTTATCTTGGCAATTACAATTGTTAATAACTTACTTAGGTTAAATAAAGCAAGTTTACAATAATTACTATCTAGAAAACAATAAAATCATAAATTATGCTGTCTAATAATATTATTGTTAATAATTACTTACTTTATTGGTTATTCTTAATTTCAATATTTGCTTCTAAATACAATACTAATTGTTGTAAAGCTTAATTTAGAAACTACTTGCAACAAAAAGCGTAGAAAGTTTATAACTTATATGCAGTTGGAATTGGAAAGGCAAAGAAAAATCCTGTGCATAGGATTTAAAATTTTAAAACTAGGTAAATTAACAAAACCTTATAAATTCATCAAAGTTTCGAAAATATAATTTCATCGTTCTCAGACGGGACTGCAACAACATAAAAAAGGACACTTAAAAAAATATGCATTCTTGCAATATACTCCCTCTTTATTATGTTGTAGCTTCATCCAAAAGAAGATATAATTATATTTTTGAAACGTTGCCGAATCTAAACAATTTTTATCATAAATAATTACGACAAATAATAGTATATTAATTAAAACATAGAGTTTTGGTTTTAAAAACGAGCCGAGCATTTTTAATTTGAATTAAAAATTTAACTTAAAATTTTAGGTATTCTTACTGGATTGGCAACATTGACATTTTGAAGTAAAAAGTAAAGGTCAGACATATTGAATAATGACAATTTTGTAAACTTTACTCACTTAATTAAATGAATAGTAGGCGTTTTTGAGAAAATGTAACTCTTAATATCGTTTCTCCAATTCCTCTAGTTATTCCATCTACAAAAAAACTATGTCCCCGATAGTGTATAATAGTAAAATTCATAAATGTACCTTGCAAGGTAAAAATGTATCTTTTTGCATCTGGAAAACCAACCTAATAAAATAAAATTTTGGGTTTAATAATGAAGCAATTCAGCAACCTTAAAAAAACAAATTTCGGGTTTTAAAATGTGCATATTATAGAACGCAAATATATAAACATTTTTATACCATAATCTAATCAATGATTTTTTTTTTGTTTTAGGACAAATTACGAGACCCCCTCCAAAGTTTGGTATACCCCGGTTCGGACGTTTTTATGTTATGTTTCTCAGTAGTCAACCCAGAATCCTTTTACTCAGCATACACACATTGGGCAGAGGTCCTTTCCCGATACTCAGGCGATATAGTACTTGTAGGAACCAAGGCGGATTTACGAAATAACCGAGAAGTACTCTGGCAACTAAGACAGCAAGGTTCAACACCCATTTCACAAGCAAGTGCGAAAGACTTTGCCGATAAGCTGAATGCACCTTACGTTGAGACATCAGCAAAAACGTGTATGCAACTGAAAGAGGCGTTCGATTTAGCGATTACGATGGCATTGCGGAAACAAAAAAGAAGCGGTTGGAGGAAATGGTGTTGTCTGAAATAGTGGTTGGATTGAAGTTCCAAATTTGTAAATACTTGCATTTTGTATATTTGTTGACATTATGGGCATCTAAGTACATTCTGATTTGTGCTAAGTTGATTTTTGATACTAAAACCTACCCAATGTTTTGTTTTAAAAAACATAAACTTTATTTTAATACCGCAGCTTCATTTTTGTAACTTATAATGTAGGGATGTTCATAGTTATTTTGATTTAAAGGAAGACGAAGGATCTTAAAGGGGAATGTCGCAAAACATAGAAACAATAGTAGTAGTTATGTGATGTTGGTTGCATAAACTAATATAAATAAATCAGGAAAACCAACCCTTCTTTGTTTATGGATTCGGGGAATAAAAGAAACAATTAAAATTAAAAAAGGTACAATGAACAATATGAGTGGTCCGGCCACACCTCATTGCAAAATCTGTTCATGGATTCAGAGTTTATTCGAATTAAAATCATCTATCATGCAGTAAATAATTATTCTACGTAAAATGAAGAACAATATGATTGATTTTGGATTCGTAAATCAATCTAAAAAGTGCTTAATAAAATTACTAAAAAAGAGCTACAAATGGCCAAAAAAAGTGCTATTAAATTTACTAAATTTGGTATTTTAGTGCATTGTTATACATATTTTAAACCACTCATATTGTTCAATGATCTTTTTTCTTGCGAGTAAGTACCTTTTTTAATCCCAAATGTTTCTTATATTCCCTAAGTCCATGAACAAAGTTGGAGTTGATTTTCCTGAAATTTATGCAGCCAACATTACATAACCACAGTCTCTATGCTTTGCGACATTCCCCGTTAAGGGAAAAAATATATCCTCTAAAATCAAAATACTTACAATCCCCTAATATTTGACCAAAATAACTTGAAGCATTCTCTATAATAGTATTGACACAAAACTTTTTATAAATATTTTAAAATTTTTAACACATTTCTTTTGTTTCTTATTAATTTTTAATTTTATATTTCTGCTCCTTATATTATGACTGAAATATTGTATTTGATGTTATATAATTCATCATTATTATTGTGATAAGTAATTTTTAATCTTAAGAAAGGACAATACTCTTTAATTTTTATATCTCGCATAGTTTTAAGTAAATTTTAGCAATACTAGCAAAAAAATGTACATCGTGTGAAAAACTTTAAAAAAGGATACTTATGTTTATACAAAAAATTGTTTTATTTCCAAATATTCCATTGCAATTTTAAAGGTAATAACTTTAAAGGTCTTGAAAGATAATGATGATTATTGCAATATCTATTTGTTTCTAACTTTCATAATTTTTAACTAAAATAATTATATATTTAACATTAGTAATTGCTTTTCAAATATACAAGTATATTAATGATTTATTACAATTATGTAACAATAGCTATTAGTGTAAATGGTAATTGCCAAAGTTTTAGTGGTATTCTATTATTTTTTTCCAAATTTTTTTTAAAGAATCTAATTTTTACTGCATTATCATCATATCATATAAGGTTAACTTAAATAAATAGTAAGCAAACATATTACAATTTTTGTACAATTTGAAATTATGTTTATTTAAGTAAAATCTTTTGGTATTTGTACAACCAAAAATAAAATTACAAATCAAATAGGGTAGATCATTAGATAATATACTTTGTCAATATAATTAGGCAACAATTTAATTGTTTTTAGTACAAAAATGATGTCATATTTTGTAATCCATCATAAAAACTACCAAATCCATAATGAAGGTTAAACATTTTGGCGTATTTTTGCTTTTATTTATTTGTTACGCGTATTCTTTAAATAATGAGTCTAAGCCGTTTTATAATTTGGTATTAGACTTTTTAAAAATTCAAAATTCGTCCCTTAACGTTAAAGCTTTTTTAAAAGACAAAAATGGTAAGATTATCTTTAGTTTTATCTATTTTAGCAATTAATATTAGGATAATTGTAGATTGTTTCAAAATGTTTTTAATGCTATCAAAAATCAATTACCAAGCTGAGGTTCACTTTAAAAATATTCCAAATTTAAATTACGAATCTGATAAGCTAATATATGTTGTTGATTTAGATTATCAATTTTCCAGGAATCTGATTTCAATGGTACGAATTATCAAAAACATTTTTTGTCGATTAATTATTTTTTTATAGGCTGACAAAAGTGACAAATTTAATTTACCTTACAGATGGTTATTCATTGATAATTCCATGTCGATTAATAATACGATTATTCGTTATCTAGAGGGCCAAAATGTTCTAATGAATAGCGATGTAACAATAGCCCGTTTAAACGAAAACAACAATTTTGATTTAAAAAAGATTTACAAAAGACGTAAATGGCATAATATTATTGAGGAAAAAATGGGTTCTTGGTCTGAAACTGGGTTTGAGCTTTTAAACTTTGAGTTTATAGTTTCAAAACGCAGAAAAGACTTTCAGAGATTAGTTTTAAATAGTAGTATTGTTCTTACGCATCCAGATACTAGGAAACATTTAAAAGATAAAAGGTTTGTAAAATGGTGGAGGTGCCGGGCAAATGAATCTTTTTATTCACCGAAAATAACATTGGTCTAACGTTAAACGTTGTTTTGCAGGGACCGACATATTGACAGCATAGCAAAAGTAAACTATGTTCTTGTGGAACATTTAGCCGATATTGTAAATGCAGAGTTACAATATACAATTCAAAATACGTGGGGTTACAAAGATAACAATTCACAGTGGAGTGGAATGATTGGGGAACTTACCAGAAATGAAGCTGATATCGGAGGTATACAAACTAAATAAAATTAACTATAAAAACGAAATACCTACAGTTTTCGTAGATGTTAGTATTTCTTTCTAATATTTTGGCTTTCTTTTATAGGGACTGCATTATTTTTCACAATAGATAGGGTCTCTTCGATTCAATATCTCTCAATGACAACACCCACCAGATCTAAATTTATATTCCGTGAACCGAAATTATCTTATGTCACCAATGTATACACACTACCCTTTGATACAAAAGTTTGGACAAGCATTATTTTTCTTTGCATCTTGTCCGGAATTGTTCTTTTTATTGTTGTTAAATGGGAATGGCAAATTAAAATGTCTTACAAAAATGTATGTACATCGAAACGAAAGAAGATTAAAATTAATTGGTATTATGGTCTTATAATTACCAATAATAAAATCTGTTTTAGGAACCATCCAGTACATCCGAACTAAACAATATGGGAGATGTAGCCACATTAACTTTTGGAGCATTGTGCCAGCAAGGATCAGCGGCAATTCCAAGCAGTTATCCTGGACGTATAGCCACAGTATTTCTTTTTATATCCTTAATGTTTCTTTACACATCATATTCAGCAAATATTGTTGCTCTTCTACAATCGTCGTCCAAAAACATACAAACGTTGGAGGATTTATTAAAATCACGATTGGAAGTTGGAGTTGATGATACTGTTTTTAATCATTTCTTTTTCCCAGTAAGTCAACTACTGCTAGAAATATTAAGAAAATGATAAAATACAAGAGTATGCGTTATTTTCAGAACGCTACAGAGCCAATTCGCAGAGCAATTTACCTCCAAAAAGTGGCACCAAACGGACAAAATCCAAAATTTTATGAAATAACTGAAGGCGTCAAACGAATGCGAAAAGGATTATTTGCATTTCATATGGAAACTGGACCAGGCTATAAAATTGTCAGTAAGTATTTATATCATTCAGCATTTTAATCGCAGACATTGCTAATATTTAAATAATGTTTTCCCACTGCATAAATTAGCTTTAACAACTTGCACAACTTAGTTCTTGTCTCATAAATAATTATTCCCTAGGTGAAACATTTGAAGAAGGCGAAAAATGCGGAATCCAAGAAATCCAGTTTATACAAGTCATAGACCCGTATCTTGCGATTCAAAAGAATTCTTCGTTCAAAGAGCCGCTCAAAATTGGGTAGGCCGTATCTCATCATACCGCGTGTTTAATAAACTAAACGACATTCTTTATTTTGTAGATTGCTGAGGATTCGAGAAGTTGGCATTCAGTCACGAGAAGTATCTTTGATTTATACCAAAAAACCGTCGTGCTTGGCCCTTGGTAGTAATTTTATTAGTGTCGGTATAGTAGATTGCTACCCTGCCGCTGTAGCTTTAGGGGCTGGTGTAATTATTGCGTTTTTAATTTATTTGGTTGAGCTGTTGATGTACTTGAGGCAAGATTTAAATCATAAAAATGGCAATGTTCTAACTGCATTTATTTTTAGAAATTCATGTGCTGCATATTTGTCCAAGAGAAAAATTCAAAATACTTAGAAATTAAACCTTAATAGCCTAAATGGATATGTTAACTGTTTGTTGTAAGAGTTTTTAATTTATTTTACTTAAGGTGGATGCTATTTTAGAGTAACTAGCTACAAATTAAATTATTCCCAAAATTTGTTTTTTAATAATGGCCAAAGTTTATATTTTGACTCCTCTAAAAGCAAAATGAAAAAGGAAAGCATAGACCCATATAGTAAAATAAGAAAAGGAAAATAACAATCTGTTATTCCCACGCTGGAAAAAGAATTCACCTGTCCACTACAGGTTGGTTTTTTCGAAATTATTTTATGGTTCATCCGTTTTTCGATGCCGTTGTCACGAATTCTTCTCATCCTAAAAAATACCAAATAATAATTTGGCGCATTTGTGGGCATTTATGTCTTACCCAACTTGAACCAGCTCCTTGTAACCAGATTTTTTTCTAACGGAAATATGTGGTGGGAACATAAGGAAAAAAATCATTTCTCGCAAATTACACTTTTTATCTTCTTCAAAAATGTCACTAACGATTTTGTAACCACTACTGATCTCAATGTGAAAAGCAAAGTATTCGTCACGAACTCTTCTTACACCTTCTAAAGCAGACATGTAATTGTCTTTTTGTCCAGCAGGTACTAACCTTTCTTCATAGATTCGTCTTTCCACTTCTCCCCTTAAACTGTTCACCTGAAATTATAGTCAGAAAATTTTTCGCATCAAGCTAAAAATCATAACCTACTTTGAGGAAGTACCGGCTATAGGGCACATCCTCAGCCCCAATTTTAATCCTAGACTTCAACAAATCCATAGGAGTTCTTAAACTGTCCGAAGTTGACTGCAGCAAAGATACTACATTGGCTGAATAGGACGTGTACATAAACATCAAAAACAAGAGCATAAACAGCGTCACAATTCTTCCAGATACACTTTTGGGTTCCGTATCTGACCCCTGCTGACTCACAGTTGCTACTTCCATGAGCATAACAGCGCTCACTTCAGGTCGGAGAACTGTCGGGTCAGCGTTGAATGTTTCCTTAAATGTAGGGTCCTTCCATTCGTAGTGTGAAACTGCGTAAAGAAGACACGATGTGCCCAAAATAATCAACAGTATACCGAGCCAAACTGAAGCCTGAAAGGGTAACGTCAAGATATTGTGCACCAATGATAATGGTGGCGCTAGAAAAATGAATCTTCCATACGTTGGATAGTTCATTCCGACAAAGTCGACAAATCTCATTCGCTCTTGGGTCATAATTATTGGACTAGCTTTAAAGAAAAGTAACAAATTTTGGATAAAAGTTTATTTGTGTCCAAAACACTACCTGCTAATTCGGCATTTCCCCACTGTAGGTCTCCAACCATACCGTCATAATGACCAGTGGTCTTATTGAGGGTGTAGCCAAAAGTCTTTTGTGTTGTTATATTAATAGTTGCGTTAAAAAAGTCCATAAGCACTTTTGTTTGGATAGAAGTTCCTTTTGACATTGAATCGATATTTTTGAATCTAGAAATGTGACAAAAATTAGCAACATATTTTCTTTTAGGGCGCGCGTCGATCTAGATTTCCAATTAACATAATTCTTACCGAAAATCCTCTAAATGATTAATTGAATCTTCATTTGCAAGAACCAAAGAAACATTAAAATGAATTCCATGCAAGTTATTTCTGGTTGCACCAATGATAAGGGGATTATAATAAATTACTCCCTCTGCATGGGTCCACTTAGCAATATTTTGTTCAACAAGAAACGAACCGCTTCTATCAACCTTGTAAGGTGACACTACATCAAAGGTATTTTCGTTTTCGGAAAGCAATAAATAAATTTGACTTTCGGGCAATATGGAGTAATTGTAATAATTTATTGGTGAATTATTATCAGCATGAAAAATAACCCATGTGAGAGGTTGCCTAAACATCTTTAATGATTCTGCCTAAAACATTAATTAATTAATTAATTTAATGACGTGCAATTAATTGGAAAAAACTTTTACCAGATTCTGCAAAATGTAATACAACCATCTATAGGTATTGCAAGTTATGCGCTTAAAAAATTATTTTGGCTTTTCGTGAATACTTACTTGATCAAGTATGCTTTTTGTTTTTGAACAACTTGAGTCCATTAAAAACAAGTCGTTGGTATGTTTTAGTGAATTTAACGAATTTAAAATTCGCACTTGACATGAACTTTGCCATAGTTCTTTAGTAATTAGGTTTAATTCTTCTAAAAATTACTTATTTGCATATAAATGTGTCTTTGTTTTTCAAAATCTCAAATATAAATATTTTTTTAGTGAAGACAAATAGAAAACTACTAAATTGGCCTTCGTATTTAAAAGTTATGAAACTTAGAGTGCCTTGATGTCATATTGACAGTTATTGTCGCCTTATAGAGTGGCGACATGCATCATTCTTTCTCTGTCATACAGATAACGTCATTAATTGTGATTGTAAGTTGTAATTGTTGTCACTTTGGCTATAACGTTGATGACGTTATCTGTATGACAGAGAAAGAATGATGCATGTCGCCACTCTATAAGGCGACAATAACTGTCAATATGACATCAAGGCACTCTAATGAAACTTACCCTTCTTCCAACAGAGCATAAGATTTACGGGATCAGGTTTATTTAGCAATTTGATAAATTTGACAACAAAATCAATCTTTGAATTAACATTTTGGGAATAAACTGCAGAAACAAAAGTTATAACAGGTAAAAGAGCAAAGATTAGGTTCATGTTTGTCCAAGACAAAATTTTACAGTCAGAATTATTTAGGGTAGAAAAAATCTACGAAAAAAAATGCTTCCGTATTTTATACTTTTTTCTGTCTTATAATTAAAACTCTAAGTTATAATTTTTTTCCCAGAATAACTTGTTTGAAACATGTTATTATCAATTACAGAAATATTTATTAAGTTACTGCTGCATATTACTTTATAAATTACTAGATATTATCATAAAAAGTAAAGCTACACTTAAAAAAATACTACTATAATTGTATGTCTTTGATTTTCAAATAGTATTCAGTATTTAATAAATTATTCCAAATAACTTACTTAGGTAGATACTAACGTGTAATAATTAAGAACGTGATTAAAATGACTGAGAAATTTATAAAATATCGTGCTAATTTAGAAATAATCTTAATTGACTGTCATTTCCAAACTTTCGTTTGAAATATGGCCAACCTTTGAAATGTATCTCTTCTAAAACTAATAAAAAGAACGAAAGAATTGACCCATACAGAAAAATTAGAAAAGGAAAATAACAATCTGTAATTCCTACGCTAGAAAAAGTATTCACTCGTCCACTACAGGTTGGTTTTTTCGAAATAATTTTATGGTTCATTCGTTTTTCAATGCCGTAATCACGAATTCTTCGCATCCTAAAAAATACCAACAAAAAATACAATGGGGCATTAGGCCACTTAATGCCTTACCCAACTTGAACCAGCTCCTTGTAACTAGACTTTTTCCTTATACAAATATGTGGTGGAAACATAATGAAAAAAACCATTTCCCGCAAATTACATTTTTTATCTTCGTCAAAAATGTCACCGACGATTTTGTAACCACCACTTATCTCAATCATAAACGCAAAATATTCGTCGCGAACTTTTCGTAAACCTTCTAAAGCAGGTAGAAAGTTTTCTTTTTGTCCTGGAGGAACTAACTTTTCATCATAAATACGTCTTTCTATTTCTCCCCTTAACCTGTTTACCTAAATGCATAGTTAGATTTAACTTCTGGCTTGACAATAAACCAAATACTCGAAACTTACCTTTAGAAAATACCGATTATAAACCACATCTTCTGCACCAAGTTTAATATTAGAATTTAACAAATCTTGAAGAGTTTTCAAACTGTCCGAAGTTGATTGCAACAAAGCCACGACATTGGCTGAATAGGAGGTATACATAAACATCAAAAACAAGAGCATGAATAGCGTCAAAATTCTTCCAGAAACACTTTTGGGCTCCGACTCTGATCCCTGCTGGCACACCGTCGCCATTTCCATAAGCATAACCGTGGTGACTTCTGGTCTAAGAACTGTCTGATCAAGTTTATATTTTTCTCTAAACGATGGGTCCTTCCACTCAAAGTGTGATACTATGTAAAGAAGACATAAAGTGAATAAAATAATCAGCAGTATGGCGAGCCAAACTGAAGCCTGGAAAGGTAACGTCAATACATTGCGAACCAAGGATAATGGAGGTGCCCGAAAAATGAATCTTCCATATGTTGGGTGGTTTGTTCCAACGTAATCAACGGCTTGCATTCGCTCTTTTGATATAACTATTGGTGAAGCTGTAGAAAAATATGTTTGAATTAAATGAGGTAGCACTGGTTGTCCAAGATATTTCCTACCTGCCAATTCATTATTCCCCCATTGGAGTTCGCCAACCATACCATCAAAAAGGCCAGTGGTCTTATTGGGGTACCCCCAAGATTTGTGTAGTGTAATATTAATATTAGCGTTAAAAAAGTCCATAAGGACTTTAGTTTGGATATAAGTTCCCTTCGACATTGAATCAATGTTTTTGTATCTAGTGAAGAGGAGCAATGAACTTATCATTTATCTTTAGGCGCCCATCCAGAAGGCTAAATTAAAACATAATACTTACCGATAATCCTCCAAATGATTTACCGAGTCTTTATTTGCAAGAACCAAAGAGACATTAAAATAAATTCTATGCAAGTCATTTCTGTTTGCACCAATGTTAAGAGGATTATAATAAATTACTCCCTCGGCATGGGTCCACTTAGCAATATTATGTTCGACAAGAAACGAACCGCTTTTATCAACCTTGTAAGGTGACACTACATCGAAAGTATTCTCGTTTTCGGAACGCAATAAATAAATTTGACTGTCAGGCAGTATGGAGTAATTATAATAATTTATCGCTAAATTATTATTAACATCAAAAATAACCCATGTAAGAGGTTGCTTAAACATCTTTCGTGATTCTGCCTAAAACATTTAATGACCAGCTATTAATCAGTGATAACGCTTACCCAATGTTTAAATACGACCACCCGTGAATGTTGATTTAGTATTATTTAATTTATTTTTGAATTAACTTACTTGATCAAGTATGGTTTTTGTTTTTGCACAACTTGAGTCTAGTAAAAACATGTCAGTTGAATATTTTAACGCAGCTAACGAGTTTAAAATTCGCACTTGACATGAATTTTGCCATAGTTCTTTAGTAATATGCTTTAATTCTTCTAAAAATGATATTCACTGCATTTTTGTATTTTAATCAATTCGATTATGTAAGTACGTTCGTAAATATACTTTTTTAAAACAACTTTAAAATTTTACTTGATAATTTTTCATAATTGTAATTTTGTAAAACTTACCATTTCTCCAACATAGCATGAGATTTACTGGGTCAGGTTTATTTAGCAGTTTTATAAATTCAACAGCAAAATTAATTTTTGAATTTAAATTTTGGGAATACACTGCAGAAACTAATGTTACAATTAAAAGAGTAAAGATAATGTTCATTTTTGCGGAACACAAAATTGTCAATATTCCAAGATAAAAAATATATAACCGCGGGTAATAAATGCTTGGAAAATGACGTAAAAAGATTGCTACCCTATTTTATATTTTTGTCTACCTTATATTTAAATGTAGGGACATATTATATTTTGGAATTATTTATTTGGAACATATCGTTTCATAAATTACACATATTTCCATCTAGTTACTACCACATATTACTCTATAGATTACTAGAAATTATCCTAAAATAAGAAGTTGTGGTAAAACACAATTTAGGTCAACAAATAACAGAATTCGTTCAAAAATTATATGTGTAGGTTATTCAGGATCTTAATAGGTATACTTTTCTAGAAGGTCCTATATCTAATATTTTTTGTGAGGTATAATAAATACACATTTAATTAAACATTTTCTGACTAAAGGTGCATATAAAAAGTTTACAAAACTGTATTGTGCCAATTTAAAAATTTTCTTCCCACTCGCATTAAAAACTTAAAATGAAAACGAATCTTCTCAATAATGAAAATAAAAAATGCAACACCACATCCACAAACAAAGAGTTGAAACGGATAGTAACAATCGGATAATCCCACACTATCAAAATTACTTTCTTTTCCTTGACAAATGGGCTTCTTTGTATAAATGCGTAACCCTTCTCTAGATGTAATGCCATGTTCTTGAATTTTTCTTACTCTACATATAAAAAGATTTTGTCATCTGCCTCAGATTTAAGATGATCAAACTCACCCAATTTTGACAAGATCCTTGTAGCTAGAATTCTTTCTGACCAAAGTATGGGGAGGAACCATTTTGTAAAGGGTTACCTCCTTTAAATGGCATTTTTGATTCTCTTGAAAGATGTCGTTAACGATTTTATATCCAGTTGAGAGATCGATGTGAAAACCAAAAAATTCATCACGCATTTGTGTTATGCCTTTGAGAGCTGGGAGTAAGTTTGGTTTTTGACCACGAGGTGCTATTTTCTGGTCGTACAACTGTTTAATTACTGGACTACTCTCTGTGCCAATCTAAAATCAAGTTGACTACTGTGTAATTTTACAACGACATTAGGTACAGTCTACCTTCAAAATATAGGGCGAATAAACAATATCCTCCACTCCAAGTTTGATTCTAGACTTTAACAAATCCTCAATGGTGTGAATACTGTCCGCAGTAGATTGTAACAGAGCTACAACATTGGCCGAATACGATGTATACATAAACATCAAAAACAAAAACAGAAAAATGAACATTATCCTTCCGGAAACACTTTTAGGCTCCACGTCTGATCCTTGTTGACAAGCCGAGCCCATTTCCAACATCAGGACCTCTCCAAACTCAGGACGAAGCATCGCTCTGTCATCTTTAAGATGTTCTATAAAATACGGTTCTCTCCACTCCCAGTAGGATATTACGTACAGTAGTATGAAAGTTATAATTATCATAAAGAAAAGGCAGTACCAGACGGTGTTTTGGAAAGGTAGAGTTAGAACATTTTGGACGGCTGATAGTGATGGCGCCCGAAATATAAATTTCATATAAAGGTTTTGCATGGGAGAAAGGTAGTCGATTATGTATGAGCGATCATGGGTAAACATCAACATGGTTCCTTAAAAAGATTTAAATACATCTTAAAACCCAAAAGGGTAAAGACAAAACTATACAGTTCATGTAAACGTAAATGATGAATTAAAATTAAACTAAGGTGTTAAATAATCTTGCAAATAAAAGTTACCCCCTATTTCCGAGATTCCTGTTTGCATATCTCCAACCATTCCATCATACAGTTGTGTTGTTTTATTGGGATAACCCCATACTTTTCGCTGAATAAAATTCGCTTTTACATTCAAGAAATTCATAACGCTATGAGTTAAAACGTAGCTGGATTTTGGCATAGCGTCGATATGTTTATCCCTAAAATAATGAATCTATATCTCTTTCGTAATAGTTGTTGATGACAAACCTGTAATCCCATAAATGATTTAAAGAATCTTCATTGGTAAGAACATACGAAACATTGAGTGGTACTTGCTTTAAGTTAGTACGATTAGCTGCAGGAATTAAACAATTGAAATAAATAAACCCTTTATTTGGTGTCCATTTTGCAATATCCTGTTTTTCAAAATAAGCAGATTTTTCTCCCACTTTATATAATGCCAAAATATTAACATAATCACTGTTTTTAATAAAATTCATTACATAAAATTGGCTATCTGGTAATATGGAATAATTATAAGGGTTAAACTCAAAATTATTATCGTGTATAATAATCCATCTAAACGGTTGCTTGAACAGACCTTGAGATGAGGCCTGAAAGTGAAAACTCAAAAAGTTTTGGTTTCATTTTTTTAGCAACCTGTTTATTATAGAATAAAGAATAAAAAAACAAAAAAAATCCTTGTTTACCTGATCAAGAACAGCGCTGGTAACTGGACAAGAAGAATCCAGCAGAAAAACTTGAGGAATATATGTTATATTTTTTATTTCTGTAAGAAGTCGAATTTGAAAATTATTTTTCCACAACGTTTTAGAAATATGCGCTAAATTATCTAAAAATTCCAAACTTAAAATACTAAATGTTGTTTTTAATTTGCTTGCTTCTAAAAGACCCATATAGGCAATGGGTTTGCAAAGGAATAATTCAGAAAAAAACTTTTGCAAATTATTATGTTCAGTAAATTTAAATAGTTTTAAATGTTCTCTTTTGTCACCTCTTTTATTCAGCTAAAACGTTAGTTTACCAATATTTTTTGATAAAATGGAGACGAGCTTATCCACCATGTCACATTCCAAGTAAAGATTGTTTTTAAATCCAGCTTAAGTACTACTTAATTGTAAAAAATTATTAAAATATTATCTTACTTGAGTTCCAACAAAGGATAATGTTTACTCGAATATGATTTTCAAAAAGTTTTAAAAATTCTACGGCGACTTTTTCCTTCAAGTCTTCTCTTTCCGATTTTGACTCTAATGTTAAATGCAATAAAAGCAAAAAAATCAAAAATTTTGATAGCTTCATAATTCACTTATCTGGAAACTTTGTTCTGTCGACCATCACCCAGAAATCATGACAGTACCTAACAGATCTTTTAGTTGGTGATGCACCATTTAAACTTAATTTAAATAATGGCTCTAAAATGGCTTTTGCTTATTTAAAATAGACCTGCTTTTAAATGTAATTATATTCACGATTTGTGGAATACGTTTAAAATTATTATAATAGCAGCAGCTTTAAAGACAGAATGAAAATTAAGGTGTAAATAAATGAAAATAACAAAATTAAACCAATTTCCATTCTATTCTAAGAAGCAAACCAATAAAATTTATTAAATATAAAAGTAGAATTGCACTAAAAAATTAAAAAGCTTTTAAATGAGCTTTTGAAATAATTTTTTAAACAAAAATTTTGGCATTTGGGAAGACCATGGACATAGCTGCCTAAATATTTAATATAAAACAAAGAATTAGCAGAAGGTATGATTATCCGATGACATCATAGCTGTCGAAATAAGTAAAAAAATTATTAAATATAGTATAACGTATCTTTATTTAAAATATATTACAATTACAGAATTAAATGGGGTAGAATTACATGTTTTATTGCAAATAGTGCGAATTTTTCAGTTATTATTATGCCTTGCTACTGAACACATAAGCCTTACCAAAACCAAAAGGTGAAAATAACCATCCTTAAATATAAATAAATATCCATTTATAATCCTTAAATATAATAAAATAATTATTTAGGTAGTCAAAATGCGATGACTACCTTTCTACCTAAAAAACTAAAGGCCTCCATCATCGGCTCTACTATATTAGTGAAGATATTATATTTAAATTCTGTCTGTGCGTTAAAATTACCTATGTAATTTATAAAATTGTATCGTGCCAATAAAAACATTTCCTTGCCATACGCATCAAAAATTTAAAATGAAAACAAATCTTCTCAGCAAAAAAAAATAAAAACGCAACACCACATCCACATCCAAAAAGTTGTAACGTAAAGTAACAATCAATCAATCCTACACTGTCAAAATTACTTTCCTTTCCTTGGCAAGTGGGCTTTTTGCCATAAATGCGTAACCCTTCTCTAGATTGAATTCCATGTTCGTGAACTTTTCTAATCCTATAAAAAAACTTTTTTTACTCCACATTTAAAAGTGATCAAGTCAAACTTGCCCAATTTTAATAAGATCCGTGTAGCTAGATTTTTTCCTAATACTGAGATGTGGAGGAACCGTTTTAAAAAGAGTTAACTCTTTTAAGTGACATTTTTGATTTTCTTGAAAGATGTTGTTAACAATTTTGTAACCAGTTGAGAGATCGATGTGAAAAGCAAAAAACTCATCTCGCATTTGTGTTATGCCTTTGACAGCGGGCAAAAGATTTGGTTTTTGACCACGAGGAGCTAATTTCTGGTCATAGATCTGCCGAATTACTGGACTATTCCCTCTGGCCATCTAAAATGTAATTAGGTAATAAACCAACGTTAGGTTCAGTACGGTTTACCTTCAAAATAAAAGGCATGTAAACAATATCTTCAGCTCCAAGTTGAATTCTAGACTTTAACAGATCCTCAAGAGTATGAATACTGTCCGCAGTAGATTGTAATAGCGCTACAACGTTGGCCGAATACGATGTATACATAAACATCAAAGACAAAAACAGAAAAATGAACATTATCCTTCCGGAAACACTTTTAGGCTCCACGTCTGATCCTTGTTGACAAGCTGAACTCATTTCCAACATCAGGACTTCTCCAAATTCGGGTCGAAGCATTGCTCTCTCATCTTTATGTTGTTCAACGAAATATGGTTCTTTCGACTCCCAGAAAGATATTGCGTAGAATATTATGGAATTAATGATTATCATAAAGAAAAGACAGTACCAGACAGTGTTTTGAAAAGGTAGTGTAAGAATATTTTGAACTGATGATAAAGATGGAGCCCGGAATATAAATTTCAAAAATAAGGGATCCATTGCGGAAGTGTAGTCGATTATGTAGGAGCGGTCAATTGTGAAAATCATTAGGGTTCCTAAAAAAATGTCATTTAAAAAAAATGTGGGGAATTGTTAATAGTATATTTAATTAAGCCAACCTCCGATTTCAGAGGTTCCTCTTTGCAGATCACCAACCAATCCATCATACATATTCGTTGTCTTATTAATGTAACCCCATCCTTTTCGTAAAATATAATTAGGTTTTATATTTAGGAAGTGGAAAACGCAATGCATTAAAATGTAGCTCGTTTTAGAAAACGCGTCAATGTGTGTGTCCCTAAAATAAATATAAAGGATTTTGGGGTTTCAAAACAAAACTTATTGTCTTGCTGTGTTAGGTATTTATCTAACCTGTAATCCCACAAATGCTTCAATGATTCCTCATTGGTAAAAACATACGATACATTTAGTGACACCTCTTTTAGATTGGTACGATTAGAGGCAGGAATTAAATTGTTTAAATAAATGAAACCATCCGTTAGAGTCCACTTCGCAATATCGTCGTTTTGAAAATTATCCGAATTTTCTCCCACTTTATAAAATGCCGAAATATTAACACAATCACTTTTGTCGCTAAGACTTATAACATAAAACTGGCTATCTGGTAATATGGAATAGTTATTAGCGTTAAAATTGTCATGATCGTGAATAATAATCCATCGAAACGGTTTATTAAACAGGTTTTGTGATTTAGCCTAAAAACCAAAAAGAAAAGTTTTTAATTTTATTTTTATTTGCACAAATTATTACCTCATCCAAAACCGATTTTGTACTTGGACAGGAAGAATCCAGCAGAAAAATTTGAGGGCTATTATGAATATTTTTTAATGTAGTAATTACTCGAATTTGATAATCATTTTTCCATAAAATTTTCGAAATGTTTACCAGAGAATCTAAAATCGTATGACATAATAAGCTTTATTTCCCGTGAATTTTTTACTTACCAGATTTCCAACAAAGATGTAAACTAATCGGCATACGGTTATCAAAAGATTTGAGAAAATCAACAAGAATTTTTATTTTTAAATAGTTGCTCTTTGCCATAGATTTAGAAAGGAATATAAAAGCAAATAATAAAAAAATGCGAAATAGGCTTTTTGAAAGATTCATCTTGATCATTTATCATTTAAAGTAGATGACAAAATAGCTCGTTTTAGAATCAAAAAGCATTTTTTTATGTAGAAATCTGTATATTTGGCTATTTTTGGGATTTGTATTTAAATTAGGCAAGGTATAATTAAATCGGTTAAATGTTTCGTCTAGGGTATGTTTATTTTCTAGAACCATGTAATCATTACATTTTTGTCTGTTTAATAAGTAAATTTCAATTGAGTTGACAAATCCATGTTACTACTTATACCTACGCTTTTCTAGTTATCATTAATAATTCTAGTTTCTTAAGCATAGGAAAATTTTATGAGAAAAAATCCATAAACAAGATATATTTTTCCACGAAGCGTTATAGTTTATGTAATATTTTAAATACCTACATTTTTGCATATTAATTAACGATTAAAATTTTAAGATTCGATTATAAATCATAAAGACCAATTTATAGAACGTTACTTTCACTTTACTTCCGCTTTACTTCGGCGTTACTTTACAGAAAATAAAATAAAATACATGGAAATGTATTAGCAAATTAATACTTCCCTTTAGCGCTACTTTGCTGATTCATTTAGCTGTAAGTAGAATAATTGTCAAAAGCCGAGTTTGGCCGATCATGCGCAAAATTAGCAAAAATGAGATATTCACCCTTATTGTCAAGGGTGGTGATTATAAAACATCGCTTCGTACGAAACCTGCTGATCTTCTTATGTAGGTTTCGTACGAAGCGACATTCCGTAATTACCGCCCAGGTGTAAATAGTCAGAAGTCGCGAGTTCAGACACATGCGCATACCTGTTCCCAATTTCACGTAACTTTACAATCTATAAATTAAGCAAATTTGTTAAGTTACGCGAAAGTGAAGTTACGCCGAAGTAAAGTGAAAGTAACGTTCTGTAAATCGGTCTTAATAGAGCATGGTCAGTGCGTATAGTGCATAATAATTCAAACGTAAAAATATCCCTTTAAAAGATGTTCAAATTGTTCATTTACATTTAAAATGATCTTTTCTCGGTTCTTTTATTTAAGAACGTTCTCTCCTGTGCGAAATTTATGTTAAAACTGACCTATTTTCTATCTATTCACCCTTTTCGTTCGTTACGAAATCGACGCATCTCAGATACGTCCAAATACGTCAGAAATAAATGATTCAATTTGACGCCCTCTGAGATGTGTTGACCGACGAACGAAATGGGTGGATAAAGGTTTAATTTTTATACTTTTTAATAAAATCTGTGCTGTACTACGCATAATTTATAATCGGACCTTTACTCCTTATCTAGTATAATTTTTAATACTGACCTATCTGTTGGACAAGAATGCCCATACTTAAATTTCTCTAGTAAAAATATCGCAAAAGTTGCCACAACCCCGCAAGCGAATACCAAAAACGAAAAATAACAATCAATAATTCCGACACTATCAAAATTTGACCCCTTTCCATGACAACTTGGTTTTTTTGTATACAATTTCAAGCCTTCTCTTGATTGAATTCCAGCTTCAAAAAGTCTTCTATACCTAAAATTAAGCTTGTTTAAATATCCTGTTGTAAATATTATTTATTAGATTTATTTTACCCAATTCTAAACAGTTCCTTGTAGCTCGAATTCTTGCGAAGGCCCACATGTGGAGCAACTAAGTGACTAAAAGTTATTTCCTTTAGGTGACATTTTTGGTGCTCCTCAAAAATATCACCGACTATTTTGTAACCAGTCGAAGCTTCAATGTGAAATGCAAAAAACTCGTCTCTCATTCGCCGAATTCCCTCGGTAGCGTTAAAGAAGTTTGTTTTTTGATCTCGCGGCATTATTTTTTGGTCGTAGAGTTGTTTCTTCATGGGGTTTTTTTCAGTAGCCAACTACAAAACTATTTTTACAACAGAACGACATCTGAAGTTTAAGCCTACCTTTAAAAAATACGGAGCGTATACTATGTCCTCTACTCCAAGCTTAATTCTAAACTTTAAAAAGTCTTCCACATTGTTAATGCTATCTGAAGTCGATTGAAGAAGAGCAACAACATTAGCCGAATATGAAGTGTACATAAACATCAAAAACAAGAACAGAAAAATGCTAACAATCCTCCCTGAAATACTTTTAAGCTCCACCTCTGATCCTTGCTGACACGCGGAACCCATTTCCAAAATCATAACTTCTCCAAATTCTGGTTGAACCATAGCATAACTATTTAAGAGATTCTCGCGAAAGTGTGCTTCTCTTAACTCCCAGTAGGCTATGCCATAAATCATAACCGATGTTATGATGATCATAAAAAATATGCTGTTCCACACACCGGTTTGAAATGGTAAGGTTAAAATGTTTCGAACGACTGACAATGGTGGAGATCGAAAAATGAATTTCATAAATGTAGGGTATGGAGGTGTTATGTAGTCGACGACTTCAAGTCTGCCTTCAGTAAAATGCATTGCTGAACCTACAATTATGTTAGTTGTAAAGTTTTACCAAACATAATGCGATTAATAAAGATGCAAGAAATGATGCTACAAGTTTCTTCACTTTCTTCGGTTTAACTTTGGAGTTTAAAACGGCCTTGCATTTCTGCAAGGCACCCAAAAATTGGTTATAGACTCATTTAGAGTTGTTCTCCTCCACGGAAATCTTTAGTAAAAGGCGAAAGATTTATTCGCAAATGAAGGAAAACCAGAGTAACTATGACAACTTTGCTTGTTGACCTAACATATTTTCAACAGATCTTAGTGAACGTTTTAAAGATTGCGCGCCATCTAGTGATGTACTTCCTTACTAAACCATTTAAAGACAGTTTTTCATCTTTATTATAAAAACAGTCTTGTATTTTTACAAGACTTTCAAAAATTCTTATCTTATCTATCTAGACTATCTTTATCTTTATAGTAATCATAACCATTAATTATCTTACTGAAATATTTTTCAACGAACTCATAAAAAGGTTTTAAGCTTTAACGACATCTAATGTTACACTTGTTAACTATCTCAGCCAATAGCTTTTTGTTATAAGTCGGTTGTTTAAAAGACACCAAGTATTTTGTGCTACATTTTATAGAATATATTTCTTTATAATTTACCTCCAATTTCAGCTCGACCACTCTGTAAATCCCCAACCATGCCATCGAAAATGTTTGTGGTTTTATTTGGGTAGCCCCAACTTGGGGTCATAATTGGAGTAACATTTATTTTATAATAGTGTATAACGTTATGTGATAATTGCCAATTAAGCTTTGTAATTGTGTCAATATGTTTGTCTCTAAAATTGGGACTCATATATAAGTACAAATCACAAAATATCAATATCACTTATTAGCCCAATCATTCTAATAATGCCCCCAAAAAAATCCCAACCAAGATCTGCTTATGCAGGTTTGTAGCCACTACCCCCAGGAACATAAAAGTGAAAAATTCCCACAAAATTTCCGTGACGTTTAGCCTCCATCTTGCATAGAAGTGAGGAGTTAGTTTTTTTTTAATACCTAAACTATTCGGCACTTTTAAAAACAGTTTTAAAAATTTTTAGGAACATTATTTTAATAAGAATACAATCATTTTTGAAAAAATAATAAATGACCAATGTGAACGATTTTATAGCACTTTGAAAATGTGCTAATTTGGTCCTACAGAGAACGCTGCAATCTATGCTGCAGGACTCTATGACTAAGATAGGCGATTATGATGAAATAGGGTGATTTTCAAAGAGCTATAGAATCGTTAATATTATAGTGATACATTATTTTTTAAAAAACGATTGTATTCTTATTAAAATAATGTACCTAAAAATTTTTAAAACTTTTTTCAAAAGTGCCAAATAGTTTACGTATTAACAAGAAATTAACTCCTCACTTCTATGCAAGATGGGGGCTAAACGTCACGGAAATTTTGTGGGAATTTTTCACTTTTATATTCCTGGGGATAGTGCCTATACAATCCTGCATAAGCAGATCTTGGTTGGGATTTTTTTCTAAGGAACCTACAAATTTTGAATAGAATTATTGGGCAATGATATTTACGACAAATTACCTATAATCCCATAGATGATTTACAGTATCCGGATTGGTTATAACGCACGACATTTTAAGATTATGATACTTTAAATCAGTTCTGTTAGATCCAACAATTAAAGGATCATAATAAACAAACCCTTTGTTTTGCCACAACGCTATATCATTCTCGATAAAATCGGTTAAACTTTCTGCAATTTTGTAAGGGGACACTATTTTAAATAAATTTTTCTTTTCACTGCGAATTATAAAAAACCTTGAATCAATTAATATTGTAAGGTTTGTATAGTTTAAAGAGTTGTCATAATCAATAATAATCCAGGTAAAGAAGTATCTAAACATTTTACGTGCATCTGCCTAAAATATTCATTATTGAAGAATGGGTTATTATTACTAGACTTTAAATATACTTCATTTAAAATATCGCCCAACTGATGACAAGAAGAATCAATCAGAAATATTTGATATGCTGTATTTTGGATACTATAATCTAAATATGTAGACACTTTTAAAGAGATTTTTACCGAGTAATTATATTTCCATAGTATTTTAACCAGTGAATTTAGTTGAACTAAAATTGACAATTTAACTGAATTTTCTTTATTTGTTGGTAACTTACCATGCTCCGAACAAGAAAACAAATTAATGTGAAGAGGTCTGTTAAGCAAATTTAGAAAGTTTATAAGGACCTCGATTTTCTGTGTATTTTCCTGAGACAGATTATTACCAAAACAACTCTTTGGAGTACAAAAAAGCAGAAATAATATTGGTAAAGAAAACTTTAAAATCTTCATGTTTTTGATGCACAAGCATTAGTTTCGTATTTTAAACAAAATTCAAAACTTTACTTGGAGTGTGGAATTTAATAAAAAGGATCTAGTAGGACAACACGAATGGTAATTAAAAATAATTCACGCTAAAGCTGGTAACCAGCAGGTATAAAATTTCGAGAAATTTTGTGGGAAAGTATTATTATCAATAGGCACCTTTTTGAAATATCTTCGATAGTACTCAAATTTTAAATTTTTCTGTTTGAATGCCTTATTAATTACTAATAAGTGATAGTTAATCCACTGAGTACAAAAATATTTTCTATACCAGGAATTTGTCGCAAGTCAAGATTAATAGATTCATTAGTATCCACCAATACATACTATACTGTATATTTTTTTAAAGAGCTCATCTTAATGATTTTAACGATTTAAAGCTTCACCGCCATCTAGGGCTACCCTTGTAAACTATATCAATATTCACATTATTATAATCAGTTAAGATTCGAATTGAACTTGTTTAAAAGACAAACATTTTAAGCTTCATTTAATTAAAATTAGTACTTTCTGATTTACCTCCAATTTCAGCTCGACCACTTTGAAAATCCCCAACCATGCCATTGTAAATTCCAGTGGTTTTATTAGGGTATCCCCAACTTGTAGTCCAGATTGGAGTTACATTAATTTTGAAATAGTTCATAAGATGATGTGATAATTGCCAAGTTAGCTTTGTAATTGTGTCAATATGTCTGTCTCTGGAATTTGGACAAAATAAGAATATTTTGTATTTTAATTAAGTCCAAAAAAATTACCTATAATCCCATAAATGGTTTATAGTATCCGGATTGGTTAATACACAGGACATTTTAAGATTATGATAATTCAAATCAGTTCTATTAGATCCAACAATTAAAGGATTAAAATAAACAAACTCTTTGTTTTGCCACAACGCTATATCATTTTCGTTAAAATGAGTTAAACTTTCTGCAATTTTGTAAGGAGACACTATTTTAAATGAATTTTTATTTTCACTGCGAATTATAAAAAACCTTGAGTCAATTAAAATTGTCAAGTTTTTATAGTTTAGGATGTTGTTCTGATCAAGAATAATCCAGGTAAAAAATTGCCTAAACATCTTACGTGATTCTGCCTAAAATATTAATGATTTCAGAATGCGTCATTTCATCTGTACGAATATTATTATAAACATACTTCGTTTAAAATAGTATCCAATTGGAAACAAGAAGAATCCATCATAAATATCTGATAATCCGTATTTTGGATACTAAAATCTAGATATGTAGACACTTTCCAAGAGATTTTTACCGAATAATTGTATTTCCATAGTATTTTAACCAGTGAATTATGTTGTACTAAAACTGCCTATGTAACTGAGATTTGTATATTTATTAATAACTTACCATGTTCCAAACAAGAAAACAAATTAAGATGAAGAGGTCTTTTTAGCATATTTAGAAAATTTATCAGGACCTCGGTGTGCTGGGTATTTTCCTGGGTCATAATATGGTTACCAGCACAACATTTTTGGGTGCAAAAAAGTAATAAAAAAAGCAGAAAACATGATGTTAAAGAAAAATTAAATTTCTTCATACTTTCGCATTCGCCTTTGATACAAAACTTTAGCTGAGGTGTAAAAATAAACTTCAATACGAATTGCAATTCAGGCTAATTATTACCCTAATGTTTGAGCGGGTATAAATAAAAATTTCCGAAATTTTAATGGGAAAGTACAATTTAATTATTAAGCAGGGGAGGTACATTAAAGTGGGTGAATCGGTAAGTATATTTTTTTTAGATTTAAGGTTGTTGTCAAGCTATAATATTCTTAGTGACGAGGTGCTTTGATTTTGATTTTCCTATAGGATACCGCTAGGTAACAAAGCTTCTAAGACTTTTTATAGTTAAAGAATAACGCGAGTTCTAAATATTACTTAGACATATTTTTTCTGTGTCGAATATTCATGGATATATAATTTTCCAAAGCCAACAATAAAAGAGCAATAATCACTGCAGCTAGAAATATTAAACATGGAAAATAACAATCAAGTAATCCAACGCTACCAAAACTGCTTTCTCTTCCTTGACAAACAGGAGGACCTTTCATAAACTTTTGCGCCTCTCTAGAAACTATACCATATTCATGGAGTCTCGCTATTCTAAAAGAAGAAAACCCCAAAGATCCATCTTTCACTTATTTTCAAAAAAACGTACCCAACTTTCAGGAGCTCTTTGTAGGCAGATCGTTTTCTTACACAAAAATACGGATTTGCCTTTATAAATGGTATTATTTTTAAATGGCATTTCTCATGTTCAAAAAATGTGTTGCTGATAATTGTAAAACCTGTTGTAGCATCAATGTGAAAGGCAAAAAACTCATTACGCATTTTTCTTATTCCTTCTTCAGCAGGCAGGAGATTACTTCTCTTATTTGGTGGTGTTATCTTTTGTTCGTGCAATTTTTTAACAGTTGGATTTTTCTCACCGATTATCTACAATAGGGAACTAAGATTTAATGGGAAATGTTGCAAAGTATATAAACTATGGCTATGTAATGTTGGTTGCCTTAAATCAACAAAAAACAGCACTTTCTGGTCATTGCTCGGTGGGTTAATAAGAGTTAATTTTAATTAAAAATTGTGCTTTCCAGAAACATAAATAACAAAGCACAAGTTGACATATTCTAAAGGGTCATCAATAAGGGTTTTAATACAGAGTTTTGGTAATTTGAAAAGGAAAAGATAGTGCTTTTAAATTGCCAAAATTCTATATTTAAACGCTTTTTGATGGACCTAAGAATATGTCAACTTGTGCTTTGTTTATTTATGTTGATGGTAAGCACAATTTTTAATCAAAATTAACTTTTATAAACCCACTGAGCAATCACCAGAAAGTGCTGTTTTTTGTTGTTTTAGGCAATCAACATTACATAGTCATAACCACAGTTTCCATGCTTTGCGACATTCCCCATTAACAGAGACTTTTAATAGAACGGCGACGGGCTCTACTTATGGTAAGTCCTGCTTTTAATTACAATCCTTTCCAAACATTAATATCATAAAAACACAAAGCATTCGTTTCGACTACTATTGCCTTTTTATTGTACCATATTGTTCTGATCCAAGATCAATCTCAACTTACTTTTAAAATCGGGATAGTATAAACAATATCTTCCGCCCCGCATTGAATTCTAGACGCCAATAAATCCTCAAGGGTGTTAATACTACCCGACGTTGACTGCAATAATGCCACAACATTAGCAGAATACGAAGTGTACAAAAACATCAAAAACAACGACAAACATATCGATAAAATCATTCCCGAAACACTTCTAGGAAGATTGGTTGAACCTTGTTGACAGAGGGAGGCCGTCCCCAAAAGTAAAACCTCGCCAACTTCAGGACGAAGCATTCCACGCTCATCTGTTACTTGATCCATAAAAGTTGGTGTGTTCCATTCCCAATAAGAAATGCCGTAAATTACGATAAATGCAAATGCAAGGATGATAAAAATGCTGTACCAAACTATGGGGTGGAACGGGAGTAAGAGGACATTTTGCACCATTGATAATGAAGGTGATCGTAATAAGAATCCTATTTCAACTCTTCTGGCAGCTCCTACGTAATCTACATGTTCAAAACGCATTAAATCAGTGTTCAATTCTAAAAAAAATATCAAAGGTTGTATTCCCTGTTCGACATGAACATGAAGTCTCAAGAAGAGCGCATGATTTTTTTTAATCTCGCAATCTTTCTTGATCTGTTCCTTTAATGCTGACTCTGATAACTACCTCCGATTTCAGTAAGTCCTTCTTTCATATCGCCAAGTAACCCGTTGAAAGTTCCAGTGGTTTCATTTTTGTAACCCCAAGTTCGTGTCATAACAAAATTTCCATTTATGTT
Organism: Cartodere bifasciata; assembly: GCA_963920755.1. Lineage (NCBI taxonomy): Eukaryota > Metazoa > Arthropoda > Insecta > Coleoptera > Latridiidae > Cartodere > Cartodere bifasciata. The sequence goes on along the minus strand of OY987196.1, from coordinate 16,535,043 downwards.
TAAAATACGTATAACGATATGCAGTAGGATGTATGGCAGCTTGGAAACATTATCAACGTGCGGATTTCTAGAGACAAAATAAGAATTTTGCAATCAAATTAGAAAAAATTCAGGGAAATGTCTCCAAGCATAAAAACTGCGGTTATGTAATGTTGGTTGCCTAAAATCAACAGAATACATCACTGTCTGGTAATTGCCTAGGGTTTGTGAGAATTAATTTTAATTAAAAATTATGCTTACCAGTAACATAAATAAACGAAGCACAAGTTGACATATTCTAAAGGTCCATCAATAAGCGTTTCAATACAGAATCTTGGTAATTTAAAATGCAAAAAAATAGCGCTTCTAAATTGCCAAAATTCTGTATTTAAACGCTTATTGATGGACCTTTAGAATATGTCAACTTGTGGTTTGTTTATTTATGCTGCTGGTAAGCACAATTTTTAATTAAAATTAACCCTTATAAACCCACTGAGCAATGACCAGAAAGTGCTGTTTTTTGTTGATTTTAGGCAACCAACCATAGTTTCTATGGTTCATGACATTCCCCGTTAATCTAATTCAACTAAATCTAAAAAAAGGCTGCAAAATGCATCTCATTTGACCTACCGATAATCCCACATATGATTGAGTGAATCCAAATTTGTTATAACATACGTAATGTTTAACGTAACGTTATGTAAATCCGTCCGATTTAACCCCAATATTAATTTATTAAAATAAAGAAATCCCTGTTTGAACACCCACTTTGTAATATTGTTTTCCAAGTATTTGGTTGCGTTTTGTCCAACTTTGTAAACAGCTTTGATGTTAAAAGCATTTTTATTCAGTGTTGTTTCAATAATACCAGTTGTGTCCAATGAATTGTTTTCATTGTTCTTATTTAAATTCAAAAGAGTTTCCGAAGAAGGTTTTTGATATATAGTCAATTCTGTTTTGGAATATTCTTCATCTATGATATAAAATTCGCTATCAGGCAATAAGGAGTATTTTTCGTAATTTATTTTGATTCTACTATCTTGGAAAAGAATCCAAATGTACGGTGGTTTAAATAAAACGCGTGATTCTGCCTGGAAATTAATCTTCTGGCAAAAAGTAACAGAATTAAAAGCAAATTAAGTACCTGATCCAGATCTATTTTAGAATTTGGACATGATGAGTCCAAAAGAAACACTTGTGATGCATTGTTTAAAACATTCCATGGGAATTCTGTTGAAGATATCCGAACAGCAAATTCGTTTTTCCATAATTCTTGGGAAATTTGCCTTAATTCGGCTAAAAGAATCAATTAAAATGTTCGTTAAAGGAACAGATTAGATCTTGGAACCCTTTACAAAATACTTATAATATTGTGTTTTAAAATAATCCAAAACTAAATTTAAAAAAATCTCTACAAAGAGTTGTTCTAGTGACTCATGGTAGCTTAAGGTAATAAAATATTATGTTGATATTTATTATTCATAAGACATAAACAAAATATTTTAAATGGATTTAGCTGTGTCCTAATAAAAAGAAACACGTAATAAATAATATGGCGAATGCGTCGGATGAGCATTTTTATTTTATGTACTCCTAAAATCTGTCCTATCCCCTTACCAGCCAAATACCTTACCTGGTTTCCAACAAAGCAATACATTAACTGGCAACGGATTATCTAATGTATTTAAGAAATCCAGAATAATTTTTGTTTTTAAATAAGTGGACTGAGCTTTAGCCCTGTTTAGAAATAATAAAACCCAAATTAAAATTTGAAATATACGAATATTCATGCTATTTGTGCAGGTAAGAATGTTTAATAATTGTAACACACACCAAGTATGTTTTTTTTTACATGCAAGTTCAGTTTTATATTTTTTTTTTTAGTAGGAGGTTACTGCCAGTCATATACAAATTAAATACAACATCTTCATTTTTAGGGACAACCTATGTTTTAACCTATCGTAGCATAACGTTAAAAATAATTGATTATGCCTATATGGCAGGTTTTAAATATACAAATGGCTATATTTCAGGAGATAATTTTTTTTATTTTATACATTATGTTGCTACTATAAACCATCGTATGTTTTTTGTTTATTTCGAGATAATTCTACATTTATTTTAATTGTATTGTATTCCTTCATCTGTTTAAAATATTTTTTTTTTGTTATATTAAAATATATTTATAATATTTAATAAAAAAAATAATCTTTTTTAATTTAAGTCTAAAGTAGAAATAAAATATCCTCAAAGACACATCATTTTGTGTAAATTCAGACAAATTTTTCTGCATGTTACCTATATAATATCAATGTTTATTAAATTTGTGGCATGTGTATTCCAATCCAACAAAGAAAACTAAGAAAAGTATACATACCTACCTATAATTACAGAAATACCATGAACTATAAACACTCGATTATTAAACTGTATAATTGCTATAACTTATAATAACAATAATCAGTTGTTGTATAAGTATTAAAAAATAAATCGTTTATAAGGGGTAGGTAGAATAATGTAGGTTAAAGAAAATTATAGTTTAATTGAGGTATAACATTGTTACTGTCATCGTTCTTTATATTCCGTTATTTTAAGGAAAAGTTAAAAAAATCTAGCTACAAAGTTTTTTGCTTTAGGATAAATGTTAAAATAAAACATAAATTTAGTAAAATTACTACCACCTCACCTTTGTCAAAAGTAATTAAATTACTACACAATTATTTATGGAAACATTAATAAACCGTAAATATAAACTTATCTAAGAACCATATGGTAACTAATTCTAATCTTGAATGAAATAATAAAAAGCACAGTTTTAATTATAAGCAAAAAAAATTAATAAATTTTCTTAGAAGCGCTTTTAAAACATTTTCATTTATTCGTTTTACAAATAAACACTGAATCATAAAACCGATTAGTTATAAGGAGGAAAAAACGTTTTAAATTACTTTATATACGCCATGACAAAATTTAAGTGTAAAAAAACAACCCGTAAAGCCATAATTTAGCAATACTAATTTAACCATTGACATTTAAAAAACCTACATGTATTGCTAACTTGCCTCATTTGGTTGACCAAAAGGTCTAGCTTCAATTTTCATAGATTTTCTTTAATTTGGCATTTTGGTGGGCAAAAATATAATTTTGATTGGCTTAAAAGTAATTTTTCCGAGTTTTTGCCAACCAAAATGACAAATTTTTGGTTTCATTTTTGTAATCTTGTTATCAATCTAGTTTATTAAGTATATATCTATGAAATATGCACCAACTGAAACTGAATAATATAAAAAAGTATTAAAATATTATGAACTAGGTACCACCACAGTACTCTTAAAGTTAAACATAATACCTTATGGTCGGGTTCACGGCCAAATCGGATTAAAAATCATAATAAGAAATCCACCAGCTAATCCGAGATTGCTCTGCAACACTTGCATTCATGGGCGCCCTGAAAGAGGGGCCAGCAGGGGTCGTTTACAAATATAAATTTTTTATCAAAAAAATAACAATCAATTCTAGACTACCTGGACATATTAGATGCAGAATACCGAAAGAAAATTATCTCAATAACAATGTCTTTCCGAGTTAATTTACATTTGTCGACGATGCACCACATCATAGACTATTTTCTGCTGATTCTTGAAATTCAAACATGGACCAATCAGTCTTAGAGCCCTCCTAAGACAGGACTAACAAAAACCGAAGTTTCCCGGAAATACATGGATACTTTGCGCCAGTTAAAACCCAAAAATGAACATTTAAGTAACACAGCGCAAGATTAAGACATAGCAGATGGATTATTTTAGACAATTTTCTAGGGATCCCTAAGAATGCCTCAAAAACGTACTATCGCATTTATGCGCCATTTTTTGGAGATTCTGTATAAATACTTATTTTAAATGTTGTGCGGTCTGTCCCCGCTAGAAGATTTCTCTCCGGGCGCCCATGCTTTGATTGTATATTTATTTTATAAAAGTGAAGAGTGGTACTGCCTACTAGTTAGTTGTTGGTGACTTGTAGTGCAAAACAGTGAAATCATGCTGAAGATATCACTGATTGTGGCGTGTCTCAGTTGCACTGCTTATGCAGCACAATTGGAAAAGGTGTTTGCCTGGAAAGAATTAACATTTAACTGGCCCAATGAAACTGTCAAAGATGCAGCCATTAAGTCTGGAAAATACGTGCCTGCCAATAATTTACCCCTTGGTTTGGACAGGTGGAAGGATAAGTTGTTTATAACAGTACCCAGGTGTGTTTTTGTTTTTTTTATAAGAGAGATAATTTATAAAGGAAGTGTTTTTTGCGATTTTGCCTTGGATAATAATTTTCTAAAACAATACAAATTGTTTATTAACGTTTCTGTTTTTTCTGAATAGTTTCAAATAAGTACTGCTTAATTGTGCATTTCTTAAATATTTATAAACAAGCAAGGTGCTAAAACTTTTATTACTTAATATTTATTAAGTACTCAAACTTTCCTTTTCCTTTACCAGTTTTTATAATGTCTCTTTCATTTAAATATGTCTTTCCTAGTATCCCCACTTAAGTAATCTTTATTATTTTAACTTGGTTGATAAGTATACGGTACTAATTTAAAAAAAAATGATTATGCTTTGGATAGTAGTACTTTTTATCCGTATTCCGTATAAAAACGAAATACCCAGTGCAAAATAAACGGCTAGGACCCCAATCTATCAACAATGTTTGCACACCTATTATGAAAACAGGGTACCCGTACCTAGATAAAAGATAAAAGTACCTACCGGTCACGAAACTCTTTCTAAGCGGGTACCTTTCAGTTTAGTGTTCTAATCAAATAAATTGGTACAAATACAGCTGTGCCTATTATACCAAAACAAAAGATGACCATCCTCATTGCATTTAAAACATTAACCTGTCAAGTTACAATGTATCTTTCAGGCCTTGACTTAAATATATTGTTGGTTTTGTGAAGCACATTTATTGTCTTTTTTACCAAATTAAATCAATATCAATTAACTTTACATGGAAACATTAATAGTGTTAATATATTGTTTGGGCTAAGTCTTGACTTGAACCAAATTTCTAACCGATAATTCTTATGTATCCCTCCGACGGGTAATTGTTACAGTCCTGATGAAGGGAATAATAAATTTTCGAAACGTTGACGCATCTAACGCCCTTTATTTGTCTGAAATCCCGCGTGCTAGCACACCAGTCATTTTAATTCTTGGACACGAGACATAACTATTTATTTTACTCCTCGCATACAAAGTCGAAGAGTACCTATCTTGATTTTAGTTGGACCGTTTCTAAAATCGTTAATATTTTTCCTAGAGCAAACATTTTTGCAGATTCGTTCGTTTCATGACTTTTTAAGACTTTTATTTTTTGTCCGTCTGTCCTTCAGTTTGTCCAGGTAACGAAACTTGTTATCACGATAACTGAAGAAATGTTTATTGAGTTGACTTGGGATTTAGTACAGAAATAAAATTTCTTTGGGGAAAGAAACCCTATAGTTTTTAAAAAAATTGTAATCATGAATAGAGGGTAGAAAGCACCGCCAAAGTTGAAAAAAAATCATATTTCGGTTAATATCAATATTACGAAAAATAATATTCCAAATAAAATTGTAGATTACATTTTTCCCTATAAAAAAGCATTCAGTAATTTTTTGTATTGCTACCCTTTTACAAAAAAATTAGTTTTATCTACTTTTTTTTTAAATAAAAAATACTTTTTTCCTGTAGTATTTGTAGTATTCCATAAAATGTTAGTTATATTAAAACAAAATTGATTCTTTTCTAGTAAAGTCTAATGAATAAAGTTGCGACATAATTAATAACATATAATAATAATTTACACCTATTTACCATTGCAGGAGCAATGATAAATTGATATAAAATAATTAATTATTGCCATTATACCTACAATCAAATCATATTTATTTCCTCGTTTATTTAATTAAAATTGCTTTTTTTTGGTATAACATTGACCCGGTTTAAATATTTTATGAAATAAGTAATAAAGGATGCAGATAACAATAAATGAATGGTCAACAATAATTATATTTTTTGTCAGGATTTTGGTAATAAAATTATTTAATAGGTATTTAATTGCAATAAAAACAACTAAAATTTTAAATTATAAAATTTCTAAAATTTAAAATAACAAAATTCTACATTTTTTAAAGAATCTAATCTAACCTATTTTCACAGATGGAAGTCTGGAGTAGCTTCATCTTTGAACGTAGTGTCTCTAAATCCAGCCAATGAAACAGCATCCCTCACTCCTTATCCAGATTGGAACGCTAACACTCTTCCAGAAGGTGACAAACTGAACGATTCCTCAATTATATCAACATTCAGAGTTAGCGTTGATGTTTGTGACCGGCTCTGGGTTATGGATACCGGTTTGGCTGATATTCTGGGAAAACCTAACCAAATCGCACCACCTGCTATTGTCATCTTCGATTTGAATACCAACAAGTTGATTAAGCGTTACGTTTTGCAGTCAACAGATGTAAAGGAGGGATCTTTCTTTGCGAATATCGTGAGTATTTTTATTAAGAAATTTTATTAGTTAGTTTGCGATTTTGTCCAATACGAGGGCTTTCTGAGAAGTTAAATGCCTTACTATGAAGGTAGTCGACATAGGTCAAAAATATTCTGGAAATATAATTGTGCATCCTTTAAAAGTAAAGACCCAAAATTTTAGCCAATTTGGATCCGTAACAGTTTTTTAAAAATTGTTTATGTTGATAAATGTTTCTCTTTTTTTGAACATGGAATAAACTGAATATCGAGCCCCACTACATTCTTGCATTTAAATGTCAAATTATAATCGAGGCAAACTTTATTTGCGAAAACTCTTTATTTGCTACCAATAAATTTTAATAGCTAAATTTCATCATGGCTGTACCAGCTTGCTTGACGATGAATGTTCTAAGTGGCCAAAAACTGTTACCACCACTGATAACCACGACCAAATTCACGAAATTATTCTAAACGATGGTTGAGTTTAATTATTAAGATAACAGATTCTAGAGGTATTTTAAAAAGAAAACGTTTGTGATAAATTGCCAAATGATTTCGGCATAATAATGCTAAGTGCCTGATGTTAGCTACCGCGTTTTCTCACTTTTTAGCTTTGATTTAAAACACTCTTATCGCATGTGATGGCAATAGTTTTAAATTGAAGTCCAAATTGATTAACCTCTAGTTTTTATGTTGTCTGGAGAAAAATTGCTTAGTAAGTGAAGCCATAGTAAGAAAAATGTATTTTTTGCAGTAGCAGTACATTACCTTTAAAAAAGTCTATATTTCTTAAAGAGGACTCTGGTGAAAAAAAAGTAAATTTGGACAGAATAATAGTTGCTTTCATGCAATAGTAAGAAAAATGTATTTTTTGCAGTAGCAGTACCTTACCTTTAAAAAAGTCTATATTTCTTAAAGAGGACTCTGGTGAAAAAAAAAGTAAATTTGGACAGAATAATAGTTGCTTTCATGTTATGCTTTAAATTTCTTATGCAGCCCTCATATAATAAATTGGACCACATTTCAAAAACTATTGCAATCACAAACAATATTTTTTTCATGCCAAAATCATGTTCAATAATTTATTCAATTGGTATCTTAGCTTTTAGTCAATAACAAATTTATGTTTGTGACGTAGACTTAAATGGGTTCTTTAGTAATGGTACCTAACCATTGACATCATTAAGTAAAATTCGTGATGTGAATAATTTCCCCTCATTATAAAATTCGACAAAATATTTGTCTTTGCGTTATCCAGGGGCATCAGTAGCTTTTAATGCTTTAAAAACATACCGACAACGAAATAGGTTGCAGGTAATAATAAATTAATGCAAAAAGGCTATAAAAAAGTTTAAGTTGCACATCAATGAACAATTCACTTTTTCAAGTTCAAGCATTGAATTTTATGTAAATCATTTCTAAGTTATACATTTTACAATTATTTTTATTACAAGTAGCTAATTAATTTATATAATTATCCATAAATATTTCTCTAGGCATAACATATATGGTTGTGTACTTATTAAATACTGATCATTAGCTTAAATGACAATTCATTTTGAATTAATACATTGCATAATAGTTCTGCAGAATTGTATTGGGTTTTTGTTAAAATATAAACCATTATCGGTTTAAAAAGGATGACGATCAACAATGAAATTAAAAACTAATAACACCATAACAAATTATTCATTATACAACATAAAGACACTCCAATGATTTTATCTATACCTCTTTGAAATCTATGAATAATTTCAAGGTAGTATCATTACAAAGCATTAAATGAAAAAATAATAACTCATTTGACTATCTAATAAGCAAAGTAGGTATCTAACGATTTATAGTTTTTTCCTGAAATTGAAACGAAAACAAATAAACCGAAACCACAAATTATTCTACGGACTATCAAGACATTAAAAAGAAAATTATAACCTTCGCCCAGGGGCGTTGTGTATTTCTTGCGTGCCTAAAGTTATTATCAAATCAATAAATCTTATTGTTTTTACATAAATCGATTTTGTTTAGATTATTGATGTTACCCCAGACAAATGTGATAAAGCCCATGCATACATCCCTGATCTCGGAGGATATGGTATCGTCGTTTTCTCCCTGGAAAAGGACCAATCATGGAGAGTAAAACATAACTTCTTCCATTTCGATCCATTGAATGGAGACTTCAACGTTGGTGGAGTTAACTTCCAATGGACTGATGGAGTTTTCGGGTTGGCTTTAGGTCCCCAGGATTCCACAGGGTAAGTATTTAAAATTTTTTTGCTAAATGGGTTTATAATAAGTTTATCTTTTTGCAGATTTAGGACCTTGTACTTCCACCCCTTGGCCAGTACTAATGAGTTTTCAGTTTCCACCCAAGTTCTTCAAAATCAAACTCTAGCCACTGACCCCAGTTCTTATTATTCCTTTAAGGTAATAAAATTAAAAATTATGAAAAAAAAAACAGTTGGTGAGATTCTATTTGGAATATATCTTGATCTTGTTAAGGCTTTCGACTCTGTTAGTCACGATGTTCTAGCTCAAAAATTGTTGACACGGTGTCGTTGTCTTAAGAACTTCTTAAAAGTTATTAAGATACAAATAGAGTATCTCTTTATATTACAGATTTTGTGTAGCACACATTCCTTTTATAAGACCATAAGTTTTGGGATACCCCATGGAACTATCTTAGGTCCAATTCATTAGAAATTCATGCAGTTAGATTTTAATTTTTCGTTCTGTTTAGAATGTGGGATTCAAGGGCGAGAAAAGTCAAACATCGGCCTCCCATTTCGATGAAAAAAGCAATGTTCTTTTCCTCACTCAATTAAACAAAGATGGTGTAGCATGTTGGAACCCGAAGAAACCTCTTTCCCCCGAAAATGTTGGTGTTGTCGCACACGATAAGGAGGAACTTATATTCACTAATGATCTTAAGGTAACTTTGGTTTTTATAGTTTAAAACTAGGATAACGACACTTAACCAAAAAGCCAAATTAAAAGACTAATTTTTTACTTTTTATTTTAGATTGACGCAGAAAGAAACTTATGGATCTTATCCGACAAGATGCCGACCTTCATTTACCAAGAATTGGACCCCAAACAAATTAACTACAGAATTTTTAAAGTTAAGGTAGATGAAGCTATCAAGGGAACACCATGTGTTGCCTAAGCTTTCAGCCCAAAAATGATTAAAACAGTATTTTATTAGCTTATAAGCGATGATTTTCAGAATTAATATTAGAAAGCCTGATTTTAGTAAATAGTTAAGTACTTATTACTATTTAAAGCTCGTTTATAAAGCTTTAAAAAAAATGTGAACAATGTTTCTAATAAAAAAAAGAACAATACTTGCGGATAAAGCATTTTTTATTATTATTAACCGAAGCAGATTTCGGAAAATATGCGCAACAAAACAGGATTCTTGAGGGCTCTCTGCCTGGGCTATCAGAGAAAGACTACAGCTTTTTAAAAAACATTAAAAATGTTTAGCAAAAAATCTGAATGCCTCTGATTTAATTTATTTTGTAAATTTTTTTTTTGCTGTAAAATAAAAATCTGCATTTAAATTTTAAAAAAATCTTGAACCCTTGGTAACAACAATAAACCGGATTGCGCGTATTAAGTTGCCTTTAAAAGTTCATAGCAACAACATGTCCATGCCAATTTAAAAGCTAAAAATATTTTAACTCTTAACCTCATCGCTTAACCCCTACCCTAAGAAAAGAGTAATCTTAAAAAGTTGGACCTTTACCCCTTAAGATAACAGGACGGACATACCAACGGACCAGCCAATGGCTAAATGGGTTTACCCATTTTGGCAAAAATTCTGCATGCAAATTCGGGAATAGGAATCTTACTGTTTTTAGTTTCTTAATTATAGGAAATTCCTCCGAATTGCTAAGATGCATTTTGTGTGCCCTTTGGGAAAAGTGCTGGTTATGTTTTCTTTTGTGGCACTGGAGCACAAAGAAATCCCCCTAGAGCACCTATTGAGTCTTGACTTGTTGACTTACCTACAAAAATAAAATAGACAATAATTTTTTGGTTCTTGCTGTTATTAAACAGAAATGAAATACCTGCTTTAATCTTATAAATAGGTAATCACTTGTCCATTTCATCAGCATTGAATTGAAGCACAAAAGCACAGATACAACGGATTCACCGGAAACACATGGTACAAAAAAAAAACGGAGATCGCACTTTATATGGGCAAAATGGCTCCGCGAGGATGTTGCTGCAATTTTTATATGTTGTAATTGGGAAAATTCTCTAAAGGCTCTCAAAATCTGGTCAAAATTGTATGATAGGTTTGTCTTCTACGACCAAATAACACATTTTTTTGACTGAAAAATTAAATATTTTTCTATGCTTGACTTTTTAGTAAAACTTGTCATCTGTGATAATCTTTCAATTTTTTAATTATTGGAAATGTCACGCAAGAATACAAAATTCAAAATGACAACATTGACAGATTTTATTTTTTTAATATAAGTTTTCAAATAGCATACATTTTTCAGTTCTTTCTTGGGTAAACTTAAATAAGATAAACAAAACATCAAAAGTTGCTGAAGCTAAGTGAAAGAGAGTATCATTGAAGCAATAAACATGCTAGAATTAATAAAAGCTGGATAAAAACTTTCTAGGTATTTTTTTAGGATGATGAACAAAGCAATGTTAGGCGCAAGGATATGTTTAGGAAGAAAAAAATATCTTCTGGATAAGCTGCAACAAGACCATTTTAGCAGAAGAACGTGTTCGAGTTGGATAATGTAAACAAAGTTGGGTTTTTTTTTTGAAAGAAGTACGAGTTTACACACGTTTCAGAAATGCAACAATTTCGGGCATCGTATATACCAAGAAACGTTGGGGACTTGAAATAATAAACCTCTCCTTTCTTATTTAATAATATTTAACTTGTTTTAAACAAAAATATATCTTTGGAATGGTGTTAAATAATCGTATCACAAACTAACATTTTAAGTCACCGATACTATGGCTATAGTATCCGCGACTTATTTTAAGTAAAAATGTAGTCATATTTACTCTAATTTTGACTTTGAAGTAAAATTGTGTATGAAGGAATTTTTTTAGTCGCGGTTACGTAATTTTTCCTTCATCTAATTACTACGAAATTACGTAGTTTTATTTGGTAATTACTACGTTATTATAACTTCTTTAGGCTACCATAAAGTAACCATTACTTTAAAGTAATTCTTTTAGTAACGCTTACCGTGCATTTTGGAACTTTAAAGTTATTATTACTTAAAAGTATTTTTTTAGATCTTGCGAGGTTAAATTAACGTCCCATAAATTGGGAGCTGCTTCGTAATTATTACGGTAATATTTACGTAAATTTTACTTAACTTTGGAACTTTACAGTAATTTTTACCAAAACCACGAAATAAAAATTACTTTAAAGTAAAAAATACTACTATGGAGTAATATTAACTTATAAGTAAAAAAGGGAACGTATTTGCGACTTTCAAGCAGTAAATATTACTTCACAGTCCCAAAAGTTACCCTTTGTCGATTTTTGGATAAATCCACCATATTTATTTTATAATTTTCGCCGCCATTAATCTTATTTTACCAATAATTTTTTAAAATAGTAAATGGATAGATAGTTTACTAAAAAAACATGTTAGAATTATTTTTCAACAACTTTCCATAAGAAATAGGAAATTTTTAAGCCAAAAGAAATATTTTTTATTTAATGAATTTGGTAATTTAAACAAAAAAAATAATTTAAATTTAACTTTTTTTAAGGGGCATTGTTATTTTCGTAATCAGGGATATTAATAATGTCAATAAAATTTTAGGGGTTTATGGTTTCGAGTTATGATACGCTTTGTATTTTCAATCAAAAGTATAATTAAAAAGATAAAAAGAATGAAACTCCATGTTGGAGTTAAAGTTGGTGTCCATAGTTTCGATAAAAATAAAAAATTACATGCTAAAAAGATAGGTAGAAAAATGTTGAAATGCAGTAGGTAAAAAAAGAAGAAAAAATAACTACATTTTTACGTAAATTTAACGTTTTTATTACTACCCAATTACGTCGCCGTGTAGGTCCCGGGGTAGTCGCAATTACGTAAAATTTACTCAAAAATCATTCCCCACTTTGGTCGCAGGCACGTGGCTACTACGTAATTACAACGTAGCGGCGACTAGTAAAAATTACTTCAAAGATAACTTTGACGTCGCCGTTACGTAACCGCGACTTAAAATGCTAGTTGGGATTATTTATTAAAAACATCTTATTAAAGAATAGTTAACAAAAATAGCCTGAAAGTAACTCGTGTCTGTCGCCCTTGTGATATTGAACTTGCAAGTTTAATAAAATATGCCCCACTAGCTTCCTGATCACACCTTTTATTTAAAAACAATCTACGAATAAATAAAAAGACAAAATATTATTACATAAAAAACTAGAGATTTATTATTTCAGGATTTCCAATGTTTCTTCGTTGCGGTTTTGTACCAGCATTTTGAACAGTTTCTAAAAGTTTGGTCCACATTTGTCCCATGTTTGGCATAACCCACATACCAAAGAACACTGGCTACAAGATCTCCGGATTTGCATGTGAATAACCACTACTAGGCTCCATCCCCAATTATTATACGATGCCCGAAATTGGTGTCTTGTTGCATTTCTGAAACGTGTGTAAACTCGTACTTCTTTCCAAAAAAAAAAACCCAACTTTGTTTACATTATCCAACTCGAACACGTTCTTCTGCTAAAATGGTCTTGTTGCAGCTTAGCCAGAAGATATTTTTTCTTCCTAAACATATCCTTGCGCCTAACATTGCTTTGTTCATCATCCTAAAAAAATACCTAGAAAGTTTATTAATTTTACCATGTTTATTGCTTCAATGATACTCTCTTTCACTTAGCTTCAGCAACTTTTGATGTTTTGTTTATCTTATTTAAGTTTACCCAAGAAAGAACTGAAAAATGTATGCTATTTGAAAACTTATATTTGAAAAATAAAATCTGTCAATGTTGTCATTTTGAATTTTGTATTCTTGCGTGACATTTCCAATAATTAAAAAATTGAAAGATTATCACAGATGACAAGTTTTACTAAAAAGTCAAGCATAGAAAAATATTTAATTTTTCAGTCAAAAAAATGTGTTATTTGGTCGTAGAAGACAAACCTATCATACAATTTTGACCAGATTTTGAGAGCCTTTAGAGAATTTTCCCAATTACAACATATAAAAATTGCAGCAACATCCTCGCGGAGCCATTTTGCCCATATAAAGTGCGATCTCCCAAAACCGATGCGACACCATATGCAACCAAACATACACCTGTAGTTCAAATGTTCCACATCACAGCTGATTTTGGCAAAAGGTTTAAAGTGAGGTTATGTTGTTGCAATTTTTATGTTTACTTTCCTTTGTTGCTAAAATGGAATAAACTAAAGTGAAAACTAAACCCCTATCATGGAAGTCAACCCGTTAAGCATAATCCTAGTTAAATCCCACAGCAAAGGCGACAGATTACTGTTTAGATATCCGTTCCAAGTGCTGGAAAACATCGAACCTTCAAGCACAAAGCGAAAAAATCCTTACACATTACCAAACGTCGAGGATTTGTTACATTCTCCTCCACAACCTACGAGCAATATAAACAAGGGGCATTTAACGGGGTTTAGTGATGAAGCGCTGTCTTCTTTGTTTGCTGTAAAGCTTGATCTTTTTAACAAGAAGTTTGAGTTAAAAGTGAACGATGTTAGGTTTATTAGTCATCCGACGCAGTTGCTTTTGCGAAATAAACAACAGGACGATTCTAGGTTGTTGATTAATGTGGTTTTTGCACTGCAGGCTTGTGCCAGCCCCTCAGTTGGTAAGTATTTTACAAGCAATTTCTTCGGCAATTTTGGATAATTTTATTCGTTTTTTCTAACTGTATGGGCATGATTCAAAATATACGTTTGGCCAGGGTTAAGATGCTTTTCTGCTTTTAGTAAAATGTTACCACGACCTAAGCAAAAAGCTCGGAATCGCTCTAAAACACGAAGAACAACGAAATGGATTCGTCTATGATCAGATTCAAATAATGGCCACTGCGCATGACGACGGATATGCAAATAGTGAAGAGGCATATTACACTATTTTGGAAAAATGTTCCTTAGCCAAAAATATGAAAAAAATGTACGAAGATTTGTGTGGCACTGGTAAGAATTTGTTGTCTATTGTTCCAAAAAAATTAGCAAAGGTTTATTTTGCAGGGCTTGTAAATATACGATTAAATAAATGGGTTACTTTGAGTTTTTGTCTTCCGCAAAAGGTTCACCAGTGGCACTTAAGGGGCAAGATTTTGGAGCCTGAAGATATTGACAAGTTAGTACATTAGTTCTTGAACTAAGCAAAATTTAAATTAATAGATTTCCGCAAAAGGTACCTAACTTAAAAGATGTTTAATAATTTGATATTTTTAGGTGTATTTCTGGACTTCGACCATACCATAGCTTATTATTACTGTTTCCGGTGGAAGAATTGCTGGGATTTATTTCTTCGGAAACATCTCCTACATTATTTAAAATGTTACAAAATTATTCAGCTTTAAAAAATCTGCAAACATTGGCTACTGATTCTGAAATAACTATAAAAGAGGTAAAAAGCATTCAACAATTATATTTAAACTGTTTTTTAATAAATTTAATTACAATTGCTTGAGAAATTAATTTAAAAAAGCAAAACAAAACTAGTAAAGATAATCCTACAAAAACAACTTCTTGGTTAGCAATTAATTGTAATAATTTTTTTTAGATGTTTGATCTCACCGGCCATCTAGTCTACTGGGCAAAAGCAACTGTGATATTCCCTATTTGTTCCTCAAATAAATACGTGATAGCCCCCGACGCCCCCATTTACATAAACTCCCCCTTAGTGGATAAATTCAAGACTCAGTTTCCAGCAAGAGATCTCATTAGGGTTATAGATGAGTTTTCTCTTCCAGTATCACTGGGGCAAAAGTGCAACCCTTTGTGCCATCCCTCTCAACAGTCTCAGTTAGTGCAGACTGTTGTTTGGATGTTGCAACATCATTTGTTGTCCCAGGTACACATGTATATTCAGTATATGCCTATGGATAATATGGTTTGTCCTAGTGATGGGTAAGTTAAATTTAAAAAATCAATATTTTTGTGTACAATTCCGTTTTATATGATTATTAATAATAGTCCAATAAAATCTATTATTTAATAAAGAAATTTTTGGGGCATCAGAATTTTTGTTGAAAAATGTAGTATTTAATATCTAGAAATATAATTACCATGTGGGCACTCATGCGCATATTATTATTTTGTGCTAGAGCCCCCCAAAGAGCCCCCTTTCATTAGTAATACTAGATCATGGTGAATCTAGACCAAATTTTGCAAATAGACGCCAAATAAAGTTCTAAAAAGATTTTCGTAAACATTAGAAGAAATCAATGTAAAGGAAAGAACATATTATCTGTTATCTAACTTTTTATTTAAACTTTTATTAACCGAAGAGCCATCCTATTTGCGTGAACTGTTTTCTCGAAGAAGCAGCGTTCATGATGTTAATATACGACGAAATATATTTACAATCCCAAAGCATCGAACAACAAAATTTAAAAGTAGCTTTTCATATATTGCTCCGAAATTACTTAACAAATTGCACGAATTTATTGATGGCACCCTGTCAATAAATGCATTTAAATCCAAAGTCCAAAAAGCAATTATAGAAGGAAACCTAATTTTAGACCTTTAATGTTTTGTATTTTTAGATTTTTTACTAAAGCAATGTTAGCTAAAAATTTATTTTAAACTAAATAATTTATTTATAAGTAACTTTACTATGAAATAGTGGTGGTGGGTAGAATAAGATTTATTTTTGTTACGTTAGGGGGAGTGTAAGATTGGCGGTTAGCCAAACTCCGATCCTTTTGCTGTCTTTTTTGCAATAAACAATTTATTTATTTATTTATTATTCTTCCAAAAAAAATTCTTCACCCTCTAAATGTCCCCACAATGAGTAAAAATGGCACCTCAAAGGGGCAAACAAAATTTAAGAACAAAAAATTAGAAAAAGGGTTTTTAGAACCTAGTTTTGCTCTGTTTGCAAAATTTGGTGTAAATTAAACGTAATAAATATTTTTATTTTAGGGGCATTTAAGGGGTAAAGGAATTATTTTAAGATACATTTTTTTACGAAAATCTTTTTAGAACCTTATTCGGTGTCTATTTTTTTTTTTTCAAAATTTGGTGTAGATCCATCATGATCTAGTATTACAAATTAAAAGGGGGCTCATTGGGGGGCTCTAACACTTAATGCTAATATGCACACATGGTAAGTATGATAAAGACTACATTTTTCCACAAAAATTGTGCTGCCCGAAAAATTTCTGAAAAACAAGGACTTTTTGTAACTTTTTATTGGACTATAAATAATCATTATTTTCAGATTTTTAATGGACTCCACTTTGACAACGTTAGATTTAACCAAAAGTATTAATTTCAACTCCAAAAATAACAGGTGAGCTTTCAAAAAATCTAAATTTTTTTTATTTATTTAATATAGAAATGTGCTTATGACCAAATCATTTTTGTATGGTCATAATCTCTGGTCATTTGACGGTCAAATATGTTCAAATTTGGTCAAATTCTTAAAAACTTTTGAAGAGAACCCTTGGTGATGTCATATGAAAAATTAAATTATGGTCATCTAAATACTATATTTTGACATACATCCATACATCCCACTAAGGCAATTTTATGTAAAAGAAAATAGCAGAATTAGGACAACAAATAAAAAAATTTAACAAAAAGTGGCAGATTAAAAAAATATTTAGAATTTGACCGAGAATCTGACCAATTTTCCCAAATTTGGGTGATCATATGACAGTTATAATACCTGGTCATAATCTTGGTCAAATACCACTGGCACATCTCTAATTTAATATGATTTAATTCATTCTTATTTTAGCAATGACAATAATAATTTTGACGAAGAACCTCCCAAATACCAAGACGAACAGCTGTTGGATTTCCCAGACAGAGAAAAAGCAATACTATTTAAAATAGCTTCAGCTCACTATCCAGAGGATTTAAAACTTTTTGCAAACCTATCTAGAAAAGGTTATTTCAAAGGTAATCATCACATTGAAGAAATAATGTATTTGGAAAATCTTAGAAGAGGGCAATTGATGCAATTGTTAGATAAGTTCAGGGATGTTTTAATAACTTACGAAACTGAGGACCCTATCATATCAAAATTTTCATGTTCCTAATCCGAATTTATTTTAACATTTTTAATACAGATAAATTTAGAATGAATATATATAAATATTTTTTAGTTATTTTGAGTACAAATTTTTAAATGGATTATTCCAATATACATAGCTTATTGTAGATTTACCTACAATTTTATAAGCGTTTAATTTTTATTATTACATACCTAAATACCTTAGAAAAAGAAGAGTATTGGGCAGGTTGGTTTTTCAAAAATTGCAATAATTTTGAAAATAATAAAAAAAAATGTTTTTACTAAATTAAACAGCTATTAACTTATAACTTTGCTTCTTTTACTTGTCAGTCGTGGAAATGTTGATTACAAAATTATCTGGGGCTCGAAGCTATACTTTTTTTTCTTGTCAGTCTTGGAAATGACCAAACTGGAATTAAAAAACCAAAACAACTTTATACATTTTTAAATTATTTATTAGTTAAATACATAATTTATCTATAATAGGTACATTGATAAGATTTATAATAAAATAAAAATAAACTATATTCATATTGTATAAAATTTCTTATGTCTTAGATTTATAATTTTTATTTTCACCTTGATTTTTTCATTTTTTTCACAATCCGGATTTGATTTTAGTATAAATTGGTGCAAATTAATGATTGTAAGCCTACAATTTTCTTCTTTAAACGTTTAAAAAACAAAAAAACAGAGGTTTATTCGAAAGATAACATTAAAGTTCATTACAAAATAACACGAAAAAAAAACTATTTCGTAATAATTATAAAGTTTAGGGCGTTTATTTTCAGGACATTTCGTTTAAAGGGATTACGTAACGACTACGTAAGTTTGTTACAACCATTACGCATCATTTTAACCACTTAGGGCGCACTATTAATTCAAATAGTTACGCGTTAAAACACTTTGCCAATACGTACAAACCAAACCCTTACTTCCAAACTTTAATAATCCCATCTTTAGCCGCAGTAACAACAAAAGTATGACTAGATTTACAAAGCACAATATCTGTAATCGAGTCCTTGTGTCCAACAGCGGGGGGCTCAGGTCCAGCAGTTGGGGCTCCCCCATTCTTGTCCTTATGCTCCTCGGTTACCTCCTCGTAGGTGACGTGCGTGCCATCTATTAGCCGACTGTTGTACTGGATGGCCTGGGAACTGGTTGGAGAGTCGCTGGCTGCTGGTATGGCCAAGTATGATTTGGTCGTGGTGTTAAGGTCCCAGAGACGCACTCTTTGATCTGTGCCGCCTGCTAGGAGGAAGGGGGAGCGGTCTATGCAGCCGGCTTGCATCGCAAAGACGCTGTGGGATGATCCCTAAAAAAAAAAGAAAAGTTGGTTTGAGCCGAGGGGTTAGAAACTGACGTATTGAATGTACAAATCATAAGTAATTTTTATGTAATAATAACGTAGAGTCAGTTTTTTTTTTTTAAATATAATGCATTTCAATAACTACAAGCTAAAATATCATATCTTTCTCAAAAATAAAAAATCTATTTTTTGTTGTTTTTGACTTTGTTTGGGTACATTTAGTTTTAAACGCAATAAATTGATAACACAGTGAAATTAAGTGATAGGAAGAGTCAACCTCGAAATTTTAGACGCCCAAAAACCGTACGAAGCTTCAAAAAAAAGTTATGGGCCAAAAACGGTATTTCGTGACCTTTGATCTCAAATAACTTCGATCGATGTCGATTTTTAAAACAAATTTTATAATTTCAAAATGAAGGTGTATGCAAAAATTCAGCGACTTGTCTAAAATGTCGGGGTTGATGCTTTATTTGGTAGGGTTATGATCGCACCCAGATTTACATTCAAAGAATAGCAAAAAGGTTGCTGGTTTCCAATTAAACCATTTTATTTTTAAATCAAAATACAAATCAAAATTAAACTTAATAAAAGCAAAAAATTAACGACAAAATACTGTATAAATCAAATCAAATGTGTAAACACTGTTGCGATTGCCCCGAAAAATGTTTTTAATAGGTATGCCTTTTTATAATTTTTAAAGTATTAGAAAACAGAAACCAAATTTATTTTTGGTATTCTTTTGCTTGTGATTTATAGTGTTTAGGCGTTATTGAGGGAGATATAATTACATAACTTACTTGAAAAGATTTTGAATTTGATAGAGGTGGAGCTGTACTGCACCATAAGACTTTTTCTCTGAAGGAAGTTTCTAAATTCCACATTGATATCTCGTTATTTCCTTGATTACTAGATATTACCCAAGATTGTTCGGTGGGGTGACTTATTACTTTTCTTATTCTTGCACCAGCTAAAAAAAACAACTTGTTACAACAAACGCTACCGAAAATAATCGTTAACACATTTTAGAATTATGAAATTGACAAAAGGAAACTTTTGTGGTGAACTCTAAAAATAATATAAAGGGCCAAAAAAAGTATTCTATTTATTATAATTTATTTATTTAATTTCTTACGTGAAGGATGGTCAATCGTAGTAATTGGCAACTGGAACCTCAAATCCCAGACAGTGTGACTCCCATTTCTCGTACTCAAAGCCAACCAACTTTGTTGTCTGTCTATACAAAAACTGGTAATAAATCCTTGTTTTAAACCGTTTTCTAATCGCCATGATGTACCAGGACATCGAAGATCCCATCCAACAATTGATCCATACAGGGTTGAGTAAACTAGGATGCTTTGCGATGCTGAATCCAAACATTGGATATCTGTGGCAAAACCGTCTTCTTTTTGGTCTAGATGTTTTTCGTGAATAGATTTCATTCTGTAAATAACCAGTTTTAATTATTTATTTATACCCTAGTACAGTCAATCTGTATTTGGACATCGACAACATTCCGAGTAGGACCGCCTTTTTTTATGTAATGTAAATGTAACTGGATGTCCAAAGAGTAAAACCCCAAATTGGCGTATCTCTATCTATAGCAGAAACGGAGTTATGGCCCCCAAAGGTCCCCCTTCAATTCATCACGGTGGAACTGCATCAAATTTTGTAAATCGATGTCAAATAAGGTTTAAAAAAAATTTTTACAAAAACATCACCTCTTAAAAAATTCCTTCACTCCCTAAATAGCCCCTAAGGAGTAAAAACCTATCACGTTGAATTTACACCAAATTTTGCAAATTGATGCAAAATAAGATGTCAAAAAATATTTCTTAATAACTTTTTATCAAAAAAAACTGTATGACCCTCTTAAGGACGTCTATGAGGTGAAGGAATCTTTTTGGAGAAATAATATTAGGAAAATGTTTTTCAGAACCTTATTTTTTATCTATTTGCTATTTGTGTAAGGAATTTTTTTTACGAAAATTATTTGAAAACTCTATTTGACATCTAGATACAAAATTTGGCGCATTTTCACCGTGATCTTTCATAACGAATTGAAGGGGTCCCTTTCGGGGCTAATATCCCCGTTTCCAAGAGAGGTAGAGATACGCCAATTTGAATTTGTACGTCTTGGACCTTCAGTTATAACATATTATAATGGCGACCCTATCCGGAATTTTGTCGATGTCCTCACATTATTTAGGACTGATTGACTGTACTGTACTGTTAGTAAAAAAGAGTAGAGTGCCTTGATGTCATATTGACAGATATTGTATAAGGCGACAATAACTGTCAATATGACATCAAGGCACTCTAAAAAAGAGGATGTACGCTCGGCACATAAATATAAAACTTATTTAAAAGCTTGTTTTAAAGATTGCTTTTATAATGGAACTTAATTGGCAATATGTTTTATTGGTTGCCTAGTGTTAGGCGCAAATAAACCATTCTTTAGAGGTCCTATTAGACGAAATTGTGACCATAATTTTTGCAAAAAAAAGTTTAGCGTGAAATTGTTGATAAATTTGTGGCAATAAAACTTCTTCAAAAAGGCTCATTTAACATACTTATTTGAAGCAGGATCAACCCTCAAAACCTGAATTAACCCATCAGGTGTAGCCATCCCCAAGGACTGTCCACCATCACACACCGTCATGGCATTTACCCCCACTCCATTGGCTGTTTTATAGTGTTGCTTGGATCTATTCACGATGTTCTTGCCCTCCATTTTTGAACAGTCCCACAATCTAACATAACCATCGTTGGAGGCGCTTGCGAACAGTGGTGTATCCGGAATAACACAGAGCTTATTAACGGCGGCTTTGTGTTCGTGGAGATGGGCCACTAGAACTCCCCGGAGATGCCAGTTTGGTGGTGGGAGTTGGGGTTGCCAGGCGGCTTGCTCCGCCCATTCCTGATTTCTAAAAAAATGTAATTTTGTATTAAATTTCGAATTTTTTTCTATAAATTTTGTTAGTCCGGAACAAATAAACAAGAGTCTTTACAGAAAGGGCTAAAAATTACCTTAAAGCTTCATAATAAAGGTCTTGCTGTCGACTTTTCAAATTTGATAATTCGATGTAGCACTTTGATCTTCTATCTGAAAAATAAAAATATTCTGTTGAGTATTGAGCGACCATAGGATTTCCTGTCTTTGTTACAAAATAAGTTTAAGTTATCGCCAAATGTAATGTAGAACTAGATAAAATTCGATTCTTTTGAATTGTCAACATTTCGAAGATTTAATATCTTCTTCTTCAGGACTACAATAATGTAACAACATTACTGGGCCGTATTCGTACAAAAATTGGTTAAGCCAATGTTATTAGATGCTAACAACATAACATTATTGTTGTATACTTTTATCAAATATAACGTTTATATATCAAAGAACAACAAACTGCCGGTATAAAACATTCAATGTACCAGCTTAAAGGTTTGTATAACATTTACGAAGTGTTTTACATCGTCAGTTTTAGATAATTAGTTAAAAAAATGCATAATGACTCATTTACAAAGGAACTTTTAATGCAAAATCAGTGCATAAAACAAAATGTGAACTGTTTTGCATATCTACGGAAGTTTTGTTGGAAATAAGTCATTATGCACTTTTCTACCTAACCACTTCGTAAATGTTATGAAAACCTTTTAGTTAAATCATTGAATGTTATAAACTTGAAAGTTTGTTGTTTTTGGCAATAAAAGTGTATGGATATTTGATGATTTCTGTGGCGAATGTTTAATATAAAACAAAGATTCTCTCCAAACCACACTTTCAGCAGAAGATAGAATTCTATCTTCTGCTAAAGATGACAGCTTAGCTGTCGAAATACGTATTCAGATTTTTCTAAATAAAGTGTGGTTTGGAGAGAATCTTTGTTTTATAATAAAAGTGTAAAATAATAATGTAATGTCAGTTAGAGTCTTGAACGACGGGTGGTATGTTGTATATCCTTGGAAACCCCAACCAAGTTTTATTCGAAAATGACCCAGTAGATATTTGAAAAAATGTTCCAATAGATTACTTTAACATAAACTTAAAAAATCGTTGAAATGATTTAAATAATAAAATATTATATCATGGCAAAAACTTTTGTGCGGATAAATAATTATGCTTATATGCTAGCTCTGGAAAAGGAGTTTTAAAACTTCTTTTTTACCGAATCATACTGGTTACTTCATTTGATTAAACTACACAAAACTTAGCTAACCAGCTATCCTTTTTTAGGTAAAAGAAATTCGCCATTTGTGAGTAAATTACTTACATTGAATATACGACCTTTCATGCAAACTAACATTAGACGAGGGTTCAGTATTTAAAATAGGAACTTGCAACTCGGGTGGTGGAGACGACGGTCTACTAGTTGTTGACCGCGAAGAAGGCCCACCTGAATTCGTACTTTCAGATTGTCTAGTCAGAACATCAGAACTGTAGTTCCAATCCGAGTTAATATTAGTGTCTATTGAACCTGAAGTATTTGTTCTATGCAACTTCCTGAAAACAATAAAGTTCATTAGTATTCTGCCAAAAAAAAATAACTTTACTAAATAGAGACGGCCAAGTCCTACGTCATAGATCCATATTAAGAAACTGTCTTTAAAGTATAATTGATTCTGTCAAATTAAGCCACTTTTTTAGAACAACATTTTGTGAAAATAAAAGGCTTTCTTAGGGAATCCTTGGTATAGAAATGTGCTATAATGTCTTAAATTCGATATTTCAAGTATAGTTCATTGTTAAACTCTATAATATACAGTTTATGTGTTAATGTTGTGCACCCTCCAAGATGTGAATTTTAAACGCGAATTGCTTGAGAAAGCAACCATATCAAGAAATCTGGCAAGTACCATTAATTGTAAAATAAATTTTTTTTTATATTACCTAGAACAAACCATACCCCTTGATATGGTTGCTTTCTCCAGCAATTCGCGTTTAAAGCTGACATCTTGGTGGATGATCATCATCAGAATAATAAGGGATTTTTTAAATCTTACGGTAAATTCTCGGGTAAATTTAAATAAAAATATCGTAAATAAGATATTGTATAAAGGAACATTTTTACACCAATGGGACCTAAAAAACTCTCATATTTTTATTTAAATAATGTTTTAAAAAGACCGTTGTTGGAAACACAAAATAAGAAAAAAATGACCATTTTCTTTGGTCCCTAATGTTGCTTGCCTAAAAGAATTTCACAGAAAGTATTTTAATGCACTTCTGTGAACTGTGACGTAGGACATGACCTTGTCTATTTACCTGTTATTCATAAATTCAGTCTTTTGCGAATCTCCTAAATTAAAAACATGACTTTTAACATTGCTAAGTTGTAGGTTAAGTTCAATTCTGCCGTCGCTAGCTTTATGGTTTTTATCAGCTCGCATTTTGTGTTTGTGGATTTTTTTCATATGTGGACCCATGTTTAAAAGATAGCCCTCAACTTGCTCTGTCATTCCATTTGATTCTAATCTCCTTAGCAACTACAAAAGTCATTATATTTTCTTATTCTTTAAAGAAAGTATGATAAAACGTACGTTTTTTATTGGTAAAATCAGAAAATGAGCTTCGCCAGTGTTGGACGGTACTTTACCAAAAGCGACGCTTTCTCTAAATATTTTTTTCTGTTTTAAAACCTCGAATATCGTATCAATATCGTTGAATGACACAATGTTATCGTACACACTTCTTGGAATCGGAGAATGTAACGATTCCAATAAAAGTTCAGGTCTAAAAATAACACAAATCGTTTTTAAACACACAAAAATTAGAACTAGTTAAAAGAGTTTCTAAAACTTACTTATCGATCTGAATTAAGGAGTACTTCATATAAATCGAAATATGGGGCACGATTTTACATTGCACATCTAAAATTGACAGTGTGTTTGCAGATATAACTATGAATCCCACAATTGCGTGGCGGATCCACAGATTTGGGTGCACTAAGAAGCATGCACTTTCAGAAATTAGTTCACAAAGAGCCGGCTTTGTTAGTAGCCCTAATTCTGCCAAAGATGCCATTGCACCTATACATTTTACTGTTACAAATTCTGACGAGTCTGTTAAACCCTAAAAAAAAATAGTAAATAAAATATTTATTTAAATAATTAGATAAATTCAGATCACCAAAAATAAAGCAATGTTGCTTTTTAGTACGGTCATTAATGTGGGAACTGAGAACATGAGAACGAAAAATTTAGGGGTAGGTCCAACGTGTAACACCCCAAATTGGCGTATCTCTACTAGTTTCGATGTCCAATATTTTATAGAGAGTTTTACTTACTTGCAATAATAATGGATACAAAATGGGTGAACAATGCATTCCAATATAAGCAGCTACACCAATAATGGAGTCAAAAAATGATCCCCGCAATTCTTTATCTTCCTTGTCATTTAAAAATGTTACAAGATGGGATAAAATCACATCATAGGCTGAAAAAAATAATTAGTTAAATATAAAGTTAAAGCTTCGTTAAAAATAAAATCGATTTTACTATTTGGTTTAAAGATTACCGAAAAAAAAAACAGAAAAGATTTTTCAAACAATGCTTTTTTACTTTACTGAAATGTTATCTTTATCTATTTTGGATTTAGGCCAAGATAGATTTTTACCTAGCTAAGTCCACAAAATGCACACAAATAAGTGTTAAGGTTTGGCGTGGAAGCCCCCAAGAAGCCTTTCTTTATTTGCAAATTTAGATTGCAATGGATTTGCACAAAATTTTACAAATAGATGCTAGTTAAGATTTCAAAATGATTTTTAAAAAACCTTTTCCTGAAAAAATATCTTCGCCCCCAAACGAACCCCAAAGAATAATATTCAATTATTTTGGATTAACACTAAACTTTGCAAATAGATGCAAAACACGGCTCTTAAAAACTTAGACTCAAAATTTGTTTTTGAACAAAATTTCTATAGCTCTCCAAGGGCCCCCTTCCCAAATGAGATGAAGGAATTTTTATAGAAAAAAAGTATAAACTGTAAATTGTTTAGCACCTTATTTTGCGCCTGTTTACCAAGTTTGGTGTAAATCCAACATAATTAAATATTACTCTTTGGAGGCCATTTAGAGGACGAAGGAATTTTTTTAAAGAAATAATTTTTGCAGTAACCTTTTTAAAATTTTATTTGGCACCTATTTGTAAAATTTAGTGCAGATCAATCGTAATCTAATGTTACAAACTAAAGGGGGCTTCTTGGGGGATTTTTACGACAACCCTAAATTCTTATTTGTGTGCATTTTGTGGATTTAGCTTCATGAAGGAATGTTCCAACACATATAAAAAAATGTGGCTGTTGGGTATTTTTTGCAAGATTTGTTATGATTTTTTAAATTAACTATCTTGGCCTAATTATTAATTTTCGTTTATTTATCTTGCAATAAACTGTTATTCCATTTTGCTTTTTTAAAAGTACTAACCTTTCTGTTTTCCAAAAAACACACACAACTTCGTGATACCACTATCCATCAACTTCTGCTTAACCAACGATTGTGAATCGGTCAAAAGCGCACTAACCGTTTGTTGCACCATTTCATGCAACGCTTGCAACTCCAGTTCATAATTAAACGGTTGAGAACCGCTATTATCATACCAATCACTTTGTATCTGCTCTAAGTATCGCAATGCTATCTCGGCGAGAGGAGCTATGTTCTGCGCATACGCGGCGCGCACACTCGTGTTAGGGTCTACCGCGAGGAGTGACAGGCCTGGTAGAATGTATTCTGGAAAGACGTTTGCGTTGGAACGTGGTACTTGCTTTACTAGAGCGAGACATTTGGTTATTGTGTTGATGGCGCAGATTTTTACTCTGGATATTTGGTCATGCGACAAATACATCTGAAACATGAATTTTATTCAATTCAAAGATTGTAATAGTTTAGATTAGTATTTCTTGACATATTTCTTGTACAAAATGCAGCGTAATATACAGAATTAAACGCAGGTTCTCTGATAAATTTAATTCGTGACATTTAAGAAACTGAGAACCCCTTCCCACAAAATAAGGTAAATTTAAAGAAAAATAATTTGCTTTAAATTATGTTTATAGGCTAATTAGAAGCCGTAAAAGACAAATCTGCAATCGGATTTTTTCCAACTGCTTTAGATTTTTTGTTTCTTCTTACAAAATAAGGTAAATTTTGAAAAAATAATTTGCTTAAAATTATGTGTATAGGCTACAATGAAGCCATAGAATGCAAATCTGCAATCGGATTTTTTCCAACTGCTTTAGATTTTTTGTTAAACTTTTTCAAAGTTGGCCAAAGGAATATTTTTAAAAAAGCACAACAGAATTTTTTTTTGTCTACGATTTTAATAAAACTTATTTTGTAGATTGCTTTTAGAGTATAAAATACTAATCCGCACTTTAATTTTGTCTCAATTTTTTTTTCTTAAAATTATTGCACTTAAATAAAATATCGGGTGTCGCCTTTGAAGTTGCCGTTAAATGCTCGTAGCAACAAAACTAAAAGCAATGACGATTTAAGTGTCAAATTCGGATTTAGCAGCTCATTTTGCATAAGCATTAATGGTTTTTATTGGTAGCAACAATTATTTCTGATCGTGACAATTAAAAAACTGAGAATATTTGGACCCTTACCCCTTCTTACAAAATAAGATAAATTTTTAAAAACATAATTTGCTTTACACTATGTTTAAATTAAATAGACTAATTAGAAGCCGTAGAAAACAAATCTGCAATCGATTTTTTTTTATAAAGCAAAAAAAATTTGTGTCTCTGATTTTAATGAAACTTATTTTTAAGATTGCTTTTTAAGCGTAGAATATTAATCCGTATTTTAATTTTGCCTGGAAGAAAAATTCTTAAAATTAAAGCACGTAGCAACAAAACTAAAAGCAAAGGAACTATTTAAGTGTCAAATTTCGGATTCAGCAGCTAATTATGCATAAGCATTAATGGCTTTCATTGGTGGCAACAATTATTTCTGGCCGTGACAATTAAAAAACTGGGCAGTCAAAAAAAAACCTCTATTCCCTTTAAATTATCCAATTTACCTTAAACCTACATACTTACAATATACGGCAAGATTCTATCCAAAATCGTATCATCATTAGCATGTCGCGCCATTTCCAACAAAATTTCCAAACTATAAATTTTCGAAGAGCAATCGTGCAACCCCCGAATGCATGACGTCACCAAAGACGTTATAATCACCAACCCTTCGCTTGCATCCCCATCTAATTCTCCATCACTACCCTCCTCTTCAGAATCATCTTTCTTGTTACCCAGAAACTTGAAAATGTTCCCTATATCATGCTTCAGCCTAAGAATCTTCTCATCCGGAGATAGAATCGGTTGCGATGAAAATATAAGCATGTACGACTGCAGGAATGAGAAGAAGTATTCCGGGAATAGCTTCCCACGTTCTTGGGCTAGATAGTCTTCAGCTGATAGACGTTTTTTCGGGTCGATTTGGATCATGCTTGCTATAAGAGCGCGAAGACCTGGGGCTTCAAGTTTGTCGAGATGCTTTTGGGGGGTGTATCTACCCGAACGGTACGCTAAGAGGTGGGAATATTCAAAAGGAACGTGTAATTCGTTCCATAGTTCCAACAAAGCGCATCTAAAATATTGTTTTATGAGAATTGTGTTAAACCACTGACTTAAACATAGTAGACGCGCTTATTTACATTTTTTTAGGACGATTTTACAACAAGAAACAGTCTAACCTACACAGACGGAAACTAGGAAAAATGCATCGGTTATGGCCACGTCAAGTTGGGCCATATTGAACATAAAACTAAGCTAAAAGTTGTAAAGAGTAGATTTATGCGAGGGCCCATAAACTTATTTGTATATTTAAATAAATCTGGTGGTTATATTTAAAACAATAATATTTCAGAACAGACGTTAAGGTGGCCCTAATCGGCGCATTTACCCTACGTAGTTGAAGATGTTCTATTACCACGACTTCATTAATTACGTGTTTTAAGTTTAATCATAGGCGTAAGAATAGAATAGCTTTGTGCTTAACTGCAAACTTGAATGAAAAACAAAGTTTTGCATTCGATTAAATTTGATTAAAATAATTTTTATTGGAGGTAACAAATTTAGTAAAATAGCGATAAAAATTTAAAATATCATTTTTAAGGTCATGATAATGCTTGTTTATTAAGAGTTCTATCACCTCCAGGGCGAACCGCTGCCATTTTCTGATTAATATAATTATGATGCACTATTTTTTAAATTAGCGACGAATGTCGCGAAGCATAGAAACTGTGGTTATGTAATGTTGGTTGCCTAAAATCAACAAAAAACAGCACTTTCCTGTCATTGCAGTGGGTTTGTGATTACCCGCAACATATATAAAGAAAGCCTAAGTTGACATATTCCAAAGGTCCATCAATAAGCATTTAAAAAATAAAAACAGATTCTTGGCAATATAAAATGGAAAAAATAGTGCTTCTAAGATGCCAAAATTCTGTATTTAAACGCTTATCGATGGAAATTAAGAATATGTAAACTTGTGCTTTGTTTATTTATGTGGCTGGTAAGCACAGTTTTTAATTAAAATTAAATCCACTGAGCAATGACCAGAAAGTGCTGTTTTTTTATTTTAGATTTAGACAACCACAGTTTCTATGCTTCTCGACATTCCCCTTTAATAAATGAGATGGTTTGTCTACTATTTTTAGTCAGTGTGTTAAACCCTTTTTGAACGAAAAACAAAATTCTAAATTCAATAAGATGGAAACCTACCCTGCCGAAAAAATATCCATCGCAGGCGTCAAATCCGCAAAATCACACGTACTTTCCGCAATCATTGCACTACTACTCTCGCCACTTTGAGCCTTGGAAAATCGTTCCGGAGCAATGTAGCACGTTCTTCGTCTTGATGTATCAAAAAAATATGAATAATCAGCCGGATTGTCCTCCGGAATAAAAGTCGGCTTAAAAGACGCAAAATCCACAAGCAACAACCAGTTCCATGACGTCACTGTAATGTTCTCGAGCTTTATATCGCCGTGGCATACCCCAACTTTATGACACTGGTGCAACGCATATAAAAGTTGGAACGTGATCCATCTTTTCTCAATATTGGTCAAAAACGGTCTAGTACTCAGTCTGTCGTAAAGACTGTATTTAACATATTCCCTCAACAGAAAAGCTGCCTTTTCTTGTGAAATAATCTTCTGGAATGGAATGCAGTTGACTGCTGAGGCAAGCTTAGCTTTTATATCGATCAACCTTTGTTTGTAGGACAACAAAGGTAATGTTGGATCATGAATAGCGAACACCTTTACCACTATTAACCCTTCTTGCGATTCTGCTCGGGCCACTTTTAGGAAACGAGTGCTTCCCAAACTAAAAACACTCTTTGTTTTTATCTTATTTTTATCACAAAAACAAACCTACCTTGTATCGAATTTGAGATCAGGAAGTTCGGATAAATATCGTTCCACTGGGTATATTTGGGAAGGTGCAATGCTAACAAGTTGATTTCCCATCTTGTTTTTGTTTATTTTGCGTTCATTTAACGATGTTTAGCATGTTTTATGATAATTATTCACACAAAAACATTTTTGCGACAAATTTGACACAAATCAGCTGTTATTAGAAAGCATTGACCTTTTGAACTACTATAAACTAATAAAGGACGCAAGGACGCTTTACACTTTTGGTAAACGTAAATTATTAGTATTTTCGAACGCACCCCGTATTTCAGCTGATCGAGACCACTTGAACTACTAGTTTTTGCGTTTTATTTTTCGTTATTTCGTTTTGCCGGCTTTTTAAAGATAATTTTGAATGATATTAGTGAACAGAACCTTGCTTTGCAGTACAAATATCTACAAGACATTCTCCTTGTGCGTGTTAAATAAGATTAATCAGCAGTATCGAAATATAATGAGTTGGGAGCAAAAAAAAGCAAACTTTCTCACCATGAAAACAGAAGACAAATGCAAGGACTTTATAATGCTTGAGACCATTAAAACATGGGGCGAACATGCCAAAAGCGCTAAATTAGGAGCAAAACTAGACGTGAAGCCAGAACACTCAATAAACGCTTCTAAAAACAAGATACTGGTTAACAAAATATCAATTTTCGAGGGAGATATTACGAAGTTAGAAGTAGACTCGATTGTAAATGCGGCTAATTCCTCACTAATGGGAGGTGGTGGTGTTGATGGGGCTATTCACAGAGCTGCTGGAAAAAGCCTTCAAGATGAATGCAAAACCCTAGGTGGCTGTCCAGAAGGAGAAGCTAGAATAACTGGTGGATACAACTTGCCATCTAAGTACGTTATTCACACTGTCGGGCCAAAGGGCGAGAAAACTAAAGTACTGGAAAACTGTTACAAGCATTCGTTGGATTTAATGCTGAAAAATAAGCTGCGGTCTATTGCCTTTCCATGCATTGCAACTGGGATTTATGGATATCCAAATGATGCTGCCTGTTACGTGGCCGTTAACGAAGTTAGAAAGTTTCTGGAAACAAATGCCGATAATGTTGATCGTGTTATCTTTTGCTTGTTTATGGATGTGGATAAGGCTGTTTATGGTAAAGTTTTGCAGAGTTATTTTCCCCTTGAATAATGTAATTTTAAAATTTTTATTATTTTGTTGAGCAAATATAGATAGATTTTGATGATATGAACATACCTTTTGTATTATTTTTAATTGATTTAACTATTTCTCAACAAAAATAAGGCGCTAGTTTAAGTTTTATTACACTTATTAATAATATAACTATTTATTCTAATAATGATTTTCTTTTTCGCACAGAAATTTTTTTTCCTTTTTGCAAAGTAAGTAAATTTTATGCAGGTAATTTTTTTGTCTGAAAATAAAATATAGCGTCTGGTATAAAAATAAAAACAATTAACTTTTGAGTCATCGCGCCTCTTACAAATTCAAACCATGCCTTTATAAAACCAAAACTATACATTCTGGATTTTTAGTGACGCGCGAGCTTATAAATACGGCATAAAAAGATCCCTTTAAAAGATTTGAAATTAAATTTTAATAAATTATCCCAAAACTAAAGCAAACATACTTGAAATTCAACAGTGGATCTTCATATGAATATGACCTTCTATCTCGGGAAAAACAATTATGAATAGGAGATAAAATGACAAAATGAGTAGGAAGGAATAGGAAACAAAACACAGATAATAAAAACGAGCAAAAATCGTCACTGAGGCAGTATTTTAAATTTGAACTCATTCGCTAAAGAAGTGCTAATTTATAAAATATACTATTTAAATTAATAAAAAGCAAATCTAACGTTACCAAATACTGTTACCAAAATGAAAGTGTTTCAACACATTTTGTGGTGTTTTTTAAGTTTTATTATAATTCTAAATGTGCAAATTGTGAAAACCGCCCCCTCGCCATTTTTAAATTTTCTGGGCTACAGTAATAATAATAATTATGGACATGGACATCGTCAATATGGCTCTAACCATAGACATCAATACGGGAGAAACTTTGGAAATTCTGAAGGAGGTGGAGAGCGTTACAAAACTATTTGCCGACTTCATGCAGTTGATGCCCTTGCTTTTCCTGGACAAGTTGGCAATCCAGTTTGTCCTTATTAATAGTACCTAATTAAATAAAAATAAATTGTAAAAATATATGTATTTTCCAGGTAGAATAATTAAAAATAAGAAGTTAAAAATGATAAATAAAATTAGGAAAATGTGTTTCCAAAAATAATGTACCCAATGTTTATTACAAGATTATTCAGTTTCCCTAAAAAATAAAGTAAACTTTTAGCAAATTTTTTTTAGCAGACGAGTTCTTTTGAAATGAGTAAAGTTTAAAATAAAAGGTAAGTATCCAAAATTCTTAGGTATTCAGTAGGTAAGTAAGCAGTTCAAAACAAATATGTAGGTATGGGATTCTTCGTGACAAACAACATTTTTATTTTTTGTAATTTTTCACTATATATCTACAGAATGTTCAATTTGCTCAAAACACACACTACTATTTGTGTGTGTATATTTAAATGAAACGCCCTATAGTTTTAAATTTTCCTGAAAATAGGGATAATTTTGTTAAAAGTAAAAAATCTCTAACTGTTAAGGTTTTTCCGAAATTTTCACCAGTATACTCCCTTATTTTCAAAACATAAAAAGCGTTGGGATAGTAGGTACCTACTTTGTTAACGGCATTGCAGTTTAACGGTTATTAACATAACCTCAAAATTAAATTAGCAGGCAAAATTAAAAATTGGTGCTCATTTTCTTTCTTTAATTCAGTTTCTATTCCTAAATACCAAAATGAAGTTTGCCGTGATTGTTGTAAACGATTCATGTTCTAAAAACAATGATAAAAACATAGCACTAGCAGACCTTTTAGAACAGGAAATTCGGGTCAGATTTCCAAAATGTGAAATATCAATGAGCATAGTGACTGGCAATAAGGGCACGATAAAAACCGAAATAATAAAGAAGATCGTTGAAAAATACAACGTTATCTTTACAATCGGCAGAACAGGCTTCTACTCCCGAGACTTTATTCCGGAAATCACAAAGGAGATCATCGACAAAGAAGCACCAGCGTTCGCTCATGCTATAATTTCAGCAATCCTGAAAATAATGCCAACGGCCATGATGTCACGGTTGGTATGTGGAATCTCTAAGGAATCGCTGATTGTAAATTTACCTGCTCATGAAAAACTTGTTCCTGAATGTTTTTCCGTTATAAAAGACCAATTAGAAACCGCGTGTTATCTGATTAAAAGTAAATCTGATGTTGCAATGGATACAGGGGAACATGGT
This sequence comes from Cartodere bifasciata, assembly GCA_963920755.1. NCBI lineage: Eukaryota > Metazoa > Arthropoda > Insecta > Coleoptera > Latridiidae > Cartodere > Cartodere bifasciata. Next base: position 16,501,256 of record OY987196.1, on the reverse strand, counting down.
AAGGAGGACAATATGAATAACTTTAACATTTCTAATGACTCTGAAAAACGCAGAGAAAAATTTGTTCTGGATGAAAATATACGCGATTCTACTAGCAAGGTAAAAATCCCATTAACTTTGCGACATGAAAATCCCGTGCCAACACCAATGGTTAGTGTCGAAGAAGCAAATAACCTTATTCGTGTAAATACCACACCCATTATGAAAACCGAGTTAATTCCAATTAATAAATCCAGAGGACGAGTTTCGGCCGAATACGTCCTCTCAACAATTAACGTACCGTCTGTGGACACATCTGCAGAAGATGGATATGCCGTACTAATAAACTTCAACAACATAATGATAAAGAATAGGTTCGTCAAAAATCTGGAAAATTCGTCGAACGATAGTGTTGAGGAATTTGAAGCAGTCAGAGTAACAAAAGGAGCTCCCATTCCCGAAGGAGCAAATGCTGTAGTTATGTTTAAAAATACAACCGTTCTTAAGACAACTCCCGATGGTCAGGAAGAATTGGAAATAGAAATGACCACTGTTCCAGCAGTTGGAGATTGTGTCAGAAAACCTGGTCATCATTTCCCTTGTAACTTTGAAGTGCTTTTGAAGGAAGCCGTAATAACCCCGTTTCACATTTGTCAACTGGTCGCCATTGGAAAAACACACGTTAAAGTCTACAAACTGCCTTCAATTGGTATTATTTCAACTGGAAGTGAACTGCAGTTAACTGGAAACCAACTAAAACCGGGTCAAATTTATGACACCAATCAAGCACTGCTTAGACATTTGTTAGAGGAAAACGGATTCGAATCCAATGATTGCGGAATTGTTGGAAGTAATCCAGATCACATTAAAGCTGCTTTGGAAGCTGCTTTTGAACAAAACGACGTTGTTATAACGGCAGGATCTTTGACCAAGTATGATGGATTTTACCTTATGAAAGAGATCATTTCAAAGGATTTTAAAGAGAGTTCTATCCATTTTGACAGAGTTACTGTACCCAAATTAAGAAGAATATACAAGCCTGTAATTTTTGCTACTGTATTATACAAAGACAGACCAAAAACATTTTTCGATTTGGGTACTGTCCATTTTTCGCTGGATAATGCACCTCATTTATTTATGCTTAATTGTCTTAGGCAGATGGCGCATATTCCCCAAATCTCTGTAGAGTGGAAAACCCTCGGGAAAAACAAAAAACGGGTGAACAAGAGAAACCGGATCCAAGGTCCTTGGAAGGTCAGAAGACATGACAATGGTCCTTTGTAAAAAATATAGAAGTTAACAAGTCCTCGTTCAATTTTTTTATTATTTTTTTGTTGTTTATTTGTTCTAATATAATTTGGTAGCATATTCATGTTTTAAATCATGAAAGTTAAAAAGGCCATAAAATCCAATAGTTTAAAGTGTTACTGTTCTTTTTTAATATTTATGATAAAAATAAATCTTACTCTACTGTTCTTAAAAAAAGTTTTATTTTATCAGTAGGCAAATCGCGATGAATTAAAATTGCATAGATCAAGGACAATAATGAATCATGGTGGTCCTGATAAACTAATCCGTCTATAAGAGGTTTTACTTCTGTGAAAAGCATAATTATCTAATTTTTTATGGTTTAACACAATAGATTAACTTTAAAAAAATTGATAAAGTTTTTAAACTACCCCCGATATCTATTACATATCTGGGCAAATATTATAATTTTTAATATTTTCCAATGAGTAGTTTTTCAACTGTTTTGAGTCCTAAACGTTTTTGCGAATTAAATTAAATAAGGTAAAATATGTTGCTTAAAATTCTTCACAAAATTATATTTTTTTTTTTATTTTAGAATAATTAAGAAAAAAAAAATGAGTGATAATCAGGGAAACAATTTAAAAATATCAACAAAAAAATATCTTTTAGGACAATTAACTTGCCCAGTCTGCGAAAACTACATGTCTTTACCAATTTATATTTGCGTGAGAGGCCATAACATTTGCAGCATTTGCCTAAAGAAATCCTCAATTTGCACCATATGTAGTAACATTTTACTTCAAATAACGCGTAATTTATCCATGGAAATTATGGCCAGTTTAAAAATATTCAAATGCGAATATTTTAAGTATGGATGCGTCCAAAAATTGGCGGCCAGTCAACTAAATAACCATAAAGAAATTTGTCCCTTTGTTCCCGTAAGATGTTCGGTTAATTTTTGCCAATGGCGGGGCAGCATAATTCAGCTCAAACAACATTGTAAAAGGGCACATGCGAGTATTTGCCATTTACCTCATTGGCAACACGAAACAACTTTTTCTGTTTATGATAACTACAACGGTTATTTGGTTTTTATGTTTTTTGATGTTTTTGGCGAGATGTTTCAGTTTACGATCAAAATTAGTGAAAACGACCCGACACAAATGATATGGAACGTTGCCCTTTTGGGGGACACTATAAATGCCAGATCTTTTATCTATAAAATACATATAAAAAACGCTTTATTTGAGGAAGAATACATAGAGCTAAGTGGCGCTGTTATGTCCATTCTTGAGGACGAACCCATGGAGCATAATGGTATTTTTAATCGTGAAAATTTGTTTAAAAGATTTCAAAACTATAACCGAGAAATTACTTTTACGGTTGAGATTATGAGGCGACTTATTTGCCCTAAACCGCCTATGCAAAATAATGGGAGACAAAAATGAAATAGCCAAGCACAAAAAACCATTAAGGACTTTCTTTTAAATTAGTTAAAGTTGTAAATAAAAAAAGTTAAGCATTAATATAGACATTAAGTTAGTATTTACTTCACAAAATAATTACATTAACATGATTTTAAAAAACAAAATATTTCTTCTAAATATACTTGATATTTTACTTACGTAAGTAATAAAAAGTTCACATTATCTTTTTTTTAAGCAAAAAACAGCTAGATTGCAATATTTGTTTGTTTTTAAATAGTAAACTGAAGAAAAACCAACCAAAAACGTTCATTATTGTCAGAGGACAAAACTGTCCAATCGCAATTTCCCTTCATTTTCAGTCAAGTAGATCACATCAGCCATGGTTTGCTCCACAATGGCCTCTTCCGCTTTCTCAGACATCCCCCTCCAGTTATATTCCTCAGGGGGTGGATGCTTAAAACTCGGCCCAAAGTTAACAGAAATCGTCACATTTTTATGCAGTGAAAACGTGGGATAATAAACGCCTTGGTAAATATCCTCAAACGCTATTCCGTGACAGTCCCCATTCTTAAAATTAACAATCTTACTCCCTGGAAGACTTTTCAGTGATTTAAGACGCTCAGACACGGTATCTTTGTCCTCGTAGTATAAATGACTCTTGAATTTAACCAACGGTTTGTCCTTGTAGGTATTGGGGACTAGTTGAGTTTTGGTTGTTTGTGGAAGCATTATTAGGAAGCCGATGGTGTCTCCCTCTCCGTAGGCGGGGCTATAGTGTTTGCCGATCGATTCGTGGAACCTCGTGCCCTTTCGGGAGCGCCAGGAATAACCGAATTTGTCGTAGCCTACTGGCGCTTGCAGATTGGCGTAGTCTTGCCCCCAACCTATGCGTGTTGCGGAGCCCTCGGGCATTTCTTCGATTGTTACTTCATAATACCAGTTTCCTAAAACATAAGTAACTATTGTAATAACGGTTTTGTAACGACTATTCATTGTAAATATGTTTAACCAAGGTTTAGTGTGCTTAAAAAATGCTTACCTTTTGCAACGGCATGTGTAGCCCTAACAGTAGCATACCCCTTGTCCCCCGTTAGCGCCAAACGGTCCTCTGACACCTTAAGTTGCGGGGCCCTATCGTGCAACGCCAGCAAAACAGTACCAGGAATCAAAGTCCGATACAACCACCCTGGAATAGGTTTTCCAGCCCAATCAGAGCTCTCATCAAACTCCTGTCGAAACGGAGCGTGCGGATCTGGTTCCGCCAGCAAATACCGATAACCATCTTTGTTAAACGGGTGATCCAACGGATATCCATGCGATGGCAGCTTTAAAGAACCCAAATCAACACCTCTACCCTTTTTACCAGTTGGCCCAACATCTCCAGGGAATTTCCTCTTGGTATTTCGTGATTTAACACCACCAGCAACTGGAACGTGTTGGATGCCCATATCTGTCACTCGTAACATGCCTCCCTTGATCATTTGTTCGTAGTTTGGCTTGATTTGCGTAAGGTCTGAGTTTAGAAGACCGTACATTGGACCTTGTTGTAGGCTGTCTTCGAAAATAAACAAGATGTGGATGTCCTTCAGAAGGGATTTTTGCACAGTTAAGTACCAGGACTGCGTTACTCTTCTGGATGTTGTTGTAAGAGCCTCCCAGTGATGTTCAATGTAGGGAATAATGTCTTTGTCTTTGCTGAATAAAGTTTTGTTTGAACCGTCTTTTAAACTGGCTTGCTGCAAATTCGCTATGGCAGTTACGCACATTTGCGTGATTTGGGCTTGACTTTTTCGAAAGCTCTCCAGTCCAGTGGGGGAGCAATTTTTACACAGAAATATGTAATTTAAGAGAAACGGCACTAGCTTCCCTAATTGATATCCGATGCAAGATTCGTGGTACCAACGATTACAATTTGCGCACAGCAACTCTGCAATGTTTAAATTGCGGTCTTTTCCACAGTAGCAGTTGCTTTGATCCGTTTTTTTAAGTGATAGATACTCACTTGTTTTGGAAGCATCATCGTCTAGCAATTGTTTTTCCTCACTTGATAGTGGCATTTCCTCGGTTGAGTCGCCGTTTTTGCTTGAATCTGTGTCTTCAGCCATTGAAATGGAGTTAAAATAATTAATTTTCACACAATAATTAATGTTTTTGGTGTTTTATAATTGCTAGACTTGTAAACAAACACCGCAAAGCGCAAAATTTGTTTTTAAGGTTAAGCAACATAACCCTTAGACTTTGACAGTTTGTACCAGTGGCGTAGTCAAAATGCATAAGGTAATTTAAATAAATAATTTTATTTTTAAAATACTTTAAAACAAACGTTTTTGTACAATATAAATAACGCAAGCAACAAAAAAGCTAAATGCAAAAAACATAAGTATTTTATCCGTAAATTCTCGTCGACCATATTTAGCCAGCAATTTCCCTGACTGACCAATCGTGCCGGAAGTAACTTTGAGTTCTTCCTGTGTTCCTAAAACGCTGTCAGAGGATGTTACCAAGGAATCTAGAGTGTCAGCGCTTCGCTGTGTAGTATCCGCTAGCTGTCGACTGATTGACAACAGTTGGTCTGTTACATTGGAACTCATTTGGGCCATGCTTTGTTTGTCTCGTTTATTTGTACGTTGTCGAACGGTTGATTCTTCTTCTTTAGGTTTCATTAGCTCTTCTTTTGTGCCTCGTTCGATTGCTAGCATCGATTTTATGTTGGCTTTTTTAAATGCGTCCATTGAGCTAAAAAATACGGGGGTCATCATTTTACTTCATTAAATTCTAATAACGGTGCTTTAATATAAAGTTTAATAAATAAATCACCTTGCTAACTGTTCGCGTTGTAATACAGTTTCCTTTAACAATTCTGTATCCCTATTTTCCTTAGCAATATCCCCAAATCTGTCAATAAACTTTCTCAAAGCTGAAATTTTCGATCTTCCCGCGCTGTTTAAATTGTGCAATTCGGAAAGTGGTCCAGCGCATGCGTTAATATCCTGCAAATTTGTGTACGTCTTGGAAAAACAGTTTTATTTCTTTGGTAATTCTTACCTGAATTAACGCTTTTATTTGCAAATTGTGTTCGGTAATGTCTTTCCGAAGTGAATTTAGAAAAAACTGTGAGGAATCCATTGTATTTGTTTAATAATTAGGCAAGTTTGAAGCAAAAATGTTGTGGAATGTTATGTGGTGCATTTAAACTACTGAGCAGGGATTGCTTGATTTTCACTTATCAGTGGCGTAACAATTCGAGGTCAACTATGATTTATTTGATGGCATTCTTTAGGGAGCTTATTATAGATTTTTTTGGGGCTCCGTTTGGCAAATTAAATGATTAATTGCGGCGTCTTTTTATGTGACTACTATTTTTCTTTATAAACTAATTTATTAAAAAAAATATTTATTTATAAAATATGATAACGTGAGAAACTTAACAGAACAGAATTGCCTAATAATAAACATTTAAAATGATTCTACGGAGTATGTATTAGCCCCTCAAAATGTTTAATTAAATGGCCTCCTAGGCCAATATGTCTTCCACAACAAGCGATTCTTTTTGTAACGCATTTCATTAATTTTAGTTCTAAAAGGAGTTATAAAAGTCTCCTCCCACTCATGGACCGTATAGTTATCATAAATAATCTTAAGTTCTTTTAAAATAAGCCCTCTTAACTCGCGAAGCTCCTTATCAATCTCGTTCAGCGTCGCCGTGTTACTCATTACAATCTGTGGATTAGAAAAATTGTAATGAACATTAAAATCATTCATCCACCCTAAGGTCCCAGATTCGCCTTCAAGGGCCTTAAACTCATGCTCCAGTTCTTGTAAACGATGGACGTATTCGAGGAGCTTTCCTCCCGTGTAGTTGCACTTGGGGATCCCTAATCCCACCAAACCGTATGGAGTTGTACAATTAAGTGCCTCGGCTACTTCAGTTGGTAGGAATTGATTGTCTCTCATTCCGTTTAGAAGGCGGAGGTTAATAATCAGGGTGGGGATTGATACTGGTAGGAGTTCGCAGAGTATTGCGAAGTGGTCGTAGCGTTGCCACCCGGTGAGGACGCCGCCTGTGAAATTCAGGGTGTTGCCTCGGTCAGTGACGTAGTTGAACCAGGCTTCGTTGTTGGCTACGTAGTATGAGAGATCGGGTGCGTAATTATTGCTTCCTAAAAACAAAAAAAATAATAGGTAAAGCAATACAAAATAGTTTAAAATTACGCCTAAACATTTGTTGTGATAGAGTCAGTTGGGGTAATTGAAAACACTTTTGACAACTTTGATTTTGTAGCAACATATTTCTATTTAAATTAAAACACTTTTTGCAGACAGTGGTATATGAAATTTTCTTGGACAGGTTTTGTCCGTTTGTACATAACGAAATTTGTTAACTCGATAACTCAAGAACATTAATTTTACTAAGAGAACGCACCTTATTGTTTTTTATAACATTTGAACAGTAAGTAGGAGGTAGAAAGCACCCTTAAAGGTTGAAAAAAAAAAATATATTTCTGTTAATATCAGTTTGGCAAAAAAAAAATCAAAAAGCATTTTATAATTTTTTTTTATCCGGCCCTACCCATTTCCAAAAATTTTTATAAATTAAAAAACTGTTGATTATTGGGTTATTACTGCAAAGTACATCCCTTATAAAAAAATTTGGTTAAAATGTTTGCAAATCAATCCATTTTATTTTACACAACTTACTTGAGGTAATTTTAAGGCGTTGTCTTTTGACGATTTTTTTTTTTTATTTATTTTTTTTTTTGCGAAGACTCTTTGGCCCATTGCTCCGAACGATCTTTTATGTTTTATTTTAAATAAATCCAAATGGTAAGTTAACCGACACATTATAAGACTCTGAATTTTAAATTAATGGAGATTTTTTTGAAAATCCCTGTCTAAAATTACCCTAATCAACCTTAATTCTTTAAAATAAAAAAATAGGGGTCCAATCCTGTCTAATTTCGAAATTACAATCTTTTAAAGAAACCCCAAAATACTTAATTTGTTTTGTATAATTTAACAAATTTCACACCTAATGCGCCTTTGAAGGCACTCCCAAACCACACATTTTCAAAAACCCCAGAATAAATCTCAGTCAACGGATCTACCACATCAAAAACATCCTTTTGGTAGTGCCAAATTATTGGTGTTACATCATTTGGAATTTCTTTTAACTCCTCGTTTTTGAAAGTTCGCAAAACATCATCCCAAAGAAGTATTTTAAGAGTTGGATTGATTTTGTGGACTAATTTAATTACTACGTTAAGATGATCCAAAAAAAGTTGCTTCTTTTTAATATGTTCGTTTTGCATTCGTGCTTGGCACTTCTGGCAAATCCCCATGTAGAACACCTCGTCCATGCCAATGTGGAAGAATTTAGAATTGGGGTGTGCTTTTATAACTTGTGTTAACATCTCTGTGATGATACTTATTGATTTTTTGTTTGAGGGACATATTGCCGATGGAAATGTGGGCACCTAAAAGAAAAAATATACATTGAAAGTGTCTTTTTTTGGACTAATAAATAGCTTTATCGTCAGTTAACTATTGCTCTAAAAGTTTCTTTGCAATTTACCTTCTTATAATAATAAAAAAATGCCAATAATAAAGTAATTTTTTTACCTCTCTTAACTCAATAAATTCCTTCAGTTTCAAGACAAACGATAAATGCCCGAAAGTACGCACCAACGGTATAACTTCCAAGTTATTTTGCATCCCCAGCAAATTAATCTTTCTTATATCTTCATCTGAGTAACAATTTGTAGCAGATGCATTTACTACGCTATTTTTATAAGGAAACATGTCTTCATATTCCATCAATACTCCCGTAGCCCCCTGCTCAGCAATTAACGGAAACAGAAACTCGTAGTAGGATATCTTAGGTGGAGCCCCTTTTAAATCAAAATGCACAACTTTATGCCCTTTAAATGACTTTGGTTTTGGAAGTGTGAATTTTCTTAAAGCAGCTATCCTGGCCTGTTGTTTTGCTGCCATAAAGTTAATTTTTTCGCGTTCTGATGTTGTTGCGTCGTTGGCCGTTAAAGTAAAGTAAATTACAAGCACCGTGCCAAGCAAAAAAACTAATAGAAATAGCCATAATTTCCAATATTGCGAGTTTGCTTTTTTGTACTTTAAAGTATTGTAGCTTTTGTTTCTCATTTCCGATGAGAGAATAACCAAGTTTTTACGGAACAACTCTTCTGCCTTAAATCAAAACTGACTTAACTTAAGTCATTTCTTGTAACTGACACCAAACATTTACCATTGTCAACGAAAAAACAAAATAGTAACATTATCTTATCAACAAAGAACGGGTCAAAGTTTGTGGCCCTGATAAGAGTAAATTGTTTGAATTTCCTAAATTCTGTACTTCTTAGGGTATTCTGCATTTTTGTTAAATTCCATTTTAAATTTTACGTCTCAGGGCACAAGTTGTTTCGTCGTTTAGCCCCCCAAAGGGCTTAAAACGTCCAAAGCCAACATCACACGTGGTAGTTCATTGTTTGTTTATGTGAGGCAGTTGAACTACTTGCTCCAAACAATCGTTTCTAAAGCAGCGTTCACGTTTGTGCGCTAACGCAAGCGACCCAAACAAGCCCACAAAGAAATGTTAAATGGTTAACCATTTGCATAAATTTTATTTAATATTAATTATTCGCTAATTATATAAACAAATTATTTGTCTTTTATAATGTTTATGGAAAAAAATTGAATAACAAATTCGGATAAATAATGATGTCCGAACGCACCCTAAATAAAACGGCATGGGACTTTGGAACTACTAACCTTATTATTTTAAACAAACGCAAAGCAAACGTTCAAACTTAAATTTTGTTTATTTTTAAAGTTTTTTTCAGTTTTATTTTGACTACAAAGCAACTTACAATGTATGAAAGTGATTCAGATGCTGATGATTATGAAGGAATCTTAAAAAAGGCGCTAGACGTTGAGTTACCAAAGAATTACACACCAAATAAACCTCCGCAAACCGGTAAGATCTCCGGGAAACAAAGCGTTCCTTGTGAAGCATCTTTGGGGACCGTTTACAATTAAAATCAATTTTGCAGGTGAAGAATATTTACATTATGTTATGTACGAACGAATGAAATGCGAAGCGTGGGTAACAGCAGATGTGGACAGAAGCAAATTTAAGGATAAACAAACCTTTAAACTACAAACGGTAAGGCTAAGAATGTTTTTATTTGGCAGAATTTAATGGGGTATGTTTCTAGGATGAAATTCCATCCAAACTCTCGCACATCCAAACACCTTCAGCGAAATGGCAAGACACCAAAATCGCTGAGTTTAAGGAATTGCGAAAATTTCTGGAAAACAAGGTTGAGGATTCCTCACATACGACCGTGTATAACGAAGCCACTTTTATATCTGACGCTCAGAGTAAGCCCCCTACATTCTCAGAATTAACTAAGTTTGCACAAGTGGCAAAAATCCGTATGTTGCAAATTATAACCGCACATTTAACTTTGTTGAACGGAAAAAGTATAGATAAAAATTTGGGAAGTTGGATTTATGGCATTTTGGCTTTACTGGATACTCCCTTAAGTCCTAGTTGCTGTCACAGTTTAAGGGAATTTGCTAAAGAGTGCATTAATGTTAGAAATAATTTGGATCAAAAATCTTCGACTGATTTGTTCGTACCGCTTAATTTGTTTATTTGTATTGTGTCGAGGTTTTTTAATCAGTTGGATTTGGCTGATTAGATGGGGAAAAGATTTGTTTTATTGGTCAATAAATGTTATATAATATTAAAAAAAGGAACACATTTTTTAAAGAGGTGATATTTTAAAAACCCGACTACCCGACTTATTTTGCAAACTTTAATGGACAACTTAGGCCCCTGTTTAAGCGTTGTTATAAAATCAATATTGTTTTATTATTTCGACAACAATATTACCTCAGCTTCTTTTAAAATACCGTAGAAGAAGATACGAGGTCCCAAAGAAAGTGCAAATCTTTAAACGCATGTTCCTTAAAAACAACGGCACATGTAAAAGAAAAATATGGCTTAAAACAAAGGCACAGTCTCGGGCACAGTCTATCTTAAACTATTCCACTTTTTGTTTATCTTTAAAATGGTCAAATAACATTTTTATAATAAATTTAATTTCACAAAATTTTCATAAAATGAAGCTGACAACAATGTCAATATAATCGATGCAAAAAAGGTAAGACCAAGAATCATAAAAGGGTTTTAAAGTGCCATTTTCTTAAGAGAGTTGCCGCACTTATCGAACTTTCATTCTATTTTCCTCAGAGATAAGAAAATATAGATTTTTTTAAACAATTTTCTGGGGAGCCTTAGGCATGAATATTTAAAAATTTAGCAGTTTAGTTCAACAAAAAATATAAAGCTACAACAAAATTGCACGATTTTTAATATTCTCGGGAACTTTCTCCCTTAGATTATTCTCGAAAATTTTCTATCACTATCCGATGGCAAGTGGGTACTGTAGGTATTCATAATGTTAATTATTTTGTTTTACTATAATAAGCGGCAGAGCATTACCCAAAATATTCCTTTCTATTTGCATTTAAGCTCGTCTTTCGTTGCTTTTTTGGTTGGTATTTTCTTTTATAGTCTTTTAGTCTAGAAAATCACTTTGGAAATTAATTCAATAAGCTTTTTAGTTTTTTTTGTGGTAAATGTTAGAATTTTGTTTTTTTTTATCTAAAGGGTTTGTACTACAACTCAAAATACAGTTAACATCAGTCTAAACCCTTTTAAAGCAACCCCCTACCACCAGAGGTCTACAGTAACACTTCATTAATATTTAAGCATGATTCGGCGCGCCTATCGACCTTTTATTCGTACGTGTTACACACAGCATGTATTCACATATCTTTCACCTGTCTTCGCAAGCGAGACATATCTTGACGATCCTGCCCACTACCGACGCTGTGTCACGGTTTCCTTCCTGCAGTTTGCTGTCTCATATTTATGCAGTTTGGAAATAGGCGCCTTGGTAATCGATTCGGAGATACTCGTCGGAATATTAAGCGCGCGGAATAGAGTTCAGGAGCTGTCAATTCGCATCCCTCTCGCATGAGTTTCGAAATGCCGTTAGACGTCGCTTCTGTTTTCTATTTGGGTTAACCTGTTGCTACCCAGTTTTAAAAGTGGGACTGTAATTTGTTTTATAGTTGGAAACTGTTTTGGAGTTTATGTGACTGGGACTTGTTTCGTGCCATCTTAAGTTTTGTTTTTGTAAGTACCTATTGTGTTTATTTTTCTGAAATGTGTTTATTTTGAATGTTTAAAAACCACAGTTACGTAGTTTTAAAACAACAATTATTAAAAAAAAATGTTTTTTTTACCATTGCCTCGAATGTTGCTTTATATATTTTTCATTTTATCTTTTAGAAGTTTAAAAAAGACGTTAAATAGCCAATAATTATTTAAATTTAAATCCTGGATATTTCCGCGCTTATTTTTAAAAGAATGTGTGTCATTTTTCTTTATATCAAAAAGCTTCTTAAAAATTATGATTTTCTAATTTTAAATCAATTACCTTTTAATTTTAAATTGTTAAGACAAAAAGCAAAACAATTTGAACGAACGGTAATATAACAATTTAGAAATACGTATTTAACTTTTTTTTTATTTAAAAAATGCAAAGTTTTTTAAGTATGTACAAATAATTCGACGTCACAATTAACTTTTCTTAGGTCAGGTCCGAAGAAATTTTTATGATTTTCAATTTAATAAAATTCGGTAAATTTTTTGTACCTTTTAAAAGTGAATCGAGAAAACAAATTTTGACTCTGCTTTGTGCGGTTTTAAAATAAATGGAAATATGGAATGCTTTCTGGAATAATATCTATAAACCGAGCTATAAACTCCCAAAGGGTTTTCTTAAATTGTAAATAGTTGAAACAAGCTTAATTTATGCTTTGTAGTCTATTTGCTTTAAGTTTCCCTAAAGACTTTACAAAAATACTTTGAACAGCATTCTCTTAAATTCACACAGGAAAAGAAAAACTACTACTACTATTTTAATTTTTTGCACTTTTTAAATGCTAAAGTTTTGCAAATTATCAGCTATTGATTTTGTCTGAAGCTATATAGGTTTTTTATTATTTTGTAATGCGAAACCTGATTTCTTAATTGTCAGAAACAGATTGCATTAAATAGGCCAACTAGGGTGTATACATTTACGTTGCAGAAACATTTTTATTTTTAGGACTTTCCATTACTCATAGTGTCGCCAGCGACTATAAAATTACAATGTTACCCTGTTCCAGCAAAAATTGCAAACATCACGAATTTTTATGTGTGGAATAGCCAAAATCTGTACAGTCATTATTTTTAATTATGAACTCGCTAAAAATGTTAACGAGGGCCTTTAGTTTCGTAAAGCAATTATTCTAATATCCAGTTGAAAATTGGATTATAAATAATATACTTTTATGGTTTTTAAGCTAGAATTAACACAGTGCACAAAAAAAATCATTTGTTTGTTTTTCTGATGTAGTAAAGTTGTAGACACTTTAATAATATATCATATGTATTTACTGCACAAATGCATTACTGTATATTAATCCTTAAATTCAACTTAGCGCCTTCGGACAACAGCCCTGCCAATGTTCCATAAGGTAAATACAGAGAATTGGCTTCTGCTGCAAGCTCTTTCATATTTACTCTTTCCCTGATACCATAAACTGGACAAAACACAGAAACACTTCTCGAATCATTAGTTGAGGACATCTCAATCACGGCGTTGAACTTTTCCTCCGAGTTCGTAAAAATCCACAACAAACAAAACGCCGTTGGTTTCCTGCGGGATTTGGACGCCGTTATCATTATCCAGAACGTCCCTATGGGGACTCTTTGACAGAATTTATTACACGTCTGGATTACACTGTATGTGCTTCTGGATTTCAGTAAATTAATCCTGTTTACTTCGTATGACGTGACAAGCGCTAGGCATATGCTTTTGCCGTGTTCTATTAGAGAAACGTTGCAAGGAACTAAAAGGTCTTTTTTTCTTTCAACGGCTAGGCGAGGTATTTGAGGATGGTCGTACTTGTAGTGAGCGGCAAACGAGGACACTGCGATCATTCTTTTGCACGAGTCTAACGGGCATAGAATTGGTTTCTTGGACGTAATACTCGGCGCCATTCCGAATATTGATGATGATTTTTGTAGAGGAGGTTTAAAACTTCGTATTGATGATGCGGTTGATCCGACAATGGATCCTAACTCATTGCACACGGATTTATCGCTTTTGACATTGTAGTTGTGTGGGGTTTGCATAGTATCGCCTCTGTTGTTTTGGTTTTGGGCTAAGAACTTGTGAAGATCAGTTGTTGAAAGTCCGAATAGGTCCTCCATGGTTTTTCCGTGAGTTGTTTGCGGTCGTGGTGGTTCTGAAAAAGGTCGAGGTGATTTTGAGGCAATAGAGTTGCTAGCGTATCGAAATGGACGTCCTATTCCTGGGTTGACTTTCAGCTTTTTTAAGAAATCTGCATTGACTCGTGTTATCTCAAACTTGGAGGATACGCTACATTTTTGGCAGGTGCAACCATTTTCCACGATACCTAAAACGTTTAAGGTTTATTTGGGAACCTCTAAGGGACTTATTTACCTCTGTAGTTTCTCCGCAGTTCTTCATAACATTTGCTGCAGTAGTTGTGTTTGTTTGGGCAATGGTACAACGGAACATTTTCTGGGATTTTTTCACACAATGAACAAACATATTCAGTAGCCCAGTGGTCTAAGCAAACGGCCATAACTTCCTGTTTTTTAATGGTTGCTTCATAAAAATAAATTCGAGTGGTATTTGACTGGCTTTTTTAAACATAAGGTACTTTTCATTTTACGAAAAATTTTGTTCAGTTCACATTGTCAATATGACGTGCTGTTGCAAAAAATTATATAAAGGAGTGTCATTTTTTGTAGCAGATTTTTTTCAATTTGTGTGCTAGAATTCTCGTATCTTTTAGATGCAAAAACCTATTTAATTACTGTACGGTCCTTGATCAACATTTGCAAATGCCTGTGTCTTAGAATTGCATTGGAATCCATTTATTATGCCCTTAAATAGGATTTTCATTACAAGAAAATCAATAAATAAATGAAATTCAATAGCACTAAATTTTTTTACGACGCTCTTTCTCTTTTGCGGCTTCTTGAATGCTTTATCACCGCAATACCTTACAAACAACTAAGTTATGGTACTTTTTGTTTGCACGAAAGCCATTTTAAGTTTAAATGGTAAAAGTCGGCTAAAACTAAAAATCATGACCGAGAACCTATTTATCTAAGTTAGTTGGTGTTATGTATGCCTATTTTGCCATGTTGTTTAATAATGTATTACCCATGTAATCTATTATGTGTTTAAAACAGAGATGTTATGGCAGAGTAGAGTATGAATTACCTTATTTTGCTTCATGTCAAAACAAGATGAAACTATTGAAAATTCATGAACATCATCAATATTCATTGTGTGCTTATTTATTAGGTCTATTTTCAGAAGACATTCTGAAAACAGTAGTTGAAAATCAAGATTTATTGTAGCTAGTTTTCAACCAAAGTTGAAAATATCCTATTTACGCGTTAAAAGTTCAAAAGAAAAAAAATGGTAAAATTGCAATAAGTAACAATATTAACCCTTTTTGAATTTGACCTTAAATTTCTATGCCATATATTTTTTTCAATGTGTGGGTGTTTAAGTAAGAATATTTTAGTTCATATCTGGGTCCGTTCAAACATGCTGTTAAATTGGAGTTTGATCTTTTTTGTAAACACTATTTTGTTTAGTTTCTAGTCTATCGAAATGAAAAGTTTCATTAACTATCTACAGCTGAAGGTTAAAACGATTTTTAGGTCATTCGTTATTGCATTTTCCGAGGCATTTTCTTGGAAATATAAAATTTATCGCTTCGCCAACGTTTTTTAATAAAAATAAATTCCCAACAGAAAAATTAACTTGGATTCCATACTGTTAACATTGTTTATTTACTGTAATCCTATAGAATACATATTTCCCTGCGGGACACCAAAATTTATTAATTAACTTTAATAAAAACAAAAAATAAATGGAAAACATAATTTACTGCACAGGATTTTTTTCGTGACATGCTTACAAACCAAAAAATCATGTCATTGGTTTTCAGGGTTCAAAATTTAATCGGAAAGTTTAAATTGATTGGTATAAAAAGTAAAAATTATCAGTAGTAATAGTACTTTATGAATTTTCGATTATAAAATGAACGAGTGCTTGTTGCATAGTAATTTCACGCAAAAATAAGGGTGTTGTCTAATTATTTATCAGGTGTGAAGCACGAGGTGAATAATTAAAAGAAAACACCCTTACTTTTAAGGGACATTGCGTATTCAAAAAACACAAGTTCTTTTAAAATCGAAAATTTATCAAGAGCACGAGGGTTATTCGACACGATTATTTCATTTGTAAATACTATTTACTCAACAAAATAATATTAATTTTATTTAAACACTGAGTACGACTAACTGAAAGAGCAATTTTTTAAAAAATTAACAAGAAATCATAATTTTGACTTCTATCCGGGTATTTTATTTCGCTGTCAGTGCTTGCCAACGGGATATTTCAACTCAGGTTGTTGCCTACGGGTGATTTCCAGTATTATTTGCAGTAAAATGCTTCAAATTTTGGAATAAACATCTAATTTAACATATAAATGAAATAATCAATAAACAAACTTTACTTGCTTCATCCGGATTTTTGACGCACAAAATAAAATGGGCCCATTTGGGTTCTCACTAAACAAATATTACATACTTTTTTATATTGTAAACAAATTAAAAATAAATAATTTTTTAGAATATTTTTTATTTTTTTTTATGTCAAAAGATAATTTTGCTTTAATGCGATATTTTTTACTATTTATTTTTAAAACATTTTGCATTGCATTGCGGATATTTGTGTTTTACTATAAATATTGAATGAGGATTTTAGGTTGAAAGTCAAGTCAACTATCGATTGGATAGACACTATTTTATTACCTACCTGTTTACGGAGAACATAAAAAAAATGTCAGGAAGAAATTTATTAAATTCCCTTGCACATTCCGTAAAAAAATCATTATTAAAGTCGACATAAGTTGAGTCTAAGACTTAGGTATGTATAAAAACAGTAATATTTTTTCAAAGGAAAAAAAAACCTAAAAATAAATGCCTACCTACGTAATTTCGTTGTCATAGGCGATAAGACCAGCTTTTTTGAAATAAATGAGAACACAACTTATTTATTTATTCAAAAAATAAGGGAAAAGAAAATCCCTGCTCTTGTCATGTATAAACCTAGATTGTAAAGTATGATTAAAATTAATTAATTTTTCTACAACCTTACAGTTGTAGTAAAGTCGACCATAAACTATGAGTTATTTTTAAATCAATTTATGAATTGCGAACTTGATTACGGATTAAAATAAATTCGTAGGTACTCATACTTTTGTTTCTGTATACTGTAAGCTGCAAAGTTATAAATTCTTGTTAACCTTACCCTGAATTATACAAACGTAAGAATGATTTTGAGGGCACGGTCATGTACTTAGCTTTTTATGTTTGTGAGATGTTTAGATGGTCGTTCAAGTCGACCTACAATTATATTCATTTCAGTCTTCATTTTTATTAAAAACTAGAGCGTATTCGAAATAAATTGGGTAGAATGTATTCTTCGCAAATCGATCTTGTATGATCATTTCTGGGAAAAAAAACGTTGCAGGATTTTTTTTTTAACCAGAATGTGGTTGCAGAGTTGCAGACAAAAAAGTGTCTAAATAATGTCAAAGTTGCAATATAATCCTCTAAAAAAACAAGAACGTTACAGCTTACAGCCAAATAACATCAGAAATGCACTTTTTTAGTTTTTAAAGATACCCAAAAAACGGTAGGAGATTATTAAAACCGATCTTGTATCTCTTATACAGGATGCCCAAAAAAGGCACATAAACGCAATGGTACGTTGTTGAAGCATGTCTAAGGAGCACCAGAAAATTGTCAAAAAAAATCTTAAATACCCTCGAAGATATATAAGGCCCCAAAGTGCGAAACTTTAAACGCTTATATCTTGAAGATAACAACACATATTAACAAAAGAAATGGCTAAATACAAAGGCATCAACCTATCTATGAAATGATGAAGCTGACAACAATGTCAATATGATCTAATGCAAAAATGTATGCTCAAGAATCTAGATGAGCTTTTAAGATGCATTTTACAAACTGTGTTGCCAAACGTATGCAACTTTGTTCACATTTTTCTCGATGAATATAACAGATGGATATTTTTTGACAATTTTCTAGGGATCCCTGAGAATGCCCCAAGAGCGTACCATCGCTGTTATGCGCCATTTTTTGAACAACCTGTATAAGTGAGATCCCATTGGTGGCTCTCGAATTTACGATTTCCTGTAGTTATTAAATAAATAAAAAAAAGGCAAGCACAAAAATATTGATGCAACTAGTACGAAAACAAGGGTAATTTCTCACGTGTGTGAAAATTGTAAAACGAGGCGCCAGTCGACTTTTGTAAAAGCATACTAAAATAATTAGCTATACCGTGCAGCAAGGTTTCCATCTTTTGTTTATAAACTAATATCACTCCGTGAGAACACGACATATGTTTTCGTACTTTTTACGAAAAGTATAAATACCAATACACAAGTACCTAATTTCATCATGCATTTGACATCCGCTTACTGAAATGTGTTCTTGCTCTACATTGTCCTAGATACAAAGGACTAAAAAAGGATTATAATGTTGTTATAGATACCTACTCACAATAACGCTGCTTCCCTAAGTGGAATTATTTCAAAGCATTTTTTTTTTTTTAAAATATCGCACGTGGCAACGTACAAAAACAAATTGTGTTGGAAACGAAAAAACTCGCGAACACAAAAGACAAACTTCACAAAGCGGAAAGCATCAATTGCTTGTTAGGCAAATATCTCAATATTAAATTCTTTTATTAAGGGATATTTTTCTAAAACTTGGGGAACTTGTTATGCAAACTCCATACTTATTTTTTTTTTTTATTTATTATTTTATTTTTAGTAATTTTTGATTTTAAAAGAACTCATGCTTGTTGAATACGCAATGTCCCTTAAAAAGTAAGGGTGTTTTCTTTTAATTATTCACTTCGTGCTTCGCACTCGATAAATAATTAGACATCACCCTTACTTTTGCGGGACATTACTATGCAACAAGCACTCGTTCATTTGATAATCGAAAAGGTTTAGAGCACACGTACTATTAACCCAGGAAAATAAAACAAAAATTAATACAATCTGCCGAAAAATTATTTTTTAACTTTTTTTTTACCATTATCTCTATATTGCCATAATATACAACATATCAAAAGTCCCCTAAGATCCCGTGCCGGCGACATGCCATTTTAGAGGGTCAAAGGTCGAAGAGGACAGTTTTTGGTAAATAAATCTCTTCCTATTGGTCGGACAAAAAAATTGTAGGATGTAAATTGCAGATTGAACAATTACCTACAAAAAAATTCATACACACTTTTCCATCGAGCAACCGTTATCGCGTAGTAGTGTCAATTATGCATGACGTTGGTATAATTTTAACACCGGCTAAAATACAAAAACGTGGAAAATTTCTTACAAAATTTTTCAACCAGAGTTTTAATTTAACCCCTAAGATACATTATCGGCAATAAAAGGTCTTGTAAATTATCAACTGCGTGTATACAGGTGCTCCAAAAATGAACTTGAAAATGTCTGTAATTCCTCAGGTTAATAAAACAAACTAAAATTTTTTCAAAGAGGTGTTGGCTCTTGTTCTTTCAATAAGTTACAACCACCTAACAAAGCCCCAAAGTATTTATTAATCTTTAAAAAAAATAATATAAAAAAATATGACAAAATTTTTAATAGAAAGCAAACTATGTATTTAAGGCCTTCTCATTAAATTGAATGGAATTACATGGTGTCTAACGTGATGATGTTCTCTATTGCTTTCAAAATAATGGTCCCATCACTTTAAAATTCGTTTAACTTATTGAGATGGCCTTAAATACATGGTTTGCTTTGTATTAAAAATTTTGCTACATTTTTTTGTATTATTTTTTTTAAGATTAATAAATATTTTGGGGCTTTGTTAGGGGGTTGTAACTCATTGAAATGACAAGAGCTAACACCTCTTTGTAAAAATTTTAGTTGGTTTTATTAACCTGAGGAATTACAGACATATCCAAATTTATTTTTGGAGCGCCTGTATACACGCAGTTGATAATTTACAAGACCCTTTATTGCCGATTATGTATTTTAGGGGTTAAATTAAAACTCTGGTTGAAAAATTTTGGAAGAAATTTTCCTCGTTTTTGTATTTTAGCCGGTGTTAAAAGTATACCAACGTCATGCATAATTGACACTACTACGCGATAACGGTCGCTCGATGGAAAAGTTTGTATGAATTTTTCTGTAGCTAATTGTTCAATCTGCAATTTACATCCTACATGTTTTTTGTCCGACCAATAGGAGGAGATTTATTTACCGAAAACTGTCCTCTTCGACCTTTGACCCTCTAAGAAGGCATGACGCCGGCACGGGATCTTAGGGGACTTTTGATATGTTGTATATTATGGCAATATAAAGATAATGGTAAAAAAAAAGTTAAGAAATAATTTTTCGGCAGATGAATTCCTAAATCACTGGGTTACTATTACTACTGAGAATTAAGCAATCTGCTAATGTAAAAAGAATAGTTGCGTACCTAAATTTTAAAAGTGTTAAAATACATGTTAATTTAATTTTTTTATGAAAATATATATTTTTTAAACATAAGTAATTAATTAAATGAAGACTGCAAATAGAAGCTTTAATTATTCATGTTCGATTATTGAGTACTACGTAATATTCTTTGTCATACAGGATTATAATGTTACCTAATTTAATTAATACCTACCTCTGGGTATTTACTACCTGTAATGTGTCAATTAACATCTACTAATTATATATTAGGTGATCCAACATAAGGAGGAGTAAAAAGTAAGTTAAAGAAAGATTTACTCAAAATTTTAAATACTTAGCACTTTTTTAATTTTCTTTATTTTTTATGTATTATTAAGTACTTTTATTTAAAAATAAAATGCAAAAAAGAAACAAAGGACCAATGCAGATAAGACAGACAAAAGTGGACATGTTATTGTTAATTCAGAATTAGGTTTATTTGTATCGTCGTCAAAAATGCGATAAATTGAAAGGTGATAGTAAGATTGGTCAATTATTTGCAATATCCAGTGTTTGTAATACTTCAAGGATGAGAAAATTGCGGTTTTATTAGGACGGACGCAACCCTCAGACCAACTTATTATCCCGTAGAGCGTATTGTTGCAAATTAACGGCCCTCCAGGGTCTCCAGGGCAAGTAAAGTTGACCATTTGAGCGCAGAGCTGGGTTTCACTTATGTACCTGACCAAATGCGAAGAGTTAATGAAGTAGTAATCCCCGCTAAACTCCATGTCTTTTCTATGGTCCGTGTTATAAAAATGCTCATCGGTAAAGTTATACATGGGATTGTCCAACATTATGCTCTCACATTCCTGAATCGGCAACAACTTAATCGGTACCCTCATCAACCGTGAAGACTCGTTCGCTCTTTTTATTGGAATCGGAGGGTCGTACGTAAAATCGGCTAGCCTCTTATCAGCGATTCGGTTCCACGAAACGCTGAAACAGCCACTTGTCCGGTAGTCGTACTGGACCTGGAAGTTGACCAACTTGATTTTCTTAGTTAACTCAAAAGGCTCGTTCAGCTTGATAAGACCAATGTCATTTTGTAACGTGTGGCACTGAAACTTCTTGTGGACGAATAAGGCTTTACCGAAGCGGTACATGTAGCCTTTTAGTTGTCGGGAAAGGCTGTCTTGACCGGCAAAGACTTCGATGTCGGTCGGTTCGACTAAGTTGCAGTCGTAGGACGTGGTATCGTCGGCCACGATTTTAACTATGCATGTCCCGGTTGTCAGTACCCATTCTGGGTCGATAAGGTTGCCGGCGCATATGTGGGTAAACTGGTATTGAATGGAAACCATGAATGGTACCTCATGTAGGGAGATGGGTTCACCTTTGCGAACTGCGTTGTCGATGTGATGTTGAGGTTCCTCGGTTATGGAGTAGAAGTTACCAAAGTAGTGTTCCATCCCATCGGGTTTTCTAGTTGTAGCTGCAAGGCAAGGGGTTAGGAAAAACCAAAGAAGGATCATTTTAAGGCAGTTCTAACTGACATTGACGTTTTCTGGACTACGGACTGAGGAATGCACTTAGTACTTGGCTTAGTACTTTAGTGAATAAGATCCGGTCAAGTCCTACGTCACAGGTGTCTGAAATTTTTTAAGGCAACCAACATTACGGACCAAAGAAATAGATCATTTTTTTCTTATTCTATGTTTACAACATTGGCTTTTTTAAAACATTATTTAAATAAAAAAAGAAGAATTCTTTGGGTACCATTAGTTGTTCCTTAATATCTTTTTGGCGATTTACTTATGTAAGTATATTTAAAAATCATTTTTTATTTGTAAAAAAAAATGAGTCACCAAGATGTCACCATTAAACGCGAATTGCTTGAGAAAGCAACTATCATGGGGTATGGTTTGTTTTAGGTAATAGAAATAAATGCTAACATTGCAGTGGTACTTACGAGACCTCTTGATATTAATGCTATCTTAAGCAATTTTCGTTTAAAGTTCACAGCTGGGTGGGTTCGCAACATTAACAAATAAAATTTAGTTTTTAGTTTTACGATGAACTAAACTTGAAATATCAAATTTAAGACATTTTATAGCATTGCACATTTTTATACCAAGAGTTTTCTGAGAAATCCATTTTATTTTTAAAAAATATTGTAAGTGAAATTTACATTTTATAAATCGGGCTTATAATAAATGTACACTAAAAAGCAAATGGATAGTCAGCGAGATCAAATATTTACTTATTAATCGAGTTATTAGCAGAAGCAATTAATATCCGTATTGGGGACATAAAGTCCTAATAAATATATACATAAATTAATTGCAAAATAGGAATTTTACATTGTCAAAAATTATCAACTTTGATGACCAAATTTATGGATGAGCAAACGCTCGGAGCGGGTGCCGGGTACAAAATATAGCGGGAAAAAATATACCCAATGAGTAAGAACACATTTAACAATAAGTTCTCAAATAATCGATTTTAAAAAAAACTACCTATCAATCAGTGTTTTTCCTAATTTGTAAGGCTTTTTTATAATTGGTTCCATGGAAAACAGTCAATGTGGGTAGGTAAGTATTTTGAAATGCTAGACAAGTTATCGCCATAGGAAAAAAGAAAAACCGCCCAGGGTAAACTTTTGGTCGGTACATTAGCTAAATTTTCATTTTGTACCTAGATACTCATATCATGTTTCCACTTTCCACATCTACGTATTAAGTTATCCATGAAATTATTACCTAGAGCTATTTTGCAAGTGCCATCCTAGATTGATTTTAATCAAAATTGTGCTAGTTTTTATGTAATTTTGTTTTAGAAAGGGTTTTACAAAATATTTTTGTATCATGCCTTTTTTAAATATAGGTTTATTAGGTTTCGTCTAAGCTAAAACTCTTTTTTACTATTATTTACAGGAAAAAGTTTATTGGTAAAGTTGTGGAGGGTAGAGTAACTTTAACTTACTTTGAAATTACTACTTAACTCAATATTTGTCTACAAGAATGTCAAGTTCTTTCTGATAAAGGTACCTACCTACTTCTGCAACATTTAAATAAAAGATCCTTTTTTAAACTGATAATAAAATATATTTTATTTTCTTCGATATGGCAAAATTAAATACCCCGGTACATTAGACAACAGAATATTAGTGACTTATTTTTTATGCTCTGGCTCAACTACATAATTTGCAATTTGTGCTTAAAAATATTATTTAAAATTTCAGTTTTGCCAAACTAATTAACACGAAGAAGCAATTATTAATAAAGATAGATACTGTACGTGATCAGGTAGAATGTTAATTAATTAAACTAAGCTTCAATAAACCTTCATGAAATAGGGGATGGGGGTTGTACTTTAGAGTCAAAGACTCAAAGCAATTACATTTTCTTTGGAAGTTATATCAAACTTAATAACCAATGCAGTACGTTGTGTAATTGAACTAGGTATTGACTACTACCTTTATAACTGCAGGGAAGGTTTTTAATGGTTCCCTTGGCTTTACATAACTTTTAAACGGTTTTTTTTTTCAAGTTTTAGACAAAAGAATAAAAGTCTCAAATACTTACTAAGTTTTAAAACAAAAAAAATATTTCTTTTTATAAAAATGTAGGTAGGATAAATTAAAATTTAAAAAAGAGGGGCAATAAATGTGTAACCTTTTTTAAACCTTGTAAGCTCGACTCGACTCGACTATTTAATGTTTCTTTCCAAAAATGCCCCACGACCTAAATTTTTGGCGAAATTGTTTTTGAAATTCAACGTTAGTTTAATTTTTTTTGGTAAATTATTAAATGTAATTTTATCTTACGTAAAAATGTTTGGTTATTTTGGTAAACAAAAATCTTATAATAAAAGCATAAACAGTCAACACAAAATATTGATTGAGTTACCTACCACTTATGGAAAATTTTGCATTAATTTTTTATAAACAAAAGCAAAAATTTATTTTAAAAAAACATTAGCTTCTGATAGGCTACAGGGTAATTTTAGATAATTTTAAGCAAAAAAAAATGTTCTTACTATTCATTCACCATTTATTTAAACCAGAGTAGGCGAGCCTATTTAAAAACATGTTCAGGGCATCTGAATCAAAAATAATGGTCTCAACATCAGAAGTATTTATTTTTTTATTAAATTACTTTATAATGCCCTAATCATTAAAACATTTAAAAGTTTACACAAAATAGGAATTATTTATGTAAGTACTCACGTTAAGAGGTCCTTTTAAGTATCATAGGATAAATTAGCACTTTTACAAAAATGTCTACAAATTTCTTCATAAATTCTCATATCTCAAGCTAAAATTGTTTCCGCCTGTTTTATGTAACTGTCATATTAATATTGGCATTTTTGAATTATTAATGTCAGTAAATTAGAAATGTAGTGCCAACTTTGTGGAAAATTCAACTTTTCAAAGAAAAATGTTCTAGTTTTCATAGGTGACTGTGGTTTTTTTAAAACATGAATAAATTGTACATTACCGCATAGGGTGTAGTGTTTAATCTCTAATACCTAACTAAAATGAGTAAGTGTCGCACTATATGAAAAGAATGGTTAAATTCATAGTTAAAAGCTGCAATATGTTTATTTTGTTTCAAATAATTTTATGGTAAGTAAAAGAGAAATTTATTTTCTTACTTTATGGAAATATTTTTATAGGTTTGTTTAATGTTTACCTATTATTATAAAGCAATAATAAACAACAAACAAATCTAGTGAAAATTCAACAAATTTATGACTTTTTTGTAATAAAAAAGTTTCCAAACCAAGCATATCTAATTTATATTTAAACCCATAAGACCTTGAAAAACAATCTAAAAATATTTTTTTAGTGGCTGAGTAGGAAGGTACTTATCTAATTTCTCGTCTAATTTTTAGCCAAAACAAAAATTTTAATGAACAATTTACAATAACTTTTTTTTTATTTCAGAATAACGGTTTTTTGAAGTAGACACGATCACGATCCGCCACGCAGGAGTAATTGGCCTATGGGCCTCACCATTAGTAAGCAAAAAGGCGGGGGGGACGCCCGGACCCCCAAGCATGCGCCAAACGGGATTTGGAAAATTGGGTGGCTTAATTAACACTGCGGTTCATTCATCAAAGAAAACATCCCCAAGTAAGTAATTTATACCAGAACATATTTAAATTAAGCCTTATAACAATGATGATAAAATAAAACGAAAAGAAATTCTCTGGTCCTTTAAAAATTTAAACTCCGGTCCTGTTTCCAACAATTAATTGTAACGTGGTGCCATCTATCAGCGAAAGCGTTAGTTTTAAAAAGGGCTTGGTCGGTAAGGTAGATAACTAGATTAGAAAGCTTCTAATTTCATGTTTTGACGTCAATCATCGCACTAGTGCAAAATTTTGTAGAAGGCCTCGTGTGGCGGCGGCCATTTTTTAAGAAAACGCGAAGTTTGTGCTCATGAAGTATCGTACCAGATTCAACCAAGCCGTAAAATTGAAACGCAAATCTGCAAAACGTCCGCGAAATCCAAACCATCCGCTCGCGAAGCGTGTTATGGCCGGTAAGTTGTGTAGTTGTCTCAACATCGTCGTTTGTTTCTGCAGCTGGCGGCCGTGACCCCAATGCAGGGATATATTATGTGAATCTTAGTTAGCCCTGTCTATCTGTTCATCAACAGTTTTTCTGATTAAATTATTATGGAAGGTAATTCTTAATCGATGTTCTTTTTGTTTGTCTGGGTGGCTCAATGTTGTCTGTTTTGGCGGCGTCTCTTCGTCCTGTCAATTGCATGTCAAACCGAAACAAATTAGCCCTTTTTCTCCCTTCATTGGCATAAAAACCACTAATAAACCATTACTATCCCTAACATTTTCACTGCTTTTCACGAAAATATATGTAAATTTGCTTAAACATACCATAATATCTGATTTATTGTACAGTGTCTGTACCCTAACCTTGATTTTTTATGATGATCTGCGTAATTCGCATTTTTATTATCTATGTAGGCTTGAATTTTGGAATAAATACAATTAGGTATTCACTTGTTAAAGTTTGTTATTTATATTGTTTTGGCAATTGTTTTAATTTGATTTGTCGGTAGGTAAGTGCGATGATTGTTGAAAATGCAACTACTAACCAATGGAATGACTCGAATTTAAAATTGATTGATATGATTGGCTTTGGGATTATGATTTAACCTTCGATTTCGCGCCTGGCGGCTTGGAAGTTAATTTTAATTATTTTGTGCATTTTGTTGTTATTTATTGTCCAAGTTTAGTTTAGTAGATACTTTGACCGTTTTGTGCTTGTAAGTAATTTAATTTTTACCTGCTTTTTGTGTTATTAGATACATTTTTTTTAAATGTTAACACGATTTTAATTTAATTTAGGTAATCGTTTCTCAAAAATCGTTTTTTAAGTTTTTTGTTTTTGTGCACCAAAGTAGATACATTTTTTTTAAGGATAAATATTTTTAAGTAATGCCTTTAGAGAAAACATGGCCTTTCTCATAAGTAGAGACTAGAGAGTTTGTTTTCTAAACTGATGAAAACTTCATATTTTACTAATCTTTTTATTCATAAAAAAGTATAATATAATCTAAAATCAAAGATGACCTAATTATAGCATTGAATTTGGCGCCATGCACTATTCTACTTTTCTAAACTCTGTCATAAAATATTATTTTACGAATTATCTTCAAATTATCGAATTATTCGAATTATTAAAAACTGGAACTATCTGCTTGATAATGTACTAAAATATTCAAATTTTTTTTACCACTTGGTTTAAGTACTTATAAATTACATTCCTATGTTAAGTATTTCATTATTTTGTCACATAACGTATCTTGTTTATTTAAAAATTAGTTATCTTACATGATCAATGTCACACGGAAAGGTAAAACAACTTACTAATTATTACAAAAGTTAGTTTAGCGAGTAGTATCCGTTGTTTGAGTCTTAAATGACTAGTCCAAAAAGTAGATTAAAATTTAGTTTTGGAAGTGTGTTTGGGAGTAATAGTAATGTCAACAAAGTTCATCAGGATGGAGGTACTTAGCTCTTATCTTAATTATCGCAATTTGTGCATCACTAATGAAACTACTCGTGAAACTAGATGAGTCGAGGACGGGAGAAATGTCGGTAAATTATTTCGAGAATCGTAAGGTGAAAAGAGAAAAAAGTCTGCATACAATAGGTGTCTAAACTATTCAGTTTTCTACTCTAGATAAGTCGACATTAATTGAAAGGATTTTATGAACAAACTTTATTTTTTGAATGCCCTCGGTATACCTATCCTTAGAAAAGATTTAGATAAAAATGAATCGTTTTACTTTCTACATGTAAACGAAAATTGCAAAAATAAATTGTTTTACAACAAATCTGAAAATAAATCCTTTTAATTTGATTTACCTACATCTTTTGTTTGAAAAGAAAATTGCATGTTTAAATTTTTAAAGCCACAATAAAAAAAGCTCGAAAAAAAGCGTTAAAATACAGGGTGTCCAAAAAATGGCGCATAAACGCGATGGTACGTTGTTGGGGCATGTCTAGAGAGCCCCAGAAAATTGCTGAAAAAAATCTACCTCATATACCCTCGTAGATATGTTGCCCCAAAGTGCGAAACTTTAAATGCTTATATCTTGAATATAACAGCACATATTAACAAAACAAATGGTTTAATACAAAGCTACAGTATATCTTAAACCATTCAACCATTTGTTTATTTATTAAATGTTCGAATTACATTTTTATAATCAATTTAATTTTACAAAATTTTCATGAAATGAAGCTGACAACAACGTCAATAGAATCTAGTGCAAAAGTGTACGATCAAGACTCATTGATGGGATTTTTAGACTTATAGATGGGATTATAAGATGTATTTTCCTAGACTGTGTTGCCGAATTTATGCAACTTTGTTCGCATTTTTCTCGATGAATATAACAAATGGTTTTTTTTTGACAATTTTCTAGGGATCCCAGAGAATGCCCCAAGAGCGTACCATCGCGTTTATGCGCCATTTTTTGGACACCCTGTATTGTGTATGATCAAATAGTCAAACATAACACCCCCGACCTTAGAAAACGGCATGCGGCTAAAAAAGATTGGGACAAGATACATTTTGAGTTGGACAAAATTTCTTATAAACCTAGATTTGCAGAGGTTGCCCCCCAATCGGTTAAAATCGAGGAAGCTTTTATGGCAAAAGGAATGTGTACACGACCCCTTTTAGTATCCAATGTGTAGAAACTTAATTGGTTCCAGGTTTTGATCAGCCGAGGAAGATTTGGAGTACTGTTAATCGTCTTAGAACGTATCACGGACGTTGCAATCATATGTTAACTGGAATGCACTATCTAGTCCATTATGTGAATGTGATAAATCTTCAATTCTATTAAAACATATTGTAGAGAACTGTCCAAACACCAATTTTAATCTGACTCCTGATGCATTAAATTTGATATCCTCCCAGAAATCTCTGTAATTTTGGCAAATTCATTGTACCTACCTTATATTAAAACTGGATTGTGACTTTGGTATGCTGAAGTTATTTTTCCTATGGTTTTTTTCTCTGGCCTTGAAGCATATGCTTTATCAGTATACAGTGAGAGGCAAAAGTCCCCCCCCCTGGCCTTAACTTTTGAACGGTTCAAGATATTGATTTCCAAAAATTTTTAGTTAATTTACACAAAAAAAACTACCTTTTGACAAATTTGGATTATTAAAAAATAATAAACCCCAGATGGGGGGACTATGAACTTAGTTTTTTTTAATGTAAAGAGGGGTCAAGTGACCCCTCATTTGAAAGATATTTTTATTTCTAACACAATGGTGTTTACCAACTTAAGATATATTTATTATTTTTTTGGCTAGGAACTTCTCAATAAAAAGAACGATTTTCTTAATAAATGCAACAGCGAAAAAATAAAACGATTTGAAATTAAGTAAGGGTGCATGTTTTTCTTTAATTAAAAAAAATATGTAATATTTTTTTGTTAAAATGGGTTATACCCTGTCTCCCAACATAAAATACAAAAAAACAAAACCTTATGCTTCTAAATAATTTTTTTTTAATTAATTATATTTTTTAACCCTATTTTACTTCGTTTTTTTGAAAAAAAAATAATTCTGGTAGGTTATTTTAAAACATTTGTTATAAAACATACTAACAAAAAAAAACATTATTAATATTTTTAAATAAAAAGAAAACATACACCCCTACTTACTTTGAAGTCACTTAAGTCTTTTATTGTTGCATTTATTACGTAAAACAGGATTTATGTGCTTTATTTTAAAAAGCACAGTACAATAGAACTACTGAATCAATTTAAAATTCGTAAACGTCATTGTCTTGGAAATAAAAATAGCTTTCAAATGAGGGGTCACTTGACCCCTCTTTACATTTAAAACAATTAAGTAGATAGTCCCCCTATGTAGGGGTTATTATTTTTTGAAAAACTTATTTCGTCAAAAGGTAGTTTTTTTAGTGCTAAGGACATGGCACATTATATGGGCGAAATGGCTCTATGGGGAATTTGCTGCAATTTTTATATGTTGTAGCTTATAAAATTTTAGTTCTGCTCCCATTATTTCAACCATATTGTATGATACGTTTTTTCTCCAGAAATTTTTGAAAAATTATTTGACTTTAAAATTGAACATTTTTCTGTGCATGACTTTTGTATTTAAACTTGTCATCTGTGATAATGTTTCAATTTAAACAATTGCAAACGTCACTTTAACAATAAAAAACAAAGTGTCAAAACGTGACAGATTTAGCACATTTTTAATGCATTTTTGGTAAAAGTAAAAAAGAGCAATGTGCTTGTTACTCTGGTGAATATAACGTGAATATAAAGGCTTTGAAGACCACAGGACAATCGGCGGTTAAAAACGACATACTAAGACGTAATTAGCAGGGGATAGGTCACACTCAACGTAAACCAACGAAATGTAAATGCAGGCAAGAACTAAACTAGAACCCCCAAGAAACGCGATGAAGGGGCCAACCAAAAATAAACTGGAGGAAGTCCATACTCCAAGAAACATCGCTATCGGGCAAGTCCTGTTACGAGGTCAAAGTGCTGGATGATGGCAATAAGGTTTTCTCGAATTGTTTCATTGACGCTCTTTGTTTCACGAAGGAACTACAAGATAAAACTCAATAAATAATGTGGAGCATTGAAACCATTTTTAACAAAATGGGGAGAGTAACAGCTCAGTAAAAAAATTTAAACAAATCGGGAATGGGTTTGGGGTCCAAGCAGGAAAAGAGTAATTAAGTCATGCTTTAATAGTACGCAACGGGACCAGGGACTAGAGATCATGCCTTAATATCACAGCAATAGAAAATTAAGAAAATGCTTTGAGCAAGTTTTCATGTTTTAATTTATTTGATATTATTTATCGTCAATGAAGCATTTCGAAAAAACCTAATTGCCATCATCCAGCACTTTGACCTCGTAACAGTACTTGCCCGATAGCGATGTTTCTTGGAGTATGGACTTCCTCCAGTTTATTTTTGGTTGGCCCCTTCATCGCGTTTCTTGGGGGTTCTAGTTTAGTTCTTGCCTGCATTTACATTTCGTTGGTTTACGTTGAGTGTGACCTATCCCCTGCTAATTACGTCTTAGTATGTCGTTTTTAACCGCCGATTGTCCTGTGGTCTTCAAAGCCTTTATATTCACGTTATATTCACCAGAGTAACAAGCACATTGCTCTTTTTTACTTTTACCAAAAATGCATTAAAAATGTGCTAAATCTGTCACGTCTTGACACTTTGTTTTTTATTGTTAACGTGACGTTTGCAATTGTTTAAATTGAAACATTATCACAGATGACAAGTTTAAATACAAAAGTCATGCACAGAAAAATGTTCAATTTTAAAGTCAAATAATTTTTCAAAAATTTCTGGAGAAAAAACGTATCATACAATATGGTTGAAATAATGGGAGCAGAACTAAAATTTTATAAGCTACAACATATAAAAATTGCAGCAAATTCCCCATAGAGCCATTTCGCCCATATAATGTGCCATCTCCTTTGTCAATATTTTTTTTTAAATCAATATCTCAAACCGTTCAAAAGTTAAGGTGGGGGGGGCGGACTTTTGCCTTGCACTGTATGAACATTCTCCATGGGCATCCCAAAAAGAACATAACTTGAACTTTTTTGAATTATGATCAACTTTTCTCTATTATCGAATTATTACTTTGTATTTTTAGCTTTATTAATACTCATACGAATATATTTTTGTTTTTTTTTTGAGGTTCTTCTTTCAATGCTTCAGTTCAGAAAATATGCCCATTAAAAAGAATATCATGTTCTTTGCAGACAAAGTTCAAAGACTAAAGAGATCAATTTCGGTGAAACATTTTCTAAAATATTAAATATCCATCCTATAACAAAAATCTTTTTAGGTTCGTTCGTTTTATGATATTTTATTCTTTGTCTGTCGGTATGTCTAACGAAATTTTTTACCAGAATAACTATACGATTTATATCGAAAAGCGTTAGTAAACTAAACTAATTCCAAATATAAATCAGACTTAGAGGCCTAAGTGCTTATCGACCTTGTGTTGACCACCTTTTTAATCCAGATCCAGAAATCAGACATAACTGCAAGAACAGAATTCATATGAAACATGTAGACAGCTGTTTCAGGATATTTGTCCCTCGTCAACACTTTTGCATACCCTGGCTACATCTCCCATTAATCATATGAATGCTTGTCGTATGTATTTAGCGAGTGGATAATTCTTCCCCAGAGATGTATCTTAGGACTGGTCTTAATTCCAAATAGTTTTAATTGGCTTATGAGTGAATAACCAATAACATTTTTGTTTTTTTTTTGTTCCAGGCAATGGCGACGTTCAGTGGTGTTTCTCGCAGGTGAAGGGCACTCTAGATGATGACGTCACCGAGGCGGATATCATCTCTTGCGTGGAGTTCAACCACGACGGCGAGCTGCTGGCCACCGGTGATAAGGGAGGACGTGTCGTCATCTTTCAGCGTGACCCCCTCTCCAAAGCGGCGTTGCCACGTCGTGGCGACTACACCGTCTACTCTACCTTTCAGTCACACGAACCTGAGTTCGACTACCTTAAGAGTTTGGAGATTGAGGAGAAAATTAATAAAATTAGGTGGTTGCGAAGGAGGAATCCAGCGCACTTTTTATTGAGCACGAACGACAAAACTATTAAATTATGGAAGGTAAATATTGCATGTTTTTATCTAGACGGTTCTTAGTAGTAGTGACACTTAAGTAAGATTTAACGTAATAATTAGCACTTCATTGAACATTATAAAGAAAACATTTTGTTACGTCAATTACGGAGTTTCCTCTTTATTTAAGCAATTTTTTATTAACTTTTCACAAGGGGACATGATAAAAAAAATGGCAAGTACAAGGTGCTTTCTAATGTCGTAGAAAAAATACTGTGGGGATTTCTGAACCCATTTTAAGAAAAAAAGTTTATATAAACTTTTAATATTTGCATTATTTAGTTTATTAAAAAGTATTTTTAATTTGAATTAAAAATTTAACTTATTTTTATTGGATTGGCAACATTGAAATTTTAAAGTAAAAAGTAAATTTAGGTCATATATTGACATTTGTAAACTTTACTCAATACTGAATGAATAGGCGATTTTAAGAAAATATAACCGTTGATAGCGTTTCTCGAATTGTTCTAGTGATTCCCTCTACAAAAAACTATGTCCCCTGATAGTTTCTAATAGTAAAATATTTAAATACCAACCTAATAAAATAAAATTATGGGTTTAATAATGAAGCAACTCAGCAACCAAATTTCGGTTTTCATAATGTGCTTATTATAAAACGCAAATATCGCACATCATTTATTAAAGACTATAGACACTGTAATAATAGACTAGCCAGTTTGATCTAATATTAGTATTACTATTATTACAGTGTCTATATTAAAAATATTCATTAACGCACTCCAAATCGTTGATTAATGACTCCTATTAATGCATGGATACGAGAGCCCATAGTAACGCTCTTCTATGTTTAAAATTACTATCTATATTTCTACATTACAAATGTTAAAGTTGCTTTAATTACGGTTCAAGCAGCAAAAACCAAAAGAAATTAAATAATTACCGTTGGAAAGAATGAGAAGCAGATCCTTTTACCACATTTTAAGGAAATAACATTTATTTTCTATTCAAATTCACAATTAATAAAAGTTCGGTGACAGCTCGACTTCTTTTTCTTCAACTTTAAAAAAATTGAATGACCGACGCATTGTTTCTGTTAGTTGTTAAAATAACTGTTTTATTTTATAATTTATTTATTCATGATCTACGATGTGCGAAAAATCATTTTAACCAGTTCGTATATTAAATGGCGATTAATAAACTCACTTAACAAAACCGCTCGTTTATTAATCACCTTTATTAACACACTTACTGGTTAAATAACTATTAACATGACATTATTTTTAGGTATCAGAACGAGACAAGCGAGTAGAAGGTCTAAACACAAAGTTAGACAATGGTCTATCTGTGGAACCAGGCACTCTGAATGCGTTACGTGTGCCAGTAATTCGCCCCATGGAGCTCATGGTTGAAGCGTCCCCCCGTAGAATATTTGCCAATGCTCACACCTACCATATAAATTCCATATCCGTGAATTCTGACCAGGAGACATACCTCTCGGCAGATGATCTCAGAATTAATTTGTGGCATCTAGAAATCACGGATCAATCCTTTAACATAGTTGATATTAAACCTACAAATATGGAGGTAAGAACTTTTTTTATACTAACCATTAACTCATTTTTAAAATTGTTGATTTCAAAAGTAAAT
Organism: Cartodere bifasciata; assembly: GCA_963920755.1. NCBI lineage: Eukaryota > Metazoa > Arthropoda > Insecta > Coleoptera > Latridiidae > Cartodere > Cartodere bifasciata. The sequence continues at coordinate 16,467,084 of OY987196.1, read as the reverse complement.
ACACAAATAGAACCTTCTTTGAGAGTAAAACTATAGAGAAAGAAAACTCTTAAACCTTGAGTAAAAATAAAATGTTCATCGTATGTAGGAATTTTGCTGTCTATAAATTGTCCACTAAAAACTATCGAGAGACATGTTTTTTGGTAGACAAAGTTTCTAAATATTAGAAGGGTAGTCAACCTCTACATTCTTCCCAAAGATCTTTCCATTAATTATGAACGAACAAAGTTTACCTACTCCAGTTCTCAACAAGTTAAAACTTAAAACTATGCTTCGTTGAACTTCACAAGCCGAGCGGTGTTGCCGTGTTTAACTACTTGATCATAACGTCATAAAAATAAAAATTGCATCTCTACATTGCCTACAAGAATTTTTTTTAAACGCATAATGACAAATTTTAAAATAATCTCTAGCTTTTTCTATGAAATTTGTTTTTAATTTTTGGAGCCCCATATTTCAGAAATCGGGTAAGTTAAAATAATCATTATTGGCAAATATATTAAATGTAGTCAGTAAGCTGTATGTCAATTTCAAAGGTGTAAGTTAACGTGAACGATTTTTCTGCTATGCCAACGGAATATTTTGTATGATTCTTATCTTTTCTTAGTACAAAAAAAGACTGGCCAACAGGTAGCGTTATCTTTTATATTAAAACATCATAAGTGGGATCGTTTTCTACCTACAAGAAAATTCGAGAGAAAATTGATATTTGCACATACGAGCCATAACTTTGGCAGAAATTTATGATGGGCCAATCGCTTTTTAAATGTGCTTTTCAAGAACAGAGAATCCTGCAACCAGAATTATTTATACAGAGTGTTTAAAAATTGACACATAAACGCGATGGTACGTTGTTGGGGCAAGCATAGGTGTCCCCAGAAAATTGTAAAAAAAAATCTGTTATATTCATTGAGAAAAATGCGAACAAAGTTGCATAAAATCGGCAACACTGTCTGTCTAGGAAAATACATCTAAAAATCCCATTTATGAGTCTCGATTATACACTTTTGCATTAGATTTTATTGACATTGTTGTTAGCTTTATTTCATAGAAATTTTGTAAAATTAAATTAATTTTAAAAATGTAATGGGACCATTTAAAATACTAACAAATGGTGAAATGGTTTAGGATAGACTGTAGCTTTGTAATAAACCACATTTTTCGTTAATATTTGCTGTTATCTTCAAGGCATAAACATTCGAAATTTTGCACTTTGGGACCTAATATCTTTCAAGAGTAACATTTTTCTAGAGATCTTAAGACATGCTCCAATAACGTACCGTCGCGTTTATGCGCCAATTTTTGGAAACCCTATAAAAAAATCACTAGATTTAAATAAGTTACTTAATAAAGTTCTGGCAGTGTTTTGGCACATAGTGCTTGTGAACTTGTACGAAAAATAAAAAACCATCCCACTTCTGATGTTTTTTTAAAAAACACCAGTTGAAGTTCATATTTTAATTTGACGTTGAATCTTTTTCTTTTTTTCAGGAACTAACAGAAGTAATAACAGCAGCTGAATTTCACCCAGTAGAATGTAATCTCCTAGTATACAGCAGTAGTAAAGGAACCATAAGACTATGCGACATGCGTTCTGCTGCCCTCTGTGACAGACACTCCAAACTATTCGAGGAACCCGAAGATAACACGAATCGTAGCTTTTTCTCTGAGATCATCTCGAGTATATCGGATGTTAAACTGAGTAACAATGGTCGATATATGATTTCTAGAGATTACTTATCTGTCAAAGTGTGGGATTTGCATATGGAGACCAAACCTGTAGAAACCTACCCTGTAAGTAAAGTTTTATTATGGTTTTACATTCTTATTAGGGAAAGAATTCCAATGCAAACTAAATGTGTTTACCACTTATGTATGTGAAGTATTCCGTTTTCATGACTAGATTGAGTTTCATTTTAACGTTCTTTGTGATTTTGATTGATTTTCTATCGTTGTTTTTCCGGGTAATTTCCATTAAAATATCGTGTTTCAATAATTGATTTTGTAAACATGTATTTACTTTTTGTTTTTGTAAATAAATAGTTTCTTTTTATTCAGGGTGTCCCTAAATTGGCGCACTAGCTGTTTGGTACGTTGTTGGAGACTGACAAGAGATCCCCAAAAAATTAAAAATATTAATAAATCTTAATGCAAATAAAAAATGTATGATCAAGTATCATAGATGAGTTTTTTACATGTATTTTGACCAACGTCACATGAGAAATTAAATTATGTTCAACTAAATACTCAATTGTTACGCCTAAATCTTATGAAAAAGTCAATAGCAAAAATAAGACAACAACATTTAAAATTAAGCAAAAGCTGGTGGATTAAAAAAATATTTAGAATTTAATAATAATAATAATAATAGTTTATTGAAAAATGCAAATGCAAAATAAAAGTTGAAAAAAAATAAAAAAAATAAAAATCAATAAACCTATAAAGCACAAAGATTTTTCGATAAGTGGGGTTATTATTATTATTATTTGACCAGCTTCACCAAATTTGGGAGTTCAAAACCGTTAAAATCACACATTTAAAAGACCTATAAATATGTAGCAAAGACCATCGTCAAACAGTTGCAAAAAATAAGGCCTCCATGTTTGGCAAACGGAGACTATAAGTGTCAAAATTCAGACCTGCCAGCTCAAAATTATGGAGAATACGAATAAAGTAAAAGATTGTTACATATAGGCAATGACCTTTTACAATTTTCACATTTTTTAAAGCACGATTTATTGGATTTTTCACTTCACACAAAACGTAAAAACAAGCTTTAATTCTTTAAAAAACAGTTTCTTTTACCAAACAAATAAATGGAAAGTTAATAACCCTAGAGTACCTATATAAAATGAGTAGCGCCACAGGAGATGATTTTTGATTGGTGGACTCAATTTCATCTGTGGTTGGACTCAAAAATAGTTGGTACCAAAAATAGCATTTTTTTAACAAATAAAGTTTGCTCCAAAAGAAAATTTTTGTCCTTGTCAATTAATGACATTATTCGTAAATATAAAATAATTTGCTCAAAATAATGTTTTCTATACTGGTTTGCTTATGAGCATTTGCCTATTTCTTATTTTTTACATTCATACATCTTAATGGTTCCGTTTATTGCTATTGTTTATTAAACCAAAGTAAGTTTTACCGTTAAATAATATAAAACTCTACATGCCCGGTTACTTTTTTTTAGAAAAAAGGGATACAAACTAGACTTCCATTTCATGCAAATATAAAAAGCAGATAAAGGTGCTGAAACAATTCTACTAGAACTAAATTTCCTTTAATTTACGAAAAGTTAACGTTTGTAAGAAAATTAAAACTTTTTATTTTACATAATTTAATTTAATTTTAGAGGTCCAATTTTTGGAAACAAAGTAATATATGTATACCCGAAAGTATACCTTATTAGAATTGTAAAGAAATGGTTAAGTTGCTGATTCAACACTAATTAAATTTTATTCTTCGCGGACATATTTTTTATTACTGTTAAAAGAAGTAAGATGGACAAAAATTTGATTTTACCTCTAGCAAATTATCAAAACTTTTTATGATGAATTAATTAGAACAGAAAAATTTACAAAATACCAATCTACAAACACATAAAGAACCCTTTAGGCTATTTTGTGTAAACAGTCCATAAGTTGACGATTCTGTGAAAAGAAGTTGCTAGTTAGATGCATATCATGAATTTTTAACTAATTTTGACGCAAAATTGTCATTTTGACGACCCTCTGGCGCTACTCATTATATATAGGTACTCTAAATAACCCCACTTTGAAATGTAAACTGACACATGTGGTCTCCAATGGCCTAATTTTCCATCTCGTTTTACTACATGTGCAGTTGCGCTCATGGTTAACAATTCGTATAGTTCTTTTAGGTATGTGGGTAAAATACCTAGTTAAAAACTTGGTCAAATACCACTGGCACATCTCTAGGTAACTTACTGCCTTTTATTTAAAAATGTGTCTTATGATACCTACCTATATTTTAATTTGATTTTTTCTTCAATCTAGGTCCACGAATACCTCCGAACAAAACTCTGCTCCCTGTACGAGAACGACTGCATCTTCGACAAGTTCGAGTGCTGTTGGAACGGAAACGACACCGCCATAATGACAGGCTCCTACAACAACTTCTTCCGAATGTTCGACCGCAATGCAAAGCGCGAGGTGACGCTCGAAGCGTCGCGTGAAATCGCCAAACCCAAAACTGTGCTCAAGCCGCGTAAAGTGAGCTCAGGTGGTAAACGCAAAAAAGACGAGATTAGTGTGGACTGTCTAGACTTTAACAAGAAGATTTTGCATACGGCATGGCATCCATCTGAAAATATTATCGCGGTGGCGGCAACAAATAATTTGTTTTTGTTCCAGGACAAGTTTTAGCGCAACTAAGTTCATTTCGGTTGTTTTTTTTTTGTTAGCTAATATTGTGTACAAAGTGTAACGTACTTACTTAAGATCCGCCACACTGTCACCGAGAAAGAACACTACAGGAGGTTGCTATAACGTTTTCTAAAAAAAACTATTTTAATTTTTAGAAAAAAACCTTATTGGCAACTTTTGTTCACTTTTATAAAGCTACTTATAAAGAATAGTACCCTTTCTTTGTAATGAATCTTTTAAATGTAAGCCACTTTCTTTATTAGAATTTATACAAGAATATATCTTCTTGATTAGCTAATGAAACACGGTACAAGAACCTCCTGTATAGTTAATAATTTTATGAATTCTGCAATCTTTTTTGAATTTTTCTACATTCTTATTTTTGTACACTGAACGTCATGTTGCTCTTTTTTTTAGTAAGGACAATTTTAAGCAAAAGTTAAGACTTAAAAATGCTTGTGTGTACGAAACGCGTTTTTGCGTCATGTGATATATCTATATGGATTTAACATTGTTCATATTTTAATTTTAACCTTTTTTTAGAAATAAAATGTGTCCATTTAGCTGAATTGCCTAAATGTCGTTTGTAATTAAACTAAATACTTGTTATCAAATTAATGCCAATATTGAGACATTATTAAATCGTGATGACGTGGATTTAGTTTTAATTGAAGCGGCGTTTACCTAGAACTCTGTTCATACATACAAAAAAATTATCCAATATTCAACTATTTACAATTTAATTTAATTTTAATAAACAATTAAGTAACTGTAGCCGCGATAATTTTTCATGTTTTAAAAACGTTTAAAAATATTTTTTGACAAATTAAACTTAATATACCCACCTAAAATACGTCTTTTTTTTTGTTTTAAATTATTATTTCAGCATTTTATGTTTTTTGTTTATTATTTTTTTTTTGCTATTAATTATTATGTTGTCCTTATTATACCGTCATTGGCAAAGTATTTTTTATAACTGATTGTAATATAATTAAATGAAACCAATAAAAAATGTTAAATCTGCTTTACGTTTATTTATCGAAATTTTAAATTTAATTAAAACAAGTGAAAGCAATTATTGTGCTCTTAGTTTATTTTTCAAGTATATTTTTATCGTCTGTCCCGTCAAGGACAAGGGAGAGTTAGCTCAGCAAAAAAATGCAATTTATTTTATTTTGTAAATAGTCTTCAGTGATGTAACAAATATAAACTGCAGTGTGAGCTAAAAATTTTGCTAGAGTAGGTAGTCAAATATTCTCTGTACAATATACCTATCTATTTGCGGAGCTTTTTAAGAAAAACATTTAAAATTTAAATAACATGCTGTAAAAATGTATAAACCTAAACTGAAGTTAATTTTTTTACCATTGTCTACTAGAATAGCTAAATTGTAAGGCTCTGTGTATCTTGCAGATCATCATTCTCAAAAACCTGTGAGATGGATATAGCTAAATTACGAGTTAATTATTGACACCAAAAAATCTACCTTTTTATCATAACTAGCCTGGATTGTGCCATTGAAATTTTTTAATACCATATTTTACTCATTAAAGTGTTTTTGTATCAATTCAAGCATTCTAGCTTGTATGAAAATAACGTTATAAGAATAATCATTCTCGATAAAGTAAGAACTTCTAAAATTATTGATAAGTCTGTTATTTTAGCGAATAAGATTAATATATTATTGAATCCAAACACCTTATGTGTTAATAATACATATTTTCCTTTTGTTTATAATGAAAATGAATAAAATAAAGTTTCTTTAATTTTTAAACTCTTGTTTGTTGTAAAACTCTAAAGTCCCAAGGCCTACAAAGCTTGATGCGCAAAGAAGAAGAAGAAACAATTTTCTTTCGGGATTTGACATTTGACAGATGAAAATAGAAAGAAAATGTCTAACTAACCTCCAAAGGTGCATATGTGGCTGTAAATCAGGAAAAACTGCAAATAAATGTAAAAATACAAGTGAATATGTTCGGTTAAATATACTGGTTAATAATTTGCATCATTTACGCAGCTTCGGTTTGAGCTGCGAGTAAAAGTTGGTTTCAAGGTTACATATTGAAGGATGTTTTTGCAAAAACATTGTAGCGCATTGTAAATGCAAAAGTTCAACGAGGTTTTCACGAAATAATACGCGTTTTGGACTTTTCTTTTGAGATAATAGCAAAATGACGCAGTCCTTGTGTAAAACTGCGGTGTTACGGGTGTACCAAGAAGTGATAGAAGATGTGATATCTGGAGTTAGGGATCTATTTATAGAAGACGGAGTTGATGAGCAAGTATTGCAAGAACTAAAGCACACATGGGAAACCAAACTAACCGCCAGTAAAGCTGTACAAAACGAGGAAGAGAAGCTAAAGAAAACAGAAATCACCACGACCAACGGTTTCCAAAAACAAGTGGTTACGCCGGTTGTTCAACACGTTCCAGTGGTGCAACAGCAACAAGCAGCACCGCCTCAGCAACAGCAAGTAGTGCAACCTGCCCCGCAACAACAGCAACAAGTTGTAGTTGACACAAAAATGGTACCCATTCAAATAACGTTGCCCCCACAACCTGGAACCGACGGGGGGCACAGAGTGCTCACAATACAGGTCCCGGCGACTTCGTTGCAGAATAATCAGCTGCAGAAGGTGTTAACCGGGCCGGTTATAACGGCCACGATGGGTTTACCGGCTAATATTGCATCGTCGTTGTTGCAGCAACATGTAAATGCGGCATTTAGCAGCCAGCAACAATCAGTGGCTATTGTGAAGCAGAATATTGTACAAACGGATGGGGCTGGTGATACAGAGAGCGATGATGATCAAATTGAGATTGAGTTTATTTTCCCCAAGCCCAAAAAAGACAAAACGTTAAAGAAAGCATCAAAAAAAGGTGAGAGACGAATTTTTGCTACAGTGCGCATGACTTTACTAAATTGTTAGGGCTTTTAAGGGGCTTATTGTTTTAAGTCGTTCAAGGTACCTAAACAATTTCACCTTTAGGCTATGCTATTCCTAAGGAATACATCTCCAATTTTGATTTCTAACGAGATCTATTTTTTTTTTAGAAAAAGCTTCTGCTCAAGCACAATGTTCCACTTCACAAAAGCTTCGCCAATGCGACGGTCCAATGGACACCTCAGACGAGGATGACGACGCCTCTGAGGATGACGCAGATGACGACGACGATTTGGATGACGATAAAGACGACGAACATGACATGGAGGATGATGGAGGCGAAGAAGAGCCCCTAAATTCCGAAGACGATGTTACAGATGACGATCCGGTTGATCTTTTCGATACAGACAACATCGTAGTGTGCCAATACGACAAAATCATAAGAAACCGTAACAAATGGAAATTTTACCTCAAAGACGGAATTATGAACCTTTCTGGACAGGATTATGTCTTCCAAAAGGCCAATGGGGACGCTGAGTGGTGAAATTGTGCTAGTTTGTTAAATTATTTAGGTCATAGGATATCCTAGCATGGCTTTATTGAAGCGCTAAAACTACCAAAAAGACTGTTTATGAATTAAAATTTTTCACCGTTTGGGATTTAATTATTTAATCAAAGTAGAAGCCAATGCAGAATTGAAATACATTTGGTGGTACAATTATTGTTAGAAATTCTAAGATTCAACAATCTTTGACCTCAATATCCAAAAGAAACAAAAATAAAATGATACATACAATTTGTTCTTTTGTTAGGGACAACAGTATCAGACAGAAGCCACAAATTCTATCTTTAATTGTACAAATTCCTCTTGCACTTTTATAATTTTGGATGGTTTTATTTTTCCTTTTCTTGTTTAAATTGTACGAGAAATTATATTTGTAATAAAAGAATTTAGGGCAGTTTTAATTGTGATTTAAAAACTAAGGTAACACTCCTACTAATATTTATAATAATAACTTGATAACTAAACAATAATCCTTTATCTTCATAAACAATAAGAAATAAAAGTTTGAATTTTCTGTCTATTACCTTAAAAAATCGATCATTATAAATAAGACTGTACATATTTTCAATAGATATTTGGGTAGTTGTAATTATTATAAACAATTTAAATTAGGTAACAAAACAGATCAACTTAATTATTTGGAATGTCTGCCCCCTGCTGAGCATTTTTTCTGTTCAAATTGACCTCTATTTTAAAACTTTATTTTAAAGTGCACTACTCTTCAATAATTAATAATGATTATAATAGTTGTTTGTGAATAAAGTTATTTTTGAAACATCTATTTTTTTTAATTATTGCCCTTTTATTTTATCTGGCTTAAAAATCGCGTTCATTTTTTAAAAATAAATACAAAACTTTTTACCAAAACTGGCATTTTAAAGGCCAAAAAAATAGAAAAGACGAAGAAGAACGATTTTGGACAGAAGCTGTCAAATTTCAAACATAACCTCACATTTCCTGTTTTGAAATGTTCCAAAAACATGTTACATGCAAAAAATGCCCAAAAACTTAAACAATTATGTGTAGCTGCCCAAAACTTACTCCAATACAGCCCCAAACTAACCAATTTATGTCGAACAATTTCTGTAAGTTATGCTAACAGTGCCAGGAAGAAAAATGAATCAAATCCGAATACACTTTTCACCCCCGTGACTGTAAAGGCAACCCCCGACGATATAAACGTTGGGGCCGAGCTTACAGGGTCGTTAAACAAAGCTGATTTACTTAAGGTATTAAATAAGTTTTATCAGAAACCGGAAATAAAGCAGTTGTTAGTTGAAAATGGTCTGGATCGTAAGTTGTGCTATTTTTATGCATTTGTTAACAATTACAACAAAGGCAATGTCTTTTTAGATTATCTACAGCACCAGTGTTACGTGAGCTTCCGGCGATATTGCCTCGAGGCCCAAACTTTACCAGTAGACCTTCATGTCGTCTTTAGTGATATTTTGCAAGGGGCTGGAAATGACACGGACATTTTTCCTTATTTCCTAAGACACGCTAAGCAAATTTTTCCACATTTAGAATGTATGGATGATTTGAAAAAAATATCTGACCTGCGGACTCCAGCTAATTGGTATCCTGAAGCTAGGTCGGTTAATAGGAAGTTAATTTTTCATGCTGGGCCAACAAATTCTGGAAAAACGTATCACGCCTTGGAGAGGTTTATGACCGCGAAGTCAGGTGTTTATTGTGGGCCTTTAAAGCTTTTGGCGTCGGAGGTTTTTACAAAAGCCAATCAAAGAGTAAGTTTTGCCCAAAAGGTTATTATTTTCTCAAAGCTAAGAAATTTGTAAATTTTAAAACCATAATCTTCTACAATAATTTTGTCTTTCAATGAGTAAGTTGTTTAATAGCATTTACAAATAATGAAAAAAAAAACAAGTATTCTTTGTGAAGAGATCAAAATATGTTTTTGCCTTTTTGCTAAATGTTTATGATTTTTATTTTTAATTAATTGTTGTTTTATTCAGGGTACGCCATGTGATTTGGTAACGGGAGAAGAAAGAAACTTTGCAAATCCTACGGGAAGTGCATCTGCCCATGTCTCCTGTACAGTGGAAATGACGTCAGTTAATACTCCATGTAAGTAACTTTTTTTTTTTTTAAGATATACTTACATATTTTATAATGCATTTTTTTGTTGTTTAAATAAAAGACCTTTTTTTCTAAAAAAATCCATGAGGGCCTTCTTTGAGAAACAAAACATTTAAGTTTTAAATTGATTAAATAATGTTCTTAATAAAAGTTAATAAAAAACAAGAAATGGGTTAGATCAGTGAACGGGTTACAAGTAACTCTTCGTAGATTTTTTGAATATCAAGTGTGTTTTTTTTATACAATGTGTGTACATTTTATTAAATACTCTTCGCAGTATTAATTTCAGAAAAAAAAAACAGTTTTAAAAAGAAAAAAAGTTATTCCGCTCCTGGGACTCGAACCCGAGCTCTCCGTTGTGAGAGACAGACCTCCTAACCCGCTAGGCCATCAAGACTATGTTAGTTCGGTCGCTTATACGCTATAGGTACTTAGCATTGTTTTGTTTCATTTGTTTTTTGATTTTAAAGAAAATCTTTCGCCTACTACGTTTTTCTTTGCTTTACTCTAAACGACTCATAAAAGTCACATTCTAAGTGCGTCTTTTGATTTTTCTAATTGCTTTTTCTCGTTAACGCGTAGAGTTATAAAAAAAATTTTGATGAATTTTGGTAGGTTTCGCTAATATTTAATTTAGTTAAAAATATTTTTTAATTTAATTTAATAATGACTTCGATGTAATTTTTTTAATTTTGTAAAGCAATTTTAACAGTTTTATAATTACCCGATATTTTTCAAAAACAATAGGGTTCTTCCTTTTGTGAAAACTGATTTTTCCAGAAAATTTGAACATGATTGGAGCATGCGTTCTTGAGATATCGTGCGCACAAGAAAGTGTGACATACAGACGGACGGACGGATTTTTTGAAATTTGTTCAAAATTTGATGAAACGCACGAATCTGCTCTACGACGAAAATTGACGATTTTAGAATTTTCGGATCGAATTTATAATACTCTTCGACTTTGTCTGCGAAGAGTATAATAAGCAAAAATATCCGTACAAACATTAAAAAAATATTTGGGCCTCTGCGGTTAGGGCTGGTACGACCCTGGCCACTGGTGGAAGAAGAAATTATTTTAGAGGAATAATATTTCCAAAAATGTTTGTAAAATATTATTTAGCACCTAATTGTTGAAAAATTTAGTGCAAATCCAGCGTAATCTAATGCAATGCAAAAAAAACATGGCTTTTTGAGGGGCTATCATCACGCCAACCCTAAACTCTTATTTGCGTGCATTTTGTGGATTAAGCTTCCTAAATAGATGTTCTAACACATAAAAAATCTGCCTTTTATATATTTTTTTTATTTTTTTTAGCATCTTGGTCTATAAAATAATTTCTATTATTTTGTAACGGTAACCATTAAAGTTTTTTTTTACCCCTTGCATCCTTACGTATATTTTAAATAGATAATCGTTGTTTAAGAAAATCTCATCAAATTTCCCAAACAGCGATGTAATGATTACTCAATAACCATTATGAAATAGAAAAATGACGCAGAAATTACGCATTACCGCACCAGTATATAATTATCGGTTTAATCATTAGATAAAAATTACATACCTATCCATAAGCTTTCCAAAATTTTCCCTATTAAATATTAAAAAAATGCTACCTCAAAACAGCTTCTTTAAAAATGTTTGAGACTGGACACTTTGTAATTTAATTTGTCGTAATTTAAATTACGAGCAAATACAAAATGCTTTAGGCCTTTTGCCCTATAAAATATAAAAATATATGAATTTTGTTTTCTCTTTCAGATGAGGTTGCAGTTATAGACGAAATCCAAATGATCAAAGACCCACAACGAGGCTGGGCCTGGACGAGGGCTTTGTTAGGCCTCCAAGCTGAAGAAATCCACCTATGTGGTGAGGCAGGAACTATAGATTTAGTGCAGCAACTTTGTTTAACAACTGGCGAGCATCTGGAGCTTCGCAACTACAAACGATTAACAACTTTAAATGTACAGGATAAACCATTAGGTTAGTATTACAGTGTAAACATTAAATTTAAATTTGCATAATTTTATTTATAATTATTAGGTTTATTTGTGCAATTTTCTTGTTTTATTGTCTTATTCTGGGCCAAAAGTCATTGTTTTATAGTTTGTTGTTTGTTACAGGAAGTTTGGAAAACGTCCAGCCAGGCGATTGTATAGTTTGCTTTAGTAAAAACGATATTTACACGGTGTCCCGAGGTATCGAAGCAACAGGTAAAGAAGTTGCTGTTATTTACGGTGGTCTACCACCCGGGACAAAGTTGGCACAAGCTGCAAAGTTCAATGATCCAGATAATAGCTGCAAAATAATGGTTGCTACTGATGCCATTGGTATGGGCCTCAATTTGTAAGTAAATTCCTAATTCAATCTTTGCTTTTAAATTTGTTGCTTTTCTTGAAGTAACAAGCAATCTGAGAAGCAAACAAAAAAAGAGGAGCCTTTGATTAACTAAAAAAAACGAAAAATTTAGTAAACTTTTAGAAGCTCTATCACGATCATCTGCTTGTTGCTATTTGGTCCTTTGCTAAAATAATAACTGAAGCTTCATAAAAATTAAAGTAGTGTTCTTGGTGCAAATACTTCTTATATTAGATTTATTTTTTTGCTAATTAATTATTGTTGTCGCCTAAAGCAGATTAAAATTTATTTCGAAACGTTGCTAAGAATCTGAGTTTCATTAAGGGACTTTATGAATCTTAATTTGTTCGAACGAGATTTTTATTCAAAAAGTTTGATGATTACATTTAGGTTTTAAGGCGTACATGAATAAATTATTAACTATGCATGTAGAAGCGAATAAACATTTTTTTATAACATCAAAAAAAGTATTAATTTTGTTTTAACAAACTCTTATTTGTTTTTTATTTGCAGGAGTATACGAAGAGTAATATTTTACTCTCTGATTAAACCAACAATGAATGAAAAAGGGGAAAAAGAAATGGACACCATTTCCGTTTCCTCAGCCCTACAAATTGCTGGAAGAGCCGGAAGGTAATAAATTGTATACATTTAAAAAGGGATTTAATTTTTTGAAGGATAAATTGTTTGTAAACATAAATTCATCAAATAATACCGACTAACTAAAGTAAAAGTATACTGCGAAGTAGATATTTTATTGTTAAAAAGTTAACTTGAAAAAAAAAAGAGTCGTGCCACACTGATGAGAGCATGAATGCTTAAAACAGCTGTCTATATTTCACCTATTTATGAGATAAGAATGAAATTTATCTATTTTTAACCATGTTTGTGCAAAAATTCTTTATAATTTTCTTGTAGATATGGCACCCAATGGGAAGAAGGCTTTGTCACCACCTTTAAGGGCGAAGATCTTAACACTCTTAAACATCTTTTAGCTTCCAAACCTGAACCAATCACACAAGCTGGTTTACACCCAACAGCTGATCAAATCGAACTTTACGCTTATCATTTGCCAAATTCTACTTTAAGCAATCTTATGGTAAAAAAACAACATTTAAAATTGGTTTTTGTTTGTAATGTGACTATTTTTTTAGGACATCTTTGTTAGTTTATCAACGGTTGACGATTCGTTGTACTTTATGTGTAATATTGAAGATTTTAAATTCTTAGCTGATATGATACAGCATGTGCCTTTGCCACTGAGGGCGAGATACGTTTTTTGCTGTGCTCCTATTAATAAGAAGATGCCTTTTGTTTGTACAATGTTCCTTAAAGTAAGTAAATAAAACTTTTAACATTAAAAACCGAGTTAGAAACATTTTTTGTATGTTAAAAAAAAGGTTTAAGATTAATGCTCCCATAAAGGTGATTTAGTAATTTTTTATTTGTTCCAGTTTACAAGACAATATAGTAAAAACGAACCAATAACTTTCGACTGGTTGTGCAGAAATATTGGATGGCCACTTCAACCACCAAGAACTATAATTGATTTAGTTCATTTGGAGGCTGTTTTTGACGTACTGGATTTATATTTGTGGTTAAGGTAAGCATTTTTGTAACAATGTTTTATTTTTTGGAGTCAATTGCCCTTACAATACATAAATTACAATAGAGTGCGTTCTGAAGTTTTTAGTAGGTAGATCCAGAGATAAATGTTTTTTATGAACGTTGCAGTTTATGGCTTAATAAATTAAAAAATTATTCAACAGTAGAAGCAAAGTAAATGTCTTTTAAATCTACATTTATACTTTTGTATTATATTGATATACTCTTTGCAGACAAGTGTCAAAGAGTATTACGTTTTGGTCGGACCTTCTCTAAAATTGTTAATATTTATCCTACAGCAAAAATATTTGCAAATTCTTTCGTTTTATGACCTTTTAAATTTAATTTAAAGCGTTTATGACCGTCTGTCTGTAACAAAATTTGTTACCCCAATGTAGTTCCATTAGATTTTACAAACAATTCTTGTTTTTAGAATTTTTTCGGACAGCACAATTTTTGTGGGAAAATGTAGTATTTTATGTCTAGAAACATAATTACCATGTGCGCACTCATGCGCATATTAGGTTTTTGTGCTAGAGCCCCCCATGGAACCCCCTTTAATTCGTAATACTAGATCATGATGGATCAACACCAAATTTTGCAAATGGACACCAAATAAGGTTCTAGATTTCTTTCTTTAAGATTTTATCGAACTAGTAACTCAAAAACGGTTTACATCGACTTGAAATTATATAGAAAAATCAATCTCATTTGGGGGGAGAACCCTATTGTTTTTGGAATAAATCAAACATAAATAGGGGGTAAAAAGCACTAGCAAAGTTGGATAAAATATATACTTATAAAAAAGTATTCTTTATGGATTTTTATCTTACAAAATGCATTTTACAATTATATGTCAATACCCCCACCCGTTTAGAAAAAAATCAAATTTTAACTATTTTTAATAAAATAAAAAATGCACACTGCACTATTTCTGGCAAATAATAATGTATTGTATTATTACTGCAAAGAATATTTTATGAAATGTTTACTTTTATAAAAAAAAATCAACCTTTGCAAAGAGTATCTTCTAACTCATTTACTGATCTAGCCCATTTCTTGTTAATTTATTCTTTTACAAAAAGTATAATGTTAATTAATTGTTAAATAAGAAAAAAATGTTTTTTTTTTTTCAGTTACCGCTTTACCGACCTATTCAGCGAACCTACCTTAGTAAGGGACATGCAACGTGAATTAGACGACATTATCCAACAAGGCATAGTTCAGTTAACTCGGTTGTTACGAAACTCTGAAAATGGAATAAGTTCTGGAACTTCCGCAGCGGCCAATGAAGATGAATTTGCTTTGAATCAAAAGAAACAGAACTATCTCAGGGGAGGTGAGTCTTTCAACTTTTGTTAAAGGACTCTTTTTAACGATGTTTTTTGTTATAGATACCAGAGGACCTTCGGTGGGAAGAGGTCGACTAACTGAACGACTGTTAGCGCAGGGAATTCTCACGCCAAATATGCTACAGGAATTAAAAAAGGAATGGAATAAGCCTGAACATGAAGACACGGCTAGTTCTCTTTTAGAAAAAAGTTCCCCTGACGGCAAAAAACCTAGGCGGAAACGGAAGGTAAAGTAACTGATTTTTTTGTTTAAATTTAAGAATTTATAAAGTAATGTATATACAATTTTATTTTTTAAATTGTTGTTCTTTTACCAAAACCAAAGCAATTACTTATTTTTACATTTTATTGTACCTACCTATTTTCAATGAAATACCAGTAATAAATCTCTCAAATAAAACGAATGAATTTAATTCACAAGCTTAACAGCAATGATTTATTTTTAAAGTACAGTACATATTTTAGGCTAATAAATAATCTAATTTACTTACATTAAATAATAAGGTACAAAAATAACTAAGTTTAACTTATTCAATATTGACTAGATTGGTATATTTTATCAAATTTCTATCTCGTACAACTACTTGTAAATTAATATACGGGATGCGTCTGAAGGTATCTTTTGTAAAAAAAATTAACAAGTTTTAAAACAATTAACAAAAAAATGCAATTTACGTTTTTTTAATATTCAAAGAAAAATTTTTATAAAAAGAACAGGTAATTTTTTAATATGCAATTTTTGTATTTCATTTCGGACTTCTAATCTTATAAAACTTAACCCTACTGGTTTTGGAATAGTGGCCTGGTATTGTTTGATTGACTAAAAAATGTTTTTTTTACAATAATTACATGTTAATTATTAATATTTGGTAGTAACTGTTGTGTTGTAAATATTTTTATTCATTACTTGTTTGGCTTATAAATCTTTGGATTTGTTTTTCTAACTTTATGGACACGATAATACATAATGTGTTATTTTATTTTGGTATCTTTCTAAGGCTAGAGATTCAAATTTACAGATCTTCTAATCTGTGCTCCTAGAAGCTCGTATAAGTCATCTCCGTTGAGCTCCCGTCAATTCTACTAAATAGCACATCTACATGAGGGCCCCATTGTACACTAAAACTAAATGTAGTTTTGGTAACTAGAAAAATAGGGCTCCAAACGTATTATGGTTTCATTTAAATCGGATATTTCTTGGTGTCGAAAATCTGACTTGACAAAAAACAAAAATATTTTAATGATCCAGTCAGATTTTCGATACAAAGAAGCGACCGATTTAAATGAAACCATAATACGTTTGTAGCCCTATTTTTCTAGATCTCAAAACTATGTTTAGTTTTAATTTACGATGGGGTCCTCATGCAGATGTGCTATTTAGTAGAATTGACGAAAGCTCAACGAATATAACTTGTTCGAGCTTCTAGAGCACAGAAAAAAAGATCTGTGAATTTGAATTTCTAGCCTTAACATATTCGAAATTCAATCAAGAAGTCTCGTAAACTTAAATACTAAAAAACTGTAGATGCGTTAAAGGACAAGTCTATATCTAAAGATGCATAGTTCTAATATCACAATATATTTTTATAAACAAGGAAATGTTTTCTAATAATTTTGGTATGGATTTATTTCAACAAAACAAATCATTTTAGAAAACTTAAAGATTGTCCGAAACTTTTAAAGATTTGGTAAAAATAAGTTTTTAGCCTTTGTAGTGACAAATTTTACCTACTCGATCGTAGAAAAGTTAGAATCGCTACGTAACTTTATAAAAATTGGCTTTTTACGACTACATTTGAGAGTTTGAGATAATGAAAGTTCTTTCAATTAGTCGAAAAAAGTTATGGCACGTAACTTAATTGAAATAATGTTTTCTTTTATAAAATGGTTAGACATCAAGTGATGAAAAATTATAAGTAATTTTATTTTATAATGTGCGAATGTTTAACTTGCTTTTTGGATTGTTGCTCTTTCCTTCTTTCTTACCCGACTTGGCACATATTTTAAATAACTAATTTATGCCATGACCACCTATCGAAAAAATGTGGAAACTATTAATTATTCACAAATTTTTAAACGCAAGAAATAATTTTTTAAATATTGCAAACTCATTACAATGCGGTTGCTTTACTCTGTAAACATTTTTTAAAAAATAATCCATTTCATGTATCTTGCCGCAAATTTCAGTTTAGGAAATATGATCTTTCCAACATGCAGTAAATCGGATATAATCTTTTTAAAGTAATCTTGGCATTTTTAAATTATGACACGTTTCACGAAATATCCCAGCTCTACGTTCGTCTACCTACTACATTTATGACATTCGGTTTTCCACTCACAAATCGTAAAAAGGATGGCAAAAGAGTTTTCACGAAATAGGTTTGTAGCAACTAAATTTAAAATTTCATTAAATAAAAATGTTATGAAAGCATTATTTTTCCACAGGTTGATGTAGGTAGCTTAATCAGTGAAATTTAATTTATACCACTTTTAAACTAAAACTAAAAAGGTAGACGTTATTTATCACATCAATAGAAAGCATTAATTACGTGCACTAATTTTTAATTTACTGAGATTTGTGTGGTAAATCTTTATTTTTTAAGAGCCCGTACAATCCACATTTGTTCTTTTTAACTATTTTAAATAGATGTATTTGTAGATACTTAACGCCACTTAATTCCAATTAAATTAACGCAAATTTAACGTGATCTAATTAGTGCATTTATAGATTCAGTTAATTTAACTTATTCATAGCATGCATAAACCACGCATCCATCGCTCTCCAAAACATATTATATTATACAGATTTGTCTTTATAATTTAGCTTGTTCTTTCTAACTTTTTAATATGTGGTCTAGTAGCCGATAGTTGGCGCTAGTAAGAAACGATGACAGAAACCGACTTTACACGAAATTAGTCAAATTAACGAAAATAACCTATAACGTGGCAGTTAAGTGGAGTTGATTTGATCTATAAATGAGACTTTAACTTCGTATAATTTATTTAATTTTGTTCTAATTCACGATACGTTAATTCTGAGTGGCATTAATTCACGTAAACTCTAAATCAGCCTTTAAAACAAAGGGTTTATTTCAAACAAAGCAAAACAAACATATTGTAAGATCTTGTGTAAAACCCTTTACCATTTATTTTGGTAATTTGTTTGCCTTGTAATTTGCCTTGGAAATACAGTATAAGCAACATTTTTGTCAGGTAGTTCAAAAAATAATTAGTTCCTACATTTTTTAAACTGGTGGCTTAAAAATTCAACCTTTTCTTTTCAAAACTCCACCCTAATGATGCAGCGTCCCTTGCCCAATCCCACCCCTCGACCTAGGCTGAAAATGCTTCACAGTCAACCGCCAAAAAGCTATCCGAAAATCAGGACTATAAAACGCGTAAATAAACGGATTAATCGCTGAATTAATCCAGCCCAACCACGTCAAATACATCATAATCAACTTATTCCCTGGAGTCTCTTGTAGAAAGGGAGAGAGAAGATAAAATATGAAGAACGGCAACCAGCACGCTATGAACCCCCCCATGACTATAGACAGCGTTTGCGCAGTCTTGGTTTCTCGTCTGAATGACGATACGCGCACCGCTGGTTCCAAGGTGATGCCGCGCTTCTTGGTGGAGCCGGAACGGTACACGGAGGGGGAGCGGTAGCTGTAGCTTATGGTGGGGCGGAGAGTACGGTGGTTGCTGTTGGTGTTAGTGGGGGTGGTGCACGGCTTTAGGGTGACGTCAGGGGTGTGTGATTGGTTGTTGTGGTTAATTGCGTCTGTATGACCTCTGGAAACAAAATTCATAATTCATAAAAGTACATAAACGGTGGCCTTTCCGATGGATTATTTGAAAGGCACTGACTATTTCAATCTTCAATTCTGAAAGCGTAAAATTAAATTCAGAAAATGTGAATCTCTTTCTAAAAACCGTAAAATTATTAGTGTGTCGGCATTGTAGTGTCCATGGTTTTGACGTTTTAACAATTACTTCTACTACATTTTGACATGTGGTTGCCAAAATTTCAAAACCATGGAAACTAGGATGCGATTTTGTCTTTGTTGGCTTCATATTTCGTTATCACTAATACGGTGTATTAAATTCATTGTTACTTTTTGGAATGAAAGTTTACATCTTCTAAATTGAGAGTTGAAAAGCTTCTTGAAGTTTTGAATAGAATTTAAACTTTTAAAAAGTGGCTGCAAATATTTTGGCTTAGTTCATATAAAAGAGTTCGGTCATTTTCCACAAAAATAAAGCGAAAAAATAATAATTATTTTTATGTTGAATCTTTCAAACTTTGACAGAAAGTGTCGTTTATGAACACAAATTTTTGTTACAAAATATAAATTATTTTAATCCCAAAACTGTACCTATCAACTTATTCCAGATGCAGGGTTTTTTTTTTCGAAAAATAGAGTGTGGTAAATCAAACGAAAAATTGAGAGCATTATTAGCACAACGTCCTTTTAGGAAATTAATGTTTTTTTTTAATATAATTTTTTTAAACTCCGCCCATGCATTATTTTAATGCATAACCTACCAGCAAAAATTTGGCAGGTTTTATGTGAAACATTTCCGACCTAACTTTTAAACTTTTACAACAGTAAGTTAGCATAAAGTGTGATTTAGAGTTAAATTAAATTAACTCAACGCCACTCAAAGCTACTTTACTCCACTTAACTTGACGCGATTAAATTAAGGCATTTATAGTATAAATTTACACGTTAGTTTACAACAAGCTAATTTAGTAAACGCCATCTATTGGTAAATGTTAGAATCGTCTTATTTACAGAAATTCATCTGAAATTCTTCGATTATCTTTGTAATTTTAAAAATTTGGTCTAGTAGCCGATAGATGGCTCTGATGAAGAGGCTTACTTTACATTGAATTAGCTGAAATTAACCAAAATTAAGAAATAGAACCTTAAGTAAACGTCAAGTTAAGTTAATTGGATGTGTAAATGCGATTTCATCTTTCGTATAATTTATTTCAGTCGCGATACGGTAATTATAAGTGAAGTTACGCTAATTCATCTCTAAATCATGCTTAAGACTTTCGTTATCGCCATCCTTTAAGTGGCCGAGCAATCTTATGCACTAACACTACTTACACTGAACATTTCATAATTTGTTCTTCGCATTCTGAAGATCCCCTCTCCATATCAGATTCTTCTCTGGCATGTAAAACCAAGCTTTGGTTATTCTAGAAAAACAAAAATATGAAAAAGGACCCTATTAAGAATTGTCTGCATCACAAAAACATAAAAGTATGTATTTGTAAAAGGGATTACATTTTTTAAATTTGAGTTTTCTTAATGTAAAAAGATTTGATAATAAATAAAAATTCTTGTCTGCTCTGCATTTGTATTCAGACAGCGTGGACAGTAAGATAAATCCGAATAAATAAAATAGTACTTACGACAGAATTGGAATCAATATGCGCCAATTGATCATGCCTTTGTGCAACCACACATGATATTTTTACATAAACGTACAGCATAACCGCCATTGGAATAAAGAATGACCCCATTGCTGAGTAAATTACATAACCCGTATTTTTATTATATCTACAATCCTTGTTCTTATGTCTTCCTGGTTCATACCTGAAAATAAATTTAAAACATAAAAAAGAGAACTAAACCACTACTTAATTTTAGCACTATGTCGTTTTATCTGCCTTTTAAGAACAATTCCCCTATAATTAAAGACTTTATTAAAACCTCATTTTTCCTCTTTAACATAAAAGCCAACGTTAAAGCTTTTTTTGCTTAAAATGTTTTTCGAGAAATGATAATTTGTTTCTAGAAAGTTCATGTAAAATAGATTTTATCTGCCAATGATACACTAATGGCACATTCTGTATAGCCCAAACCTAAAAATTATGCAGGATTTTTAAATTAAAAGCTATTAAATCGCAATTTTGTAGCACCCACCCTAATTTTAGTATGCAAAATTTATCACGATATCTCTGAATCCGGACAGGGTAAATAATTGCTCGACGCGAACTCTTCGACGTTTATGGACGACTGCGTAAAATTAC
This sequence comes from Cartodere bifasciata, assembly GCA_963920755.1. NCBI lineage: Eukaryota > Metazoa > Arthropoda > Insecta > Coleoptera > Latridiidae > Cartodere > Cartodere bifasciata. Next base: position 16,445,784 of record OY987196.1, on the reverse strand, counting down.
GAGACTTTCCAGTGAATGCACCCCTATAATACTAAATTACAAGAAAAGCTTGTTAAAAATTTAATGTGAGTATTTTCTTCACTATCTGTTGCTCACCAGGGTTTTTAATATTAAATACACTATAATAATAAATTGTAATAGATGTCGTGCTTTTCCCATAAACCTAAGCTAATTATTCACTGAACTTAAATGAAATAAGTTTTAGTTATAAAACCATTTGCATATTCAATGATTCTTAAAGAAGGAAATTAAAGTTTAAAATTAAGGTTTGAAGATCTTAGCTTAGAAATAATTAATATTTTATATTTAATTATTCAAAGAATTATTCACTTTATTAAAAGAGGCTTTTTTATTTAATTAAAACATTACATTAAGCTCATAATTTTTATATAAAGAAAACGAAAGGGCAAAGAACATAATTAGTTTGGTCGAAATTTTCCTAGAGCAAAGTATTATTTTGTGCGTCCGTAATAAAACAAAAAAGCTTTTAACCATCTGTTTTAATTTGGCTAAAAAGTCAAAATGGTAAATATTTATTTACTCTGGGCCATTTAATAATTTTAACCTTTTATTTACATTTTATGTAAATAAATCATTTTTTGAAAACTGAGCCTAATTAACAAATTTTCTTATTACCTAAATGAAAAGTTATAAATGATTTGCATAAAATGAAAAATTGTCAGTTGAAATCCCAGAGTGCTTTATAAATTCCCTGTTATAAATGAACGAATATTTGTTGCATAGTACCAAAAATGTCGAGGTAAATTTGAATAATTTGAAAGAAAACTCCCAGACGTTGAGACGTTCGGGAAATTGTTGTGTTTAACAAGCAAGTTTATTTATATTTGCGTATTTATCAAAAATAAAAGGATCAAAAAATGTTATGCTGGATTATTTTTTTACAAAATTAGCTAAATTTAGGAGCAACAGATTTATTAATAATTCATTATTTTATAAAGTTGGTTCAACTTAAAAATTTCAATATTATGTAACTGGGTTCTAGCTACACCATTTCAACCCTCAATTTAGAAAGTGAAAATGTAATTTAGAAGGGGTGTAAAACTAATTTTAGAAACCGTATTTTAATTCAGAAAGCGTTAAGTTAAATTCAGAACTGACAACTACTTATTTCCGCACTTTGGGGCCTCATATCTACAATTTCTAGTTGTTCTTTAAAAAAAAGATTGAAATGGTGGCGTATTTAACTTTTTAAGTTTTTAAAACATGGTACAGTATATTAAAACAAAGAGTTTTATGAGGAACATTTTTTAGTATGTGTCCAGGTTTAGAAAACGAGCCGCGCAGCAGCGAGGTTTCCAATGAATAAGTGCTAAAAAACGACTTATAACACGAGTTTCTTACTATTTTTATATTTGCTTTATTTAACTTATTATATTATAAATTTAGGTCAGACATATTGAAGCATGACATTGTAAACTTTACTTACTTAATACTGAATGAATAGGCATTTTTCAGAAAATGTAACCGTTGATATCGTTTCTTCAATTTTTCTAGTTATTCCCTATTGCAAAAAAGCTATGTCCCCCGATAGTTTTAAAAAAATTTATAAATAAAAAGTATCTTGAAAGGAGATAATTAATATTTTTGCATTTAGAAAACCAACCTAATAAAATAAAATTTTGGGTTTAATAATAAAGCTATTCAGCAATATTAAAAAACCCAATTTCAGGTTTTATAATGTGCTTATTATAGAACGCAAATATAAAAAGTATCTTATTACAGCCATCCTGTACAGTCAACCTGAAAATCTTAACTTAACAAAATACTTACCATCCAAACATAGGCGGACAAGTAATTAGCGCCGAGCTCAACCAAACTATTAAAATCATCCCTAAAGCTAAACGTTTCGACCTTCTTCGTCGGGAATAGGTCAAAGGTTGCGTAACAGCCAGGTAGCGATCCACACTTATGGCACATAGACTTAAAATAGATGCTGTGCAAACTAGAATGTCCAATGAAAGCCATAAATCACACAGGATCCAACCCAACTCCCACGAACCTGTAAAATATTTACTTGGTCATTTAGGATATTACACCGGTATTGCAGCTCGCTAATATAATGACCGGGGGCAACAACATTGTCAAAGAGAATGAATTTACTAGAGTATCAGTGCGCGAGGTTTTAAAAGGTAGAGGGCCACTCTGAAAAGTAGAGGGCGCTTCAAGCTTCAAAATTTCATGGGTAGATGTCGTTGTTTTTTTATTCTACCAAAAATTAAATCTAGTAAGTGCTCTAAACTAAACATATTATTTATGTCAAATTGACTTTATTCAAAATAATATTTAAATGGTAAAAAAACATGTTTTTATTTAAAATTAAGTGATTATTGTTAATGTTGCCTTCATTAGATGTAAAAATAACTCTAATCTGCTACAACTCTTTAAAATAAAATTAAAATTGAACCCATAAAATTCAAGACTATCAAAATACTCAGAAAAATAGTGTATTTGTGAATGAAATAAGCGGGCAGCGGTTCCTGTCCCCAAAAGAAACAGTGGATGCTTTAAATTACGACATGACGACGGCAATTACAACAAGCTTAAATAAATCAAAACTGGAGTTAACTGTTTGAATGAATGCAAAAATTCACCAATCTTGGCAAAAAATTCTTTGGAATGCAAAAAAGTAGATCTACTCAATCTGTTTGTGTTTATGCAACACTTAAATAACAAGCGCGTACGTAAACTTTGTTGTAGAAGGAAGTATCAGGAGTTTTTATTACTATTTTTTTTTATAATTGAAGTTTATTTGACATTTTTAATAAAATGTCATCTATGTACTTGGTGTAAATCAAAATAAAAATCTGTACAAAAACCTAACCTTAAAATACAATCACGAAAGAAAGCTGTAAAATTTTACAGATATCTGAAATACCGCGATTCATGAAAAAGGCCGTCATTGGCAGTCTAAGTTAATAATTTGTCTATGACATTGTGTATAATAAGTTTACCTACTTATTAGGTTGTGACGCAATACATGAAAATTTGATTGCAAACCTTAAGGGAGGAATCGATTTACCAAAGAAAAATGTGTTAATAAATCGTGAAAATAACCTACACAAGTAGATGTTAGGTGAAAGTTAAGTTTTTTAAACTTTTTGTAGTAAAGCGTAAAAAAACCTTAAAATTTAGTTTCCAAATATTTTTTTCTGATTTAATTTAAAAATGTAATGAAGTTTGTCTAATGGGTAATGCGATATTTCTTAAGGCTGTTGCAAAGGGAAATTAAAACGATAAACAACTTTATGAAAAACTGTTAAAAAATATGTTACTTCCAGCATTTTAATTATTTCTCAGGCTCGCTTTTCTTATAGGTTAATAACTAAAATAAAAATTTCCGACGCAACTTTACTAGCAAGATGAGTTAATATTAAAGCGTTTGAGGTTTTATTTTCATATATTATTTCTTGAGAAAAATCTAAAAAAGTTTAATTTTAAAGATGAGCGCACTAGTCTACTAGGTTTTTATTTATTTACTTGACGCTGTATTAATTTGAAATACCTACACGTGCAGCTTAAAGTCCATTTATACCGAATGCACTATCAAGTTTTTGCAAGAAAAAAGTAAAAATATTAAGTAAAGTGTATTTTTTAAAAACTTATTGGGGCAAGCTTGCTTTTTAGCATAGATTTAACCACCTTCTAAATTGGACCAGTGCTATATTTCGCATCTAAAACATGGGTAACGCCATCTGTTGATTTTTACCTTATCTATGATCATAGCTATTGTGTATTAACAGCAAGTGTGGTACCACCAGCGCGTGGTCAATAATTATTGATCTATTTATAAAAATCATGTCAAAGGTCTAAAATTTGCATAACTTACATACCATAAATCTACATAACCGAAAGTTAAGTGTTTGACTTATCCTAGTCTGATTTACAGTTTTATAGTTTTATTTATAACACTTTTAAACCATAACTTCAAAAATTGGGTTTGTCTTGTAAACTGAATGGCTTTTTAAGCCAATTTTAAGCAGATTCGCCTGTATTGGACGAACAAAAAAATCCTAAATCAAATTGGTCCAATTCAGGAGCCTTTTAAAATTGCATTTGCCAAATGTGCATAATAAAAAGATAATTCAAATATATTATTGTACAAACTGTAAACTAACTTAATTACTTTTCTGCTACTTTTTTTAGCTCTTTATTCAATTTTAAAGGTAGCTGGTTCAATTTAGGAGACCAGTATCCTGAATTGGACTTTTGTAAGCATTTTTTAATTTCACCAAATAAAGTACTCTTTTTTTAATAAAGACTATTAAGGTTTCTTTAATAGCAAAAGAAGGTCCATATTTTTTTATATTGTTTTGATTTTTTTAAGGAGTTTTACTGGTTAGAAATAAATTTAAACAAAAAATGTTTTAAAGACCGATGTAATGAAAATCCCCTGGTGATACTTTTTAGAACTTAGGCTGAAAAACTTTGAACAAATCATACAAGATGGCACCACTTTTTCTATTTTGGGGTTATGTCGATGTCAAATTATGTAGGTCATATACAGGATCATACACAAAATTTCTATAACGGCCGTTTCTGTTTTTGTTATTTTTTTATGCATGTACCTACCAAGAAGTTAATAAAATAAATAGTATATTATTTTCTCAACGTTTTATAAAATATCTATAAAAATTCGGTTTGTAGTTTTAGAAAAAAAAGTTGGTTTTTGAAAAAAGAATAATTTTTTTGGTTTAAATTAGTTTATTTTAAATAAAATCATACAATGTATTTAAAATATATTGTACATTTTAATTTAATGAGGAAATGCCAGCTAATGCCCGCCCTAGATGTAACGATAAATTAGTATATTGGACTGTGGACTGGACTCCATCGAACATAAGAGATATTTTTTATGCCACCATAATAACCGCGGGTAATTTTAAACAAAGCATGTGTTATTGTGCTGATCTAATTGGCTTTTATTCTCGTCAGACTTCGCTCTGATTGGACAGTAAGAGTCCTTATAAATGCGCAACCACCGTGCGCATAGTCAATTCAATGCAGTCGGATAATTTCGGACTTCGGTTTCGGTACGTACAACGAAAGATAAAAATTAACCTAAAAAGTTAATTAATAATAAAATAATAATTATCTGCAAAAATGATACCTATTTCTTGTTTTGCTTTAGTTGTTTCTTGTCTTTCTTGTATATGAGCAAAGTTCTGTTAAACCGAATTAAACTGTGTCTTTGTGAAATTCTTCTAAATAACTCGTTTAATCGTGGAATTACTGTATGGATTTTTGGTTTGTATTTGTAATTATTTATACATTACACAAGCACCACAGTGTGGACAAGCAAACAATTAGCACGGCGTAGCTTGCACAAACGTTGTCAGTCTTAGCTTCATTTAGGCTTTAAAAAATTGATAATGAGGTTTGAGGTAATTGCTCTCCTTCGTCAAAAATACCTCTTAAGTAACTCTTTATTGGCATATGCTTTTATCTTTTGACTATGATAATTTTAAGTCTAAAGGTTTTTCTTTCAATTTTTGTTAAACTAAAACAGGAAAAAAGGAATGATTTATGAAGAATTTTACGAACGAGTACTTACCTACTAGTCCTACTACAAATAGATAAATATTAAATGACCATCTCAATCATCTAAGTTACAAAAGTTTTAATTATTATGAAATTTGCAGCTGCAAATATTTAAATTTGTATGAGTTTCTAAAAATTCATTAAAATCTGACAATGTTACTTGTCAACCATCACTTTTTTTAAAATGCCGGTATAACAGAATACCTTTTTTAGTTGTCAAATTTTGATATTTTTCTTCATTTTGTGCCAGGAAGGACTAAATTATAGGTTTTGAGTAAAGTTCAAGAAGAAACGTATATCTTGCAGTCAATAATTATTATAAATAAAATGAAGAATCAGATAAGTAAGTTTCGTTTCCTAAATCTATTTCTAAATTACTAAAAACAAGCAATGAAAAGTTGTCTTGATATGCACAAAAGTAGTGTTTTTTAATTTGCTTAAATTTTTTATGATAATGCATTGTGATGTAATTTAAAAATAGCTTACCCCATTCTTTAATCTATTTTCTTACTAATTATAACATTTGTTGCTCAAAATACTTCCTCATATTCTTTAAACTCATAATTTAAAAAGTGCTGTTTTTCCTGAAATTTAGGCAGGCAACATTACATATTTCACAGAAAAAGACAAATTTATTTTGTTTCTATGCTTACGACATCGGTCTTTAATTAAGCAAACACTCTTACAAAATTGGAAAGAAATGAAAAATCTGCAATCAAATTTTAAACAACAGCTGAAAAATAAAAATACTGTAATCTAATGTAGCTCTTTATAACAAACCTTAAATTAATTTTCCATAAAAAATAAGATCTATTTAATACATAAAAATATAGCTTTTGTATGAAATAGACACAAAAAATGACTTACCCATAAGTGCGTACGCCACAGCCAATGGCATAACACAAGTACCAACCAACCAATCAGCGATCGCCAACGACATCACAAAACAATTAGTAACAGTTCTCAGCCGCCTTGTAGTAATAATAGCAAGAATAACAAGCGTGTTTCCCGCGATAACTACAAGAATGACTGCACTCAGGATAGTGGCCATGACCACTGTTTGACCCGACGTTCCACCTTGTGTGTAGTTCGCATTTTCTGTAATATTGTCATCGAATAGAAGGGTTACAAACGGGCTGATTTTGAAGCTAGTGATTGTGGGTTCCTCTACTGTGAGGTTTGATGTCGGCATTCCTTTTCATATCTGAAATCAAGAAGGCTTTGAATTGGTATGTAATGCTCGCCCGGCGCATTCGCCATATTCGAGGCAGAATGCTTGTCCGGCGCATTCGCCATATTTTAGATGAAAAGATCACGAGCAATGTGTAGAATAATTCGTAATTTCTGCTAAGTTTCTTGTAATAATTTAAACAGAAGATTGGACTTCTACCTATTCCATCTGATCTCATGATATTTGATATTTTTTTGTCTAATATAATATTTTTGGAATGATGTTAATCAGCTAATATTTCATTCTATTTTGTAATATTTTTATAAAAAGCACTTTTCTAGCATAAAGTTTTTTGAAATCTTACTCATTAATTATATTTTTCTAGGCCAAATTAAATGCAAAGACAAGTAGGGATTTGGATGTACTTTTTAAAATAAAACGGCTTAAAATGTTTGCTTAGATTTTAATCCCAATGGAAAAGATTAAAGGGAGATTGCACAAATCTCCCTCTATTGATTTATTTTTGAAATAAACAAAAAAACCTCAAACAAATCATAAAAGATGGCACCACAGTTTACTAAAAAAAATGAAACTTCTGTCAACTTTTTATTTCTTGGGTTATGACTTTGTCAAAAGACGTCAAAATATATAGGTCATATACAGGGTTGTACACAAAAATTGGTCATATTAAATTTTACTTTTTTGTATAAAAACTACAAGGTATAGGTCAAAAAAGAAAACAACTTTTTTTTAAGGAATTTATTATCTATTTTTCATAAAATTAAGTATCTTACCTATTTGTTGAGTATCGAAACCAAATTTTTATTAAAAAAACTAACATTTTTAAAATACCTAAAATTGCAAAAAATTACTCGATTCAAAATTAAAATTAATTTTGGTTCTTCTGTCGATGCAAATTAAATAATCCTACCAAAACATGTTGTTGGTAATTTCTCTACAGAAATGAGAAAATAACGTTGGTCACTCCATTTTATTTCTATTTCGGGAAACCGGGGTATCACTGTAAAGTAAAGATGGATAAGGGGTTATTCCAATGACGCAATTTCATTTCTAACTCTAAGTTTATGGGCCACTTACAGTGAATCCCAGGACGTACCAGCATTCTTTGGGGTCCGCCCGCGAGATTCCCATTTTTTCTGTCATTTGGTGGCCACAACCGATTGGGGGCACTTCCGCGCAGCGGGCCTTGCTGGTTGCGCTGAGGTACGGCGTCGCTGGTGAAACCGGCTTTGGCAGCTGGCGATGTTGTTGTCTTGTGATCGGGTTTATCCGCTCTGCTCAGTATGCTCGGTGCGCAACCACTACTTCGACTAGTAGAGAGGAAGCATTAAGCAATGGCCGACTGTGGTGTCTAGTCAAGTTCGTATTTTTAAAATAGAATAATATAAATCTGAAATATAATGCCAAAAATATTTTAGCTGCATTTATTCGCGTATTTGTCTTTATTTTTTGATGATGAGATTCTTTACAAACGAGTGAAATGTGTGGAAAGGGAACAAACGAAATAAAATTAAAATTGATCTGGACTCGCCAGTTTAATAAAATTACAAACGTTTTTTTCTGCTTGCAAACCAGTAGGCATCTGTATTTGGTATTTACAAAATGTCTTTAAAAAGTGGCCCTCCAGTGTAGTGTTAATCAATGAATTTGTAGAATGTAGGATTAAAGTGTGAGGTTATGTTTACGGACAATGTTTTTTCTTTTGTGGCATTTTTTTTGGAAAATATTTGTATTTACAAAAATGAGCATTTTTAGAAACTTTAAGAAAATGATTGTGAAATTGCAGTAAGTACCTTCCTCTGTCCCTATGTTTTAACATTTCTAATTTGGTTAAAGGACACCTTGAGTGTTGGTTGTATTTAAAGTTGAAAGTAACTTACTTTTTAGGCCTTTTCCGTTTTTTCTCATTCCACCAATATTGCAACTTCTTATTTTTTGTATTTTTCTTTCGAGAATGGTACACTGGCCGGGATTTGTTCTTTCCTATTTTAAATACTTAGCTAAAATATAAAATTTTTAAATGAGGTTTTAGGTTAATTATACCTTTACTTACCTTGTACAAAATAGGATTAACCGAGGGATTAACTAAACAAACACCAATAATAACTTATAAAAAGATTTCGGAGTTTCTATCAAAAAATTCTTTACGAATATTTTAAAACTGACGTTTGTCCATTTTTTTTAATATCGGTAATGCAGGGGTCGACAATTTTTTCGTTTTTAAATTTTTTTGACATTTTTAAGCATTGCAAATTCGTTTTATGGACATTGAGTTTATTTGAATTATAAACATCTATCATGCAGTAAATAATTATTCTACATTAAATGAAGAACAATATGAGTGATTTTGGGTTCGTAAATCAATCTAAAAAGTGCTGAATAAAGTGATTAAAAAAGAGCTACAAATGGTCAAAAAAAAGTGATTTTTAATTTACTAAATTTGGTATTTTAGTGCATTTTAATACATATTTTAAACCACTCATATTGTTTATTGATCTTTTCTCTTGGGGGTAAGTACCTTTTTTATTCCGAAATCTTTCTTATATTCCCAATGTCCATAAAACAGAAAGGGTTGTTTTTGTTGAAATTTAGGCAACCAACATTACCGCGCAATCTCCCGTTAAGGTGGGACAGAACGAAATGCACAGAAAAAGATGGTGATCATCCAAAAACAAATCTGTGTAAAAACAGTTAAATTTGGCAGCCTAGTTATATAGTTACCTATTGTACCTATTACCTATAATTTTTAAAACGAAAAGTCATCGAAATAATTCAACGATAAAAAGTCAAAACGTTCGGATCTTATTACTTTGTTTGCTGTTTAATCTGTTAAGTTCTATTTTGCCTCATTTTTATTGTCATTATACTCGTCGTTATATTAGAACAATCGTTTTAGGTGTTTATAATTTTTATATCATGTTTTATTTCAAAAATGGACCCCAGGATATAAAAATTTTTGAACAAAAAAAAATAGTTTTTTCTAGGTTTATTAAACTGGATACACATAGTGGCACGGGTGCGCATAAAGCAAGCCGAAATTGCATGGGCCATGGATGGGACGAGGCAAGTTTTCTTACCTTGTGTAACCGATTATCATAGGCATGCGTGCGGTCTCGGTTTTCCTTTATGCGCATACGTGTATGTGCTCCTTATGCTCAGACGTATACCCAGAAATGCTGAAAATGCTTAGAAATGGGCCCCAGACTCAGCAATTTGTAACCAAAACTATTAAAACTAAAATATGTCTTGAAAACAATTCAGGCACTTCTTAGACTGTTTGCATTTTATGTTTTTCGAAGCGCTAAGGAAGTAATGTGAATAGGGGTTCTGGAATGGTTTCTTCGTTAAAAACAGGCACCCGAGCAAGTGCCTCAAAATCAGAGTTTTCAAAAATTATGAAGGTCTAGGACAAAGGGCAAGGCATGTCTAAGCAGGATGTTTAAAAGACAATGCTTGAACGTAAAGCCTTTCTTCTTAATGTCCTTTTGAAGATTTCTCCATGCTGATACAATTTTCTCTAAACATTTCTCACTACTCAGTAGGTACCTACCTATAGTTCATTTTTTTTATAGAGAGAAACTCCGACCACACGATAAATGTGTTTTTTGGGTTGCCTATTAGGGGTTTGTTCAGTAATTTTCCTCTTTTTTGTTGTATTTTCGAACAAAGCTCAAAATCTAACGTTTGTCAAAACTGAAAGATTTAAACAAATCTGTCACAAAAAACTAAAATTCAAAACAAATTTAATGTTTATGTCCATATACACCTATTTCTTAATGAGTAACAAGTTGTTAAAGTGTCTTGTGTGTTGGGTAACGGTTGGGGATACCATAGAGGCCATAAAGAGGATTCTCAATCATATAATTATATATAAACGTAAATTGAGAAGCCAAAAAGCACCCTTTTAATTCAATGCAATTGTGCCACACCGATTCATACTGCAGCAGGATATTTTGGCCATTTTGCAGAAACATCAGACAGCAAAATAAGCAGCTTTAAGAACAAACCATTTTGGAAATAAAACAATTTGAGTGTAGCGCAAAAAATATTTAACTTGCAGTGAAAGACTTTTTAGAATATTTGCAAATTATAATATTAGATTCCCAAAGATTGTACATAAAATAAATAATTGTTTAGTGGCACAACTTAGAAGAATCGGTGGATTATTGTAAACTATTCAAACGGCAAACTTATAAAATTGCAGAACAGATAAGCTCCGTTTAAGCACTATTAAAACAGCGTCATCCGCAAAAATCACCACTTATTAAAACCCCGCTTGTGACGCATAATGTATACAAAATTTGTGTTTTGCGAAGGGAGTTTAGTTTAGATCCTGAGAGTTTTCGCATAAACAAATTCTGCAGTTCATGGTTTAAATTCCAGTCCCCCTTTCGGTCCCATGCTCTTAATTTATTTAAATCATTCTTAAAGCAGGATCTTCCGAAGCAGCCTAGCTATTAAACACAGGTTTACAATGCACAATCCTCATTAACAGCAATTCCAGAAAAATAATCTTTTTGGTAAAGAGGATTTAAAATTTGTTTATGGTGTTATAAAACTAACATTTTTTTTTATCAGAATTTTAACTGGCATGTTGACGTGACAAGATATTGACATTTAAAAAAAATTCAACTTTTCAACTTTTGTTTTGATTGTTATAGTGACACTATAGAAGTTGACGTTAAGCATAACCAAAGTTTTTTTATGCCAAAAAAAACATATGTTTTGCTGCGGCCATTTTGAATTTTTCTAGTGTAAATTCACGGAGCATGCAACAAATCAGAGTAACTAATTTTTTTAAGGTAAAGGTAAAAAATTCTCTCTATAAAAAAAATATACTATAGTAGATTTTCGCACAAAAGATATGGTGCAAATATCATCTTTGTGAAGATTTTCTTTAATTTTAATACATAAATCAGTAACAACAATTTTTTAAATCGTATATTTGGGTTATGTATGGTACAAAATATTGACACACGACGGTTGACACATATATGACAATTAATTACGAGATCTACCTAATGAATGTTGCCATATCAGTTTCATAGGTAGTGTTTTTTAACATTATTTTCTTAGTAATTCTTCAGGAAGGCTGGTCACTCCCAATTTTTATTATTCTAAGATGTTTTAGAGACTTGTAAAAATATTATATTAGTTTTTAAAAAAAGTTCCTTGGAGGATTCTATTAAAAAACCCGTGTGTAAGTCTTAGTTTATTGCGAGCTGTTCGCTGCCGCATTCTAGAGCGATTTTCGGTACTTTTTAAGTACGCGCAGCACTTAAAGGAAGTCGGCGACCTCCAATGTTTTTACGGAAATCGATGTATTATGGTGTTTGGTACATTATCACTAAATATAAAAAAAATTCATAGGAGCTGAGTTAATTACAGTCCTACCTTAAGGATTTATAGGACATCTTATGTTATTATACTCTTCGCAGACAAAGTCGAAGAGTATAATGCGATTGGTCGGACCTTCTCTAAAAATTTTTATAATCGTTCTAGAGCAAAAATGCAGATTTGTTCGTTTCATGACTTTTTAAGACTTTTATTCTTTGTCCGTCTGTCTGTAACGAAATTTGTGACCACCATAACTCAAGAACGGTTTATCGGATTAACTTGAGATTAACCACAAAAATCAATCCCATTTAGAGAAAGAGCCCTATTGTTTTCGGAAAAAATGAAGTTATAAATAGAGGGTTAAAAACACCCCCAAAGTAGAAAAAAATTCATATTTTCGTTAATATCAATTTTACGAAAAAAAATATTCCTAATTTAAAATAGTAATTTTTTTGTATTCCCACCCGTTTACAAAAAAAAATAAATTTTACGTTGTTTTCAATAAAATAAAAAATGCACCTTTTTAATCATCTACTGCGAAGAGTATAATATAGAATGTGTAACAATTATAAAAAAATAGTCATAAAAAATAAGCTATCTGCGAAGTTTAATTTTTTAAATGATCTATCCCACTCACTGATCTAACCCGCTCTTGTTTTCTATATTTTACCGTGGGGCGTGGGTCCCACAAAATGCGTACGAGCTCATAATTTTCTACAGAATAAACATTTTAGGAGTTGTCGAAGGAGACTTTTAGCCTTCTTTTACATGCATTTACAAAAATGTATGACTTCCAGTTACAGTACAAAACTAATGTTATTTCCGCTACATACATTTTGGTAAAAGCAAAAGTAAATACAGAAGCCTAAAAGTCTCCTAAAACAAACCCTAAAATTTCAATTGTGTACAAAATATTCCCAGAAAGTTAAAGGCTCGTGCGCTTTTCACTTGAACACGGTATATTTAAATACAGTAACATTATCAGTAATTTTACAGGAATTAACTTACGATGCAGAATTAAGGTAACACTTTTTTATTTTGAGTTTAATTCTTTCCCCAAATTTAAGTAGGGTCTAAAATCAAGTGTTATATTATTAAGAAGTCTGCAGAAAGCAAAATTCTGCTTTAAAAAGTCATAAAACCTTAAGCATATTTTAAGTTCAAAGTTTGGAAGTAAACAATTTTAGGAAGGTATTTTTCTTATTCATAGTAAAAAATAAGTATCAGTGGTTTAAGTTTTATTATACAGGGTGTTACCAAATAACTAGGAAAAAATTCAGTGGTAAATTCCTAATTAAATTGCTTTTAGGAAGAAAAGTTCATATAAACATATGTCCTAAAATCCTAGTTATTTGGAAACACCCTGCATAAAATACGAATTAGGTTAACTTATAATGTGGTTTTTCTACTCTGGGAAAATGCAACTTAGCGTCTGACACTTTCCAACACTAAAAAAGTTAAAATGTCGGTGCAAATGGGCTCAAGACAGTTATTTTTCAATGACAATTTGCACCAAAATTTTAAGTGTCCTTTAAGGTTTTAAGCATAGTGACATTTTAAAATATTCCAAAATATACATTTGAGACACCTTTTTTTTAAATTATGATCTGCCTGACATATTTGCATTGCATCTAAATAAACATTTTATATACATATACTTATATCTAGGTATGTCAGAAACAGTTTAGGAATTTCAAATTTCAAATTCAAAAAAGCCACCTCTCAAAATATCCGTGGGTATAAACTTTAAAATAAAAGTACAGTCTCTCTGATTTTTTACATTTCAACGTGTTTCTTTCACCATTAAAAATGTGGTCACGTTTTTACAACATTAAAACCTACAGCTTTATAAAATGATGCATGGTCCACTTTTTTTCTTATCGTAACAATTTTGAATGCAAACTGAGTTTTATTCACAGAAAAAGAAAAGGTAAAAGTTTTCTACCTCGTTTTCCACAAAAGTCTTGAATAAAATAATGTAGATTTGACACCACTTTTTCGTAGCCTATGTATAAAAACTTTTTAAAATGAATCCTATGTTTGTGTTGGAGAAGTTTTTAAATAAATGATCTTTTAATTCACTCTGAATAAATGCCATGGATTCTACGCGTCAATCTAATTTTAATTGACATCGAATCTAAATCTATAGCGGTATCAATCATTTTTTGTAAAAAAAGTTTTTTCATTAGCCTTTTATAAAAGTTAGATTTGTTTTTGAAAAAGTTTTTACATGCGACAAAATTTGTAAAAGAAATAAAAATAAGGCCATAAAGGTGTAAGATTGGCGGTGTGGGTATAAAAATAAGGTAAATTACCTTAAATTGATTAACAATATATTTTTTTTTAGTTTTTCAATTTTGTAATTTAATTAAGATTTTTGTAGTAATTCTACATAAATAGTTTATTACTATAACCTTAGTTATATTGTGCTTATGAAACTTTTTGTACATTGCATTTATAGTGCTGCAGTTTATAGGGCATTAAACTAGAAGTTTCCATTTTCATAAACAAAAATTTAATAGAGATACCATAATAAAATGCATTTTACAGAACTTTCTGTTTTCTGAGAAGAATCTAAATAATAAATAAAGAAGTGAAAATGTGTGTAAAACTATTTTATACATTTTAAATGAGTGCCTTTATTATCCAGAATTTTAAGAGTTTTTAGATTAGTTTAGGAGCTTGCAGTAAAATCTAAAAGGTTACGTATGTTTTCGGAAACGAAGAATAGATAACATTTTATATGTTCTGTGGCTTGCAATAAATGTTTGATGTCAAAAATCTACAGAGTGTCCAAAAAATGGCGCATAAACGCGATGGTACGTTGTTGGGGCATGTCCAGGGAGCCCCAGAAAATTGTTAGAAAAAATCTATCCCAAATACTCTCGGAGATAGAAGGCCCTAAAGTACGAATCTTTATACGCTTATATCTTCAAGATGACAGCACATATTAACGAAAGAAATGGCTAAATACAAAGGCACAATCTATCTTAAATTATTTTACCATTGTTTATCCTTTAAATTGTCAAATTACATTTTTAGAATCAATTTAATTTTACAAAAATTTTATGAAATGAAGCTGACAACAATGTCAATATGATCCAATGCAAAAATGTATGCTCAAGAATGTAGATGAGTTTTTCAAATGTATTTTAGAAACTGTGTTGCCGAACTTATGCAAATTTGTTCGCATTTTGCTCGATGAATACAACAAATGGATTCTTTTGAAAATCCTTTAGGGATCCCTGAGAATGACCCATTTTTTGTACACCCTGTAGAAACACTCAAAAACAAGCAGCCTGGCGCATTCGCCATTTTGCAAATTTATATCACTTTCTACATTTTAATGGAAAATACAATTTTATCTAAGTAATGCGTATTATCTTTAGTAAGATGCAGCTAATTTCGTAAAGTTATATTTGTTAGTTTTTATGTCGTATAATGTAGGGATCTTTAAATGTTATGATGTTACATGCTATAAAGTAAACATAAAGTTACTTACACTTGGGTTACACTTAAAACAAAAAGACCCAATTAGGTCAAGGGTGTATACAATTAACTAGGTATGCAATTATGCAGAGTTTGTAACAAGAGTGCACATGACATTTTATAGGACGTCTCAGAATAATATGTAAGAAAAAAAGTTACATCAAGGAAAGTTAATTTTTATCAAAATATTATTGTGGTATCATTTTTATGGAGACAAACTTTGCAGACGGCTTTTCTATAAAGAAAACAAACCGTTAATAAGAAAATTCTTTTTTTGATTAGGTACGATAAAAAGAAACAACTTTGTTTAAAAGAAATTTGCTTCTTGTAAATAACACACATTACAGTTTTTGTTTTGTTTATTTTAATTTAACTAAAACTAAAAGAAACACCCTGTTATTGATTTTTTCGTTATAAGTTTATTCATTTTTTAAAAGTGATATACCCTGTATGTAACTTGACAAGATTTTATGTGATAAATGAACGAGATATTTTATTTCGTTAAACAAACTTTGTTATCGTGATTAAGTATAACTCAAAGAATCAAGACAAGCACTAATTTGAAGACACAAAGATTTGCATTTTGCAAATGAAGACGATTTTACAACTGTTTTTATTCAAAGCCATAAATGGTCTAGATTTACATAGCTTATATCGAGGGCTCCAACGATTACTCTTCTAACTCAAAATGACCACTTTTCAGGAGAGCGAAAAAACAAATATAATGAGAGTTTTTTGTAAATTTTTTAAAAACTATTACATTTTTTAGCGCAGTTTTTTGAATAAAGTATCTTAGGACTACAACAAATTATTTTTTAACAAAAAAAGTTACTAGGAACCCTTAATTGTTTAAATAATTAACTTATGTTACTTAACGGTCAATTTTTTTTATTGTAACATAAGTTGGAATGTTATAAGTCCCATGCAAAATATTATAACTCAACATAAATTTATATGATTTAGACGTAAACTAGCATATCAAAAATTGTTCTGTATGTTACTGTGGTAAAATATAGTAACTCAACATACAGTGATATACTTAAGATGTAAAGTAGTATATCTATACAATTGTTTTGTATATTACTGTCGTAAAGTAGTATAACTAACGAAATAAAACAATACAAATCCAGACGTAAAGTATTCTAACTAAACTTACAATACTATAGGGCTAAATTAATTTTCTTTTTATGAGGCAATAACATTAGTATAACTTTAGTTATTTTTTTATTTGAGTCGTATAATATTATAACTTGAGATAGAATATATTATAAAATATATATATTAGCTATTTAAAATAGTTTACCACCCAAGTTTATCAATTATCTTGAGTTATAATTAATAACGCGTAAAAGTGTGCTCCTAACTTAACATAGCATTGTTTTTTTGTGAAATCTTACCAAGTTATTTTAAAAAACGTTTAGTTCCTACGTGTTTATTATTGGTCAGAATGATTTCATATTAGGAGAGGTGATGCAGGGAAGCAAGGGGAATCTTTTGTACTATAAGACGTAAAGTAGTGTAACTCGAGTTACAATAGTAATCGTTGGAACCCTCGATATATTTGACTGCTCTCTGGGCTTTAAATTTAAACCTTTGTTGTTATTTTGTGTTGAAAGTAATAAATGCATTTTGTATTTTTTTGAATACCTAAAAACAACCAAATGGGGATTTTTTTATCTGAATCAAAAAATGTACTTTTAGAGATGATGTGCCATTGTAGACTTATATTAAACGCGATTCTCTATTTAAAAAGGTTGCTTGAAGCAAATCCGCTAGTGCCGGGATTCTGATTTCAATGGAGAGTTTATACAGCGTCTTTACCCCAACTTCTTTCCCCTTTACCTCATAGTCTTTACCTCCGAGTTCACCTAATTGAAAATTATGGTTTATACAACTCTAGCTCTTACCTCTAAGTTGGATCAAGATACATAACCTTCCTAGTAATATGTTTTTACTCCTCGCATAATTTGTTGCTTAAATTGACCTATAATCACTATTTCACCCATTTTTATTTCAAAAACTTATAACAGATATAAGCAGTTTGTTTATTTTGACATTTTTAAGGTTAGGATACATGGCCAACTTTATGCAGGCCCACGCATTTTACACCTGCATCTACCTCGCGGTTCTTTTTAGATTGTTAACATATTGTTTAGTATCCGTCAGACGTCAGAAAACTATTGTCTAAAACGTCAAAAAAATACTGCGAGGTAAATGAAGGTCAAGGTGTAAAGTGCGTCGGCCTATAATAACGTTGGTCCCGTTAGAATAACATATTTTATTAGCCCAGGTAGTTCAAATGTTAAATACGTAGTTTAAATGTTGATTGCGTAGTTCAAATGTTACTGCAAAGAAATCTTACCTTTTAGTCTGTAACCTAACCATAAAAGATAAAATAGTTGAGGTAAAGACTATGAGAGACGGAGGTAAAGATTTTCTGTTTGAACGCCAAATGATATTTACACATATTTATTTTAGAAGACTATGAGGTAAAGGGGAAAGAAGTTGGGGTAAAGAAGTTGTGTAAACCGCGCATTAAGCGGCGCACTATGCACCATGCAAAAGTTAGAGTATCGGTTCGCTTAAGTCACGTCAGGATTTGGGCACTGGGCAATAAAATACCTACTGTGTTTTATTAGTGATGGATGTGCCTATAGGTACGTTCTGAAGTTTTAATCTGCGTTTTAAACTTTTCTCATATTGGGTCCTAATGCGCTCTTTTGCTTCCATAACTCAGTAAACTATTGAAAACATTTTATACTGGCTTTCCACTCAGTTAAAGCCACCCTTTTTTGATTTATGAATTATATTGCTTTTCGTTGGGATGCACACAAATAACGCAGTTGGCGGTATGAATTATTTTATTAGAAATCGCTCAAAAGCTAAAAACAATGCTTTTGTAAACAAATCGATGTATTTTGATATATTTTTCATTGTTGTTTATTTACATCGGCCTAATTCTGGATGTTTGTTAAACAATATAGCAGTAATGCCTCTCGGGCAGCTTATTGCGGATTGTAGCAAAATTAAGGCAAAAGAATCTAGGGTAACTATATCAAGAAAAAAAAATAATTTCCCAAGAAATAATATTTTATACCTACATGTGTCCAAAAATTGGCGCATAAACGCGATTTTAGGTCATGCCTAGGGATTCTTAAAAAATTGTTTAAAAAATCCATCTGTTAGGTATATTCATTTTCGAAAATGCGAACAAAGTTGCATAAATTCGGCAACACAGTCAAGGAAAATACATCTAAAAATCCTATCTAAGACTCATGTCTTGATCATACACTTTTGCATTAGATTTTATTATCATTGTTGTCAACTTTATTTTTGTATGATTAATTTTTTTTAATTAAACAAATCTAATTCGACCATTTAAAAGATAAAAAAATGATTAAATGGTTTAAGATGGACTGTAACTTTGTATTAAACGATTTTTTCGTTAATATGTGCTGTAATCTTCAAGGTATACCTAAGCGCACTTCGACACCTCATATCTCCAAGGGTAAATGATGGATTTTTTTAACATTTTTCCAAGGATTTCTAGACATGCCCAAATAACGTCCACTTATGTACCAATTTTTGGACATCCTGTATGTAATTTCAGAACATAGTTTTCATGATTATGAAATTTTAAAAACCTTATTTGTCGTCTTTATTTACAACCATAAAATAAAAATAAATAATTCAGTTAGACAACAACAGCTTCTATTACCATTTTAAGATGATTATTTTAAAATTCTTCTCTATGTTGCCATCAATTTAAAACGTAATTCCTACTAGGCTCTGAAGCATTTTAAGGCTATCCCATCAGTTTTAAAAATAATCCCTAGAATCATCCGATTCAGCAACACATTCTTTACACTGAAGTAACACAGGATTTAAAAATCATTGTTGGAAAGCTTCTTGTAGAAAATGTAAAAACGCAGCCATGTAAAAAATCTTTTATTCCTTTTGTCGCTCGTACGTAAAAATAAAAAAGTCAAATGAGATTGGCAAAATATAAAAAAATACATTAGGGATAACCTGCAATTTTACTGGTTTAAAGGTAAATCCATTTTAAATAACTATCCCATTTTTTTACCATGGATTTTAACGATTTAAAAAAATGTCTGACCAAGTTATTAGTACACGGTCTGACTTGTCTGCAAAGAGTATCATTTAATTCTATTTTTTTTACCACTAATTAATTTATCTTTCTTTTTATCGCAAAGAAATTATGTGGTTGTAAAAATAAATATATGTTTTTGTTCTGTTTTATTTGTAAGTAATTTATTAATGAACTTTTGCGAGTCGTAATATATTTTCTAATTTAAGTTGTTTTTCTAAGTTTGTGAGTACAATAATTGGAGTTTTAAAAAGAAATGAGCTTACAAAAAAGTTTTATCTATGTATGAATAAACACTGAAAAATGCTCAAAATAGTTTGAAAACTTTTCCAATCATCTTAAAGATTTTTTCTTTGGAATGTAAAGATAAGATAAATCGCCACGTAAATAAAATAAATAGAACTTGGAAAATAATATAAAACATAATTTTTCTTCATAGGTACATCTTTTGTTATTGAATTCTGTAACTTTAGCCGTGTTACGTTATGATGTCCATTCGCTTCATAAAAAGATAAAAGTCAAAAGGGTCCTTGCTCTAAATCCGTGACGAGACTTACAAAACTTCCGATTTTTTACTGTGGACAAAATTGCAACCGGACACAACCCTTTTTTATATCCTATAATTCCAATATTTTATTTTTTTGTCTAAACAAATAGAAAATAAATTTTTGTACATATAATTTAGCAATTTTTAGTTAATATGATTAAAAATATGTCATACAGGATGTACAAAAATTGACATATAAACGCGAAAAATTGGATTTTTTTTGTCTCAATAGTGTATTGTTGCCTTAGTGCGCCTATTTTTTGACAGCTTGATGTATGTTAGAATCTATGCTATCCCCTATCCAATCTGATTGTGTATGTTTATTATAACAATGTTTTTAGCCACTCATTGCTAAGACATAGTGCTTTAATTATATACTGAAAACGCTTTGGTTAAAAGACAAACAACAAAGGTTGATTATTCGAGACTTTGACAAATGAACGGTTTGTATGTAAATCCCTGCAGAAAATCACACGTATGTAATGTCTCATTTGATTAAGCATAATTGACACTGAAGCATCTACCATTGGACTTTATCTAGGAAATGGTGATATACTTTTTAAAAGTTTAAATTGTAACTAAGTGTTCAAAAATTGGCGCATAAATGCGACGGTGACGGTTCGTTATTGGGGCATGTCTATAGAGATCCTTAGAAAAGTGCTAAAAATTTTTTTAACAATTATCCAGGAATCTCTAGGCATGCCTTAACAACTTGCCATCGGGTTTATGCGCCAATTTTTGGACACTCTGTATTTTCTGCATCTGGGGGGATATTTTTAACAAATTTTTATAAAAAGATCAATGGTAATTTTTCATTCTTGTAAAATTATTTGTTTTATTAACTTACGTGAAATCCATTCTATAGGGTCAATAATCCACTTCACATCACTTTTAATTATTATTACGTACTAAATTCCTGTAATAAACAATATTACCGTCGTTTTTGTGACAAGTTTATTGAAGCTATTACGACATCTTTATTATAAAATAAAACATAAAACTGACCACAAAACTGCACCCTTCAATAACCGCAACAAGTTTGTTATTAAAGAAACATGAAACAATTAATTCCTAGGCATACATGACTTGTTAAACTATATTTTAATTGAAAACACGACATGTGTAGGTAATTTAATATAATAAATTAGTAACTAATACTGGTAGAATTTCAAGTTTAGTGCAATGTTATGTAAATGTTTTTACTGACGGTTGACTGGTTGCGTTATACTAATATTTCTGGGATCTAATAATAAATGATTATGATTTAATAATCGGTGTTATTTATTCGAGAAAGGATGCCGGTACTTAAAGATAAATAGGTAGCTTCAAAAATTATTAGGACATAACAGCTTCATACCAACTAACTAATAGTTACAGGTCGGATAACCAAAGAAGGCAAAAGTTAATTTAATATTATGTTTTTTGTTTTTTGAAAAAAAGTCTTATCGTGTCATACTCAAGGATGGCCAGACAGATTCTTTTTAAAGGTTTTTAACGTGTATTCTGTTACACTAACTAAACTGCCCGAACAAAGTCCCAACTTTTTGTTAAAATTAGAATTACATTTGTTTAGTTCGAAGTTTCGTTTTAAAAAGTCCTTCTTTGGTAAGTTTTGGATGATCCTTTGATCTGTTAGTGTAAGTGACGTTTTACGGATGTAGTTAATGATTACGTCCGGTCCAAAAAAGTTAATCCTTGAATTAATCTTAATTAGTAAAGTTTGTGTACATGTCTTTTTATTTATTGTCATTCAACTGCAGGTTCCGTTTCCTGACCAATTTAAAAAGTTTAGGAAGTTGATTTGACTGATTTAGATCGAACGTTCTTTGTCCAAATTTTTTTAAACTTCTTCAATTAATTTCCCTAACTCTACATTACTGCGGCGCATTAAGTTTCTTAGCATGATAAATATGGTATTTTGATACAAGGAACTTAACTTTAAATAATAATTCAACATACACCAAATAAGTTTACATATCCTGTTAATCCTGTTAATTAATTACTGCGACGTATTTCAAGCCAATTTATACAAGGAAATTAGAAACATGGACTCAGGAAAACGTACACCACGAGAATTAAGCACCTATCTATGAGAAATTCATGTAAAATAAATTAAATTATGAGAAAAATATGAAATACTAACCAATGCCCAGCCCTTGGTGTGGATATACATTTTCTAGTGATGAAGTTTTAATTTATTATATACGCAAATAAAATAGGTACGTGTACATGTAAAGGAAAACCGATGAAACGGAAAAGTAGAACTTCCAAAGCATTCTGGGTATTAATTATTATAAAAGGCTTTATTTTGTAATTTTTATTTAAAATGAGACAGTTTCCTTCTACCGAAAATGCGTGGTCCCCAAACTAAAATGTTTTTTCTTCTTAAATGTATAATTGGTTAAACTTTTACATGAACTAATATAAAGTTAAAAAAGTCATTTTCTAAGCTTTTAAAGACGAAGGAACAACAAGCATTCGAAAATAAACTGAAGCATTTAATTAAATTGTGTTGTTTAGTCGAATTTTAAGAAAGCGTTAGCTTAAATTGAATTTTGTGAGTACTTTTTCGCTTCTTTATATTTGAAAGTCTATGTCTTGTAGATTATTTTTAACATGTACACTCCATTTTTATAAGAAGCACAACAAGGCACTAGAACAGAGCTAAACCTATTTTCAGAATTTCTTAAACCAGGTCTTCTTTAACAGCTCTAGATTTAAAAACTACCAGGAATTCATAAAAGGAATTCATAAAAAACTTAAGCACTACTCATATTTTTAGATGGCATATTCTTTTTGCAGCCTTTGCAAAAAAGAGTTTAGTAAGAATCAAGATATATGTTTCAGACTTTTTGTAGTCACATAATTTATGTGAATTGATATCGCTGATCTTCATCAGTATCAAAGTGATTTATATTACAAATATCTACAAGTAATACTTGGATTTAGAATTTATATGCTTGAATAGGGTGGGGAACTAAGTAATGGATCTGCAATAAATGTATTTGAAGATAGGAAATCTGGTCATTGCTCAGTGGGTTTATAAGAGATAATTTTAATTATCAATTATCAAAGCACAAGTTTACATATTCTAAAGGTCCATCAATCAGCGTTTGAATATAGAATTTTGCCAATTTAGAAGCACTATTTTTCTACATTTTAAGTTGCCAAAATTCTGTATTGAAACGCTTATTGATGAATCTTTAGAATTTGCAGAGATAAGGTATATAATATATATATATAAGATTATATATACCTTATCTCTGAGAATTTGTCAACTTGTAATATGTTTATTTATGTTGCTGGTAAGCATAGTTTTTAATTAAAATTAACTCTTGTACACCCACTGCATGGCAATGACCAGAAAGTGTTGCTTTTTGTTGATTTTAAGCAAACAACATTACATAACCACAGTTTGTATGCTTCGCGACATTCCTCATTAAAAGTTAATTTATTTGAAAATTCTTTTTTATGGGTTTCATAATATTTATGTTTTGTATTGGACAAAAAAGAATACGCACGTTCAACTGCAAAGCAATATTGTTAAATAAATAAGTAATGCATATGTTTTCCAAGAACACAAAGTTCTTGTTAGATAAATCATTTCAGCAATTTACGAACGTTTATTTGGTAAACAGAACTGCTTATGCTTTAGTTATACTTGGTAGTAATCATATCCGAATGCATAATATTTTGAATTTTCGTTTAACAGTTTTCTTTGCCAAGTATAAATGGTAATATTAAGAGTAAATATATCCATATTACAAATTTGAATTTTTGATTACAATTTTGCTTTAAGGTTAACGTCTCAAACATCTTGATGCACAAACACATTTAGATATTTGAAGCAATAACCGTAAAAGTTAAGTTGTTAATGTTTATTTTGATTACGTATAAAAATTAGGCAGCTATAGTTAAACGGAGGTATATACATTTTAAATAAAAATGTGCATTTAACTAAATATATGTAGATATATAAGAATATATATATTTTTCAGGAATAAAAGAAATTTTTATATTTCTACCTACAGGAGCGATTTGACTGGCAGGTTTGTGAACAATTTTAATTTTCTTGAAGAAAATGGCGAATGCGCCGGGTTAACTACTCCAACTAAAATTATGCTTTTTTAGTTTTTGAGTACAAGGAAGTCTTTATTATTTTGAATTGCATAAATGACAATGCAAGCTTTATTGGGTTACTAACATTTCAGAGTATTATCTCGGGTATTCTATATTGACATATATAGCTACTTTTCATAAATCGATAAAACTTCAATTATTGAGGCACTTAATATCTGTACAAAAAAATAGTGACAGTGTTGTTACCTAAATTTCCCATGGGTGTAAGTTTGAAAAAGATCATAATCCAATCATTTCTACAAAATGTCTATTTGGTGAGGTACGAATACCTATATTGCGGTACAAATATATCCAATTTAAATTCTAGGGAAATAATTATCATTTTAAAGCCACGATATATATACAGCAAATGTAATGCAGTAATTTATTTACCTACCTATCTACACCTATTCAAACTATGTAAAATATACATCAAAGTAAGTTTAAAAGCAATAAAAATCTATCAGAATAATTAATTCGTTGATTAAATTCTGCAATTCTGTAAAAATAGTATAGTTACAGAAATGTAGAACTGTTGTTGCTAGAAAAGTTTAAAAAATAGAGGACCAAAAAAAGACTTTTTGGAGAGTAAAATTAATTTTTGAGAAACCCTAAACGTATAATAAAGATTAAAGAGGATTTTGAAAGGATAGTTTTGCCTCACAATTTATGCAGAAAAAAATTATGGCAACCAAAAAAGTTTGTAAAATTACAACGTTGGAAAACACCTTTTTCAGGCTTTTTCCTGTCTAGTTTTTGCATATATTCCACTGATGTCCTGTTTTCCCTGTAATGATTATGGACACCTAGATAAATGGTGTAAAAACAAGAACCAAAATGTAATTAAAGCGCTCAACCTTATCCTTATTTATTTTAAACAAAAGACACTTTTGAAAAGGCATTGAAATGTCAACAAGGTTGTTTTATTTTCACGTTCGTTTAAATATCAACGACATAGCTAGTCATTTCATTTTCAATTACATAGTTCACTGATCCTTGCACTTTCTATTTTACTTACTACACAATGCAAGCCACAATTTATAATTAAATTCCCAGTTAGACAGACTAAAAATGTACAATTATTACAGATAATCGCTATACCGCGGCTTGGTAGTTTCAAGATAGAAACATGGAGTTAGAAATTGGTTATTTGTATTTTTACCCCAGTTTTGTCCAATAGCTAGTAGTACAGTCAATCCGTATGTGGACATCGACAAAATTCCTGGTAGGACCGCCTTTTTTATATGATGTAAATGGATGTCCAAAGAGTAAAACCCCAAATTGACGTATACCTATTGCAGAAACGGAGTTATGGCCCCCCAAAGAGCCCCCTCTAATTTACCACGGTGGAACTGCACCAAATTTTGCAAATAGATGTCAATTAAGGTTTTAAAAAGATTTTTTTAAAATAAAAATTTCTAAAAAAATTCCTTTACCCCCTAAATAGCCCCCAAAGAGTAATAACCAATCATGTTGGATTTACACCAAATTTTGCAGATAGATGCATAATAAGATGCTTAAAAATATTTCCTGATAACTTTTTTTCAAAAAATTATTCCTTTGCTCCATAACGAAGGGGACTTTTAAGGGGGGCATTTAATTTTTTTTCTATTAAAGTTATTAATAAATATTTTTTAGCATTTCATTTTACATCTATCTGCAAAATTTGGTGTAAATCCAACGTGATTGGTTATTACTCTTTGGGAGCTATTTAGGGGGTGAAGGAACTTTTTTAGAGATTTTTTTTTGTAAAAATCTTTTTAAAATCTTATTTGACATCTATTTGCAAAATTTGGTGCACTTCCACCGTGATAAATTAAAGGGGGCCCTTTGGGGGGCCATAACTCCGTTTCTGCAATACGTAGATATACGCCAATTTGGGGTTTTACTGTTTGGACATCCAGTTTCATCATATAAAAAAGGCGGTTCTACCAGGAATTTTGTCGATGTACCATCATTATTTAGGACAGATTGACTGTACATTCCAGAAGTTTCTTTAACATTTAAATGACTTTGTGACTTGTGTATATGACAAAAGGCCTATTGCGTCTTGTTTATAAGGTTAAAAAATAAAGAAAACGGCTGCTGCAGTCCAAAAATTGGCGGAAAAACGTGATTGTACGTTGTTGAGGTGAAAGCTAATATTCCTGAAAAAATGTTTCAAAAAATCTACCACTAACTCCTAATCATTGGGGAAAATACGGACAACACTGGCAAACTGTATTTTATTTGGTTGATTTTATGTGTACATACACTGGCTTTCAAAAGTCTTGCACCCCCCCTTTAAAAACTTTCGCGTTTGCCTGACTGAAATTAAATTTTCTTTAAAACAAACTATAAAGCCTTGGTGATATAATACACAAGATAGAAAAGCGTTTAATTAATTTTCTTCAATGGTACCAAGCGTTTAAAAAAAAAGTGTAAAATTCCTGAAAATTGAAGAAGTGTAAAAATTAAAAATAAAGCAAACACGGGATTATTAGTGAGTTGTATTAATACTCTTTGTTCTAAATGATGCATTCAAATGGTTGCGCATACTTCTAACGGGGCTATTAACAACTTCTAGGGGTGCATTCGCCATTTTCTCGCAACGCAACTGTCTCTGTCTGCTTTTTAGCGTTTTTTTTTCGGGTTTTTTTTGCGGAAAACTTTTTTAGAGATAAAATCTCACTATGTCCAAAAGAATTCAGGTTCGATTAGCTGTCAGGCCAGTCACATCACTTCCTGTGGGAATATTTCGACACGTTTCATACGACGCAGAGTCCCTTTGCCACCCATAAATGCAAAATTTTGAAAAGAAATAATATGAGAAGGATACATTAGGGAACAGACAAAAGTCTCTTTGTAAACTTGACCATCGATATTGCCAGGACTATGAATCGGAGCAAACTTTTTGTAAAACATTATACCACTCCAAAACATTTCAGTATCCGTATGATATGGGGCAACTTTAATTTAAGTATTCAATCGATGGTTTCTTTTTGCACCTTGCAAAACTCTTTAACTTACCAATAAAAATCAATTTTTTTTACCCACGAAGCATCCCGCTTAATTTTTTCTCTGACCAATGAAAACGGATTTGCA
The DNA here is from genome assembly GCA_963920755.1 of Cartodere bifasciata. Lineage (NCBI taxonomy): Eukaryota > Metazoa > Arthropoda > Insecta > Coleoptera > Latridiidae > Cartodere > Cartodere bifasciata. The sequence continues at coordinate 16,418,346 of OY987196.1, read as the reverse complement.
TATAATGTTATGTTAACATAATACCCCTACACTAGGAGTTCATAAAAAAAAATCCGAAATTTTGCTTTTAAGGGCGACAATGGGAATCCGCGTCTTATTAAACGTGTCGAAATATTCCCACAGGGAGTGATGTGACTGGCCTGCCAGCTAATCGAACCTGAATTCTTTTGGACATAGTGGGATTTTATCTCTAAACAAGTTTTCCGCAAAAAAAAACTCGAAAAAAGACGCTAAAAAGCAGCCATGGGCTAATTGTTGCGTTGCGAGAAAATGGCGAATGCACCCCTAGAAGTTGTATTAACAACTTCTCTGGGGCTATTAAGCCCCGTTAGAAGTATGCGAAACCATTTGAATGCATCATTTAGAACAAGGAGTACTAATACCACTCACTAATAATCCCGTGTTTGCTTTATTTTTAATTTTTACACTTCTTCAATTTTCAGGAATTTTACACTTTTTTCTTAAACGCTTGGTACCATTAAAGAAAATTAATTAAACGCTTTTATATCTTGTGTATTATATCACCAAGGCTTTAAAGTTTATTTTAAAGAAAATTTAATTTCTGTCAGGCAAACGCGAAAGTTTTTAAAGGGGGGGTGCAAGACTTTTGAAAGCCAGTGTATTTTTTTTACCGACGCCGTTTGATTTTATTCAATGGCAGGAAGTTTTCGCTCTAATTTTTGGAACAATTAAACTTTTGCTTTAGTAATATAACAAAATCGATTAAAAAACTGCCTCAATTCACCACTTTAATGAGGGTAGCGATCTCGCGGGATTCACAGCTCAAAGAAATCAAAGGTGCCAACTGCTGCGAACGCTTCCAAACGTAATGATCATCAAAAACTTTCTATCATCAACTGTTGTCAGTATTGCAAACTAGGGAGTTTTTTTGACGACCATTATGTGCAGGCAATTCTCTTTGTTTTTAACGTTAATAAAAAGTTGATGCTGATATAAATAGATGCCATAAATACAATGGTATATTATTTAAAGAAGGTTCCACAAATAAAAGGACATAAAAATTAAAAAATGTCCACTTTAATATTTGTAGAATAATTTTTAAATAAAAACATTTTTATTATGTAGAATAACAATTCATAAAATTTTGTTAAATAAAAATAATCCTGTAGGATGTAATCAGCTTTGTTTTGATCTAAGCGCTTTAAGCTAAATGAAAGAAAAACTAGATTTCATTTTAACCCATTTATATGTCTATTTTTGGATTGTTATACTTGGCTTGCATTATTCCATAAAATACAAACATTTATTGTTGCATAGGAACAATACATAAAACTGTGTTAGATCTCTATCAAATAATTAAAGAGAAGAACATTTTACAAAGTTATAATAGCGTACTGTTTGCAAAAAAAATGTAAATTCATTAATAATTAACAGAACGTTCGTGCCAATGGTCAGTTTTCAATCCATAACATCCATTTTAATAGCTTATAACGACGGTAGTTGATATGACTTTAAACAATAACGATTAATTAATATAGGTACCTATTTTAAAAAAGTACTGCATGAAATGACAATTTACGATCATCTACGTACTATCGTGGACATGAAATTTAAAACAATTTTTTATCAGCCACCTTTGATTTTTTCAATTTTACTCTCGTGTGAATGGGGTTTTTTATGTCAGTTTTGGAATGATATTTTGACAACAAATGCGTCAAATGTATTTTGTTAAAATAAATAATGTAAAATGTGCTGCCGGCGAGAAAAATGGTAAAAAGATATTTCCCTTTTTAAATAATTTTGTTTTAGGATAACAATAAGGTTATAATCCTCGCAAAACATCAGAGAAATGTTTCTTGTTAATGTCCACTTGGCATAAAACTTGAGATGTTTAAGCCACTATTTTTACCATATTTACAATGCAAAAATTGATCGTTTTAAATTTCATGTCCACGATAGTACAAATTGTCAGAAAACTTTTATTGTAATTTTTGTATTTTTTTTAATGTTTATCCAAGAGATGGCGTCTTGAATAAAAGGCCTTAAAGAAATAATTTGGATCCCATATTTGCTTGTTTATAGGCGTTAGAGCTGGGGTAACAAAATTAATTAAATTAGAACTGATTGCTTCAAAATAAAAATTTAATTAAATATTTAATTAATAGGCCTACGCAATTATATAACGACTTAATTTTAATAAAGTTTATTCATTATTGTCTTGTTTCCAAAGTAAGACTTTAAATCATAAACAATAAAGTTGTAAAATTTCATGGTAAATTTTAGAAAGAGATCTTTTTAGATGAGTTTGACAAAATGAAAATCCCGAGAAAATTCTTAGAAACAGTCTTGGAGTAAAAAGGATTTAAAAGATATTATATTTCAAACAGAGACAATTTAGAAAGCTGCTTATAATACTGAAGGAGCTTAAACCAGTGGCGTAGCTACCAGTGTGCAAGGGTGTTCAAGAACACGGGCCCGAGACGGCAGGGGGCCCGCAGGGCCCCTAGGTTTTTTTTTAGATTACTTTTTTTTTATCTTAATTTTAGTTTTTTCAATTTTTTTTATTTTAAAATATTTTATTTACAAAACTCTAATTTCAAATATAAGCCTGAATGGATTTAAAATGTTCCTACACTACCTTACTTACTTATATAGCCAGTTTCTATTATTCTATTTTAGCTTTAATTGCACTATGATAGATGGCGTTCGGGTTTCAATCTCTCAGTCGGCTTAGTTGGAAACTGAAGAGTGAAATGACAAAGTTTGTGCGGCCATCTTTTCCTTGTTAATTAACAATTTCCGATCCTGCGCAAATATAACCTCTCTTTTTTATTTTAAACATTTATTATTTGAATCTTTGAAATACTTATTTTTAAGATTGACTAAAAGCATTTACTTACTTTTATTACTAAATATTTTGGGTATGTATTAATTTTACTTAAAAAGCTTTTCTTTAAAGGCCGGTTTGGTTTTTTAATTGAAATTTAAATGATTGCATTTGTGCCACTGTGCAAATTTTCTAAAATATCAGTAAGTATAATAAAGTATACTCGTGAGTCGTGATGACATTTATTGTTTTTAATTCAATTAAAAAACTGAAACGTCGAACATACTTATACTTATACATGGTGGTACTTTGTTTAAATAGAGTGGACCAAATCAATTAAATTAAATTTCACCAAATTTCAAGCAATTTTTCCGAAGTAATTACTGCCGTCTTGTTATTTTTAACTCTTCCAGTTACATCGGCATGTGCGGAGAGGTCGTTTTCAAAACTAAAAATCATAAAAAATTGTCTAAGATCCACCCAAAAACGAAGAAAGGCTAAGTGATTTAGCCATCCTTTCTATCGAAGCAGAGGAGGCCGCTAAGTTGGATCTTAGACAACTAATAATAAAATTTGCATCAGCAAAAGCAAGAAAGAAGAATTTTGTTTAAATGGTAAAACGACCTCTCCTCACTTGTTGATGTACTATCGTGGACATGGAATTTAAAACGATTTTTTATTAGCCACCTTTGATTTATTAAATTTTACTCTATTGTGAATGGGTTTTTTTATGTCAGTTTTAAATTGTTATTTTGACAACAAATGCGTCAAATGTATTTTATTAAAATAAATTATGTAAAATGTGCTGCTGTCGAGAAAAATAGTAAAAAGATATTTCCTTTTTTTAATAATTTTGTTTTAGGATAACAATAAGGCTCTAATCTTCTAGAGTGCCTTGATAATTTTGACAGTTATTGTCGCCTTATAGAGTGACGACATGCATCATTCTTTCTCTGTCATACAGATAACGTCATTAACGTTATAGCCAAAGTGACAACAATTACAACTTACAATCACAATTAATGACGTTATCTGTATGACAGAGAAGGAATGATGCATGTCGTCACTCTATAAGGGGACAATAACTGTCAAAATTATCAAGGCACTCTATAATCTTCGTAAAACATCAGAGAAATGTTTCTTGTTAATATCCACTTCGCATAAAACTAAAGCCACTATTTTGACCATATTTACAATGCAAAAATTGATCGTTTTAAATTCCATGTCCACGATAGAATCTTTTCTCTTTATGTTCATGTGTTCTTATATTCTGGTCAAATAATATAGTTTATTTTAAAGAAAGATGTTTTTAGTTGAAACAGAAATGTTGTATTGTTGTAGTGTTAATGTAATTGTTATTTAAAAAATAAATAATATAAATATATAAAGCAAATACTTTTTAAATTTCCAATCTTTACACAAAACAAAAATAATTTCGTAAAAAATAAGTAAGGTTTAAAAATTTAATTTATTTTTACCAATTAGGGGCCCAATCCTTAGCTTGCACACAGGCCCATAATTTGTAGCTACGCCACTGGCTTAAACTCCATGGGACAGGGTTTATAAACCAAATCTGAGGTGATTTTTTACCACACCTTTAAAGTTTTAAGTAGTCATATATGTCATAAAAATATGGAAAAATATTTCAATTTAAAAACCAGTTTTGCTTTTCCATGCTGCAAAAAATAACTAATCTATACATTATTTATTCTACAACTTCGGAACTTTGATAACGCTAACACCTTTTAAATCGGTTTATTCAAGCACAAATCATTTTCAATAACTGTCCTATTCAAAATAAATTGCATATAACATACGTTCCCTCATGCCCATCTCTTAGGAATGTCCGATAAATGTCTGGATAAAAGAGGATTACTCTGGAAAATCATTGAATTTGGTGAAGCATAACTGGCGGACACTGGTGCCACGACAGTTTAGCAGTCACACAAATAATTCAGCGACCTATTCGCGTTAGGGTCTGATAACTAAGCCCGTTATGTGAAATTGGTGGCGTTAGTAAGTTTGTGAAGGTGCAATTTTGGCACATAAAATATAAATACCTATATTAAGGCGAAGAGAGTTAGTAAAAAACATAGTTAAATTTACAAAATGCAAACAAATAAGTGTTTGGAGTTGGTGTGGTTGCCACAAAAAAAAAACCTTAAATTTGAAAAATTAGATCACGATGAATCTGCACTAAATTTTAAAAAGATTTTTTAAAAAGGATTTTTCTAAAAATGGCCCCGAAAAGTAATATTTGATCATATTGGATGGAATAGATGCAAAAAAGGCGTCTAAAAAACATTATAGTTTAGATAACATGTCTATACCACTTTAATGGGAAGAAGGATTTTTTTCAGGAAAAAAAGTAATAAATAGAATCTAATTTTGTATCTGTTTAAAAATTCAACATTATAAGTAGTTATCTATGGCAGTACTCTTCGGCATCGGCAGCCATTTAGGGGGAGAATAGATTTTTTTAGAGGAATAACTTAAAAAAATTTGGTGCAAATCCATTGTAATTCGTGATCTAATGTTACAAATTAATGGGGGCATTTTTGCGGACTACCATGTCAACCCTAAACTTTTATTTGTGTACATTTTGTGGATTAAGCTTCCTGAATAGATTATCTAAGACATACCGAGTGTCAAAAAATTGGCACATAAGCGCGATGGAACATTGTTGTGGCACTCCTAGGGATTCCAGGAATTGTTAAAAAAAATTATCTGTTATATTTATTAAGAAGAAAGCTGCATAAATTTGGCAACACAGTCTAGAAAAATACATTTAAAAATTTCATCTATGAGTCTTGATCATACACCTTTGCATTAGATGTTATCGATATTGTTGTTGTTAGGTACATTTCATGAAAATTTTGTAAAATTAAATTGATTATAAAAATGTAATTTGACCATTTAAAAAATAAACAAATGGTTTAAAATAGACTAGTTTTGTGCTAAAGAATTTTTGTAACATTTTTCTAGGGATCTCTAGAAATGCCCCAATAACGCACCTTTTGTGCCAATTTGTTTTATCCATAGAAATAGAATGACTAGAAATGAATTGCTTATAATCATAACATTATCAGTGTGTGGGTCCAAGATCTAAAAGGCTAGCATAGGGAAGTTCCATTGAAAACGTTTGTTTATTTACGTCCACTTACTCATTAGTCCATATTATTGAAGTTTAACAGCAACCACTAGCTATTTGTTTAGAGAAAAGACTGTATTTTAGTTAACGTGTTTATTGTACTCAAGAATGTTGCAAGTTGGATTCCCATAGACTATATATATAAGATAGATTCTCTGTGACATAAACATACGGGTCACAGATCTAATATAAAGTAGAACTACTAAACTAATTCTAACACATATAACTTACATTGGGTAAACAAAAAGATCTTGGCCCCAAACAATGAATTTTTATACATTCTCTATTGTAACTATGAAATATCTTTGGTTTTACCCTGTATATTTTTTGTAAGAATTGCTATTTTTTTGTTAAAAATTTTGTCCTATAGGCATGCATAATCAAGAAGTATAGTTTCTTTTTCTGCCAACATCACAAAACTATCTGTGCTTCCTAATGCCTGGCCTGGAAGCAATCGAGGTATCTCTGAGTTTCCAGATGATTTTGCATTCCAAAACGTTAGATGAATGTTTGTTTGATATGAGTACCGACAGATTCCGATTAGTTTTGTTTGTAGTATAATTAAATAGACTTCATAATATGAAGATTAAAGGGAGGGTTGGAGAGTTACGCGGATTGTTTTGCACAAATGCGGTGTTTCGTAGATGAGCTGATGACGGTGCAGATTTCATAATCATAAAGATGTGTTTCATCAGTATTTCATGAAGTTGTTGAACTGTTGACGAAGTTTGCTGATGTTAAATTGACTTACTTAACAGCAATTAGCAGAGATTATACCTCTATCAAACAGTAGACAGTATTATCTAACATTATTTTAAAATGGCATTTTGAGTTTGATTTGATCGAGGATATTTTATTTAAAAATCATGTTAATAAATTTGTGAAATACATTTCCAGTCACATATTTTTTTTTTAAACTTTAATCAAGAACTAAAAAATACTATGTATAATTATTTACCTAACCATTTTTTTTTGTTAAAATTAAAGAGATTAAATATATTTACAATAGAGAAAAGGTATACAAATTCATTTTTTGGGTTCAAGGGTTTTTGTTTACCCAATGTAAGGTTTATATGGACTAATGAGTCAGTGGACGTGAATAAAAAAACGATTTCAATGGAACCGACCGATGCTGGCATCTTCGATCTTGATCTTGGACCCACACACTGAAATGTTATGATTATAAGCAATTCATTTCTATTTATTTTATTTCTATAATTGAAATATACAAGTATCTTAGTTTCAAGGTTATGCATTAACTGATACGTGATTCTGATGAGCCCCAATAGGGCGAAACAGCTACAATCACTTCAGGTTTGGTGGGTGCATACCCTTTAAAAATAAAGAAGAACTTCTTTTATAACTTTGGCTGTTTCGCCTAGGATTGGAAGTGAATCTTAAATTTCACCATTTTATAATCAATTTAATTTCACAAATTTTTTTGAAATGAACTGACAACAATCATAGGTACTACAATGTCAATAAAATAAAATCGAAGTCAAAAATGTATGATCAAGAATTTATTAAGTGAATTTTTAAAATGCATTCACAATCAGTGTTGCCGAACATGTGCAAATTTGTTTTTTTTTTCCTTCGTGAATATAACAAGATTTTTAAATACGTTTTTCTAGAGATCCCTGAGAATGTCAGAACAACGTACCCTCAATTTCACATAAAAGAGGTACACTGTCAAAATTTGTCTAAGTAAATTGGGCAACAATTTCTTAATTTCTGGTTATTTCTTCATTGTATTCATAAAAAATGGCAAAGCAACGATACAACCATCATAAATATGATTGAATTATTGCCAACTTAAGGCCAAATTTACTTAGACAAACTTTGACAAATATTGACAGTATACCTCTTTTTTGTGAAATCGATGTATCATAGCGTTTATGCGTCAAATTTTGGACCCCCCGTACAGTACACAAAATTTAAAAATAATAAATTGAATGGAGAGAATATTTATCTATAAGATTTTCAGTGGCAATGATCCTTTTTCTTTATCCTTTTAATAATTTAAATTGATTGGGTTTTATTATTACGTCATTTTAGATACCTACCTACCGACCTAGATGTAAAATAAAATAGTAGAGACCTATACGTTGTATAATGTTCCGTTCAAAACAAAACCTACCTATCTAACTAAAGCCTGCACCTCTTTTAATTTAATTAGCAAAATGTTTGTTTAGTGTAATAATCTATACCACATTTCATTAAAATAACATGATGAAGATTGAAAAATAAAAAACAAACTACCTACCAACATTAATAATAATTTTAATTTAATATTCTTGATCGTAAAATATTATCTACGTCTTTTTTAAATGCATTAACAGTAATTTTTAATGAATTATTGTATAGAAAGCTAGGTAAAGTAATTCGTGTTATCTTTAGCAATTTTTATAACGCAAAAATAATTAAAAAAGGAATTGTCAGGTGTGGGGTTCGAACCCACGCTCCCTTTCGAGAACCAGAGCTTAAATCTGGCGCCTTAGACCGCTCGGCCAACCTGACTTGTGTACTACGTGGTTGCGACTCGCTAGAGTTTCTACACGCCTGCGTTTTTATCACAGGCTATCAACCTAACTACCTACTTACGTTGTATTGCGACCGGCGACCTTGATCTTTAATGCACAATTACACAAGGCGTTTTCTTTAAATAATTCGTCACTGGAAGGATTGTTTTATGTTTTTAATGTAGATTAGTTTTAATTTAAAATTAGGTATCTGCAACCTGCCTCAAATACCTAAGGTCCGAAATTGAAGTTTTAGCACTTTTAGCCTAGAACTTCTGGCTAGGATTAGGTGGGTAGGTACTTAGTCCTACTTGATCAATAGTATGACTTATTTTATTCCTTATTAATTGTTAAAAGAAAAGAACTTTAGAAAACTTTACAATTTGTAACATTTTTAACTGCAGATACCTAAAATGACCAACCAACTTGCCTACGAATCTCGATATTAAAAACTTAAAAAGAAAAATAAAGAAAAAAAGATATAAAAATATTCACAGTGTTCACTACTCAAATTAGTGGTATACAAGTGGTGAAAACTTGAAAAATATAAATTTAAAAGAATACTTACAGTAAACTTCTTCGTTCTTCCACTAAGTATTTCGAGTAACTTCTTCATATTTTTTTATTTTAAATATGAAAATGTTGATGTTGACTTAAAAGACGACTACCTAACAGAACTACGTTTTAACCCATACAAAAAATTCCTTTCTTTATCTAAGTTCTCCAAAAAAGGTAAGTTAAATATTAAAATATTGCAATGTATAGCCATAGACTAAATACATGTATAGCATACTAACTGACCATAGTCTTTTACCCTTTGCACTTTTATTTCTATTTATTATACTCTTCGCAAGACAAGGTCCGAAGAGTATATTGCAATCGATCAAAAAATCCTAAAATCGTCAATTTTCATCGTAGAGCAAAAATTCTTGCAGGTTCGTGTTTTTCATGACTTTTTAAGATTTTCATTTTTTGTCCGTCCGTCGGTCGGTATGTCGGTATGCCGGTATGTCGGTCGGTCTGTGGGATGTCACGTTTCTTGTAAACACGCTATCTTAAGAACCAAACCTCCAATCCAATTCAAATTTTAAGGAAAAATCGATCCCTATAAGAGGAAGAACCCTATTGTTTTTGACAAGAATCCAAGTACCATAAAGCCCCCTTTTCGGGCCCCCAAATGAAAAAAAAACCGTAGCTCGACTATTATTAAATTTACATAAAAATTATTCGACATAAAATATAGACAATTTAATTTTTCACAGAAAAGTATTCCTTAGTTTTTTTGTCCGACCCCCCAATTACCCCCCAGCACAAAAAAACCTCCTACCTCCGTTATTATTCAATCTACAAAAAAAATATTTTTTATACAATTAATAATAATTTAATTTTCCATTTAAAATGTTCGTTAATTTTTCGTAAAATTAGCCATTACGGTTAAAAAAACAAAAACTAAAAGATTTCAGTACCAAAAAACTAAGTCCAAAACGCGTCACGCGTCTGTCAAGAAGCCCATGCCAAAAACCGTAGCTCGACTATTATTAAATTTACATAAAAATTATTCGACATAAAATATAGACAATTTAATTTTTCAGAGAAAAGTATTCCTTAGTTTTTTTGTCCGACCCCCCAATTACCCCCCAGCACAAAAAAACCTCCTACCTCCGTTATTATTCAATCTACAAAAAAAATATTTTTTATACAATTAATAATAATTTAATTTTCCATTTAAAATGTTCGTTAATTTTTCGTAAAATTAGCCATTACGGTTAAAAAAACAAAAACTAAAAGATTTCAGTACCAAAAAACTAAGTCCAAAACGCGTCACGCGTCTGTCAAGAAGCCCATGCCAAAAATATTTCAAACAAAGAAACAAAGCCAGCTGTCAGAACAAATAACCTCAAATATCTTAAACGTCAGAACTGACGTTTATCCTCTTCGTTAACTGAATTCTTGGTGTTTTCTGTTAATAGTTTGCACTCTTCGCAGATTTTATTTACATAAATCTTTTTTCTATAAGAAACTATTAATTATCCTATAATCATTTTCTTGCGAAGAGTATACCATAGAATGTGCAGCAATTATATATAAAATTGATTTAGATTTGATTTACAAAATATAAACCTACACTTCTACCGATTCCGAATTCTACCCGAGCTACTTATTTGCGAAGAGTAACTTCTACGCGTTTCGACTTCTACCCATTCTAGTTTTATCTTTTATCGTTAGGTTTTAAACTTCTAGTTTTTGAACTACTCTGGCTGTCAAACTATCTTAACGGTGTCCTTTTAAAGTTACGACTTAAACTAACCTTTAACTTTTAAGTTTTTAAATGAAAGTGACTAGTGAGTGAAATAAATAAAAGAATACTCATATAGATTTGGTTAAATTTGCCTTTTTGTCTCAACTTCAAGGTATAAGGTAAGCCTAAGTCTTAGCAGCTATTTTTCGATTAGGTTATGTACCGGGGCGGATTTTGAGCAAAGGACCCGGTCAGAAATGTCTGTCGAGGGTTCAGTATTTTGATTTTAAAACTCAAAATTTTTCTAAACTCTTTCCGCTGGGTTTGAATCGAGGGCCCACAGAGCAAAAGGCCCAGTTAGAATTTTCTGACCAACCTGACCGCAAAATCCGCCCCTGGAGGTACCTACAAGGTAAATAAATGGGAAAAGAAGTCGAGGTATGTAGAAGTTGCATAAAACTCCTTATCACTCCAATTTTGATTTACACATGATTTAACCACATCCGAGACCACACCTATCTATATTTTTTAAATTAAGTTTCCGAACTAAGTATATAGTATTGTCTGATGTCTCAGATTTCTGATAATAACATAGGACGTGACAAATGCATTGCCAACAATAATAATTACCATCACTATCAAGTAGAAGTAATTAGCCTAATACCCATATGTCCCTTAACATGTTCTGTTACATCGCAATTCGCAATATAACTTTAGGAGTCATCTTATCATAGTCATCTCACTATACAGAGCACATTTAAGTTTTGGCATTAAATCTTCCATGGAGGAACACTTTGTGAGAAAATTAATGCGTATACCTATAGGTACTTTCTTGGAATAAATTGCGCTACTTGAGAGCTGCTGCAGAATGCCACAGTTTGCATTATTCGAAAATCTAGCCTTTAAAGTTAACTACAGCTGCTCGAATAATAAGCCAAAGCATCCATTATTGAATCTTTTAAAGGGACTTTTTTGTGTTTTATTAATGTCTTGTCTTGTTTACCAACACTGCATTTTAATTAGGATTTAAATCTTTTCTTCTTTTTTGCAAGAAGTGCAAGAACAAAATAACAAATAATTTAATTTTTGCAATCAATAAGCATTATATACAGGATGTTCGTAAATTGGGAGGTGGTTTGGTTGGGGCATGCCTATTTTACGATCTCTAATCATTTATTTCCAAGATCTGGAAAACATTAAATGTATTGTAAAATAATATCTACAATAATTTGCGTGACACATGGTTTTTTGTCGGTGGTGACACATCAAAATAAATGTGATTTTATTTTATATTTATGACAACTAGATTATAAAAAGGATGACAATGATTTAAAATGCATATTGATACAATAATTCCATACCGAATAAATGCAAATCTGCATAAATTCTTTACACGTTCATCACGTATACAGGGTGTCCAAAAAATGCCGCATAAACGCGATGGTACGCTCTTAGAGCATTCTCAGGGATCCCTAAAAAATTGTCAAAAAAAATCCATCTGTTATATTCATCGAGAAAAATGCGAACAAAGTTGCATAAATTCGGCAACACAGTCTAGGAAAATACATCTAATAATCCCATCTATAAGTCTAAAAATCCCATTTATGAGTCTTGATCATACACTTTTGCACTAGATTTTATTGACGTTGTTGTCAGCTTCATTTCATAAAAATTTTGTAAAATTAAATTGATTATAAAAATGTAATTCGACCATTTAATAAATAAACAAATGGTGGAATGGTTTAAGATAGACTGTGGCTTTGTATTAAACCATTTGTATCGTTAATATGTGCTGTTATATTCAAGATATAAGCGTTTAAAGTTTCGCACTTTGGGGCAACATATTTACGAGGGTATATGAGATAGATTTTTTTTAACAATTTTCTGGGACTCCCCAGACATGCCCCAACAACGCACCATCGCGTTTATGCGCCATTTTTTGGACACCCTGTAGTGTGACAGTTTGACAAAAATACACACTAAAACCTAATTAAATTATCCAGATAAAAACAATTTTAATAGGTGCTTAGCGTCATAATTCGAATTGAAATTTAAATTGAAGGAATGAAATGCACGTTTATTCATAGGTAGGTGGGTAAATTAATTTAAATTGATTTTTACAATCTTCAGCTTGCAGCTACGTGCATTGTAGCTTAAATGATTTCCTAATTTTTTAATGAAATCCGCAAACATTGCAATTTCTTCCATAGTTTTCCATTTATCTTTTTCTTGGACTAGTTATTATCTACCTAAAAATTTAACGGATTAAAGGGTAACGTCGCAAAGCATAGAAACTGTGGTTATGTAATGTTGGTTGCCTAAAATTAACAAAAATCAGCACTTTCTGGTCATTGCTCAGTGGATTGATAAGAGTTAATTTTAATTAAAAATTGTGCTTACCATCAGCAACATAAATAAACAAAGTACAAGTTGACATATTCTAAAGATCCATCAATAAGCGTTTAAATACAGAATTTTGACAATTTAGTAACACTTCTTTTTTGGCATAAGAATAAGTACCTAAATAGAAAGAAAATTTGATTGGCTCCTTTGAACTTAACCTTAAACCGGTCGCGAAGCATAGAAACTGTGGTTTTGTAATGTTGATTGCCTGAAATACACAAAAAACAGCACTTTCTGGTCATTGCTCAGTGGGTTTATAAGAGTTAATTTTAATTAAAAATTGTGCTTACCAGCAAGAGATAAATAAACAAAGCACAAGTTGAAATATTCTAAAGGTTCATCAATAAGCATTTAAACACAGAACTTTGGCAATTTAGAAGAACTATTTTCTTGCATTTTGAATTGTCCAAATTCTGTATTTAAACGCCTATTAATCGACCTTTAGAATATGTCAACTTGTGCTTTGTTTATTTATGTTGCTGGTAAGTACGTACAATTTTAAATTAAAATTACCTCTTATAAACCCACTGAGCAATGACCAGAAAGTGCTGTTTTTGTTTATTTTAGGCAATCAACATTACATAACCACAGTTTCTATCACGAAGTTAATTGTCAAAACGTCAAAGCTATGGAACCGATTGGCTGTTTTAGCTTCAGGGATGTCACACTAATACGGTGTATTGTTTGGTGATGCGCCAAACATATTGATTTAGGATTATTTTTAAAAATTAATTCGAACCCCGAAGAATAAAATGGTTCTGTTGTTGACATGGAAAACAGTTTTCTTATTTTAGTGTTTACCTCCTTTTAGTGGAAAACAATGTTTCCAAAATGTAAATTAAGCGAACATTGCAACTATCAGCCTTGCCAAATGAAGTTTGCAAACTTTTCTAAAGAAACTTTGTTTAGTTTGTTTAGTCCAGTGTCTCCTGGCAATTTCACTATGCGTTAAAGTTAGTGAAGTTTTGTATTCTATTTTTAAGCAATTTTCGGCAATGTTGTTTCTATAAAGATACACTCTCCTGTGAATCCGCTTTATGCGACTTTTTTATCTTGTTTTCCTTTGTGGAAGATACATTCTTGTCTTATCATTTAAAAAGTTTTCAAGGAAATCTTTAAGAAATAAATTAACACTTAATCTATGAATGTAGATAGAAATATTGCATTGCATTTAAAACATAAGATTTTTTATTGTGCAATGGGTGTCACTTTATATTCCTTCTGCATGGCCCTCCAATTCTGTTCAATTCATTATCCTTTCATTAACATTTCCTTATTTGTCCCCAATTCTTCTATTGAATTATCCTTCCGCTAAACCTTTAATGTTATTTGGATTTTATTGGCTTTGGCAATACGTGAGAAAGTGTCAAAAGCAAAAAAGAACATTATTTGAGAATGTTTTAAATCGTACGACCAGAAAGCTATTTCAACGAAATGGTACACTTATTATTCCAAATGGCCAATAAAATAGGTTACAGTCAAGAGGCAGCAGATGCACACTGATTAAACCTTAGATTCTTAGAATTGTACTGTCAGGATCATCCAATTTCCTGTTTCCTAAAGTCTAAAGGATGTTGATAAAATATACTCAAATTTGATTTGATCAAAATTATCAAATTATCTTTGCTTGCAAAAATCTTCTAAAGAAAATCTCGTAGTAATGGTAAAACATCATCATATCATTGTAAATGAAATTTAAATAAAAATGTCTGCCTATACTTCCATACATAAAAGGTCTACGAATTCTTTTTGTCAGCAGCAGGAATGTCGTATAAATTCTGATTTTTTTATTAACTTGTTTTATAGGGTACGCACTTTTACGGGTTTTATTACCAAAGAAAAATAAATAATCAGAAACTTGCGGTTTTGTTCAGCTTGAAAATCTGTAGATCTTTTAAATAAGAAGATTTGGAAAAACCTTTTTTTTTGTTAACTGTGGTTTTGTAACATATTCTTATTTTATTGCGATACTGTTATAAGTTTTTTAAAAGATAGGTGCTTTTTGGTAGGAAATTATTTATAATTCTGTGAAGAGTATTGTACGGCCTTATATTTACCTTACTTACTATTTTAAAAGCCTTTTACATCAAATAACATACATAATAAACACGTTTTCTATATGCTTATTTGACATCCAAATCCTTCTGAGATCTATTTGACCTATTACAAAAACCTCGACAAAAATACCTTGACTTAAATCGTATTCCAAAAAAGAGAAAAGGGTCTTATTGATGGTGAATGATACAATTTATAAAATGTTGAACTGAACAATAACCTTTTTTTACATTCCCAATACAATTCTTCTACAGGAAAAGGTAATCCCTTAACAACAATATTCCATTTTTATCAATTTTATTTTAAAAGACTTGAAACTTTTAGAGACTTTAAAGACTCATTTCGGATTTTCCGAAGGATTTTCTGTGGAATCCTGACATGATTTTATATAATCTTCTGTATATTACATACAGTCCATCATATTATTATTCTCTTGGGTCGTAATGTTGCATTTTCAAATACGAAAATGGTTGTATACGTCAAGAAAAAATAAATAACATGTCGTTAAAGGGTGTAGGGTGTTGGATTGACATTAATATTAAACTGTATCAAAGAAATAGCCGAAGAAAAAAGATTGATAGCGTTTATTTATAATTACTTGTCACTCACTTTAGTTGTGGATGGATCCGCAAAAGTAAAAAAAAAAGCCTCTATAATGCCAGCCAAAAAATAATTTTATGTTTGCACAATCTAAAATTATCTATTATAATTTGTTTTTACATTCGATTGCGAAATATGCATTTTGTGAATATTTTAAAATTACATTATTTAATAAATAATAGCGTGGGTGCTTACGATTTTAAACAGCAGCTACAGGAAAATAAGTGTTACTTGATGATGATGAATGGAATCCATATTCGTAATATCTGAAAACAAAAATAAATCTTAAAGTTATAAATACTGTAATTCTATTCTAATAAATTAATTATTAAATAAATAAATAATAAAATCAATTTTTTTGCTTTACAAATTTTATTAAATGGAAACAAAAAACAACAAAGTATAAAATTGCATTCAATGAGAGCACTATTTATTTATTCAATTATTATGTAAATTTAAAATTAGGTATATAGCATGGTTTAATTATGTGGTCACGTACATTTTGATTTAATTATTAATTTTCGATTTGTTTACAATTTATTTAGGGAACAATTTAAATACAATTATTTTAAAACTGATTTTACGTCATTTGAAGCAAAACAGTAACTGTCGGCATTTTTAAAACCTGAAATTTCTCGGTTTAAAATAAGAAAGCAATTTTTTTTGTATACAGTAACAGTATATATATTTTGTATAGTCCAATTTACTTCAAATTTTTTGAATAATTTGTTCGTAATCAATTTTTTTACAAAATTGTGCAATGTTTAAACATTTGTGGATGTGCACTTCTTCAGTAACATTCTGTACATAAAAGACAATGGTCTGTCCTAAATCATATTAATTATCCCATTAAACAGAACAATGTCCTTTATATCCTGCAACCTACTATAATTTGTCTAGTGCGGAAAGAGGTCCGAAGAGACACAAACACATTCTTGAAACACTGTTAATTTCACTAATAAATTAAAAGAGAGGCACAATCGTTTCTTAAGGCTAGAGATTCAGATTTACAGATCTTTGAGATCTGTGCTCCTAGAAGCTCGTATAAGTCATCTCCGTTGAGCTCCCGTCAATTCTACTAAATAGCACATCTACATGAGTGCCGCATCGTATATTAAAACTAAATGTAGTTTTGAAAATAGGGCTACAAACGTATTATGGTTTCATACAAATCGGTAATTTTTTGTGTGTCAAAAATCTGACTTCAAGAAAAAAAAATATTCTAATGATTTTTGAAGTCAGATTTTCGACACAAAAAAATATGCGATTTATATCGAGTGAGCAAATAAAAACGGCCCATAAGTAGGCCATGGGGATTGTCAAAATATTGTTAATTGACAGATTTTACATTGTTCATAGCCTACTACTTAGGGGCCGTTTGCTCACCCGATATAAAACCATAATACTGTGAATTTGAATCTCTAGCCTTAAAAATTAAATTTTCTGCAGTTGCGATGTTGGTAAATAATTTATTACTCGATACCGTTTTATTGCGTTTTGTGAAAATATAACTTTAAGTTTTTAAAACGGACATTTAGGACTGCATTAAATTTAAGTTAGTATTATGTTGTAAATTGCTTTTTATTGCATTTTTATTCAAAATAAAAAAAAAACAATGATAATAAAAGTTGTGACCAACGAATTTTTACAGAGATTTATTTAATTCTATCCCTCGATTCAAACAATCTGAAACAAACATACCCTCAAAATCTGCTAATATCCAGCATTCTCATGGTTTGCTTACATTTTAAGTTCTAAAAAGGTGATTCTCATAAGTAAGTAATCCCAAAAACTGTGTGGTATTGCGAATTAATTATTGAATATTGTAAATCGGCATACTTCAAGGTAATTTCTTCTTAATAGTATTTAAGGTATGTTACAGTTTTTTATTGGATTTTGAAGCACTTTGTAAAGCCTTTATGTTTCCCAATTTTATCAACAATTTTAAGCTACAAAATAAATAATTTCAGTGTCAAACTGTCGTAAAAAATCACCATTACTACTTGCCAGTTTGTGCTAAACACAGTTTTTGTAAAAATTATAGCCGTAATTCGTTAATTACGCGATTCATAGAATGGGTGATTTGCACTCAACAACCAATAAAGCATTTTTCCAATCGTGGTCCATTTTTAAGAGATGTGGTAGTTTTAGTTTATTTTAAATTAAATATAATAAACTAGCGCCATTTTTGACGTAGTTTTTGTATCTAAAACAAAAAAACGCCATATTATGCTTTTTAACTAAAACAACCATTTTTTTTTCTAAGACCGACGGAACTAAGTAGACTAAGCTATTTTAAACTTTTAACATGGAAATTTATAAAATTAACCGCGGTATATAAAGCACATGACTT
Source organism: Cartodere bifasciata (assembly GCA_963920755.1). NCBI lineage: Eukaryota > Metazoa > Arthropoda > Insecta > Coleoptera > Latridiidae > Cartodere > Cartodere bifasciata. Next base: position 16,400,238 of record OY987196.1, on the reverse strand, counting down.
GCTTTTAAACTCCTTTTTAAACGAATTGTCCAATCTACATGATCACAGGCAAGCTTTTGCTGAACCTGAAAGTAAAAACTAGAATGTAGGCAGCTTGCTAAATTCCCATTATCTAAATTCATTAGTTTCAATGTACCAGGACTACCAGGATTCAGGACCTTGAATAAAATGTGCATTAAATATAAATTAGCTGAATCTGCTGCTGTTGTGCAATTTCCCAGAAATATATGGCCTAGCTAACTGACCGTGAACAGTATTTTAGCAGCATTTGGCGAAATTTAATAAGATCCCATTTTATGGGCTTTTTCTCTGGAAAAAATTAACTAGTTGCCATAAAACTCAAGTTACCTTTAGAAAATGAAAAGGAGGTATTTTTTTTGTTGTATGCAGTTAAGCTTAATCTTGTGCACTGATGGTAAATGTAAATTGCAAAAATAAATAGATAAACAAAGATAAATAAAACTAACTTATCTTTGTCTGGAAGAATTACTGTGGATTTAAGGGTTTACACCTTTTCTAGAAAATATAAACACAAATCTTCTAATTTATTGAGACTTGTGCGGTAAATAGAATAAAATAGTTGTTTAAGAAAACTTGCTTTAGTTCACAATATAAAACGTTAATAGTTATTTGACCAGTAAGTGTGTTAATAAAGGCGATTAATAAACGAGCGGTTTCAACAAGCGAGCGATTAGCGATTAGCTAGTTAATAAGTGAGTTTATTAATCGTCATTTAACATACCAACTGGTTACAATGGTTTTTCGCACATCGTAGATCATTATTAAAGAAATTATAAAATAGAACAGTTATTTTACCAACTAACAGAAACAATGCGTCGGCCATTTAAATTTATTAAAGTTGAAGAAGAAGAAGATCTGTCACCGAACTTGTTAATATCATAAAAGTTTGAGTTTTTGTACAATAGGAAAACTAACCTTTTTATTTTATTCGCATACATTAATAAGGCCTTTTGGCAAAACATTTTTGTTTACTCTTCTTGTGAAGGGTACCTTCTACCGGTTTTAACTTGTGTTTATTTCTATTTTTTAACCGTAATCGCTGTATGATCTAATTTTCCTCATCAGCTTAATCTCAAGCGTAAAATTGGTGCGAGTATTAAAAGAAGATATTCTCGCTTTCGCATAACAGAACTGAGAAACGTGCAGTTTATTCTGGAAATAATAGTTGAAAGAACGATAATATGGTTTCATAACGTGATTGTCTAAAATAAATGGCGCATTTTCCTACAAGTTAAGCTATTCAGATTCAGAATAATGATAATCTAGCTCACACCGCTCGTCAAACCACACAGATTCTAACTTCGTATTTCCAATTTGGGAAACTGCATATTATTTCTCATGGCATGCTTGCAAATGTTCAGAAACCATTAGTTAAATCTTCTCACTTCTAAGTTACATGTCATAAGGAGTGATTTAAAATGTAAACTCAAAGGTAAAATGTTCCCATTTGTTTGCTTAGACATGTTCTGAACATAGAATTTTCTACACTGTTGCACTTTTACTAAGGCTAATCCGGCGCATCCGCCATTTTACATTTAACTTAAAAATTTAAATATTATTTGGTATAACTGTATGATTTAAATCTACTATATTTCGTTTCATCTACGCTAAAACTTAAGGACCTGTGAGGAGAATCCGAGACAAAAGCCGGCTTTATAAAAATAATAAAATAAAATGACGCTTCTTGGGCTTCTTAGACATTTACATTCTTTTTTGTGCAGATAAAGCGTTTTCACTTCAGCTTTCACTTTCCTCTCATCGAGACTTTCTTTGTGGAAAGTCCATCATGACGAGCAAAAGGCCTTATTATGGAAAAAAGTTTTGATTTTGCTATCGTGATTCGTAATTGACTATTCAGTTCGCAGAATTCAATTTTGGGAGGTCAACAGAAAAGGAAATTTTTTTTCAAACATATCTAAAACGTTTGTAGGTATACAATAGTATATTAAAAGCTAGACTTTTATAAGGAACGTTTTCCTATGGACAAGTGCTAAAAAACGCCTTATAAAACGAGTTTTTTATACTATTTTTTTATATTTGCTTCATTTAACTTATTAAAAAGCAATTTTAATTTGAATTAAAAACCTAACTAAAAATTTGACATTTTGAATTAAAGGTAAATTTATTTAACGACTGCAAAATGCCGATGCTATATTCTGTAACCAACTTTGCTTTAAAAAATTAATAACTTACTTAAAACTTGAACATAATGTCCTGTCATATGAGCTAACTGCTTTGCATATAAATGTAGCAGACCCAAACATACTATTCTACATTTCAGTTAAATAACTTTGGTTGGCTGAAGGAAATTAAATATTTATACAATAATACTGCCACTTATCTGTTCAAAATTCTCGGTGTAATCTCAACATTCCCTAGGCAAATTCAAGTTAGCGCTAGTTTTATTAAACCTATTATTTTTATTTGGTGCTCTGGCATTTATTCCCGGAATCCTGAATCTAATGTTGCAGTGCAAATTTTCGCAATTTTCTAACTTTAAAAATTGACAACATATTTTATTTCCTTTTCCGTTTAAAAGTCGCTGCCAAATAGGTTTGGTTATGCAAGCTGCATCCAATGATTTACCTAAATTAAAATATTGATGGTTGTATTTTTAAAGCTAAAACTTTGACAAAATATTATAGGAAGTGTTTTTTTACAAGTTGTGTAATAAATGTAATTGATTGTTTTAGAGAAGTCTATAAAACTAATATGTGTAAATAATGTTCATTGGATCTTGGGATAAAAGTCCTTCAGACAGAACTTAATAAATTTAAGGTATTTAACCAAATTTTAATTTTAGACTTTATTCGTGTCCCAGTTTGTTTTATTATCACTTGTTTATTATAAAAATAAATGAAATAAAAATAATATATTTTGTGTTAATAAATGCTAAATAGGTAACCTACAAACATGTAAAAATAATCAATCTTATATATTTTTAAAATAATCTTTTGATCAGGGTTACAAACCTCAGTTTAGATTTAAGATTTGGAACAACTGCGATTTTATTTTCTTTGCTTTGCCTTGGTTACCCACTAAATAAAATAAATCCACAAAAAAACGTGGTTTCGAAAAGTGGATTCAGCTTTAAACTGATAAAACGCTTAAATACCTATAATTTAAAAAAGGTGAAAATTGTTATTCCATTCTTTTTATCTCAATGATAAGTCCTTACAGATGGGTTTTACCTGACAATATATAAAGCTTTACTTATAGCTTCTCGTTTGTCTGATCTGATCCTACTTTCACTCGAAAAAGCAGTTGATAAACGATCGGCTAGTAAATCAACGTTCTTTGACAGATGGACTGAAAATCAATTGGAATTCCAAATCTGGGTATATAGCTTCCTAGACATTTCTGAAATAATTTAAAGTTATGGATGCTGAAAGTAAAAAGAAATCAATTTTTAGGAAAGAAGGTCTATTATTCAAAAAGAATAGAGTTATAAACAAATAGGTAGCTTAAAAAAAAGTAATGTTGATAATTAGAACGCCCAATCATACATTAAAATTGATGAATCAACAGTTAACTTTTGTTTAGGTAAACTTAAATTTCCCCACTGTCTGTAAATTTTACAAACGCAGTTGTAAAAATGTTTAATAAGCAGCCAATTTGTCAACAATAATTATTTCACTTGGGTTTTGCAAAAAGGATTCTTTATATAAAAACCAAGTGGCAAAACCTACATAAACAATAATATTTGGTGCCTACTTGGAGAATATGCTTTCCCGAAAAATACTCATAACTAATAAGCTAAAATCAATAAATCCAAAAATATAAAAGATGAAAAAGATAAATATTAGTCTCTTTAAAAATAGCATCCCATTATTCACGTTCTTAAAAATATACGATATTTTGAATAGTGAACAGCTTTGCTTTTATCAGTTTGAACACTGGCTGTTATGATTAACTTTTATTTCCAATAAGCCACCAATACCCAACTTAAAGTAACAATACTTTTTATTCTCTTTTTGGTTTCCTCGGTATTTTCTTTCCATTTGCCGGAGACGCTACATTCTTTTAGCAAAGCTACAAATAGATTCAATCTGTGCACTTGGAAGTTTAACTTTACAAAACGAAAACAAAACAATAGAATTATTATTGTTGTAACAGGTGGAAAAAACCTAGTTTACGGAGAGACAAACAGATCGAACTTAAAATAGTGAAGTGAGAAAATCAACTATTGACCTTCCAATAAAAAGAAAACTGCAGTGCGAACCAACACAGTTCGTATATTAATTCACATTCCATTTTGAACATTAAATTCTTCTTGTTCTTGATCCTTACAAGGTCCTTTAAGAAAGCAAGTACTAATCTAGTAATAAGTAGAGACTTTTGAAAGTGCCAGCATAATACTTAATGCTAACTGGACCAATTAAAATCTGGTTGGATGTATATCTCTAATAATAGAGGTAGACAATACATGGAAGCTTTATGTTTTTAGACTATAAAGCACGAATAATTAAATTAAGACAACAATCAACGTTAAAGTTGCTTGTGGAAACTTTCAAATTGATTACCCATAAACTTTTAAGTACCAAAACAATTACATTCAGTTGAGTCATAACAAAATGTGATAATTTTATAAAGAAACTTTGTGAAATAAGGTCTTTATATTTGAAATTCTCTTTGAGAAATTAGTTTAACAAGAAAGCATACATTTTAATGGCGATTAAACTTACGCAAACAGAAACAAAAAAATTACAGACTAATGAATAAAACAGACTCTTTTAAAACCCGACTTAAATTAAATGTGTCTGTTTAAAAGTACATTTTTTTATGAGGAAAAAAAACTAATTACAGGCATTTTTAACCAACAAATTAAAAGAAAACATTAGTTACACAAACCGCACTTGCTTTGAATCTAAAATAAACCGCTCTTAATTATCTAGACCAGCTTTTCCACTGTTTCAAATTCCAATTGGATATTTGTCCACTGGCTGAATACCTTTTGGAATAACAATAGCTCAGTGTCCTTAAAAAGCTATTGGATTCGTGTTTACATACTTTTGTGTTTGCTTTTATAATCTTCTGGACCCTTTTCAGATGTTTTTCTTCAACAAGCGGTAAAAATTATATTAAAAAAACAAAAAAGGGATGAAATTTATATTCAAACTTGTCTGCTAAAATGTAATAAGAGACAAAAAAGGTTGAACGTTTACATTTTGGTATACCTATTCATATTTTAAAATTTTGTTTGCTTTTTCAGGTAATAGTATGTACTATGGATAGGAATAAATAACTGCATTTGTTAAAATGTGTATAAATCAGTTGATGCTTGAGAATAGTATAAAAACATTTAATTCATAAGAAATACGAGTACCTACTTTTTTTTTAATTCTAAAAAGTAGTAGGATGACTTAAAGGTTCATTCACTATTGTGAATCTTTGGAAGAGTCTTTTAATTTCAACAATGACATTTCAGATTTATTTTTCAGAAAAGCCTACGTAGTTTGGCTTAAGAACTTTTTTTTTTGGCCCAGACTTATGATGTACGTTATTCGAGATTAAAAAAAAATCTGTCTTATAAAGCACACAAAGATTAACCTTAAGATTAACTGACGGATTTTAAGTCGAATTTTTTTAAGAAACATAATAAATGTTTATTTTAAAAACACAGAAATAAGACTCGATACTACCCATAATTTAAAAAAAGACCGTATATCGTAAGCCAAAAAGGCTGACTTTGAAACGAATAAAATTTTCTCAAAAATTGCATGAAACCCTTTGACAAGAAATATTTTATAAAATGCGAGATCAAATCTAACTTATGGGTATTTTTTTTATTTTGGTATGTAGTTTGTAGAATATCAGTATGAGTTATTCTCTTGAGATTTATAATAAAATAAAATGCACTTAGATCAGAGATTTATGATTCAAAGCAATTTGGATGTTTTATAAGTTGATATATCATAGAAATGCGCTTAAAATTTAGCTAATAAATGTTAGTGCATTAATTTTAGTAGAAAAACTTTACTGTTTCACTGTTTATATGATTGATGGTAATGGTAAGTTATGCTAGAAGTTAATGTCGCAAAGATTTTGGGATATATGTATATCTTCATAAAAAGTAAATAGTTAAAAAATGTACATTATACAATAAAAATCCAAACTTTGAACTGAACTTGTCTCCGTACTGATATTTTGTTAATATTTGCAAATAGTTTGCAAAAATTAAAGTATTATGCAATCCAAATAATAAAAAACAAAGTGCAAGAGAAAGCTACCCCTTCTGGAGCCAACAACATAGTTTCAAAGGGAATTTAAAAATAACGAAACATTAAATTTGTTCCAATTTGATGTACCAATTTTGTTTGTGGCTTGTTCTTTTTATGATTCAGTTTTCTGCTTGCTGGTAATTGCTTGTCCAGATTTAATATCGCAACATAAATGGTTTATTTAATGATTTATAACAAAGTGGCAGGTAGCTAATAAAAATAACACTCGAGGCCCTTATACCATTTATGATTTCGAGTGCTAAAAGTTTAGAAAGACTGAAATACACATCAGGAATATTAATTTATCAAATAAATGTGTGGAGTGAGTAGAAACAGATAAATCTCGCTTAACCCAGCGGAATTCCTCCTATCAACTTCACTGTTTCACGATAAATCATTTTTTTTTCGTTCTCATAACCTTTTGGTACCTATTTGTGCAGAAATTTCCCAGAAGCGAATTTTGCTCCTGATTTAACTTGGGTAATGCGAAAAAATAAAGCAAAGTGTAATTTATTGCTTGTAATTAGGGAATAGATAATTTTTTTTTGAGAACATAATGAAGACATGGAATTCCTTGAAAAAAAATCATTATGGAACAACCTGTATATTAACGAGAACACAAAAAAGGGTAAATTATTTTTTATGGTGTCATTGTGCTAAATTTGCAACCAGATAATTATTATGCTTTACGCTCGATAACCACTATTATCTAAATTTTTGTAACGCACAGGACACGCAAAAATTTAAAACTTTTATTCACGAACCATATCTGGTTGGGTTTAATGGCTTATAATATCCGATCTATTAATAATAAATATAATTTATTCATGATTCGGTAAATTTTTACTCTACTCCATTTCCCATCAATTTGGGGAAAATATCTTGTACACGAAAGCCCAATAAAATTTGCAATATGGTAAATTAGAAATTTTTTTAATAAAACACAAATGTTTCTTTTTTATTTGTATATTTTTTTGCAAATTAATAAGTTTAAGAACCCAAAAAAGACTGGCATTTGCAACAGTCCCAATTGTTGGTCCACATTTTTTGTCCGTCTTTAAGACTTTTGTCTGCAAAATTTATCTAGAGCCTTAGTATTTCTTCTGTGAAGGAGCATAACAAGATTAAAGCTACGGTGTTTTAATTTTTGACTTTCAGGTTTCTTTTTAAGGATTCTTAAAAGCAAGTGTTGTTGAAATTTTTTTCTTAAAGAAGAGATGCAATTAAAATAAGGATCCTTCAAAAAACTTTATGGTGCAAGGACTTGTACACCTTTATAAACTAAAAGTCTGCCTTTTAAAGTTGCTCCTCTGGTGTGAGAGCTTTTTTTATTTCATTTTTGTCGCGAAATGCAAGTTGGGTCAACAATATTTTAATAATCTGCTTTGTACATAATTTACTAAAAAAGTGCTATGTAGATCAAAATTTAAAAGTTATATTAAATTAAATTAAATAAAAAAGCTTTGAAAGAAAAAGGTGTAAACACGGGTTTAAAAAAATGAGTTTAACATTACGCCGCCCGAAGGAATAATTAAATAATTTTTTAATTTAATTACTTTTATCAAAGTACCTATTAAACAACATTTTTAAACTAAAAAAAATGCAAAAATAAAACCTTTTAAAGTCTCCTTTGATCCATTCGCTAAAAAAACACATCAAGGTAAATTGTTTTCTTTTACTGGTTGTTAACAAAAAGTACCAATTTAAAATAACGCGAATAAACATCAGAAACAGCAATTTGTTCAATGGAGTTGTTTTAGCATCAGATTTCTTGATTAAACCAAATTAAAGCTGATACCTATTGAAATTGAAACATCGAGAGTGCAAGAGTTAATAGTTTATGGACCTATTGATATTGGAAAGATTGAAAAATCTAGTTAAGTAGATTACACAAACATCCCGCACGCTATCACGTACCAGAATTGAAATGTAGTATCATCCGCAATAGAAATACCATCAGCAAAAAAAAGATGCACATGTTGGCGTCCGAGTTGACATTTTGGTTCACTCGAACGAATTTAGTTGACGCGTCGTTTTATTTATCAAGGTATATCCTGATTATGGACCGTGTGATTTATCTTCATTATGACATAAATCATTGCCAGGCACCAACAGGGACACCATTCAAAAACTGAATAACATTTGGTAACTGGCAATTTAAAAACTTAGCATTTTAATGGTCAAACCTCGAGGTTTGATCAAAAAGGTAGGTACTTACATAAATCTTTCAAACTGGCTAAATAACTATTTATATTCTTTTTAGTATTGCCCTATTGCACTTGGTAAGACATTTATTTAAAATGCTCAAAGGTCATTTGCACCAACGTTTTTTTAAGTGTTCAAGAGTGTCACTTAAAGGCTAAGTAACATTTTACCATAAATAAAGCTAAAAAACTACAACATAAACTAAGGTAACATCGCAATTTCTGATGTGGTAAAACTTTAGTTAACGAGTCTTACGTATTTTTTGTTCCCGCAAGTAGACACGACCTTTATTAAATTTGAAAAAATAACTAAAATCAAACGTATAGGTACAAACTACAAACTAAACAATATGCAATTTATTTCCATAACTTGTTTCTGCGACAAGAATTATTTAAAATAGTATGTAAGACGAACAATATTAATTAATTAATAATAGTAATAAAGCCATTTTTTATTAAACGACGCAATTACTTAACATTCAATAAATGAAAGTTAGTTTAGTAAAAATGCAACTAGGGTAAGGTTGCATAAATTGACTCACCTACTAATTTGGACCTGTGCTATATCTCACGTTATATTATTAACAAATTTATGAATCACGTCAAAGATCTAATATTTACATAAGTTACCATAAAAGGGTTATTTATAGAACGTAACTTTCACTTTCTTCCACTTTACTTCGGCGTAACTTAACTGAAAATTAAATAAAATACATGGGAATGTATTGGCAAATTTATGCTTCACTTTAACGCTGCTTTGCTGATTTATTTAGCTGTAAGTCGTATTAAGTCGTATTAAGTCGAGACCCCAGCTTGGCCGATCATGCGCCAATGTGCAAAAATGAGATATTCACCCTTATTGTCAAGGTGTAAATAATCAGAAGACACGCGCGAGTTCAGACACATGCGCTTAACTGGTCCCAATTTCACGTAACTTTGCAATCTGTAAATTAGGCAAATTTGTTAAGTTAAGTGGAAGTAAAGTAACGCCGAAGTAAAGTGAAAGTAACGTTCTATAAATCACCCTTTATCCTACATAACCGATAAGGGGTTTAACTTATTCTTATTTAATTTACAGTTTTATTGCTTTCTCATTAAAAACACACATAACTTTATAGGGGATTCTTATGCCAATTTTAAGCAGGTTTGTTTTAATTGTACCAACACTAAACACGAATGTCCCAAATGGACCGCGATTCGGTCCAATTTAGGAGCCTAAAAACCTACAAAATTGGAATGTTTTTACGAAAGAAATTCTTTCTTGGATTGGTGGTGTAAGTGTAATACCCTCTCACATTTACCCAAAGTAAGTGAACAAAAATTGTGTTTATCGACTGAACTAACCAAATTTGAGTTTGTAATTTCAAGTAAATGTAGTTTTTAGGAGCAGAATAACAGCTACCAGTCGCATCCCACAGACATGTGCTTTTCAAGTTGTTGCAGAAAACAGTTGGAAGCGAGTGGGAAAGTAGACAGCTTTTGCCAATTGCATGTCACGTTGTACATTATTGTAATTGGTGCACCACATTACCTACTTGCATTGTTTATGAACAAACAAATTTTTATATTTAATGACTTGAGAAAACAAAACATTATGCATAAATAAAGGCGAACGTAAATAAGGGCATTATACAGTCAACTAAACAATGTAAATTATAATTCAATAGTTTGTGTTATGTTATTGTTAAATTAGTAATAAGTAATCTTAAGTTATGTTATATGTCGCGTACAAAGGATTTTCTTCGGGAAGTCTTCTTCAGCGAGTCATCCATGTTTATTAGAATTAATACTTACCAATTTGAAATTTATGTTATATTATTATTTTATACTTAATTCAATAAACATCATTCATTCATTCATTCATTCATTCATTCATTCATTCATTCATTCATTCATTCATTCATTCATTCATTCATAGTAGTGTATTTTTTTTAAATGTAGGCCAATGTTTCCACACAACTTTTGATTTTAATATAGTTATATATATACAAGAAGTTAAATTTATTTGTTAAAAATAGGAACCATATTTCTTGAAACAAAACTATAAAATGTCACGATTAAATAAATTTCTTTCTGAAACTTAATCGCATTACAAAATAAAATAAATAACAAATAATTAATTACACAGGAACAAGCTACGAATAGGTACCCCCCAAGTTGACTTTAACTTAGATAAATCAGCAAGACACTGTACATTTAATTTATTGGAAACATTTTGTTTAATGGTTCATCATTAGTAAACAAAGAGTAAACTTTTGTTTTATGTTGGCTGAAGTCTTCTATTTTGTGCCTAATTAACAAAACACATAAACTTGTGTTACTCTCGTTAATTTTAATCATCACTAAAATATCTAATCATTTTATCAATGTAGTTTGGGTGTTACATCGAGTTGTTCATTAATTAATTAGGTTGATTAATTTAATAAACAATAAATTAATTGTTGAAACATATTATAAATCAGTAATGTTCTTCATTCAGAAGGTTATATGAAATTTTCCAAATAATAAAAAAGGATCTGGTGTAGATGAATTGATTCCCCTCTTTTGAAACATAGTAGTGGAAATACCATTTCGGTCAGACAGTGTCTAGCCATAGTGGTAACTACAGCGCTTATTATAAAAATATAACACAACAGTTACACATATTAAACTTTATAAAGTAGACCAACGCATTATTATTTAATAACAGTTTCGCAGAATCTTGAACCTTGCCACGGATTTTCGCAAGATATCATAAAAATATAGCTCATCTTTCGTTCGTAAAGAATAACACGTAAAATGTTAAAAATAGAGTAAAACCATACAAGATGAATAAAGGACACAGGCAGACGTGCTTTCATTGAATCGATACTGCTTTTAAGAATCTTTATGGTACCATCATAAGTGTTGAAGTCCACTTGACAACGACAAATATTACACAATAGATTTCTCCTCAGATTTCTCTTATCTTTTCACAAAAAAAAGACAGATGGTTCCGACAGGATAAGTATATTTTGCGCATATTTTTATGCGGGCAGGTGTAACAAAGGCCTTTTGTTGTTAAAATTCTTACATCTTGTAAGTGCTTGATGTAAAAAAAATAAAAGACTACCTGGAAATATTAAATTTTTTTACAGAAATCCTTCTTTGCATGATGAATTGAACATTTTCTAATTTAAATATTTCTACCTGTGTAAGTATTAATATTTACATCGATGCAGTTTGAAGATATCTGGAACTTTATACAGAAGCCAAGCAAATACTACGTTTTACATTTATTTGTAAATAACGAGTCATTACTTGAATATAAGGAGTAAATAAAGAATTTAAATAAAAACATGAATAAAACAGCTTTGATTTGCTGATGCCAATTTTTTCATTCTTTTAATTACAAAGTAGCTTTTTTTTAAACCGGAGTTTATGATTTAAGTGGGGACCTATGCAAATTATAACAATTTGTCGGATATGTTAAACCACGCATTAATTTTATTACAAAATATAATTCGTTTTCCGTATTTATTACTTTTTTTCGGGCGTATCAAAATTAATCATTTTATTTGTATCATCCTTTTCATTATATCCTGCCACGTTTCTCATTCTTTATTATTTTTTAATATTAAGATTTTATAGCAGAAACCTTGTTGCGAAGTATATTGGCAAAGAGTCTTTAATTATCGTTTTATTATATTGGGCAAAGCAATTTTCGAGTACTGCACACAAAAGTTGGAAAACACTGCGGCATTAAGTGGGATATTAAAAGTTATTTTAACGATCCAATTAAAAGCCTTACAAACTTTTAGCACGTAATATAATTCTATAACATTATGTTTGTGTTTGATCAAATTTCATTGAGCCAGTAATAACATTATTGCCAAATTAATAATGCCTCAAAATAGAAAGTATAAGACGAAGTAAATAGGAAGAAAATTTAATTGGCTCGTTTAAATTTAACCTTAAACCCTAAATTAAAACTTAAAAAACCTTTTTTTTAACCTTACTGTATTTTTATGCAGTTTAAATTTGGACATTTTACAAAATGATGATTTAGGACATAAAATCGCAATTCAGCGAACGATAATATTGGGCAATGCACCTAGATTTTCACATATCTGTATGTTGCAGTATGCTGGAAGTACCATTGGCGAGATAATGCTGATAACGCATTGCCATTTCATTTTTATTTTATAAGTAGGTTTGATATACAGGATATTTTAAAAATGATGCCAAAAAATTTTTGTGGTGATTTTATAAGTTAAATAAACAAAAAAACCTTTTGACTGAATAATTATTGAAATTTTTTTAATAAAGGGTTTGATCCTGGCGTTTCTAGATGGCTACACTTTCAAGGACAGGCCTGAATAAAATTTTTATCCAGGTTATTGAATAACATTTTTACAGACGCAGACGTTCTGCGGTGGGTTTATTATTATAAAACTTATTTAAACTCAGCAGAGAAAGAATACACACCGACCTTAACGTGCTTTGAAATTTACTTAAATTAACTAAACCTTACGAAATGAAATAGTAACGATGCTATTCCATCACAAACCGTTGTATTTAAATCTAAAAATTTACATACTTCTTCATTTGTCTGGATTACTGACTAATGAATATTAAAATTTTGTATTTTGAAGGTGTAGGTATTTGCGTTTATTTTAAGAAATTACATTTTTAAAAGTGTCTACATTATTATACTCTTCACAAGAGTATATTGCAATCGATCAGAAAATCCTAAAATCGTCAATTTTCGTCGTAGAGCAAAATTTTTTACAGATTCGTGCGTTTCATGATTTTTTAAGATTTTCATTTTTTGTCCGTCCGTCGGTAGTTGGTCGGTCGGTCGGTCGGTCGGTCGGTCGGTCTGTGGGATGTCACGTTTCTTGTAAACACGCTATCTTAAGAACCAAACTTCCAGTCCTATTCAAATTTTAAGGAAAAATCGATCACTATAAGAGGAAGAACCCTATTGTTTTGACAAGAATCCGAGTAATATAAAGCCCCCTTTTCGGCCCCCCAAGTGAAAAAAAAATCGTAACTCGATTATTATTGAATTTTAAAAAAAAAATATTCGACATAAAACATGGGAAATTTAATTCTATACAAAAAAGTATTGGTTAGTTTTTTTTGTTAAACCCCCCCTTACCCCCCCTTACAAAAAAAACCTCCTATCTCGGTTATTATTCAATTTACAAAAAAAATCTTTTTCACAAAATTAATGAAAATTTAATTTTCTATAAAAAACGTTGGTTCGTTTTTTGTAAAGTTAGCCAGTAAGGTTAAAAAAACAAAAACTAAAAGATTTCAATAGCAAAAAACTTCTAAGTCCAAAACGCGTCACGCGTCGGTCAAGAAGGCCATGCCAAAAATATTTCAAACAAAGAAACAAAGCCAGCTGTCAAAACAAATAACCTCAAATATCTTAAACGTCAGAATTGACGTTTATCCTCTTCGTTAACAAAATTCTTCGTCTTTTCTGTTAATAGTGTGCACTCTTCGCAGATTTTATTTACAAAATTTTTTTTTATAAGAAACTATTAATTATCCTATAATAGTTTTCTTGCGAAGAGTATACCATAGAATGTGTAGCAATTATATAAAATATTGATTAAATTTGATTTAAAGGACCTAAAATTACACTTCTACCGAATCCGAATTCTACTCAAGCTACTCATTTGTGAAGAGTAATTTCTACCCGTTTCGACTTTTACCGATTCCGACTTCTACCCATTCTAGTTTATTTTGGATTCGTTAGTTCTTAATTTGCATTCACTCAGTTTATGTTTTCTTTCGTGGCGTGAACAACAATTACTAAAAGGTGCATAATCCTTTTTCTTGTTTTTTTATCGTCTGAGCCCTATAAAGTCCTGAAAATTTTAAGCTTTTATTTATGCAATGAACTCGGTTGATGAATAAAATAAAGATAATAAAGCTGGCAATTTAGCACAGCAAATGTCAAACATTTTTTGTTTTCTTTTTAAAAATAAACATGGTACTAATTTTTGAACTACAAAGCTTATATTATCATCCATTTTTTTTATACAACATTATAATTTTTTTCAATTCACCATAATAGTATTTTAAAACATTTAGTTTTATAAGGAACGTTTATTAGCACGCGTCCGGGTTTGGAAAACAAGTCGCGCAGCGGCGAGTTATCCAATGGACTAGTGCTAAAAACTGCCTCATAAAACGAGTATTTTATACTATTTATATATTTTTTTATTTAATTTATTAAAAAGTATTTTTAATTTCAATTAAAAACTTGACTTAAAGTTTTATTTTTATTGGATTGGCAACATTGACATTTTGAAGTAAAAAGTTAATTTAGGTCATACATATTGAATAATCAATTTTGTAAGCTTTACTACTCAATACTGAATGAATAGGCATTTATAAAAAAATGTAACCATTTATATCGTTTCTCCAATTTCTTTAGTTATTTTCTCTACAAAAAAATTATGTCCCCGATTGTTTATAATAGTAAAATTTGTAAATGAAAAGTACCTTGCAAGGGAAGAATTCTTTTTTTTTGCATCTGGAAAACCAACCTAATAAAATGAAATTTTGGGTTTAATAATAAAACAATTCAGCAACCTTAAAAAACCAAATTTCGTGTTTCATAATGTGTTTACTGCTTATTATACATAGAACGCAAATATAAAAATACAGTTTTTTCATTTCGTTCTAAAATCCTTGGTATCATAAAGTGTGATTTTTTTAAAAATGTGTGTGACCTTGGCACGATTTCTTAGTTTTCTTCTTGTTATGGCATGGGAAAACGCATTGATGATGTGTATCCTATTCTATTTAACAAGAGTTGTTGGATATACTTAATCTACGCTTTTTTTTCCCATCGCAACAAGAAGAAAACTGGGAAATTATGCCGAAGTCACACACATTTTTAAAAAAATCAGACTTTAGCTAAATTATTCTTGTATGTAGACAAACGCATGTACATTACATGCATTATGCACATTTAATTCAATTTTAATTTTCATAAAAAGCCTAATTGCACCTTTGTAATGACATATAATAAATAAATTTATCAGTAAAGCTTAACATTTTTATCACGTAACAGCATCCATTTAGCTAATGTTTTTGCATTAAGCAACATTGCATAAAAGCTCATCTACCCATGTAATGCAATATTATGAAACTGGAAAATTTATCACTGTATACCAATTAAAACCAGGCATATAATAATTCTAATCAAACATAAAATATTTGAAAGTTGTATTGTTTTGTTACGTTTTATAAAAATGTCATGCTTTACAATTTAGAATCACACCAATTTGTCAAGCACAATGATGATTATGCAAAAATAGCAACAGTCCGGCTTTTTGCGGGAAATTATTTAAATGACTAAATTAATTTATGTAGCATAAAATTTGGAATTGCTTTTAAAATAAATAAAGTGACCTCATATTGTATGCATGCTTGTTGCATTGCATCAGATATCCTAAAAATGGATTTTTAAATTGTAAAATATATCTATAAAGCAATTATATGTCCGTATATTTTTAGTCAATTATTAAAATAGTGTTTTATAAATAAGTTTAATTTTAGGAAACAGCTAATTTGCGTTCAATACTTTATGTTTTTTTTATTATTGTATTAAAAAAGTCACTTAACAGCCGTTTTGTGAAAAATATTTTTTTATATTTGCGTTCTATAATAAGCCCATTAAACCCAAACTTTGTTTTTTTAAAGTTGCTAAATTGCTTCATTATTACACCCAAAATTTTGTTTTATTAGGTTGGTTTTCCAGATGCAAAAAGATGAATTCATTTCTTGCAAGGTACTTTTTGTTCACAAATATTACTATTATAAACTATCAGGGGAAATGGTTTTTTTGTAGGAAGAATAACAATAAAAATTGAAGAAACGATATTAACGGTTACATTTTCTCAAAAGCGCCTATTTCATTTAGTATTAAGAGTAAATTTTACTTATTACATTATTCAATATGTCTGACCTAAATTTACTTTCTACTTTAAAACGTTAATGTTGTCAATCCAATAAAAATAAAATTTAAAGTTAAGTTTTAATTAATAAAATAAAGCAAATATAAAAAAATAGTGTAAAAAACTCGTTTTATATAAGGCCTATTTTAACACTGTCTTGTCCATTGGAAAACACGCTGTTGTGCGGCTCGTTTTGCGAACCTAGATGCGTGCTAAAAAACGTACTTTATAAAACTTTATGTTTTAATATACTATTATTTATGTAATGAGAGCGTTCGAATTGCCAGCGGCTTTTTGCTTTTTGCTTAAGATTTTTTCAGGTGCCAGGTAAAATGTATTTAACTTATACTGACTTACTAGGTGGAATGGTGTAAATATGTTTATTTTTATTTAATCATTGGCGTTCCATCTTTAATATACAACACTTTTATACTATTGGAATCCCTTTTTTAAAAACTAAATTTTATAATTGAACAAAGGTAATATATTATGACATTCAATGACAACTAAGCATGTGTCAAAAAATTCAGCGACAAATTTGCTTGCTAGATTGAGTCATAGAAGTAAGACACTAGATAGATAGGAATGATCACGGTCCGGCATTTTTGGTCCATAGCAAAGTAAGTTTTTAGTAAAGTAGTAAACTTGTCCTTAAAAATGACATGGACGTAACGTCAATGTTAAAATATTCAAATAAAAATAATTTAAAAAATTAAAACAACATGAAACTAGACTTATTTTCGCTTTTTGAGTTGAGTTAAAATGGTGCAGATTGGATGTTCGCAGGAACTTAGTAAAAACTGATTAATTGACATTCTTTCAAACGAAAATGTTCCTACAGAAGGGGACAAGGTTGCAGTAAAAAAAAATTAATTACTTGTTTGGAAATTACGAAAGTAGCTTTGTGGATGCGGACAGTAATTTACAAAAATTTTCGTTAAACGATGCCCTGATGGTTTTGTTAAAAAGCGAGCTGAAAAGTGTGAAATCCTTAAATAAACAAAAACTAGTGAAGATATTTTAGAAACTTGGAGGCACTGTGGAGAAATATTTGACTTTGAATTAAGTATTTTGTCACAAAATCACCTGTTAAAAAAATACGTAGGTGCAAAAGAAAGAATCCAAAATTTTCATACATAAAATATCTTTTTTGCAAAGCATTTCAACTAATTATATTTTAAATAATTTATATTATTTAATTTACAACTGTAACAATTCTGCAATATATTAAAAAAAAACATTTAACTTTTGTATGCACTTTTTTGAGATCTATTTTCATGCACCTTTCTAGCAGTTATCCATATTCGGGAGGAGCCCTAAATTTACAAATTGGTTTAAAATAACTGTTTTGATTACCTTCATTGATTGTGCACTTACTGGTCCAGTACTCAGGAGCCCGTTTGTTACTAAATTATTAGCTCATATCGTCGAAAAAGCATTATAATGGGGACTGTGGATATGTGTTAAAATTTGAAATAATATAAGCATTTTTAATCAACCTCACTTAAAAAGCTGTATTTTTGGAACGGTATACCCTTTCAAAATATTTTTTGAATAAAAGTAAGCCATTCACACTTTTTGAGTATAATATTTTCATCGTAAAATCTTTGCGCAATAATATAAAGCGAAAATAAGTCTAGTTTCATGTTGTTTTAATTTTTTAAATTATTTTTATTTGAATATTTTAACATTGACGTTACGTCCATGTCATTTTTAAGGACAAGTTTACTACTTTACTAAAAACTTACTTTGCTATGGACTCAAAATAACATTGACGTTAGTTTACGTCTATGTCATTTTTAAGGACAAGTTTACTACTTTACTAAAACTTACTTTGCTATGGACCAAAAATGCCGGACCGTGATCATTCCTATCTATCTAGTACCTTAATAGAAGTGGATTAATTTCTGTAGATCTAGCACTCTAGTATTAGCACTTTGTGTTGTTATCAGTTGTCATTGAATGTCATAATATATTACCTTTGTTCAATTATAAAATTAGATTTTTAAAAAAGGGATTCCAATAGTATAAAAGTGTGGTATATAAAAGATGGAACGCCAATGATTAAATAAAAATAAACAAATTTGCACCATTCCACCCGGTAAGTCAGCATAAGTTAAATACATTTTACCTGGCACCTGCAAAAATCTTAAGCGAAAAGCAAAAAGCCGCTGGGAATTTATAAATATGTAAAAAAAGGTGTAAAAAAAAATTAATACTAAGACGCGTACCCGGCGCATTCGCCATTTTATAGGGATAGTAAAACCTTAAAAAAGTAAACTCATTGGTATGGTAAATTTTGGCAAAAAAAGAAAGAAATAATTTATTTAAATCGCGCCAACTTACCTTATTTAAATGAAAAGAATCTAAGTACCTACCTTAATAAAACGAAATACCTGCTAACCTCTAAGAATCTTGGGAAAAACGTTTCAATAAAAATGTTAAAATTTACATTTAAAGAATCAAATTTATTTTTTGTTAAAGTGATAAAACTTATTGCATGAAATTAAATGAGAAATGCCAGGGGCTGAACCCTAATGGGTAGCTTTCAGCTTTCTTTTTCATTTAGATGTTTATTTTTGTACTAGAGATCATTTTCTCAGAAGTACCTTTCTCTGATTTAAAATTTTTCATTTATCAACCTACCCACTTACCTACCAACTTACCCTTGATTCTTGATTAAATTTTAAATGAACAAAAAAGGGGTTTTATTTAAAAAAAACTGTAGACACTTTATTTTTTGTAAACTTTGGGGAACAATTAAGATTTCAACATTATTTTCGGTTATGGGTCATTTTAATAGACGAATAATTTAGTGCACTTTGAAAAGCCATTTTTATCTTCTTTTTATTGTAGAAAACTGTTCATACAGTTTTCTTTTAGCACTTAAAGCAAAATAATTTATAGCCGTTATGTTTACCTAACGTTTTATGGCTTTCTAACAACCACAATGCTTTTTTTCTTTTGTAATATTAATGACATTTTATTATTTATCGCTTTATTTTTTTCAGCTCTTAAGAGGGTTTTTATACTGATTTATTATAATATTTAAATGTTATGGTTCTATATTAACTCTTTAATTGGTTATGAGCGTGAACTAAAAGTAATGTAATGAATAATAAATAGAGGAACAGTATTTGAAAATGCTTCTTTATTAGTTTAATTTATCATTCTTCAAAAAACTTGAACCAAAATTTATTTTTAGGCTTAAAATAATCTTAACTGGCGAGACGCAAATATTAATATAACGTCATGGCAAGAGAGCCTTTAGATAAATAAATGTGTTTGCTACTTTGTTGAATAGTTATTTGGCGCTTCAAGAAATAAGTAAAAGCACAAACAAAAATGAAAAATCACCGGTAATAATACCCAAACTCATAAAGTGGTCTTAGAATTTAATATTTAGACTAGAGATTACATACAGGCCTATTCCATGTATAATCGACCAAAATTCGGTTTTCGAGTTGCTGCATGATTTTAAATTCTTTTGAGGTTTAGTCCAGTGCTTACTCCTGGTAACTTCTTTCTATTAAAAAATTAGCAGCTGCATATTTGCACTCCTTCCCCATCAGTTAGCACCTTAAACTATGAAAAATGACCAAATTTAGGTCTAAAAAATGCTATGTGGGAGTGAGTAAATTTTTATTATTCTTATTTTAAAATGTTACCAAGGACATAGTATACAAAAAAAAAAACGATATTGTGATTCGATTTTTTGTAAAGGTAGCATATTAAAACCTTTGCTGTTTCTAAACGAGGTTAAATCACAAACATTTTTTTTTACTTAATGCGTCTCTATTATCACATCAACATTTTAAAATTATTAAAAAAAAAATTTACCCAGTGCCACATAACTTTTTTTAGTGCCATATTTGGTCTTTTTCCATAGCTGCCTGGTAGAGAAGGAGAGCAATTATGCGGTTCATATTTTTTTTGTAGAAACATATGTGTATTGTCAACTAAAAACTACTACTAATTTTAATCTTCCAAAAATTTAAAATACGATTCGATCTTGTTTAAATTTAACGTAATCAGTTACATTTTACAATCAATGCTGTTTCTAAACGAAGTTAAATCACAAACAAAATTTTTTTTATTATGAATCTCCACTAGCACAATAACATTTTAAAGTAATCAAAAAAAAAATTTACCCAGTCCCACAGAGCTTTTTTTGGACCTAAACTTGGTCATTTTCTATAGTTTGGGGTTATTAATAGTAGAGAAGGAGTGCAAATATGCAGCTAGTGATTTTTTAATAAAAAGAAGTGTCCATTGTCAACTTAAAATTACTACCAATTTTAATCTTACAAAATCGTAAAATCGAAAAATTCGATTTTTTGTCTAAGATAAGAAAAATTATGAAAATTCAGAAAATTGTTTTTTTTACTACCTTTACAATGAGTAAGGATTGTACCTACCAAATATAAAATAAATCAAATAATAGCAACTATGATTGGTCGATTTTACATGGAATGTCCCTACAATGTGTGCACATATTGTGGAAGCCAAATTAATTTATTTTGAAAATTCTTTATGATTTATTGATATTTTTTAAAGTTTGAACTTTAATACTATTAAAATAGTAAAGTTTTCCAATAAAGACTGGCTTTAATAAATTTATAAGGTTAATTGTAAAAAATAATCTGTTAGTTAGTTAGTTATCAATGAGAGTTTAACTTTTGCATTATTAATTTAATTTTGGGTTAATTCGCGTTATGGTAATTCTAATTGACGTTGATTCAATTTACAAAACTTTTTAGATTTGTCAGAGTTTCGAAAATATAATGTAATCTTTCTCAGGACGGACCTGTACCTACTAATGTTTTTTAATCTCCACATGAGCACTAAATCTCTAATGTAGTTAATGTTATATTTGGGCTTTGTTTAACCTTTTAACTTAGAACTGGGTTTGGTCTTTAATTAAAAATTTGAAATTAAACTTTTCCAAAACGTTGCGTAACAAATCTGAAAAGATTTCCTGCAGCCGCAAGTTTTCCAACAACCGAAGAAGGTTATAGTTCCCATTATGCAAATTGTACATAAATTTGCGACTGCTTTGCATAAACACGTAATTACAAGTAAAATATTCGGATTAGATACATGCTATATGTGGTCTCGGTTGGCATAAACTAAAATTTATTTCGTTTTATAACCGCCTCAAATCCACCGAGGAAAATTCAGAGAGCTCTGAACATATCTAATAAATAAGTACAGCTAACTAAGTAGAAAGAGATCTAGGAAGAAACTGTTCAGGCAATAAAGTTTTCCAAGACTATGTGGATTTCACTAGTCTCGTTAACTGGAAGGAACTATTTTAATCACACTTTACAATAGTTATGTTTGTCAAACAATTACTAAATTAGGTAATCTTTGACGAGGAGCTACTCGTACAATATTAATTCTTACTTAAGAAAATAAGCAATTTTAAACAAAGTTTATTCCTATAAAGCATAAAAAAATTAAAGGAAAAGATAAAGTGAAATTTCCACAAAAAAACCCTAGATAAAAGCTTGTATAAACAAGATCATAAATAATGACAAACAGAGCTACACGACTCTTTTTACAACTCAATTACCAAATTGTGGTAATTATTGATAATTAATTAAGCTTTTTTGAGGTTATCTATGACATTATCAGGTTTTAATAAGTAGGAACAATGACTAATCTCACTAATTCAAAAATTCTGGGAAAAATTAAAAACACTTTTATAAATTATCATTCCCGTGAAATCACTTTTTCCTAGATACAATTTGACCTACTTGTAGTTAAAAATATTACCTAAATATCTGTCTACAGGGTGGCAAAAAAATGATGGTACGTTGTTGGGGCATGTTTAGGGATCACAAGAAATTTAAAAAAAAATCTTATTAACCCTCGGAAATATGGGGTCCCAAAGTGTGAAACTTTAAACGCTTACATCTTAAAGATAACAGCGCATATTAACGAAAGAAATGGCTAAATACAAACGCACAACCTATCGAAAATTATTTTACCATTGCTTATTTTATAAATGGTCAAATTACGTATTTTTATAATTAATTTAATTTTACCAAAATTTTACGAAATGAAGCTGACAACAATGTCAATATGATCTAATGCAAAAATGTATGCTCAAGAATCTACAGGGTGTCTAAAAAATGGCGCATAAACGCGATGGTACGTTGTTGGGGCATGTCTAGGGAGCCCCAGAAAATTGTTAAAAAAAATCTATCTCATATACCCTCGTAGATATGTTGCCCCAAAGTGCGATACTTTAAATGCTTATATCTTGAATATAACAGCACATATTAACTAAACAAATGGTTTAATACAAAGCTACAGTACATCTTAAACCATTCAACCATTTTTTTAATTATTAAATGGTCGAATTACATTTTTATAATCCATTTAATTTTACAAAATTTTCATTAAATGAAGCTGACAACCACGTCAATAAAATCTAGTGCAAAAGTGTATGATCAAGACTCATAAATGGGATTTTTAGACTTATAGATGGGATTTTTAGATGTATTTTCCTAGACTGTGTTGCCGAATTTATTCAACTTTGTTCGCATTTTTCTCGATGAATATAACAGATGGATTTTTTTTGACAATTTTTTAGGGATCTCTGAGAATGCCCCAAGAGCGTACCATCGCGTTTATGCGCCATTTTTTGGACACCCTGTAGATTAGTTTTTAAGATGCATTTTGCAAACTGTGTTGCCGAACTTATGCAACTGTTTGCATTTTTCTGGATGAATATAACAGATGGATTGTTTTACAATTTTCTAGAAAATTCTGAGAATGCCCCAAGAGTCTACCATCGCGTTTATGCGCCATTTTTTGGACACCCTGTGTGCAATAAGGATTTGGTTAATTATTCTAGGCAAATGTGTGTTTTAATAAACCCTAAAAAATTACTGCTTTAAAGAGTTTTTTAACGCCAAAGGCTCTCTATACCAACATGATTAATTAATGCAAATATTGGTTTTAATTTAAAACACAAAAAAAGAGGGTTTATTTTGGAATAGATATTGGGCTTTTTATTAAAATAATTAATTAACTTATTTAACTGCACCATTTTTCTCGCTAATTGTACATAAAAGAAATTCACTATTGACAATTCCAACAAGAGAAATGTCACATTTTTTGGCAGACAAAACGTGATTCAATGTAAGGCATACTTCATTTTATCAGACCAGCGCACTCTCATGTTTATTTTGTTGAATCCTGGAGGCCTTATTTTCTAGAAGATCCAGTTTTGTGACGTCACAGAAATTTGGCTACTCGCTAACGGTATCGCTTTGGTTAGCAATAAAATAAGTGAATTGTATTTTGAGCATCACAAACAAATTATTTAGAAAAATGTACACAATATTCCTATGTATAATAGTACCTCCATCGATCGTCTGTAATATCATATTCTTATCTAATTTTATCTATCCGCCGCCGCGCCATGATAATTCCATCTAGGTAATATGAATACTTACCATTGTATGCTTTCAAATTAATTATTATCGACTAATTGGTTGATAGATACAGACGGGAATTGATAATTTGGTATTAATTACGTTATAATTAGCGTTTGGTAATGTTTTGTAAAAACATGTTGTGTTGTTACAAGAACACCTATTTAATTAAGTAATATTTCATTTTGTTTTATGACATCTGCACATAAAGATATAACAATATGGTATTAATTTTATATACGCAATTTCTTTATTTTGTTTTACTTTATAGGAAATAAAATTACTATTATTATTTTACTATGTAGACAATAGATATACTATCATTCAGGGCATTCAGGCGCCTTTAAAAGTACTGACAATTTTAAGAATTTAATTTATTTATATTTGCCGTATTTTCGCGAAAGTTTTTAAGTAGCACTCTGACTATGTTTTGCGTATAGATCAGTGGCCGAAGCTTAACAGCCGCAATATATAGTACGTTTCGGTGGTTTTTACGTGTAATGCAATCTGATTCAAGTTTTTGGCCCATTTATCATGAGTAATAGGCAACGTATTGTACGTACTATACAAAATGTAATGTATAGTTGCCATTTAGACCATAATGATGCATTTTTAGGCAAGACTGATTCCAGCAAAACAGTTTTCACATTACTTTTGTTGGTGTGAAGGACATATCAATACATCTCTTTTAGATTTTACATAAATTTGTAAGAATCTGGAATCTAAAAACTTTGTTCTAAGTAGATTTAGTTATCAGGAAAACACCAAGGGTAACAAACATGTTAATTGACCCTTTTTAGATTATTTTACTTAAAAATCTTGAGCTATTTGTTAAAAAATGGTTCAAAATAGGATTCGATAATACGATAATGGCTCCCTAAACTTTCACACCTCTTGCACTTAAGTGAAACCATTAAGTTAAGTGAAGTAAAGTTACCTCAATCTTTAAGTTTACGAATATACTTATTTCCAAACTTTTCTAACTGCTAATACGAAAAGAATTGGCCCTATAAAAGTGTTAAAAATAAAAGTTGTAAAAAGTTTTCTTTGCTTAGAAACTGTTGTAAAAATGGCCTAAAATAACGTGAAATATTTCTATTAAAAACTTACCGTCTATTACATTTGCAATGGTTTTAATTACCTATTGAAGAAAACTTTTAAATCCTTCAATTAACTTTTGAATTATCAAAGGATTAAAATGAAAGCTATAAGCTTTAATAAACTTTTTTACGGTTCGTAAAAAATCTCGTTGATGTCCATGGCTTAGTATAATAATATTTCTACTTTTGTCATATTTAGTTTTATGTACATTTTAATCCAAAAATATCAAATGGAACAAAGTGAATTATAAGTTATAAAAACATCGTTTTGTCATTAAAACTTTAATTTAATTAAATCTAAAATGGAATAGATACTTAAATGTCACTTCACATTCCAATTTTTGTTTTTATGAGCCTGTAAAATATGAGAGGATTTAGAGTCGTTTTTAAATAGAAAACACATTATAAAGTAATAAACGACAGAGGGTTCTTTTCGCAAACAATGGAGAAAACAATAAGTTAATTATTCACATTGAATCTAAAGCAATTGTTCTTTTCAATTTCTTAACAAAAGACCATACTAGGACAAAAATAAGTTGCAAGTTAGGCCAACTAATTTGATTTTTTTGCTTTTGTTTAAGTTTCTATTAATGGGTGTAGGTTTTGATACAAAATAATTTTAAACAATGGAAAACTTTTTTTGTTTTTAAAGTTTGATTATTTTCGATAACCTACAGTGCCAATTGTATATGTAGGTGAACAAAACCACAGTGCAAATTTGATTTCTGACTCTGTCGAGAATTAAATTGCATTTTAGTTTTAAAATGATTGTTTATGGCCGCAGCTATATGCCACAATAATAGTTTTGGTTTTTAGATTATTGCAAGGATATTTAAAAATATGTTGACCGAGAAAAAGCCACCTATAAATTTACATTTCCTGGAAAAAGGTTACTTTTTTGATGTGGGATATTATCAAAAACAAGGGGCATTCTTATAATTTTTTGACGATTTTGGAA
This sequence comes from Cartodere bifasciata, assembly GCA_963920755.1. Lineage (NCBI taxonomy): Eukaryota > Metazoa > Arthropoda > Insecta > Coleoptera > Latridiidae > Cartodere > Cartodere bifasciata. Next base: position 16,374,343 of record OY987196.1, on the reverse strand, counting down.
TAAAAAAAAATCACTTGATCACTAATCTAAGCATGTTTTTGCGAAGAGTAAAGTAGATTTTTAAGTATGCTTGCTAGTGATCTTGACGTAAATTTTCATTGATCGTTAAAATTATTAAAAGATTTGTAAGCAATTATAAATAAACACGTATGTGTTACACACTAAGTGGACATTTTATTTATTACTTTTAACTTTTTGTTGGTTTGGTAGGTACTAGTCTCGACCACATTTTCTTTGTAGCTAAAACTATCATAAACTTTAGTCTAAATATTTAAAATTATATGTATTTTACATTTTTAAATTAAGTGCAATGTTGTGTTAAAACTTTAAACTTGGCAAAGAAAAAATTCAATTTAAGGGCGAATGATTTCAAGTTCACAATTGTGTTAAAAAAGTCGCGGTTCAAAGAAACTGCACAATCTTAAGACAATTTGCTTTTAACTTAACTTTGTTTTGTTTTTAATATGCAGATTTTCTAGGAATATAAAAACATACAAAGGGCATTTATGGTGTATCACAAAGGCACTTAAAACTTATTAGCGAAATTAAAATAAAAGATATAAAACAGCACAATGCTACTATAAAAGTTTTAAATGCAATGAAAACTTCCTTTATGGAAAAGTCGTCCTAATGTCCCACAAGTACATCATTGAAAACTACACACATGGCAATGGTCTAGGGATATTTCGAAATTTTTAAATATTTTTTTTTGCCATGATCGAAATCCTAAAATTTTTTTTTTATGCGATAGAACATTTATCTCTTCTTGTGTTAAACCACTTACTTTTGATTTTTTTCAAACAAGACCACCAGTTTTTTTATTTTATTAAAGAATTGTTTTATCCTTCCTTTTTCTTGGGGAATAATTTTAGTTTTTTTCAGTATTCAAACAAAAATTTTGGATTTTTCGATTATGTTTACCTTCTTTACACTTAAATAAAGCATGAAAAAAAAAACATTTAAATTTAGGGTGTATGCAAAGAGCTGTAAAGGGGATTGTAACTGGTATTGGACAATCTGACAAAACCAAAGTAATGGACAACAGTCAAAGGGTCAGCTTGTGCTTAATGGTTAATTTTAGATTAACTGGACATGTAAAGAAGAGAAATAAAGACAATCCATGTTTAACATTAACCGCCAAAGACCGCTTTCTTCAAAAAGTTGCCTTACGAAAAGCTACCGTTACGTGCATAAAGCTGCAATATGCAATGCTCCGTGCTTATGCACTAAAGTTTTGGGAAAACAGCTGTTGCCTATGGATCACAAGAAGCCTGTCATTGTCCTAGAAAATCTTAGAAGTGTCAGGCGTAAGCAATTGGAAATCGCGAAAGTGAAATAAGAATGCACTTGTAAAATTTTGAAGCTAAAAATTTAGTAGAGGGCCATATTTTAGTTACTGATAATTTCAAATGTGTTTAAACCATAATTCTACAGTAATACTGTTAAGATGAAAATCATCAGTGCGAAACCCAAACCGAAACTTATCAGCGAATAAAATATTGAACCACTCATAATTTTTAAGCTCCAAAATTTTGCAAATGCATTCTTGCTTCGCATCGCGATTTTTCATTGCTTACGGCAGACACTTCTTAGATTTTCTAGAACAACGACAAGATTCTTGTGATCAATAAGCAACAGGTTTTTTTCCAAAATTTGAGTGCATAAGCTCGGAGTATTGCATATTGCAACTTTATACAAGTAAGGGTAGCATTTCGTAAGGCAACATTTTGGAGAAAGCGGTCTTTGGCGGTAAATGTTAAACATGGATTGCCTTTATTTCTCTTCTTTACATGTTCAGTTAATTTAAAATTAACCACTAAGCACAAGATGACCCTTTGACTGTTGTCCATCACTTTGGTTTTGTCAGATTGTCCTTTACCAGTTTCAATCCCCTTCACAGCTCTTTACATACACCCCAAACTCAAATGCATTTTTTTTATACTTTATTTAGGTGTAAAGAAGGTAAACATAATCGAAAAATCCAAAATTTTTGTTTAAATATTGAAAGAAACTAAAATTATTCCCCAAGAAAAAGGAAGGATAAAACAGGTCTTTAATAAAATAAAAAAACTGATAGTCTTGTTTGAAAAAAATCAAAAGTAAGTGGTTTAAAATAAGAAAAGATAAATGATCTTTCACTTAAAAAAAAAATTTTGGGATTTGGATCATGGCAAAAAAATATATTTAAAAATTTCGAAATATCCCTAGACCATTGCCATGTGTGTATTATTTTAACCGCATAAAATAGGTTGCAGTTTGTTGGTATAGGCACCAAACCTAAAGTTATCGAACCAACTTTATGTAGAATTATATCCGTTAAAGACCGATGTCGTAAGCATAGAAACAAAACAAATTTGTCTGTTTCTGTGGTAATTTCTGGAAAAACAGCACTTTCTGTTTCAAGGACTCAGGGAATATAAGGAACATTTATGTTTAAAAAAGGTACTTACACGCAAGAGAAAAGGTCAATAAACAATGTGTGTAGTTTCAAATATGTATCAAAAGGCATTAACATACCAAATTTAGTGAATTAAAAAACACCTTTTTTTTGGCCATTTTTAGCTCCTGTTTAGTCATTATTTTCAGCACTTTTTAGATTGATTTACGAACCCAAAATAGGACATCTTGTTCTTCATTTTACGTAGAATAATTATTTACCACATGATAGATGTTTATAATTCAAATACACCCTGAGTCCTTGAAACGAATTTGCAATGCTTAAAAATGTCAAAAAATTTAAACAAATCAAAAATTGTCGACCCCTGCATTACCGATATTTAAAAAAAATGAAAGGATAAACGTCAAGGTTAAACATAAACAGTTTTAAAATATTCGTAAGGAATTTTTTGAGCGAATTTTCTAAATTTAGTATCTTTGTGAGTTATTATTGGTTTTTATGAAGTTAGTTAATCCTATTTCGTACAAGTAAGTAAAAGTATAATAAATATAAAACTTTATTTAAAATGTTAATATTTTAGGTTCATAAAATGGGAAAGCGAAAATCCCGGTCAATGTACCATTCTCGAAAGAAACGTACAAAGAGTAAAAACTTGCAACATTTTTGGAATGAGAGAAGTAGGGAAAGGCCTAAGAAAGAGATTCACTTTTAACTTTAAATACAAATAAAACCAAAGGTGTTTTTTTTCAGCAATGATCAAAGAAAGAAACGAATTAAACAAAAAATTACACAGGCAGGTACTTACAGAAATTTCACATGCATTGTTTTACCCTTTCTGAAGATGCAAACTCATTTTCGTAAAAGTTTTCCCAAAAAAAAAAGCAAAGGAAACAACTTAACGTAACCTTTCACTTTCACCCTACAAACTCGTTGATTTTTAGACTATAATAACACTACACTAGAGAGCCACTTTTTAAAGATATTTTGTAAATACCAAATACAAATGATACCTTCTTGTTTGCAAGCAGAAAACGTTGGTGATTTTAAACTGGCGAGCCCAGATCAATTTTAATTTTACTTCATTCGTTCTCTTCGACGCATTTCAATTAACGTTCCTCGTTCCACCATTTCACTTGTTTGTAAGGACTAAGGAACCTTATTAACGTAAAAAGAAGACAAATACCCGAAATGCACCAAGACACCGCAGACGGCCATTGCTTCCTCTCTACTAGTCTACAGTAGTGGATGCGCACCGTGCATCTGCGCAAAGCGTATAGCGAAAGAGCCCGATCACAAGTTGACAACAACATCGGCAGCCAAGACAAATTGAGTACGGTCCCCACCGAAGCCTGAAAATTTTCCACTGCGGCGCTACTTGCATGGAGTTGCTGGCGTTGCTGCCCCCCGGGACCCCATGCAGCGGCTATATCATCCAGCAAACTCCCCCGAATTCTAATGCTAAATACGGCCTTGGCTTTAGCCTTTGATTTATATCTAAAACAACATCCAATTCGTGAAATAATCTTGCCGAATTTCATTTATGCTTAATTTTCTTCGATAAATTTCTTAAAACTTTCTGCTTGGCAATCAAATCGTGCAAATTTAAAAAACAATACATTCTATTTCCTTTTTTAAATTTAAATTTTTTGCTTATTCTTTAAGTTAATGTATTGGATAATTGTATCTTTAAAGCCTCGAATACAACAACACTGCCATGCTATGTTGTACTTTGTACCAACATTTTGTTAAAACCAATTTAATTTTATATGATTCTAGAAATGTATACCCGTTTGGACGTTAACAATGGTAATTTTGATATAATGGATGGCCAAATCTTTAACTCGGATATAACCTGGACTCCTGGAGTAATTATTATACATTTTGGGAAAACTTTACAAAAAGTTTTACACACCGACGGATTACAAATATTTTTATGTTCCATTTTTTTAAATATAAATAACGATTAACTAATTATTATTAAAAATGGAAGCACTAATAATTTTAATGTATTAAATTTGTTTACACGTTGTTGTTTGATAGAATTATTAACAATTATTAGGTATATTACCTTACAAAGATATACCACAATAAAATGAATATTTAATTCAAATAATTTTTTATTTGTATTTTTATCTTTCATTGAAAAGTATTGTGTAAATTATGTTTATTGATCTAAAATCTACCACTTTGTAAATTTGGGTAACTTTTAAGAAGGTAGGTACTAAAAAAATTAACTAGTGCTGGTAGAGCAATTTTTGTGCTTGAACCTGTATATGACCTACATAATTTGACATTTTTTGACAACGACATAACCCCAAAATTAAAAGATTAAATTTTTTTGTAAGAAGTGCTGCCATCTTGTATGATTTGTTTAAAGTTTTTTAGCCTAAGTTCTAAAAAATATCACCAGGGGATTTTCATAACATCGGTCTTTAAACCAAAGTTTATCAAGTTTTATTAAAATAGATAAAACTTTTGGGCAGATATTTCACTGAGTTGTTTTATTATTTTCTTAAGTATTTCTTGTTAAAATTAGAACATAAAGTTTTTTCATTTTAAGTGTTTAATTACACAAAACAGAATATTTAGATAAAATTGGTTTATTTTTATTTAAAATATCCAGCATTTTTTAAAAGTTGCTTTAAATTTGGCAAAATGTGTATCTCACGAAATACACGAATTAGCATAACAGTATTTTCCCTGTTCTAATTAACATTTTTGGCAATAAAACACAGAATAATATTAACTCTTTGTATTGAGTGTGTTTGCAAAAAGTTGTGAAATAACGAGTAAAATAGAGACTTCAAATAATATTAAAAAACCATTTGGCGGCGTTGATGTAGCGTGTGGTTGTGCGAATTTATTTTTAAATTACTTCATATAGTTTAATCATAACATAAATCAAACATTAGACAAAAAAGTCAATAAATAAAGCTTTGAAATTTCTGAATTCTTTACAAAAATACTTTGTTGAACACTCTGCAGACCTAATTTAAATACATTTTTGTTTTTTTATAGAATTTAAGACCACTTGAGTTTATGTTCTTTTTATTTAAAACTCCTAATTGAAACAGACTGCTGTCCGTTGGATTTTTTTTTCTTGTTTGTAAAATTAATTTTTTTGCCGTGTTTGACTCATTATACAGGAGATTTTATAATTTATTATTAGTCTTAAGTCAGACATTATAATCGATAAATTTAGGCTGACCCTAATCTAGCTTAACCCTAAACTTTGTTATTTGTTTCCAACATTTATGATCCTATCAACCTGTCACTTTGGTAGTTTTAATCGAAGCCTTCTCGAGAAGTAGACAAGTTTCCCTAAGCTATTTTTGCCCTAATATTACCATTGAATCGGAAATTTAGGGATTTCTAATCAAATATCAATTCGTTAACAAATTATTCAGCTGTCGCTGACGATAGGCTACATCAGACAGGTTTATTTTTGAACGTTGCTAATTTAAACTTTATAAAGGAAAACATTAAAATGGGCTTATAGTATTTAACACTGAAAGGGATAAATCAAGAGATGAATTTAAAAGAAGTCCACGTTTGGTTGACATTCAGGTCATTTGATGATTAAAAATCCTACGTCTCTTGTAATTATGAGAATCTATATAAATACGCTCCATTTTTGTGTATACCTAATAATTTTATGTACTATCGTGAACATGGAATTTAAAACGATTTTTTATCAGCCACCTTTGATTTTATGAATTTTACTCTATTGTGAATAGGATATTTTAATGTCAGTTTTCGAATATTATTTTGACAATAAATGCGTCAAATGTATTTTATTAAAATAAATTATGTAAAATGTGCTGTCTGAGAGAAAAATAGTAAGAAGATATTTCCATTTTTAAATAATTTTGTTTTAGGATAACAATAAGGCTGTAATCTTAGTAAAACATCAGAGAAATTCTTGTATTAACAAGAATTTCTCTGATGTCCACTTCGCAAAAAACTTGAGAGCCACTATTTTGACCATATTTACAATGCATAACTTGATCGTTTTAAATTCCATGTCCACGATAGTAGTTCGTATTAATCTATGGCAGAATCTAGAACCTTTAAATAAAAGAATTTCCCTATAAAATAAAAATAAATTTACCTACCCATCTACCATATTAAAAATAGGTACCTATGCGATAAAAAATGGCATAACTTTGATTAGGTTTTATTTACGTAGATTTAAAAAGCCATTTAAGGTGTCCAAAAATTTGCCCATAAACTTAATTAAACATAATTGGGGCTTGTTTGAGGTCCCGCAAAAAATTATTTAAAATTGGGAAATCAATTCTTGTTGGGAATAAGTTTAAGGTAAACTTTTCTTAGATGAAATACTGGAAACATTAAGAAAATTGATTAGGGTACCCGCTCTTTTATAAATAAGAAAATGTAGGTTTGTTATCTTTCTTTCTGATTGCCAATTAATATACAGGGTGTCAAAAAATGGCGCTATGAACGCGACACAGTTTGTAAAATACATCTTAAAAACTCATCTATGAATTACATAATCTGACTCCAAATGCATTAAATTGGATATCAACTTTGAAACCTCTGTAATTTTTTTGGCAATTTATTGTACCTTGTAATTTAACTGGAATGTGACCCTGGTATGCTGGAGTTATTTTTCCCATGGTTTTTCCTCTGGCCCCTCCCCCCGAAGCAGATGCTTTATCAGTATATGAACATTGTCCATGGGCATCCCAAAAAGAACATTATTTGTACTTTTTTATATTATTTACAACTTTATTATATTCTTGAATGTTCATATTTGTCACATACCAACCCTTATACCTACTATGACTTGTAATGTTTATTAATAATCATACGAATATATATATATATATCTAGATTCTTGAGCATACATTTTTGCATTAGATCATATTGACATTGTCGTCAGCTTCATTTTATAAAATTTTTGTAAAATAAAATTAATTATAAAAATGTAATTTGGCCATTAAAAAGATAAATAAATGGTAAAATAATTTGAGATAGATTGTGCCTTTGTATTAAGCTATTTTTTTCGTTAATATGTACCTTCAAGAATAAGCGTTTAAAGTTTCGCACTTTGGCACTTCTTCGAGGATACTTGAGATTGATTTTTTTAACAATTTTCTTGGGCTTCCTAGACAGGTTACAACAACGTATCATTGCGTTTATGCGCCATTTTTTGGATACCCTGTACAGCGAATGATGGTTTTCCTAAATGCTTGAAATATCCCACAATGACAAAAAGTAGAAAAAAAATGATTTAAAATTACGGATTAAGTAAGGATGCAGTCTTAAATTAATTTTAAAATTGTGTGTGTAAAATAATTAATTATTTATAAATTTTAAAAATACCTTTTAGAGTTGTACTAATTTGACTTGGACAAAAATATAATTAAACTAGTTTTAGGATCCTAGAAAATTAAAAAAACAAAAATGTTATCAAAAAAATTTCGTACGTTATTTCAAACGCCCTGTATAGCAACTTACCATAAAATTATCTCTCAATGGAATATGACACAGCTAATAGTTAGGACACAACAAAGTTTAACTGTTTAGGTAATTTAAAGTTGAAACTACAAAAACAAGTAGATGCAGAAACTTTGGAAGAGTTTCCAATAGCGCGCGGTGGCGTTAGAGTGTCGCAAAGTAAGCGTCGAAATTCAAGCGTCGTCAGAGCAGCGTCTCTAGCGTCCGAGCTTTAGCAGAGTACGGCGTCGACTGGTATCGCTTCTGGGTATGCAAGTGTCTGGAAGAGTGGTAACCAAAGTGGTAACGAATACAGGGTGTAATTAAAAGTACACATCTGTTCCATAAACATAACGAAGAAATTTCCAAATATTTAATTAATTAATAAAAAAAATTAAGGAAGTTTTTTCTCGGCTTTTTTATCTTAACTATCCGTATACGGAAATTGATTTTTGCAGAAAATTTCTGTACCTGTATGGTATACGCTGCTACTGGGGCATGCCTTAGGATCCTTAGAAAGTAGGTAAATAAAATACATCCATTTTTATCTCTAAGAAAAATACCGTTAAAGTTTGCTAACTTTGGCAACTCTGTTAAGGGAAACGCATTTAAAAATCTATTTTTATATTTGCGTTCTATAATCAGCACATTATGAAATCCGAAATTTGGTTTTTTAAGGTTGCTGAATTTCGTCATTATTAAACCCAAAATTTTATTTTATTAGGTTGGTTTTTCAGAAGCAAATAGATGAATTCTTTCTTTGCAAGGTACTTTTTATTTACAAATTTTACTATTATAAACTATCAGGAGATATAGTTTTTTTTTGTAGAAGGAATAACTAGAAGAATTGATGAAACGATATCAACGGTTACAATTTCTCAAAAACGCCTAGATCAATTCAGTATTAAGTGAGTTTAGTATACAAATGCTATTATTCAATATGTCTGACCTAAATTTACTCTTTGCTTCAAAATTTCCATGTTGCCAATCCAATCAAAATAAAATTTTAAGTTTGTAATTAAAATTGAAAATGCTTTTTAATCAATTAAATGAAGCAAATATAAAAAGTAATATATTATAACATAGAGTTTTATAAGAAACGTTTTTTAGCACGCGTCTAAGTTTGGAAAACGAGCCGCGAGTTTTTCAATGGACAAGTGCTAAAAAACGTCTTATCGAACAAGTTTTTTATATTTCAAAATCTGATTTAGTAAAACATGTCCCAAATACTAGTAAGATACTTATTAAAAATGTCGATTTATAAATATCCTATAAATAATTCGCAACACGACACATTTTTTAGGAATAAACTTTAGTATATTTAACGACAATACTAACGTCTTTTTGTGTTCCATCCTGTATACTTAACCCTGTATGAATCTTACCATATTGTCTGAAATCCTAAGAAGATAAACCTCTTTCATCTAAGATGGAACCTCAGTAGGCTTGACATTGGGACTGATGTAATTTATTACCGACCAAAATGCAAAAAGGGATTGACAATCCGATTGATGAAAGGGATGTTGGAAGTTTTAGCCTAACAAAGATTCACTGGTTGGGTTTGATTGTGCTTTGTTTTATTTTTGAAAAATGGGCTTGTGGGCCTTTTCGTATTTGCATTTAGTACTTGACTGAATAGGATTTATATAGCTTTGACCAGTCCATAGAAAATAATTCCCAATCATTTAGGCGTTATTATAATTTATTTATACTGAAGCTAGTCCGGCGCATTCGCCATTTTACAAAAGGAAAGTAGTAGTAGATAAAAGAGGTGTTAGGAGTTTATCAAAAGATTTACTATTAAATTCGATTGTGTTTTGCTTTATTTCCGAAGAAAACCTTTTTCAGGCTAATCTGCATTTGATACGGTGAAAGTTATAGGCTAAAGGCACTGGCGCTGGATGAAAAACTAAGATTTAAACATCCGATTACTAACAGAGCTTTTCGAATATGGGCGACGACGCTCACTGACTGTGGTTATCCTTTATCCTTTGCAAATCATTTCAAAAATTTACAATTGGTTTTTGATTAGGTATATCTTTTGCTAAAACAAAATTCTTTCGTAAGGGATGATTTAAATTTATTTCGTTAGATACATTATTGTTAAACATTTCTTTGTGTTTATGTGCCCACTCTTACCAGGTTTATAAGCTTAGGGTGGTTTTACATAACCTACTGACAAAGTATACGTTAAACTTTTAGCCAAAGAATACATATTTCAAATTTTGGTTTCTCTTAATTCCACCTTTTTTTTTTCTCGTGCTTGGGTTTTTACCTTTAATATAACGAATTTAAATAAATCTAATTTATTTAATTTCAATAGAAACGATTTAAATTTAACGCATCAATAACTTAAAAATTCATTAACTTTATCACTTGGCAATAACGATATTTAGGGTATAGTCCGTAAGTCATTTTGGTAAACCAAAATGACAGTTGTAACAATCATTTTCTATGACAACGAATTGTGTAACAAGTCGTTTTCTGTCAGTTTGGTTTACCAAAATGGCTTACGGACCATACCCTTAATGTATGTGATGATAAATGGTAAAATTTCGAGTGACAGTTTAATTTTATAAAACATGGATGATCCATTTCTAACGTATGAAAAACGTGTAGAGTTGTCGTAAACTTGCTGCCTCACATTGTGATGACAAGCCTATTGGGAATTCCCTTTCTTTAACCCTTAACATTTATAGCACACCATTGTGTTAAATGAACAAAAAATGTATACCTACTTACTACAGGGTGTTTTTAAAAGATTGAGACCTGAAACAAAATAATCCAACATACCTAAACTCGAATTTGGTTAGATATGTAGATTGTTGATGCAATTTTTTTTTAGGGACATTCTATATAAAATCGACCAATCATAGTAGCTATTATTTGATTTGTTTTATATTTGGTAGGTACAATCCTATGGTAAAGGTGGTAAAAAAAACAATTTTTTAAATTTTCCTAATTTTTCTTGTCTTACACAAAAAATTGAATTTTCCGATTTTGCGATTTTTGAAAATTAAAATTGGTAGTAATTTTAAGTTGACAATGGACACTTCTTTTTATTAAAAAATTAGGAGCTGCATATTTGCACTCCTTCTCTACTAGTAAGTACCTCAAACTATGAAAAATGACCAAGTTTAGGTCTAAAAAAAGCTATGTGGGACTGGGTAGATTTTTTTTTTCATAATTTTGAAATGTTAATGTGCCAATGGAGATGCATAAAAATAATAATTTTGTTTGTGATTAAACTTCGTTTAGAAACAGCAATACTTTTAAAATGTTACCGAGTACGTTAAATTTAAACAAGATCAAATCATGTTTTAAATTCTTGGAAGATTAAAATTAATAGTAGTTTTTAGTTGACAAAGAACACACCTTTTTATAAAAAAAATATGAACCTCATATATTCACTCCTTTTCTACCTGGTAGCTATGTAAAATGACCAAATATGGCATAAAAAAAAGTTATGTGGGACTGAGTAGATTTTTTTTTTGATAATTTTAAAATGTTGTAGGAGTAATAGAGACGCATAAAAAAAAATTTGATTTGTGATTTAACTTCGTTCAGAAACCGCAACGGTTTTAATATGCTATATTTACACATAATCGAATCACAAGATCGTTTATTTTTTTTATTGTATACTATGTCCTTGGTAACACTTTAACATAAAAATAAAAAAAGTCTACTTCCACATGGCTTTTTCTAGGGCTGAATTTGGTCATTTTTCATAGTTTCAGGAGCTAACTATTAGGGAAGGAGTGCAAATATGCAGCTGCTTATTTTTTAATAGAAAGAAGTTATCAGGAGTAAGCACTGGACTAAACCTCAAAAGGATTTCAAATTATGCAGCAACTCGAAAACCGAATTTTGGTCGATTATACATGGAATAGGCCTTTAGTTTTATTTCAACAAATTATGGCGAATGCGCCGGGTTGGCAGGAGTTCAACAAAATTATTATTTCTTAATAATGAAATATTATAATTCTTTCTGTCCTGTGTCCTTTTTTAAGGACACCCTCTCTGTATTTTATAAACAAACACTGCGTGGGTTTTTGTGAAGGCGTTAAAATAATATATAATGAAGACTACTTTTTTTTAGTTTATATTAAGTCAAAAACTGATATAGTCTAAAGAAAAAAACATGACGCCACACTGCGAGCTTTTAGGCCTTTAGGAAAACAAATAAAAACGAATAGGGTAGCTCACGAACACCGCTTAATGGACCAATTCTTTTACCTAAGTGGCTCAAACCGTAACAAAAATATTTTGTTAAGTAGGGGGTATAATTCTTTGTTGTAAATGTTACAAAAATTAGTCTTGCTGTTTATTATCTTGCGTGGGAGTGCTAATTACTAGTTCAAACCTTTTTGTTTCCTGGAAAAAATACTTATTAATATTTTATTATTAATAATGTTGGACTATTTTATAAAACTAAAATCAATATTAAGAAACACTCAATGTGTATTAATACTTAATTGTTCTATTTTTATGTTGAACCAAAGAATTCATTTATTTATTAAAAAAATGCATTTTCATTTACTTATATCGTACCATCAAACAATTTTAATAACGAAATAAACTATTCCGACAGTCAAATAATTATTATTAATTTTCCCCGTTCCAACGAAATTATGCAAGTAGATAGGTAGTTACATAATTATTCTGAAGAGTCATTGTGTTAAATTACAAAATGACTCGTCCTGCAGGATTCGCCCAACTCCGCAGGTGGAAACGACAATGAATGGTCAACGACCCTCTAGACCACTGTACGAGAAACATGTTTATCTAATTGAAATTAAGTGTTAAATTCCGTGCTTTGTTTCTATTTCTCAAACAAAGCTAAATCCCAATACAATAAATTTATTGTAAGCGGCTTGTACTTTTTAGTTTTCCTGGAAATTATATGAAATTGTAACGAACGAGAGTTTTGCTTTTGCTTATTACTAAAAGAAACTGTTTATGATACAGTTACAATTTAAAAACTGCAGTTTTATCAAATAAAAAATGTGACAAGTGAAATTTAAATTATAATTAGCTAAAATGTTCAAAACGAACAATGTATCATGTCGCCCACCCTCGCATACCTATTCTATTCTGCAAATCATGTTATAAATTTAATGTAAAACATACAACTAATAATCAAAATCCAATTTAATCATCCAACGCAACGTGGGCGGATATTTTCACTTGACAGAAAAGAGAATGAAAATTTAAGTATGAAACAAAAGGGAAAATCCCATCCTACATCCTACTTATGCTTTGCGAGTAAACCAGAAGTGAAAGTGTGGTAAAATCGGGAGTAAAATATATATGTATATGTTCGAAGCTAGGCCTTCACTTTCAAGGGCTGAAAACTCAAACTGCCGCAGGAAAATTGGAAATTTATTGCTATGATATCCTTGCCGTTGGGGGCCCATGAGTTATAGGGTATGACCTTAATTTCGAACCTTATAAGTACGTGGTTGTCTGTATCCATACGCCCTTACTCGTCTGACTTGCATTCTTGATTCAATATTTAGCTATCTAAAACATAAACATCACATCAACACTTAAAGCTGAACCCTTACAAACAAAGTAAATATTTGGGATTTGGGAAAACCAAAAACATGTAAGGTAAACTAAATGTTAGGCGGTCTGTAAATATCTTTAAAAACTTTAAACGATATACATGGAAAACTGAAGTAAATGCCTTTCAGCAAGAAATAAGTTGTGTGGCTAGACGTCGACCGCATAGGTTACTTCTTTTCCCTTTTTTAAACTATACAGGACGTTTTTTGATTAAACCGATAATCTAAAATTGTAAAGATAAAATGCTAATTTTTATCAAAATTTTTGCATTTTTTCAAATGCGTTAATATTTGTATAAAACATATTTTTACAAACTTTGTGGTGTATTTTTTCTCAAAATAAAGTTTATAAGTATTGATTTGTGAGTAGGCAAATAAGTAGTCTTATCAAATCTTTTCATTAATTTTTATGCAATCGGCCAAGTATAAATTGATGTAATTAAATAAAATAGTTAATTAAAAAGTTTTGTGATAAACTAAGCTGCACCTTTTTATTAAAATTTAATATGGGAAATTTTCCTATTGGAGAATTAAACATTCAGTATTTTGAGAATTTATTACTTTTAATAATAAACCATCAAAACAACCCTTATGTTAATTAGAAACATTATATGAAATTATAATTAGTGGTTAGGCGCGCAAAAGTTAGAAAATAAGTGTTTTCCAAAGTTAATACAACTTTAACAAAGTAGGACTTCAAAAAGGTCCCTTATAACAATATTATACGAAGTGAATTTTATGTGAGCAGATTGTGTGCTGTGTTATTTTAAAACATACTCAAATACATATTTCTATATTCATCATCTAAGTAAGTTTTATTAAAATTAGACACCTACCAACAAATCGCTATTTTAAATATTGTTAGAAATGAAGGAACAATGTTGAATTTTTACTGTAGGGTTTTTCCTGGCAAAAACAAAAAATCCCACAAAATATGGTCTGCTTAACCGCCTACTCAAAGGCACTAAAAAGATACCCCTTTACTATTAGCTGATATTGCATTAGCTTTTCAAAGTAGACTGTAAGTTTGAACAACAAAATCAAAAGAAAAATGCCATCCATAAGTTTTATTTGAAATAATGAAAAAAGGTCCTTTTTTATGACCAGTATTTTAGATACTTTTGATCATTTTAACTATGCATTGTATTTATAATCGCCTATTATACAAAACATAAGCGTACGTTTGTAACCTTTAAAAATTGTGCACAAAGTTACTTTGCGTTTTAAATTTTGTAGGTAATGAGTTTACCTAGTAAAATAGATGGAAACCTAACTTTGTTTTGTCACCATTATTGAAATTAATTCAATAAAATTTGCATATAAGTACACACCTTTGTTTACCAGGAAATTAACATTGTATAGTTGACGCAAAGATATCTGTTTTTGCAACGCAAATAATGCATTAATGAAACAAATAAATAATGCTCTGGAGTTACAACTCACACCTTGTACCTTTGATAATTAAATAAATTAAAATTGTAAAAAAAAAACAGTAAAAATAGTTCAACATGTTAAGCAATGCACTTTTAGTTACAAATCTCTTTAGGCTATTACTATTAATTAGGTATTTAAGATTATTTGCACAAGATTTACCAAAAGGATGTAATGCAGCTTGGTTAGAACTTGGTAACAGTCTTGGTATTTTTTGTAGACAACTTCAAATAGACTCAGTAGATTTACCTAGAAATGTAAATTAGTACAAATTCTCTCCTAATTCGGGATGGACGGCTTCTTGTTCACATTTCAAACTTTGTCCTTCAAGTTAAATGAAGCCCTTTGTTGTATTAATTCAATGCAATGTCCATCAAACTGACCAAGTGGTCTAAATTCTCGAATAAGAACTAATAGAAAATTACCCATAAACCGAGGCAGAATACCAAAGATTTTAAACTAAAAGATTGAAAACGCAGGTAGTTTGTAACCGATTAAAAAGTTTCTACCAACATCGGTTTAACGGTTTTGCAAAATTAATTTACTGTAACGATTTTTGGTGTTTAAATTTTCAGAGAAAGTTTAAAAATCTAAAGTTAAACCGAGACAAGTTGTTTTATTTCTTTTTATTCTAACAATTCATCGTTCGAATTTGTTCGTTTAAAGGAGAATGTCGCGAAGCATAGAAACTGTGGTTATGTAATGCTGGTTGTTGCCTAAAATCAACAAAAAAACACTTTCTGGTCATTGCTCAGTGGGTTCATAAGAGATAATTTTAATTTAAAATTGTGCTTACCAGCAACATAAATAAACAAAGCACAAGTTGACATATTATAAAAGCCCATCAATAAGCGTTTAAATACAGAATTTTGGAAATTTAAAATGCACAAAAATAGTGCTTCTAAATTGCCAAAATTCTGTATTTAAACGCTTATTGAAGTCCATCAATAAGCGTTTAAATACAGAATTTTGGAAATTTAAAATGCACAAAAATAGTGCTTCTAAATTGCCAAAATTCTGTATTTAAACGCTTATTGATGGACTTTTAGATGGTTATTTGTGCTTTGTTTATTTATGTTGCTGGTAAGCACAATTTTTTATTAGAATTAACTCTTATATAAATATACATTAACTTTCATAAACCCACTGAGCAATGACCAGAAACTGTTTTTTTGTTGATTTAAGGCAACCAACAAGGTAAATAACCACAGTGTCTATGCTTTGCGACATTCCCCGTTAATTGAAGGGCTCGGGGCAACAAGGTATAAGCCACATTTTTAAAATGACGAGAAAATTTAATACTGAACATTTAAGGAAAGAGATATCTGGGATCATTTTGTTTTTTAAACCCCAAACTTTTTTTTTAAATTTTAAAAAACTAAAAGATCCTAGATATCTCTTTCCTTAAATGTTCAGTATTAAATTTTCTCGTCATTTTAAAAATGTGGCTTATATTACATATATTACATTTAAGGAAAGAGATATCTGGGATCATTTTGTTTTTTAAACCCCAAACTTTTTTTTTAAATTTTAAAAAACTAAAAGATCCTAGATATCTCTTTCTTTAAATGTTTAGTATTTAATTTTCTCGACATTTTAAAAATGTGGCTTATACCGTTGTTGCCCCGAGCCCTTCAATTATAAGGTATGTGTATAATATGCCGTAGCAATTAGGACACAAATGGCGTTGAAATTATGTGCATAAGGCCCTTCTGACTAATCTAATATTGGATGCGTATATATAATGAATATCCTAATGCGATAATGTTGGTATGGTGTGATTTAGCATATAGCTATTCTTGTCTCTGGACTCGCAAACTAACCGCTTTTGACCAAAATATTGTAAAGCCGCAAATATCTAGATGGATTTGTAAAATATTAAGCATCGGGCATCGATTAAAATACTGTTGAATGCACATTTGTTTCAGTTGGCTGTTTGCCAGGAAGTCCAAATCCCTCTTCAGAGTTGTTACTTTGCTTGGGTTATTGTTCTAAAGCATTTGAACATAGTGAAATATAAATGGGATATTTTTGTATGTTTTTGTAAAAAATTATTAGACTTTAATAACTGTGTAAAAGGTTATGCGTAATATTTGCTCTCGCACAAATTAATAAAGTTAAAACCATAAATCTCTGAAAAGACCTTTAGAATTAATTTTGTTAAACATAAAAGTTTTGCTTGAGTTTTTTGGAAATTTATCAACGTAAGGACAATGACAGGCTTTTCGAATAAACTTAAGTTACTTTTTTAGTTATAATTTAGAAAGTTTTCGCTCGTAAACATGTCTTTATTCGCTTTTTATTGAATGCAAGCGAGTTATTTAATTTTGGTAAGTACATCGAAACATAAAATACCCTTAAAATCTTATTAAATTAAGAAGTTTAAAAGTGCTTGTAAAGTTTTATTTATATTTCTTAAGACATTTATTTTCTAATGCTATAAAATTTCCTTTATAATAAAAAGAGAACAAAAACATATTTTGTGTTGTAAGAAATCCTTACCTAATTAAATGATAACTAAAAGAAAAACAATCTTTAAAAAACATACAAAAGTTGCGCGGCGATTCCGCCATTTTATACAAACTGGTGGGCAACCCGGCGCATTCACCATATTGCGTTCCAACATATCTTATTTGATTAATTTCAATTTAACGCAAATTATTAATGTTGAGCAGTAAAACCCAAAATAAAGTAAACGCGATCCAAGAAGACATAAAATAACGTCAACAGCGTTATTATTTAAAGTATATTGAAATGGCAAATAAGATGGTATTATTTAGGTAACCAAATTTTTAAGGTATGACGTAGTTGGCAAAGGTTTACAAATGAATAGGTATTACCTCGGGTATTACATAAAATGAAATTTAGAGTTGCAACTTTTGCATTCTAGTATTGCACGTAAAAGCTCAATAAAAGTTCTTATAAAAGCACAAAGGTCATTTTTAAAGAGAAAATCTTATTTACAAAATTGGTTCTTTTATTTATTATTTCTTTAAGTTCAAACATTAAATTTAAATTTTGTGTCTTATTTAAAGGCAAGATACCCTGCAGTGTGCATCACAAAATATGTACGAGAGAGTTCTTTTTTAAAACTTACAATTTTTAAAATTGCTCTAGGAATTTTGCCACTTAATATTCTCTTGAAAATATTTTGCAAAACTGTGTTAGTAAAATAAAGCTAACGTATGAACAAGGTTATCAAATGTTCTCTTGGAACTAAAATTTGATAGAATTTCAAGAAGAAAATTCCTTTCTGAACATCTAAAGCTGCTTATGAGGAGACGCTGATAAAGTATGAATTTTTATAAGTACCTAGAAAAAAATATAAAAAACAAAAATTTTTCCTTGGCTGCGAATTTTTATTAATTAAGTATTAAATTAAAGCCAACTTTATTAAAAATCATATTTATGTAGATAAAACCTCGGGTATTACATAAAATGAAATTTAGATTTGCAACTTTTGCATTCTAGCATTGCACGTAAAAACTCAATAAAAGTTCTGATAAAAGCACAAAGGTCATTTTTAAAGAGAAAATCTTATTTACAAAATTGGTTCTATTATTTATTATTTCTTTAGGTTCAAACATAAAATTTAAATTCTGTGTCTTATTTAAAGCCCTGCAGTGTGCCTCACAAAAGAGCGAGTTCATTTTTAAAAATTAAAATTTTTAGAGTTGCTCTGGTATATTCTTTTGAAAATATTTTGCAAATGTTATCTCTTAAAACTAAAATTTGATGGAATTTTAAGTAGAAAATTCCTTCCTGAACATCTAAAGATGCTTACTGAAAAGACTCTGATTATGTATGAATTTTTATAAATACCTATTAAAATAATATAAAAAACTGACCTCTTTCCTAGGAATTTTTATTTTTAGCTAAAGTATTAGATTAAAGCGAACCTTATTAAAAATCCTTTTTATGTAGGTAAAACAAAGGTTCACGTCTGAGAAATTTTAATGTTAATTCTTTGTCAATAAATTCTTTGTAAAATATAAATTCGGATTGAAAATATAATAATAATAATAATTCGAAGAAAACGATTCTGATGGTCAACTGCATTGAATATACTTGCTTTTTTCAAATCCTTTTTCTGTTATACATAACACCGTTCCGGCCCACATGCACTTAATCTGCTTGAGCAAGAAAAATAGACCAACATATATTTTTTAAAGAAACCAATTTATTACTTAGACACCCTTTCTAAGGATCCATCATAGGGCTATACCACACACTTGTTTTTTAGCCCAAAAGTAATTTTTTTCACTACTACCTATAGAAAATGCAATTTTTGACCGATCTTCTACCAGAGAAATCACATTTCTCTCCCTTGGTCAATAATAATTTCCATGTCTATGTACACTGTACAATAATGAAATGTCAAAACATATGGCAAGGATTTATCATAAATAGAACGGTACTTACAGCAGTTTTTTTGAGTTTTTTACGAAGATTTTTTTATTTTGAAAACATAACTACTTTAAAATACTTCAAAACATTTTATTGCACAAATATTTTAACGAAAAAAAAATTGTACAGTTGTAAACATGTCGCACTTTTTTCTGTAGCTGTGTCAGTGTTCTATCATTATCATTATATTTACAAATTCCTTATCAGTGACCATAATATTATTTAAACCATTTACGCCATGTACGTGCAAATTATAAGTTATTTTGGAAAAAACACCCATTTGAAGAACTTTTTATTGTTTTGATTGATGTAACGTCATTGTCATTTCCATGGAAACTTCGATTAATTTTTTGTAAAAATCATATACAGGGTTTTGATAAAAATTGAACATATTTTTAAATTAACATTTTTCAAGAAAATGCTAGTAGTGAAAAAAATAGTATATAAACCACGGTAGAGAAGGTCATTATTGACTACGCGCAATTGTGTCCCTTGCCGCTGCGCGGCTCGGGACACAATCTTTGCGCTAGGTCAATAATGACCCTCTTCTCTACCTTGGTTAATAATGTACTATTCTTGATTTGTGGAGAAAAAGAACATTGTCGAAAATAATTTTAAGTCGGCTGGTGTAACTTTGACACCCCGTTGTCACTCTAAATTATTTGTCAAAAAATATACAGAATTCGAAACACAAAGTTATTAAAACTTATATTTTATTGACTCTTATTTTTACTACAAAGTATATTTTATATTTTTTTTATTTATTACATATTAGAAGGTATACAGGTATGTACCAAAGTTGTTAAATAAGTATTAAATTTTGCAGAAAGAGTCGATTTAAACGACTCGAGTAACGGAGCCTACCAACGGTTTAAACTATTTATTAAATACATAAACAAGAAATAATCCAGATAAAGCTTTCAAAGAAGACAAAGGAAACGAACCTAATTATTATTATATTAGTACAATTTATGCAACAAACAGAGATTTTAAAAGCGGTTTTAGTTCCGCCTAGTCGTGTTATTTACTTCAGTTTAATTCCTTGCATTTAAGTATGAAACAGTTTTCGTGCTTTTATGTTCGTTATTATCTTCTTTACTTGCACAATAAAAGTAATTGTGTTTTATAGGTAGTAAAATGAATGAACAGTATACACAAAAGCCTATGCAACAAAAAATAAACCGCTACCCACAAAGACAGCAGTATCAAACAGGCCAGAGGGAAGACCCAAATAATTTTGTTGCCGGAGATTTTTCAGATTACGATGTTGCTTCGTATTATTACCCGGAAAATAATATCTATGATAGAAAGTTACGAAGCGCACAGCAAATTAAAAGAACACCAGAGGTTTATACGGATTTTAACAATAATATAGAAGGGTCGCAGCAATACGGGTAATTCTTTCAAAAAAAAAATAAAAATTAAATTTTGTGTCTGGCCATATTAGTAATTGTACAACTAAGTTGGCTATATTGCTCTCGTTTCGCTGAATCTAAAGTGCATTTACGAAACTTCCGTGCTCTAATGTACATTTTTAGTTATTCGCCCTACAAAGCTTCCGTGCAGCGTCCTTGCCACACCTCCTATTCGTACACCCGAGCACCAACAAATGAATATGTTGCAAACTGCCAAGCAAACGCTTATGCCCGTCAGCATCCAACTTATCAAATAAGAAAACAGCCTTGCTCTTCGGGCAGTTATCACAACTATCAGCCAGCTACTTACTACAATAACATCCAATACAGAAGTTCGCCACAGATTCCCGAGGATTCACAAAATGGTCAGTTTCATAGGCCCAATTCGTATGTTATTAGAAACGGACTGAAGTATCCTGTTACCTTTAAAACCCCAAAGTAAGTTTGAATCACTTGTTATTTCAATAAAATTGGTTGTCTACAGGATAACTGCAAAACATATTTTGATAAGAACCTTCTTGTAAATTACGGTACATATGCAAACACATGTCAAAGAAGTTTATAATATTGTTAAGACCTAAGTTGCATGCATTTGTGGCACACCATTTGCATACTATTGCGACATAATATTACTTGTTTTCAACGTTGTTTGATTAATGAGATTACATTGAGTTAAAAAAATGAGTGTAAATATCCACTACGTTAATCCAATGAACAATTTTGTGCTATTATTTTTTTAATAATGCAGAGGAAACACGTAAAATTGTCACGCATTGTATTTTCATTGCGAATTTGAAAAGCACATTGGAAACATCAAGGCGAAATTAAAAATATTGATGACAAATTGTGGTTGTTTATAACCCATAATAATTAACACGACATATTTTTGTTTGAAATGTGATTGTGATTATAAACCGCTCTTTACCAACACAAAGGCTGTAATATCTTTTTTTACCAAAATTCTCGAGACTTAATTAATAATAATGGTATTATTGTTTTAAAAAAATTAATTTATGGTTTAAATAATGTATTTGACGACAGGCGGCATATTTTTTGCCTAAAAATAACTGAACCGCATAAATAAACCTAAATGCTTTTCGTTTAAGTAGATCATAATAATATGGAAAATAATTTTTTGCTATCATCTCAGTCTCGGAGCGTTTGGTAGTCGAGTGCGTAATTTTATCATAAATTAGTAGACGTTAACGCTGTTCGTACGCATGCCATAAGATTTATGTAGGCATAAAAGGCGCATTTAACTCAAGTCTAAAAAACATTTAGACGTGAAT
The DNA here is from genome assembly GCA_963920755.1 of Cartodere bifasciata. Classification (NCBI taxonomy): domain Eukaryota; kingdom Metazoa; phylum Arthropoda; class Insecta; order Coleoptera; family Latridiidae; genus Cartodere; species Cartodere bifasciata. Next base: position 16,352,373 of record OY987196.1, on the reverse strand, counting down.
TGGTTTTGTAACTGTTCGCAAAAGTATGATACTTTATTTTTTACTGCTTTGTCTACGCTGCCAAATGCAATTGAAATTTCTATTGTATTACAAAGATCTTTTAAGATTCTATAAAAGAATTTTTGAAAGTCTATTAAAAACATAAAGAGCGTATCATTTCAGTTATATCTTTTACGGTTCTCTTAATTATGTTGTGATGACGTCAGAATTAGAAATGCTTTAGATAAATCTGCGTATTCAATTTGAATAAAAAGAATCGTACAAAACATTCCTTACTAATGATAATAAGAAAACGGAATTTCAAGCATGCAATATTTTCCAGATATTACAACCGACCGTCACCGTCAGCCATTCTAAACCGTCAACCATCAACCCTTTGTCTTCCCGTTTTAAGTCAACCCGACCCAGCTAATTATCGCCCAACCAGCGCCACTAGAAAGGTTCGCCAGAAGTCATCAGACACATATAGCGTAGCATCATCCATTAAAATTAGTCAAAAGAAAACTTCCAAACCTATCAAAAAATTCAAGCATCCTGAAATAACCGAATCTCAACAATTCTTGCTAGATGAACCCGACATTGATGACAAAGACGATTTTTTTAATGAGCTTGAAGCCAGACAGAAATTTCAAACTTTGGAAAATATTGCAGCAACTTTGGAGGAAGGAGATTACGATGAGGTTAATTCTGAGCAGCAAAAGGACATAGCTAATTTGGTTAAAACACTTAAACCAAGGGTTCCGAGTTCTATCAAGTTGAAGAAACGTACAAGCAGTTTAATAAAAAATCCGAGTAACTCCTCCATCTCATCCACAAAGACAACAGCTCAGGACAATTTGGAAATAATGTTGGAACAGCTGAAGCGCTCACAATTGGCGGATCATGCTGACACCGGCAACCATGAAAAAATTAACCTGGACTTGGATAACATTATTGGATTTGCAAATGCGGGTTCTAGTAGTATCAATAAGACGCAACAGAGTAAGGCGTCCCTTGGAAGCAATGGAGAAAACCGGACAGAAAACAAAAAGGTAGTAATTAAACCATAAGTTTCACTATTCTTTAAAAACCGTCATTTAACAGAAAGAATCAGTAGTGAGCTTCAACTACGAAGAAATCTCCCAGAGAATGAGCCCATCTGTTCGAAACGAGTTTGTACCATTACTCCCAAAAGCACCAAAATCCGTCAACAATTTAAACACAAACCAAAACGCAACTGCAAAAGTATCCAACATGTCATTGGATCTGCAACACCTCCGCACCAAAAGCCAACGAAGTGTAAAAACGCTTGATGAAGATGGTGCTCTTGAATTGCACCGATCAAAAAGCTACATCGTACAATTAATTGACAGAGCGTTAAGCCGAGAATTGGGGACAGTTCCTGCGACTCCTTCAGATGTAAAAATTGATTATATTTTAAAATTTCCGACAAATCAAAGTATATTTAGTTTCAGGAAGTCTCCTTTCAAAAACTGGAAACTTCTGAGTCACAAATGGAAGTTAAACCATCGGTTCTTTTTACCAGTCCAAGATCTGATAATTCATACTCTAACTTGACGTTGCAAACACCTGGAGGATCAACACAAAGTCAAGTTTGTCTGTTAACAGGTAAGTTTTGCTGCAAAAAATTATATCCAAGACACTATGGCTTTTAAAGAGTTTTTTTAACATACAAGTAACTTTTTAAGGTTCCAATTGCCTAAACGATGAGCCATTGTACATAAAACAACTTCGCGAGCTAAGGTTCGGACATTTAAAGCACATCCAGCAAGAAGTAAAGCGTTTAGAAGATTTGGAACGTTTTCTGGATAATTGCACCAATGATCCAAACCTCTTGTAAACAAAAAGAACCATCCGAAATTGTGTCAAATGTTTTTCATTTTATCATACAAACACTAAAGATATTTAAAAGTACTTTTATTATAAAAACAAAATATAAAAAACAAAATTATGTACAATGCGTGTTTTTTTAATTTAATAAATAAATATCTAGGTTATCTACAATTTGATTTACGAAACATGCTCGGTCTTTTATATTTTAATTGAGCCAAATTATCCTTTTACATAAGTTTTAATTAAATATTAGTTAGCAGCTTTTGGCTAAATTATTTTCTGGATGTTAATTATAATTGTCCCTTAATTTAAGCTTCATGTCCACTTTTATGTAAATGAATTTTCATTCGCTATTATTTGTTCATTTATGAATTTAAATTGGCTACCGTTTATAACAATATTTAAGCCCACTCCACTTTTTTAAATGAGGATGCACCGAGAGCACTGACATTGTTTTGTTGAAAATAAGAACTTTCGCCTTTAATTTAAAGGTTCGAGTTTATCCCAACGGAATATATTTACTTACATTTCTTGTATCAAACACAGGTAAGTCAATATAAATGGCTTTAGGCGTCGGCTTTTTAGTTGATCGTCTTGTAGTCTCAAAGGATAATAGGTTTTGTAGTCCTTCAAAAAAGGACTCTTCTGCATTTCTTCGTTTAGCCCTTGCACTAACTACAGCCTTAATTGTTGTTTTAATTTTTTCTGTGGTTGTTGTACGTCTTGTTGTTGTTGGCATTTCTTTAGCGGTATGATTAATTAAAGTCTGGTTCAAAACATCTTCGATTGATATCTTATTAGCGAAAACGAATTCAATTTTCTCGCCTTTTTTTCTTATCTTTTGGATGTGAGTGTGCACGTTGTGTTTTTTTATTGCATCAGGTTTGTTAATCTCGTTTTCTCCGGTGTCATTTAACTTATCTTCATTCTTATTACTTCGTGTCACAATATTACTACTTTCGCTTTCGATTCGGTCATTATTTGTTGCGTTTTTACTTTCTTCTGAATAGCTCAAAGGTACGTAAACTGGTTTAGGTTTTGGTCCGATAATATCAGTTATAAATTTAGGCGTGTAAGTACTAACTAAAGGCAGAATATTTTCTCTTGCGTACTTCTCAGCTTGATCAAACATCCTGGCAAGGCGTTGCGGTAAAAATTGCACTGTGCTTACAATTTGCTCGAAAGGGTTGTTTGCACTTTCAAAGGACGTAATGGATTTAGAGTCGCCTTCGCGGGTCCTTACTAAATTCTCGTTTTTGGAATCACTCTTGTCCTGTGCTCCGTTGCCGTAGAAATCAAACGTAAACTCCTGATTCACTTTGTCTGGGAACAGAAAGTCGTTCTTTAAAGGCGAGGGTAGTGGTGGCAAAATCCTGTTTTTTCCACTGGTAGGTCCCAAAATTGGTTCGGTAATTTCAGGTTTGCCTTTGTCAGGGTTGTGAGATCGTGCGTTTTTCGACGGTGTCTGGGGTTTTAAAATTGGCTCTACAATTTCTCTGTTGTCCACATCTTCGGTTTTGTCGTCTTTTGCGTTGATACCATTTTTGGACGTTGATTTCACTACTCTGTTGTTAAAAGCCCGGCTTGTTTCAGCGCTATCATCAGTTAATGTATTTTCGCGCCATGGTATGTTCAGAATTTCAATAGCGTCCTTGAGAGACAAAGGTGGTACGCGGGTGTATTCTTTTTCATTGGTGCCCATTTTTACCACTGGTGTTGGGGCGTACTCCTTTGTATGCGTTTTGTTCTTGGAATCATGTATTCTATCTTCCGCTTCTTTTACTACCGAGTTGTCCGAAGGAACGTTGCATTCGCCTGGGTACATAGGCAACGTAACGGGAACTCCCGAATCTAAAACCAGGCTTTTGCGACATGTTGATGACCTGGAATAAATAATATAAAGAAAAGGAGTTACAAAAATAAGAGGACGACTTACACTTTGCCAAAACTATCGCTCAAAGTTACTTTATCCATCGTCCATTGGGTTAATCCTGATGATAACCATCCACTGTAGGCGGTGTATAGAATTTGGATCTTGGTAGGCTCAGCCAAAATTGGATGGGGTACCAGTATTCTTGAAATAGATTGTCCAAGTTTCATTTCCTCGTCCTCTTTTCGTGTCATCATAAATGTTTCGTTCAGGGTTGAATCCCCTATGAGGGTTATTTGAATCTTCCCGTAGTTTATGATCGGTACTGGACTGGGGGAGCTTTCTATTTTGACGTGGTATTGATGAGCTGAGAAATATTTGTAAATAAAATCGCATCTCTGGACAATATAATTTGTAATTAACTGTGGATTGGATTAAACTATATCTTTGGTTATTTTTAATGGACTTAACATTTGAAGTAAATCCTATACTTAAGTGGTAGGTGAATCGTAAATGAAGAAAACGTAGGAGTCAGTAATCCGATCAAACTATTAAATATTAAACAACTGCATCTTAGTCCCAACTGAAATATCTTACACTCTGTAAATTTAATACAATAATTAAGCTAAGATTAAGTTACTGCCTTCCATATAATCTATACCTCGACCTATGCATTAGATTAAGCTTCCTAGGGCTAATATAAACCTTAATTCGAAACCTATCCCAAAATAATAAATTATTCCCTTACGTGCACGATATTTATCAGGGCTGTTGCAGCAACAGGAATGCAATTTCCATTCAGCAAACAATGAAAATCGTTTATGGGTATTAAATAGCTATTTAGATGGATACCTAATTTAGCAGAGAAAAGATAATCCCCAACTGATCTCTATAAATACATGTAAACTTACCGCAAAATGGTTCCTCATCTCTCGTGATTAGATAAAGTTGTCCTCGACCTTTCGACCTATCAGCATAGTAGCCCATGTTGCCACATTTTCTGAAAAGAATTACAAAATGGATTATTAAGCGGTCCCTATTTAATTAGACATTAAAAGTTATGGCGGCACTTGAATTTTGCAGGCCAAGATGCAGTGTTTTCATCTAAAAATTTAAAAAAAGCAAAAAGGACTTCAAGAAAATAAAAAAGACTTTGGTAAAGAGCCCATTTAAGACAGATAAAATTGATATATAAGACTCCAAACTTGCTCGTTACAGAGCATCCGAAGTAAAGATGGAGTAAATGAAAACCTACGGTATATTTTTCTTAGCTCTATTTATTAACCCCCCGTTAAACCCTTGACTGTTAATGCGTAACCTTTGATACGAACTTAGGACAAAGTATCTATATATAACTTTGTTAATTACGCAACTTAATTGGGGCAGTTGAATACGAGTTTGAGAGAAACTCCAATTTGCCAATAATTGTGTTTTATTACTACGACCGATTATTGTTCTGTTATTACCCAATTTGTATACAAAGAAGATATTAGTCAAAGTTATTTCAATAAAAAGCCTTTAGATATTACTTTTGGCAGACCTCTTTTAAGTCATTTTTAATAGCTATAATTGTTGAGGAACATTATATAGTAGCAGCGATAGTTTTTTCATGAGTTTAAAGTAATAGAACTAAATAAACGATATACAAAGTATAAAAATTTTTAACAACAAAGTTTAAAATTGAAAAGACCCATTTTATTTTTTACAATGTAATTTCAGTAGCAGTATAGATACCGTAATTAAACTTTTATGTGACACTATAAATAAACTGCAATAATGTGATGAGACACGCAATTGATGCATTTTTTAATAGCTTTAACTCGTTGACCCGATTATAACAATGCAAATATATACGAATCTCAATACAAGTGTAATTAAAACACGAGGTAAGGGAAGCGTCAGAGTGTAATTCCTGGCACTAGGGTGTGATACAATAAGTGTACTTATTTAAGCTTCAGAAATAGAAGGAAACAAGTACAAAAAGTTAAAACAGTTAAACATAATAAACAAGAAAAATACAAGAACAAAACAATTCATTTCCTAGTCTTAAAAAAGGTTATTAATTTTTCAAAGGAATGCCCTTCGGTTCAAACACTGCACCTGCACGAGCTGCATTTCAAAAGTATATTGGCTCGTTTCGATGCCTTTGACTACACTAAGACGACTTAATTTAAAAGTTTTACAACAAAGAGTCCGCCCACGATAAACTTTAACATCACGTACTTAATATATAAATACTTTAATATATATTGCTCTGTTGCTCTTACCTTTCATCCGTGCACGGAAAGCATTTTCCAGCGAGGAAATCTTCATAGGAGCCACATGGAAATGCCGGAAAGTGGCATCTTGGAGACACAGAGTCGGTGAAGAACTTGTATGCTCTTCTGTGATTACACAAAGACCGGCCTTCGACTGCCGACGCTACAAAGGCATTAGAACATTTAAGTATTTGAATATTGCACCTTTTTTGTTGGGAATATTTTAGAAAGAATGCCTTCCTTTACTATGGTTTTATTGCAACTTAAATTCCAACCCTTTAAACGAAAAACACGAGAAAAAACATGAGCAGAGAATATGGTGTGTTGAATTTACAAAGTAAATTATTTGAACAGAAAATTTAACCCCCTTAATTGGGAATATTTGCTTAAACATAACAAACTACCCAAAATCTAGACATAACAAGCATTAGGCAGATTGTATAACATATTTGTAAGCAAATACACCATTTGAAAATTTCCACAATTTGGTAAATTAAAAAAAGTAACTTTTTTTCAATAGGTAAGTAAAAAATAACGACTGTAAATGTTTATTTTAAATATCGATGCGCGGTATTTAAAATGTTTTCAATTTGTGTATCGTTTTGGCTTCGGTTAAGACGCACCATTTACAGAGCGATTGAACTTGAATCTGTAATTGAATTTATTTTCCTTTGCTTTAGGAATTCGTCTGAAAATTAATTAATTGAGATTTTTGCAAATAAGTAAGTACCCAACCCACATTATTACCGTTTTAAGAAACTTTTACTTTGATATAGGTACAGCATTAGCTTTTCAAATGGCAATGAAACTGTATGTTTCTCCTCGCATATGGAATAGACCTTGCTTGTATATACATTACTTTCTGAATGTTTAAATATTTTAATCAAAAGTTTCTATTATGCGCACATACTGGGTAAAATAACACAGACAACCTTTTAATTTATCTATGCAGACTGTCCCATATATCTAACAATCGTAGATTCCTTAAATATAAAATGTACAAGACCCTAGGGGCTTTTTAAAAAAAAATTTTTGGAGCAACTCACGGTGTATACCTAAAAGTTAAACATAACTCACACCATATGATGTCGCTAACTGCGCCAACGAATAAATTAGTACATCCTTTTTGCATGCGGCCTCCATTTGGATAAAAATCTACATGTCCCATGGGCTGATATGACCCAAGCCCACCCAAAATTAGATTTTCGCCATTACTGTGGATCACGTCCACGAATTCTGCGTCGCTTTGGTCGAGACGTGCTCTTGGATCTTGAGATTCGAATAAAGGACCTGCGGGATCCAGGCCTGTTATCCTGGAGAGATTTCCTATAAAAGCAAAGTTTATTTTTGTATTAAACCGATTGAGCAACTTGTAGATTTCTGATTGAAGAATAGAACCTTTTAAATAAATTTAGTAGGCTAACACGTACGATGATCTTTGAGATACTAAACAAGGTTAGAACAAGGTCAAATAAAAGCTTTTCGGTTCAATTTTTACAGGAATATTCTGTCTTAATTCTAATTCCTAATGATTTGGTTTTTTGGTTTGGTTTGATGTCATTTGATGCATATTCCATATATAATTACCAAGAATTCGGTTTCCGAACTGTTGCTGCATGATTTAACTCCTTTTCAGGTTTAGTAAAATGAACTATAAAGTAAAAAATATTGAACTTAAAAAAAGGGCTTTTCTTGGTGAAAGTTCAAGGAAAAATATTTTGAGAAACAATAATTTGCAAGAAATTATTTTTGTAAGAAATTCATAATGTATCTTATAAGGTGTTTTTAGTAAAAGTTTAAAAGCATGAATGTTTTCGGAAAGTATAAAATATTGAACTTACAAAAAAGGGTTTTTTTGATAAAAGTTCAAAGGATAATATTTTGAGAAATAATAATTTGCAAGAAATTATTTTGGTAAGACATTCATTATGCATCTTATAAGGTGTTTTTAGTAAAAGTTTAAAAGCATGAATGTTTTCGGAAAATGAAAAATTTTTAACTAAAAAAAAGGGCTTTTTTGGTTAAAATTCAAAGGACAATATTTTAAAAAATAATGATTTGCAGGAAATTATTTTGATAAGACATTCATTATGCATCTTATGAAGTGTTTTTAGTAAAGGTTTAAAATCATGAATGTTTTCTGAAAGTAAAAAAATTTAAACATAAAAAAGTGCTTTTTTTGGTGAAAGTTCAAAGGAAAATATTTTGCGAAATAATAATTTGCAAAAAATTATTTTGCTTAGACATTTATTATGCATGCTATCTTAATTTGGTGATTTTATATGAAATGTCCCTCAAGCTAAAAAGTAGGTCCTGCTGTTTTATTTATGGATTTCTTACCGATTTCTGCTCCTGCAAACCCTGCAACGTGAGCTCCTAAGCTAAAACCAACAAGATGGGTCTTTTTCAGTTGAAGGCCATTATGTTTCACCAACCCTTCTAACAACATAGCCAACTGTTTACCCACCAAACGAGTATTTGCTGTAGCTTTTACATAATTTGGTAAAATGGCTCCGTTTTCCCAGTCTACGCATATCACATTTATTTCCTCCTGCAAAATAAACGTAATTGATACGGAGAATCCGAGTAGTTTGTACCTAGAAATAATTTCTTTGGTAGTTTGTAGATCCCTAATTACTTTGAGGCATGTTTTAATTTTAAACGAATTAGAGACATTTAATTTATAATTAAATTCCGCAACTTTTAACAATTAATTTAAAATTTGTAAAATGACCACCAACTTAATTAATAAAAAAATTTTTAAAACCGGCTTTTATTTTACATAAAGTTAGATCAATGAATGGGTTAGGTTAGGTTCGGTCAGTGAGTGGAAAAGATCATTTAAAAGTTACACTTCGCAGGTAGGCCTTCTTTTTATGACTATTTTTTGATTGAGTTGTTACATAATATGATACTCTTAGCAGTAGATGATTAAAAAGGTGCATTTTTTATTTTATTAAAAAAAACGTAAACCTTATTTTTTTTGTAAACGGGTTGGGATACAAAAAAATTATCAGATGCTTTTTTATAGAAAAAAAATACCATCTTTATATATTTTTTTTAGTAAAATTGATATTAACCGAAATATGAACTTTTGTCAACTTTTACCCTCTATTGATTATTTGATTTTTTTTAAATGGGATTCTTCTCCTAAACGAGATTGATTTTTGCACCAAATCTCAAGTCAATTAAATAAACCGTTCTTCAGTTATCGTGATAACAAGTTTCGTTACAGACAGTCAAAAAATAAAATAAAATTAAATAAATTTTAGGTCCGATCAAATGCAATATACTCTTCGACTTTGTCTGCGAAGAGTGTAACAATATATACTTTATTATCTTTTCTTATAAAATCTTAACTACCCCATTGTATCATTTAATATTTTTTTCCGAAAATGAAAAATAAATAAATGCAAATATTATTAAACTGTCAAAAAATAAATGTGATTTTCTTGTTAACTTTAGTTATAAGTAATAAATATTTAAATTATTTTAGCACTTCGACTCACCGGCACATTTATTAATCGGTTTTCATGAAATTTAGATGAGATAACTTTCTTATTTTAGGCACTTTACCATTAAAATTTTCTTTTGTACACAAACTTTACCGTTCTGGTTTGAAACATGTTTTCTGACTTTAGGTTTCTTAAATATTTAAGCAACTTTTTAGAGATGCTATTCAGGAGCAGATGTTTCATAAAATAAGCTTTAAAGGGTATTCCATTTGTAATAATAAATACGAGAATAAATATTTCCCTGAGTACTTATTTTCCAACTTGTAAGTAAATCGATCTGAGATGTCATGGACATAATTTTTCAAATTCATACTTGGATAACCATATTTCAAAAAAAAAACAAAATACAAAAAATCGAATTACTTACCACCGCAATAAGTGCACTCCTCATTTCATACACCCAAATATGGTTGCAACCACTACCAAATCCGTGAATTAAAACTTTTGTTGATAAAGAACTATTAAAACCTTGTTTGGCCCATTCAAATGCCTCCGTTAAATTATGAAAAGGCACCTCGGCTTGTGAGGATCCACTCCGTCTTCTTGAATGGCCGGGGTATAATAAAAATTTGGTCCCAATTTCTTGGGGAGTTGATGGCAACATGTCGAGATACCCAAAAGGGCCTGATGCTTCAAAGCATCCGAGATCATCGTAGCAAACACTGGGGTTGTTTTCTTCACGTTTTACCCTGTAAATAAAAAAGAACATTTTTTAGGAGAACTTAAAATGTTACATGTGAAGAAAGAAGTACTTATAGTGTATACAGCTACTATACGAACTTAAATGTATGTACTTATGTAAAAATTTAAGAAAATCTTTTTGTATTAAAAAACTACTTATTTCCCAGAAGCAAAATGTTTTGAAAAGAACGTAAATTCTGGTAAAATACGAACAGGTTAAGTCATCTATTGCCCATGAAAGAAAGCTTACAAACTTTTAAAGTTCTCTTTTGTTACAGATATAAGACAAGTAGGTACCCAGACGGTATTATAAATCTTGAGAGGGATATTTAAAACTAATGAATAATTCTGTAGGTGAGGCGCTTTAACAAAATTAAAATAATCTACGCGCTTACCAAAGTAAGACCTAAATAAATAATTGATAAAGTGACACAGCTTGTTATTAATTAATTATAAATACCTAAATGATAAATGCATTTCATTTTGCATATTGAAATGAAACTTGTTACCTAGAACAAGTGAATGTTAGGTAACGTGTAATATATTAAAACCGTATTTTAAGGTCACATTCCACAATAAAAATTCAAGAAAAAATTGATTATTTACTCAGTTGGGTAAGGCTTCCCTTCACTAGACATTTTTTCCCGATAGGTATTCAAAGATAATGACAATAAAACAAGAAAGAAAAAGGTTAAATAACTGCAATTATAGATATTACCTCTACCTTCTGTAAAAAAAAAACTAGCGTTTATTTTATATTAATTTACTACTGCTCAAGGCACTAAAAAAAGGAACACGTGTACGTAATGTTTTATAATCTGGTATTGAACTTGTTTTTTCGATCACACACTGATCCATTACCCTACATCTGAAACTGAGATCTTTCTTTAGTTTTGAAGGACATACATAGGTTGCCCAATGATTGGACCGACAAAATAATACGAAATCTATATCTGTTTTGTTTATAATGTATTATGTAGTCCTTAAAAGTCCTTTGTTAAATAAAGAAATTGTGAAAAAGAAAGTTGTGCTTAGTTTTATAAAAATCATACTTTATAAAATGCTATAAAGGAGAAAGGTCAAGGTCATCCTAAGTTCACGACTTCTGGTGCGAAAAAATGGAAAAGAAAAAGTTAGATTAAACCCACATAAACGCAACCAAATAAGGTTTTAAAAAGGTCGCCTAGGTCAAAGCAATTAGTAGTTCCTCTTTTCTATTAATTGTCACCCACAACTTAACATACATTAGCTTCTTAATTACAAAGAGAGCCCTGTAAATACAAGTACCTCAAGATGAGTCTTAAAGTCAATATTAGGCTCATGGAGAAAATCTCGTCTGTTTATATTATAATAACATAAGCAGACAGATAAGCAGAAGCAACTACATTAATGATAATGTGTTTATTATACGAACCTCTTAGCAGCTTTCTTTAAGTTTTGTTTTCTTTCCCATTCATTCATCGAGGTAATTACAGCCTCGTATATTTTGGCATCGTTTATTTCGTCCAGCTGTTCCAAGGCCGGACTTGCCCAAGGACTACCATCTACTGCAAAAAAAAAACATAAATGTATATGAGTGTTTAAAAAAAGAATAAAAACCCTACATGATTGATTACACTTTTTGAAAGTTAACAGTACCGAAAAACTAAATTATTACAGTCCGATGCATTTGCTTTTAGCTTATAAGAGTAATTTTTAGACACTTAGCATTTAGATAGATTCGCCATAGAAATTCTAAAGTACCTATACTTATATAAAGTACTGATAAATTAACAGTTTCTTATGCAATTAAAAACGTTAGTTCATCATTACCTGAATTTTGGAGCGCAAAGATTTTGATTAGGATTGCAACATCGCCTATTCATCATGTTTTAATGAAACCCATCATAAAACAAATAACTATGACTTATGAGGACGGTTAAATAGAACTTTTTATTCAGACGACACAACAGGTAACGGTTACAAACAAACTATTACATACAGTACCGCTATATTCCTCTTATTAATTTTCTTGGCCATATAGCTATGATTTAGATCAAGACAATTAAATAAAAAATTACTCGTCGTAAATCTTTAAATCATGTTTTTAGGTGCAAGACTGCATTTTTCTAAGAAAGACCTACTTTGCATGGGAATGTAGGTTTCAGGAATGTTTATAGTTATTATTATTATCTTCTAGGTCTTAAAAAAACATATTTGCAGATGAGCTTAAATACTGTTTGTTTATTCCATTGTAACCGATGCAAAATAGAATAAAAAAGAATTTACCGCAAAATTGGAAATTAGAGTGCATACGATTATGAATAAAAATTAGGCGTAAGTATTGACTTTAATCTCTAAAAATCTAAGTTTATAGAAAATCGAAATGTAAGTTGTCTTACTCTCTTTTAGTGTATGTTTTTAAATGGTGAATTTTTTATGTTTGTAATTAATACCCTGCATCAATTTGGCACCACATTACGCCTATATAATTTTTATACCGCCTCCACAACAAGTATAGATTAATTTATTCTGTGTTGATTTGATAATTGCAAATTTCCCATCCCATGGTTTAATTTCACTATAACTATTGTCGCGATTATTGTTTAATGTTTACCCAACAACAATACTTGGCTTATTACACAAACTTTGTACGTTGCAACGACTGCATTCAGTAAATTGCATATAAAATAATTGTTACATTTTTTTTACCGAGCATTTTACAAGTTGTTAGGTAGGTAAAGTTAAATCACTTTTAAATAAAAAAAATTATATAACCAATTTCAACACAAGTAACGATATTTATTCAGGTCTAAAGTTTTCCTTTTTTATATCATCAAGTGGCAGGGCAATAAATTCATAAAAAATGGTGCCTAAATTTGCAGAATGAAATCATTGCGGTGACATAATGGTTTTATTTTGATGTAGATGCTTCCATGCGACAACTTTTTAGTTCCGAAATTCCATTAACAAGTTTTGGGCCATTAAGATTACAAATAAAAGCTGAGGGGTCATGTTATATAAAAGTAATTTTTATGAGAGGTAATTTAAAAGAACCATGATGTCACCTCTGATGTGCCAAAAAAACCAAAATATACAATACTTAGGTACAGGATATTGAAATAATAAGATAAGAAAACTGCCAATTACAATAGCAATTTTTATAAAATTAGTCAGCCAATTAAAATAAGTTGTTCCCAATATTATACAAAAGAGCTTTAATTTTCTTACAGAAGTAACCCAAATTAAGATGTAAATTGTGACCTTAAGTCGATATCCATATCTTTATCCTATGCTACATTAAATATGCAAAAAACTTCAGATTACCATGACATACTGCAACTGATATACAAATATTTCCTAAGACTATATTCTCTTTTTATTATCAGTAATTACAGGGTTTCATTATAAAAGTCATATATCTCACTTTTCAAGAAAAACCAAGGTACTATTCAAGTAGTTTATATTTCAAATATGTAGTACCGTTCCATTCTTAGCTCTTGGTGCGATATCTTTGATCATATCAGTTCTTAATTTAATGTAGAAAGTTGCATTCTATCTGTATTTAAATGCCAGTATTAAAATTTGTTGCCAATTAACCATAAATCGGTAACATTGTAACAAATTTGATTTTGATAGTACTACAAAATTGGGTAATGCTCATCGTAAAACTTAAGAGTTTAAAAGGAAAAGGTTGGACCGATGCAGCTTTATTCCACTAGAATTTAAAATTTCAAATAGGCCAACAAGTAGACTGTCTTAAACTGATCTTACTAAAAACACTGCCATCAGCAGAAATGTACTTAGAACTGTATATGCAGAAGGGCGACCATGTCAAATTATATTTAATGCTGGTAATTTGGTAACGGTGCAAGGTGTAAGAAATTGATTTAGAAGTTCGATACGTCTGTCTGGATTTACCAACTACAAAATGAAAATGTTAGATATAAAACGGTGGAATCTAAGATTCACAACGATCCAATGCGGAACTGCCAAAGAATGACCTTTCTTATTTCTGAAAGGTACCTATGCATCTACCAAACCTGAAGTGATTGACAGCTGGTTCGTTCTATTGGGGCATTAGAATCAAGTATTAGGGATAGTCGATGCCGTGATCGATACATTACCGCTAGAATCTTATAGACTTGTATATTTTAACAAGTACCAAAAAAAGGACGTGTCGTTACTGCCATCTGTCTATATTTATTTTTGTGAAAATGTTAAATGAAAATAGAATGAATGTTTAGTTCATCCAATCAGGTAATTTTTCTTACGAAACTGCATGATTACAGGATTCATGACAACACAATTATAAGGAAATCAAGTTAAATCTATTGTTATGTAGACACAATTGATACTAAAGAAAATAATCAAAGTGTGAAATTGGATGTTTTCTTTATTGAAACATTGTACATAAACCTATTGTAAATTTTCGGAAGATTAACAGAAAAATTAAGGAACAAAGCGAATTGCAATGATCCCTTAACTGTACCGATAGATACAAAATATACAAAAGATAATGTCCATTTGCTTAAATGTAGCATTTCTTTTAAATTGCATGATGATGCTTTTAAAGCGAAACAAAAACCTAGCATGTTTTTACTTTTAGTTATAGTTGTAATAGTTCTTTAGACATTTTCACATTTTCTTGGTCATTATTCCATGTACCGTTTCATTTTCAGTATCTACAGTTCTAACATTATGTGATGAAACAATGGTGAGTAATTAATGACACAAATTTCAACATTATCCCGGACAATTATTACCACACCGTGCCAAGTATCCATAGCAGCTTGTTGTTTGGTGTCACAGTCCTGCTTGCAAGCGAAACGAAATAATTATGTATATTTTACTCAAAGTGCATTAAATTAGACAATAGCTGGTTTGTTTTGTTGACCATTATTGCTGCAACTGTACAACATTTACAAAAGACGACTTCTTTTATTGCAAATGTTTAAAAATCAATTAATACTTTAATGAACAATAAATTCTTAATTATATTTTTTCATGGTTATTGTGTGTGATTTATGTCAATGCTCAGTAATTAAGAAGCGGAAGTACAAAACTTTTTAAAAGTAAAATAATATGACGAAACCAAGTGAAAAGTTTGCTTCAAATGGAATTTGATTAAAAGCACTTTAAGGTTTTAAACGATTTTAAGAGTCCATTTCGTTAGTAGCTGTACCGCATTAAGTACTAACTAAAGATCTTCATTGAAAAGGATTCTTTACGATTGGGCGATAGAAATCAGGCTAAGTAGTCACTAAAAGTAATTGCATCGGTAATTGCAATATAAAGTTAACTTTAAAGTACCTTTCCAATCAAGCAGTTCCTACTGATGTACTTAGTTTTTATTAGTTCCCACTGATATGAAAATCAATTCGAAGTTTTAAAAACAATAATTTTCATCTACAGAATGGAGGGTATTCGTATAAAAATTGGTTGGGGTAACGAGATCTGTCATACCACCCGTCGTTTCAGATGCTAACTGACATTACTTCTGAATTTTATATTATTATCAAATATAAAGCTAATACACCAAAAAACAACAAACTGCCGATTTAAATATTCTACGTACCAGCTAAAAGGTTTGTATAACATTAACGGAGTGCTATACGACTTCAATTCTTCATAGTTAGGTAAAATAGGGCATAATGACTCATTTACAATGGTACTTTTAATGCAAAATCCGTGTATCAAAAAAAAAATCCGTATTATTTCAAACATTTACGGAAATACTTTTGTAAATGAGTCATAATTTTCTTTTTTACCTAATTATAAAGAATTTAAGATGTAATAGGTATACTCTTTAAATGTTATACAAACCTTTTAAATGGTACATTGAATGTTTTAAACCGGCAGTTTGTTGTTTTTTGGTATGTAAGCTTCATATTTGATAAAAATATAAAATTCAGAAGTAATGTCAGTTAGCATCTGAAACGACGGGTGGTATGACAGATCTTGTAGGTTACCCCAACCAATTTTTGTACGAATACCCTCCATTACAAGACTTTGATAGTAACGCTGATAAAAAAAAATTAAAACGTCAAAAGATCGTATGCAATGCAGTTTTTGTTTAGATATAACCTATTTTTCTTCCTAGGTCACAAAGAATTGATAAGATCGACAACACAGATAACATTTGTACATTATCATGCCCCAATAATTTTTATGTACAAATTGTTTTAAACCGTACCAAAAATAATGTTAAAAGAAATTGAAGTTATATCTTCATTTAAATAAATGAGGTAAAATGAAAGTAATAGAACATAATAAAAAATAAAATTTTATTAAGAATTAACTCAACTGCAATTAAATTAATATACAAGTAAACCATCGAATAGTTCATACAATAGTATGTCCTTATAAATTTAAAGGTAAAAAAACCTTGAAATAACCATTAAACTAATAAAGTTATTATGATGACCTTGCTATCAATTTGTACAAAAACAAAAAGTATTTTTAATGAATTAACCCATTTACAGGATTGTGCATCTGATTGTAGTTCTGTGGTAATGGACTTTTAGAGGTGAATATTAATTTAACCTTGACAAACTAAAACAAAGAGAACAGATTGCAACACATATTTGGGGAAATACATTTATTAGAATCACCTAAAAAAAAAGATATAAACCTAATTACCAAACACGTAATAATTAAAGGTTACTTTATATTTTTGTTTTTTTATTATTCGTCATAAAATAAGATAAGAGCGAACGAACATAAGAAACAACTTTGACAAATTAATCAATATTTTTTTACACAAATTAAAATAGTTATATTTTAAAAAAAAATTATTGTTATAAAGTAGCATTAATTAATGAAATCAAATAAAGTGTACATAATGTGACATATAATTTATAGTGTCCACCTATTCGATTTCATAGTTTCTACTTTCTTTCTAACTTTCTTAATAAATAAGTAAACAATTTTGTAATATCACATCAGGTTCATATTTTAAATCTTCCCAAACGAAATGACTAATATCCGTATGGATATGGATGATTCAATGTTTGAGATTTAAATAACCAAACTTTCAATTTTATAATTTACTTGTTCTACAGTCGTATGTCATTAGCCTCATGCTTGCACAAATTATAGATAGGTATAAAAGTAATGTGTCCGAGAGTTTCACTAGCTAATTTGGTTATACACACGACATTTCGAAGCATGCATACGATTTATGGAAAGAAAATAATAAATTAAATTAATAAGCTAATTAATAAAATGTAACTAAACTATTAATTATTTTATAAGAACATGTAATGGCAATTACAGTTCATGAACTGTACATTTCTTTTTATTAAATAACTTACTAATACTACTAATAAATTAATAAACATACGTGGGTATATGTATTAAAAAAAAATCGATTCTAATGTAAATTTAAAATGGCGAATGCGCCGGGCTAGTATTTATTTAATTTCTCCTAAGTTTAGATACAATTACAATAAAACCTTTAACGACAGTTTCTACATTTAACATTTCTAATTTTCTTCGATAGGCTTTTTATTGCATTTAAAATTTACACTGTTTTTTTTTAAACAATTAAATTAAAAAAATAAATTAAATTTTACATTTTTTTTAAGTAGGTATGCTTCTTTTGTGCTAATTACTTAGAAAGATTCATCGTGTTTATCGGATATTTTATATTTTAAATGAAAACAAGAAATAGATTAGAAGATACTCTTTGCAGATTAATGGGTTAATACGCGAGAGTTAATATTTTTATAAAAAAAAATATACAAAATCCTGACAAAACAAATGTTTCAAGAAAAGCCAACAGATCTAAAATAATTTTAGCTCCAAAATAAATATTATGGATTTTAAAATATGTTTAACCAAATCTAATTTTCTGCTAGTCACTTTTGCAAAGAGTATAATCATGATTATTTCATTTATAACGTGCGATCCACGAAAATTCACCTCGACTCTTGCCACGAAAACATTTTAAATTTTAGGTCTTTGATAGTTTGTTTGAACGTCAACAAAATATGCATGTACATAACCCAAATATACTAAAAATATGACAACATCAAAAAAGGCATTACTAGTACCTATCAAAGGCCTACGGAGAAACAGCTTTTGTTTTTCATGGCAAGAGTCAAGGTGAAATTTTGTGGATCGCACGTTATGTCAAATTAGAGGTTTATGCCAAAAACCCGTTGGCAACAACCTGAGTTAAAATATTTCGTTGACAAGCACTGACAGCGAAATAAAATACCTGGATAGAAGTCAAAATAATGATTTTTTGTCAATTTTGTAAAAAAATTGTTTTTTTGGTTAGTCGTATTCAGTGTTTAAATAAAATTAATGTTATTTTATTTGGTAAATAAATAAGAGAGCACTCTTACTTCTGCGGGACATCCGGACATTACTAGGCAACAAGCACTCGTTCGTTTTATAATCGAAAATTCATAGAGCCCTCGTACTATTACTACTAATTATTAAAGATAATAAAGGTATATTTGGCTTGGCAACTAATTACTATTCTTTTACACTTTATAATTATTATTTGTTGCTAATAATAGAAAGTGGTTTGGTACCGCTATACGCTAAAGAATGTTATTATTAATTATTAATGCTCTTCAATGATTATTATATACTTTTCGCAAGATCAAAGTGCGAAGTAAAAGTGTTAAAATCGATCAAGAAATAAACCTGTAGTTGGAAAATGATTTATCATTTTATCGTAAAGAACCTAACATACCCTAAGTAGTACCTATAAAAATAACATTTCGCGAAAAATTAACACTGGTAAACTGGTTGAAGAAGCCATCTATAAATAAAATTAATAGTCATCGTAGTTACCTGTTTACATGTAGGTAGTCCACATGTTCTAATGGTAGGTATTTTTATTTACATAACATTGCCTTGTTGGTAGTATAGAACAGAATTGGGTAATTGGTTCTTAACACGATCATGAAACATTTTTTTTTATAATAGACATACTTTGGCTTTTAAATACTTAATTGTTGGACTTATTCATAAGTGTTACGTAAAATTAAAAGTGTTAACAGATGATTTAAAAGAACGATGGTACCACCCTATTGCTTTCCGATGACGGACCAAAATAAAAAGAATTTTAACCATCACGTTTTTGGCCTATTCCATATATAATCGATCGATTTTCGAGTTGCTGCATGATTTTAAATCCTTTTGAGGATTAGTCCAGTGCTTACTCCTGGTAACTAAGCAGCTGCATATTTGCACTCCTTTCCTAAGAGTTAGTTCCTCAAACTATGAAAAATGACCAAATTTAGGCCTAGAAAAAGCCTATAAAAAGTGGGAGTGAGTAGACTTTTCTTATTTTTATGTTAAAGTGTTACCAAGGACATATTAACTAGGTAATAAAAAAAACGATCTTGTGATTCGATTATGTGTAAATATAGCATATTAAAACCGTTGCTGCTTCTGAACGAAGTTAAATCACAAACCAAATTTTTTTTTGCATGCGTCTCTATTACCCCTACACCATTTTAAAATTATTAAAAAAATCTACTCAGTCCAACATAATTTTTTTTAGTGCCATATTTGGTCATTTTCTATAGCTGCCTGGTAGAGAAGGAGTGCAAATATGCGGTTCATATTTTTTTTATTAAAAGATGTGTCCTTTGTCAACTAAAAACTACTACTAATTTTAATCTTCCAAAAATTTAAAATGATTTGATCTTGTTAAAATTTAACGAACTCGGTAACAAAGCATTGCTGATTCTAAACGAAGTTTAATCACAAAAAAAAATAATTTTCTTATGCATCTCCATTGACACATTATAGATAACATTTTGAAGTTATCAACAAAAATCTACCCAGTCCCACATAGCTTTTTTTGGACCTAAACTTGGTCATTTTCCATAGTTTGAGGTACTTACTAGTAGAGAAGGAGTGCAAATATGCAGGTCCTGATTTTTTAATAAAAAGAAGTGTCCATTGTCAACCTAAAATTACTATCAATTTTAATCTTCAAAAACCGCAAAATCGGAAAATTCAATTTTCAGTCAAGACAAGAAAAATTATGAAAATTTAAAAAATTGTTTTTTTTACCACCTTTACCATGGGTAAGGATTGTACCTACCAAATATAAAACAAATCAAATAATAGCAACTATGATTGGTCGATTTTATATGGAATGTCCCTTTTATATTAATCCTCAAAAATGTAAGTAATTAATTTTATGAAAAAGAACTTACCAACAAAGTTGAAAATAATAAAAATCCACACTCCGATTTGGCAGATGGCACTAGACAACATTGCTTTCCCAAATATTTCCAATCCTCAACCATTGGTAACAAGTACACTTTTTAATCCACTATTCTAAAATGAGGTAATTTACCATTGTCGATCACTATGTCTTATTTCCGAACATTTTATCACAGAGAGTTCGCACTTGATCTTGGTTTTAAATGCTATTTTTTTTAGATAGCTAGATGATTATCCATCTATTAAATGGGGCTATTCTTCCACTTTCTACTTCACTGGGTGCACCTAAAACAATTCCATTATACAGTTTACAGTTAACATTTTATTACTGGATAGTGGATATTAATTGTTTGGTGCTAAAAAAATGAAACTTTCACGATTTAGTGAAGTGAGGAGTACACATTCTAGGTTCTTCTTGACTATTTTTTTACCTAGGATAAAATTCCTTACTTTAGATTTGATTAGCAAAAGTTCTAGCACTAACGTGATTCTCATCGAATTTAAAGAAAAATTGAAATACGTTTGTGTCACGTTTTCTGTAAACACGATATCTCAGTTTTTCCTAAATCTGTAAATGTTGGAGAGATAACTGATTTCAGTAATTTTATAAATCAACGGTAATGCCTGAATATTATTCTTGAAAGAGCATTAAATTTTGACAGAATTATTAATTTATGAGCCTCTTAACGATTTCACTCATTAAGAACAACAGTACGCTTCTTAATATACCTCTCTTTTCCTTTCAAAACAATCAAATTAACGATTCTTCATTACCATTCGACAATAAAAAGATACTATACCTAACTAATGGACTATTTTATGCATATATTGTTAAAAGATTTGTTAAATTAACTAACAAATAAAACCAATTATCCGTGCAATGAATTTGTCTTGGAAATTGCACTTTCAATTCAAGAAATGTCTATGTCTAATTTGCCTGCTTCGAATTAATTTGAGAACGCGTTTATTGTTAATTATTAATTTGGGTTAATAACAAGATTAATAACTTAATTGCCTACCTCTTTTATTTAAATCTCATGTGGGCTTAAAACCTAGAAACATACTATAAAACTTGCATTGTAAACATTAAAGTATATAAAGACTGGTACTGGCAGAAATTTAAGTTCATTACTTATGCTTTTATAGAGATGTCCCAGAAAAGAATAAAATAAAAAATTAATGTAGCCGCTAGGAAGCAAAAGAAAGATGCACCCAAGTACACTTTTATAGCAAGAAAACTGCCCTCTATAGTCCATAGTAAAATGGTTTCTCGGTTCATTATTATTATTATTACGAAATGGGCAGAATCTATGATAATAAAAACATAATGTTAAACTTATTTTTATGTTGCACCCCCTTTAAGTACCATTGTATTGTTTTAATTATTAACAATTTCAAACCTATGTGCGGAACTAAAAGTATTTCTGCAAAAGAACCTTGTGTTTATTAAATAGTACTTCTTGCAATAATATTGATTCATGAAATGAACTAAAATTAACTCGGAAATAGGTATTATTACTTAAAACATCAGACCTGTTGGTTTATGCACCTACTTAGTAATTTAACAATTTAACCTCGTTATTTACTTAATTTTCTTTGACAAAGTACATAGTTAGGTACTTGCCAATAAAGTTTAAACCTACCGGAATTATTAAAAAATATAATAACTTATTTTTTTCGATTTCTGCAAATTTAATAAGAAAAAATCAGGTTTGTGCTAAAAAACTTAAAATGTTACATGATCGAAACCTTTTGCTAAAGGGTGTCTTACGAAAGTTCTTGTTTTGTATTGATAAATCTTCATAAAACCAAGAAATGTTGACATCCCAAAAAAAAAACTTTGCATCGTATTTCTCAAACGCTAACTAAGTTATAAGCGTTTAAAGTTTTGCACTATATTTAGAATGGTACATGCATGAGATTTTTTTAAAAATTTTCTGGGGCTTCCTACTCATTCCCACATTTATGCGCAAATTTCTGGATACCTGTAGTTTGAATTCCCCCCTTAGACGCTTAAGTTTTTGCTAAAATGTCCGTTTCAATAAAAAAAAATTAAAATTTTGTTTCACTCTTGAGGAATAATTTAAAAAAGAGATTTATTTCTTGTTTTAGGTTTGACGTTTTTAAGATAACCGGAAAAATATTAAATACACGTTATTACTTAACTAAAATTTAAACAAGAGCGGGTTAGATCAATGAATGGGATAAATCATTCAAAAAGTTACACTTTTTTTTTTTGTTATATAATTGTTACACATTCTATATGATACTCTTCGCAGTAGATGAATAAATAGGTGCATTTTTTATTTTATAAAAAAAAACGTAAAACTCATTTTTTTAGTAAGGGGTTGGGATACAAAAAATTACAAGATGCTTTTCTATAGGGAAAAATACAATCTTTAATTTTATCAGGAATATTTTTTTTCGTAAAATTGATATTAACCAAAATATGAATTTTTTTCAACTTTGTGGGTGATTTCTACCCTCTATTTATTATTTGATTTTTTCCAAAAACAATAGGCTTCTACCCCCAAACAAGATTGATTTTTGCACCAAATATCAAGTCAATTGAATAAATCTTTCTTCAGATATCGTGGTAACAAGTTTCGTTACAGAAGGACTTACAAGGAATAAAAGTCTTAAAAAGTCATGAAACGAACGAATTTGCAAACATTTTTTCTCTAGGATGAATATTAACGATTTTAGAGAAGGTCCGACCAAATGCTCTTTGACTTGTCTGCGAAGAATATAATATTTTGTGGAAATCCTAGCGACAAACAACAAAACAGCGATTGTCGGTTTTCTCTTGATTATTAAAAACTAATAAAAATGTGTAAAAGAACCTACCTAGTATAAAGTAATGTATCTGCTTGGTTCTTCTTAAAGGTTCCAACAAACACAATCTCAAGAGAACTAAAGGTCTCAAACAAACTGTTAAAAATCAAAACTTTGAAGAACCGCGCAACGTAAACGAATAGTACCCATACAAGTGGTATCAGTACCGAGTAAAAACTAACTCATTCAAAGCTGCAGTGAGTCTGGCTGGTTCAACTGCAAACAATATTTAGTGGAGAGAGAGTGAGTACAAGTGCCATAGGTATCATGTTGGCCTACTAATAACTCTAACGTTGGTTTCCAATCGCGTCTGATGACCCCAATGCAGTTAATGTTAACATTACCCATTGACTTACGAACGATGAGGAACCCAACGATTATAAAACTTAATTTATAAATAAATTCATTTAACTTACTGCCACTTAACTGCACTTAAACTAACGCTGCTAAATTAATGCATATATAGATTAATATATTTCATTAATTCGAAGCAGTTAAGGCCATCTATAGATAAATTTTAGAATCTCATTATTTTACTGGTTTTATTTCTACAATTTTCTTTCTCATTTTAAAAATTACGTCTACTAGTTGACAAATGACTCTAGTGAAGTGAGCAACGGTTACGCCCACTTTACCCAAAATTAGTTGAATTAACAAATATAGCCTATAAGTGAACGGTAACTGACGTTAATTTGATTTAAGTATACATGAGATTTCAAGTTTGGTACAATTCATTTAATTTTGTGTTAATTCGTGATACGTTAATTCTTGGCGTTAAGTCAATTAAAGTATAAATTAGGCTTAAAGCAATTGCTAGTTCGTGAAAGAAGCAATGGACGATTATTTGAATGGTGACCGATGTATTAGGGTCGGTATGTTTGGAACTGTAAACATTTTGGCTTAGGGCCACTTTATTTTAGGCTCATAATCTTTTTTTTAAGTTAGGTAAGTACTAAGGAAACTTAGGTTATGTTATGACTATTACATGAAAAGTAAGAAAGAGAAAGCATCACTTTTAAGCCCTAGGTGCAATCTATGTTTGATGCTTATAATACCTCAAAATTGAATACATCTTATTTTTAGAATGAGTGGTAAAGTAAATTATTTGTTTCTTTATTTTTTAGATTACCTAAGATTCTTAAATTATGTATAATGTTTAATAATTAAACTAAAATACTTGGGTTTTGACCACAGAACCTTTAAACCTTAGAATCAGTAAAACCCCAGTTCCTCTTTTAATTTATCTAAATCATTATCATCGTAAGGGTTCCAAGCACCGAAATAATCTTCATTTTCGTAGTAGGCGTATCGCCCCCCATCATAATAAGATTGACAATGTTTTTCAAACTTTTTAGCTAGAGGATCGTGACACCGGGAAAACCATCCAGTGAACCAAGGCTTTTTTGCCAAAACTGAGTACCCCTCTACACAAATTACTTTCATATTTCCATGCTTATCGATCAACACAGCCGACATGCATTTATGTAGACTTTCCACGGTACCAATAACAATCCTTTTTTCATAAGTCCCCTTTCCAATTAAATAGTGATCCGTAACATGACGTTTTTTTTTTGTTATCACCACAAGTGTTTTGCGGGTGCTATCTGCTTCTTCACGTGGTACCCAAAAGACATCCTCGGTCTCTATCAGAACCTCATAGTTATTTTTACACTTAGACACTCTATGGTGCTCAGGTACGTAAATGCATCTCTTTAAATCTGGACTACTGCGTGTGACACGAATATCATTCTTTTGACGAGCAATATAAACCACTGATTGGTCCTGACCAGCAATGGTTCGCTCATTACTTTGTCTGTCGATACTCCATTTGCTTTCTTTAAAATGAGGTTGTCGCGCCAAAAGGGACATTGGCTTTTTGGGGCATATTGACTCACCAAAGAAAGTCAACGTAAAGCATCGGTAATTTTTAATTTGTTCTTTTGTCATAGCTGCAACGTACCACCTGTTTCGATAATGAATTCCTGATACATAGTATTTAACACCCTTATGCTCATAGAACGCATAATCAAGAGTTTCATCTAATTTTTTTGTTGTTTCAAAGAAGTACATTTTTTCAGAAAGTATTCGTACGTTTTCCAAATCAAAAATGCAATCTTTTGAAGGACGCGAAGTTAAATAAAGGCATAGGTCCCTTTTGAAAACTTTTCCAAACTGAACAACATCATTCTCGATAACCATTCCAATGCCGTAGTAAACCCAAAGACTTTCAAAGCTACTAACGTTGTCGGGGATAATTTCATTAAATTTGCCGCCAAATGTGCCTTCGACCCATTTGCCCCAACCCCAGTTAGGCTTAGGGGATAAGTACTCAAACTGTAAATATGGGTAAAATCTGTCCAAATTGCTGGTGTAATAGTGCAATCTCTGTAACAATTAAATTATAAGATTTATTTGTATTTTGAAAACAATTTAGGATTAATTAGAGATGAGCAACATGAAATATACACTATTTTCGGGAATTTTTCAAGGGTTTGGAAACATTACCTGCAAAGCCTTCAAAAGCTTTTCTAGACACCAAGAGAGCTAACTGATAATTTGCCTGGGTTCTGTAGCTTCAATTATAAATAACATAATACCACGAACGGCTCTATCTAGGGCTCTTCTTTTTTTCTCAGTTAAAAAATAAATACTGGTACAAACTAATCCAAGCAAACCTTCAGTGACGGATTATGTGGCGAGGTAGTCAAAATGTCGGAAGTTGTAATATGTTTAATTTTGCAATGTCTGTAAAAAAAGTACTCACCTGATGATTGTACCTGTTTAATTCTCCGACAACTTGCGACTGCCTTGGATCTTTTAAGGTAGTTCTTGTAATAATATACTGCAAATCCCTTCTAAACTTATTATAGACCTTAATCACTGGAAATTCAACAAAATGATCAATTTCCTCGTGTTTTTTTGGTTTCCAGACTGCAGATGTGTTTTTTAAAATTTCATATTGTGCAACGCAAACAACTTTCTTGACTCTTCGGTCGTATGCATTAATGCAGTCGTCAAACATCTCAACTTTGCGAAGAAGTAATCTTTTTCCCAAGTAGGCTTTGCCGATGTGCCATGTGAGCAACCCTGACCAATCATCTGATATTTGAGACATTTTGGGCACAAGATCACCAGAAGGCGTTATAGCTTTCGCGGGAAGGCGCCTGTTTTCGAACTTTAACCACCTGTGTTGGCCTAAAATGTTATTTTAATAGTTTTTTGCTTTAGAATCCCCCCCTAGGATCACGAAAAAATCGTCTATATACATACCAATCAACTCATTAATTGTAGCCACATTTTCTTGTAAAATAATTACATCATAAAGACAAAAGAACAATAGAAAAATAGGATTGGTTTGCATAATTTGAATAAAATGCCGAGTAAAATCAGGCAATTATGTGAAGAATTTAACAAAAAACATTGTTAAATGGTTCAATAGTAGGTACTAGAAATACTTTAATTTTCAATTTTACAAACACTATTGTTTCAGAAAAATGTAAACAAAATATGATTACGATATGCCCGAAGCAAACACATATAACTACTTACTATACCTACAAAGCTTTTTTTGATTTTTTAAAAGAAAATATAAAACAAAACTAGCCTAGTTGAGGCCGGTAGATCCGACTCTTGAGTTCATTTGTTAAGTAAAATTGCATTTTTTTTGCTATAATTAAACTGTTATGCGTTTCCTGAAAATACTTCACCAAGTCCTAAACATAAAAACAATCTTTTATGTTTTTAAAGACAACATTTACATTGCATTTAACAGGACATAATTTTTAAATAATAAAAATGCTATTGAAATTTTAAACGATATGACCTTAAGATGATCTTAACCCCCGGTTTGTTGATTATCCATCCTCCAAGTTTGAGACCGTTAACTATTGTGGTGTTGGAAATCATTTTTTCTAAAAATAAAAATGCTAAGTAAGTATGGTAAGTCAACCTGTCTATTGGTTATCGATTTTTAAGTTTCAGACCTATAACAATTGTGGTATTTGAATTTTAAACCGTTTCCTAAAAATGGCCTACAAAGTCTAAAACATAAAAGCAACTTTTTATGTTTTTAAAAGCATGCAGTCCAACATTTACTTAAGTAAGTACTTAAGCTGACACAGCTCCTGAATAATAAAAAAGTTGACCTTCCACCGTGTCCGACTCCTAACCAAAGTGACCCGGGTTCGAATCCCAGGAGTGATCAAAAATGAAAAAGGCTGCCAGTCACGTATAGTGGAGAGATATTTGTATCTCAGGACAACTTCGTTCGAAAGCGAAGTAAAGCCGGTGGTTCCGTGTGCGTATACTCGTGTTCGTTAGATCCGAACTTGAGGCTGAAATTGTCTCGGGTCTCGTTGGAGGCATGTACAATGGGCCCAATTAAGAAGCCTAAGTGCATCAACCTTGAGTTGACCTCTACTTAAATCCAGATGCACTTAGAATATGACTTTATACGTCATTCTGAAAACAATGAAAGACGTAGTAGGCGAAAGATTTAATTCAGGCATTTTCTTTTAGGGTATGGTCCGAATGGTAACCTTTTTATTGGTTAAAGAGAGAAGGAAATACACACACTTATACGACAAAGTTGATCAATAACAATGGTTAAAAACCAAGCCATTCGGACTATACCCTTAGTTATAAAACAAATAAAACAATACAAAGCCAAGTACGTATTGCGTATAAGCGAACATTATTAACATAGTCTTGGTGGTCCTGCGGGGTAGGATGTGTACCTCTCAGCCGGACCGCTTGGGTACGAGCGAAATAAAAAAAAAATCTTCTTCCTTTATGATTAAATGTTGCTACTGCGAAGAGTAACTTCTAACCCGCTTTTGATTTTTTTTTATTACATAAATTAACTTTGATTCCTAAATTGTACATAACGTTTAATAATTAAACTTATAAACTAAAATAGATCCTTTTAAGGTCCTGGTCGTAGAGCCTTCAATAACATATAATCAGGAGAATCCCAATTGCTTTTTTAATTTATCTAAATCCTCATCATCGTAAGGGTTCCATGCACCAAAATAATGTTTATTTTCGTAATAGGCGTATCGCCCCCCATCATAATAAGATTGACAATGTTCTTCAAACTTTTTAGCTAGAGGATCGTGACAACGAGAAAACCATCCAGTGTACCAAGGTTTTTTTGCCAAAACTAAGTACTCTTCTACACAAATTACTTTCATATTTCCATGCCTATCGATCATCACAGCCGTCATGCATTTATGTAGACTTTCCACGGTACCAATAACAATCCTGTTTTCATAAGTTCCCTTTCCAATTAAATAGTGATCTGTAACATCATTTACTTTTTTGCTTATCACCACAAGTTTTTTGCGGGTGCTATCTGCTTCTTCACGTGGTACCCAAAAGACATCCTCGGTCTCTATCAGAACCTCATAGTTATTTTTACACTTAGACACTGCATGGTTCTCAGGTACGTAAATGCATCTCTTTAAATCTGGACTACTGCGTGTGACACGAATATCATTCTTTTGACGAGCAATATAAACCACTGATTGGTCCTGACCAGCAATGGTTCGCTCATTACTTTGTCTGTCGATACTCCATTTGCTTTCTTTAAAATGAGGTTGTCGCGCCAAAAGGGACATTGGCTTTTTGGGGCATATCGACTCACCAAAGAAAGTTAACGTAAAGCATTGGTAATTTTTAATTTGTTCTTTTGTCATAGCTGCAACGTACCACCTGTTTCGATAACGTATTCCTGTTACATAGTATTTAACACCCTTATGCTCATAGAACGCATAATCAAGAGTTTCATCTAATTTTTTTGTTGTTTTAAAGAAGTACATTCTTTCAGAAAGTATTCGTACGTTTTCCAAATCAAAAATGCAATCTTTTGAAGGACGCGAAGTTAAATAAAGGCATAGGTCCCTTTTGAAAACTTTTCCAAACTGAACAACATCATTCTCGATAACCATTCCAATGCCGTAGTAAACCCAAAGACTTTCGAAGGTACTAACGTTTTCGGGAATAATTTCATTAAATTTACCACCGAATGTGCCTTCGACCCATTTGCCCCAACCCCAGTTAGGCTTAGGGGATAAGTATTCAAACTGTAAATATGGGTAAAATCTGTCCAAATTGGTGGTGTAATAGTGCAATTTCTGTAACAATTAACATTATAAGATTTATTTGTATTTTGAAAACAATTTAGGATAAATTAGAGATGAGCAATGGGAGAGTTATTGGCAACATGAAATATTAACTATTTTCGGGAATTTATCAAGGGTTTGAAAACATTACCAAGTACCTGCAAAACATTTAAAAGCTGTTCTAGACACCAAGAGAGCTAACTGTTAATTTGTCTGGGTTCTGTAGCTTCAATTTCAATTATAAATAACATGATATCACGAAAAGGCTTTATTCTAGGGCTCTCATTTTTTCTCAGTTAAAAAATAAATACTGGTACAAACTAATCTGAGCAAACCTTCAGTGACGGATTATGTGGCGAGGTAATCAAAAAGTCGAAAGTTGTGATATTTATAATTTTGCAATGTTTGTAAAAAAAGTAAGTACTTACCTGATGATTGTACCTGTCTAATTCTCCGACAACGTTCGACCGCCTTGGATCTTTTAAGGTAGTTCTTCCAATAATATACTGTAAATCCGTTCTAAACTTATTATAGACCTCTATCACTGGAAATTCAACAAAATGTTTGATTTCCTCGCGTTTTTTTGGTTTCCAGACTGCAGATGAGTTTTTCAAAATTTCATATTGTGCAACGCAAACAATTTTCTTGACTCTTACGTCGTATGCATTAATGCAGTCGTCAAACATCTCAACTTTGCGAAGAAGTAATGTTTTTCCCAAGTAGGCTTTGCCGATGTGCCATGTGAGCAACCCTGACCAATCATCTGATATTTGTGACATTTTGGGCACATGATCACCAGAAGGCGTTATAGCTTTCGCGGGAAGGCGCCTGTTTTCGAACTTTAACCACCTGTGTTGGTCTAAAATGTTATTTTAGTAGTTTTTTTGCTTTAGAATCCCCTTCTAGGATCACGAAAAAATCGTCTATATACATACCAATCATCTCATTAATTGTAGCCACATTTTCTTGTAAAATAATTACATCATAAAGACAAAAGAACAATAGAAAAATAGGATTGGTTTGCATGATTCTGAATAAAATCAGCCAATTTAAAACAAAACATTGTTAAAATGGCTCGATAATAGGTACTATAGAAACTCATTAATTAAATATTTTCAATTTCGTAAACACCATTGTTTTAGAAAAATCGAAAAAAGTAAACAAAATATGATTTTAATTTGCCCGAGGTTTTTCTGTTGGTCGGTCGATCTGTTTCTGTAGTGGCGTCAAACTAGCATGAAAAACCTTAAAATCTCTAACTTTGGGGAAACTCAATGGATTGACTTCATTTTTTTTGTAAAATGTTCAGAATTAAATTTAAATCACTAATAAAACTAAAATGGCGCCGCTAGTCCTTCCTGAATTTTTTATACTCTTCGCAAAGTTTATCTCGGTTATTATTAAATCTACAGAAAAAATCATTCTTATAAAAATTAAAGAGAATAAAATTTTGTAATAAAAAAAAATATAACCCCCACCTCGAGCTCTGCCCCCTTATAGCCCCCCAAATTTTAAGTAATTTTTTTTATGCTTTTTCTTTAAGGAACAAAATTAACATTCATTAGGTATTTACCAAATTGAAAAAAAAATTTAACATAAATGTTTAATAATAAGCGAGATACAAATTTTTCCAAGTTGGAGGGGCATAGTGGGGGAGCATTTTTTTTTTTAAATAAGCATGAAAAAAAAAATTATTAAAATTTGGGGGCTATAAGGGGACAAAGCTCGGAGGGGGGTAATATTTTTTTTATTATTACAAAATTTTATTCTCTTTAATTTTCATAGGAATGATTTTCTCTGTAGATTCAATAATAAGCGACATACAGTTTGCGAAGAGTATAAAAAATTCAAGAAGGACTACTAGCGGAGCAATTTTAGTTTTTATTAGTGATTTAAATTTATTTCTAAATGTTTTGCAAAAAAAATTAAGTCAATCCATTGAGTTTCCCCAAAGTTAGAGGTGAAATGCTAGTTTGACGCGACTACTGGGGGTCTTTAGGTATTCCCCCCAACAACGTATACAATGGTGCGCCAATTCTGTGACATTACTAATTAATTTATGTTGAAATTAAAGGCTGTATTTTCTCTATCAACAAGTTTATATTTTTTTGTACAGAGACGAGAGCAATAAATTGAATTTTAACATTTTTTTTAATAAAATAAAAAATGCGCAATGTTCTCATTTTCTGGTAACGAATAATGCATTTTGTGAATACTTCGAAGAGTGACCCATAAAGACTTGGTTTTATAAAAATAAACACCTGCAAATAAGAGGAACTTTATTCACTATAATGCAGCACATTTCTTTTTATTTTAAAATGTGCTTTCCAAGGACAGAGAACCTTGTAACCAGAACCGCCTATATTATGCAAAAAAGTTTATGGATTACACTCTAGTTTCAAATTAGATTAGTTACCTCATAATGCTCTGGCAGTGTTTATTTATAATATGTGCACCTATGATCAGTTAAATTGTACGAAAACAAGAATCCCACTTCTGATATTTTAAAAAAACGTTACCTGTTTGCAAGGCCAGTTTATTGGACTATAAAGACAGATGAAATGTTTTTTTTTTGTAGCCAGCTTTTATCTATTTGGTTTACAAAGGTTTCAAAAGTGTTAACTAACAGGCAACAAAACAACACTCAACAGTCGTTCAATATAACAGACGTATGGTGTTGTTAGGATTATATTATTTTAATTGATCAAAAATTGCAAAAAGTGGACCTGTTTTTTAATTACCTACGTCCAATTATATCCGACTTACCTATCCTATCCTGGCGCTTAGGTCATTCGTCATATAATAGGTTTTTTGGTTTGTTGTAAGGAATGGTTGTCGTTTTCACAATCATTGATTTACTTTTTCATTTATTTAAATGTATAAAACATGATTTTTGCATCAATCGAGTATAACGACACTAACGTAGAAAGAATGGGTCGACAAAGGCATCTTTAACAATCGGAATCGTTTTTTTTATGATAATTTTGGAATTTGGAACGAATTTACTTTCTAGTTCCTACGTAGTACGTGAACGATATACATATACAAATCTTACCTCTGCGTGAACGACAAACGTAATGTAATGCAAGTGGTTCAAGCACGTGTATTCGTCGAACGGTCGAACAGACACTCGAGGAATCAGTCTAAGCCGCCCGCTGAACTTTGATCCAACCATAGTAAGTATCTGTCTATGACGATAAAAACATTAAAAACCAAAAATCAGTAAGGAATGCAGCCCCATTTGTTTAAAATGTCTTTTTAGCAGCAAACTTTACCATAACCTACCTAACCTACTAACATAGAACTGTCCCCCTTAGAAGAATGGGCCCCAAAAGATAAAAAAAAAAAAAGAAAAAATAGCACTGCCGGCAGCAAGACGCGAATATACAACCTTTGGAACGTGAGCCGGACGCTCTGCCACTAGGCCAAACCTGCGTTGAGATAAGTGTCTTAAATATAGACAAATACTTTCATTGCTTGGATCAAAGTTCATTGGGCGGCTTAAGACTGATTCCTCAGACACTCGCAAGCAGGGTTGTACACGAATACTTTTTTTTGTATTCGAATACGAATACTTAGCAACATGTTAAGCACGAATACGAATACAAATACATTTGAAACAAAATGTATTCGGGTACGAATACGAATACAAAGTATTCGTATTCGTAAAACTACGAATACAATATTGCGAATACAATTCCCACGATTTTTGGCGCAAAATTTAAAATTATTGCAAAACGAACTTACTCGTTTGTGTTCGGCTTTAAAAATGTATTCTTCAAAAGTATTCGTTAATTTACGAATACTAATACTTGCATTTTTACGAATAAAAATATAAATACAAAATCATTTGAAGTAAAATGTATTCGAATACGAATAACGAATACTGTTAAAGTATTCGAATACAGTGTTCGAATACGAATACTTGTATTCGTGTACAACCCTGCTCGCAAGCAACAGGTTAAAGTTGTCAAAAAGATAACCTATAAAAATTAAACTTCATTTTTGAAATTAAAAAATAATTAAAACGGTTATATTGTGTTTCCCAGAATGAAAAATATAAATTAAATAGAAGAAATGGATCCTGGTTTGAGTTTGTTTCAAGGCGAAGGCATCAACATAAACAATGAACAAAACTTCGAAGAAGCTGAAGACATTGAAGAGCAAACTCGTCGAAGAGAAGAGGTAAACATACTCTTGCATTTGCAAATGGGTTTTAATAAATCAAGGGCTATTTCAGCTTCAAAATTTACTAACAAATGCCTTAGACGATTTTAAATATGACGATAGCACAATCAATTCTTCAACCAATATTTCAATGGCTTCTGTTGATATGATCGAGAAGAATTACAGAGATATCAAACCAGATGAGCAACTAAAAGCATTGTACGATGTTCGGGTACGGGAGATAAATGATTTAAGGGATGAATTAGATGGATATAAGGAAGTTGCGGGGAAAGAAATAGAGACATTGAAGAAAAGATTGACTATAAGCGAGGCCGAAGTCAATCATGTGCAAATGTCGTTAAAGAATGCTCAATCTCTCTTAGGTAATTAGGTGTTAAAAGTTAAGATTGTGGAGTAAATTGCTTAATTAAATTCTGTTGCAGTCGAAAAAACTGATTCTATAAATATCTTAAATAAACAACTTGCGGAAAAAGAAGCAGAAATTGTGGAGAGAAACAAAAAAATTGAAAAAGTACGTAATGCCGGTAAAGACACAATTTCTGGCTTAACTATCAAATAATTCTTTCAGTTAAACATTGAAGTTTACGCTGCCAATTCGTTAAATGCGGAACTACAACACAAATTGCAGATGGAAGCAGGTAAATTTAATTTGGCTTCTAGGAAATACAATGCAGAAGAATTGCAAAAGGCACACATGGAACAAATTTTAAAACTAGAATCTGTGTTAAAGGAGCAAAAACAAAGATCTGACTATTTTGTAAGTTTTTAAATAGTTACCTTAAATAATGTTATCTAGTTAAAATGCAAAATTTTAAAGGAAAAAGAAAAAAATCGAGTGGAAATTGAGTTAAAAAATGTTGTGAACAGAGTAACCGAATCTGAAACTATTAATAATGAAACAATAAATAGTTTATCAAGTAACTTGTTGAGTGCCCAAGAACAATGCAAGGATCTTATTCAAGTTATTGAAGCGTTTTCTAAGGAAAGTGAACATTACAAAGGTAATATTTTTAGTGTAGTATTTTTTGTTTTTTTCAAGTTCTTGTATCTAATTTATTTAATATTTTTAGAACGAGTACAAGAATTAGAATCTACGTATCCTATGAACTCCACGGATTCATTTCAGAAATCAACATTAGTAAGCACAAACTTGTTCTGATGTTATTTTCTAATTTTTTTACACTAACAACGTATTTCTTTTTATAGGATAAATCAGTTATTCTACAACATAATGAACGTTTACAAAAAATGCTTGTTGATAAGGACATGGAATTAACAACGTTAAAAGCAAAACAAAAGTATTTTTTTGAATAAATTAAATTTTAATAATTTACCAAAATAAAAATGTCAATTTCAGATTTTACACATCCGATCTAAAACAACTGGTAGAATATCAAAGAATAAAAAGCAATTCATACTTCCAAAAAGA
Organism: Cartodere bifasciata; assembly: GCA_963920755.1. Taxonomy (NCBI): domain Eukaryota; kingdom Metazoa; phylum Arthropoda; class Insecta; order Coleoptera; family Latridiidae; genus Cartodere; species Cartodere bifasciata. The sequence continues at coordinate 16,317,463 of OY987196.1, read as the reverse complement.
CTGCAACAACCCTGAGCATTATCAAAAGTTTGTCATAATGCAAAACGAGTTTAAAAACTACGAAAAACAACTTATTGACAAGGACCAACAGTTAACAGATTTAAACATGGTTAATAAAGAGCTAAGAGAAAAAATAGAGGAAATGTTGCAACAAACACGTAACGATATTCAAAACCTTTCATTTAAATATAATTTACCCAAACTGGAAAGCATGAGTGAAGAATTAAAATATGCCGAAAACAAGGTAGTTGATTTAAAGGAAGAAATAAAAAGACTTGAGAACGAAAACAGTGAACTTAAACTAAAACTAAGCGAAATTACCAAAGCATTAGATCACGACAACAGTTTAAAAGTAGACAACAAACAACTTTTAAACGAAAACAACAAACTACAAATTGAGCTACTCGAGTATCAAACCAAATTATCTAAAATGGAAGATAAACTATCCGAAACAGAAATGCTTCAAAAACAACTCAACGATCTAACTAAAGAGGTTAATGATTTAAACAAAAGTATGCAGACATACGATGAAATTGATTTAAAGCAAGAAATCAACGATATATGCAAAGCAGAAACAATTTCAAAAGAGGTACTCCAAATTAAAGGCGCTTCCTGGATGAAGAAAATAAATTGTCTAAACGCTAAAATGACTGAAAACATTACTGACCTAAGTTCAAAGTTAAATAATGCCGAGACAAAACTTAAAGAATACGAAAGGAATATTCACAACATGGAAGAAACATTACAAAGCCTCAAAAACGCCCAAACAATGTTAGAAGGTGAAAACTGCAATCTACAATCAAAACTACAAGAATCAGAACATTTAAACGAAAAATACTCAAAAGAAATAAACAATATGCAAGCCAAACTGACCCAACAACTGGAAAACCAAACGGAAGAATCTCAAAACAAGGAATTAGAAATAAATAAGGAACTTGTCCTACTTAAAAGTAGTTTAGATTCTTGTAAAAAGGAATTAGATTCATATGAAAATATTAAAACTGATTTGGTAACGTTAAAGGAAGAACTAGCTCAAAAGAATGCGCTTCTTAACTCAATTGAATTGGATAAAAAACAATTTGAAAGGGAACTAAGTGATGCTAGAGACCTGCTGGATAAATATAAAGAAATGGAAAGAAAACATTCTGGAATAAATAGTGTTAAACGAAGTTTAACAGCAGAGTTGTTGAGCCCATGTACCCCATGTACCCCGGATACTAATAAGAAAAGTAAGTGTTTTATTTTTGCATTGCCGCTTATTTTATTTTGATTTGTTTATTATTTAATTATTAATTATTTTGCTAGGTACGGATTCCGAACAAACAATTAAAGACTTTCAAGCCGAAATCCTAAAATCAGAAGTCATTCTTCGAGAACAAGTGCGTCAAGAACACTTTGAGGAGCTCCAGAAAATTGAAGAAAAATACAAAGCAGTAGTACAAGATTATCAACGTAAACTTGACCAATTTAAAAGCCAAGAAAGTATAGATCGGCAAAAACTTTCCCAAACGCTTAAAGAATGGGCCGAAATGATTTCACCCCTTGAACAGAGAAATGTGGAATTAGTTAAACATATTTCAGAATTGGAAAAGGAACATATTGCCTTGAAAAATTATGTTAGTTCGTGTCAACAAAAATATATGGAAGCTTTAAAAGTTAGCGAAGATAAGGCACAGGTGGGTGATAATATTTTTACGACGTAAAAGTTAACATTAAAACAAGCAATAAAATTTAAATACAATACCAAACAACAGTTTTCTTTGGAATCGCAAAAACAGTAGGTTTCTCTCTTATTTTTCTTGACTTTTTTCCAAGTGCCAAATTTTGTGTTTTATTACAGAAAGCTATACAAGGATGGCAATCTTGGGCAAAGCAGTTAGTAAAAAAGGCTCTTAACATAGAAAAATTAAATACAAAATCTCGAAACACGATTTTAAACTCACTGGACAACATGGATTCACAGGTATTTACGATTATTTTTAATTATATTATAGATAAAAAAAAGTTTTTAGATTTTTTAAATGTTTTTTTTTAGGTGGCCTCAATCGATAAATATTTTCATGAAAAGATGAAGGAATGCAAGCAAAAGCATCGCTCAGTTACTAAATAATTTTACCACTAATTGTTGTACTTTCTTTTTTAATTTATTTTAATATTAAGCTTGATTAAGCTACTTTAGGAAGTAAATTGTATTTTTTTATTTATATTTTTATAAAAAAAAAAAACACAAAAATAGGTATTTTTTTATGGACAAACCTTTTTAATACCAAAACACTGAAGTTACTATTTTAATGAATTTTCTTACTGTATGAGAATTTAATTTGAAACTTATTTATTTCTTAACAAGTCGGACTTGTATAAAATGCTTGGAACCGCCTGTCGTATCAGAATACACTTGCAGTAGTTCATTTCGTCCATCAAAAATCGCGCTAACATTTTGAGGTTAGATTATCCATGCGAGACGTTTGGGGTCGCGAAGTACCGTGGAGGTGTAATGCATGTAATTTTGCAGAATTGTTTATAAATATTTAACATTTTATGTGTTTATTTTAAATTATCTAAGTTTTTCCTCGAGTTTTCCTGATGCTAGAAGTGAACAGTGGGACGTAACGTGAAAGGTTTAACAAAGAACGAAGCTTGGAACGATACATTTACCGACTTTCCTTCCAATTAAGAATATATCTATACCTTCTCACTATGAATAACACTGCCGCTGCTTTATAAATATCCACATATCAGAATTATGTCCGAGGAAACCATTCAAGACTTTCTTAAAATGGACACTGCCCTTTTGGAAGTTCTGACATTCTTTTCTGCTATTTTTGGTTGCAGCTTCTTATCCATTCATGTTTATTTTAAAATCAGGTGAGTTGCGGCATTCAAAGGTAATAAACATGGTGTTTATTTGAAAATAATTTTAGAAACTTATTCCCAATAACTGTAAATTGTTGGTTTTGCAACAACTGGATAAGGGTGCCGTTTAATGAAAGGAACAGTTTTATTTGCACGAAATGTGAACAGTACAACGGTTTTACAAGCGTAAGTTTTAAATTTTGTCACATGCATGGTCAAGTATAATAAAAAGATGTTTGTTTTAGGATGGTGATTACAACGTATCGATACCAGCTCAGTACAACGAAGATTGCAACGAAACATCTTTTACTTGCCACAAAAATCGTAGTTATGATAACTCACCAAAAAACCGACTTTGCATGGAATGCAATTTGAAGCAACACATTAAAGTAACCGCTCTAGCCGATTTTGAACCATCGAAAGAAAAGTATTTTGATAAAGAACTGAATGATTTTAGGTATACTTTGAATCCAATTGTACGTTTTATTTAACTAATATGGTTTGATTTTTTTGTAGAGACAAGCTCGAAGAAAGCTTTAAATTATGCGACAGTTGCGAAAGAGTTCTTGAAGAAACGCTTAAAAAGGAAAAAGTATGGCTCTTCGGAAACAATATTTTGCGTTACAAGAAAAGTGGTCTCTCACTTCTTAAGTCCAAGAGTAAATCAGGCACACCAATTTTTATAACTGCAACTCGTTTTTTACTTAAAGTAACTGCCTTTCTTATAATCTTAACTGATGTTATCACCAAAAGACATTTTATAAGTTACTATCTCCATAAATTAGCACCAGATTTGTTCCAAAAATCTTCGTCGTACAGCAATGAGATTGTTGTTTATGAAACCAATAAGTTTAAGGAGATTATTCCCTTAGCCCTTGTTGGTTTTTTGACTGAATTAATCTTAATGATGTGTGATAACTTAATGCGAAAGGTAAAAATGTGGCAGTTTTTTTGCTGGACAAGTTTATTGGTTACTTCCGTTGTTGGTATGGACGATTTGTGGATGTTTTTTACACTTTTTATACAGGTGAGTAGACTCAAACAATATTTTATTATTATTGCCACATTTAATATGTATAGGCCAAACCAAGATAGATATTGTTTACCTTAGAACATTCATTCAGAAACTTAAATCTACAAAATGCACACAAATAACAGTTCGGTTGTGGCCCCTATAATTTGCAATTTAAGATCCCGATGGATCTGCACTAACTTTTACAAATAGCTGCTAAATAAGACTTCAAACGATTTTTGGAAAAATTATTCTTCTAAGAAAATGCCTTCAATCATGTTGGAAAATAAGGTTCTAAACAACTTATACCTAATACTTTTTTTTTAATTTCTTTATCCCTTTTGAGAAGGGGGCTCTTCTCTAAGAGGAATATAGACATTTAAAAAAAAGTATCAGGTACCCATAAGTTTTCCAGAATTTTATTTTGCATTTATTTGTTAAGTTTGGTATACATTCGACATGATTGAATATTACTCTTCGCGAGTCATTTAGAGAGAAAACAAATTTTTCAAAAATCCTATGTAGCACTTACTTGTAAAATTTGGTTTAGATCTATTCTAATTTAATGTTGCAAATTAAAGAAGGCTTTTAGGGGGGCTACTCTTATTTGTGTGGATTTAGCTTCTTAAATAAATGTTTTAACACAAATTTGGCTGTTGTATTTTTTTTGTAAGAATTGCTATGTTTTTTTACCAACTATCTTGGTCTTGTAAGGTTTTATGAAACTCTTGTACCCCCTATAAATTGCTAACCGCTCTGAGTAAAAACTGTTTATTTTTTCAGATAAGTTGTTCCCTGATAATATTAATGACTATCTCAAATAAATTCAAGCCAAAACCGGTGCTTAGAATGACGAAAATCCCAACAAAGCCCATTAAAACTCCCGAAATATACCCCGAAAACAATTATAATCAAGAAAACAAAGTTCTTCACCAATGCCAAACGTCTTCACGGATACCAAACTCGGAATTCAACCAAACATCTCCAAGTAACTCGTCTAAATCAGTAAGAAATTTCGGTTCTTATTTAATTCAATCGCCAAAGATAACACTAAGCCCCAAAAAGGCACATAGCGAAATATTAGAGCCTTCCAAATTTGGTTTTAAACCCTTAAATAAAAGGCTAAGCAGTGGTTTGAGCGATATTTTCGAACGCTGCTCGTCGCCCATAGACGCGCGCTCTGATTTCGGTGGTTTTAACACCAGTTTCGAGCCATTTAACCGATCACCTTCGTCGGTAAGTTGTTACGACATGTCTCAAAAACAAGATGATGTTTTTAATAACACTTTCAGCGCGTATAGTTATCACAATCCTATTGAATCGCGTCCCTACTTGAACTTTAACAAGGTTTCTCCTGTTAAAAGTATCTTCGGTGGGTACTTTAACGAACCACACCCTTTACAAGTTCCTTTAGATGTTAGGTTAAGCTCGAATAATTCTGCGCATGCGGGTTTTGCTAGAAATGACTTGTACGACGGCGCGTCTAACGTTTCGCGCTCTAGTTCAAACTCCTCAGGGATTGGTAGCTTTGACTCGAGACAAACTGCTTTCGGTCGTGTTCTTAGTAACGTGACTAAGCCCAGTTGCAATCGGTCTCTTTTTTCAATGCCATGTGGATCGAGAAATGCGCCTTTGAATGATTTTAACAGCGGAGGTAGCTTGCGAGGTTTTGCGGGACACAGTGATAATTTAAATTTATCGCAAAGACGACAGCTTTTGATGAGAAGGCCATCCGCTTCTGAACATTTGTCAAGAAGTATGGATTGTTTAAGTATTGGGTGTCCTAGTGTTGGGTCGGATTGTCCTTCACCGGATCCTTGGATTGGGTAAGATAATATTTGTTTTGATTTATTATTTTTAAGGAATAGAGTATGACAAAATTGCTAATGTCGTTTTAGTAGCACAGCATAAAACACTGCAATAAGTACTTTTATATTTTTAGAACAGAGTTGGGCAATGCTTGGACCTATTCCGGAAACAACCACGATTACCCAGTAACCAGTCAAACAAATATGCGTTGCCAAAAATTTTAAAACTAAGTTCTTTTTTAAATCAAATGAAAAATTAACCCTCAGCGGGTAAATTTTCGCTAAAAACTTAACTGAAAGCAAAAATTTCAGGCATTTAAGCTACGATGGCTTGAAGTGACTTAAAAGATAACTTTAAGTAACAGAGATAACAATAATTAGTTATAGCAAGTATACAGCAATAATGACTGAAGATTAAAATATCAAATAAAATAGTTATGTTGGTTTTATAAGAGTAGATCTAAAAACGGAACTAATAAAATAAGTCAACCTGTTAGGTTTTTAACTAAAATTTCATGTTCAAGAATTCTCAATCAAAAATAATCTCTAATTTTATTTCTTGATCGACTCTACTTGATATAACATTAGTTGGCATGTGTTTCGTCTGTGAAAAGGTCGTATAAAGCCAATAAACTATTAATTTTTATAAATAAAATATAGTTGTGTAACTGCCATTTTTTCTTAAAAATGTTTTACTTATACATACTTTTTTTGTAAAATATTGTACATAACGTTATTGAATCTTATTTTAATTTTAAATCAATTTAATTTAGGTATAACTCTATTTAATTAAAATGTTTGTAGTTTTTTTGTTAACATTATTTTAGGAATTTCTGGAAAAATAAATTTTTATGACTAATTTTGTTTGTTTTTTTTTCTGATAATAAATAACGTAAAAATACAATGCAATAAATTTTATAATTTCTATATTATTTTTTTGATGATTTAGTCATAAATAATTAAGTAAACATTATATGCTATTGAAAAAAAACCTGTCCAAATCATCGAATCGTAAAAATGTTCTCTCTTGAGCCCATTCTAAATGGCTCTTTCTGCAACAAGGCCTTCTACGATAAGTATAAACAAAGAAAACTGTTAAATCAAGAAGGCTTTGGTAAAAAATTACAAGTCAAAAATTGTCAAGACCCAATTAATAAAAAATTACGGTGTAATAAAAATTTTAATCATGAATTAAACAATTCAACAAAAATTGCTACAAACAACAAAATTAAAGTGTGTAAAAATGTCCAAAAAACGAACACTCAAAAACGAATGCGCCTCCCTGTTGGAGGCAAAAGGTTGTCCAGAAATATGCAAGATTCCCATCACAAGCACGAAAATCAAAACATGCCCCTTTGCAGAAATGCGACCCAAGCCAAGTGCTGGAGTTGATTACAATATCTCGGAAACTGAAACAAAGTTGGATGCTGGAGCCACCAGAATAAAATACAAGCAAACAACAGCTACATATGCCGTAGGCACCAAGCCAAAACCGAAAACAAAAAAGAAGATTATCTACTTCCATGGTATACCTCCTCAATGGGAGTTCGTTGACGAAAAATGGAAACGAAGACAAGAGGAGTTGCAGGAAATCTACAAGGAGGAACTTAGACAAAGAGTCGAGTTTCGCAAACAAAAGGAGCGCGAACAACGTAAGCGAAACCGTAAATTATTAAAAGATCAAGAAAAGAGGAGAATAGCAATAGCCAAGGCAAAAGCCAAGGCGAAAGCCGATGCTAAGGAAGTAGCGAAAAAGAATGCTGCTTGGCCAGAGACCGAATTATGATACTAAAGTTGGATTTTATTTGAGTCAAATAAAGGCATTATTACACAACCCAATTTGTATCTTCTTGTCTTATTAGATCTCAAATAAGATCGGCGCTTGTTTCGTTTATTAACCTCAGAAATGTTTCAGTAAAAAGCCAAGACCAAATATTGAAAATAGCAGGACCTGATTGGTACCAAGAATTATCCTACAATCAAATGAAGACTGCTGAAAATTTAAAAGCTTGTTTAGCAGAAGATAAGAGAAAGTTTTTAGTTTGTAATACTTTGCAAAACTTGTGTAATTTGGGAATTTCTATTCCGCCAAAAAAGAAAGTTCTAGAGCACGCTATTGACAAAAGCAATGGAAAAGATGTTGACTTTTTACTCTGTTTCTACCAGGCAAGTCAAAAATAGCTTAATGATTATATGCTTAACAACCTCTAAGCTTGGAATTCGCTTTGCATTTTATCTGCAAAGGAAATAATAACGTATTCTCCACAGTATATGAACCAAAATAGAACAGATTATTCCCTCAACGATCGCCTGATCTTGTCAGCAGTAGTGCATTTGTGTCTTAAGGATACTTTTAAAGAGTTGGACATACGAATTCCACATCCTCCACCACCTCCCCCTCAAAGTCGTAAACGCAGAAAACGCAAATATCCAATTGAATATGAATCTCCTTATCTGGAACCATATACTTTCAAGCCAAAGAAACCTAAAGATGAGGGGATTTATAAACATCCAGGAATTCAAAAACCCTCGAGCCAATATTTCACTACACTGGATGTACTGGTAAAATATCTTGTGTATTTTCTTAGAAGATTACTGAAACCAAACCTATTAAGTTTTGCCCACATAGAAGTTTCAGTTGATCTTCTATGTAGTTATGTTGCCGGTAATATTTCCTTTTTTTCCTGTGAACATATTCTCTGTATTGTGAGAAGACGTTCACAAACTCAGTCATTTGTATTTATCATTTTTTAATTAGAAACAAGAGCAGAAGGCACGAGATGAAAAACGAAATTTGACATCTACCAGTAAAGAAGAATTGAGTAATTATTGCTAAATACTTAATATTTTTTCAATGTGGTGGTAAATCCAATTTTTTTCCAGCGAAAGGCACTACTCCAATTCGAAAAGAATACCTAGAAGCCCGCAAATACTACAAACAATTCTTTAAATGCGATTTCCCTCATTATTTATTTGAACCAACAACGCACGCCTTTAGTTGGGATGATACGCCTCATCTTAAAAAAACTAAAGATGACGATGTTGTAAAAAACACCGAAGAAGAAATCTGCATTTGCAAATTTATATCAGAGTGTCAATACATAAGTGATGTGGAAACAACATTCGATAATGAAGAAAAAAAAGATGTTACAGAGGCCGTGCCTGAAGAAATCCCAAAAAAAGAGTGCAGTTGCGGTGTAAAGGAGTGTAAATGTCATAAAAAGAAAGATACAAAAGCACAAGAAACCGCAAACACGAGTAAGAGTGAAATAAAGGCCAAAAAAGATTCTTTAGATAAATGTGGCTGTTCAATAAAGAATGATAAGAAAGCGCAGTGTGGAGCAAAAAGTAAAAGCAAACCGGAATCTCCTACAAATAAATGTGGCTGTGGAACAAACAAAGAAAAGCAAGCGCAGCCATCTTCATGTAGCATTGAAACAAAAAACAAGCCGCATCCATCTAAATCTGGCATTAAAAAACAAGAAAGCAAGCCGCAACTATCCGCATCACAGAGCAGCTGTAAAAAAAAGAATGAGAACAAACCCGAAACCAATTTATATGATTGCGGTTGTACCAAAAAGAAGGCTGAACCACCAGTCGTGCCACCTCCAAAGATTCCAGCAGCGCCTTGTAAAAGCTGCGCTCCAAGCCCGGTAGAATCGGAATGCCATTGCCAGGATAGCGAAGAAAGTGTCAAATACGATCCCAAGGACATGGTGTTCCTAATAGTGGGATACCGCACCTTGCCAGATGGCGAACGGGCGCCTATTCTAGGAGGAATGTGCCGTGCTCCCAAAATGCCCGAACCATATCCTGATCCTCCATGGAGCTGTAAAACTGAGGCACAGAAAATGTTAGCCGAGTTTAAATGCCAGTGTGAGTACTGCAAGGACATCCGCAAAGATCGCTACAGCGTAAACTACATCATTTCCCACATGAAGAAGTCTGAGAGTGGAGATCATAAGATTAAGGTCATTGGAGGTAAGTACATGAATAAATATAAGTCAGATGTCTGAGACTTTTTTTAACATAGGTGTGGCGATTGCAAAGCCGTGCAACTGCCTCGCACAGTACTACAAAAAGTTGGAGCGCTACGAAGAGCTTCTCCAGCGCACCCAAGCCAAAGAAGCGCTCCGCCAACAACTGAACAAATACATCATCGCCGGTGTAGTGATGACCAAAGACGGCCCGGTTTATAATCTAATGGGGCTTCAATCTGAGCGTCCATGTGAGTGCCAACAACGACTAATGAACGCGGCAGCCTCCAAAGAGCGTCTGAGGAACATGCCGGAAAAACCAAAGGGTCGTATTCAGTACGGAATCGGTGGTGTGCACGCAACTCCACAGGGGAATGTTTTCGTCTTGGACCAAGCGCTTCCAATTGATGATTGCGATTGTATGAGTCTTTACAATAGATACTTGCAGGCTCACCAGGATTGTATGAGTGCGTATCAGAGGTATGTGGAGGAAATGACAATGGCGGATGAGTTTGCTCAAGAACTGGATAAAAAATACGCTGGAGCTGTTAATGTTGATTCAAGGAGACCAAATGTTACGTTTTTGGAAGAAAAATACAGGTTTGTGATGAGTAATTCTAATATTTTCCCAATTACAAAACTGTTAAGGTGTTCCCCAAGAACCTACTTGAGGACTGGTGTGTTTTAGTTATTTTTTATTTACAAAAGCGATCTGACTTTATTTTGTTTTTCCGACACTTTTATTAATAAATAGGCAGTAATACGTGGCAAATCAATAAATTTTTGTAGACATGAAAAAGTACCAGTAGAAAAAACCAAAAAAATTAAACCCTGCAAAAGTCCGGAGAGCGTGAAATCTGGTTGCTCTTGTGTAAATGACGGAAAATCCCAATGCTCGTGCGACAAACAAGTATGCGAATGTATAACCAAGAGCCACACTGAATGCGACTGCAAAGACGATGAAATTGTTATCAAACCCCCAAAAGAAGAAAAGTGTGAATGTGAAACATGTTCCTGTGAAAGTCTTGAACTGCAAGTTATTACCTGTTCCTGCACTGAAAAAGGACGTAGCTGCACTTGCCTTAGCAGTACTTCTTGTAAGAGCAGCAGCTCAAGCAAATCCAGTAAGACCAGTAGTAAATGCGAATGCGTTAAAACCGCCAAGTACTGCGAAAAAGAAACTTGTTTGGCTTGGCCGACGGTCCTATCGCGTTCTCCAAGTGAACAGGTCAAATGTTGCGTGTGTAAGTCCAAAGGGGAGGCACAGACCTGTCTTCGTTGTCAACAGGGGGTTAAGTCTGCAATATCAAGTACCACCGCAAAGCACAAAACCTGTGATTTGGGAAAAAGCAAACCCAGTTATGGTGGAACTTCATGCCAGTGTCACCCTATTACACCAATTCAAGTATCTAAGTCTGCAAAGTTAAGTTCCACAATTGTTGTGACGCCTACGAGCGCCGTTTTCACGCCCAAGGGTATGTAAAATGATTTAGAACCACTTGTTTTTTGTTTGTTCAATTCCGGCACAGTTTAGCAGCTAAATGTATGCTCTGCAATTTAAAAAATTACAGATGTAATGGAAATTCAAACAACGAGTGGTTCTGAAATTATTCAAGTGATTGCATTAATTCCAGCTACAAACCCAGACTCCACAAAAACGGCAGCCACCAAACCAGCAGCTACAAAGACTGTAGCTAGAAAATCAGCAGCTAAACAATTAACAGCCAAAAATTCATCGATTGATCTTGACGAGGCAATATTAGACATAACCTTAAGTGATGTTTCTATCATAGATAAAAAAGATACAAAACCATCTCCAAAAAAAAAACCAGATCCTGATAAAAGTATGGCAATATTAGACTTTAGTTTAAGTGATGTTTCTGTCATAGATAAAAAAGATACAAAACCATCTCCAAAAAAAAAACCAGATCCCGATAAAAGTATGGCAATATTAGACTTTAGTTTAAGTGATGTTTCTGTCATAGATAAAAAAGATACAAAACCATCTCCAAAAAAAAAACCAGATCCCGATAAAAGTATGGCAGTATTAGACTTTAGTTTAAGTGATGTTTCTGTCATAGATAAAAAGGATACAAAACCATCTCCAAAAAAAAAACCAGATCCCGATAAAAGTATGGCAGTATTAGACTTTAGTTTAAGTGATGTTTCTGTCATAGATAAAAAGGATACAAAACCATCTCCAAAAAAAAAACCAGATCCCGATAAAAGTATGGCAGTATTAGACTTTAGTTTAAGTGATGTTTCTGTCATAGATAAAAAGGATACAAAACCATCTCCAAAAAAAAAACCATATCCCGATAAAAGTATTGATCTCGACGAGGCAATATTAGACTTTACTTTAAGTGATGTTTCTGTCATAGATAAAAAAGATACAAAACCATCTCCAAAAAAAAAACCATATCCCGATAAAAGTATTGATCTCGATGAGGCAATATTAGACATAAGTTTAAGTGATGAATCTTACATAGATAAAAAAGATAAAAAACCATATCCAAAAAAAAAACCATATCCCGATACAAGTATTGATCTCGACGAGGCAATATTAGACATAAGTTTAAGTGATGAATCTGACATAGATAAAAAAGATAAAAAACCATATCCAAAAAAAAAACCATATCCCGATACAAGTATTGATCTCGACGAGGCAATATTAGACATAAGTTTAAGTGATGACGATTTTGACGCTGATGATCCTCGAATTTGTATAAAAACATCGGGCGATGATAATTCTCCGGCTATTGATGATACGATCCCTTCGCCAGCACAAATTAAAGATGGTGAACTTACAATTGATGATGAAAAAGTTCAAATTGAAGCCGATGGTTCCTACCAATGTTCATTGACTGACTTAAGTGGGTTAAAAGGAAAAAAGTCTCCGTTTAAACGGTATTTCTTTGTGAAAAAGTTTCCAGTTACTCCAAAAGCACAAATGAATTTGCTTAAGGTAAGTGGTTGTCAAATGCTAAACGGTTTCAGCTCTCAATTAATGTTTAAAGGTTCTTTTTATATCTGATTATTATTTCAGAAAGCCTTAGAGAGTATGAAGGTAGACAAGCATCCTCTAGCAATGCTCAACGATTGCCATTTGTTACCGCATTTTCAAATTTGGTTTGCTTACCGATGTAACAAAACTTGGAACCATGATGCACAACGTAAATAATTTTGAATATTCTTTTTTTGTACAAATTTTGTTTTAATACAAAGCCCTTTTTGAAATCGGTTTGTTTTTTGTTATTTGTTATGTTAATTGGATTCCAAAAGTCAATATGCGAGAGAGAAAGTAACATCCATTTTTAAACGAAATGAAAATAATTTGTGGAGGCATTTTATGATTGTCGCATTGTCCTAACTAGATAGTGCCCTTGTTAGTTGAACATAAAGATTTTTAAAATAATCTAATCCTAAAATAGACGTTACTTTACAAAATACTAATTAAGGTAACAACGTACTGCTTTATTTTCTTTCAGTAAAATCGCTTATGACACTAAAATCATTATGGAATCTTGGAGACAATTCAAAAGAAATGCCCTTTCTCCCTGATATATCTTTTACGTCCAGTGAAGTAAAAATTCTTAATTGGAGCGTTGCAGAAAAATTCAGAAAATCAGTATACTTTCAGTTTTTTTTGCAGTTTCACTTTTTTTAAGACTGATATTTTAGCTGGATCGCCTTAAACGAAAATACTACAGCGATTTAAAGAAAATTCAGATTAATGGCACCAGAACATTTTACCCAACAACATTGGATTATCAGTTTCCAAATCCGGATTTTAAAAACTACTTTTTCGCTTACATGCCTAGTAAGGAGAGTGATATTCCAGCTTTTAAAAATTGGAAAGGGTTTGAATTTAGAGATCATTGGGGTGCCCCATCTTGTTATTGTAAATAAATGTTTTTTTTTATGTTTTGTGATTGTAAAAGATGTAATGTATTTGTCATTGAAAAATAAATATTTTTTTCTTTTATTTAAATGAATTCTTGTTCCATGAAGCTTCTGCAAAATTATTAATTTAATTTGGGTGCCCCTAAAGCAAAAGATTGTATCCCTGTTTTGTTGAATCTTTTTTTATTAAAAATAATTTATAAAATACTATTATCTACACTTATTTTATGGTAACATAATTATCCACGTTCCTTAGCTAACATTTCCTTATTGATCTTTCGTTCTGAACTGTGTCTTATTCCATAGGAAAAATATATCACCAATCCTGTAAAATATTTTATAAATTGAAAAAACTATTTACTATTGGAGATAATTAGTACATTGTGAGATGCTTTGCTTAGTATCTTAAAAAAATAACCATACCTATAATCATCCAGTAAGCGTATTTTTCCCATGTTTCTGTAGGCAACGTCGTCATCAAATAAATGTTGACTAAAATACTAACACCAGGAATCCAAGGAACCAACGGAACCTACAACAAAAAATAAGTAACCAAAACAAAAATAAAATTAGAAATTCTTACCGAAAATGAGAGCTTTACTGAAGACTTTGGCTGGAAAGACACCACCAGCAAAATACAGAACAAAATAAGCAAAAGAACTGCCAAAATCGCTAAGAACCATGGCGTTTTGTTGGTTAATTTGTCCATAAAACCTGATATTAAACCCGCAAACACAAAGGTAAAACAAACTGAAAAATAACAATTTTCCTATTACCCAAAGCCTGATACAGGAATAATTACTTACAATAAAAGAACACCAACCGCACCACCAAGGTAGAGGATGCTTTACTTGGAAACCTTTGGGTAAAGGTAAAAATCTGTCTGAAGAAATCTCCAAATGAGACCGAATCATTCTCATGGTATTTCTTATCCGTTTCCTCCATATCGTATCTTAAAATAAGGACACAAGCTGCTACCATGGAATAAGCAAGTAGAGTACCAATTGACATCATGCTCTGAAGTTTGTCCAAGTCAAAAAGGCAAGCCAAAACACCTATGACAAAAGAGTCATTTGATACTGAGCAGTTAAAATAACAGCGACACATACTTTTATCTTTGGGATCAAAACCCTTAGTTGACAAGTTTACCTTACTTTATTTATTAGACTTACCAACAAAGAAACCAGCAATTAGCGTTCCAACCATTGGAGTTTTAAACTTTGGATGTACAGTTGCCAAAAACTTAAAAATCAATCCATCAGACGCCATTGCATATATAATTCGAGGTAATGGAAACATTGAGCCTAATAAACTAGTAAAAGAATGTAGAAACCAACAATTAAATTTTTTATTACTTACCTTGCTAAAAGCCCACACAAAGCTCCAACTGATACAAAATATGTCAGAGCTGGTATCCCGACTTGTTTAAAAACATATGGCAAAGGTGCATTAGGATTCTGGAATTTTAATTTTTAGCAAAATTAGGTTTTACAAATAAAAAAGAATTACCTGATCGTAATAAGGGAGCATCATAGTTATTACGGTTGAGGTTCCAAAATAGGCAACGAATACTATCAACAGTGAACCAACCACTCCGATTGGAATCGATTTTTTTGGATTTTTTGCTTCCTCTCCTAAAAACGAAACGTAAAATGTATAGGCTGAAACTAAATAAAAACAGAAAAGGCAAAAAGAATCATTTAATCTTAAACACAAGGGACCACGAGGAACACCTCATAATTTAGTGCCTGACACACAAAATTGTTATGTTTATATTTATTAGGATAATAAATGTTTGGCTTGCCAGTATTTAACAAGGGACAATAATGAGGAACATCAATTTTTAATAAATTACCTGCGGTAGCAATGCAATCGAATCCAATAAATGCGTAAAAACATCTAGCTGCGCCTTTAATAATTCCTTCAATTCCGTACGGAGCATAACCTCCCTTTCCAGCGTCAGAGGGAACTTCTTCTTTTGATAAAGCCCAGTTTGATGGATGAGCTAAAATAATAAGCAACTAATAAATTAAATCAAAATAGATCGTTAAAAAAACATTTCCTACATTTAATAAGTCCAGCGATTATAACTGTTGTCACTACTGTTAAATTAACAAGAGTGAACACATTATTCACCAAACTAGATTCCCTGGCTCCAAAAGCAATCGCAACTACAACAAACATTTATATTAGTTTAGTAAAACTACAGATTATTTTTGAGTTTAATAACCAAGTAGAAGAACAAAGTTATACTTGAAAACAGGAGAGCCAATAGGAAGGAAAAGATATCAGCATACGATGATATTTCCGGTGCATTCATTGGTAAGTTTTCTTTAAAGAAGTCCAACATTTTGTGTGATGTTAATTCGTCCATGTATGAAAAAAGGGCTTTTGTTACAGTTGCTGCTCCTAAAGAAAAACAAATTGGTAATTATTACATTGCAAGCAATGAAATTTTGTTCACTGGTAAAAACATAAATACTTACCAATAAGATATTCTAAGATAAGATTCCATCCTATAATAAATGCGAAAAGTTCTCCTATACAAACGTAGCTGTACACGTATGCGGACCCAGCTTTGGGAACCCTCGCGCCAAATTCGGCATAACATAATCCTACAAAATAACATATTGATTATCATGTTTTTTAAGTGTTTTAATTTGTATAGAGGATAATCAAAACGAAAGATGATTTCGTTTCTAAAGATTGTTTCTTGTGGGTAATTATTGTAGTATCTATACTAGTTATATTAATCATATGGTGCATTCAGGAACTATTAAATTAAGAAATTAAGAATTAATTTAAGAAATCTACAGCAGTTGATTGGTTGATTTGACACTGACATTGAAGTTTCTCATTTGTCAGTGTCAAATCAACCAATCAACTGCTGTAGATTTCTTAAATTAATTTTTAATTTAACTTAATTTCTTAATTTAATAGTTCCTGAATGCACCAATAAAGGTCCTATTTTAAGGACCTTAAACGAAAAAGGAAGGCAGCTTATTGTGTAACTGGAACTAGAGTGCCTGGAAGAATTGACAGTTATTGTCGGCTTATAGAGTGACGCCAAGCATCATTCCTTCTCTGTCATACAGATTATGTCATCAATTGTGATTGTAAGTTATAATTGTTGTCACTTTGGCTATAACGTTGATGACATAATCTGTATGACAGAGAAGGAATAATGCATGTGGCCACTCTATAAGGCGACAATAACTGTCAATTCTTCCAGGCACTCTAACTGGAACCACGTGTATCTCGTTTTTCAAAAACAAAAAACTTACCAGCTAATATTGACGTAATAGCTGCGATAAAAAACGACAACGTAACGGCAGGTCCTGCTGTATTTTTAGCCACATCTCCTGCCAGGACGTAGACTCCAACTCCAAGTGTACCACCCACACCAAGTGCTGTTAAATCTAATGTCGTTAACACTTTCGCTAGTTCACTTTTAGTTTCATAATTTACTATTTTTTTCCTGGTAAACGTATGCACTACACTAGACCACGACAGGGATTTCAAAATCATTGTTGCACTTTAATTTAGGGTACCTAAATGAAAAATTAAAGCATTAACTAATATTACTCAAACTTATTGGATGTGTACTGAGGTGATACTTTACTTGATTTAATTATTTGTTTTCGATAATGTTTTGTAATTTTATTAGCACTTGATTTTGCACTTAATTAGTGGAAACTGACAATTTTGAATAGGAATTTAATTAAGAGTCAACATTTTTACGTAAGCTAAGTACATAAACAATGTATTTAGCGTATAAATGATAATCCTACTGTATAGATTATATCTCAGGTATTTATCTAACAATAGTTTGGTACTTGACTTATTTTTTAATATTTTATGCTTCACAATTCGCAAAAATCAGATTAAATTTATTTTTAATAAAAAATCTACCTAAATCGAAACACTTATTAATATAATAAATTAAATTATGAAAATCTGCTAGAACCAAAAAGAGGGGATTAAAGTAATTATTAATTAGGAAATAAAGGTATTTTTAAATAGTGTAAAATGCGAAAAGGAGCCTTTGTCGATTTAAATAAAAATAAATCGATTATTAAAGCTTTATTGGCATTATCGAGGGATTATAAAAATCTCCCACGGCATTAAGAGTACCTAACAGGTATTATTCAATAATGTAATATTTTATTTATTTTGATTTTATTGGAATTTTTGCAAATATTTTTTCGTTTTAAACATTGTTTTAGTAGGCTAGTTTTATTATGGGACAACCAAAACACAGTTGGTAATTTTTCTTAAGGTCACCCAAGGTCACAATCCCAAAAATGCTCGCATTTACATAGTGAAAAGAAATAAAGCTTTTTTTAGTTCGCTGCAAGTTATTAGACACAATTTGTTTTTGTCGCTAAATTTTTGTTGACAGCTAAATATTTAATTGTACATAAAAATTGTTACTTATTGGGTTAATGGCAAGAACTTTGATCTGAAATAATTGCTTGGCGTGTTCAATCCAATCGTTGCCAATTTAAAAATGTCTTAAATGTTTTTTAAACACTTAAGTTTCAAATTGTTAAGTAAGGTTTTTGATTAAATTTAAACTTCTGCGAATATTTGATACTGTAATTGGTTTAATTTAAATGAAATAAGTTATTTTATTGGTCGAAAAATGGGTATTAGGATCCATTGTTTTTATTTTTTGTTAAAGTGACTTTTAGTTAAAGAGCCTGTTAACTTTAATTTAAGCTATCGTGATTGGCTAACATTGACTTTAACAGGAACTTTAACAAAAAAAACTACTCAAAACTTACTATTCCCCCTTTAAGCGGGTTTTCATTTTTTATGTCTACAAAAATATTGTAAATGCAAACACAAAAATAATCTAGTACGACTAAAAAATCTTAAGAGGCCTATAATCTTACCCGGTGTAATTTTTGAAAATTTCCTCAAACTTGGTGTACTTTTACTTTTAATTATAACTTATTACTTTAAAACAATTTTAAAGCAATACATTTTACGATAAATGCGGAAATACTAACCCAAAGAAATATTTTAGTGAAATTATCCCGGAAATTTTAGTTTAAAAAATGATAAGACTTTAAAGCTAAACAGCAATCGTCCGTTTTTCTAAAAACGAAAATTGACCACCGATTATTTTAGAAAAAAAATTAACTTACTAAATCATGAGTTTATCACTTCTATGGGTTGGATTCACTAAAGATTTTTAACTTTTTTAAACTGGACAATTTTTTTAGAAATACACATCTCTTTTAACTTTTGGTTATGTAGTGATACAAACATTTTTCCTGAACAATACGACCTAAACTTAAACATTGTTTATTTATATTTAATTTATAATTGAGCAACATTATTGATGTTGATCTTGGGTATGGCATGCAAGATATGAGTAGAAATCATTGGTTAGAATCAATTTTATCTAACACAACATTTAGCGACAATTTTTATTGGGATACAGACTGTTCCGAAAAATAATAATTTTCAAAAGTACAGATGTGAAGAACTGTCTTTAACTTTAATAAAATTAAAAATTAAGTACTTTATACAACTTATTACCTAAATACTTACTCAAAAATTATTTTTTACTCAGAAACATTTATTTATTTTATTTAAAAAAATAAAATTGTTGTACCAACTTTCAAGTACCCAAGTGTTATTTATTTTAATCAATAAAAATAACCTTTTATAAGAATAGTAATAATGTATACCATGTTTAAAAGAATTTTAAAAAGTATTACTTTACGAACAAATCAGTTTGAGGTAACCCATTGACAGGTAAAAGTTGAACTGAATTATTATTCACAATAATACAACATAATTATAATTATCGGTACCATTATGCTTTTATCTATCTAGTAAGGTAGTTGTCTAAAAAAATAATTGGGATAATATTGTGTTCTTATCAAAAAATTCCATAGTTTTGGTAAAAATAGTTACAATTATTATATGTATTATCTAAGCACTAATTGAAATTTGAATTAATTAAAGTTATGTTTTTTACCATCCTAATGTGTTAATTTTATTCATTTTTAAAAAAAATATAATGTGCAAAAAACACACTAAAAAAAAACTTTGTAAAGTAAATTTACCTTATTTTTAAACAAATGATGCTGTGCGTTTAAAATTTATCTTATTTTCAATATTTTCGCTTGAAGAAAACAATGACCAGTAAATTTTTCAAAATCTATTAATTTAATAGGTAATGATACAATTTTAATATAAAAACTTAACGTTAAATGCTATATCTATATCAATTAATAAAATACATCACATGTAATTCATATTAAGTAGTTTTGACTCATATGCCCGGGTCGGCTGAGTACTTATTCAATACTAAATATTAAAAAGAGTATTGCACGTCACACTAGGTACTAAGTTCGATTAATTTTTTTTTACAATATCTTACAAAATTATCATGACAAGATTTCATTTAAATCTCGCAAATTAAGAGGTAGATAATAACTACATGCATAAATGATATGGCAACAAAAATAAAATAATTAAAAGCAATAACAAAACAATACTGTTAAAATGATGGTTAATCAATAAAAAAATATGTATAGATCAACTGAGTTTTAGGTTATGATTTTTCTTGTACGGGTTGTTTCATCGAAATTTCAAGATTTTCTTTCGGTTTTCCTTCAAGACTATTTCTGACACCGTATGTGAAATAAATAATAAGTCCAATAATTAACCATACGATAAAACGAACCCAGGTTTCTATATCTAAGACTAACATTAGGTAAACATTTATTACAATGCTAATACATGGAATGTAAGGAACCAGGGGTACCTGCAAAAAAAAGAAAAATGTTAAAGAGTTAAGAAAAAAGTTATGAAACAGATGTAGGTACGTCCAAATAGAATAAATTGAGACTTTTGCTAATTTTATAAAAGGTAAAAATTTAATTGTACAGATTTTAATTACGAAAACGTAATATGGCGAATGCGCCGGGCAAGTACTGCTGTTTGCTGTTGTGTTCTTGATTTCTTGGCATGTCTAGGAGTCAGTTTGTAACGTTGATAATAGTGCATCGAAGTATACTTTAGTTGGTTCCAATTTTTTAACATTTAGACTAGGTATTAAACAATGTTTGAGGACCCTGATAACTGAATTTTTACGTACCTTAAAAGAGAGCTTAATATCATCCACAGGCTGCCTAGCTATGATGACCAGGGTGATTAACATTAAAACTCCAACCAAAATAAAAATAACTAAGTAAAAAGGCTCCTCCGGTGATATTCGATTAGCACCATGAATTATTAATGAGCAAAATATCGCGGAGAAAATTGCTACAAAACACAAAAATATAAATCAATTTGTTCTAAATAAAAAATTGAAGATAACTGTTATTCAACTAATTTGAAAAAATTTAACGAATACTTACTAAAGATAATAATAGTCCAATTTATTAAGGAAGAAGTAAACGAGTTAGGATATTTATTGTTGTTTAAATTAAAAAGATCGGCAAACATATTTAATACTGATGATTCCCTTAAATCTGTTTGCTGCAATTTTTCATTGTATGATTCTTCACTAGTTCGATATCTAAGAAAAAACACAATTATAAATATCTGAGGCCATTAAATGTAATCAAGAATTTATTAAAATCTTCAATTTACCTTAAAGTTAAAACGCAAATGGCTACCATCGTGTACGCCATAAGAGTTCCAACCGACATCATATCAATTAACTGTTTCAAATCAAAAACAGCCGCCATTACTCCTAAAAAACAACAATTTGTAATGCCTAATTCGTAAAGTTTCGAGTAAATCTTACCTGAAAATAGTCCAGAAAAAAGTGTCCCAATCAATGGAGTTTGAAATCTTGGATGTACTTTGGAGAAGAACTTAAAAAGAAGCCCATCACTTGACATGGCGTACAACACCCTAGGAAGTGGAAACATGGCTCCTAATAAACTTGTAAACAGGGCAAATACAGCACCTATGGTGACGATCCATTTAATTGCAGTCCAACCGATTTCGTCGAAAAAGTATGGTAGAGGCGCGTCCTCATCCTACAAAAAAAAATATGTTATCCTTACGAGTATATTAAATTGTATCGTATTTGACACCGAAATATATGCCATAATGTGGCTAACATCAAGACTGGTTCTCGAATGCATACAGAGTACAGACCTTGTCTAACGTGGGCAGAACATAATCAGGTAATACTGATATGGGTACCAAGTCACAATGGGATTCTGGGAAATGAAAAAGCTGATACACTTGCAAAGCAAGGGTCGATTTAGCCAATAATAGGACCAGAGCCATCCTTCGGGATATCTAGGAGTACTGTTAGAAAAACTCTAAGGGAGTGGACTAAAAAGAAACAGACAGAACAAAATGTCCAGGAAACAAGCACGCCAAACAAGCTATCGTGAGACCTAACAAAATAAGAACAGAAGCCTTTGGCTGAAGGACCTCGGTCCTTCAGCCTTTTGAGTTTGACTCAATAAAGATATTTTTTATTTATTTTATTTATTTATTAAGAGCCCGACATCCCACTTCCTCTTATCAGTGAATAGAGTGCCTTGATAATTTTGACAGTTATTGTCGCCTTATAGAGTGGCGACATGCATCATTCTTTCTCTGTCATACAGATAACGTCATCAATTGTGATTGTAAGTTGTAATTGTTGTCACTTTGGCTATAACGTTGATGACGTTATCTGTATGACAGAGAAAGAATGATGCATGTCGTCACTCTATAAGGCGACAATAATTGTCAAAATCATTAAGGCACTCTATCAGTGAATACCGACTTATTACTCAATTTTCTTATGCAAACTTATGTACAACTTAGGCCCCAGTTTTTAGAGTTATTATTAACGCGATTGACAATATCATATTTACTTCTTTTAAAGTGCCGCTTGTTTGGCACATTTTGTTTTGGGTTCGTAGTTTAAGATAAATAACAGTTGTTGTTTTTAGCATAGTACACCCTACTTTAAACTGTTATTTTTGCTAAACTACGAATCCAAAACAAAATGTGCCAAACATGCGGCACTTTAAAAGAAGTAAATATGATATTGTCAAAATTTTAGAACAATCGCCTTAATAATAACTCTAAAAACTGGGGCCTAAGTTGTACATGAATTTGCATAAGAGGAAGTGGGATGTCGGGCACTTAAGAACAGAAGAACTGCTTTAACTGTGTTAACTGGGCATGCACCGGTAAAACAGCACCTACCATGCGAGTACTGGACGACGATGACCTGGACTGCAGACTATGCAGGGAAGACGTCGAGACAAGAGAACATATCATATGTCGGTGCAAAGCACTAGCTCAAAGACAATAAGAAATATACGGGAAATCTGTGATAGACCTGAAAGAGATTAGTCGCAAACCAATAAAGGACTTTAATCGCCTGGTAAAGAATTAGTCCGAGAAAATCTTACATTTGGTCAAGAAATTTTCCGGGCAGCACAATTTTTATGGGAAATTGTAGTATTTGATATCTAGAAACATAATTACCATGTGCGCACTCATGCGCATATTAGCATTTTGTGCTAGAGCCCCCCAAAGAGCCCCCTTTAATTGGTAATACTAGATCATGGAGGATTTACACCAAATTTTGGAAATAGACACTAAACAAGGTTCTAAAATGATTTTCGTAAACATTTTTTTCGTAAAAAAATTTCTTCACCCCTCAAGTGGCCCCAAAATGAGTAATATTTATCACGGTGGATTTACACCAAATTTTGAAAATAGGTTTATAACAAGGTTCTAAAAAACATTTTTGAAAAAAAAATTCTGTAAAAAAATTTCTTCGCCCCCTATGAAAAATAGCCCCCAGAAGGGGCAACAATTTTTTTTCAAAAATGGTTTTTAGAACCTAATTTTGCATCTGTTTGTAAAATTTGGTGTAAATTGAACGTGGTAAATATCACTCATTTTGGGGCCATTTAGGGGGTGAAGGAATTTTTTGAAAGAATTTTTTTCATGAATATCATTTTAGAACCTTATTTGGTGTCTATTTGCCAAATTTGGTGCAGATCCACCATGATGTAGTATTACGAATTAAAGGGGGCTCTTTGTGGGGCTCTAGCACAAAACGCTAATAGGCGCATGAGTGCGCACATGGTAATTATGATTCTAGATATAAAATACTACACTTTTCCACAAAAATTGTGCTGCCCGAAAAATTTCTGAAAAATAAGGGTTTTTTGTAAGATTTTCTCGGACTAAATACTGGGATACTTGGGAGAAAAACTTTTAGAACGTAAAAATTATCGTTTTTCTAAAATCATGTCGGTGCATATCAAAAATAACAACAAAATACCAGTTATCTATGTCATCCATCATTCCTCAACATTTATCATCATGAGTTACTTTGGAATAGACAAACTATTTTCTGTCTTTTCCATCATTAAAGGAAACGGCGGTCTGCGAGCTTCCCTATACAAACTCTACAGAATGGACGAACTAAAGCTTGGAAAGCTAATGGGTACTGACAAATACGGAAACAAGTACTTCCAGCACGATAGGTTTTTCTACGGTCGAAACCGGTGGGTGGAGTATGCTCCTAAGTACGGAATGGATTACGATGGAAGCCAAGTTCCAGCCGAATGGTATGGTTGGTTACATTATAAAACGGATAGAACGCCTGATAATGATCCGACACGCCCAAAGTATAAGTGGATGTTGGACCATACGGAAAATAGAACAGGATATCCGGAGCAGTACTATCCTTATACAACCACTTTGCCCAAAATTAAGGCATGGATTCCTCGAAAAAAATAGTTTGGGTAGAAGTTTATTTTAACTTTACCAATAAATCAGTCAAACCAATTTCCTTTAGGATAATTTATTTCTTTTAACGACTATAGCGTCTTTCATTTTGTTATCAACATCATCTTAAAATGTTTGTGCAGCCCAATCTTTTACTAACCTGAAGGTAATACGGCCATGCCATGGTTAAAACTGTTGATATTCCAAAGTACGCCAAAAACACGATTCCAAGTGACATTATAATTGCTAATGGAATGTCCTTTTGAGGATTTTTGGCTTCTTCGCCTGTGGTAGCGACAGCATCAAATCCAACAAAACCGTAAAAACATTTAGCAGCTCCTGCCATCACTCCCGCAAGTCCAAAGGGCATAAATCCTCCTTCGCCAGCTTCTGGGGGTACTTGTGATTTGGGAATTTTCCAGTTGTCTGGTGTCGCTAAAATTGGTAAATAGTGTTTTTATACAAGTTGTTCATTAAAAAAAAGGTTGTTCAAATTCTTGAACATGACTCGAACATTTAAAAAAAAAGCATCCGTCTGTTATAGTGTGTTGCACACGGAAAATCCAACTACGTTTGCATATTTTAAAAGATCAAATAGTTATAGGGCATAAGTCATATGGTTATTTTTAAAACGAATTAAATTAAAAAAAACTGATTGGATCCGGTATTCTATAAATGGACCTAAATTTGAGATGTCCACAAAGTATAATTTATCATTTAATTAGCAAAAGTTTTATTATTTAGCACATAATGACGTCCTCTTCATTATTATAATTTTCACACCGTAACGCAACAAAAAAATCATTTTTCAAAATTGGCAAATTATTCATAACAGTTAATAAAATCATACTTTTCATTTAACTTTATCTAAATGAATTGTTTTTTAAACATTTAGGAGAATGAACTTCACTAAAGATTTGACAATTATTGCTCAGTTGAACTTCTTTTAAAATTTTTATTTAATGTATCTACCATAATTTGTCCATTTATTATAAAATACAATTTGCAAGAAGTAACTTCTACTGATTTTATTTCCTAATCTGTTTACATAGTTTGAAATTTAGCAAGAAGTTTATAAAATTAATTTCGCACATTCTTGTATTCCCTTTTTTAACTTGTTAGGTGACCTAAAAATCTGTTGATTTAAATTAAAAATGCAATTACCTTTAAGCACAAAATGTTGCTATAATTAATATTAATATATGCAATAAGGAATCTAATTAGCAATTTTTAAAAACGGATAATAATATTATGATGTTACGAAATAAAAAAAAATCTAAAGAAACCCAGCTTTATTTATAAACATAATGCGAATTTTAAAAACCGCAAAAAAATCATCTTCCATAAAAAGTAAAAACTATGATTATCTGCCAAGAGGAAATAAATAAAATTATGCATGTCTAATTATTTATTATGAATAAATAATTATTTTCTAAAGTTAAAAAAAAACAATAGCCTTATAATCGAATTTATTTAAGTACCTATATAACTATATTTTTTTAAATTAAATTACTGGAACTGATACCCCTAACAATTTTATTGTTATTGCTTTTTAATTTCTTTTTAAACAAGACAAAATTTTCGATTTTTTTTTGTATTCTTACCTTTTATTGCTCCTGATACAATAACTGTTATCACAGTAAGGATATTAACAACGGTGAATACATTGTTTAGTCCTGTTGACTCCTTGACACCAATTGACAACAAAACTAAAAATAAAAAAAAAATGTTAATTAAATAATTTTATGTGTCGCGACACGGTTCAATCACTCATAAATTAATTTTTTTTATTTAGCGACAATATAAATAGCTCGTGGCTATTAAATAAAGAATTTATTTGCGAAATATTTATCGAGTTTATTTTGAATGGGATTAAAATAATAATTGCTTTATTAGGTAGTGGTTCTTAATTAAACTGGTACTTTTTCCAAAAGTTTTTGTCGAACTTTTTGCATTTTAAATTTTTGGACATTTAAGAATAAGCTAAGGGTTTTAATTTCATAAAATGCTTATTTTTGGAGAGTCTGGCAGAGCAAACAAAAATTTATTAGCGATCAATATTTACCAATAATTTTACATACAGTTTACTAATTTGCTTTACAAACTAAAACTTTGTATATTTCTGGCAAAATTTGGTTAATTTTATTCACAAAATTAAGATTTGAAAGACAATTCTTTTTTTGTTTTATTTTTATTTATAAAAAGTTGTTTCGAATATTTAATCTCATATCATTGCTTTTTTTAGAAATAAACTAGTT
The DNA here is from genome assembly GCA_963920755.1 of Cartodere bifasciata. Taxonomy (NCBI): domain Eukaryota; kingdom Metazoa; phylum Arthropoda; class Insecta; order Coleoptera; family Latridiidae; genus Cartodere; species Cartodere bifasciata. Next base: position 16,290,924 of record OY987196.1, on the reverse strand, counting down.
GGGTATAAGTAATTAAATAAATTTAGTATTTAGAATTTTTCACCTTCCATAATTTAAAATACTATGTAGAAATAAAAAATTATGGCACATCAGAAAATTTTAGCGGCATTTTGCTAATATTTTTATTAACAAATTAGGTATGGGTACGCTAAATAATCCTTTTATTATTACAACTAAAAGAGTAGGTACCCACCTAAATATATTGTCTCACGTGAGATTTTTGTATTTACACTTTGTCTAAGAAATGACTATAAAATACGATGACAAATTGATGTCGTTTTATTTTAAATTGCTGCATTTTTTATTTATATGATGTATTTTTTACCGGTAAAATTAGGCCAATAACGTGAAATATTTTTGGAATACGTAAACTTGACTTTGATTGCGTGAACTTATTTGATATTTTTTGCAAGATTTTTCTTGACTTACAATTATGTGATTTATGAAATTATTCAATATATTATGAATTTATTATAAACTATTTAACCTTGATGGTCAAAATGTAATTGATCACATTGTTTCATTTGTCTTGCATGTCGACTACATGTTGGGTTTCAGTCTGAATAATTTTAATCTCGAGTTTACTCGTACATAAAAACATGCAAAAATGTAAACACTATTTTTTTTTATTTTTTTAAACAATTTATTGATTTTTTTTATGGGTCTTAGTTCTCATTTTTAATTTTGTTTTTTAATGAAAATTAATATCCATTATATATATTATACTTATTGTTGTTTTTATGGGTATTAGTTTTCATTCAATTATCTTTATTTAAAAAAACAATTAAAAATGAACACTAAAATAAATTAAAAAAACAATAAATTGTTAAAAAGAAAAAATAGTGTTAACATTTTTGCTAATTTTATGTACGAGTAAAATCGAGATTGAAATTGTTCGGACTAAAACCCAAGATATTGTAGGGATGATCGTTATCTTACAAGTGCTTGTAAAACATATTTTCTCAATGATACAATTTGCGACATAGTGTGAATTATAACAATTTATTCAATAGTACCAATTATTAAGTATTTTTACAATAGATACATACACATCTTGTACATAGATATTTAAATGTGATCATAATCAAGGATTTTCCTTAAAGAAAGTTGCTTTTATATTAATTTTCATGATATGTTTTGCTACTCAACAACGTAATGGTCAATAATACCGCATACGGTAATGTCGATTTAAAATAAACAAACGAATTTGCGTGTCATATTTTTGCATTTACTATTTTGCTCACCTGTTAAAAGCAAAACAAACCCAAAAGACACCAAGTCAAGGTATTGAGCTAAGAATCCAACTTTAATTGGAACGGCATCAGCCAAGGCAGAAGATATCTTGTGATCCACAAGTGCATCTAAATAATTTGTTAGACCTGTAGCAACACTTGCCGTTCCTAGAAGAAAAAACAAATTTAATAAATTATACAAAAATTACAAACGCTAAGAATTTTTAGAAATGGTTTACCGAAAGATTCAATGAAATCTTAGTTGGTATAGGTCGGTTGGTATACAAAAATGATTGCGTTATGTTATGCTAAGATCAAAGATTCTTTTTAAAATATTCAGAATGTCCAAGAGACTCTCTCAATATAATAATAATAATGCATTTTATTGATTAAAAAATAAATACGTATCAACCAAATGGTCATCGATCTAAGGTCCTTTAGCCATCTCTCAATATATCAATTATGTTTTTATTCATTTATGGTTGCTTTTACAAAATTGCAACTAGATTTACACAATTTACTAATTTACAATGTATTATTAAATACACATGTGTCTATACTTAATTTTGATAAAAAGATAATCCTAGGAATAATCTTATCTTATTCGGATTATCTAAGACAATAACTGACTAGACATTAAATAATTACCTATTACGTATTCCAAAATTAAGTTCCAACCAATAATAAAAGCCACGAATTCTCCAACACTAACGTAACTGTAAACGTAAGCTGATCCTGCTCTTGGAACTCGGGCAGCAAATTCTGCGTAGCATAGTCCTGCAAAAAAAATAAATTGTATTAATACGAGGATTAATATCTGTTTAATCCTTGTGATTAATACGAGGATTTATATTTGTTTAATCCTTGTGATAAAAATAATAAGTACTGGAAAAGAGGCAAAACTTTTACTTCTGCAAGAAACGTCAAACCAAAAACTTAGGAAACCCCATAAAGGTTTTCTTGGTGTTGTAAAATGGAAATGGTTTAAACTCTGAACTTTTCTTTGCCGTTGAGATGTGGTCGTCAAAATACAAGAGTACAAAATCAATTCAAAATCATTATCGTTCAATAGTAGTAAAACTTTCGTATGTTGTTCTATTGAACTTGGGTGAGTCAACGTTCTTTAGTTGTTGTAGAAGTTCGTCCTGGTTTAATCATCTATCTCTTTTCTTAACTTGTCATATTAAAACACTGTTATCTGGTACTTTCTTAGTAACTCCAACTAACTTTTACAACATTCTACTGACCAACCTAAATCCCTAAACCCCTTAACACCTAAAAAAAACAAATAATTCTTTCTTACCGGCTACTGCAGAGGCAATCGCTGCAACCAAAAAGGACAAAGTAACCGCAGGTCCTGATGTAGTTTTGGCCACCGCACCCGCCAGGACATAAACTCCCAAACCCATCGTTCCTCCAACCCCAAGTGCTGTCAAGTCGATTAGAGTTAAACATCTTGCTAAATTTCCACTCGGTGCATCAGACTCCGTTTTTCGTCGAGTCAACGCGTGTAAAAGTTTGGTAGCCATTTAGAACTGAAAGAAAACACGGGGTGGTTTATCGTCCGCTGTAATTACTACTGTTTTTTTTTACTTATATATATCCTTATATATATCCCTTATCGCAACTTGCAAATTCTTAAATTTGAAGTGCAAAAATCTTGTTAAAAATAGATAACAAAGTCGATGACAAATGAATTAAGTTAATACAAAATAGTAGCTGATAAGGATGAATCCGGAAATTGTAAATAGTATTACAAAAGTTTATTAGTTAGTGCAAACTATCAATTGTTATATTAAAAGGGTTAATAAAAACTACAAGTCAAAATATACGTACCCTTGGTTTCATAAGACACTGGGAGATTGTCAAATTTCTTTAGCGAAATGTAACCTTAATTTTGCCATAATTTAATCATATTCATGATGGTTGTTTCGTTGCTTATCCATATTTTACGAATACACTAAAAAAACTTCCCAAAAATAAGGAAATTAATGCCAAATTTTATTAAAGAAATTTGACAGTGTCCCAGTGTCTTGTGAAACCAAGTGTATTAAGTATTGGTTTGTGACAGAAGAAAAAAGGTGTTTGCTTATTTAAAAAAACGCAAGTAGTGGTTCATTTTGGGATGCTGTAAAGAGGGGTCAAGAGACCCCTCATTTGAAAAGTATTTTAATTTTCAACACAATGGAGTTTACCAATTTAAGATATATTTATTAGTTTTTTTGCTAGGAGCTTTTTAATAAAACTAAAGATTTTCTAAATGAATGCAACAGTGAAAAAATAAAACCATTTGAAATTAGGTAAGATTGAATGTTTTTCTTTAATTAAAAAAAATATGTAATATTTTTTTTCTTAAAATGTATTATACCCTGTGTCCCAACATAAAATACAAAAAAACAAAAACTTATGCTTGTAAATATTTTTTTTTAATTAATTATATTTTTTAACCCCATTTTACTTCGTTTTTTTGAAAAAAGAATAATTCTGTTAGGTTATTTTAAAACATTTGTTATAAAACATGCTAGCAAAAAAAAATTTATTGATATTTTTAAATAAAAAAAAACATACATCCCTACTTACTTTGGAGTCACTTGAGTCTTTTATTTTTGCATTTATTACATAAAACAGGGTTTTTGTGCTTTATTTTAAAAAGCACATTATACAAGTACCACTGAATCAATCTAAAATTTGTAAACGCCATTGTCTTGGAAATAAAAATAGCTTTCAAATCAACCCCTCATTACATTTAAAAAAATTAAGTTGATAGCCCCCCTATGTGCGGGTTATTATTTAAAAAAAAAACAATTTTTTCAAAAGGAATTTTTTTTTTGCAAATTTGTCGAGAATTTTTTTTAAATCAATATCTCAAACCGTTCAAAAGTTAAGCCGGGGGGGGCGGACTTTTGCCTCGCACTGTATAATAATAAAACATCTGCCCAAGACCAGAGGAAAAACCATAAAAAAAAGTAATTCCAGCATACCAGGATTAAACGGTCTACATAAAATTTGGGCATTTTAGAAAGATCCAAAAAGCTTTCTTTATTTGATAATGCATCAGTCGATGAAACATAGACAGACCTAACATTTAAGAAGGCCAAAAGGTAGGACCTTTTGCGTGATTATCGAAGTGCTTTTTGGTCCATTTTTCTCCGAAGTAAACATAATAATATCTACGAACGTGAGAAGCACAATATGATTCATTCATATTTTGCAAAAACAGATTACAAGCAATAAAAACAAAAGGACCTATGTTTTGAAATATTCAAGTGGTGCATTGGCAAAACAAATCATCAAAATCAACAATAATTTTGGAATGTAATTCCGGATAAAACCTTTTAAAATAATTTGGCTAAGTGCGTCTATGCGAAATTCTAACTAGGTACTTAAAAATTTGTTATGTTCCGCAAGTCAGACCTTTTTTTTATTATTATACTCTTCGCAAGACTATGTCCGAAAAGTATATTGCAATCGATAAGAAAATCCTAAAATCGTCAATTTTCATCCTAGAGCAAAAATTCTTGCAGATTCGTGTTTTTCGTCGTTAATTTTGAACAACTTTGAATAATCCGTCGGTCGGTCGGTAGGGTCGGTCTGGTGTATGTCACGTTTCTTGTAAACACGCTATCTTAAGAACCAAAACCCCAATCCAATTCAAATTTTAAGGAAAAATCGATCCCTATAAGAGAAAGAACCCTATTGTTTTTGACGAGAATTCGAGTACTGCAAAGCCCCCTTTTCAGCCCCCCAAATGAAAAATAAATCGTATTATTAAATTTACAAAAAAAAATTATTCGACATAAATTTTAGACAATTTAATTCTTCACCAAAAAGTATTCTTTAGTTTTTTTGTCCGACCCCCCAATTATCCCCCAGCACAAAAAAACCTCCTTTCTCCGTTATTATTTAATCTACAAAAAAAAATATTTTTTACAAAATTAATAAAAATTTAATTTTCTATAAATTATTTTAAATATTTTAAACAAAGAAACAAAACCACTTGTCAGAAAAAATAACCTTAAATATCCTAAACGTCAGAAGTGCCGTTTATCCTCTTCGTTAATTAAATTCTTCGTGTTTTCTGTTAATAGTTTGCACTCTTCGCAGATTTTATTTACATAATTTTTTTTTTATAAAAAACTATTAATTATCCTTTAATAAAGGATGTTGCCGGGTTTGTTACTAAAAAGTGCCCCCAAAGCTTTTCGCATGAAAAACATATTTTCTTAAGAGGCAGGCTAATAAACATTGTTTCCTAAATTACTAGTCCTCCAACTCAACCACAAGGCAAATAATAGCAAAATTTTAATCTTAAACAAGATATTTTTTTATCACCCTATCTAAGTAGCAATTTTCTTTTTTTTTATGTATGGTAATAGACCACAACCATGAGTATTTGTAGCAATTTTTTTTTTTATTATTTAAATTTTTTACATATTTTATTAAATTTTTAATGTTATTTTATTTTTTTATAGGCATTTGCCCAATAGTGACTACTTTCCTTATATTATTCTTAGTAAACCCTCAAGTACAAGTTTATAAAAATTAAATAAAAAACAGCAAAAAAAAGGTACCTCATATCAAAATTTTGAAAAAATCAAACTTTTTTCCTGATTTTTCATCTTTATTTTTATGTTATTAATCTAATAATCTAAATATCATTGCCGCTACCAATCTGAGTACCCAAACCCACAATACATGAAGTTTAACAAACTTTACGTTTCATTATTTTACGAAGTAAAGTCTTCCAGGAGATCTCTAATAAATATATGAAACATAAGTTTTTTTAAAATTTATTTCTCAACCAAACGTTATATTATAATAATAAAAAAACTTAAGGTATTTTTTCTTACGTAATGTAATAAAAAAAATTAATTAATTTCAAAAATACAAATGTGCAATAAAAAATAAAATACAGGCGTCCAATATTTCTTAAGGTCAACTTTTCATAATACATAATAGCTTCAGTTAAGTGGGGGAAAACCCTTAAGAAATTTAAAGAAGGGCTTCTTTTGTAACCTAGCCGTTTTGGTTTAGGTTCGGTAGAATCTAAGATTCATTAAGATCCTAAAGCCGAACAGCCAAGTTATAAAAGAAGTCCTTCCTTATATTTCTTAAAGGTTTTTATACATATGCAAGATAAAAATCCAAAACTAGTCGTCATCACTGTCCTCATTAATAATTATTTCTGTGTTGTCAACAGAAAACAATTTGGACAATATTTGAGCGGGACGAATAATTTTGGACTTGTATCTTGCATTTGAGAGATAATATATTATTGCCGCAATGTGTGAACAACAACCAACAGTCCTACTTCCATTGGCACAATCACAGCAATAGCGGGTAATTCCAGTTATATCATCAAAGTTAGGAATATATTCAATGTAGCATTTATACATTTTTTTGTTAATATGTCGAGATTTGACTAAAATTTTTATAATATTGGGCCTCTCTTTAACGTATTCTAAGGCCAAGTTATTACTCTCATCTAGAAGTTCTGCCAAATAAGATATTGATTGCGACAATTGATATGAACCAGTAAACAATATTTTTAAGTCCTTTTCTGATAGTTCTGGAAAGTCTAAAATATCTGAAGAAGTTAATTTATTAAAAGGAACTTTCCTTCTATCCCATCTTAATTCCTCCACTTCATTAGCTAGTGTGTTTTCGGTGTTTACATTATTTTTTATTTTTTCTATTATGATGTCAGAGTCCTCTTTATCAGAATAAAATCTTTCGCCATATTCATTGTTTAGAAAGCATGCAATTTTGCATAGTTGTCGATGCAATTGGTAATAACTTATTGTCCAATTTTCTATCAAGCAAACGATATTTTTGCTTTATGACGCCATGGACAGATTCGACTACCCATCGAATTTTAGTAACCAGTCGGGACTCATTAGATTCTTCCGTAGTTAGTTGCGATCTCTTCCCTCTTAGCGCAGGCATAAGAACCTTAAATCCTAAATTTTCTAGAGTCGGTTTAACGTCCCTAAATCCTCGATCCACAACAAAAATGTCATTTGGCTTAACCAACTTGGTAAAATAATTGTTTGACAGAACAGCTTCCATTATTTGAGCATCATTTTTGGTCCCTTCAAACGGCCCAAGCATATCCACGACAAAGCCACTCGTAGTGCATATAGTAAAGGGTTTGCATAAAGAAGTTTTTTTTTGTCCTGAATACGATTTTCTTTGATAGTCGTTATTCGTCGACTTCTGGTGACGTAAATATGTGCCGTCAAAAATAAGAACTAATTCGTTCTTTAAATCATAGAGTTTTTTAGCTGTCTCAGATGTTTGACTTTCAATAAGTGATCTTCTATTAACAGCCTGGAGACCAAAATGTTGGGAAATAATATCTTTTTCAAAAGAATTTATTACTGAATGACATATATCTGAGACAGTCTGTTCTCTTTCAATTTCAAACACGGCACTTATTATTTTATTGCTGCTACCACTTCGCAATTTAAATAAAAAAATTATTAAAGCTTGCGTTATTGTTCTTTTTGACGAATTATTCATAGAAACAAGTTTTCCTCTTAATTTTATAAGTTGTTCCCAGTTAAGACCAGTGAAAGTCTGCAAACGTTCTTCAGAAATGTTAAAATTATCCATTTTTTTTAATAGAGGTAGATTAATATCCAGTGCCATTTGATTTAAAAATGTAGGAATATCTTTTAGGGACACACTTGATGATCGAGAATAGACCTCAAATAAAATAAATTCATCCTCATAAAATTTTTTTTTTAATAAATGTTTTCTGCAACATCTATTGCCTTCTGGGATAAATATTCGTTTTTTAATAAAACTTTGGATTCGCGCATTAAGAGGTACACTTACTAGATTTAAATTACCAGCCGGGCCACACAAAAAACAATATTTATGGGTAGAAACTACACGGTTAAATGGCATTTCGACATACTCAGTCTGTTGTTGCGAATCCGAGTAGATTTTAATTTGAAATTCTGAACCACTTGAAGGCATGGTTACTTGTAACGATTCAGTTTCACTTAAAGAAGACTGGGATAACACTTGACTTAGATTCTCAACGCCTGCATCATTATCATCCTTATCAGAGCTTTCGACTTCATTATCTGGTTCAGGTATTTTTTTTTTATCTCGTAAAAATTGTGTTCGACATTTTCCACACATTGAGTCTCCAATTCTTGCGTGTTTACCATATACCTTCTTTAAATCTTTAATTTCCAGTTCATTTTTTATAACTTTTTTTTGACCACTAACCTGTAAAATTGTCTATAAAGTAAGTTTGTTAATTGTTTTTGTAAGTATAATTACCTTTTTAACAAGCAAATGACATATTAAACAGCGGATGTTTCTATTACTCAATTTAGTACTACTTGTTCCAGGTTGCGACATTGTATTTTAATTTATTAGGCAAACAGAAAACAAAATAAAAGCGGTTGCAAGTAATAAAAACCGTTAACAAATTGGCACACTATTTAAAGTACTTATCCACTGGTCAAGGCACTTTATCTTTTCTCGCTCTCGCTTACTACTTTACTATTCTTTATCTCACTCACTATCTCACTAGGGTTTACTGTATTTTTGTAGTAACGCGAGCGCGCGAGCTGTATTTATAGGTTAGATGATTTCTGGAATTTTCTTTTTCGAGAAAAGATCTAGAATAGTAATTCTACAGTCGAGATTCTTCTGGAACGTGCCTTAAGATTGTTCATACCTGTTTTTCTAGGCAATTTAGGCGCTTTTGAATGTTTCTATCAGTGACAAATCGTCACACATTTGCCTAATTTCAGTAATTTCTTTAAAAAATTAAAACTAAAGTATGTTAAACTCCGCCTACTATGGGTTTTGGTTTCTATAGGATTTTCGCGGCATTGATTTTTAGTTTATTAGATTAACAATATAAAAATAAAGATAGAAAATCAGGAAAAAAGTTTGATTTTTTCAAAATTTTGATATGAGGTACCTTTTTTTTGCTGTTTTTTATTTAATTTTTATAAACTTCTACTTGAGGGTTTACTAAGAATAATATAAGGAAAGTAGTCACTATTGGGCAAATGCCTATAAAAAAATAAAATAACATTAAAAATTTTATAAAATATGTAAAAAATTTAAATTAAAAAAAAAAAAAATTGCCACAAATACTCATGGTTGTGGTCTATTACCATACATAAAAAAAAAAAAAATTGCTACTTAGATAGGGTGATAAAAAAATATCTTGTTTAAGATTAAAATTTTGCTATTATTTGCCTTGTGGTTGAGATGGAGGACTAGTAATTTAGGAAACAATGTTTATTAGCCTGCCTCTTAAGAAAATATGTTTTTCATGCGAAAAGCTTTGGGGGCACTTTTTAGTAACAAACCCGGCCATAGCCTTTCTTGCGAAGAGTATACCATAGAGTGTGTAGCAATTATATAAAAAATTAATTTAGCTTTGATTTACAAAATATAAAACTATACTTCTACCGAATCCGAATTCTACTTGAGCTATACTTATTTACGAAGAGTAACTTATACGCGTTTCGACTCCTACCCATTCTAATTATTTAAGAAAATGCTACTAATAATAAGGTATGTACCTAGTTATGACGCTATTTTTTATTAAACTTTTGGTGCTATCCATGCTAATTCTTCTTCTATTATGTGCCATTCTTTTTAGCATGATGAATTTAACATGTCGATTTAATCAATTAGAGAAACAGACAAGTAGAGGTATTTATTTTATTTAGCATGCATGTTCCAATTAAAGCTAATTTTTATGTTAAATGTATCGTATAGTCTCCATGAAGAGCATGACCTAGACATTTAAGTACGTTGGCCGGTCGGAGGTACTACTTTGACAATGACAAAAATACTTAAGATGCAGATAAAATATAAAGTACCTCATAATAAAGGGTCATTATTCAGATTGTCCAATGATATTGAGGTTTTAAACTGTCCTGTAATGTAATAATATGACCCAATTTAACGAACTCGAAGTAAAAAACGTAAAAAAACAAGCGATGGGTTAGATCAGTGAGTGGGATAGATAATTTAAAAAGTTACTCTTCGCACATTTTTTTTGTTATATAATTGTTACACATTCTATATGATACTCTTCGCAGTAGGTAATCAAAAAGGTGCATTTTTTATTTTATTGAAAAAAGCGTAAAACTTATTTTTTTTGTAAAAGGGTGGGGATACAAAAAAATTACCAGATGCTTTTTTATAGGCAAAAATACAATCTTTAATTTTATTAAGAATATTTTTTTCCTAAAGTTGATATTAACGAAAATATGAATTTTTTTCTACTTTGGGGATGTTTTTAACCCTCTATTTATTACTTGATTCTTTCCAAGAACAATAGGGCTCTTCCTCTAAATGGGATTGATTTTTGTGTTAAATCTCAAGTCGATCCGATAAACCGTTCTTGAGTTATGGTGGTCACAAATTTCGTTACAGACAGACAGACAAAAAATAAAAGTCTTAAAAAATCATGAAACGAACGAATCTGCAAAAATTTTTGCTCTAGGATGAATATTAACGATTTTAGAGAAGGTCCGAGTAATCGCAATATACTCTTTTGCGAAGAGTATAATAATATCGATTCGCAATTTTTTTTCTCTCTATATCGCCTGCACAGATGCAGTTGTAGATTGTATATGGAGAAAAAATAAATTCTTTGCACTGACCAATATGTAAAACTCTTGCATAAGAAATACCTTCAGAAAATAACAAGGTCTTATCAAGGGCCTTTTTTAAAATACAATATGCATAAAATGTATAATACACATAAAACCTGAGTTAATTTTTTTATTAGCAGTTTCTCAGTTTTAGCATTTTTATTTTTTACTATTATCATGTCCTGTTCTCGATTATGCCTTGTAATTGTTAAACGCCAATTTATTTTTATCTAGAGTAATTTTTTTTAAGGACAATAATTAATTTATTTTAAGTTCTACTTAGTTCCTTTAGCTATTTAAAACTATAAGCAAGAAAAATGTAGAATTTGGTAAAGAATATAGACACTGTCTATATAATAATGAAAATGCCGATAATTAATTAATTACGCTTGTGTTAAATGGCACGCTGCGTTGATCTATGTAATAGTTTATTATTTGTGGGAAAATGTTAAATAGGTGGAAAACACTTTAAAATGAAAAACATTTAAATTAAAAAACACAAATATTATTGATAAGGTTCATTTAAATCCGAGGGGTAATTCAATACGCAAATAAGTGTATAAGTCTCGGTATAAGTTTTCGGAAAACTTTGAAAAATAGACGATTTTGGATACTTAATCAAGTATTTACCTTTCCCGCCGTGGACCACCCTCGCGGTTGTTATACTTGGGAAACGTCAGATTGACTCAAATCATTGTGCTCCAGGTGGTCATTTAGTTTCTCAAGTATAGCGACCGCGATTGTGGCCAACGGCGGGAAAGATCTATAGGGATCACAGCAAAGCAATATCTGAATTGCACGTCATTAGAAAATCGTCAAGAGTTGCTTAATATTTTCTAGAAAATGAGGGGTTTTTAAAATTTCTGAAAATAAAATATAACCCCTCGTTTGAATTAAAATAAATCTGGCATTTTATTGCCTACTTAAGTACATCTAAATGATTTGTAATTACCTAGAAATTATAACTTTGTTATTGTTTCTAGTTCTTCCCAACAAGAAAATTATTATGTTAGGTTCTGTGCCTGTAATTTTTTGTACCTACCTTCTATTTTCCTAGGTATTTTTAAAGAAGGTCGCTGTGAAAAATAAATGTTTTTTCACGACCGGGCGCAATAGTGCACTTTTTGGTCCGCCTTTGTGTACGTAAAGTTAGGTTTTTTCGACCATGTCTTTTAAGCCCGCCGGCGCAAAAAATATTTTTGCGCCCGCAAAACAAAATGTCAAGATGATAGATCAATTAAAAAATTCAAATTTTTATAATTTTTTTGTACGACCGAGCGCAATAGTGCACTTTTTGGCCCGCCTTTGTGAACGTAAAGTAAGGTTTTAAATATTTATTTTTTTCTAACTTATATTGTAAGACTATAACAAAAATATTAAAAAATGTTGCGGTCGTGAAAAAAATAGTGTATATATCACGGGCGTAATTGTTTTACGCCCTTGATATATAAATAACTATTTTTGTAAGTAAAAAAGCGTTTTTTCGTCAATAGTGAGTCCTGTCTAATATTGAGTCTAAATGTTTAAATTTATTTTTATACAAAATTATTGCTTTGTTTTTTAATAAGCATTTTAAAAGCATTATATTAGGATATGCGGCCAAAAAAATACTCATTACCAAAATGACTTTTTTTTTATAACGCTGCGTCAGGTACTGCATCGTGAAAAAAATAGTGTATATATCACGGGCGTAATTGTTTTACGCCCTTGATATATGAATAACTATTTTTTTAAGCAAAAAAGCGTTTTTTCGTCAATAGTTAGTCCTGTCTAATATTGAGTCTAAATGTTTAAATTTATTTTTATACAAAATTATTGCTTTGTTTTTTATTAAGCATTTTGAAAGCATTATTAGGATATGCGGTCAAAAAAATACTCATTACCAAAATGACTTTTTTTTTATAACGCTGTGTCAGGTACGTACGAGTACTTGTAGAAATCTCGATAAATTATTAATTAAAGTACCCATCATGTTTCAAAATCGGTTTTAACAAAAATTACTGGTTTTTTGCATCACCTAGATAAATGTACTTGAATTCTTTATCTTTCTAATCGTTTTGCTTACACATTTATTTTCGTCATTTAGAAAAATGTAAACTCACACCTGACACCAATTTTAGGTTATTTTCTTATAATTAACTTTATTTATTTTTAAAGAGTATAATTTGGTAAGTTTGAATAACTAAATACATAAAAACTACTATTTTTGTTGTGAGACAAGAGACACTAATTTTTAATTTGCATTAAAAACAAAATTGACCTTTAGAGAGCGCTTTTTTAATTTCTTTTTTACTAACTGCTTTTTATAATATTTGTCTCTTTTTAAAAATGGTGTTATTCAAGAAATTTGCATTTTATTGGTAATAGCCACCTAATCATTCAAATTGTAATGTTATTGAAATTTTTATTGAATGTCGAGGTACCGACACTTGATAAAAGATAAATATTTTAACGGAAAATAAAGAAAAAAACTTTCCATGGTTAATGACTCAAAATAAAAAATTATGATTATTTCAATTAATTACTCGCAAAAAATAGTGCATAATAAAATGAGGTAAAAAAGAGTATTTTAATTTTAATGATTAAACAAAAAATATGTTCTAGTTTGTTGCCATGGATTAAAAAGGCAGTAAGTGTTGTCGAACACAGAACAATAACCACGTTTATTTTTTTCTATAAAAATTACTTGGGTAAAATTTTTTTTTAAATATTTTTAATATTTGCCAAAAAAAAAAAAGCACAGGGATAATTGGTAATTTGTTTACCTTTTTTATAGTGTTGATATTTTTCGGAGGATTTCTTATAGCTGCTCTAATATGGATGCATTATGTTCATCGATCTATTTTGGTACGAACAATCGAACGTTCTAAAATTAATTACCTACTTTTTTTATATTTTTAGTACCTACACCTTTCGTTATACTGAATTTTTTAAATTGGAATTTTTAAACTTACCAGTTAACCTTCTTTAATAACAAAAAATTGCAGGCCAAATTGTAGATAAATTTTCGCAAAACGCAGTACTTAACTGTTACACTTTAAAAAAATGTTCAATTGCACCTCTTATCACAGTTATGCACAAAACGGAAATTTACTGTACTTTTTCAAGGTTTATGAAAAATTGCAAAAAATCTTGTCAAACCATTTCTACTTTACGTACTCTACAATTATTATTAATAATCAAGTTAACTTTATGACAGGTGAATTCACTGTAATAAACAGTACCTGTTCGCTGGTACAATACACTTATTATGGTCCCCCCTATCCTTTAGGTAGTATCAAGGAACAACATAAGAGAATTCACCTTGTGGGAATTACTTATCGGCAGATATCCTCCAAAAGTATATCATTTCTTTTATTTTCGTAGACATTATTGAAAAATAAAATAACAATAATTAGGTTTCACAACAGTAATTTCTGTTTACTTTATCCTTTTAATAATAGAAATTGTAAAAAGTGCATCAGATAATGATTTTTTAATGGATTATTAAATCCTGTTAAAAATTCATTTAAAAAATATTGAATTTGAATTTCCCGCCGCTGTCAAACTTGCGCGATGAAGCGACCTCCTGCGCAACTTACGTCAACTAAACTCTTCCTTTTTGACAGCATCTGTCACTAGTAAATTGTAAGTAGTGAAATTTATAACTTTTTCTTTAAAAATCTAGGTAATTTTTACGCATCTATTAATAATTTTGCTAAATATAATTTTAATAATTGTTTTACCTTAATATTACAACAATAATTTTGGCAGTTTCATCGTAAAACTAGTGTTTTTTTGGCAAAGTTGTTGTTGTTTATAGGTTATGTCATGTTTTGATGCCACAATTCCAGGCTTTTGACTTGATTTTATTAATTAATGCGTGTGTTTAAGATATTTACATACATAATATTGCTTAATATTAATCTTTGTTTAATTTTTAGTCCAAAATGGGGAAGATTATGAAATCCGGTAAAGTCGTATTGGTCCTTGGTGGCCGATACGCAGGCAGAAAAGCAATTGTAATTAAAAACTACGACGATGGTACCCCCGACAAACAATACGGACATGCTTTAGTCGCAGGAATCGACAGGTACCCCAGGAAAATCCACAAACGGATGGGAAAAGGAAAAATGCACAAGCGTTCCAAGATTAAGCCTTTCGTTAAGGTTAGTGTAAACAAATACTAGTTTTTAGTTAATGAGGAGATTTAATACTGTTTAATGAGTATAATTAAAGTATACACAGATTAAATATTTAAGAAAAAAGTACTAAAAACGTAAAGGAAACTTTTTTTTTACTGTGTAAAGCGTGACTCAAAATTTAAGTTATTATTAAACAGGGTGAATTAGTTATACACCTCGCAACATTTAATATTTTCATGCGAATATAATCGATTTTTATTCTGCAAATGATTTAAAAAACTTCGTTATTTATTTTTTAGGTCCTTAACTACAACCACTTGATGCCCACCCGTTACACAGTAGATTTAACCGCGGACATCAAAGTAGGCACAAAAGACCTCAAGGACCCCATGAAGCGTAAGAAGGTCAAGTTCCAGACCCGTGTCAAATTCGAAGAAAGATATAAGCAAGGAAAGAACAAATGGTTCTTCCAAAAATTGAGGTTCTAGATGTAAGTTTTGACATTCGTTTAATATTTAAATTGTTCATTTTATTTATTAAAAAAATAAATAGTGGACGTCATATTGAGATTTTTATTTTAATCATAAAAAAACACAACATTTTAAACTTAAAAAGGCATTAGATTCTATAATAGAATGGGAGTTCATAAAAGTTTAAATGAATTAACACTTTTTAGGTTTATTCTAATCTAAGTAATACCTACCTAAAGAAACAATAAAAAAATAACATTTTAACATCAAATAAGTTCCACAGAATGGGTAATTATCTCTAATAAAATAAAGTAATTTGAATTAATCACTAAAAGATTACAAAAGTACGTATGAAAATATAACTTTTAAAACTAAGACAACATTTTGTTAAATTAAAAAATAAAAAGCACAAACAATGCAATTATAGATGCCCCTTAAAGTTAAACGTTTTATTTATCCTTTTTAATCAACAAACTGTAAAATTTCAAATTATACAACCGGTCCAGACATTTTAGTTAAATTAAAAAAATATTATTCATTTTTAACAAATAAAAATAAAGCTTTAAAGGGGCAATTAGAAACAATGGCACTAAAAACATCCAACATCATTATAAAAATGAACTTGCTGTATAAGTTATGATAACAAAAACTGCATAGGTTCTCGGGTATTATAAACTAGATTGTAAACAGCAGAATAATTTTTCAAAAATAATTATAGGGACTTTTCAGTCTTACCATTCTTTTATCTATGGTCTTACTTTATTTTTTTTAGTTTGTACCAAAATGTTTGCATTGCTAACGGGAAGAGTGGTTTTAAATTTAATACACAGCAGAATACATTTTTTCTTAATTATATTAATATTATTAACAGGGTGATTTAAACAATATCACTTTTTTTCTGTGCTTTTTTTTTGCTGTTTTTTGTCTCACCCTGTAATAGTTTGGAGGGATGGATATGAGATTGTTAACATTGACAAAGAGCGGAGAGTGTAAGCACCAGAAGATAATTAAAAAAAAAGCACATTTTAAATATCACTAAAAAAATTTTAAAAACCAGATTTGCCTTGACTTTCACAGTAATTATCATTTTTAATAAAAAAAAAAAGTCTAAAAGGGGACACAGTTATGTATTTGGGTAAGCTTATAAAATCTACAAAATATTAGAAAACTTTTCGGTTTCTAATTTTCGCAAAAATATTACTAAGAACTTTTTTAAATACACTTGCAATTTCTTTGATCAATAAACATCTGTTATGGGTAGTTCTCGTCATCAATGGCGAAAACACATGGATGGAATTGTTGAAAGTATTACACAAATAGTTTTAGAAAATTCTTAAAAGAAAATCGTTTGAGATTTTCTTTTGCTCCTAGTTTAACATTAATATTTCTTTATAAATACACAACAAGAATGTCCACGAAAATGTAGGGAAGGTGGGGTTAACAATCTCTAACAGAAACAACGGCATACAATATTCTTTTTTTATTTTACTTTGGGAGAAAATTCCGAAATGCATTTTTCTTCGGAAAGAACCTAGCCCAAATTTAAAATCCATCAAAACCTTATATTTGTTGAATAAACATTTCAAATTACATATTTTGTGAGGGGGGCACAATTGGTGAATCTCGATCAGTGGAGAAGTTGTAACCTGGTTTCAAGCATTGGAAAGCAGATCCAAGACTGGGTTTAAGCTTAAAAGTGGAAGGTTGAGGTACCGTGTCCATTTGCATGGAAAGTCTCTCATTGTAGGACTTCAGACTAACTCGTTCACAGCCATCTGGTGGTTCGCGTGCTAAAAATCTGTTAATGTGGGGGGAGGTGCCCAAACGATTTGCTTCTTGATCTGGACTTGAGCCTTGACTTCCTCCTGTTAAAAAAAAAAGGTAAGCATACTCAATCGATTTCAAACTGATCGCTACATTAAAAAAGATAACATATAAATAATAAAAAAAGCTACAGTCTGTCTGCGTAGCAGAATTAGGCAATAAAGAGTTTGCTGCTCCAAGAAAGTTAGTGATATCAATGTTTTTCAAAAATGTTGAAAGATGATTTATCTTTTAATTTTAGGATTCGATAATTTTTTAAAGTTTGTCAAATTGCTAAACCTTATTTTGATAACCGTCTATTTATAACAGGAGCTACTTCTAGAAATTCGAAAGGAGTCTTGAAGTTTGTGTAGACCTTTGCGGGAAAGTCTTTTGAATACCACATTTTAACCAAACAAAAACGTCTTTACAAAGTCAATGTAAGATCTAGGCAATTTTTAAGGAAAGTTAAACCAGAAGAAGGGGAAAAGAAAAGAGTACATCGGCATGAAAAGTGGCAATCTATACTGCTTACACACGATTTCAGATTTGGTAGATTCTGTCAGTCGTCATGTACGGGTTTGGTATTGCGGTCTTACTTGAGAATCCTCTGATTCGCATGCCCCTAATAGCAGTAAGGATTCCTATTTTTCTACCAATGTTCTCTTTTCTTTTGCCATTTTAATTTTTCTTTTGAGATCAAGAGTTGACAAAACTCTTGTTGCCTAAATCTTACAGTATGTTTGTAAGGGCGTTTTTGTACCGTTTAAATGGGTCCAGAAGAACCAGTGGCATTTAAAAGCCATTTTTGCAAGGATCTACACGAGCCTAAAGGCTTTCTTCAAACTGAATCGTTTAAAGCATCTTTCTGGCACTAGTTACAGTTGACTTGACATTTGTGGAGCCCTCGGTGGAGCCATTTTTTTAAGTCACCGTAATACAAAATAAAACTTTTTTTTATAAATAAAAAGAACTAATAAATGTTAGCATGGCTACTATCATTGAATACCAAAAATTATATTACTCACTGCTACTACTAAAAATCCGTACATTTGATAAATCTACCAACTACTAATTAAAAACAACAACAACAATGGCAAGTTATTAACCTTTGTCGCTGAATGGAGAATCCAAATACCGAGCCATAAAGGGCGACATAGATTCTCTTGAAGAAGGACCTTCAACCAAAGAGAAAAAACACTACTTTTAGAATAAATACTAAGTCTCGCTAAGTATCATCTTTACTGTCAAAAAACAACTACTCTTATAGTCTTACCTGACAAATCGCAACTGCCTGTCGGATCCCCTTCTCCTGGAGTTTGTGTGTTTACAGATCTGGACCTGGTAGCCCTAAAAAGCTCAGCCAAAGGGGCTCTATGGCCCTCTGGTGTAAGTCTAAACTTATCATATTCGTTTCTATCACATGTAAAAGCACTCTGCGTCTTCAATACAAGCCCTTCTATCTCTTGGTTTAGACCTTCGATAGAACTTCGAATTGAGAATTTTGATATTGGTCTCAGAGGTTGTGGTATTGTCACAGGACTTGCCTTATGAATTTGGGAAGTTAAGAAAGCTACAGAAATAAAAAAAAAGGACATTAAAGAGCCGTTTTACAAAACATGTAGTTCAGAAAATCTTAAAATAGAGCAGTGAGGCCTTTTTTTTGAGAAATAACATTAAATTTTCCAATTGCTGCTATTTAAGCTCTTATAGACGGTTTTAAAAATGTTTACTTACTTGCAGTTTGGGAACTAGTATCAAGAGTTTGGTCAACAAATTTGTTTGATTCATTAAGGTTTCGAATTCGGGGCCTTATGTTTTCTAAGGAATCTTCCTTTCCTTCAGTAATACTATTTATTATCTTACAATCTAGCCAGTCATTATTTTCAGTCTGAAATGAAAATTTTTAATTTAGCGCTATAAAAGTTGAACCTGGGCAATAAAGAACCTTAATTCATATAATTGGGCTTTAAATTTTAGGGTGATTTTATATCCTTATTTTGACCTGACTAGTCGGTAGTCCAACTAGATATCTTACCTGTGTTGCTTTATCTATTTGTAAAGTTCCACTTTGCCAATAAAAATTATCCCGGGGCCAATGTCCCTTTAAATAAATCGTATCCAACGAAACAGTTCTCCGTATAATACCTCCATCAGGGCTATTTGTTGATGTTCTTGCCTTTACTAAATACAGAAAACGGTAATTAAAAAGTTGTTAAACAAGAATTTTAACATATCAATAGCTTGCATTGCAACCATGTCCACGTTTTATGTAAACAAATTCCACTTTAATCAAGTGTAGTGTAGTTGTACACAAAAAAAAACTTGCCTTTGAAAATGCATGATCCGGGGCTCCTTTGTCCTGAGGAATGGTCCGGTGAAATCCGGGATTTCCAAAACGAAGTAGGCGAGCTTGTAGGACTGCGTCCAGCCCTCAAATTGCTGTTTTGTTTCAAAAGCGACGCCATTGGGATGGTCGCCTTCAAGGGGCCCCCCTTTCCTCCGATGGGAGAGGATTTGGCCCGGGATGGCGTAGTTTGATTTTGCTGCCCCGACATTTTATTTGCACTTCACGTTTTTATTAACTGCACGGTAGCTTAAGTGCAATTATGGCACTTAAGATACATTTAAATAGAGATTAGGTATCTTAGTTTTGCAATAGTTTCGTAGTATTTCCAAATTTACTACCTAAGTTCATTGTTGAGATTGCCATTCACGTAAACTTCGTTGTATTTTTTTTCGGGCACTATTTTTATCTCTATTTTACACGTTGCAAAATTTGTTACGGGCACAACGCTCTTTGTTTATTCATGGTCAAACGTTAGAATCAGCTGATTGCGCATAACACATTTCAAACCATAGATATTTTGCGCATGATCTCCGAGAAGGAGCGTTCGCAACTTTGCAGAGATCTTTATAAGATTGTTCGAAATTTTAATTTTGTTTTTAAATTTTCTGCAAATGACCAGACCACCACTAATCATTAATTAATAAATAAAATCTAAAATCCATTTTGTAAATTAGCAGAAAAATTATGAATAAAATTAAACACGATTTTTTTCTTATAATATTTTTTATTTATGATGTTATCGTGTACGAAACAAGAGCATATGGGTATAAAAATACTCTAATGACTAGAAAAGAATAATAATAATTCTAGTCTAAAAGTAAGAAAAATGTTTTATTTGCACAACGTTCCATAAAAAAATATTCTAGCCTAGCCCAAACTTCTTTGATATTGAACGAGAATTGAACCTAATTCGTTTAGTTGTACCGTATTTTTATAAACATAACTGTATCACAAAACATTTTTGTACTTTTAGAGCAAACTACTTACATAAAAAAACCTTGGTCGAATACTCCGATTTTTTTTAATTTTAATTTAATAGAGGCCAGTAGATAATTAAAATAAATATGGATTGTTTTGTACTATTTTTTTCGGTAAAATTAATCGGAATAACGACCGTTTATGTCACAATGGAAACAAGAGAAGACACAGAATATTTTATATTCATAATTTTAAAATAATTAATTAAGTACGTAAAATTAAGTACATTCATTTATAACATGCACTTATAGTGTCTTAAGATTACAGTATTTACAAAAAAATTCTTAACATTTTTAAACATTATTTACTTGGGTAGGTAATAAATAAGTAAACATTAAAAATTGTTCTTAAAAGTATACATCAAACTGCAAATAATATCACTGTAGTAAGTAGGCAATAATAATTAAATATATTTATTATCATAATGATTTATCTGATTTTATTTTATTGAAAATCATATTTTAATTATGTTTATTTTAAATATTTTCATTATTTTGTATTATTATTTATAAAATTTGGGCCTGCTTTTTAAAATAGCGAAAGCTTTTGTCAAAGTGACATTTTGCCTTTTAAAATAAAACTGATTTATTTTTCTAGTATATGAGTTTTATTTTAATTTAATAAACGCTTACGAAAACTTTTACCTCTCGCTGTATCTGGACTTTTAAATCATCATGGAAATTCAAAATCTATAAAAGAATGGCATTTTTAAATCACTTTCTGTATTTTTTATTGTCAAAACGTTCGGCAATGGCAAAAGCGCTAAGTGATTTTGCAATTATTTTAATTTTTTCTTTAATGTTTACAGCTAAAAGACTCGCTAAAAGAATTATAAACCCAAGTTGCAAAAAAGTACCTCCTAAGATAATTATGAGGCACGAATTTAGTGAATTATTAGCATACTAACCTTTTTAAAACAGCTCTACAAATATTTGAAATGTGTGTATTTTACTGGATATTTTATTTTAATGATCTACCAGTAACGATATTTTTTAACGCAATTATTACCGAGATCTACAACTATAACATGTTTGTCTGAAGTTACCGCAATTCCACTTGGCCTTCTTAATTTACTGTCATGAGAATCAATACAATAATTTATGGTTTTATTAGTTTGGGATAAAAGTTGAATGTAGTTGCGTCCTTTTTGTTCGGATCTACTGGCCAAAATTTGGTTATCGGCATCTATGGCAATTCCTCCGTACCGTCCTTTTCCTAAAAAATGAAATGTTAAAAACAGTTTAAATGAGTTGAGGGATTTAAAGTACCTTTTCCCTCCTCATATATGGCCTCTAAGAAATCTCCTTTTGATGAAAACACTTGTATTTTTGAATCAGCCACCAATATATCACCAGAAAGACTAACAGTTACCGAAGATATTAAGTTAAATGTGCCTTTTTTACCAACCTACAATAAAACAGATAAAATTAATAAATGAACCCAAATCTGATGTATTTTATTGTCTAAATAAACAAATCTATACCTGGAAAAGCATTTTTCCCTCAGCATCAAAAACAAAAACGCAACTTAATCCGTTATCCGCAACTAAAATATGGCCGTAATTTTTATCCACAGCGACATCTATCGGTTCTTGAAAGGCGTTGTAAGTAAATGATTCTAAAGTCTCTCCATCTGTGCTGATTTCTGTAATGTATTTTGTTCGCCAGTTTACTATCACAAGTCCATTGTTCGAAATTGCAATTCCTAAAACAAATGATCTCATTTAAAATCTATTTAATAACTAAATGAAGAGTTTAAAAATAAGAAATTGAACAATATTTTGATATAATTGAGCTAATTTACCTGTACAGCTTCTCCCCAAAAGACTCTCATTTGTAACGTGCTTCACAAATTCCATGTTTTCATTCAGTACTTTAATTCTGGAATTACCCGTATCCAGTACGTATATTGTGTTGTCAGTTTCATCAACGGCTACAGCAACCGGCTGATTAAATTCATCTTTACCACTGCCTCTCGAACCATAGACAGATACTGGGTTATTGTGCTCACTGACATCGAAATAGAGAGGATAGTCTTTAATTGGGCGCTCAAATATTGAGATTTTTACTCCGAATCTTCCTGCTTTTGTGGGCCGGAAGCTTATTTTGTAAGTACCTGAAAGAAACATTTGTTAGAAGAACACAACTGCTGCTAGAAATTGTTTATATGGCACTGTAAAAAATGTCAATTCTGAACTTACCATTATCACAATCAGTAACATCAAGATAAGTAATAGGAGGGGTACTTTCCGTCCCCACTGGTATCAGTTCTGCGGTAATCGGATCTCCCCCAGACTTTCTCGCATTACCATGATAATCAACAGTTTGTAACGCGATGCAGCATTCAATATTTGCTATGGGATCACTGTCAATGTGCGCCGAACACAAACTAGGAAACGTTGTGCTCGTCCTTACATGTCCCAAGACACCTAACTGTTGTTCAATTTGCTCCAAGGAGTTGTTTTGATGGAAATCACAAGTCAAAAACGCGTTTTCTCTTGGATCGCCTAAACTTGTCGCTGAGTCCAGTTTTTCCGAAAGGCTTTCTATTCTTTGTGTTATGTTTCTTACTTCTACTTGGTATTGGAGGCCTTGACACTCTTGTTCAACCTTTAAAAAAATGAATTATCACATAAAGCTTATTAATTTATAACCTAACATGCGTGTTGTCTTTACCTTATTCTTTTCGGCTTCAATAATTGAGTGTTGCTCCTCCAAAACTTTTCGTTTTTCTAAACATGTTGCATTAACTGATTCTATCATTTCTTGCTTCCGTTTATTTAAGAGAGCTTGTACTTGTTGGAATGTCATATTTATTTGGTCTAAACTCGTTTCTTTGGCAGTTTCTAGTCTTTGAAGTTCTGTACTTACAACTTCTTGGGCTTGACTTAGCTAAAACATTTCAAATATAAAGAAATAGACAAATAACTCTTGCGCAGGCGCTTCGCACATGCGCGATATACAAAATAATGCCTGTTTAAATTCTAATAAAAATAGTTAACAAACCTTTGATATACACTCGTTGGCTTTATACAATAAAATCTCCGACATCCTCTTAATGGCGATCGAGAATGGAATAATGGTGTGTTCACAACTCGCAGTAATATCATTATGGGAGCCTCCCGTACACAAAGTACAGAACACAGTATCACAGGTTTCACAAAAGAGCAACTCTTGGTTGATGTGCACTGAACACTTGGGGATAACCTCCCTGCGTTGTCGTGACATGAGATCTAGGAGTTGGTTGACGAGAAAAGAGGGGGGTAGAGCCGCCACGCCACCTCGCGGTATTGTGATAAGCTCTCGACATATTGGACAGCGAAAGGAGCCGGTGTCGCGTGTTTGGGAGGCGGCGATTCTGGTGAGGCAGTGCAAACAGACTGTGTGCGAGCATTGAAGGAGCTTGGGGGTGTGCTCGCTTCCATCGTACATACCTGCAACAAGACAGAACAAGATTTAAAACAGAAAAGCATCTGAGGCACAAAATAACTTGGCTTTAGAAAACATTCACAAACTTAAAAAAATTTAAAATTTGTAGGTTCCTTAGAAAAAAATTCCAACCAAGATCTACTTATGAAGGATTGTAGGCACTACCCCCAGGAATATAAAAGTGAAAAATTCCCACAAAATTTCCGTGACGTTTAGCCTCCATCTTGCATAGAAGTGAGGAGTTAGTTTTTTGTTAATACCTAAATTATTCGGCACTTTTAAAAAAAATTTAAAAATTTTTAGGAACATTATTTTAATAAGAATACAATCATTTAAAAAAAAAATAATAAATCCCCAATATTAACTATTCTATAGCTCTTTGAAAATCACCTTATTTCATCATAATCGTCTATCTTAGTCATAGTCCTGAAGCATAGATTGCAGCCTTCTCTGTAGGACCAAATTAGCACATTTTCAAAGTGCTATAAAATCTTTCATGTTGGTGATTTATTACTTTTTTTAAATGATTGTATTCTTATTAAAATAATGTTCCTAAAAATTTTTAAAACTTTTTTCAAAAGTGCTAAATAGTGTAGGTATTAACAAAAAACTAACTCCTGAATTCTATGCAAGATGGGGGCTAAACGTCACGGAAATTTTGTGGGAATTTTTCACTTTTATGTTCCTGGGGGTAGTGGCTACAAATCTACATAAAGCAGATCTTGGTTGGGATTTTTTTCTGGGGGCATTATTAGAATGATTGGACTATTAGTTTTAAAAGTAGGTACTATTTATTATACAGAGACATATTTTTAGATTTTGTAGAAGGGAAACTAGAAAGAAGTCAAAGTGGAAACTGGTAAAAGATACTCTTCGCATTCTTCTACATTTTTTATGCGAATACCTATTACAAGAATTAAAAATAAAAACTGTAGGAATTCTAGGATTGTTTCTCGGATTGTTTTGAGTATATTTCACATGCAATTCACTTCTTAAAAATGTATAAAAAGACCCACCAGTCCACATGCCATCTGTAACAACAGAAAATGTTGTTTAATTTTTTAATATGTGATTTATTTTTGGTTGCATATGATGCATACAGAGTGTCTTAAAATAAATGCTTGTTTAAAACTATTTTTAAATAAAAAAACTCTGGTAAATGCGTCACATTCCTAGCTTTATCTAATTATTTAAAAAAAATGTCAACAAACCAAAAAACAGTTTATTTTTCTACCTTAGAATTATAGTTTAGTTATTACGTCGATTATTATTTAAAAAAGCGTAACTTAAAAACTAGAAACTACCGGCAATTTTCTCGATAATTTAATAAACGGAAACAGCTGATACTTACACAAACATGTTCCACAAGTTAAAAAACTTTCGTTAAAATCTTCATAATTTATGCTTACAGTTTCAACGAGGGTTGAGTTCATGCTGACCATTCTTTCCCCCAATCTGGTCCTGTAACAAAATAAATACTGTTAAATTATTGCGGATTTTCTTGGGCGCCAGTGTAATTTGACAAAATTAAGTATCGTACACAGCGACAGACAGTTTCATTACACGAAAATTTTTCAAAATTAAATTGTTTGTAAGAATTTGTTTCGGCCACTTAAAAGATAAGCTAATAGTAAAATAGTTTTAGATAGACTGTGGCTTTGTATTCGGCCATTTTGTTCGTTAAAATGTGCTGTTGTTTTCAAAGTATTTCGCACTTTGCGGTGTCGAATTTTTAAATGTAACGAGCGAGCATTTAAATTCTACCTCGACTCTTGCCATGGAAAACAAAAGCTGCTTTTTCGTATGTCTTTGATAGTTTGTTTAAACGTCAAAAAAAAAGACAACATCAAAAATGACATTAGTAGAAACTATCAAAGACCTACGGAAAAGCAGCTTTTGTTTTCCAGGGCAAGAGTCGAGGTAGAATTTAAATGCTCGCTCGTTATAAGATACATTTTTTTTAACAATTTTCTGGGGATCCCTAGACATGCCACAACAACGTACCGTATAAGTGGTTCCTAATTTTGGAACTAAATGTGTTTTCACTGGTATTTACTAAAATGTGGTATGTTTATTGTAACAGACTCTTAGGAGGTCCAATTAATTAATTGACCGATTGCATAACAAATCTCTATCTTGCAGTGCATAATCATTAAATTAAAATGTAACCTAATCCTAATAGTCCAGTGATGATTGACAATTTGAATTAAATCAAGGACACTACTGCCACTTGACCAATCTGTTTAGAAATTTAATATCGCTCTTTTAATAAATTACGTAATTCGTACACTGTAACTATTATGTAGTTAGGAGACCCATTATGTACCATGTTTTGAAGAAGTTCAATTTAAGACCTGTTATGTTTATGTATAAACATACTGGTTAGTGGTTAGAGTAATTAAATGCTTCTTGGAAAAGCGTCTACAAATGGTCACAACTTTTAAATTTGTTTTTAAAATGTTTGCACCAAAGGAGTACAACAATTTTTATTTGTTTTATTATAATACATACATTGTTTAAGTCCAAAGCAACCAAATCAAGTATTTGGTTATTCGTGGCCAATTGACATTGATCGCTTTGGAGGAAGTGTGTTATTTCGTTTGACTGGAGTCAGACAAGGGTGTTCTAGGAACACATGCCTTTGCCTAACCACTCGCGCTTGACAGAAGAAATGGTATAGAGTAACAAAACTAGTAGATGTAGATTTCACTAATTTATTAAAAACACAGATGAACAACACTTAACACTATAACTTAACTATACATAAGATAATAACTTATCTTACGGAGATATCAAAAGATGCACTTAAGGTGTGCTTCAAAATGGTACTAACTTAACTTATCCTAAATTAAAACTAGGATAAGATTTCCTCCCTTCTACTTAAGGGTGGGAAATAAATAGATGGTCAAATGCACCAATAAAAACGATTCTGAACTTGGTATTTCCAAGGTACAGATGATGGTGCCAAAAACCCAATTATAGCGGCGTAAGAGTATCTTTAAGCCGAAAAGGTATTACTTTAATAGGTTTATGATAATAGTTTACTTCAAATCAACAAAAATATTAAATGCAATTAAACTGTTTAGGACGAAGAATTAACATAATTGGATTTAAATGGAAAGAGAAATATAATGCAAAAAACATATTTGTCTAAATATAAAATTTCCACTAAAAGGTAAAATTTACCTTAACAAACTGCCCCCTTGAAAGAAGTAACTTTCAAAAAGGAAAGACATACAAATACATAATAAATGCTGAAACATAAAGTAACAAATAATATGTATTAATGGTGTACATTTTAATAATGCAGTTAACAAGTATAGATAGGTACTTAAGATTAACAAGTAAAACACAATGTTTAAAAAATATGGATAGCTTCTTAAAATTATACATTTAGTTCTCAGTAAACAATTCACAAATTGGATTAATTTTGCAGTTCCAGTTGAGGTTTTTATTGTCGCACGTATTATATAATCAAATTCTATATGGACCTTAAAAATTCTGCCTCTTCTCCACATGATAAATGAAGTTTGAACGTGTAAAAGAACTAAAGAATCTGGCTTTAGAAAATGATTTGTATTTTGATGCAACTTGGTTCTTAGCTTTAAAATCGTTAAGTATTCTGGTGGAATAAATTTCCAGAACATATATGATTTGCTTAAAAAGTTAGCAACTGCTTTATTGATATTATCTTGCGGTATTGATTGATATCGTTTTAATTTGATGTTAGCTCCAATAAAATTGGAACCATTGTTAGAAAAATTGTCTTTACTTAATTTACTTAGCCTGAACAAAGATCGTTTTGTCGTATTAGAGTAAGATTTGTTTTGATTTTCCTTTAGCGGAAGTTGGACTATGAATTGCTCTGAATTGTTTTGAAAAATGGTGCTCTTATGGAGCTCTTTACATTTATTTTCTTCAAGGGAAAACAATGAAGACTCTAGCACTTTGTTTAAATTCAAAAATGAAGTTAGTTGGTTTTGAATGTTCGCTTGATCTTCGATCCTTAAACCAACTGCGGTAATAAGGCAAGTCAAACGTTTATCATAATTATTAAAGGATGACATGGATCCAGATATTACATGACCAAATTGTGTTTTTTGTGCAATTGGTAAACCTTTTCCTAAGGAAAATTGACCAACACGTAGTATTTTCCAAAATATCTCAGCGCCAACTAAAATGTGTATGTCGTTTCGAACTGATAAGTTGGGATCAGCTAATTTTAAATGATTGGAAATTGAAATTTTAGAGGAGTCAAAAGAATTCCGTGGAATTTGCACGGTGATCTTAGGATTAACTAAACCGAAACTACTACAATTGAATGAAGTAAGCCTGGAATATAGATTTGTATGAACTTCATTTACCAGGGTTTGGGAATCTGACCCATATATGCCTGATATTGAAAAGATATTGATTGTTTTTCCACTTAATCTTGGCAATTTGCAAAGATCTTGGGACATAAAGTTTGATTGTGAAGCCGAATCTAGTAAAACTCGTACTTCATGTTTCTTACCTTGGTTGTCATTACTATGCGCTAAGGCGGTGGGTAACAAAACATGCGTGTTTGTTTCGTAAGAACAATTAGTTACTGACTGATTCGTATTATTTAAGGGTTTATCATTTGAGGATGATTCGTTATAAATTTTGGGTTCCGAATGAGATCCGAGAGATTCCAAATGAGGCAGAGTATTGTGGTTTTTGTTACATTTTTTAAATGTGGAATCGCTTTCACATTCTTTTGTAAAATGAGTCGAACTAAAGCAATTTTTGTATAATTTTGGTTGAACTTCTTTTTGATCTTTATTAAGTGGTTTTTGCAATGATGAATAAGATTCACGGTTTATCGGTGTAAGATCAAAAGGAGTATTACCTTGATTTTTGACTGTAAGCCTCGTATTTTCGTAACGCCCTTTTAATAATGCCCAAGCGATATCATAACTTGCAGCTGAAACTTCTAGAGAGGCAACTATCGTTGCCGCTTCTCCCGTAAGAGAACCTTTTAAACAGTAAAATTTTTGGATTGTATCTAACTGTGGATTATTTTCAATCAACGATTTAAATGAATTACTGTAATTGCACCACTCATCGAATTCTCCCGAAAATGAAAAAAGCGACAGGGTAGGAAGTTTTATATGCGACATGAAATTATTAACTGGAGTTATTGAATTGTTTGAATTTGTACTAGTTATGTTGCTTATTGTATTTGTTTTAACAACGATTGGTTTGCTTATTGTATTTGGTTTTATAACCATTGGTTTTTTATGTATTTTTGATTCGTTGATGGTTTTGCGTGCCTTAGCAAGAGTGCTATAATATGAATTTTCGAATGTTTCGATTTCTAAATTGTAATCAAGATCAGAATCAAGATCTTCTATTTTATCTAGAACTTCCTCAAATTCTTTACGTATTTTTGAAAACCTGTTGTAACGGAGTTCTAAATCGGATATAGTAATGTGTTTTTCGGCTATAAATTTATCAATCGTTCCCGAAAAACGAGTTATTTTGTCCTTTAAATTGTCACTAACTATTTTGAGAAATTCTAACTCGTATTTAGACATTTTATGTAAGGTTTATGAGTAAATTGGGTATAAAATATATGTAATAAATTAAGGAAACAATGCCCTCAACTAAAGTGACCAAAACAACAACAACAAAATGAATTACAATATGATAATTCAGTACTGCTCACCCAAACGCCTTGTATTGGTAGTAGGGATAATAACACTTGCACTACACTGAGACGAATGTTGATGAGGTGGAAAATTGTTGATATATGCTGTAAGGTGTATGTAGATTGTAGGTTGCTTGTAAAGTTGTCTGTTGACTGTAGATTGTAAAATGCTTGTAAAGTTGTATGTTTATTAGAGATGTCCAAAGTGAAGACTTCGAGTGTTATCGGTTGCACTCTGTAATGTATTGTTGCTTGTAGATTTGTTTGTTAAATGTAGATTATACGTTGCTTGTAGATTTTATGTTTAATAAGGATGTCCAAAGTAAGGACTTTGAGTGTTATAAATTGGCCTCTAAGAGGTTTGTTTAAGGTGTCCAAAGTAAGGACTTGAGTGTTATAAATTGGCCTCTAAGAGGTTTGTTTAAGGTGTCCAAAGTGAGGACGTCGAGTGTATCGGTTGCACTCTAAAAGGTTTGTTAAGGTGTCCAAAGTGAGGACGAAGAGTTAATGATGTTTCACTCTGTGTATGTTACGCACCACTTCCAAGACACGAGATTTTAATTGTTATTATGTGGATATGTGATCATTGACACAATCCGGTTCGAAGGACCATTTGTTTAAGTCCAAAGCAACCAAATCAAGTATTTGGTTATTCGTGGCCAATTGACATTGATCGCTTTGGAGGAAGTGTGTTATTTCGTTTGACTGGAGTCAGACAAGGGTGTTCTAGGAACACATGCCTTTGCCTAACCACTCGCGCTTGACAGAAGAAATGGTATAGAGTAACAAAACTAGTAGATGTAGATTTCACTAATTTATTAAAAACACAGATGAACAACACTTAACACTATAACTTAACTATACATAAGATAATAACTTATCTTACGGAGATATCAAAAGATGCACTTAAGGTGTGCTTCAAAATGGTACTAACTTAACTTATCCTAAATTAAAACTAGGATAAGATTTCCTCCCTTCTACTTAAGGGTGGGAAATAAATAGATGGTCAAATGCACCAATAAAAACGATTCTGAACTTGGTATTTCCAAGGTACAGATGATGGTGCCAAAAACCCAATTATAGCGGCTTAAGAGTATCTTTAAGCCGAAAAGGTATTACTTTAATAGGTTTATGATAATAGTTTACTTCAAATCAACAAAAATATTAAATGCAATTAAACTGTTTAGGACGAAGAATTAACATAATTGGATTTAAATGGAAAGAGAAATATAATGCAAAAAACATATTTGTCTAAATATAAAATTTCCACTAAAAGGTAAAATTTACCTTAACAACATAGGTATATCTATTTTTTATTGATGTTATTTTTTTCTGTTAGGTACTGATTTTTTTTTAAATAAAGTTATCAAACAACTTGTCTGAAAAATTAACAATGCCTTTCTAGTTTAGGTATACATTTATTATTCAGTACAATTATTCATAAAATTATTGTTCTGTCTAGATATGATTTATGTATTTAACCACTAGTGCGTTAAGAATATCAATAGGTAGTTACTTGCACCATTTTCACGCAGATTTGAGCGTGAAAATATTTCTAAAAGCAACGCATTCTTGGATATAACAAAAAATAGTTCAATGTCCTTTGCAACGTTGACAAAATTTTCTTACGATTACTACAGAACTAAGTTTTCCCAAAGATTCTTAAGCCGTTTCTCTCATCAGTAAAACGGAAATCTTTAAAATAACTGTAAAAGTTTTTTTGGGAAACGCCCTGTATAAAAATGAGGTAAACCGTGAATAGTTTATAAGGTTAAACACCGCATTAACCAAATAATAAAAATTTAAATAAAAACAACTAGAAGCCACTTAAGTATTCAATAGAATGCACATTCATATATTATTTTTATCTGACCGACACACAAAGTTGTTTCTTTGGAATTAAAAATTGCGGTTTGTGAACGTGGACGAGACTCAATCTGCATAAAAATGTTAAGTTATTAATCAAATGGCTTACACCTGTGAAATTCCCACGGATAACATTCCTACATTAAAACAATACAATGGGGCTTATAAACAAAAGTCATGAACTTCACAATGTTTTTTTTTTATTATTTTAGTCTGACCTTTAAGTAGATTTAGTAGGCGCAGTACTTTGTTTTAAGCTTCTTACAAAAAACAAAATCTTCTTTATTCGAGGTTAGAGGTGCTCTAGTGTGTACCATAAAGCTATGGTTTTTCAATGAATTTTTGAGAAAAGTGTCCTTTTCGCAAACCATACAAAAATAGAAATAATTGTTTTTAATGCTCCAAAAATTAAACATCGTTCGCCAGTCTTTAGTTTCTTCTATTGTTAGTCCATATGAAAGAGTTTGGCCACTTTCCATGGATAGAAAATGAAAAAATACAATTTAATTCTAAGATCGTGAATCTTTCAAACTTTGATAGAAAGTGCCATTCAAGAACGTAACAAATTTTTAGTTAAAAAATATAAATTATTTTAATCCCGAAGAGAAGTTTTTGTGGTTCATTAAAATATTACACCAATAAAAGATGTTAAAAAATAAAAATGAATTACCGTGAGTGCTATATCCAAAAGTTTCCAAAAACAAACGCTTACTTTTAGCATTGATCTCTAATAAAAAATTATAGTTTGCATTGAGATTTACATACAAGAAAAACTGAGAGCATTAACATCGATAAACTGATTTTCAAATTTTTAAAATGAATATTAGACTTCCGTTATCGCCATCCATTAAGTGGCCGAACTCCTTTATATTCACTAACACTAGTTCCTTCCTTCTTTTTTTGTTGCTTAGTTACACCCCGTGCTAAAACACCAACAGCAAAATTGCAATCTATGATCTCATTAAAGAAAACATGTTTACCTCGAGGGGTAGAAAATTTTCTCAAGTTTATAGTAGCAAAAGCCTGGAAACCAAAGAGCACTTTATAAAAGTTATGACCACGTTTATACAGCAATTCAAGATTAAGATAACATTGAAATATGAACAAAATGTTCTATGCTTCTGACATCGGCTTTCTGAACACCAGATCAAATGCAGGCGCACAGAATACATGCGGTTTCATGAAGATTAAAGTGCAGCTTTAATGCCCCATAATATTCACTTATTAAGTGCCTTCAAGAGATATTTGTTCATTTATGATAGGTCTTTACATGCCCCCATAAACTCTCACTGAGAAACATAAATTTTGCACATAAATCTTTTCCTGGAGCTAGCAGCACTAACTGATGCAACTAGAATTTAAATTGAAAATTAATGTGCGAGCCACCGGGTAACTAGAAATGTTTAACATTATTGTTGAAGTACAAGGTATAACTATTTTTTAGAAAAGAAATATACAGAAGACGTTGTTAAGGCATGCTTGGGAACCCCTAGAAAACTGCTAAGTAGAAATCTTATTGATCTCTTATAAGAAAAAAAGAGCAGAGATAAATTAAGAGAGCGAAACGTTGCAGGATTTTTTTTAACCAAAATCTGATGCAAACAAAAAAGTATCTGACTAATGACAAAGTTGCAAAAACATCTTCTAAAAAACAAAATCGTTACAAATAACGGAAATGCACCTATTTAGATTTTTAAAGGTAAAACCTAAAAAAGGTTAGAGATAATTAAGCCGATCTTGAATCTCTTAACAAGCAAGATTCCAATGGTGGCCCTCGAATTCGCGACACCCTGTATACTATCTAACACTTGTCTGCAAAGAGTAAACAAATTTGACTTTTTATAGGTATCTAACATTATTTATGAAAAATACAAAAACACCTAATAATTTTAGCGCCTTCTGTTCTGTATGATGTGTATCTCTTTAATTAAATAATTAAATTAGTAGATAAAAGTGCACTTTCCTTTCCATTACTATTATATTTTTACTTCCTCAATTAAAATAAATTAACAAACAAAATAAAACATGTTTTGTAATAATAATCAACTCGTGTCCTAAATTTTTATTTCTGTGTCATTTATATTATTTATCTTCTCAAAAGTATCAAATTTATTATTAATTAATGGGTCATTAAGATTGATAGCACTGTTGCCTTTGCTATACTATTCGCAAATATAACTTTAAATGATTGTAAATGTTATCGAACTGTTTGCTAGAAAGTATTAATTATTAACCCTTTTAGCTACTACGTCCTACCGATTTCTATGTTATAATAATGCCTTAACTTCTATCGCCAGTAAGAATGTTACCTTTTGCAAAAACTCACATGGTCGACGCCAGTTCAGTCCGACGAAATAGGATAAGGCAATGCCTTCAAAGTGAAACCAATTTGCTTTTATGAGCTATTAAAATTAAT
The DNA here is from genome assembly GCA_963920755.1 of Cartodere bifasciata. NCBI lineage: Eukaryota > Metazoa > Arthropoda > Insecta > Coleoptera > Latridiidae > Cartodere > Cartodere bifasciata. The sequence continues at coordinate 16,256,942 of OY987196.1, read as the reverse complement.
TTTTCTGATTCTGTCTGCACGGGTGCTTGTGTGCACTTAATGCAACAGAGTCACAAAGTGTGAATAACCCGATGAATAACCTTTTAACGCATATAAAAAATAAGTCCTGCTATTATCAACATAATGTGTTTGTAAAATCATAAAATATTATAGACATACAAACATTATTTAAAGTGGTTGGAAAGATAGACTTATTATTTCGCAAACCACAATTTGTAAAATTTTAAACTAACATTTAAAAGTTTTTACTTCTGTACGAATGTTGTTTTTTATTTCCATTCTATAAATGTTTGCACATTATATTTAAGGACTTTTTTTTAATTTTCGCATATTAAAATTATTAACGAGTTATTTCTTAGCCTCGTTAATTATTGTAGTATTTTAACAAAGTCTTTAACAGATTTCATATACAAAAGCGTTCTTCAGGGACCTATTTTTGGATTATTGATGATTCTACTTACTTTGAATACAACATCCATAGCATTTCAACATGTTTAACAGTTATTTTTCTGTTTCTAAAATTGTAACGTTGCCTATTAAAATTGGCAACTTTTTCTTGTTACTGATTTTCTGAATTAGGGTACAAAATTCTATGCTTTACAAAAAGTAGAATGTTGTCGATTACAATTTGTAGCACATAAAAAAACATATGCTTTTGAGGCATAACATTTAAACATTTTAATAATGCCATTACCCACCGAAGCTACCTAATATGTTTAAATGCAATTACTGATTTAAGCCATCAAGAAACTAAAAAAGTTATAAAAAACTATAAAGTGACATCATTACGATTACAAATCTAATAAAATATTATACAATAAAATATGTGCCTAAAATAAAAAAAACTAGATACAAGTAAGTGCAAACAAAAATGAGTCAGAAGACACCTTTGGAATCTAAAATTCAAGCAACAAATTATGTACTCAAACTCAACGGTACTTAAATTCTTTTTTTTTAAGCCAAGCTTAACTTCCAAATCCAAATTGGTATGTAATTAAGTAAATAAGGTTTAAACATTAGTCAGATTGTATCAAGACATTTTTCGCAATTTTTGATTATAATGTTTATATTGAAAGAAACACACAACTTCAATGTACGAAAGTTATCAAAATAAAACCAAATATTTAACTGGTAGATTGCCAGATTAAATCCAACAAATTATAAATTATTTTTGTATTTATAAACTTCGCAAATATTTGCGTTATAGTTATTCCGGGAATTCGATTTTCCGGTTTCTGGATTAAAAATAATCGACCCCATTGTTTATTACTGAATAATTCTATTTAAATGGTATACAAAAAAATTGCTAGCATGCAAATCAAAAAAATATAAATAATAAAAAAATCCCGATTAGGTAGCAATGGAGCTTTACGATTATGGCTTTATTTTTTCAGATAAAAGCTCGGTTCCGTTACCATTGTTACCATTGTTACCAACATTACTAATTAAGATAAATTCATAATTAGCATCGAGCAAAAAAATAATGAGAACATTCTTATTTGGTAAGTATTTAACTTTAATTGTAATAAAAAATAAAATGCTTCCCTTTATGGCATCTTTTAGAATTCCAGCTTGCTTTAGTAAATAAGGATAAAACCATATCATATTTGGTCGCAAAAATCTCAGATTTTCTCGTCATTAACACGTCGAAAGACTAAATTAATTTCATTTCTTTGAAAGAAATAACTAGATACGCAAAAGAGTTCCAACAATTCCAGTTTTACTTTTTATTAGAAAATTTCAATTACTATAAGAAAAACAAACGCTTAATTTTGAAATTAACTTTATAAATGTTATATTAGAAGTAGTACTTTGAAGAAAATAACTGTTTTTGTAATAGATGTATTTATCTTTCTAGCATCATCGACTGTTAAAGTTACAAAGTACTATTTATAATGACACAGATAGTTAAAAAATAATTTAACTGAGGTTACAGGCTACCTACATTTTAATTATGTATTATAGAAAATTCATGAATGTTAAACTTTTAAAGTTCACCCACGCTGTTAAAGTTAAAAAAAAATTATTTTTTTTTACAAAATTATACTTAAGTATTTAAAAAAAAGCACTTTTGCCAAATCTGTATGCACAAGCATCTGGTGTGAGAAAATTTTACATCAGAAAACGAGAGTTAATTAAGTTTTACTCGGTTTTAACAATATTTTATAACTCAGTGCCTATAGACCTTTCCCGTCGACGACCGCGATCGCGAAGATGCTCAACGACAGAAAAGGTTTATACTGTTTATAGGATTTATTAATACATAATTTTTTTTCAACAAAATTTAGGGCAGACACAATATTGTTAATTTTAATGTTACAGTTTTAAGAATCAACAAAAAAAATATTAACAAAACAATTAAAAATAAATTAGCCCATGCATTAAATTAAAACATGTTAAACTAATATAAACAGATACCATAAAAATTATTAGCAAATAAAACTACGTTTTAACTTTTTAACAGAACAATATTAGAATTCAATTCTTATTTAGGTACGCAATACCCAATGTTATGTATGCAACATTAGCTTGCTCAGTTATCCAACAACAATAGCCTAACCTATTTTAACATATTACAAACTAAAACTTACTGTATAACAAATCGAAGGGACTCCATTGTCTGCGACACAATACAAATAACTCTATTTTTAAGACAAACAACGTTTTTTTGGTTTTAAAAGGTTAGAATCGCACGTTCAACTCAAAACTTCTTCATCAAGTTGATCAAGCAAGCTTGGTAGCGCTAGCGAACGTGGAACGACCTCATGCAAACTATCTGAGACAGTCAGCTGTAGTTAGGTAGCTAGTGCGCATGCTCAGTGCATGCATAAATAAATCCGGTAATGCGCCAGCATGCCGAAACAAAGGAAAATCAAGCAAAACAAACAAAACAAATGCGCTTTTAGGAGTGGGGAGGAGGAGCCTCGGTCGGCAGATAGCGTTAATGTACTTTAGCAAAATTAAGCTTCCTAAAGTAAATAAAGCTAATAATTGCCGTAATTATTGTTGGTTTATTTTACAATGAGTAAAGATAAGGTGTTTAACTGCTTTCAGTTACGAAACTATTTCTTTGATCAGTTTTGGTTTTATGATGAGATTAGACTAAACCAGAATGTTTATTTAATGGAAATCTTTACACCGGTTTTTTTTTTAGTAAATTAAAGAATTCATTTCAAAAATAGGACGAAAAAAAAAATGCCTTATTTATTGGGCATTGACCTTTGTAGAATGCTCTAACCCGCTCTAATTTAAATATTTATAAAAGCTTAAAGGTGCAGCAAACACAGGTAGGTAATAAATTTAAATTGATAATCATCTGTACAAAACACCTGTGTTAGATCATCGTGTCGTTAAAATACACATCCTTTGCAAATACCATGACAGACAAGCATCAATAAAAATTGCAACACAAAAAGGATAAACAATTAAGGTATAAAAACGAGACAGAAAGTTGGTCCTTCAGAATTGAACTTTTGGTCCAAATATTGTCCCAAAATCATTGGGTTATGTTTTTGTTTAAAGCATTATCACTTTGAGGGAGAAATAACCGCAAAATCATATGTTTTTAATAATCGACCTTTGCCCGAATACTCATTTATATGTAGTTATTATAAACAAAATTTCTTAATTGCAGTCGGTTGCGGTTTTTCCGATAAAACTTTTTGCCCTTAAACACTTTTAAGTCTTACATGCTTGCTTAATTCAAAAATTAACACTGGCATTTAAATCTATTGATGACACCAGAACTGTATAACACAGAAGATAATATGTCGAGTAATATGTCCTGAGAAAGAAAATAAAGATTTTCGAAACTGTGAATCTAATTTTTATTTGGTCCAAATAAACAATAAGCTTTTGATATTCAAAATAGATAGGGCTAATAATGGCGTCTTATATGTATAAGTTTGAAAAAACCAATGCCGATATTACAGCTGATGGCAAAAGATTTACAATACATATGCTTGTTTACAGAATGTTATTTGCAGATTTAAACATTAAACGTATAACATTTACGAACTATAAACTACATTTACTTATTTTTATCTAGTATTTTAGTACAACATAAATGTTGCCTTGTTGAAAAATGTTAAATTTATGTTCTTCTTTCTAGTCTCCTTGATATTGGGTACTTACTATTTACATGTACAAGTCAGATAAAATGTTTGTTGATGTCGCAATTCACTGGTTTTTTATTACCTCAGTGCGGTATCTAAGAACAAATAAATCTAACTAAGCTCTTTTTCTAGGAGAAAAAACGTTATGATTTCTTGTGACTAAATCTAATTTAAATTGGGGTTATGTTAAGAAATTGTTGTTTCTTTGTGTTTTCAGAAAAAAATCAGAGCAATTAAACACGATTTAGATAATTAGATACAGTGTTGACGCACATTTATTTGTCTATTATTTTATAAACACCATTAACATTGGTGTTAGTATTTTTCGCATTAATTAATTAAAGAAATAATTTCACTAAAAAATGTAATTGTGGGGGCGTGATTTGATTTTAAGTGGAGCACCCCGTTTTAGTATACTTCCCCAAACATTCACTTTATTCTACTAGAATTTATAACATGAACATCAGAAAGTGGTTCGTGCAATTTTTCCGAAACGAACAAATGGAACCAAGCTAATAAATACTTCAAATGCAGGCGAAATAACGAACAAAATGACAGCTACAGCAATAAATTGCAATAATTTTACAGATTGGCATGTACAACATTGTTAAAATTTTGCGAATCGTGCATACATTCATAGACGGAGTTTGCTGAACCGTGAAATAATACTGTAATGTAGAACTGCAATATTATATTTTATGACGATCGAGCGAGGAAAAAAATTACTAACACAAACTGCATATTGTAGCGAAATGTGAGTGTTTTGATTGATAGGAAAAAGGATCGGATTCAACACTTTGTAGTTACATTCTCTTGTATTCATGTGTGAAAAATTATCGCTATTGAAATTTAAGACTAGATGTACTAGATAGAGAGAATGACGGCTCAATTATGGCATGAAGAAAATTTATGTTTCTTGGTTCAGTCAGCATATCTTCGCAAAGATCGTTTACAATGACCTTATTACGGTACTTTAGTACGCTATTTGCAAAAAAAGTCGGTATTCTATTGATCACAAAAAGAGATAAGCTGATAGGACAGAAATTTTTTTCATATTCACTAGTGTTGAGTCAGTATGAAAGAGTTCGGTCACTTTCCAGTTTCCACAGAAATAAGATGAAAAAAATAGTCATTATTTCTATGGTCGTGTCATAAATTTTTAAACTTTGATAGAAAGTTTTTAATCCTAAAAAGAAGTAGTTGTTCAAAGAATATACTATCGTGCACATTAAATGTAAAACGATCAATTTTTGCATTGTAAAAATAGTCAAAACACAAGTTAACTCATTCCAGATGCGCAGTAGGGTTTTTTTTTTAACGAAGAATTGGCAGCATTGCATGGTAGCACAACGTTATTAGGTACTTTTAGGATGTTAATAGTATTTTTTCTTTAGCGAAGAATGTCTTAAAGCATAGAAACTGTGGTTATGTAATGTTGGATGCCTAAAATCAACAAATGTGAGTTTATGACAGTTCATTTTAATTAAATATTGTTCTTACCAGGTACATAAATAAACAAAACACAAGTTGACATATTCTAAAGGTCCATCAATTAGCGTCTAAACACAGCGTTTTGGCAATTTAAAATGTAAAAAAATTGCCAAAATTATTAAATAAAATAAACTCTCATAAACCCACTGAGCAATGACCAGAAAGTGCTGTTTTTTGAATGATTTTAGGCAACCTACATTACACAACCACATTTTCTATGCTTCGCGACATTCCCATTTAATATAATTTTTTATACTCAGCCCACGCATTATTTTGATGAGTTATATAACCTATATCCAAAAATTTGGCCGATTTTATGTGAAAGATATTCAGACCAACTATTAAACTTTGACAACAGCAAGTCAGCATAAGACTTCTGTTATCGCCATCCTTTAAGTGGCCGAACTCTTTCTTATTCACTAACAAATTTTACAGGTTGCAAATCTTTAAGTTTATGCTATGTATACTATGCCTTTTTGCCGCCCGGTTGAACCGCTGCGTTTTTCTAGATAGATTTAACGCAACCGGACAAGTGTGAGCGGTCTCATTAAATACAATGAGTTCTTAAAACGCATGAGGCAGAAACGCTCCAGTAAAAACGCACAGTGTGGCCCTGCACTAGAAATCCCATTTTGTGGCGGTTTTCTAAAATAAAGTAAAGAAAGCAAAGAAAACTATGATCTTCATTGCCAATTTAAATTCAAGTAAATGTCCATACTTTTACAACTTTTTCTCGTCTCCTAATATAAACGGGACTTAAAACTAATTAGTACAGCTTGGAAACTTACTTTTTTTAGTAGTTTACATCCAACTAAACTAATTAATTGTCGTTCCTACTAATTAAAACCCCGATTTACATTTAAGTTTATAAAGTAATCAAGTCCCATCAAGACGTTGTATCCAGCTGTTTGGCATTGTACCGCGCGTTCATACAGGGTGTCCAAAAAATGGCGCATAAACGCGATGGTACGTTGTTGGGGCATGTCTAGGGAGTCCCAGAAAATTGTTAAAAAAAATCTATCTCATATACCCTCGTAGATATGTTGCCCCAAAGTGCGAAACTTTAAATGCTTATATCTTGAATATAACAGCAAATATTAACGAAACAAATGGTTTAATACAAAGATACAGTATATCTTAAACCATTCAACCATTTGTTTATTTATTAAATGGTCGAATTACATTTTTATAATCAATTTAATTTTACAAAATTTTCCTAAAATGAAGCTGACAACAACGTCAATAAAATCTAGTGCAAAAGTGTATGATCAAGACTTATAAATGGGATTTTTAGACTTATGGATTGGATCTTCAGATGTTTTTTCCTAGAATGTGTTGCCGAATTTATGCAACTTTGTTCGCATTTTTCTTGATGAGTATAACAGATGGATTTTTTTTGACAATTTTCTAGGGATCTATGAGAATGCCCCAAGAGCGTACCATAGCGTTTATGCGCCATTTTTTGGACACCCTGTATATAGAGAACAAAACAAAATAAAAAAGTAATCTTATTTATATCAATGAGTTAAGACTTAGGTTACTCTATTGTTGTGTGGGCTGGATATAAACAAGAGCATAAAATGGAATACTATCTAGGTACTAAACATTAAGATACAATGGAGTTAGAAGGAAAGAAGGGGGTTGCATGTTCCGCTGGTCAGCATTTTGTATTTGTTTCAGGCATGCACGCCCATAACATAATATGCCCATATTGTAATTCAACTCCTACATGCAAAAAATATGATATTTTATAGTCTTTCTAATGCTTGCTTAGACACACAGGTGGTCCCAAATTCTACGGACGAGTTTTTTTAAAACATTAGAAGTGGGATCGTTTTTTTCGTACAAGTAAATTGATAGCACATATGAGCCATAACAATGTCAAAACTTTATGAAGTAAACAATTTGAATCTTTGTAATCTATAGAATTTTCAGCCATTCAGCGTATAATATAAACTATTTTGGTTACAGGATTCTCTGTCCTTAAAAAGCACATTTTTTTAAAAGCGATTGGTTCAATCAAATTCTGGCAGGAGTGGCAGGGTTATGGCTCGTGTCTGCAAATGTAAATTTTCTTGTACAAAGAAATCGATCCCACTTATGAGGTTTTTAACAAAAAAAAAAACGCTACCTGTTTGACCTGCCATGTTGGTTCTCTAAGAAAAGTAATATTTTTTAAATATTACGCAATTCTTAAAAAATCATGACAATGCTGATGACGTTGAATTACATGTTGCAGGCTCCTTTATCAGAAAATACAAAGTTTTAAAAACCAAAAATTGATTTTTTGCTTTATTTTTTGGAAACCTTGGATCCCAAATAGTTACGGTGCAAAAAAACTCTTATATATATATATCATTACACAAAAAGTTGGAAATGCGCATGACTTTAACAATCCGGGACTTGTCCGGAACGGGTCAAAAGTTTTCTGGGTCCCAATTTCCGAACATCGCTTCTCACTCTTCTATTATTAGAATATGGCAATATTTTCTTCTTTGAATGCTCATCATCACATTCTAACAGTGGGGAAGTGGGAGGCGATGTACGGCAATTGGGACCCTGCAAAGCAAAGTTTTGTTAGAGATCTGAGAATAAAAATGTCATGTTTTCCTATTTTAAATAATTAAACGGTTTCACCAAATACACCATTCTAAGATGTAATTGAAATTAGATTAGAAAATACCGTATAAATGCAACACTTTAAATAAATCAAAGTGAAACCAAATCAAAGAAGAAGACCACCGACGTAGAGGATCCTAGGCAATTTCCATAAAAGTCGTATTAGTTTCATGTACCGATCAAGCCTTTGATTCCATGATAAAACGACCTCGCATAAAAAACCATTCGTGTACCGCAAAACCAAAAGAGGAAAGAATGAAAGAAATATTGCTTCTTTCGCATTTACCCAGCAAATAACACTTAATCAAAGAGCAGGTACCCATCGAATCAATTTGTCATGATTCACCTTTTAAACATCTTAACATGAGTCTTGAGACTAAATTTTTGTTGATTACACACTTTAAAAGGTACTTGAATTCTGTTATTTTTCCCACGATTAGAAAATTACTAATTCAATGTCATTGCTTTGAGTAATAGTTTCAATCATAAAAGTCTAAGCTAGACTATTTTTTTTCTTTGTAAAATAAACAGTCAATTTTTTGTTATGCTGCCTAATCTACATACATCAGAATTAAGAGAGGATTTGATGACATAATGTGATATCTATTTAAGAATTTTGGTACTTTTATATTTTGCATTAGATTTGTTTAAAAAGAATGGACCACGATTTGGAAGATGTTTTATTGGTTGCCAAATTTTAAGTGCAAATCACCCATTCTACGAGCCCCGTAATTAACGAATTTAGCCTATGATTTTTACAAAAAACTGTTTAGCACAAACTAGCAAGTTATAATGGTGTATCTCTACGACAATTTGACACTGAAATTACTTATTTTATTTTGTAGCTTAAAATTGTTGATGAAATTGGGCCACATGAGGGCTTGACAAAGTGCTTTAAAATCATATGAAAAACTGTATAACATACCTTAAATACTATTAGGAAGTAATTACCTTAAAGTATGCCGATTTACAATATCCAATAATTAACTCGTAACATCACACAGTTTTTAGAATTACCAAATTACAAGAATCACTTTTTTAGGGCTAAAAATGTAAACAAACCATTCAAAATGCTGAATTTTAGCAGGTTTTGAGGTTATGTTCGTTTCAGATTGTTTGAATCGAGCGACAGCTATATTTCTGTATCGTCTTATTACGTACTCTTTAATTATTTTGTATAAATTACTGGGCTAATGTCATGCATTGCCTTTAGCATTCAGTGGTTTTCCCTAAAGATTAAACTACCAACATGCAGACTATAAAAAAATTCAGACAGGAATGCTTTGCGCTAATCAATATAATACGACCCTACTAGTTCTGCAGAAATTCAAAGGACATCATTGGATTTAAACTGCTTTAGGCTTTAGGTACAAGGAGCTTGAACCTTTGCGTAACCCTGAACTTGAACTGACCGCAAATTATTTTTCTAGACAGAATTTGGCGGTTTTATTTATTGTTTTAAAACGAAATAACTTTAAATAACAGTAGAATTAAAAGGTAAGATATCCAAACAACTTATTTTGGCTTCCGTTTGTACAAATTACTTACGCCTTGATTATTTCTAGTAAATTAAAAATAAAACCGCAAATTGAAATGTTAAATTGGGCATGTGTCGCACGTCAACGCTGGTCGAAGATACTCTTCGCGAATCATTCGCGCGTAATTATTTAAAAACCTAATTTTTGTTAATCTTAACAGCATTTTTGAATAAAATACCGTTCAAACTACTTATGAACAATAAGGAATTCATATCCTATTATGCCAATTTTTCTGTTAAACCAAGTGATTGTGTTCTTATTTCTACTTCTCATAAAGAGGAATTACTTTAGCCTCAAGACATGCAAATGTATATTATCACGGTAATTTGCATGATGATAGATTGAAACAAATGATTCTACTAAATTACCCTCGAACGACTACCGTAAAAATCGTTAAATATATCTTGTTTTGAATTATACAGGATAAACAATTTTTATTAAAATTTATACACTTTACTTTAAGGTAATTTTTCTTAGAAGAAATTTAAAAAAAATGTTGTTCAATCCTTTTCGTAAATTATTTTTAAGTTTGACTACCTGTTATATTGTTACCACCGTGGTATAATATGGAATGTCGCGAAGCAAAAAGCAAAAAAGCAACATAAATAAACAAAGCACAAGTTAAAATATTGTAGATCCATCATTAAACGTTTAATTACAGAATTTTGGCAATTTAAAATGCAAAAAATTGTGCTTCTAAATTGCCAAAATTCTGTATTAAAACGTTTATTGATGAACCTATAGAATATATTAACTTGTGGTTTGTTTATTCAAGTTGCTGGTAAGCAACATTTTTAATTAAAATTAACTTTTATAAACCCACTGAGCAATGACCGTGCGGTGTTTTGTTGATTTGAGGCAACCAACATTAAATAATCAGTTTCTATGCTTCGCGACATTCCCCTTTAATAACGTGAAATTCCCTAATTTAATATTTAATAGTTTAACATAAACTTACAACTAAGATTGTCTGATTGTATAAAAGTCACGTATGCGTTGGCAAAATCAAAAATCTTAATATCCCTTTGTTTTACCAAAAGCGTTACATGTTTCCCATATTTAGATAAACAAATTAAAACGGTTAATTTTTTAAAAATAAAACATTAACAAAGAAATTTAACTTATCTTCAATAAGAAAAAAGAGCATAATTTTTAGGGAACGAAACGTTGCAGATTTTTTTTTTGACAAAATCTGATTGCTGACAAAAAAGTGTACAAGTTTTAAAAACATTCTCTGAAAAAGTCGAATAACCAAAATGCACTTTTTTAGTTTTTTTAAGGGAACCGCAAAACGATTAGCTTGCGAAAGTGAATGTCTAATGGGCATTAAAATAAACTACTTTACCCCTACTTAAACCACCTTGCATATCTTAAGGTAAGCGAGATCCCAATGGTGGCCCCCGAATACGCGACACCCTCTACATATAACATTTTTTAGCAACACTTTTTTTTGCGTTTATGCGTCACAAAAAATTAAGAAAATTATCTTTGGAGCGCTATTTTTGATATGATTTTCTTTTTTTGTTCATAACTAATCAGAAGCAGATCTAACTATGGAGAGCTGCATCTTGAAAAACTTTATAGAATTATTTTAATTTTTTAGCAAGAAATATTTTTTTAAAATTTGTATGTATGTAACATGTAACTTTAAAATGTTTAGAAAATTAAGAAATAATTTTTTTTAGGTAGTGTTTTATTTTAAATTGGGTACGCTAGTTAAAATTATTAGTTCCCAATTCTGATGTTAAGTTAATCTGCCTTAAAATAAGCAACCTTGTTTCAATATACCAATCTTGTATTTTTAGAGATAACCGATATTTAAATGAGGTCCTTTAAATTGTATATCCTCTGTAGTATGTATAACTTTTTTTTTTAGAACTTTTTGTATTTTATTAATAAAATGCTTTAAAGTTGGTACGTGCTTAGACCTTTTAAGACACCTGCGGAGGGTTCTTTTATTTGCATTAATAACGACGAGAACGAAGCAGGTGATCTCTTATTTATTGGAAAATAAATGCAATAAAAGTATGCAATAAAAAAATGTTTGCAATTAAATTTAAAATTATTAGGATTGTCTGAAAATGCACTAACTACAAAGAAAATAACTTAAATGACAAACCATCGATTTTCCTCAACATAAAACTAATAAATTACTGCAGTGTCCTTGCATGCATCCACAAATGTAAAGATCAATAAAAGCTTCATTGTTTACTTACGATTGGGAACAACAAAACATCCAATTGTGGCGGACAAGTCCATAAAAAAAACTACTAACATCCGCCAGAAAGGATCGTTCTAATGAGAGAAAATCACTACAAATTTAAATTTATAACCAACTTGTTGTAAAAAGCACTGTACACCACGATGTACGTGTGCAGACTGAAAAATGCGTCAACGTAAGTTCCGGACACAAACTGTTGCTTACTTAGTTAAGTAAATAACCCGCGGCAGTCGTAAAGGTAGCTTTGACGATTTACAATTCCTCAAGAGCACCATACAGTATTGTATTGAACAATGCGACAGAAGTCAGAATGTTTCAGCTGATGGCTGCACTAGCAGGAGTGTTTTGTTTTGGTTGAGTTGCAGCGCGCCTGTTTGCAGGAATAATCAATATTTCGGAGTTACTTTCACACTGTGCATGACCCACTATACGGGACTGCAGAAAGGCGCTTAGAAACCACCCCATGTGCGTAAATTTGACGTCAGATGTTTTAAATTGGCGCGGGCGCCCATAAACATATGGAGTATACAAATAAAAGAGCAATCAAATATTTAAACTTACGATTCTTACAAAATAGGCGTTTTGGTAGAATAATGGTTAAATAATAAATCCAATTGTCTGTTGTCCGGTGATTTGGAACGACATCCAAGAACAAAATCCTTTTATTTAATTGTCAAAAAAGTTTATCTGTTATATTCATTGAAAAAAAAATGCGAACACAGTTGCATAAGTTTGGCAACACAGTTTGTACAATACATCTTAAAATCCCATCTAGATTCTTGAGCATACATTTCTGCATTTAGATCATATTGACATTGTTGTCAGCTTTATTTCATAAAATTTCTGTTAAATTAAATTGGTTGTTAAAATGTGATTTAACCATTTAAAAGATAAACAAATGGTAAAATAATTTTAGATATAGTGTGCCTTTGTATTTAGCCATTTTCGTTAATATGTTCTCGAGGTCCTGTTATTTTCAAGATATAAGCGTTCAAAGTTTCGTACTTTGGGGCCTCATGACTGCAAGGGTATAGAAATAGATTTTTTTTTAATTTTTTGGGCGTACTTAGACATGCCCCAACAACGTACCATCGCGTTTATGCGTCATTTTTTGAACACCCTGTATTAAGAAAGTAATAGAGCCTAAGTAAGTTCTACATGTTTAGCAACTTGTTCTTAAAACAAAAGTCTGAAAATATATTGAAATTCGCAAGTCGTAAAGTAGACAACGTTATTTTGTAGAGCCTATAATTGTCACATTTCTATTTTCCATGTTAACGACTTCTAAAAATACTAAGGATCTATGAGTGCTTTGGTCTCTGAGTCCAAGAATTGAAAACCTGAAACGATCAAAGAAGTTGGCGATAGTTCGACGGCAGCAGCACGTTTATGCAAAGTTACATTAGACTTTATAAAAGCAAGGACAAACCCCAACATTTAATATTGATAAGGAATACTCTAGGAAAAAATATTAAAATCACAGTTAATTCAAAATGAGCTAAATTGGACAGAGAATATTTCGTATTTCAAAATTTGGAACCAGTCTCTTAACAAAGTTCTTAAGGGCAGTGTCCATGTTTTACCGTCTAATAAGCTATGACTTCATGATGTAATAAAGTACGTATAATGATTGTGTAAAGCGAGCCTTGCCCAGACTTATTTATAACAGCATGTAAATACTATACCAGGTTAAAATAGCACACGTTTCCTGCTATACGGCTCTATAAAATGTGGAAATAAACACTCGGCTAAATATTACGAAATAATCCTAGAAGTACAACTACCTACATACATGATAAAGGTACAATGGTGGGTGTTTTATCTATTATCTTTTTTGTCTAGAGGATGGAGAAAGCCAAAAAATGTTTGCCTTGAATAAATGAACCACTTTATTGTATTCCTAATTATACAGAGTGTCTTGTATAAGCCTGATCTATTTTTTTATACAAAACCAAAACTCGAGAAAAAACCAGATTTGTTTTAAATCAAAATCAATAATTAGCAAAGAATTAAAACTATTAAAAGCAAATCCGCAATCAGGTTTTTTTCAAGTCCTATTGTTTCTTTTCCAAGAGCTTTTTATAGTTGATCAAATGTTGAAAATTTTCAAAAATTTTTTGTCTGAGATTTTAAAGAAACTTATTTTGTAGATTTGCTGTTAGGGAATATAATTCAAATCTGCAATTTGCAATTTTTTTAAATTTATAAATCATATCATATTTGGATTCCGCAAAAAAATTGGTATACAAATACATTTTGCAGATTGCTGTTAGGGAACCTATCAGGTAAATATCTGAAATTGAATTTTCTTTCGGAGATTGTTTCTTAAAACTAGATCACTTAAAAAAGAATATAGTGTTAACAATATAAGTAAGTCTTGCTATACAACAAATACTGTAGAGTTTTTAAATCCAATAAATAAATAATTTTAAAAAATCGGTTAGTTTTGAAGGTTAAGTGGTCAAAAACTTTCACTCATCGCTTTAATATTTAAAAAATTAGAATAAACTTACCAATATCTAAACATCAGAAAGAAAGTGAATCTTCTTACATTACTTAATACTTCACACTACTTTTCTTTCACAAAATATGCACGTTTTCAACCCAAAGTAAACATTTTACAGCAAGTATTTATTTTGTATACAAATAAAAATCTACCATGCTTGCTTGTGCAGTGCCACAAACTTTAAAACAACAAAATTTAACTTTCTGTCCAATGAATACGTTTAATTCTGGTTTCTTTTTGTTTCTTACGTTGGCACTTGTAAAGCCAAATTTTAAAGTTGAGGTTATGTTAAAAAACAGGTGATTGCCTTCCAAATGTCATAATAAATAATTTAGACACGTCAGAATCTTGTTTATTGCAAAATACTTTTTTGAAATCTGCTTGGTAATTATTATAAGTGGTGTTTCTAAAGAAACGTAAGTTACTAAACCTATTTTTATTCCAGAAACAAGGATAATCGTTCAACAACTAGTGCAAACTGGCGTCTAAAATGCGAAGATCTCACGCAGGCAACTTTTACGAACCACTATCCCAAAATTCTAATGAAGTCGAGGATGAAAACGACCGTTTAACCAATGAGTTAAGGGATAAGGTTAGCGTTTTGAAATCATTGACGATAGACATAGGAAATGAAGTCAAATACCAGGATAAACTTCTTCGGGATGTTGACGACGACATGGACAGAACTGGAGGATTTTTAGGGAACACTATGAATAGGGTATTAAGATTATCTAAAGGGTCACATAACTATTATATTATTTATCTGTTTTTCTTTTCCATATTCGTATTTTTCTTGCTTTATATCGTTCTTAAATTTAGATAGACATTTTAGTAATATATAATCATGTTTACCTGGGTTTTGCTCCCAGAAAACCATTATTTATTGTGGAAGTGTTGGAATTGGTTACATTATACAATTTATTATGCATTAGTTATTGTTATAAACTCAATAGGTCTGCATTTTAACTTATTTTTAAAATTAAGCAAAAATTTGAAGATAGGTTCTTAAAACGTAAGAATTAAGTAATATAGAGGAAAATTTTCTTGAATATTGTATATATTATTTTCTTTATACATATAAACTTATCTATTTTAATTAAAATGTTTGTTTTACTGAAATAAAAAGAAAAGTAATAAAATAAATTGTTTAGGAATTAGTGGCGCTCTCTATTAATTCGTTTCTTAATATTATAACTAGAAAACTGTTTGTTTAATGTTAAGTTCATGTTTGCGTTACCCAGAGGGAGCTATCTGTTTTAAAAGTTTTTAACATGCCTATGCGTTTTGTGTAAATCCCACAACATAACAAATATTTAAAACTTTAAAATGTTTTCCACAAATTCATAATTTAATCAAGCAACCAGCAGTAAAGACGAAAAGCCATAATTATATTAGGTAGTGGCCCCAGTTTTAGCCAGTACACCTGTTTTAGTCACTTTGCGTTTAAATCTGCAATAAAAAGATTTATGTATAAAAACTAAAGTCCTTACGAAACGGTCTTATTATGTTACTTTACACGTTATTTTTCAAAAACCTGATCATAATTGAGTCTAATTATATTTTTCCATCATCTCATTGCGATTCTAAAATCTAATCCTTATGTGGCTAAAACCGGGGCCCCTATACAATATTTATAAATAGATATTTTGGTAAAAGTAGGTAAATTTTGAACTAATGACTGAAGGTAAGTTTTTAAAAGCGTGAAAAAACAGAATGGTAGTCATGTGATAAAAAGAACAAATTTAAAAAAATAAATAAATTTATTATCACTTCATGATTAAATAGTTTAGATACAGTATGTTCCTAAACATTTTAAGAGCTTACGTTTAATTAATAATTCTCAGAAAATTGTTAAACATAATCTCATATATACTTTGAAAACAACATCAGCACATATTATTAACGACAAAAATTGTTGAACAAAGGCACAGTCTATCCAAAACTATTTTACCATTTGCTAATCTTTTAAATGAAAAAATAAAAATGTTATGTTCAATTTATTTAATTTTACTAACTTTTATGAAATAAAGCTGGCAACTAAAATTTTTTTTTTTTTTTTTATTGGCGTAGGCAGTTAGCCTACGTAACACGAAAAAAAAGTAAGATCAAGAATCATAGATAGGGTTTAAATACACTTTCCTTAACAGCGTTGCCAAATTTATTAAACATTAACCGTATTTTTTTAAGAGATAAGAGAAATTGGATTGATTTTAACAATCAATCCCTACAGCGTACCTATACTATAAAGGTTGTGTGCCAATTTTGGAACACTCTGTATATCTTAAAAAAATACATAAATTTGTTTTTAAAAACAAATCAGTCTTTAAATAGACTTAACAATAGTCAAAAACTATAAGTAAGTATATGATAATATCAAAAGCACACACGCAAAACTGGAGTTTGCACTCATTAGCAGGATTCGTGTTGAGTGGTAATCCATTATACCGTATCGTACACATCGATATTTGTGTGTCTTCCTCACGTGCTTCCTGAGGTCACTCGGTAAAGATGTCTTCGAAATGCGTTAAATTTGTAGCATTTTACTTTGGTCAAAAGAGGGAGGGAAATAAAATAACTAAGGCTTAACAAATAACGAAATATTTTCAAATGCTTAAAAAAAGTGGCATACAATTAAATACAAGTAGTATTTGCTTAATTCACTACAGTACATTGGAGATGAGTTATTCATTGTCCCACTTTGAATAAAAAAATTATTATTTTTGCAGGCTTAGAACATTAAAACCAATTAAAAAATTACCTATTTTCGCATACTAGTCCAGTCATAGAATAATAATACAGTATATTATTTTATAAGTTCAGTATAGTTTCTTTTTCTTACAAGATTAATCTAAAAAGTTACAACCGGAAGTTAAAATTTGCACAAGCGCGCGGTGCGCATTACTCAAACTCAACAGTTATTTGGGTAGGGTACTTAAAAAACATATAGTACAGTCAATCCGTATGTGGACATCGACAAAATTCCTGGTAGGGCCGCCATTTTTATATGATGTAACTGGATGTCCAAAGAGTAAAACCCCAAATTGGCGTATATCTACCTATTACAGAAACGGAGTTATGGCCCCCCAAAGAGCCCCCTTTAATTCATCACTGTGGAATTGCACCAAATTTTGGAAATAGATGTCAAATATGGTTATAAAAAGATTTTTATAAAAAAAAAATCTTTAAAAAAATTCTTTCACCCCCTAAATAGCCCCCAAAGAGTAATAACCAATCACGTTGGATTTACACCAAATTTTGCAGATAGATGTAAAATGAGATGCTAAAAAATATTTATTAATAACTTTTTTTGAAAAAAAAAATTCTATGTCCAAGGGGGGCATAGAATAGAAGTCCCCTTCGTTTATGGGGCGAAGGAATTATTTTTTAGAAAAAAGTTATAAGGAAATATTTTTAAGCCTCTTATTATGCATCTATCTGCAAAATTTGGTGTAAATCCAACGTGATTGGTTATTACTCTTTGGGGGCTGTTTAGGGGGTAAAGGAATTTTTTTAGAGATTTTTGTTTTTTAAAAATTTATTTAAAAGCTCATTTTACATCTATTTCCAAAATTTGGTGTAGTTCCACCGTGATGAATTAAAGGGGGCCCTTTGGGGGGCCATAACTCCGTTTCTGCAATATGTAGATATACGCCAATTTGGGGTGTTACTCTTTGGACATCCAGTTACATCATATAAAAAAGGCGGCCCTACCAGGAATTTTGTCGATGTACCCCCAATATTTAGGACAGATTGACTGTAGTAATAACCTTGCATTGCATTTCTGTTATTTTTTACAAATTAACAGTTTGTGCTCAGTGGTTGTGAATGTAATAAACATGACTAGAAAAATTAAAAAAGTGTTACTTTGCAAACTAACTGCCGAAAATGTTTGCTTTTTGGCGTGTGATTAAAGTTTGATTGCAGTGCGCTGTGCTTGGCATTTGCTTCGGCTTTTGGTGAGTAAATTCGAATTGTAAATTTCTTCCCATTTAAAGTGGTTAATACTTAATATTCTGCTCATATGTGCGCTACGAAGTGCCCGACGCATTTTTAGGTGCTTTAGCATGTTATTAAGCATCATTAAAATAATCCTTGTGAGATGGTCCTAGGGGAAATATCGCACCGAAAAGTGATCCTACTTCCTGGCTCACCAAACTGTTAATAGCTTCCTGCTGTTGCAGACGCATAACATGTTTCTCTAAACCTAGCCTTAAGCTGAGGTGAATCTTTCAGGATTTAGGTATAAAGGATTCAGGAAGTAAATTACTTAGCAAAAAATTGGTTGGATATATCTACCTAAATAGGTAATCTCCAAAATTAAGGATTCTTGTTTATTCGACGAGAATGTTTGTGGTCCCCATAGAATTATTACATTTTGTTATATGAACTAAAATTTTTTAGTCAGATTTAAGTATCGGATTGGCTTGAAATATGACACCAAAATTAATCCAATTTAGAGTAAAAGGTTAAAAAAAATCGAATAATAAATAGAGGGTAAAAAGCACTACCAAATTTTTGGCTTATATTAATTTTACAAAAATATTTTGGTAAAATTAAAGACTTTATTATACTCTTCGCAGACAAAGTTGAAGAGTATTATAAATTCGATCAGACTATTTTTCGTCGTAGAGCAAAAATTCTTGCAGATTCGTGCGTTTCATCGAATTTTGAACAACTTTCGAAAAATCCGTCCGCCCGTCTGTATGTCACACTTTTTTTGTGCGCACGATATCTCAAGAACAAAAAGTTCAATCAAGTTCAAATTTTCCGGAAAAATTGTTTTTCATAAAAGGAAGAACCCTAATGTTTTTGAACAAAATATGTTAATAAAAAAGGGGGTACAGGAGCCCCCAACTATTATAAAATTCATATTTCGGTTATTATTAAACGTATCAAAGTTTTTCATTTACAGAATTAAGCGTCCTTTTTTTCTTAATAAAAATTTATTAATTTTGGATTTTTTTGTCAAGGTACTCTGGTAAGGTAAAAAAAAATGATATTCTGGGTTTCAGTAGTAAAAAAGTTTTGTCATCTTATAAACTCAATAGGTCTAGATGGCTTTGTGAAAGAAAAAAAAATTAAGTAAGTAAGTATATAAGTAAGTACCTACCTACTGCGAAAAGTATCCTATAAATTGTTTACAAAATATTTTACAAAAAATCGACAAATCTTCGAAAAGTATCCTATCGCTTTCGACTTCTACCCATTTCTAGTTTTTTTTTTAATTCTTTAATTCAAAAAAGCATCTTAGTCCACTTTCGCCAAAACAAGTTCAACGTTTGTAGGATTTTTGTGTTTTGTTCCTTTGCGTAAATAAATGCGATTGCGAGCTTGTTAATTAGTGAGTTAATTAATCGCTATTTAACATACGAAGTTTTTTCGCATATCGTAGATCATTATTAAATAAATTAAAAAAAGGTATTTTACCAACTGGCTGCAACAATGCGTCGGTCATTTAACGTTATTAAAGTTGAAGAAAAAGAAGAACTGTCACCGAACTTTTATTAATTGTAAATCTAAAATTAATGTTATATCCTTAAATGTGGTATAAGGATCTGCTTTTCATTCTTTCCAACGGTAAATATTTAGTTTCATTTGTTTTTTGTTGCTTGAACCGTAATTCAAGCTACTTTAACATTTGTAATGTAAAAACATAGTAATATAATTTTAAACATATAAAAGCGTTACCATGGGTTCGTATCCATGCATTAATAGGGGTCATTAATCAACGATTTTGAGACTTTAATAAACGATGTGCGAGAAATTGATTTTAAAAATGTTATTTAACCATTTAAAAGATAAAAAAATACTAAAATAATTTAAGATAGACTTTAACTTTGTATTCGACCTCATATCTCCAAAGGTATATCACATAAAGTTTTTAACAACTTTCTTTGGATCTCTACTAGGCATGTCCTAACAACTAACCATACAGATAATGCGTCAATTTTGAAAAACTCAGTTTATTTTTCTTCTAATAAAATTGTTCAAAAGCATTAGCGGTCCGACAATTCCATGTATTCCTTTGCGATTTGTCATGTGTCCCAAAATCCGATTGCTCGTGAAAATGCGAATCATAAAACAAAGTAGGTGGTTGATGCATCTGAACAGACGCCGACCGACGCTGGTCGCCGCCTCCGTCGCTCTCCAACACACTCTTATTGTACTTGCATATCGTGTGTTAGTAGTTCAATCAACGGGACGTCTCGACGCATCTGACTTCTCTTCCTTAGACCTTAGAGTGTAGTTTAGTTTCGAACTTTTTTATCCACTTTTATGAACGTCTGGGTCTGGAGCTTTGGGGTTGAATAATATTAAAATTACTCCCCATAGTCCCTATAATACGTGAAGTAATAAATCAAAAACAAAAAATAGGTAAAAAAAAGTTTGATGCTTCGGAAATGAAAACATTGACTGAGGTTATTTATGTTTTCCGGGAAAGTTTTTAAACTTGGTGAAAATTGTGTACATCAATCTTTTCAGGTGAGATTAGTTTATTTTTAATATTGATTCACTTGTCTATTAGCTTTAAATCATCTAGGGTTTTAAAATAAAACATAGGTATTTACATTTAAATGAATTTAAAACGTTTGGCATTCCTTTTGACTAATTTCTAATTTTATTTTTGATTCATATCAAGATATTTTGGCATGCATTCAACAAGTGCTCTTTAAAACTTTCCAGGGAAATGCAGTTACTAGTTAGTTTACTTATTAAGTATTTGCTGACAAAAAGTTTTCAATTCTTATTTTACATTTTAAAAATTATTAATTCAGGTAAAATCGTTTTTTTTACAATGTGGTTTGCATTATGGCTTTTTTGGTCGGTGAAAAATGTAAAAACGGCAGCAGTTTACCAAAAAGTTTCGAATGAAAGGAAAAGAAAGATTTTATATTTCCGTTCTATAATAACCACATCATGAAATTTGATTTTTTAAGGTTGTTAAATTGCTTCATTATTAAACCCCATTTTTTTTATTACTTTTAATTTGCAAAGAGATGAATTCTTCCTTTGCATGGTGCTTTTTATTTACAAATTTTATTATTATAAACTATCGGGGGACATAGTTTTTTTTGTAGAGGGAATAACTAGATGAATTGGGGAAACGATATTAACGGTTACATTATCTCAACAACTTCAGTATTAAGTGAATAAAGTTTACAATGTCATTATTCAATATGTCTGACCTAAATTTACTTTTTACTTCAAAATGTCAATGTTGCCAATCCAATGAAAACAAAATTTGAGGTTAAATTTTTAATTTAAATTAAAAATGCTTATCAAAAAACTCGTCTTATAAGGGGTTTTTAGCACTTGTCAATTTAACCAACCAACCAAACCTGGACGCGTGCTAAAAAACGTTCCTTATAAAACTTTATGTTTTATTATACTATTTTATTTTTGTTGTTTTATTTACGAAAATTAATAAAATTTTGAATGTGTTAAGAATAAAAATGCTATACCCTCAATCTTTATGTTACTACCGTTAGTAACCCAATTTCAAGGGGGAAGTTAAATTTCCCAATGGAATAATGGCCATTTTTATTACCTTCATTGATTGTGCCAAATTCATTATGGCTCGACAAACCAATTATAAAATATTTACGAGAGCTTTTATTTCGACTTTTTTCATGTTCTTAGTAGCGTTATTGACACTTGAAAATTATATATATATATTCGTATGATTATTAATAAACATTACAAGTCATAGTAGGTATAAGGGTTGGTATGTGACAAATATGAACATTCAAGAATATAATAAAGTTGTAAATAATATAAAAAAGTACAAATAATGTTCTTTTTGGGATGCCAATGGACAATGTTCATATACTGATAAAGCATCTGCTTAAAATTGGATATAGGAGTATGTATTTTTTTAGATGCAATAATAATTATTATGACCCATAAAAATATATAAAAAGTAGTAGCTTAAAATTATCTAAATTAGTTTAAGTGTGCCAGTAGGTTTTAAACATTAGACATTGATTAATTCTAATGAAATTGATCCACCCCATTTCGTTAAATTTATATCGTTTAATTAAGAATAATGAATCAATCTTAAATACAACAAACCTACTGAAGTTTAGACTGCTGAACGAAAAATAATAGGTAAGCGCTGATTTATTACTACGTTTACGAGCGTATTTACTTTTGTTTATCTTTTATGTTTTTCTTTGTTTTGTCAGTTCCGTCTGTTAATTAATTGGATTGGATTTCTTTAGGTTTTAAATTTTTTAAATTCTAATGTTTATTCTTTTTTAAAAAGATGCAGGTAACTTTAAAGTACGATTTACTCAAGGATATACAAGGACGCTTACCAGCAACATAAATAAACAATTTACAGGTTGACATATTCTAAAGGTCCATCAATAAGCGTTTAACTACAGAATTATGGCAATTTAGACTAATTAGACTATTTTCTTGGATTTTAAATTGTCAAAATTCTGTTTTCATATTTTTTGATGGATTTAGAATACTTTAACTTTGTTTATTTATATTGCTGGTCAGCACAATTTTTAACCAAAATTAACTCTTCTAAAGCCACTGAGCAATGACCAGAAAGTGCTGTTTTTTGTTGATTTTAGGCAACCAACATTACATAACCACAGTTTCTATGCTTCGTGGCATTCCCCGTTAAACACACACTTGAATTTTTTATTTGTAAAAAAGAGCTACTGCATTTGCAAAAAAAAACTTTTTATAGTTTAACCAATAAGCATAAAACCATGGGTTTTTGATTAAAACAAGATTTTTATTACCTACTTAAAAGATTGAACAGATTGAAGTTTTCTAGGTAAATAGAAATTAAAGTTTTCATGCTAGAGGCCGATTTATACAACGTAACTTTCACTTTACTTCCGCTTTACTTCGGCGTAACTTAACCGAAAATTAAATAAAATACATGGGAATGTATTGGCAAATTTATACTTCACTTTAGCGCTACTTTGCTGATTTATTTAGCTTAAAGTCGTACTAACTCGAGGCCCGAGGCCATCATGCGCAAAATTTGCAAAAATGAGATATTCACCCTTATTGTCAAGGGTAGTGATTACGGAATATCGCTTCGTACGACACCTGTTAAATCTTCTTATGTAGGTGTTGTACGAAGCAATATTCCGTAATTATCCGCAGGTGTAAATTGTCAGAAGTCGCGAGTTCAGACACATGCGCTTAACTGATCCCAATTTTACGTAACTTTGCAATCTGTAAATTAGGCAAATTTTTAAAGTTAAGTGGAAGTGAAGTTACGCCGAAGTAAAGTAAAAGTTACGTTGTATAAATCGGTCTTAATTCTCCAAATTTTCAACATCATGAAGAAAGTTTTCCTTTTAAAATGCATGCAGTATTATGTGCTTTTATTTATTGGATAAAATATAACACATTTATTGCTATTTAAAAATAAAAGTTTTAAAAAATCCTGATACCTACCTATTATAGGTACACATAATTTCCCAAATCGTATTTACCAAATCTCCTCCGCAAACTGCAATTGTTTTTAATAATATTTTTCTTATTTACTGATTAGTGATTACCTACCAAAATGTCAACAATGGTAAACCTTTTTGCTTTATATGCATTCTCAACTATTTCCAAGATTATTTTCTAGTACCTAAAGACTTTACTCTTCCAGAAATGAAATTCCAGACTTGATTGGGTAATTTTACAAGGCCAATTTTATTTAGTAATGCCCTGCAGTTGCAGACGTTCAACTATCCAACTGATGTACTGCATTTTTTTTAAGATTGGTCTTTTATTTTCTCGTCCATTTGACCTTCGCATAATTTAATTTTTGGAAAATTTTGATAAATAAGCACGATTAGTACAGACTTAACCCTATCTCTATCGGCACCTAAAAACGGTGACATAAAGGTTTATTTTTGACAAGTAACATTAATCATCAAAATGGCAAACTATTAGTAAATTTTTCCATAACAAAATTTCTTGTATGTAATCCAAAACTAAAGTACCCCAAAAATGCCATCCCAGTTCTGGGATCAACTAATTAATATATTTCACTGAGCTTACCAACAACTAAATGCCTGAAAATAGGCTCCCGTTCCTGAACAAGTTTATACCAAAACCTCTTTTACCATTATGGAATCATTCATCAGGACCTAAAACAGTGTTTTTTTGGGCCCCAGTATTTAAAGGAGGACTTGTTGTCGCAGGACTAAGTGATCTAACTAGGCCGCCAGAAACCATAAGCATTTCACAATGTGCTTCTTTGGCTTTCACTGGGTTAATATGGTCTAGATGGTCATTGGTTATTATTCCGAAGAATTATGGACTTTTTTTTATTAACCTTTTCATCAGTATTACAAATTTAGGTCAAATATATCGAGCTTATGAATATCAACGAACGCATCCTGTAAATAACATTAAGAAGAAATAAAAAGAATGTTGATGTCCAGATTTCACAATATTTTTTACGGCTTTTAGTTGTGATTGACATTGTTGGTACACACTGCTAAACAGCTGCTCAGGTTCAAACTCGAGATATTTTTACAAAGGTTTTAGTTTTTAATTATAACCTATTTCCAACGCTTTTATTTAGAGTTTAGACTTTTATTTAGCAGCAATTGAATCTACATGTAATCAAACACCTCAGTTTGTCAAAAAAGTAAGGGAGTGTTCTCGTTAAAAATAAAAAGGATATAATAAAAAAAACATTACAGATTTGTTTTCTACGCCTTTCAAAAGTTTGAATCATAATTTTTAGAATATTTTCATATATCTAACTGAATTAAAGAGGGCCGAAAATATTATTAGATTTTTGTAACATTTGAGAAGGGGTATTAATGACAATAATTTTAAATTAACCAGAAATAACAAACCACGTAAAAATATACGAATAAAACACACACCATATTAAAAATAATCTGCTTTTCAAGAATGAGAAGTAATGAGAATTGAGTTTGGGCTACTTCATAAATAAATAAATTATAATCTGTGCCACACGCAAAAATGTATGAATGGCCAAATTAAAAAAAGCTTTTGAGTAAAATTACTAAACCTACAACCTACCCAAATTGCTTAAATAAATAAACTGGGTTCGTTAGCAAAAAACAAAACATAAAATTATTATATGACTTCTACACCAAACAAATAAAACATCAACCTCGGAATTTTTTGGAGATGGCGGGACTTTCGTAATAAACTTGATGTTATAAATGTTGCCTCAAAAGTCACCATCGATGAAATGAAATGAAATGAAATGAAATGAAATGAAATGAAATGAAATGAAATGAAATGAAATGAAATGAAATGAAATGAAATGAAATGAAATGAAATGAAATGAAATGAAATGAAATGAAATGAAATGAAATGAAATGAAATGAAATGAAATGAAATGAAATGAAATGAAATGAAATGAAATGAAATGAAATGAAATGAAATGAAATGAAATGAAATGAAATGAAATGAAATGAAATGAAATGAAATGAAATGAAATGAAATGAAATGAAATGAAATGAAATGAAATGAAATGAAATGAAATGAAATGAAATGAAATGAAATGAAATGAAATGAAATGAAATGAAATGAAATGAAATGAAATGAAATGAAATGAAATGAAATGAAATGAAATGAAATGAAATGAAATGAAATGAAATGAAATGAAATGAAATGAAATGAAATGAAATGAAATGAAATGAAATGAAATGAAATGAAATGAAATGAAATGAAATGAAATGAAATGAAATGAAATGAAATGAAATGAAATGAAATGAAATGAAATGAAATGAAATGAAATGAAATGAAATGAAATGAAATGAAATGAAATGAAATGAAATGAAATGAAATGAAATGAAATGAAATGAAATGAAATGAAATGAAATGAAATGAAATGAAATGAAATGAAATGAAATGAAATGAAATGAAATGAAATGAAATGAAATGAAATGAAATGAAATGAAATGAAATGAAATGAAATGAAATGAAATGAAATGAAATGAAATGAAATGAAATGAAATGAAATGAAATGAAATGAAATGAAATGAAATGAAATGAAATGAAATGAAATGAAATGAAATGAAATGAAATGAAATGAAATGAAATGAAATGAAATGAAATGAAATGAAATGAAATGAAATGAAATGAAATGAAATGAAATGAAATGAAATGAAATGAAATGAAATGAAATGAAATGAAATGAAATGAAATGAAATGAAATGAAATGAAATGAAATGAAATGAAATGAAATGAAATGAAATGAAATGAAATGAAATGAAATGAAATGAAATGAAATGAAATGAAATGAAATGAAATGAAATGAAATGAAATGAAATGAAATGAAATGAAATGAAATGAAATGAAATGAAATGAAATGAAATGAAATGAAATGAAATGAAATGAAATGAAATGAAATGAAATGAAATGAAATGAAATGAAATGAAATGAAATGAAATGAAATGAAATGAAATGAAATTTATTTAAATAGGAAACCTAATATACAAAACAAAACTTAATACTAAATATATTAATTGTAAAAAAATATATAAAGATAAAATATATAAAAATTCCAACAGTTTTAAGAACAGAATAAGTATTCTTATTTGAATATAATAATATAACAAGTAACAAAAAAAATATATGCTTAATACTTAATAATAATACCAAGTTATGAAAATAAACACAATAAAAATTATTATTTTAACACTCTATAATAATTATAGAGTGTTTAAATAATTCGAAAGTTTAATTTTAAAGATATTAACACTATTACTGCATTTGATTTCATTTGGCAACAAATTAAATTCATTTAAACCTTTAAAAAATAAAAATCTCATTGAAAATTTAAAGTTAGTTACGGATATATGCAAATTGTTTTTATTTCGCGTATTATGAGTATGAATGTCGTTGTTGTAAGTCAAAAATTCAGCAAAATAAGTCGGTAATAAATTATTAACCATTTTATAAATAAAAGTTAATGTAAGATAACGTATTCTTGTTTCAACTGACATCCATTGTAGGGTATTTAACATAACAATAACTGGTGTTAACCTTCTACACTTAAGTATAATTCGCATACCCTTATTTTGGAGCTTTTGTAACGCTTGGATTGTGTTTTTTTCACTCGCATGCAAAATACTAGCACAATAATCATAGTGAGGTTGGATTATAGTATTATAAACAGTTATCACACTTTGTACAGACAATTGATTGTACGATACCAACCTTGAAAAAAAGAATAATTTTTTTGATATTTTTTTCATTATGTACTCCGCATGAGTTTTGAAGGATAAGTTGTTGTCAAGTAAAACTCCTAAATACTTCATTTCTTTAACCAACTGAATTTTTTCAGAATATACTTTTAAATTAACTTGCTGTAAATTAACACTTTGTAGTTTATTTTTAGAGGATATAACCATGGCTTTTGTTTTATTTACATTTAGTTTTATTTTATTCATATTTAAATATTTTTCTAACTTTGTAAGTTGCTTATTCATTTTCTCCGTGGCAATATTTAAATCAGTATCATAAACCGCAATCAAAGTATCATCCGCAAATAAATTGATGAAGTCACACTCCTTTATGTTTAAAATGTCGTTTATGTATAAAATAAATAATAACGGCCCCAATACACTACCTTGCGGTACGCCATGAGGGACAGCTTTTGGCAAAGACAAAACATCATCAATTTTGGTTACTTGTGTACGGTCATGCAAATAATCACTAAGCCAATTCAAAACGTTATACGTGTGAGCGTAACTTTTTACGCGGGGTCAAAGGTCATGGAAAACCGTTTTTGGCCCATAATGGCTTTAATATGCTTCTAATGACTTTTGGAGTTATTACATAAAATATAGATCGAGAAATTCTCTACATATTTGATCTTGGGTGGACATTTTTTAATCAACCCTTACCCACCTAGGGGCTGTAGACTGAAATGCGTACCCATATTTCAAACACCGCTAAAATGGTGACATTTAATGATTAAGAGATGTCCATTCGTAAATTTATTCCTTAGGTTCCATTAAACAATTTGAGAAGGACAACTTCTCAAATAATCCCCTGGGGGCTAAAATCCACCCCCATGAAACTTTTTTTTAAATCATCCCTCCTGTATAAAATATTAGCCCAATTTTTGCTGTTTTTGTTAAAAATGGGTTTAAATATAATTAATTAATAGGAAACGACACTTTTTTTAATCATGTAGCTGAAAACCGTTTCATAAAAAAATGTTTAATTTTTGGAAAGATGGGGGTGGATTTTAGCCCCCAGGGGATTATTTGAGAAGTTGTCCTTCTCAAATTGTTTAATGGAACCTAAGGAATAAATTTACGAATGGACATCTCTTAATCATTATAAATGCCACCATTTTAACGGTGTTTGAAATATGGGGTACGCACTTCAGTCTACAGCCCCTAGGTGGGTAAGGTTTGATTAAAAAATGTCCACCCAAGATCAAATATGTAGAGAATTTCTCGATCTATATTTTATGTAATAACTCCAAAAGTCATTAGAAGCATATTATAAAGCCATTATGGGCCAAAAACGGTTTTTCATGACCTTTGACCCCGCGTAAAAAGTTACGCTCACACGATATCGATGGTGACTTTTGAGACAACATTTATAACATCAAAACAAAGGTTTATCACGAAAGTCCCGCCAGCTCCAAAAAATTCCGAGGTTGACGCTTCATTTTGTATATCTTTCCTGGTTTATTCGTGCGGCGTAGAGAATTTTACAGAAGTTAATTTTATTAGTCTTTTCGCAAAAAAACCAAAAACTTTATCTTTTTTAGAATCTATAAAGGAAGCCTTTGAGTAACAGTTTTATTTCAAATTAAAAATAGAGTATCTAGCAGTTTAATTGGTAAAAGTATTGTTTAAAAAATATCCCAGTTTCTTTCTTTATTTTGACCTTAGAAAAAAACGCGAAGGAATTGATTTTTTGCTACTATAAAAAGAGAAAATATTCTTTTGCGTAATAATTCATTCTTCTGGCAGCTGGACAACTTTATTAAATAATTTTGCCTTGACAAAGACATTCCTCGTTTTAATGGGCAATTTGCTAAAAATAATAATGGTTCGCATATATTTTCTTCTGCCTTGGAAAATACAATGTTTACATTAATTTATTATTGTTTTATTTATAAATTTAACCAGATACCTACTATTTATTTTTCATTACGACTATTTAAAAATTAATTTAACGTTTTGCGTGTTGTTAAAAAAGTCCCACTATTAATATTGCTTGTCACTTCTTCTGCCGAATATTTTTCTTAAAAATCGTAGGGAATTTCGAAAAAAAATAAATATTACCAGGAAAACGTAAAAAAATGCTAATGACTGTCGTTTTTTGCAAAACTAATAAACCAATTAAAATTGTGTGTTTACCAATTACAAGCAAAGGTCTTAAATGGTCACTCCAGAAATTTTCATGGAAATCAAATTGCACATAGCTTAGAAAAACGCTAGTAAAGTCTACAAAATAACACCCTGTATAAGTGAAAGGCAATACCTAAAAAAAAACTCCAAAAACAACAAAAATTTCTGAATCTACGACTTGATATTACCTAATCTAATTTTTTGTATCTCGTGTAGGTACTACCCTATTTATTTACATTGTCAATCTATGTAAAAAAATTTACTTAATTTATACCAAATATCCTATATCTATTTAATTAAGGATATTAAATAACAAAAGCATTTGATTATTTTTTTAACTAACAAACTTTTATACGCATTTTTGTAAACGATTGCGGTCCAGTCTACATTCTGCATCAGTATTGTGAAGTGAAATTTATAGGTGTTTACTTCTATTTTTATTTTAAAGTAGGTGTAACGTAAATGAGTTTTTTATTTACATTACAAATGGACAATTCCATTCACCATTCATATTGGGTCGACAGGTTTAGGTACCTACCTATATCATAATATTTTCCAATTTTCTTGTTTTTCCGAGATATTTTCTAATTTAAAGAAAGCTGTGGTTTCTTTATTTGTTTCCGTTTATATCATAAAACTATTTAAAAATTAATTTAACGTTTTGCGTGTTGTTAAAAAAGTCCCACTATTAATATTGCTTGTCACTTCTTCTGCCGAATATTTTTCTTAAAAATCGTAGGGAATTTATAAAACATGCTGTATGTGTTTTTGGATTAGGCCTAAAAGTCTGCTTTGCGAAAATCCCATTATTCTAAAATAATAATAAATAATGGATC
This sequence comes from Cartodere bifasciata, assembly GCA_963920755.1. Taxonomy (NCBI): domain Eukaryota; kingdom Metazoa; phylum Arthropoda; class Insecta; order Coleoptera; family Latridiidae; genus Cartodere; species Cartodere bifasciata. The sequence continues at coordinate 16,226,284 of OY987196.1, read as the reverse complement.
AAAGAGCTTTATATTTAATTAAATTAAAAAGCTTTTTACCCGCATAGTTACAAACAGAAGTTAATTAACTAGATGCTATTTTAATTTTTAATTACGTTATTGTGGTTTTAAAACCGAAAGGTTTTTTAAGAAAATGTGCAAATGTGCAAATACCAAACAGTAATGAAATACCTACCTTCTTTTTATGTTTTAATGAAATGGCTTAAAAAAAGGAGTTAATTAGACCAGGAGAAAATTGGAACACGCAATATATGTAGAAACCACCATTATCATTTTAGATTTAGTATACATTCTAAATCAACAGTTTCTAAGGAACTTTGTGGAATCCACTTAAAGACAGATTGGCCAGTCGTAAACTATTTTATTGTTCCTTGAAGTTATAAGCTATACTAAAGTAATGGTAATGCAAAGAATTAAGTTAACATTTATGGAAAATCTATAAGTGGCGACATTGGAATTACGCCGCGCGTTCTAGTAGAATTTTATATTTTCATTATGATTATCATTTTGTTCGCAATGTTAGTAACTGTATCATAAAATTGTGTTATAATTCAGGAATATTCCAGTGACTTTAGTGTGGCTCTGTTTATAAAGCGAAGCTCGGAAAAAATTATTATACAATTTACATTTGGTAGCGTAAAGAAAGAATACCTATGTAATTGCACACATTTTCTACTTTAGCGAATGTAAAAATTAAAAAGTTTAATTAAATGTTGAGCAACACAACGCAACGGTGTATTTTACATTTGCACTTGTTTTTTTTTTAATTATGCCGTCATATCGAAATCATTATAATCCAACCAACTCTAAAAAAAGTGTGCGTTATTTTTTTAAACTGTCAAACAAAACATAGGACAATTAAAAAACGTAGCACCCCATGACATTAAGAAAAAACATGCTGCTAAAAGAGAGTGGGGCAAGATAAATTTCGAGGTGGACAAATTTTATAAAGACTCAGATTTGCGGAGGTTGCTCGACTCAAGAAGTTCCAGGTTTTGATTAGTCGAGGAAGATTTGGAGTACTGTTAATTGTCTTGTAATGATATATGTTATACAGGGTGTTATTTTGTAGACTTTACTAGCGTTTTGCTCAGCTATGTGCAATTCAATTCCCATGAAAATTTCTGGAATGACCATTTAGGAACTGTGCTTGCCACTGATAAATACATTATTTTAATTGCTCTAATGGTTTTGCAGAAAATGACACTTATCGATTTTTATGTTAATAATTATTTTTTTTCGGAAAATCTCGATTATTTTACGTACAAATCATTTTTTACATTTTTAATAAAGCTTACCATTGCTTCATAATCGATTTAAATAATTTAATAAGGTTTTCTAACATAGTCGGCTGATTTAGTCTTTTTTTATAAATTATCTTAGGTAAGTGGGCTACAGATTTAAAACTTTTCTGTGTTCTTTTTGTATTGACAAATATGACAATCGTGATTTATTGTTAATAACGTCAAAAAAGTTAATGTCATAAGAGCAAAACAAATTCAACGCCTGCCTAAATAAAAAAAGAACCATTTTAGCCAGGTATTTTAAGAAACTTTATGAATTTATTTTACAACAACGGAGATTCTTAATTAATATGCAAAAACTGATTTAAATGTAAAATAATCCAGATTTTTCGAAAAAAAATAAATATTACCAGGAAAACGTAAAAAAATGCTAATGACTGTCGTTTTTTGCAAAACTAATAAACCAATTAAAATTGTGTGTTTACCAATTACAAGCAAAGGTCTTAAATGGTCACTCCAGAAATTTTCATGGAAATCAAATTGCACATAGCTTAGAAAAACGCTAGTAAAGTCTACAAAATAACACCCTGTATAAGTGAAAGGCAATACCTAAAAAAAAACTCCAAAAACAACAAAAATTTCTGAATTTACGACTTGATATTACCTAATCTAATTTTTTGTATCTCGTGTAGGTACTACCCTATTTATTTACATTGTCAATCTGTGTAAAAAAATTTACTTAATTTATACCAAATATCCTATATCTATTTAATTAAGGATATTAAATAACAAAAGCATTTGATTATTTTTTTAACCAACAAACTTTTATACGCATTTTTGTAAACGCCTGCGGTCCAGTCTACATTCTGCATCAGTATTGTGAAGTGAAATTTATAGGTGTTTACTTCTATTTTTATTTTAAAGTAGGTGTAATGTAAATGAGTTTTTTATTTACATTACAAATGGACCATTCACCATTCATATTGGGTCGACAGGTTTAGGTACCTACCTATATCATAATATTTTCTTGTTTTTCCGAGATATTTTCTAATTTAAAGAAAGCTGTGGTTTCTTTATTTGTTTCCGTTTATATCATAATATAACCATATTTATGATAAACAAGGCAATTTATTTTTACATTTTATATTTACAATGAGATTTAGGCTAACGTTCAACTAAGGGAGATTCAACTTTAGCATACAATCGAATAACTAAAGTTAAAATAAATATCGTTCGGGTAGATTTAGTAAATATAGGAAAGAACTAATAAATAATGGTCCGGCGCATCCGCCATTTTTTAAATGTGAATAATTTTATTCGTTTAAAAAAATCTTTTGCGTCTATAATAAGATAACTTGTTGCAATGCTTAATTAAATTTTTGTGTTTCGTTAGAATTATTGTTCCCCACTGTAGAAAAATGATTATAACCATAAATAATTAAATATGCGCAAACATAAAAGTTAAATTATAAAAGTTTATACAATAATTAATAATTTCCTAAATTAACAAAAAATAGTTGGAAACTATGTAAAGCTTATTCTTAACAATAATTTCAAAAATGAAGCTTTGTTTAAGTATTGCCCTTGAGAATAATAAAATTAACTCGGATAAAAGCAAACAGTAGCGTTTTAAACAAACAATCTACCATAACTTAATTTAAAAGTTCACGTTCAAGTTGTATTTTAGTTTTAATTTTTTGATTTTGTTTATGTAGTTTTATTAGTGTTTGGATAATTAGATATTAAATACCAAGCGAGTTAAATATACGGTGGATCGCTTCCTCGATGAAATATGCGTGTTTGTACATCCATGTTTTAATTATCCGAATAAATTGCTTGTCTAGCTTGAGATGCATTTACTTCATAAAGTAACAATGTTTGTTTTTAAATAATTATCATGTATGATTGTTATGCCATAAATCATCTGGTGAAATATTACGAGAAAAACATTTATACCTTCGCAAACAATTATTCTTATTCCGTCTTTGGTATACACATGATCCCAACATTAGGCTCATAAAAAAAATTTAATTAAAAAGAGATTGTACTCACTATCTTGCGAAAAACTAGACAAAAAACAGTGAAAAAGTAGTCACAGAAAAAGTGCTAGTTCGTGCAACAAAGTGTGTACAGTAAGTCCCTTTCTAATTTATAATTTTAAAGTCAAAAGTTTAAGGTGATAAGAAAGTTTCTTATTGAAACCATCTACTAGCAACAATAAATAAGATTACAAAATTTTTAGAAACACAAAAGTTACGACAATTTTTAATGCCCTCTACCGGTGGTAACCCCATTTTGAGAGTGGCTACAGCCAAAAAAAGTTTAAAAATTAAAAGGGTCGTTTTTATTGCCGTTAATTTTTATCATCATTTCTAGTGTGCTAAACAAAAAAAACTGTTTCTAAACGGTGCCCTTGGCCATCATTTCGAGTCTTGTCTAGTTTTTTGACCTCTATCCACCTTTTTATAAGAATAAAGAATATGCACTCTTTTCGAAGACACCCTATATAATAGAATATTTGGCATTGTTTTACATTATTTTAGTTGTTTATGGTTTACAGAAGAAACAGGCTTTTAAAGCAGAATTTAAATTAATAAAGCAGCTTCCTTTTAATTATTTAGTTTGGCATACTTATTTTATTTGTGTTTTGCTTTAATTAGGCTACGTTTATAAATTAAATGCAATAAATATATAAGGTCTGTTTATTTAAGGTACCAAAGAGTAAAATTTCTTTTATTTTCCTACAGTGCTAATGCAAAAACAATTAAACCATATATTAAAATGGCAAACAAACACTGCCAAGAGATAACAGAAAAATTTAAACAATACTGTGCTAAATAGAGTAAATTAAAAGTAATCTTTCTCATTCTGTTCTAGCTAGTGCTCCTAAAATCTAAACAAAACTCCGACGGTCGAATGTGAGCAGTGCCAAAAAGTATGCTAAATGATAGGGGATTTTGATTTGTTGGGTGGGAGCACCATGGATCCAGTGGATATGGACGTGCATTTTCCGCAAGGTCAACCCGAAGGAGAGCTTTCGGTCGAATCCAGCGAAGTTTTCGCCCTCGTGGACGAACTTCAGTGCATCCTGTCCTACAGGAACGAAACCTCGAGACTTGGAGCATTAGCTCAACAGTTCTGCGATGTTACTACTGACACTGTGTTTTGTTGGCCGCCCACTTCAATAAATCAAACTGTATTTGTTAAGTGCTTCGCTGAACTTGACGGGGTGCTGTATGACGACACGAGTAAGTTAATATTTTTATTTATTTTTGCACATCGCATGATGTGATCAAGTTGTTAACCTAGTTAATTTCATGGTAAAGCAAAAAGGAAGTATGTACTTTGTAGTTTGTACTGAGAGTTGAGAAATTTAATTTTACGCAGATGAGATAAAAAGCACAAAGAAGGCTTTTAAAATAAATGTCGTCTTTTTCCAGACTCCTTTAGCGTTTTCTATTAATGCAGGCACTTACTTATTTACTTTGAATTATCAAAGGATTTTTCTTAAAAACGGTAAACAGAACTTCTAAGTAGACATGATAATTTTCCACATGCACGTGTGTAGGTAAATTGTTCAAGTTTAAATTAAGAGCATTTAAGTCGTAAATATTCCAATATTATTTATTTAAATAGTCTGGATTAAAATTAAACTTTGTCAAATAAAACAAAAATTATACTTACACACTTTAAAAAAGATTAAAGACAGCAAAATTATTTTAAAGAATTATTTATGGAACATCTTTAAAATAATGAGTATTCTCATTAATCGACTTATAATGAGGTGCTTTAAATGCTTCAATAAATTCTAAAAAGCAAAATTAATAACGCCTTGATATTTTTCTCAAAATTTGAACGCTTTAATTTAGTTATCTTAAAATTTTTAGTATACGGTCAATCTTTGGAACACAAACTTCAATTTTAAATGAATTTTTCTTTATATTTAGTTTCGAATACAAATAAAGCTACTATTCTGTGAATTAAAGCAACTTTAACTTATTTGTGTACGCCTACATTAAAATTATAGCCATTAAAACTTGGAAATAAATGCTTTTATTTCGTAATTTTATAATAACTTTAATAAAAACAGTAGCTTCAGACAATAAAAAAACCTCAAGAGATTCTGCGTTTTATTGCTCCCTGATTCCATTTTATTTCTTGCTAAGATCTCAATTTTTTACTCGAATCTATTTTATTGCCCCAGCTATGAGCTAAGAGTATCTTGTGACAAGGCATTTTTTAATAAAAATGAGAGCTTTTAGATTTATTATAAAGCTCGTAAATTAGCAACTATATTTTATACGGTTTTTGAACCAAACATTCCAGACTAAACACATTCATAATACCCTGAATTATGAATTTCACTTTCGCTAGATTTTATTTTGGCCCATTTCTGACGGTTATCTAACATTTATCATTTTAAGAAGACTCGGTGTAGGCGAAAAGAATTATTGCTTTTTGCCCACCGAATGTAAACAAAGCAAAGTTGCCTTAGGGACATTCAAGATGCTAGTTTCAGATTTACGAAACGTTTTTTTTACTGTCAAGACTCATGAGTATATTATTAGTTTTCTTATACCTACTGTTGGTAAAGTATTTTCCAAATCTGACGCCAAAACTAAAGGTAGATTTAGCGTCGTCAAGTTGTCCAAAACTAGGATTTTTTTCATTTTTACCTGTGATTGTTGGCTATTAATTTTTAAGGTTATAAAAGATTGTCAAAAATGACAAATATACAGGAGTTTTAAAATATTTATTTTAAATTTAAAAAAAATATAATAAATAAATTGAAAAAACAAAGCCCCAAACACTTAATCTATCAATAATTTTGGCGTGGAGCACAAAAACCAACATTTTTTCGAGATTTTAAAGGTTTTTATTTTTTTGATTGATGACAAATCAAATTTTGCTAATTTGAAATGTTTTGTAATTCCGATGCATCAATATCTTGTTAATGTCTATTCCATTAAATTCTGGATAACGTGTTCGTAGGTCGCCCCCTTGTGAGCTCAAGTTCCTCTTTGGCAAATTTCAAAACTGCGCGAGTGCGCCCAAATCAAAATTAATGCTCTATCAGTGACAATCTTAAATTTTTCTTTAAAGACTTTCCTTGAACCAGCCTCTTCAATAACCGCTATTCTATTCTTCTTGCAAAATTGGTAGAAATAAAGTTTTTGCAGCAATGTTTTTCTTTCGATTTTAAATAGCACCACAATTGCTTCGTTTGGGGTATCACTTTTCCTAAATTTTTATAACTACATGTTTTAATTTATTTATCTTTCATTTAGAAATATTTTGACATTGTTATGTAAATAAAAAAATTGAAACCAAATTGTTTACGACCACTTAATTTTTTTTAGCAAAATATTTTATTTTAAAATGACATTATTTTGGGCGACATTTTTTCTGACTTTCAGGTTGTGCTCTTTGAAACTTTGGGGTTTTTTTGACAACTTTGCAACAAAAAATTACTAATTTAGTTTAGGCGTCAGATTTGGAAAATACTTTATATATTTAAAATCGAGGCTTATTATAGTAATTATTAAAATTTATAGAGAGCAAAATACTATTGCAAAAGGTTGTTTAGTTGGCTTTTCACCATTTAAATATAAAAACTCGCATAGACAACATGACATTCTTTCTAAAAAAATAATGAGAGTCTAGAAGTCTACCATTTCAAACTGTGTATTTTCCACTTCATTTGAGGAGTAAGTAGTGCAGAATATATGACTTTAATTTAAATATATAGATTCCCTTGGACATCTTCAAGGTCAAGAGACAACAAAATAAAATGAATATATCAGATCGAAGACACTAATAAACTCCAAAAAAACTTTTTCTTATAGCTTCTTTACTTCTTAGCTTTCACGTTTCAAAAGTTCGGTCCTTTATCTAAAAGTGACAACTTTTTATTACACTATAAAAATGTTTTCAGAGGGTCCATGTCATCTGTTCCTTGTTCGTTTATATCAAAACGAAACCCCAAAATAATCATATTATCATATCATCTTACCCACCATTTATTTATCCACGTCTGGCCAGCATTCTACAGTTACTTCCAAGTTTCAAGAAAACCTTTTAGTTTTAGAAATTTGATCGAAGTAGGATGCACTTCAATCTATATCAGTTTCTTTCCTTACTTACAACTCACGTCGTTTATAATACAAGTTTGAAATTTGCCATTTTTTATCTTAACGTTTCAGGCACTAGCATTTTTTGCAGTTGAATGAGCCTTCATCGTAAATTATTCAGGTTACTCAAATAAGCTTTTTACTGAATTGGGCCAGGTGTCATCAGATAATTTATATTTAGAACGTGAATGAATTTATAGTACGATCGGTTTTTATTCTCTTTGCAGGCAAGTTTGAAATACTTTTCCGTATATTAAGTTTGGTTTGACCTCCAACCTTTAATAAAATCTAACAAATCGTTGAAATGTTGCCTTATGGGTAAATCCATGAAAAATCAACAAACCCATGCCGCTCGACCATTTCAGATTTTTATTATATTTTGGAAATTAAATAAGTAATGTCTCAAAAAAAATATATACACTTTTTTTTCCAAAAGCTCCACAGCTTGAGGCAATTTACGTTGACATCTTAAATAACTTTTATCTCTTGTGATTACAATCCGTAAGAAAATTTTAAAGTTTGGGTTCTATTACATTTTCTGCAATCACCCAATTAATGACATGTTAACAAATTGCCTAAAATAAAATTTGTTTGTATTTTTTGTATCAATTAGTCCAATTAAAAAAATTAGCAAATTTTTCCAATTTTGACATAAAAATATTTACTGAACCAGAGAATTTAGAAAGGCACTATTACCAAATTTTAAATCTTTAAGGCTTACTAATTAATTGGTTAAATGTTGTTTTTCCTTTTGTTTATGCTTCTGGAAGATTCAATATTTTTATTTAAGAACATGATGGGTCCACAATTACATTTTTATTAAGTAGAACATTAATTGTTTGTGTTATGACTATTTTACATAATTTTAAAATCCGACCAAACTCAAATTTTATAAGGACCTCCATAAAAAACTTGAATGATTAAAAAAAAAATATGAATTTTTTTTTCATCTGTACACTGTAGAATTCAATGTGCAAAATATGGAGAAAAAGCAGAAACACCGAGCGACAAAATAAATTAATATTTGTTGATATCTGGCGGAATGACCCTTATGGCTCTTATAATGCTAATTTGTATCAATTCATATATAATTACAATAAACAAGAAACTAACTGAACTTACAAACTAATTGTAGACTTTAGTGCATGCAGTAATATAGGTACTAAATTGGCGCCTCAGGTGTTTGTGCAGATATTAATAATCCAATAAGCGAGAATAAACAAACATGTTTCTCTGTACTGGTAATGAGAGATAGACCCAATGATCTAATAAATTACCCCACGAGTATCTCAAATGTTAAATATTGTGCTCTTTTGATCGATTTACGTAGTTAGCACAATGTTGGTAAATTAATTATTGAAACGGTGTAGGAGTAATTCTTCGCAATTTACTCAAAATAATTTGAAATCAACAGACCAGGAGTCAAACCCGTTAAACTTTATAAATTTATTTTAAAACAACGGAGAATTAAAACCTGATTTAAATTTAAAGTTTTTTTTCGAAAAAAAAAAAAATATTGCCAGAAAAATGTAAGAAAGAGCTAAAAAGATTTGTTTCTACAAAACTTATAAACCAATTAAAATTCTTTATATACCAGTCGCAAGCAATGATCACTCCAGATTGCAGCGTTCTCTGTAGGACCAAATTAACTCATTTTCAAAGTGCCATAATCGCTAATATTGGTGATATTTTTTTTAAATGATTGTATTCTTATTAAAAGAATGTTATAGGGTGTCTCATTTAAAAATACAAAATTAGTGTCATTTCCGCTTAGATCGGAAGTCATACCATTTTGTAAATGCATATTAAAGAAGGCTAAAAGTCTTCTTCGATAACTGCTAAAATTTCAGTTCTGTAGAATGTATACACAGAAAGTTATGAGCTCGTGCGATTTTTGCGGGACACACGGTAGTACACTGAGTTTGCCACATATTCTTTGGACCTAAATAGGAAAAAAAGTTGTGTATGTGTTAATGTAAACATGTCCAATTTTGACGGAATATGTGGTTTAATCAGTGTACTATACCAATGGGACACCCTGTATTTATTTTTTATTAACAAAAATAATTTTCTATGATTGCTATGATGTTAACAGACAAGTATTTGTGTAGTTTGTAAACTCATATAAATAGGTATTTTTATAATCCTGATTCCTGAGAAATGAGCAACCGCAATGCAGGAGCTTGTGTTACTACATACTTGATTTATTGTAGTTATCTAATGATAAGCTGCTATTTTTATAGACCTAGAATTTCACTCAGTTTAGTCATGTTTTCCATTTATGCTAAATTGCACTTTTGGATTTGGTAAATCCAAAAAGATTAAGGCCAAACTAATTTAAAATGAGAAAAGTAAATTTTGTCACTTTTGACATTGATGATAGTATAGGTACCCACTAAGCTGGAGCTGAATTATTTTTCATGTTATTTTGCACTACTAAAAAAAGTATACGTTAAGACTCAGTTCAACATAATAAACGAACAAACCGTTTTAAAAACTTTTTTAAATTAAAATTAATCGCCCGAGTTGTATTTGGAACGTAATTTCCATTACGTCCATTTTACATATTAAACCAAAGAGTTGTAAAATGCAGCCGTATCACAGTAGATACAATCTAGGATTTAGGTTGCATAAATTATTATTAAATTTGGCGTAAACTGCTGCTCTAATTGATATAATGTTTTGCTAAAATTTGCAACAAATTTTCAAAGTTTTATACTGGTTATTACTTATTAGTTACTATAACTTATCCTAGATTCTAAAATTAATGCTGAACTTTAAAAAAACTCACAATTTGTGCTTTAAAAAATATAATTATAATATAAACTTATTATTAGAAATTTTCAGCTTTCATTGTAATTTCTATGCTATGTCAAAAATTGTTATTTTTTGGGTTTGACGATTTATCGGTTTCACTATTTCAACATTATCTAAATGGACGATATCAAAGAGTAAGGTTAAACGGTGTTGAATCCTGTGACACATTAGTTACATCTGGTGTGCCACAGGGCTCAATACTAGGCCCTCTGCTTTTTATTATCTACACATCTGATATGTTTACAAACATTAATTCAAGTGTGCAATGTTACGCGGATGATACTGTGCTATTACACATCTTTAAGTCTGATAAACATAATGAAGCGGCGATTTTAGTCAATGCTGATCTTGACAATATTTTATGTGAGTCACTTAATCATGATCTTAAACTTAACACAAATAAAACAAAGGTTATGTTATTCTGTAGCAACAAAAACCGAGAATTTCTAAAATCTGTCATAAAAATAAAAATAAATAATGTTGAAATAAATTATTTAGAGTGCGCCAAAATCCTAGGTTTGAATCTAGACGTCAGACTTAGGTTTGATGATCACATTAAAAGCTTGGTAAAAACATCCTACTTTAAATTAAAGATTTTATTTTCGCAAAAAGGTATGCTCAGCCGTAAACTAAAGAGTCTACTTGCTGATTCTTTAGTGCTATCAATTTTTAACTATGGTAATTTAGTTTATTATCCTTGTCTCAAATAGTCGTCACTTAGATGCCCGGACCATGTCCCTAGGACTCTCCCGGGCTTGCAAAAGTTGCCGCCACCAATACCGAACAACGTATTGTAATTTTCTTGTAACTTTAAGAAGAATCATACGAATTTATATATAAAGTCTGATTTTTTTAAAAATGTGTGTGACTTCGGCATAATTTCCCAGTTTTCTTCTTGTTGCGATGGGAAAAAAAAAGCGTAGATTAAGTATATCCAACAACTCTTGTTAAATAGAATAGGATACACATCATCAATGCGTTTTCCCATGCCATAACAAGAAGAAAACTAAGAAATCGTGCCAAGGTCACACACATTTTTAAAAAAATCACACTTTTATATCCTTGTCTTGATCAGGTTACTAGGCGGCGTCTACAAAAAATCCAAAATACTTGCTGTAGATTTGTATACAACATAAAAAAATTTGACAGAGTGCCGATTTCGCCTAAAATCCGTGAACTCCAATGGTTAAAACTTGATGCAAGACATAAATTACACTATGCGACCTTTATTCATAAATTACTATTGAACTCCACACCCCAATATTTAAGAGAAAAAATTATATTTAGATCTAATATAAATCCAAGACTGACTAGATATCCACACCTCCTTTCTTTGCCTAAATTTAAAAAGGCAATATTTAAAAGATCTTATAGTTATGTGGCTGTTAAAACTTATAATGACATAGACAAAGATATAAAATTAAAACCATTATCTTCATTCAAAAAAATATTAAGGTCCCAATTACTATTATTATAGATATAAATATATGATAAATAAATAAATTTTGGTATAAATAAATTAATTTAAAATGAAATAAATAAAAAAAAAAAAATAAAAAATTTTTTTTGGTATGGTATTATACAAGAATAGAATGTTTGTATTTTTTTATTTTTATCTTTTTTCCTTTTTCTATTCACTTTGTTTTCTTTTTAATTTTCAATTTCTTGCTTATTTTTCAAATAGTTATAACTAGTGTATTACTGTTATTAATGCTCTTTTTTTTTGTTTTGTTTTGTTTCTTCCCTTTTTTTGTATATCAATAAGTTTATAATTTTGTTCTTTTTTTCACTTATTTCGTAGGTTAAGTGTCAGAATAGCAATGCTAAACTTCGCCTATGTAATGAGTTTTTTATTTGAATAAAGACGATTTGATTGATTGATTGATTGATTGATTGAATTCTCGTAATCGAAACTAATAAATTTCGGTTCCCGATCTTCATCAATTATGATGACATTGGCAAAGGAAATTTGCCAGGAGAAATTTAGTTAATTATAGCAATATGCCATGACCTTACTTACTAATACCCTGATTGGATTTGGATTATCCTAAATTACCATGAAATAACATTGTAGAGGCATCCTTACTAGAGGTAGCTACCTCAAGAATTAATTTAGCATGTTTAATTTTAACTAAAGTAGTACTTAGTACTAGTTCCTTCCTATGGTTTTGTTTTAAATAAAATAAACTACATAATAATAAAACTTTACCTAAATAAAGCACAAAATTTGTTTTGAACCAAGTTTCTGAAGTTTCTTGTATCTAGGCACTTTAGGAACTCTAAGACGTTATATTTATTAATCTAGGACCTTAATATATGACATATTACTGAAAAATGATACTGTCAACAACTGTCAACGGTTCCCCAATTTAAAAAATGGTTGGTTGGTTCCACACTGTTAAAGAATATGTCCGGGACAAACGAGTGTACACGTACTCGTATAAAAGTACACTAAGATACATTTTAGTACTGTTATGTTTCGGAACAGGGCACGGTAACGTAATGTATCATCCCTTACTATACATGAAAAGAAAAGGGGGAATCGTCTACCTTGTCCCTACATTTATATACCAAGTGGTTCTTACAACACCCTTGTTGTTCATGGAAATTGGAATGTCACAGTTTTCTAGCAGGGGGTTTTATTGTTTGTTTGACATGTCGCCTATATGGAGAGGGGTGAGCTTAAAAAAGTGCTTTCAAAATTGATAATAATTCCAGTTTTGATTTTTGTTGCCAGATAGTCTACGGACAAGTGCTTTTGGCGGGTTTTAACATATTTAATCATTTTTTAATTTCGGCATATTTTCTGCGTTATGCTATGTTAAGTCTAACAAGAAATAACATGTGGATTAAATGCCCACCAGACTTGAACTCCACCACTGATATTATGTGTTACATTCCTGGGCATAATTTTAGCTACGTACACGTAAGAGTCCAAGAACACACTAGCGTAAGTTCCACTATTTAAACTGGTTAACGAAAATTCCTGTTAAGGAGACAAAGCGAACAACAACCGGTTGGAATAATGGAGCTTGCCCTAAAATTATAATAACTTTTGTTCCAAATTGTATGTATAAAAACTACAACTACAATGGACATCCCAGCACAAAACAACATTGGTTACCTCTTTTTTAGAAATGTCTGAAGCAGTTCGGCCAAGCTCGTTGTGAAAGCATGACTTGGCTTCCAAACTCATTTTATTATTTTTACTTGACTTTGTACAACGTCGACTCTGGTAAGTAAATTTTGTTTTTTTAACAGCATTGGTTTCAAAATACATTTTGGATTTAACCTGAAGATTCGGATTTATATCTCGTTACACATTTTTTAGTGAAATGGGTCATGAGAACAAATGTTTTATTTTGGTTGATTATGATACTCCCAATGCTTTACATTACCATACGAAGAAGTGTTTTGTCTCTAGAATTCTTTGCACCATTTTTTGTTGTCGTACCCTTTATCCTTCACCTGGCCCTTTTGGTTATGACGTTTACTTTACCTGGTTCTTACAGTGGAATAAAGTATCTGACCGACATTAACTTTAACGAACTCCAGTCGACGAGATTATGGCAACATTCGTTTGAGGTTATCATTCGGAGTTTACATATTGGAACAGGTGAGAACCTCAAAAAATAATCATTTAAGACTATCTTAGCTATGTTACCAATGTTTCCGAAAGAGTTATTCAGAAATGAAAAAAAAGGCTGTCGTTCTTGATTCAAACTCCATGAATCGTCAAGAAAGATGCCACATTTTGATTTATTCTGACCCCGCAATCAATAGCCAAACCTCCGAAACATGTTTGAATTACTTTTACAAACACAACATAAACAATATTTTTTGCCATAGGAGGATTTTCCATGTTGGGTTCAAAAGCATCCTTCAGAAACCCTTTAAATCTGGTTACCTATTCTGTGACTTTTTTTGACTTTGCCTCAACAGTTATATACGTCTTTATTTGCGGAAACTTGGGCGGCGTGATAGAATATAATACCGGCACGAGCATTACTGTTTGGAAACCCAACTATCAAATAACTTTAGAGATGTGTGTCTTACCTCTGGCATTACATATGGCATTTAAAGAACCTACGTTTTGGATATTTGTACTTTTCTATGCTAATTTCCTGTGTTGTTTCCGCAACTTAATGACGAGTGCAGATGTACTTTTGAATTTTTTTTATGAGAGGTAATGGTCTTATTGTAGATTGGTTTTACTGCGTTAAAGTCATGCTTTTTCTTTCTAATTTAAATGTAAAAAGACAAAGATAGCTTGATTCTCACGCACGAAACAGCAATCTTTAATCGGAGCTTGAGTACCATTGCTGTGGCGCTCCACAAGGCTTTCATTAGGACACAATTTTAAATGCTATGTTGTAGGTTCCCAAGTCTAGGCACATTTACAAACGTAATGGCCCTTGGACTGTGTCTTATTCTGTCACTCATGAGTGTCTGGCTTTCAACCGATGCTGGACAAACGTTTGTGACGTTTACCATAATTAAGCAGATACAAGGTTCCTTTATGCTCCTCTCCTTCTACCAAACATTAGCCATTGCTGTGTTTTACGGTATCACCACATTTAAAGATGATGTTTACTTTATGTTGGGATTTCCACCGGCTCCATATTTTACCCTCCTGTGGTGTCTATCTCCTTGCATCGTGGCAATTAATGTGTTCTATGGACAGTATTATATGTTAACACGTTTTATTAAGAATCCGAAAGTTACTATATGCTGCATGGTGTTTTCCGCTGTTTTTCCCCTGTTGTATTTTATAATATATGCTATTCATCAAAAAAGAATGGGTTGGTGAGTCACGTTCCACCATGGTCAGTCTCAGAACTAACAACTGGTTCCAGGTCATGGTCTCGAGTGCTTAGTCCCGACTTAAGCTGGGGACCACAGGACGATGTCCTTCGCAAAAGCCGAGATATGTTTTCCTCTTCTCAAATGACAGAGGAGTACATGTACCGGCAGCAACGCCTTAAACACGCGCTGAAGCACTCCCAGCCCAGACGGGGTACCAGCATTTCCAATAGCACTACCCCTGGTGGTTTAATGGGGCTTGAGGAACTGGCAAAATGGTCTTCGGTGTTGGTGATTGAATCGGAAAAGCAGCGCGATAAACAACAAAAGGAAGAAAATAAAAGAAATAAGAAAATGCTTCATCAAAAACACCATTCAAGATCGCAAAAAAATCCTTTACAGCAAGCGAATAAATTGTCAGGGTCAAAACCTGTCCAACCAAGAAGTACTTCAAATGAAGGAAGATTTTTTTAAGTCTTAAAATAAAACTTTTTTTAATTTTAACATATATTGATGCTTTATGCTCTATTGAGTCTTTAAATGTATACATAGGTACAATACTATGTTTAATATTATTTATTTTGTGAGTTTGTTCGGCCAGATTTACTTTTATTAAAGTATTTTCTTCACTTACCATATTGCAATCTACTCTCTTATAAATTCAATTTAAAATTCTTATCTATGGTGGTAATAAAAATCAATTAATTAAGATGTTCTTTACAAACCTTAAAAATATTCTTGGCAAAATAAATGATAGCATACTAACTTACCTACCCATACTAGTTTCATATTAATAAATACTTTCATCACGTGTTGAAAATAAATCATATTTTATTTTAAAACAATATTTTCCCATTAAATTCAAATAAACGTTATTAGCGAGTCAAGTTCATTAAATCTGGTTGAGATTTACCGCAGTTAGGTACCTAATACATATTTACTTTACCTAGATAAACAAAAATATTTATAAATTTATTACTTATTAACTCATATTTTAGTTGCTCAGTCGACGATCTCTAATTATAACTTAGCTATTCATGCGTTCACACATTACCGGATAAATTTGCAAATTTGTGCTTTTAATAAAAGTTAAATCCAGTTTAAATTTGACAGGGCTATAAATTTTATTGACCAACCATTTTGGATATACAAATTACTATTGCATTGCTTTTAAATTCTATTGCATTGCAATTTAAACTTTCAAAGAAACAGTCTTTAATTTTACATGAATAAATAATTTAAATACACACAAATTAAATAATTTTAATAGTAAACTAATTAAATTAATATTTTGGTTTGAAGCATACGTGGTGTTTTTGAAAATAAAGTTAATTCATTTAAAAGATAATAAACCTCAAAAAAATGATCACTCTTCCTAAAAATAAGGGTTTGTCTGTATTTGAATTAAAGGTCAAGTACGTAATAATTAATCAAAGTATAGGTACCTAAAGTTGTTAAATTGTTTGGTCACACAATTATAGACACTGACAAATGAGTTCTAATGGATATTATGAATATTAAATAGATTTATAATTTTAATAGGTGTTTTTTATTCAATTTCCCATAATACGTTTTGTTCATTTTCAGCTTGGATTTAATAATCCACAAGAATAAAAAAATAAAAATTGGCAAATGTTCTTTTATGCTTCCTGTTTTTATTATTTCTGAAGAAGATGAGGTAACTAATATGATAATTTATCTGATATTTCGCTGTAACGAAAAAAACAATGACTACTTTTGGCCGGTTGCCATTTTTAGATGAGCCTGAATTCACAATAATGTATAATAAATAAAACAATAAAAGTGATTAATTCTGGTTAATCTGCAATATAAATTTATAAAAACAAATTGTGGAAAATAACATGGTTTATAATGCCTTTTTTCTTTACATAAATATTTTGTGTTAAGGCACCAATAAGTATGCCTTAGTTTTACAGTAATCAAGACATTCTGGAAGGTCTTTTATATCTATATAATTTATTGTTTTCTACGTCTTATTATTGTCTTCCTTTTTTTTCAGAAAATGCTTCGAGGCAGTGTCTTTGGAATGGTACCTGGTCAAAGTCAGATTATTCGCAGTGTAAAGAAATATTGGATGAAATTGTTCCAAATGAACTGGAAGGAACTGTTATTGATACTAGTCATGTATATCTTATTGGATATACGATAAGTCTAATCACATTGGCTGTTGCTGTCGGAATATTTACTTGCTTCAAGTAAGTTGTTTTGCATACTTATCGTTTTTAGGATCATAAAATATGGACTTCTCTATTTTGTCTATTTTCTTGCTATCTTCTTGAGTTTTAGTTTTATTGAATAAAATTTGAATAATTTCTGCCTCATATATCTTGCAACTGTCAAAGAAATGATACATTTCATGACTGCTTAGAGTTCCTAAAGTTTTTTAAAAACTAATTTTTCTAGGAGAAGCATAATTTTTTAGAGGAATTATTTTAATGTAATATAAACGTATTTTTAAGGTCATAAAATTTTTGAAAACCTCCCATATATTTTTAAAATAAATAAAACTGATCTTTAACTCTATGTGGAAGTATGCAGAATTTGGGTTATGTAAATGATCTTTCAAATTACAAAGTAATGAAAACATAACAATGTACTTGGTTTTAATTTAGTCTGTTTTAAATGGAAACAAAATAAAGCCTGTGGCGTCATTAAATTGTGCGTACCTTCCTTAAACGTTAATGGTCTTCCACTGCAAATGTGTTCCTAGTTAATGGGTAAAACACTTTAAAGTCCTTCAAAACCCAACCAAAGCTGATGGTAATTCGTTGGTAATCACTCTACCGTTTGGAACATTTGAAAGATACAACTCGGTTAAATTATTTGAAAATAATTTATACAGAAGTTTTTTGGAGAGAACTTCATGCACTTGTATTTTATGAAGAAAAGTTTTTAAATGTTATTTAGTATTTTGTTTTAGGCTAATTTCAAAGCAATTTAAATTTTGTCTATTCCTCACACATCCTTAGGGAATCTTATGCTCCATTTTCTAGCTAGCAGATGCTCATATAAATATTAATGTCAAGATTGAAACAAGACTTGATTAAGTAATTTTAATTGGTAATTAGAATACTGTATAACAGTTTGAAAGTAAAGGGGCGAGAATATTATACACTTCGACTCGAAATTTCATAATAAATAAGCGCACAGTGTCACTGATGTGCATACCAAAAGCAGCCCTATTTTAAACTGTTCGCAGATAGAAACACACCTGCGAAAAGAAAAGCCTGATTTGAACTTTACGTAACTTAACGTATCGCGAATTAAAAAAAATGAATTAAGTGTGATTTAGAGTTAAATTAAATTAACTCAACGCCACTCAAAGCTACTTTACTCCACTTAACTTGACTTAAGGCATTTATAGTATAAATTTACACGTTAGTTTACAACAAGCTAATTTAGTAAACGCCATCTATCGGTAAATGTTAGAATCGTCTTATTTACAGAAATTCATCTGAAATTCTTCGATTATCTTTGTAATTTTAAAAATTTGGTCTAGTAGCCGATATATGGCTCTAGTGAAAGGCTTACTTTACATTGAATTAGCTGAAATTAACCAAAATTAAGAAATATAACCTTAAGTAAACGTCAAGTTAAGTTAATTGGATGTGTAAATGCGATTTCATTTTTCGTATAATTTATTTCAGTCGCGATACGTTAATTATAAGTGAAGTTACGCTAAGTCATCTCTAAATCATGCTTTACAAGGAAGTTGAAATATCTAATTAAAGCGTTAAAACTTGTTTCTGTTAATTTGACTAATTTCTTGTTATGTTAAGATATATATATATTCGTATGATTCTTCTTAAAGTTACAAGAAAATTACAATACGTTGTTCGGTATTGGTGACGGCAACTTCTGCAAGCCCGGGAGAGTCCTAGGGACATGGTCCGGGCATCTAAGTGACGACTATTTGGACTGCAATATATTCCATTCCAGTCCATGATGAGCCAAACGTTGGCTATGTTAAGATGCTCAGGCCTAAGGCATTCAGAGTGCGCTAGAGTGGACTTCTCGAACAAGACTCCTCATTTCACATTGGTATACGCCATAGAGAAGAAACTCATGCGCTTTAGATTTAATTTAGATTAATGAATCTCTAAATGAACTAATTTGGTTACGTTAAGTGCGTGATAATTTAAGTGACGTTAAGCTAATTCAAGTATCTCAAAACGAACCTTAAAACCTGATTTAGTTAATTTATTATCTTGCTTTTCTTTAAAAAAACCTAATAAGTGATTATGTTGACGAAGACTTTTCTTTCTATTTTATGAGTCGTAGGGTTTAGCATTATGTTTTTTCAAGTTAGTAAAAAAACACTTTGTTAAATGTGTCTCAAAATGAAGTGTAAAAGTTTTACGGGAATGAATTACGGTTTACGAGCTTGTCAATCTTGTTAAAAGCTTAACCACGTTTTGACAAATTTTATGGGATCTGTGAAAGGTAGAAATTTACGACTTAAGATCTTTGTTTTGGCCAGTTTTTTTCATCGGTAGGTTATGTCTACCAAATCAAATAAAAAAAATATTTAGGGCAATTATTAAAAGCAGCCCTGTTTTTATGGATTAAGAAACTAATTTTTTGAAACTTAAGAATCCTGTTTATATTATGCTCTTATTTTAATCAATTCTCTATTGAATATAAAATTCAAATCTTCAACTTTTCAGTTAACCCAAGGTAAAATGTTCAAGGAACATTTCACATAGGTAAATAAATATGGCCTCAAACTACTATTCAAATCATGCATACTTAATGCAGATAAATATAAGTTTGATAGAAGGAGAATAATGCAAGTGGTTTTCAATGTTTCCGCAAGAATAAAGTATATAAAGAAAACTTAAAATCCAATAACATACGCACCTAATCTCCTTATACTTCTAAAACACTTTTCGTCTAAAAATTATGCACTTTAAAACTCTTAGGAAATAAAGCCAAAGGCATTTACATACCGTAAAGCACTTAAAATATCTCTAAAGCTGATGACATAACTTTTAAAATTGTATTTTCTAAATGAATAATTTGGAGCAATGGGCCAAAGAGCCTTCTCCAAAATAAAAAAAAAATGAATAATTTAATGGCGAATGCGCCGGACGATTATTTGTTTTCCTGCTAACTGAATAATTTAACCTGAATGTTATTTTCTTTTCTACTTACTTTTTGTAATTTACGTTAGTACCTACCCTTCTTTTAAATTAGGTAAAAGTTTCAATAGTTTCATGTAGCAACTTTGAAAAGATGTCCTGAATTAGAAAAGTGCCGTCAGCATGTGTTAAGTCCGCTTCACTTCATCCTTTTTAGAGTTTTCTAAAAACATGAGATGTTCAAAAAACAAGCTAGTTCGAAATAGCCTTTTCTTTTTGTTCTTGAGAGTCTTGTTTACATTGCCTTTAAGATTGCTTACCCTCAAAAATCAGTGATAAAATACAATAGTGAACCTAAATTAGGTGGATCAAATTCAACGACTTTGTCATAGAAATGGGAAATACCTAGAGAAATACATTGGAAACTTTGGTGACATATATTTAATTTAAGTTTTCACGAAGTTTACAGATAAAATTTTAAGTTTAATTTACTTCAGTTCAACTCAAAAGAAAGTCATTTGATAAAAACAAGTTTTTTTCAACCATTAGGTACCTTTATTTTTAGTTATTGCATTTATCAAATATATGTAAACTATAAATATTGCGAGAAAAATGTTCAAATACATCATGTTTTGTTTTACTGCCTTGCTGCCTAACTGCCATTCATCAATCAATGCAAGGAAAATATTTGATAGCCTATTATTCACGGCTGGATGTAATGCTCGATTTGAAAACCCGTATTTTCTTGACACTCATAGCCCGGAAGTATTATTCCCACCTAAATTTGGGTCAGTGCATAAAACGGGGCAAACTCAACATCATTTTTCAATATCG
Organism: Cartodere bifasciata; assembly: GCA_963920755.1. Classification (NCBI taxonomy): domain Eukaryota; kingdom Metazoa; phylum Arthropoda; class Insecta; order Coleoptera; family Latridiidae; genus Cartodere; species Cartodere bifasciata. The sequence goes on along the minus strand of OY987196.1, from coordinate 16,205,353 downwards.
CATATTGTACGATCTAAATCGAAAGCACATATGAAATTGCATTTTTATCTAGATTTTTATGCAAATCGCACATTTAATCCACATAAATCCTATCACAGTACTACATAAAATTTTCATAGAAGTCCAGCTTTGTTAAAATGAAAAGACGCAACATTTTCCTGATCTGGAAAGAATATTAATACTAGATAAAGGTCCTGCCATATATTAAAACCAAGGTTGGAAACGATCCTTTCTTAGATAGCTGGTCATTTAAAGTGAATTTTTTTTTCTCAATAAATGCAAATTATTTGGTAAGAGTTCAGGGAATTTTTGTGATATTTAATGACTTTAATAACAAGGAAATAAGAACTACTGCAAAAATATAATTAAACGCAGCATAATCATTTTAAAAAGATCGTTATTTAGGCATGCTAACCCGGCGCATTCGCCATTTTATACTTATTAAAAACTTTAATTCTACCTTAGTTCCTGGAAGTTTATTTTAATAAAGTTCTTGCAAATGAAGGTTCTTACCTAATCAATTGTTTACGATGCATCTTTTCAAGTGTATTTTTAGCCCATATGTAAGATGGTAAACATTGTTTAAAAGGATTATTTTAGATGCACTTTAAAAGCTTAAACATTTTTGTAGAAAAAATAAATCTTTTAAGGTTGTATGCAGCGAAACGTTCCGTATGGTATTTTAAATAAATTTAAAAATAGCTGTTGATAATAAGGGGTTTATATTTTCTTTGAAGTATTTCAACAAGCTTTAGGGCAAGCTTATAAATTAGGGCATGAAACAAAAATTTAACCAATGACATTCCTTTGTAGACTTTGTTACGTTTTTACTTTTCATATTTTTCTGAAATTCCTATAAATGTAACTAAGCTTTTGATCCTATTAATTTTGGTGTTGCATGATTAGGTCTTTTGTAGAAGAATAAAGTATTCTCTGTAAAAAAAACTCTCATTTATTTAAAACAGAAATAAAGTAAAAACTAAGTACCTAGGTTAACTTGACTGCTGTAATAATTACTAAGGATTAAGATGAAAACAGGATATTATGGCATGATCTGCATGACTTTTTAAATTAAGGAATGAAAAGAAGATGAATAGAACGGAAATTACGCGACGATTTATTTTAAAGAATGGAATGCTTTTAGTGGCCTTGTAAAATATGACACGCTTGTTTGACTTTTTTCCATTTTTAGGTATCTATAAGAGCAATAAAACCTTACTAAAGACAGGATTTGCACAAAAACGTTTTTTAAACATTATTTTGTAACTTAATTAACAGAAGTTACATGTTAAAACTTGATACATGCTTTTATTCGCGATTTTTTACAAATAGTATAATAAACGAATAAACAATTGTGTTTCCTTTCTGCGTTCTACGATACTTCTAAAGGCTAGACATTTTATTGCAAGGGTAAAATGTTTAAAAGACCATGTTTTGTACGGCACTTGATAAACTGTATTCAAAGACCGCCGAAGATTTTTTTACATTAACCAGCCCGACTGGAAATAAAATTATAAGAATGCGAGAAAATATCAAGATCATTGACTTTTCCGAGTTTACTTAACAACCATTTAGAATGGTCGTTCTGTAACCCTGTTGCATAATAAGAGCTTTTTACATTTGATATTACATTACGCTTTATTGTACACTTCGTCTGCGAAATTGCACTTTTCTTTCGCCAATGTGTTTTTCTTTTTGCTACTGCATAATTCATAAAGGCGTCTGGCACTTTTTACTTTGACTTGTTTAGCAATTATAATGATACACATTTTTTGAATTTTTTTTGCAAATTATGTTTGAAGTTGGATTTGTACCTACTAATCGTCATTCCTTTTAACTTAACTTTCAGAGTAACAGGGAACATTGACTTTAAATTTAGTGTAGTAGCTGCGTTATCAGGAAGTACTTAAAAGCAAATAAAAATTTGTTCTAATCCCTTAAGCCTTTAAGCTGCAGTTGTTATATACGTAATTTTATGTTCTGTTTACTTTTGTTTCAGGGAATTACGATGCCTTCGAAATACAATACACATGAACCTTATGTGGGCCTACATTTTGAATTATTGTGTGTGGATTATTTTGCTGGTGATTATACAACCTGTAAGTATTTAAGATACAAAAAATTATTAAAAACTGATAAAATCATAGTTTTTAAAGACGAGAGCAACCCTTTAAACCATTTAGGCATATAATTTTTTGGCCTTGGCCTTTGAAAAATAAAACAAAAAATAATACAATCTGCCGAAAAATTATTTGCTGACTTTTTTTTATCATTGATTTTAAGTTTCCATAATATACAACATCAAAAATCTCCTAAGATTCCGTGCCGGCGGCGTCATGCCATTTTAGAGGGTCAAAGGTCGAAGAGGAAAGATTTTGGTAAATAAATCACTTCAATTGGTCTGACGTGTTTAATGATGTTGTTTTCTGTTGCCCCCCAAAAATAAATTCCAATATCACTGAGTTATTGCTAAAATGTTACTAAACAACTTTAACAAGTTGTTACATCGAAGAAGTTTTTAATCGCCATTATTTTAGGTTTTCCATGGCCAATGTAAGAAAAACATAAAGACTTTTACTGAACAATACAGTCCTTAGGAACAATAGATTTTATCTCTTTTACTGTAAACCTCATACGTAATCCTAAATCCTTTTTTATTTGTGTGTAGCAATAATACAAAATCTCAAAGTAATGGCCAAGTATTCTTTTAGAATCTTGTTAGGGAAGTAATTGTTTCTTGCATTTTCCCTAAATCAAAATTTGTAATAAATATAATTGTAAATATTAAACCTTGTTTTGTTGCAGCTAAATTTGGGTGATATTAATATTACATGCCTTTTTATGGTAACTGCTGTTTCATATTTCATCCTTACTACATTTTTCTGGATGTTTGTAGAAGGTAAGTCCAAAATTAAACAGCAACAAAAAATGAGAATAATAAAAGCTGTTAAAGCCATACTTTTTTTTAAATATTTTTATTATTTATTTAATTATTTTAAAGTCCCCTTTAAGTCCGGTTTTCTAATCAGACATTTTTACATTTTTCAATGAATAATTTGTGACATTATTACTTTTTGTTTCAGGACTCTATCTCTACATTTTAGTTGTTGAAACTTTATCAAGAGAAAATTTCAAACTTCGCATTTACGTCTGTGTAGGCTGGGGTAAGTAAATAAGCCTTACAAATCTTTGTAAAACCGAATTTCCTTGCAATCTAAAACAGAACAACTACAAAGAAGATTACCGCGCCAATAAAGCATTCCAACTTGTGAAAATTGGTTTGTTTAATTAATTGCTGTTGTTTTTATTTTTAATTGCAATACTACAATAAATGGCTTACGATGTAGTTTTATTCCCATTCAAAAGTTAATAGAATTTGACAATAAATTACAACTACATTTTAATTAACTAATTAGGTAATCACGTTAAATAAATAAATGGACATCATTTAATTATATATTGTATTATTCACACAAAGCAAATATCATGCAGTTACTTATAGATCACAATTTACAAATTTTTAGTTAACTAATTTTTTTTAAATATAATTTGACTTGAAGAGTCTAACCAAATAAAAATATTTTTCTTTCAGGAATTCCCATAATCATTATTGTTATATGGTCAGTGGTTAAAGCTTTTTTACTTTCTACATTTTCTGGAGATGAGGCATCAGTAAGTATTCTTTATTTACCCCAGAAATAGTTAAAAGTTCTAACATAAATTAACTAATTCATAAAACAAATAAGTAACGTGCGATCCACAAAATTAGACGTCGACAGTCGACACTTGCCATGGACAGGTGAATTTTCAAATTTTTACATTGTTAAAACATTGTCGACTGTCACGTTTTTGACGTCAACTTTTGTGGATCGCACGTTATACAGGGTGTCCAAAAAATGGCGCATAAACGCGATGGTACGCTCTTGGGGCATTCTCAGGGATCCCTAGAAAATTTTCAAAAAAAATCCATCTGTTATATTCATCGAGAAAAATGGGAACAAAATTGCATAAATTCGGCAACACAGTCTAGGAAAATACATCTAAAAATCCCATCTATAAGTCTAAAAATCCCATTTATGAGTCTTGATCATACACTTTTGCACTAGATTTTATTGACGTTGTTGTCAGCTTCATTTCATAAAAATTTTGTAAAATTAAATTGATTATAAAAATGTAATTAGACCATTTAATAAATAAACAAATGGTTGAATGGTTTAAGATCTTCTGTAGCTTTGTATTAAACCATTTGTTTCGTTAATATGTGCTGTTATATTCAAGATATAAGCATTTAAAGTTTCGCACTTTGGGACAACATATCTAGGAGGGTATATGAGATAGATTTTTTTTGACAATTTTCTGGGGCTCCCTAGACATGCCCCAACAACGTACCATCGCGTTTATGCGCCATTTTTTGGACACCCTGTATTATGCAAAAAAAATTAAATTTGCACTATTTCTGTATAATAAGAATTTAAAATCATTATGGAACAGACGTTTCTGCTTTTTATGTTCTGTTATCCTGATATCTAAACTTTACAAAACTATGTTTTCATGTGTTATGTTTCACATATGCAACCTTAAATAAATATGAGACAAAAAATTACTTCTGCATTAGAATATTTGGTCCTTCTCAGTGTAAAAATAATACCCTTTTGACATATTAATAAAATAAACAACAAGTTTCTTACTAACTTTTAATGTGTACAAGTTCCATTTAATATTAAAAAAGTTTAACTAATATCCTGAGGAGAATACAAAACTTTAAAATTACTCTTTAAATTACTTATATGTTATACATATTCCGTTCTAAAAAAGTTTAAGTAACATTAGTGCAGTTGTCATAAAACATATTATTACAAAATTTGTTTTCGAGCAAAATTTTCAAACTTTAGCGTCGTTTTTAAGTTTTATTAAAAATTAGAATAAGAAAATTCCCTTGAAATAATTCTTTTTGGTAAATTTTACGTACGACTACGAGAACATAAATTTTTCTATGATCCCTAACCTTTACCGACTTTTCTGTATTTTTATATTATTTAAATGAAATGCTAAAATCTGTATTTTTATGTATGTTTGTTTATTTCGCAATATTTAAAGTTTTATAGTCGTTACAAGTTAAATTTACTGAAAACTGGCTCAAGACGTGAAATTATGTAAATAGCTTTTTATTTATTTTAATGTCGACAATTTTAATATTAAAATAAATAAAAGGAAATATGAATTATTTCAAAGACAAAATTATTAAAAGAGAATTGTACCTATGGGTAATATTTCCACAGATTTTTTTTAAATGTGTTTCAGAATTTTATTAAAAAAAAAGTGATTTAACCTGAGCTAACCTGCATTCTGTTTAACCTAAATTACAAACTGTATGCGCTCTAATTTTATCTATTAAGGGCTTGCTTTTAGAAACTAGATTAAAAGATAATAAACCCATTATTTCGAAATATATCGACTCGCCCATTTAATTTTACAGTCATGTAACTAAAACGGGGTTATTGCAAACAACAAACTAAAGTACAAACTTAATTATCAGCGCATATTTAAAAGGATACGATATAAAATTAAATCTCAATAACCTTTTTATAGTTCACATAAATTTAATCCAATTTTCCCCAACAAATAGGGCATTAGAGTATAACCCAATAATAATTGTTATGGTTTTCTATAAAATAAATTTAAGTATCTAATTTGCTTCTTCATTAACTCTGTTTTATGTAAATCTTAATTAAATCTTGTAATTCAATTGGTTTTTTAGTACAAGTGGGTATTAAAAACGCATATAAAAGTTGAGGGTTCCTTAGAAAATAACCATAAACATTTTTTATTTTATTGAGGCGAGTGGCTTAGTTAGCTTTCTTAAGTTATTACACTGAACTAAAAGCCAAGCAACATTCAATCAGGTCAGTACTTGTTTGGGTGACCATTCGAGTACTGGCCGAGAAATCTCTATTTCAAGTCCAGAACCTGAACTATTTTTTTTTCAGTGTGCATGGTCCAACAATCATCTTGTAGACTGGATTCACGTAGCACCAATATTCTTAGTTCTCATCGCCAACGTATACTTTCTAATTGCCATAATGTGGGTGCTTATTACGAAGTTACGTTCATCAAACACCGTAGAAACTCAGCAGTATCACAAAGCTGCCAAGGCGTTAATGGTTCTTATGCCACTTCTTGGTTTAAGCTACGTGTTGACACTTTATAGACCATTGGGCCCTGGAAAGGGCGTTAGTATAACTATTATTGTGTTTGAGAATATTCGAGCGATTTTGTCTTCAACGCAGGTGAGTTCTTTTTTTTATTTAATATCGTTAAAACCAATAATATGTTTAACACTTTTACTGCTAAAAAAATGCAAATAAAGTATTGCAACTGCTACCAATATCATTTACCTTAATTAAGTTCTATGAGTGAGTACTCTTAATATTAAACTAAAAAATTTTGTGGTACTTATTCTATTTTTTAGTAGGTATTCCTTCTTTTTTTAATTTTTTTTTAATCGGTTGTCAAAAGAAAAAACTTAATGCTTGGCATTGCATTATAGGAGATAGTTTTCTTTATTATAAACAACGTAGACCCGTTCAGAGTGTTTAAAAAATGTACGCTCTTGGGTGGCATTCTTAAGGATTCCTAGGAAATTGTCAAAAAAAATCTATCTCTTATATTCATCGAGAAAAATGCAAACAAAGTTGCATAAGTTCGGCAACACAGTTTGTATAATACATCTAGATTCTTGAGCATACATGTTTGCATTTAGATCATATTCACATTGTTGTCATTTTCATTTTATAAAATTTAATTGATTATAAAAGTTTAATTTGAACATTTAAAAAATAAACAATGGTACAATAATTTAAGATTGATTGTGCCTTTGTCTTTAATCATTTCTTTTGTTAATATATGCTGTTATCTTCAAAAGCGCTTAAAGTTTCGCAATTTGTGGCCTCATATCTCCGAGGGTATATGAGATAGATTTTTTTTAACAATTTTCTGAGGCTCCCTAGACATGCCCCTATGCGCCATTTTTTGGACACCCTGTATATATAAAAAACAAACTGTTGGAATTTATATTTTATTTACAACTGCATATGAAATGATGACATTTCTGACTCTTTAAAAGTTAGAAAATGTCACTTTATTGGTTTTATTAAGCTGTCACTTTCCACCCGGGCGGAAAGTAACTACTTTCCGCCTGGGTAATGAAAACAAGTCGGATTTAACTCTTTTGAGGGAGCAAATCCTTTTCGGCCTTTTGCGCACACTCTTTCAATTCTGTACATTCGTCATCACTATCCGACATTATGTTTTTTTTTTAATATTAGTTGGTTTAAGACTTTAAAATAATGCGAAAAATGACGTTTTTCTACAAGCGTGCGAAAAAGTACACTTTTCCGCACGCATTTTAGTACGCAAAGTGTCACTTTTCCGCACTAGTGCGGCAAAGTACTTTTCCGCACGCATTTGCGTGCGACAAAGTATCAGACGTAAGCTGACGGTTTTACATTTTTTATTTATTTTTGTTTTTTAATCAAAGCGTCTTTAATATACAGGGTGTTACCAAATAAGTAGGAAAAAATTCAGGGGGTAATTCCTGAACCCATTTTAAGAAAAAAAGTTCCTATAAACATATGCCCGATTTTGACTTTTTTTTTTCTTACAGCCCCCTAAGGGCCCCCACTATTAACCCACTTTTTTAAATTTTACAAAGGTGAAAATATTCCTAGTAATTAGATAAATCTAATAGGTCTTATAACATTTTTTGACAAAATTATTCTTTTCGAAATTATAGCGAAAAAACTGATTTTTTAGGGGTTTTTGGGGGAGCTGTATCTCAAAAACGAAGGATTTTCGGACACATGTTCATATGAACTTTTTTTCTTAAAATGAGTTCAGGAAGTACCCCCTGAAATTTTTCCTACTTATTTGGTAACACCCTGTATTGTTCAATTAATAATTAATATTGTGTATTATTTATTTATTATTTAATAACCAACACATTTTGCTTTCGATTTTAAGAGGTTTTTGATTTTTTGAGACTTTATTATACTCTTCGCAAGACTAGGTCCGAAGAGTATATTGCAATCGATCAGAAAATCCTAAAATCGTCAATTTTCGTCGTAGAGCAAAAGTGTGCAGATTCGTGCGTTTCATGACTTTTTAAGATTTTCATTTTTTGTCCGTCCGTCTGTCTGTCTGTCTGTCTGTCACGTTTCTTGTGGTCACGCTATCTCAAAAACCAAAAGCGATATCAAACTCAAATTTTAAGGAAAAATCGATCCCTATAAGAGGAAGAACCCTATTGTTTTTGGCAGAAATCTGATTACTACAAAGCCCCCTTTTAAGCCCCCCAAATGAAAAAAAAATTGTAGCGCGACTATTATTAAATTTATAAAAAAAATTATTCGACATAAAACATAGAAAATTTAATTCTTTACAAAAAAGTATTCGTTAGTTTTTTTGTCCGACCCCCCAATTTGCCCCCAGCACAAAAAAACCTCCTATCTTCGTTATTATTTAATCTACACAAAAAATTATTCCTTACAAAATTAATGAAAATTTAATTTCCTATTAAAAATGTTTATTCGTTTTTTGTAAATGTAGACAGTGAGGTTAAAAAAACAAAAAACAAATGATTTTAGTAGCAAAAAACTTCTAAGTCCTAATTGCGTCACGCGTCAGTCAAGATGGCCATGCCAAAAATATTTTAAACAAAGAAACAAAACTAGCTGTCAGAACAAATAACCCCAAATTTCTGAGACGTCAGAACTGACGTTTATCTTCTTCGTTGACTAAATTCTTCGTGTTTTCTGTTAATAGTTTGCACTCTTCGCAGATTTTTTTAAATTTGTTTTATTTAAAAGAAACTATTATCCAATAATAATTTTCTTGCGAAGAGAATACTATAGAATGTGTAGCAATTATATAAAATATTGATTTAGCTTCGACTTAAAAAATATAACATTAAACTTCTACCGATTTCGAATTCTACTCGAGCTATTCATCTGCGAAGAGTAACTTCTACCCATTCTAGTTTTATTTAAAATGACAATATAAATTTCAACCATTTTTTTCTTCGGTTACTATGGTAATGACAATATATTTTTGATATACAGGATACTTAAAAAAACCTAAAACTATTTTTCTTTTCTAACAATAAGAAAATAAAAGCTTATTCCTTGTTGTATTCAACGCTTGTAGAAAAAATATTGTTCCTAACACGTGCGGAAGGTGTCTTTTACGCACTTGGGCGCATGGCCAACGCTGCCCGCGTGCGGAAAAGTATCACCTTCCGCACTTGTTAGGAAAAATACTATTTTTGAAAATTAAAAATAATTATTTTTTTACTTCAATGTCAAGCAATTGTAATGTAACCAAGGTAATGAATTAAAAAAAAATAATTATGTTAACTAAGATGTTAAAAATGAATAATATTAATTTGCAAAATTAAAGCATTTTAAAATTAAACATAAATGTAAGCAGTTGTAAATAAAATAGTATACTAACCTCGGTGGAAATTTTCTTTCTGTCTCGAGAAATGGTTTACCGCGGCGCTACGCGCCTTGGTAAACCATCTTTTTCTCTCGACAGAAATGAAACCCTTTCCACCCACGGTAGTAATATACTATTTCATCATGCTTTTCTCGTTTTATTTTTAAATGACAATTTTGCCCAGTTTTCGGGATTCACTTTGTTTTGATTATTGGTTTTTGGTTCAGAAGTCTCGATTATTGCAGTATCCGTTATTGACATAAGTATTCAATATGTGAATTTTATTTTCAATGCTCCTAGTTTCTCTGAAAGTTTGCCAATTTTAATACGAGTTGGCAAATGTTTTGTTCATTCACCTATATTTAAAATAATTTCAAATTCAAGCCATATTAAACTTCAAAGCAATTAAAGCAAACAAAATTTAAAAACATTCACATGATTCTAAAAAGTAGATTTGAAATTCTTTTTTTAATTATACACAATAGTTGTGAAAATCGGACTGATTTATAATTAAAGCCCAAAATTAAATAAAAGTATAGACTGAAATGTATTTAATGGAATATGATTTTTGTAAAAAAAAATTAATTATATATTATATTCGTCATCTTTGGTATTTATTCTTTGAATTACATCAAAAAAATTAGTAGTGGCATTTGTTATAAGATCGATTACAACTGCACTATAAATGTTTAAATTCGTTTTCGCGATAATGGGGCACTGTAACGCGTAGGCTTTAAGAGGTCATAAAATTAAATGAAGGACAAATTGGACGTTCCTTACTAGTAACATCGACGCTTTAGTTACAAGTATAAGGCAATCTTCATTCCAATCATGGCTTTCCTTATTGCCTATTGGAAATTTCCGAAGAAATAAGAATCAAATAAATTGGTTTTTAATTTTGTTTCTATGTGGATAATCTGTTTTAATTTGAGCCATATTAAAGCTTATTTATATAAGAAGGATAAATAATTTTTTTAGTTTTTTTCAAGGTTTTTTTAAACAAAAAACAAAATAAAAAAAGATAGGCCAAAGTCGCTCTATAGAAGAGTAGGTGCGCCTGAAGCACACTCTTATTCTCCCGAAGGAAATACTCATCTAAGAACTTCGTGCCTACCTCTAAATTTAAAATTAAATTTTGTTATAGCATTATCGTACGTAGAATTATTTTAGGGAGATGTAACTCGGGTCTGTGACCCTTAAATAATATTCTATGGACAATAGATTTTCTTAGAGCACCCGTCAACTTTAATACTACTCTTTCAACAATTGGACTTTTCTATAGTTCATTATCGAAATAAGAATTCATGGAAATTTCCTATGCGAACTGCGGATCCTGAATTTGTAGAAAATTGAATTCTAAATCTAGGTTTATTTGAAACTATTCTACTACTTGCCCAATTTGTAAAAGTTTACTGCTCTATTTTTACACATATTTTGTAGAAGTTTTCATAAAATTTCATGTTATTCAGTATGCAGAGCATGGAACAAAGTAGATACGTTCCGGAAAGCATTTTGTACCGTTTTCAAATAAAGTAATTGCATAAGATTGCAAATGGCTCCAAGTTTCTGTTATTTAGTGTTATTAAGGAAGCTTTCATCGGTGTTTGAAGAACCCAAGTTCTTATTTAACCCACTATATCTACTTGAAAATTTTAAATAAAAATGCAACTACTTTAAATATCAAAAAATAACGTTACTCTTGTGCAAATATTTTAAAAAAAATTATTTTGTACCGTTACTATTTTACCATAAAAGTAAGTTTTACGCTAAAGTAAAAAAGTGCTAAACTGGTGCATTCACCATTTTATAACACGTGTTGCCAACCCGGCGCCTCCGCCAAATTCTATTCCTATTGAGGTTGTCTTTTACGAATCATTTTTACTTGACGAAAACCCTGGTAAACATGTTGTACTAATTTTAATATGGCTTTTAAAAGAAATTCAGATTTTGATTGCAATGTTTATCACCCAAAAGTATAACCTTTTATGTATTTTGGGAATACAATATAACTTTTTGTATGAAAAGTGTTGGAACTATTTGTACACAATTCTTTTCTTTTCAATCAAACTTTATACACGTGCATTTGACTTAACTGTAAATTGGATAGTGCAATTTATTCAAAAACTCCTTGTTCAAATTAAAGCAAGGGCAATCAGCACAAAAATTTCAATTTATTTTAACGAACTCCTTCTTTCTTAAAGAAATTCCTAAACTACTTGTTCGAACTTAATTTTCTAGTAACTAGATCTTTTGTTCAGGTAACTTAGGTAAATTGGGCTATTTTAAAAACATCGAAATTATAAAATAACAGTGTTATTATAATGGGCCCTTACCCAAACTTTCAGAATTTGCCTTCAGGCAAATTTTTAATTGGTCGTTGTTTTAGTATGTATTAAAAACATCGAAATTTAACGATTTTCAAATGTTGATAGCTGCATGGAACTTGCATTTCTTATTTTGTTCAAAAAAGGATTTTAAAGATTTTTAAGAAAGCCTCTTGTCTCTCTATGTTGAAGCATATTCTATTTTTCTACAAAACTTAATAAAACAAATTGGTTATACTCGAGCTTTCTTGAAAGAAATAAATATCCCATTCGTCAACAATTGTTAATCTTCTAGATCGCCAGATTTAAAACAACGTTAAAAGCTCGGTTAAAAGCAATAAAAAGGACATTCAGAAAAATCGAAGACCAACTTAAACGTATTTATAACGAAGGTCTCTAGAAATTTAATAAAGTCTGATTTCTGAACTTTCAAAGATGCCATGAAACTGTCGAATGATTTTTTATAAATGAATTGCTTTTGATTGAAAGTTAATTAAATAGTCGAACAAAAGAGATAAGAAAAATATACGTTCTATAAGAAGCATATTTTTTTTGTACCTATTAATGTGATTTTGATTCTCTTTCTGTTTATAAAGATAATTTAAAGGCAATGTCTTTCTAATCGTTTAGGCTGCCTAGTTTTACGCAAATAAATCTATTAAATTGGAGATTTTTATACTGACAAGAATGTGTTATCTTAGTGGATAAGAAAATTTTCTTTTCTTTTCTTTTATCTTATTTAGTTAAGTAAACTCCTTAACTTATTTACGACGAGTTTCGATCGACGAGTTTTTTTGGCAATGCGGTTATTTTACCTATTATTCAACAAGCCTAACATTTTTTTTTGTTACAGGGTTTTACAGTAGCCCTATTTTACTGTTTCCTAAACACGGAAGTACAAACCACTATAAAACATCGGTTGGAGACGTGGAAAGCAAGTAGATCACTAGGTCCCAACAGACTACGAAATGGTAGCAAATCTAAAGATTGGTCTGCCAGATCACGAACTGAAAGTATACGGTAAGATATTTGCATGTAAATAACAGGGATGCAAATGGTGTTGTGTTGCGACTGATGCATTTATAACATTTTTGCCACGTTTAATATAGTGGAAAATAGCTGAATAATTTAGATTTGGCAATAATGTGACAAAACTGTAAAATAACTAAATAAAATTTTAAAATGATTTTATACAGGATGTCCCAGAATTGGCGCACCACCTGTATGGTACGCTGTTAGGGCATACCTGGGGTTCCAGGAAAATTGTTAAAAAAAATCCATCTGTTATATTCATTGAGGAAAATGCGAACAAAGTTGCATAAATTTGGCAACACAGTCTAGGAAAATACTACACAGTCTAGATAAATAAATCTAAAAATCCCATCTATGAGTCTTGATTATACACTTTTGCCTAAAATTTTATTGACATTGTTGTCAGCTTATTTCAAGAAAATTTTGTAAAATTAAATTGATTATAAAAATGTTATTTGACCATTTAAAAGAAGAAAAATTGGTGAAATGGTTTAAGATAGACTGCAGCTTTGTATTAAACCATATTTTTCGTTAATACGTGCTGTTGTTTTTGAGGTATATGCGTTTAAAGTTTTGCACTTTGGGGCCTCATATCTTCGAGGGTGTATGAGATGGATTTTTTTTGACAATTTTCTGGGGATCCCTGGGCATGCCCCAACAACGTACCATACAGGTGGTGCGCCAATTCTGGGACACCCTGTATCTTTAATGCAATACAATTTTAAGATAGCCTTTTAAAGGGAAATGTCGCGAAGCATAGAAACTGTGGTTATGTAATGTTGGTTGCCTAAAATAAACAAAAAACAGCACTTATGGTCACTGTTCAGTGGGTTTATAAGAGTTAATTTTAATTAAAAATTGTGCTTACCAGCAACATAAATAAACAAAGCACAAGTTGACATATTCTAAAGGTCCATCAAAAAGCGTTTAAATTCAGAATTTTGGCAATTTAGAAGCACTATTTTTTTGCATTTTAAATTGACTAAATTCTGTATTTAAACGCTTATTGATGGACCTTACAATCTTATAAACCTACTGAGCAATTACCAAAAAGTGCTGTTTTTTGTAAATTTTAGGCAATCAACATTACAAAACCACAGTTTCTATGCTTCGCGAAACTCCCCGTTAAGCTACTTAAATTAAAAGAAAAAGTTCTACCATTATATTGCCAAAACTATATTGTGAAGCTAAAAAAATGCATGTTACAAAGTGCCTTTACATTTTTTTTTATCATAACTCCAAAAAGCAGAACTTTTCTTGCTTCTTTATAAAACCAAAAATTAATTTCTTAATTAGGTACTTAAATTATTGTTCTTTTGATTTTAAAAATTTGTTACAAATTCTTTTAAATGGTAAAATCATTAAACATTCTGGATAGAGAGAGTAGACAGCTTTATGATAAATGTCTTAAAAATTCTTTCATAAAAAGGCTTCCCTTTTAAGCAAAGTACAGTTTCTTTTGGCATCATTCAATTTTCTAAGGATTAGAAAATTGAATTTTAATTAAATATAAAATAGGAAATGTGCACTTCCAATTTAGAAGCGTTATATTCGTGCAATAAGTAATTACAAGTTAAATTTATATGGTAATTAAAACCATGCCATTATTGTTTTAGTATATTAAAACTTCAATAATTAAAATATGTGCAGAATTTACAATAATGAAAAAAACAACATTATTTTTATTGGAAATTAGGCATTAAAATTAAAAGTTCTCTGCATTCTAATATTCTCTCTTACTTAATAATTTAAAAAAACATAGACAAACCCGTGACGAAATAAAATTCTACAAAGAGTCTAAATTGTCGATTTTGTCCCAACCAATTTTAAAAAAATGTGTAAAGGCATTTTAAAACGCATGTTGCATGTTAAATGTTGTTCTCTAGAGGCACCGAGTGGACACTGGTAATGCCAGATGATGTGGATAACCATAGAATACAAAATTCGCAGAGTAGTGGCGGTCACAATGTTTCCTAGGGCTATTATCCATTTTCCTGAGAGCCTTAACTTTGCTTGCTGACTGAACGACAGAGAGGAAATTATTTCGCAATCAAACATGTCGCTTGCACGTGATTGCCGAAGGACTCTTTTGAACTAGTAGCGTTCGCAGATAGTTCTTTGATTTGCCTTAATTGTTTTGTAATTTACAAATTTAACACACTACATCTTTAGATTAAGGGCATGAACGTTATTTTGGCAAAAACTAAGCTATCATAACAAAAAAATTATAGGTCCAAAGAAATTTTACACAAGAAATAATTTTTAAATTCAAAACTGGTTTATGACGACATTGGGTTTGTAGCTTTTTTTTATGACCATTTTCTTGAATGAAAACATATTTCGTCTGGTATTGTACCTCTTGATCGAAATATCGAATTGAAACTTGGGGCATTCCTTGACTCAGAACATCTTAAATTCATTGCATAAAGTTTTTCTAAAAAGTTTAAACAATCTTTAGGGTCTTTCTTAGACCCTAAAAAATAAGTATTTATTAGTCTGCATTTGCTTGAAAATATATAATTTTTTAAGGCCAGAGATTCAAATTCACAGACCTTCTAATCTGTGCTCCTAGAAGCTCGTATAAGTCATCTCCGTTGGGCTTTCGTCAATTGTACTAAATAGCACATCTTCATGAGGACCCCATCGTATATTAAAGCTAACTGTAGTTTTGAAAACTAGAAAAATAGAGCTACAAACGTATTACGGTTTTAAATAAATCGCATATTTTGTGTTGAAAATCTGACTTTTTTTATTTTTTTTTTTGAAGTCAGATTTTAGACACAAAGAAATAACCGATTTATATGAAACGATAATACGTTTGTAGCTCTATTTTTTTAGTTTTCAAAACAACAGTTAGTTTTAATATACGATGGAGCCCTCATGTAGATGTGCTAATTAGTAGAATGGACGGTAGCCTAAAGGAAATGACTTACGAGCTTCTAGAAGCACAAATTAGAAGATCTATGAATTTGAATCTTTAGTCTTAATAGCTTGAAAAATATGCAAGTGTGTTTTCAAATATTTGCCAGAACCTTAGTGCTGTAAAATTTACTTATTTTTATATTTTCGTATTACATTATCCCCACAAAAATACGTCGATCGTATGTTGTTTATGGTAATTGGGTTATAAAAAACGCGTAAAAAAAGTGATTTAAAAGACACAAACTCAGAATTATTAAGGACCTACTTGAATTTAAAGATAAAATTTATGTTCTCATAATTCATAAAAATTTCGCAAGCTGTAACCAAACAAAAGGCAAATGCAAACCTCTTAAAATATTACATATTTTTTGTGACCGGTGTTAAATTAATATTTTAACATTATTAGACATTAAATTTGCTTGCTTGCTTCTTTTTATTGGGTAATAACAATTTTGTGATAGCTTTTTAATAATTTGTAATTAAACGTTAACTTCGTTAAATACAATCCTTATAACCCAGTGATTATGGAATTCAACTGCCGAAAAATTATTTGTTAACTTTTTCTTTTACCATTATCTTTATATTGCCATAATATACAGCATATCAAAAGTCCCCTAAGATCCCGTGCCGGCGTCATACCATTTAAGAGGGTCAAAGGTCGAAGAGGACAGTTTTTGGTAAATAAGTCTCTTTCTATTGGTCTCACAAAAAAAAAATGTGATTGTAAATTTTAGATTCGACAATTATCTACAAAAAAATTCATACATATTTTTCCATCGTGCGACCGTTATTGCGTAGTAGTGTCAATTCTGCATGACGTTGGTTTATTTTAACACCGACTGAAATACACAAAGGTGGTAAATTTCTTTCAAAATTTTTTAACCAAAGTTTTAATTAAACCTCTAAGATACATAATCGGCAATAAAAGGTCTTCTAAATTATCAACTGCTTGTATACAGGTGCTCTAAAAATGAATTTGGAAATGTGTGTAATTCCTCAGGTTAATAAAACAAATTAAAATTTTTACAAAGAGGTGTTAGCTCTTGTCTTTTCAATAAGTTACAACCCTCTAACAAAGCCCCAAAGTAATTATTAATGTTTAAAAAAAAATAATATGAAAAAATGCGACAAAATTTTTAATACAAAGCAAACTATGTATTTAAGGCCTTCTCAATAAATTGAATGGAATTACATAGTGTTCAACATGATCATGTTTTCTATTGTTCCCAAGATAATGGTCCCATCACTTTAAAATTCCATACAATTTATTGAAAAGGCCTTCAATACATAGTTTGCTTTGTATTGAAAATTTTGTCACATTTTCTTATATTATTTTTTTTTAAGATTAATAAATGCTTTGGGGCTTTGTTGGAGGGTTGTAACTCATTGAAAGGACAAGAGCTAACACCTTTTTGTAAAAATTTTAGTTTGTTTTATTAACCTGAGGAGTTACAGACATTTTCAAATTCATTTATAGAGCACCTGTATACACGCAGTTGATAATTTACAAGACCTTTTATTGCCGATTATGTATCTTAGAGGTTTAATTAAAACTTTGGTTAAACAATTTTAAAAGAAATTTACCACGTTTGTGTATTTCGGCCGGTGTTAAAATAAACCAACGTCATGCAGAATTGACACTACTACGCAATAACGGTCGCACGATGGAAAAATATGTATGAATTTTTTTGTAGATAATTGTCCAATCTAAAATTTACAATCACATTTTTTTTGTGAGACCAATAGAAAGAGACTTATTCACCAAAAACTGTCCTCTTCGACCTTTGACCCTCTTAAATGGCATGACGCCGGCACGGGATCTTAGGGGACTTTTGATATGTTGTATATTATGACAATATAAAGATAATGGTAAAGAAAAAAGTTAACAAATAATTTTTCGGCAGATTGCATTAATATTTGTTTTATTTTCCTGGGTTATTATAGTATTTATTAAAAATTTTAGAGATTAAAAATGGATTTTTCCCAAGGAAGAAATAAAATTATTTAACACCAGAATAAATTTTACAAGAATCTTACAAATTAAAAATATTTTCTTTTATATTAATAAGAAGGGTGGTAGGTACTTCAAATTGTGGTAGCTGTTGTTTTATTTTTTTTGTACTTAAAATTCGGCTTTATTCTATTGTTTAAAATTGTAAGCCTATGCAAAGTATTTTAAATCTTTTGGTTATACAAAAGTATTCTTTTTATATTATTTTAGGCGTAAATTTAGTTATAATTTATTGTTCCATTGTGATTTTTTTATTACTTATAAGTTTTGCTTTGTATATTTTTAGTTTAGTATTTATTTTTGTTAAGATTATTTTGGCATGTTTTATTTGCTAATAAAGTATGTTTTGTTATTCATTCTTTTTTATTTTTAAATTTATAATAAATAAAAAAAACAATAAATTTGTCGTCAATAAGAAAATTAAAAGACGTGGAAAATGATCTTTTTTAAGTTTACCTACGGGCAGACTGTTTTCAACATTTTTCATTAAAATAATGCCACTAGAAATCTGCATTTTACCAGAGATTTTCATATTATATTCATGTCAAGTTTAAATTAAATGCAATGACATGACAAGGCTGTGTTTATAAAATATTCGTAGCATTTAAATTTGTCGCTATTACTTTGCCATTTTTTAAGTATTTATAAATAGAGACATTTTGTAAGATTGTCCCGAGGATTACCCTAAGGATTTGTGTTTGTTAAACAAAACTCTTGTTTAATACACAGAGAAATCTCTAAAAATAATAAACCTAAATAAATAAAGTTATATTACAGCAAACAAAAAATGTTGAAAACCAATAATATAAAAAGTTTAGAAAATTTTTAAAATACGCCAATTGTAGATTTCGTTTCTACGCCCGTATAAATAAAAAACAAATAGGGTACCCCGCATAATTTTCATGTTGTTTTAATTGGCACATTTTTAATTAGATTTAAATGCTATGAACGTTTAAATGCGAGACCAAATTTTTGTTTTAGTAGAAAAAATTAAAAGTTTCGGTTTTTTTTAATGGCATAAAACCAATTTACAAAATAAGTTTCATTAATGTTGAAAGTTAAAAAGAAACATATTTTCAAGTGTGGCATTTATTCAGGTGGAAAGTGAAAAGCGACATTCAATCGGGTGGAAAGTGATCTTTTTCTGTTATCCACCTGAAAAATTCTAAGACAGGAATACATGTTCTTTCAAGTTTTTAATTTAATTCATAAAAAATGGTTTCCAAAATGCACTACGTCTTTTATATTTTTTTTTCCTTAAACAGAAATAATACATTTTTCATCTCGTACAACGACTAATGTATCTTTTTTCAGTTCTTTATAACGGCTTTGCAAAAAATTTTCCTATTGAAAAAAAAAAAACGAAATTGTACATAAAACTCGAGATAAAACTGTGCAATTTCGGTAACAAAAAACATCGTTCACTGACCAAAAGCGTTCAAGTTTTCGTACACAGAGATGCGACCACTATATTTGTATTGTTTTTTTTTTGTTTAATGTCCAGATTATCCAGCCATCCTACAAACAGCAGTAGTATATATCACAAGCGGGAGTCCAGCGTGTCAGAAACAACCACAACCACCCTAGTGTTGGTAAATGGTGGCGGTGGTGGAACGAACCGAACAACTAATGGAGTACAACTTCAAAACACGCCCGGCTATCTGCAGCCTCCGAAGCAAAGTTACGCTGGCAATGTATAAAATATAGACTCTGATAATGGGTAATAGTGTATAAATTAACTTTTGAGATTTAGCACGTTTGTATGAGCTAAAAATCATTTACGTTAACGAAGAGTAATTTTGCTTTCAAATATATGTACCTACTTTTTGTAGAAACCAAGTCCAAAAAGTGTTACTTCAGGTCGATTAGACCAAATATTAAACTACTAAAAGTCGTAAAAACAAAATTACTGCAGATTCATGAAATTTTATTCATGAGAGTCATGAGTAGAGAAGCATTTGCAAACTACTAATTTAAAATAAAAAAAACTTGTATAGCATCAAAACTTAATTACAACCAATTATTTTCAGTTTTTAATGAAGCAACGATCCAAGTAACTAAAGAATAACTAATTTTTTAACTTATACAGGGTATTTTTTAAACATGTGCACAAAATAGAGTAGGTAATTCCTGATCTCCTTTTAAGGAAAAAAAGTTCATTTAAAGCTAGGTCCGAAAATGCTTTCTCACAGAAATACAAGGGAGTCAAATTTTGAAGAAACTTATGAAAAAATTTCGAATGTTTTCAACAAAAATAGAGATATTAATTTGACATTTGGTACGATATTATGTGGCTTAAAATAATTTAGAAAAGAATTAAAAAAAATTACCAGAGTGCGTACATTTGGTTGTATCATGAGTGGTTTTTAGACCTCAATTTCTTGGGGCTTATTTTTTTGCAACTTATAATTAGATACTTCTTTATTCTGACTACCAAATTTCTTGGATTTGTTTTATAATAACTAATAATTTCCAATATTGTTTGTTAAAAAGAAAATGATTATTATTCGAAATAAAAAAAAATTAAACAAAACATAAAAATAAGGCAAAAATGCATTAAAAACTTGTTTTTTGGGTTATCCTAAAATTATTTTGTGCTTTGGTGACTAAAAAGTTAATTTTTTAACAATAACAACAAAATTTTGACACTGTATTTCTGTGAGGAAGCATTTTTGGACATACCTTTATATGAACTCATTTTCTTAAAATGAAGTCAGGAACTACCCATTTCATTTTGTGCACACGATTGGAATACACCCTGTATAATAATACCCACCACCTGACACTAATTATTGCCTTTTAAAACTTTGAGTCAAAATTTATTCCCATTATTAAGCTGAAAAATGGCTTTTGTAAAGTCAAAACTAAAACATGATGCAATAAAAAGGACACTTTAAAAAGTAGGTCAAATGTTATACTCTCATATGTATGGTTATCCACGATCCGTCTAACTACCTAATTCTATTAAAAGTGACTAATGGCTGCATTTTTTCAAAAAATTTAATATCTAAAGAATTTAATAAAAGTGTACATATTGCCTACTTTAAAATAAAAACTAATTTATTAGGCAGTTATTATACTCTTCGCATTATACACAAATACTGCCCTCTCTTCGTCCGTGAAACCACTTATTAGTTATACCATAAGTTAACAATAATTTTCATACAATAAAGTACAAAAACTTAACATTTTCCATAATTTACTTGAAGATTTAAAAAAATCTATTGTAGGTAAAATAATCATCTGCGAAGAGAAATTTCTGCCGTTTTAAAATCTAGTCCGGACTCTGTTTGTCGTTCAGCATATAGTATTGTATTTTTAAATGTATTTTTATTTTTTACCATTAACGCTTGATGCAATTTCATTATACTTTTTGAAATATTTCTGGAACTTGTCAGATCGTAATAGGGTATCATTTTTAAGCACTACACAGAAATATTAAATTTATCTAAAAGAAATCCCCACTTTTTAATCTACAAATTATTCCCGAACAAGTTTTTTTCCAATTTGTAATTTTTCACATTACATGTTCAATGTTCATCATAATCAAAATAAAAGGCATTTTCCTAAAAATTTTAAAATATTTTGGTGTTTATATTATCTTATAGATCGTCACTCCAAAGTTAAAATTATTGTTTAGGCTAACCCGTAAGTAAAAAATGCTTAATGCTTTCTTCTTATGAAGAAAAGTATCTTGGTCTTCCTTTTTAGATTTTCTTCTTTATTTAATTATAAGTGTAAGTTTTAACTTTGAGGCGACGATAACAATTTTCTACCACAAATTACAGGGTATATGTTTTTATAAATAAAATGTTTAAAAAAAACTATTTCAATTTATTTACCCACCCTTTAAAGTTTTAGGAAAACATTAATTTTAAACATACGGTGTTGCAAAAATTCGGTAGGTATCAAAATAAATAGTACTTAGTAGCATTGAATACATTGAATGTATTTAGTCTATGTTAATAGTCTCAAAAAAAATGGTAAGTGGGTACAAGGTTCACCCACACAGATCGTTTTATCTTATACTTTTTATCTAGTTCTTTAAATTTGAATTTACCGAGGGGTCTTCGACACAAATAAGTATTTTATTGAACTATGATATTACTTCTAAAACTAGGTAAGTTCTATTTCAGGTCAGTGGACTCTTCGTTGGAATCAAGACGTCAGTCGCATCTAAGATTTATTATTGATGCCAAAGTATCACATCCTGCGCTTACTTTGTATTATCAGCTCCATAAATCAGGACAGCTTTCTACTTTGTGTCCTTATAACAATAAAATACAAGCCTTGAAAAGCCCACTTCTTACTTACCTTCATTTCGGTGCGCGACAAAATTGTCATTTTAAAATAAATACAATAAAAGTAGGGAAGGGTGGGTACACATGAGACATGGGCCACCTTGAAGTGAAAAAAATAAAACCAATGTATCAAAATATGTTTTTTAATGTCAATATAATAAAAGTACAACTTACGTTATTATAAAATAAATATGAATACTAAATAAATGAAATATGGTATAACATAAACTATAAAAGTAATAATATTGTATGAATGTATACGATACTTATTTTTAAAGGAATGTGACGTTAATCTACTCTAATCGTTCATATTCTTTATAATTCCTAAAACTATTTGGCAGTCCGTACATCCCATATACAGAAAGTCCTGGAAGAACATACACAAACATTAGACGAGGGACACAATAATGCTAAAAGTTAAACACAAAGCTTACAAATCAACAATAACAAAAGAGATTAAAATCTGGGAAACAAAAGCGGTGAAGCATCTTCAAAAGAAAGGTAATAGGATAAAGTAAATGCGAGTATTTATCCAAATGCGTCAAAAGATTTCATCAAATACAGGGTGACCAAAAAATGACGCATAAACGCGATTGTACGCTCTTGGGGCATTCTCAGGGATCCCTAGAAAATTGTAAAAAAAAATCCATCTGTTATATTCATCCAGAAAAATGCGAACAAAGTTGCATAAGTTCGGCAACACAGTTTGTGAAATACATCTTAAAAGCTCATCTAGATTTTTAAGCATACATTTTTGCATTAGATCATATTGACATTGTTTTCAGCTTCATTTCAAAATTTTTTTTAAAAATTTAATTGATTATAAAAATGTAATTGGATCATTTAAAAAATAACCAAATGGCACAATAATTTTAGATAGATTGTGCCATTGCATTTAGTAATTTCTTTCGTTTATATGTGCTGTTATCTTCAAGATATAAGCATTTCGCACTTTGAGGCCTCATATCTCCAAGGGTAGGTATATGAGATTTTTTTCAACAATTTTCAGGGGCTTCCTACATATGCCCTAACAACGTACAATTAATATAGCTTATATAGATATTAGGCTCCAAAGTGCGAAACTTTAAACCTTGAAAACAACAGCACATAATAAAAAAAATGGCTTAATAAAAAGGCACAGTTTATCTAAAACTATTTTGCTATTTTTTATCTTTTAAATGATCATATAACTTTTTTATAATCAATTTAGTTCTGCAAAATGATCGTAAGAGAAACTGGCATCAATGTCAATAAAATTTGATGCAAAAAGGTATATCTAACTTTAACAGTATTTTTCTCAGGGATAAAAAAAGATGCACTTCCTTTGGCTATTTTTTAAGGATCTCTAGAAATGCCCCAATAGTGTGCCATTCAAAGGATGTGCCAATTTTGGGACATCTGTAGATAAATTATAGTATTTTGTAGTTAAACCAAAAGATTTTTCATGCAGGTTTTTTTTAATTCTTTACTGAAAATGATGCTAAATTTGTGCACATATATCTTTAAAACCACGAGAGGAATTCTGAAAACTAAAACCCGGCATGTTATAATTTAATAATGAATCCCTTTGATTCCTTTACCTAGTTACTTGAGCAAAACAATTTCTATTTGAAAGGCAGCATTATAGAAAATCTCGTTTAGTTTTAATTGAGTATTCTAAATCCTTTCAGCTAATATTATTTTTCTATTTCCGTACTTTTAGATTCTGTTTCTGTATTATTTTTTAATTCTCCAATTGACTCGTCGTCTTTGTTTTCATCTTCCAACTTGGGATTTGGCTCAGAGTTCAAATAATTTGATTCAGTTTTGAACTGTGAAACATTGTCCTTTTTGTTATTTATACTAGAATTGTGCATTTTCATAAGAAAATCTGATACGTTTTCTTTTGCACTCTCAATAGTTATACTATCCTCTTCTACGTTTTCATTACGTTCATGAATTTCCTCGGGTTCAGGGGACTCAACACCAACTAAAGATTTATCTAACATTGGCGAAACAGTGTTACTTATGATGTTACTGAACTTAAGTGGAACCTTTTGTAGCTTTTGAGTCAACATGCTTTTAAAATCAACAAACTCTGGGCTACTTAACCTAACATTTTCTGCCTTGGGCTCAAAATCAGGAGTCGGGAAAATTTGTGACAAACTTTCATTTTTACGCAACGTTGGTCGTTTAACCGACTTCAACTTAACTGTCTTAAGTGCTTCTTCAGATATATCAAAGCGTGGGATTCTTAAACTATCATCATTGACTTTAACTGTCCTAACTTTGTCAGGACATTCATTATTATCTGGACTTATTTCAACATGACTATGTCTTCGACGAACTTCTGTAGGACTAGGTAAAGGAGGAGGAGGAGGCGGACTAAAGTTCTTCTCCTCTTCCTCTAGCATTTTATCAAAGTCTTGCAACACTGTAAATTGGGGTGGGGGAGGTATGACGTCACAAGGAGAAGCGACACTGATGTCTAAGGTACTTTCAACATTATTAAGCATTTCATCAAAATCTTGCATTACTGCAACGGGGCTAGGTGGGGCAGACACACAAGCAACGCTACTTTCATTATTTTCCGAGTTAATTTCAATATTTTCTAAGACATTTTCTTGAATTTCGTTGTTTTGGCTTGTGGGTGGGGACGGGGCTTGTCTTTTTTTGATTTCTTGTCTCGATGGTTCGTCAGTTAACATAGAATTTGAACGTTCAAGCATTTCGTCATCCAAATTTAAAACAGGGTTTACAAACCCATGCAAACTTTTGTTGTTGTAAAACGGATCCGACACGTATATTGGTGGTTTTGTTTTGTTTTTGGCGCAGCTTAATGCGAAAATGTACGTTGGTATGCCTAGGGAATAAATGCGCATAGGATAGTAAAGCTATAAAGCTGCAAAAGTGAGGATTGTCTTTCAATAAATGAAAGTCAGGACAAGACGAATAAAATTCAGATAGTTCAGGGTGACACTTAAGTTGAATTGTTCCTTGGTCTTACCACGTTAAATTTTTCGCTTTCAATTTATAATTGGCTTTTTACAAAAGGTTTCAAAATGTGCTTCATTTTTCAGAAGTTCCTTTTTAACTTTGGTTTAGACTTCGTTTTAGATCCAAACGAATCAAACGGTAACATTTTTAAAAGATTAAAGACTTACCTATTCCCATCCACACAGCAAATCTGACCCACGTTGCAAGATCCAACATAAGCATGAGGTAAATGTTGCATAAAATACTTAGAGCTGGAATAAGAGGTACCAAAGGAACCTACGAAACAACACATTTAAAAATAATTGATACTTTTATGCCAAGATAGATAGATTTTTACCATGCAAAAAATATACAACAGAATTTTTAAAACATTTATTAAGGAAGCTAAATCCACAAATTGCACTAAAATAAGTATTTAGCACCTATTTGTAAAATTTGGTGCAGATTCATCGTGATCTAATGTTGCGAACTAAAGGGATCTTTTTGAGGGGCTTCCACGCCAATTCTGAACTCTTATTAGTGTGATTTTGTGGATTTATATTTCTAAATGTTGTGTTCGAACACATATGAAAAATCTAGTTGTTGTATATTTTTTGTAACAATTAGTTGCTACGTTTATTTTTTGGCCAATTTTAGAGAGTGACGTGTTTAAAAATCATTTAATTTAAGAGATATACAGCAGCTCATTGGTTTATTTGACATTGACAGATGAGAATTTTAATGTCAATACACCATATTAGTGTGTCGTCACTGAAGCCAACAAAGACAAAATCGCATCGTTGTTTCCATGGTTTTGACGTTTTAACAATTACTTCGACAATTACTTTTTGACACGTAGTTGCCAAAACAATGAAAACTAAGATGCAATTTTGTCTTTTTTGACTTCATACTTCGTCATCACTAATATGGTGTATTCAACCAATAAGCTGCAGTACATTCCTTAAACTGAAATTAAATATTAATTGTTAAATGAATTTGCGTGAATCCACTATTGACAATTCCAACAAGATAAATGTCACATTTTTTAGCAGACAAAAAGTGATTCGAAGCAAGGCATACTTCATTTTATCAGGCCGCGGCCGGTGCACTATCATGTTCATTTTTTTTGAATTCTGGAGGCCTTATTTTCTAGAAGGTCCATTTTTGTGACGTCACAAATATTAGTTTGGCTTTTCGCTAACCGTATCACTTTACTCAGAAATAAAAGTGAATACATTTTTTTTTTGTATATTTAGGAACTTACCTTAAAGGATAGATCTGTATTGGAGGTAGGTTGACTCGCCATTGACATAACGGTCAAAATGGTTATCACGACAATCACAGAAATAATTACAATGGCCCAAATTTCTCCATCTATCACTGGAGTTTTCAAATGAATTGCGCTAAGTCCCAACAAAACGCACATCACACCTATAAATTAAAACAATCGAATTGATTCTTCTTTTTGACGTTGACTGCAAGAGAATAGTAAAGGAGATGTTAAATGATTAAATTCTGATCTTGTTAGGGTATATGCTTATATTCCAGAACAGTTTGTATGTAGCAAATATGACCGAAATATCAATAAACGTACTCAAAGACAGGACTCAATAATTCAACAACCCTTGCAATATGTCAATTGAAATAACTACATTATTTAAACAGTCAACATTATAATATATACATTAATTGCGATATATTGCGGGGCATCATAGTGCAACTGGAGAATACTTTTTAATTTTATTTTTTATTCCTACAGTAATTTAGCTACTTACAATAAATAAAGACTTCAATAGCAACCAATGTTTCAGTTGTTGCAGTTGGTCTCGTTGATCTACCACAGTTAAAAAATTGTCTTATTAAGCTTCCAAATGTAACTTTATTAGACGATATTAACTCGCTTTCATCACTTGGTTCAGTGTTGTCAATCCAACGGTGATCATTTTCTGCATACCTAAGAATTAAAAAACAAAAATAAACTAGATATGGGTTAGGTCAGTGAATAGGTTAGATTAGTGAGCCTGTTAGAGTTTTTTTTATAAAATGCCGACATTTAATAGGATACTCCTCGCAGTAATCAGAAAACAATAAAATTAAAATGAACAATAATTTTTTAAAATTACAAAAAAAAATCTGCGAAGAGGTTATACTATTAACTTTTCTATAAAAAATATGATTTATTAGCGAAAAGCATAAATGCGTAGTAATTCTGTCATTGACGTTTAGGATTTAATTTGGCTTTAGAAAGATGCACTTGTTTTATTTTTTTTTTGCAAAGCCACCTTGACCGAACCTAGACTTATGTGACTTAGAGCTTTTTTATCATTTAAAATCTATTTTTTTGACCTTTTTTGTCTTAAAAACTTCACAAAAAAAAAACAAAAAATATATTTTAACGCAGAATTTAATTTTCTTTGATTTTTATAACTTAAGTTTTTTTTGTAAATTAAAAAATAACGAAGATACGGCTATTTTTTAAATTGGGGGGCTTACGTGGGGCCGGACAAAAAAAACTTAAATATACTTTTAGTAGAGAAATTAAAAGGCTTTAAAGTTACCAGAAAAAAAATTCTGTAAATTTGATAATAACTGAAATATGAATTTTTTCTCACTTGGGGGGTGCCGCAGCCCCCCTTATTATTTTTCGATTTCTTTCAAAAACAATAGGGATCTAGATTTTAATGAGAACGATTTTTCCTGAAAATTTGAACTTGATGGGAACTTTGGTTCTCAAGTTAGAGTGTCTACAAAAAACGTGACAGACGGACAGACGGACGGACAGACGGACGGACGGACAGACGGACGGACAGACAGACAGACAGACGGACGGACGGACGGACGGACGGATTTTTTGAAAGTTGTTCAAAATTCGATGAAACGCACGAATCTGCAAGAATTTTTGCTCTACGACGATTTTTGACGATTTTAGAATTTTCAAAACAATCACAATATACTCCTCGTTTTCGACTTTGTCTGCGAGGAGTATAATAAAGATGTTTTCAAGAAAACGAAAAAAATGCAGTGAGATGCTCCCCCAAATTTCCACAACCCTAATGTTTACTTACGTTTCACCGTCAGAATCTGAATTAATTCTTAAAGGAGCATATTCAGTATTCTCATCCTTGGAAAATCTAACATGAAAACAGACAAAAGCACATACATTAATGATACATAATAACAAAACTAACAAGCTTTTAACAACTGGACAGTGGTAACAATACAAAATTGTCAATATTCTTAATAATTCCATAAAGAAACGATAACGAACGTTTTTATAATTACATAAATATTTAAATGCCATTTTAGACAATTTTATGCTGTACAAACATAAAAAAATGTTTACCTTAAGAGCAAAACACTAGCAGCTACAATGGTATAAGCCAATAAGGTTCCTATCGACATCATATTTACTAATTGGCTTAGTTTAAAAACAGCACTCATTAAACCTGAAACATAAGAAGTAATAATCTCTACACTGCAGCTTAAAAAATATCATTTCTTTTTCAACAATAAGATTAAATTGGATTTAAATTTACCTGTTAATAATCCAGCTAACAAAGTGCCAATTACTGGAGTTTGGAATGTCGTATTTACTTTCCCGAGAAATCTAAAAATTATTCCATCGGTAGCCATTGCGTAGATTATTCTTGGTAGAGGAAACATTGCGCCAAACAAACTAAAAAAAATAACATTAAAATAGGTACGAGTAAAAAAAACAAAATTAGTTTTACTCCATAATTTTTATCTGTTGGATTTTTTTGGCACAAATAGCAAGCCTTGTGGCTTCATAGGATATGATAGAAAAAACTAACCTGGCACACAGTCCAAAAATACCACCAATAGCAACGATCCATTTAGCTACATTCCAACCAACACTTTCAAATGCATACGGAATGGGTGCATCGCGATTCTAAAAAAAATATTTTTAAATTTTCCCTAAGCCTTACTTTAACAATGTCAAAGACATTTAACGGATAAATAAACAAATAAAGTGTCCTGAAAATAGGTTTCCTTGGTCTTTTTTATTTATTTATATACCTTTTTAACGGCGAATGTCGCGAAGCATAGAAATTGTGGTTATGTAATGTTGGTTGCCTAAATATAACAAAGAACAGCACTTTCTGGTCATTGCTCAGTGGGTTTATAAAAGTTAATATTAATAAAAAATTGTGCTTACCAGCAACATAAATAAATAAAGCACAAGTTGACATATTCTAAAGGTATATCAATAAGCGTTTAAATACAGAATTCTGGCAATTTAAAATGCAAAAACATAGTGCTTTTTAATTGCCAAAATTCTGTATTTACACGCTTATTGATGAACCTTTAAAATATATTAACTTGTGCTTTGTTTAGTTATGTTGCTGTTATCAGCACAATATTTATTTAAAATTAACTCTTATGAACTCACTGAGCAATGACCAGAAAGTGCTGTTTTTTTGTGATTTTAGGCTGCCAACATTACATAACCACAGTTTCTATGCTTCGCGACATTCCACTTTAAGCATTTACAAACATAAAATTAGCTTATTTCTTGACTTATCGATTTAATTTTTTTAAGCTAAATAATTTCTTACACAATCTACAAAAAATACCTATGACTTACTTGTGCATAATATGGAACCATCATGGTTATCACAGTTGAAGTTCCAAAATAAGATAAAAATATAATAAACAGCGATATAATAATCGCAAGTGGAATGGCTTTCTTTGGGTTTTTAGCTTCTTCACCGGTCGTTGCAATACAATCAAATCCAACAAAACCATAAAAACAAGTAGCGGCTCCTTTAATAACTCCATTTATACCAAACGGCATGAAACCACCATCTCCTAACTCAGTTTCATTATATCCAGTTACGTTTAAGGGATTTATGTCCCAATTTTTAGGATTAGCTACAAAATAAAATTTAATAAAAGTGATAAATTTTATTGTAGAGAGAAAATTCTGGAATAATAATTACATTTAATTCCTCCAGCAATAATAACAAATATAACCACTCCTACGTTTAACACAGTAATAATATTGTTGGCTAAACTGCTTTCTTTCATTCCAAATGCGAGGGCACCTAAAATAAATAAATAACATAGTAAAATACAAGTTAAAAATTTCTAAAAATAGAAATGGTTAGTTTTGAAAAAAATAATTTAGGAACTTTTATAGAGAGTCCTTTATTCCTGTGGAAAGAAACTACCAAAATGTTCAAGGAACATTATTAAATGTTAAAAAAAAACTTACATGCTAAAAGTATGGAAATTCCAAAAGAGAAGAAGTCAAAATACGATGATAAATAGGGCCCCAAATCGATTGGGGCTATTTCAGTAAATGTTGTATTTAACGTGTTATTACACAAAGAGTCCACGTATGAACTTAGTCCTTTGGCCACACTAGCAGATCCTAAAAAATAATGAAAAAAAACCTTTAAAAATGAGTCAAAAATGCATTGCAGTAGTAAAATTATTTCTAGAGACTTTTACACTTAAAAAATCAAATTTAAGTGGTTTAAACACCTTATATTGATTCCATTGGTTTGAGTACTTCCTTCAATTCAAATAAATATATTTGTAGTTTTTACCCAAAAGTCTTACCTATCACATATTCTAATATTAAATTCCAGCCAATTACAAATGCAATAAATTCTCCAACACAGACATAACTGTAAATATAGGCTGACCCCGCTCTAGGGGCTCGTGCTCCGAATTCAGCATAGCATAAACCTAAAAAATCATTATTTAAGGGGACAAAAAAAATGTTAAGTAAATTCAAGCATTTCTTCGATGAACCCAAAAATTCGTTTTCTAAAGATTTTAGATGATTCTGCGGCCGGATACTCTACGTATAGGTACCCACTTAAAATTCCTAGTATAATCCGAGGTATAATCTTAATATAAAATTTTAAAACAATGATTTACAAAATTATTTGAAAAATGATAAGCTGTGATTCATGGGAAACTGCAATCAACAAAAATTGCACAAAAAATATTTTCTATAGGCTTTTTAGGAATGTTTTTAAAGAGACACATATTCTGCTATGTTATATTTTTTAAATATTACTAAAGCCTAAGACAAAAAATACACGAAAAAATTGATAAAACTCAAAATAGAACTTGTTTTTAATTATCCAATCTTTCTCATAATACTTTTGATGTCTCTTACCTGCAAAAACCGAAGCAATAGCCGCAATCAGAAAAGATAACACAACTGCAGGTCCTGCCTTATCCTTCGCCACTTGTCCCGCAAGCACGTAAACCCCAACTCCCAAAGTACTTCCTACACCTAATGCTGTAAGGTCAAAGGTATTCAAAATCCTACTAAGCTGAGTCTCCTCGGTGGAGACAGGGTCCAACACTTTTTTTCTCGTTAACACTTTCCAAAGGGCCATCTTTTAAGTGTTTCAACTTTTGGAATGATTTATTTTATTCTTTTTTAATACGAGTGCTTTGTTGACACAGTTCACGTTTAACTGGAACAATGTAAAGATAAGTTAGATAAACAATAAAATATTAGAAAGATAATTACAGACATTTATTGCACATGTGTGTAATTTAAGACTGTTTAAAAAGCTAATTCTAGTGCAAAAGATGCATACCTAATTCCATTGGTTATTATCCTCCAATTAAAATTATATAATGATTAATCGGAATTATTTTACACACAATTTTACACAAAGCACTGCTGAATCAACAACCTCTACTCAGCTGACCATGACGTTTAAAAACACGCATGAAGTTAGCGTCAAAACTGACAGCTGACAGACGTGACCTTGGGTGTGACAGCTCTCGTTTGTTGACGTTTTCCGACTTTCCCTAAACGCAAAGGTTTTTACTACATTTTCACAAGAAAATTACCGCAATGGCAGATCCAAAATACGCCAATTTACCCGGAATCGTAAGCAGAACCTTTATTTATACTAGCCGCTATAATAAACAGTTAATTTTAGGCCTTAGACGAACCAGACGTTTATGAAACCAACGATCTTCCAGAATCAGAACAAACAGTGGATTTCTACGAAGATGAGAACGAAACTGTTGAAAGAATCCACATAAGTGCAAACGAGGCATTCGAAAAGTTCAAAGGAAAGTACCTTAACCAAAAGAACATTGACTTTTCGGACAAAATCAGTCGCTCGATAAGAACAGGGTACGATGCACAATCCGGCGATTGGGAACTTATGGCCAAGGGAGAGCACGAAAGCCCCCTTCAGAAGTACCAGCGTTTACAGTGTGAGTTCAAGGAGTTATTGGAGGAGATAACCAAGCTCCAAACCGAACAGAAAGACAAAAAGGGGAATGATTATTTGGTAACCGGCGAACAAGTCCAGTTAGCGTTAAGAAAATTGGCGGATTTGCGTTTGGAAGAAAGTCTAGGGGCTGAGGTGGTGTCCAGTATTGCTGATCCACAAGGCAGTCAGTTAAAGTAAGCCACTAAAACAGACTCTTCAAAAGGCAAGGTACTAACCTTTTTTTGTATTATCTTACAGAAAACTATTAGCGCAACTAGAACAATTCAAGGCAGCTTCAAAAGAAAGACCAGAGTCCGAAACCCAGGAATCAGGAAACGAAATCGTTTACCATTTCAACTACAGACCGGAACAAAGTGCTTTAGCCCAAACTTCAAGAGTTGCTGAACTGGAATCTCGGCTACATAAGTTGGAGAGTGTTTTGGGAAGTTCAGACGAAAAATTAGCGAGGTTGGCATCAACCACCACTAAAGGTATACTAATAACTTTATTATTATAATACGTATTTAAACAAAATAGATGTTTAATGCTTGAACAATAATATTTTTCAGGAAATCTTTTGGAGTCGGCCCAACACTTAGCATCGATAGCAAATTTGTTAGATTCTGCGCAACTGGATCATATTGAAGGGCGTTTGTCTGCGTTGGCACAAAAACTTGATTCAATCGCCGCGAAAAAGAAAGAAATATTCCAAGACGAAGAGAAGGACAAAATGGTGAGAAAATATTACAGTTGTAAAAATTTTACCATCCATGTTTGTAATTTCTATATTCTAATAATTTATTTTCTTAGATACTTGAATTATACGAACTGGCCAAGAATAGCGACAATGTTTCCAGTCTTTTACCACAAACCATTGACCGACTGAAGTCTCTAGAAGGTCTTCATGTTAAAGGTTTGTTTTTAACTTTTCACTATTTAAAAAAGTAACAACTTAAATTTCTTTTAGCAACTGATCTGATGAAAACATTAACCCAAATCGAAAACATGCAAGGTGAGGTGTCAGGAAATGTGCAAAACAACAAAATATTGTTACAAGGTGTTCAAGAAAGTTTTGCAAATAGTTTAAACGAGATTAACCAAACTGTTGTTAGCTTAGATGCTAAAATAAAGGCTTTAAAAAAGAAATAATTAAGCAGAACTATTGTGGGGCAACAAGTAAAATTATCTTAACTTTGTCCTCTCTAATTTAAATTGCTTTATAGACCCACTTAAATGCTTTAAATACCAAGTTAATTATCTAAATTATGTCAGTTTTATTTATATTGCTTTAAACGTTTTTTATAATTAGGTTCTAATTTATTAATAAATGCAAAAAAAAAGATTATGTTGTATTACTTTGAAAAGAATTTTCAGTACAAATTGTGTTGCTTATTTTACCTGGCAAATAAATATTAAAAAATTTGCATTGGTAATTTCAGAATTAAAAAAAGATTTTATAAAAATAGTAGCCTTACTCAAAGGCCTAACTTTATTATTCTTATTGTAATACATTTTAAAGAAACTTATTTTTTTAACCAGTATGTGTAATTTGAAACGTGGAAATATTAGTGGCACAGCCAGGACAGGAATGTAATGTTTCGTGTACAAAAATATCACAATCTATACAAAAATATTTCGTACAGTTCGGACAATGGTAGATCTGTAAAAAAAAACAAATTTCAGTTTTGTAATAAATTACTTTAAAAGAAATGGTTTAAAAAGCACCTAATTGAATATAATTTAAAGTTGAAGAATTTGAATCCTTTCTTCATTTTTATTATAAACATACCTGTTTATCGGAATCTCCCATAACTTTCTGGCAAGCAAAACAGGTCTCAGTTTGGTTTTTAAAAGTTATTTCCGCATAATTCGCAGCAGGAAAAAGGTGGTGGTAAGATCTTGCCAAATGTGGGGCCGAAACCAAAGTTAGACCACATGCCCGACATTCCACTGGCAATTCACAGTATTTACTGAAACATTGAGGGCAATAATAGCCCCCTGACGAGAGCTTACTTCCCTCATCAACACTGTCTACATGACTAAAACAAAGTAACGTAAAAACGACCGTACAAAAAAGTTATAAAGCACGAAACGCAGAAATAACCCAAAAGCGACTTACCACATGCACATAGTTAGAGGTTCTTCGGCCCCTTCAACAGTCATTTGGTGAGGGAACCCCATTTTAATTAAGCTAGATTCCTGGCAAACAGCCGCTGGGGGTGGATCTATTTGTTGAAATAATAAATCCCTAAAGTGGCTGTCATCCAAAATAATGTTGTAGGTTCCTTTTGTTTGATCGGCTAGTTGTCTACACACGTGGACTTCTGCCGCTAAGCCAATTACTGAGCATCTTACTCCTTCAGTTTTAAGGGACTGTAACAAACCAAAAATTAATGCATTTTAGATTGTATACAAAAGAAGCTACTGTCCAATCAACTTTAAAATGAATAATCTCGAAAATAATAGAGTCCTTGTTTACCTCAATAGTTTTCATAATATCTCCTGGGTCACATGTAGTTAAACTGCCCATAATAACCAAAATTTCCCGACTGGCGTGCGATGGTAATAATTTTAAAGATTTCAGCGATACCTCCAAACCATTTTGTAACGAAGGCTCCCCCGTTAAACTTGTTCTATTCAAACTTTGTATGCTTTTTATGTGTTTCTTTGCATTTCCTGCTAAATCCATTATTTTTTCTGCCCTCTTATTGTGCATTATTATTATACCAATTTGACTAATGGGGTTCTGATCAAAGAATTCCTCTATAAAAAGCTCCAACAGCTAGAAGAAATGTATGACTACTGTAATTAACATGTAAAAGACACTGTATAAACTTACTTTTAAAGTACAAATTAGCCGGGTTGGTTTTAAATCTTGACTAGACATGGATTCGGAACAATCTAGCAAAATATACAAGTGTCTCATCATTCCCAATTTTGTGCCATACTCCTTTTTAGAGTGTCGTTTTCTCTTTGCCCTTTGGATAATATCGGCTATGGAGGCTTCCAAAAACCCATCATCGTCTTCCTTAATAGCCTCCCTTAAAACACAAGAAGTTTAATACCAGAAAATACAAGAAAAATTATTTATTTACCATGTTTTTTCGTAGCCGGTCTCCCAGCGGTATTCTTTGCCATCGTCCTCATCACCCATTGCTGTTTTTAAACTTTATTTTTAATAATACACAACAATAAAAGCAGGAGCATACAAACAAATCTAAAAAATTTCTAAATTTTGTAAAAGTGGGGTTAGAATTATTCTGACATATTCCTGACAGCTACTAGAAAACTTCCCGCAGCTAGAGGGCGCGTAAAGCGTTAGTGACGTGACGTCATATCACTAGAAAAGTACCAACCTAAGAAAACTAAAATTCAAAGTTTTTAGATTTTAAACACGAAAAAGTCTGCTTAAAACTGCTTTTATGGCTGTATTTTTAATATCATATTGCAAAACTAATTTGGCCTAATAATATTCATACAAAAAATAAACCAGCAAAGCTTTTATTGTGATACATTATTTTTGTAAAGTAAGCGGTACATGACTGTGGAATGCTGCCATTAATACTACATTTTTAGCTTTGTGTGATGCTAGTGGCCGTGTGAAATCAATATAATTTCTTCAAAAAAGGTAAATATCTAAAATATTTATTGAAAAGATCTCTAAAATTTAAGTTTGAGAAATAACGAACGGTTCAAATGGGTAGTTCACAACGTAAAAATGACAGATAATTTGGTAGAGAAGGAAAAGTAGGCCTTGCATTGATGTCAGATCATGGAAAACGTCCGTTCACGTTCGGAACGATCAAAAAACGGCTGGAAAAACCTTTAAGCCAATCAAAAG
The DNA here is from genome assembly GCA_963920755.1 of Cartodere bifasciata. Lineage (NCBI taxonomy): Eukaryota > Metazoa > Arthropoda > Insecta > Coleoptera > Latridiidae > Cartodere > Cartodere bifasciata. The sequence continues at coordinate 16,169,255 of OY987196.1, read as the reverse complement.
GCATCATTTTGACACTTGACAATTTTTTTTACAACCTGTTCGATTTTTAAAAAAATTTTCATTTTGCAATATTACATAACATGGGGCTTTATTTCGTTGGCTTCCTTTTTACGCTATTTGTGTGCGTTGATATGAGAAATGGAACCTTGGAGAAGCAATCCCGCGCAATCGACGCAAAGAAATTTGACAGTTGTGTTGTGGCTTCGTATCCGCGTCTTCGTGATGTTTGTAAACGAAAAACTGTAGCAAAAAGGTGGCGATTTCATGTTTTTTAAATTTAAAAGGTATAATGTTCAATAAAGTGTTGAATTTAAAGTCAAATTATTGTTAGTGTTGTTTTTGCTTTGAAATAAGCAGTGAAAACGGTAAATCAACGTAAACAGCCATTTTGAAAGCGTCTTTTTTGGTTAGGTGCAGCTTTATTATCACTATTTTTGTTATTAACTCATACTATAATCTAAAAGACTGCACTTTAATTAAAATGTTGCTTACTAATGCATAAAATGCTTTTGTATTAGTCCTATTTTGTATATTTTAAGGAACTCTAATAAAAACTCACAATGGATGAGGGCCCAGCTGCAGTAGATCCTCTAAGTATAGCGCAAGATGCCAAGCTAATTATAGGTAAGAATAAAACAAAAATTGGCTAAAAAATATTATTTATACAAAATATGTTTAATTATAAATATACATTAACCAGAAATACTAACAAGTTTGAACTTGTTTCCCGCTAATTTTGCTCATGTTTTTCAGATGCGCAAAAGGACGTTGGAAAACTGGATATTTTAATTTGTGGCGAATGCCATGAAGTATTTCATTTTGTAGAAGATTTAAAAGAGCACAAAGAAAGTTGTGCTAAAGTTATTAAAATAAAGTGTGACGATGACAAATCCCAAATTTGGGCTTATTGTTTGTGGAAGAATACGTATGAAAGGGGAAATTCAGAAGGAACGCAATCTGCGTGGACAACTTTTAAAATATGGAGCCGCCTTACGCAAGAAGAAAGAGATATGTGGATCGAAGCAGGCAAAACAATACAAAGTTTAAACAAAATACGAACGGCAAAGCTACAAGAAATCAAGTTCAAAGTGGTAAGTTGACAGTGCTTTGCGGCGCCATTCGATATCGTTGCTAAAATGGATGCTAAAAAAGTAATTAATTACTTATCTTTTTGGGGGTTTTTAAAGAAAGAAATACCTATACATAACGTGTTTAATTTTTTACTTATTTTAGAAAGAACAGGATCCTCTGGCCATTACACAATCAGATACATTAACAACTAATGGTATGTTTACTACTTACTAGAGTAGAAAGTACTATTAAATATATTAATTTTAAATATTTTTTAGAACCAAACATTATTCTGAATAAGCAGATAGTGCACCTGAATAGCGACGTAAGCATTCTGCCGAGTAACAAAAAGAAAAAGGGCTTTAGAACATCGCCTGATAACGATACAGAAGAATATGTGGTTGAAGCTATTTTGGCCAAGAGATTTAATTCCAGACGAAGGATCTATGAATACAAAGTTAAATGGGAGAACTTTGATGTGTAAGTTTTAGAAACAATGGTTTTTAATATTTTTACCGTTGTATTAATGTGTTTCAGAACTCACAGCACTTGGGAACCTCCAGAACATTTGCAAACATGCCAAAATTTGGTGGACGCATTTGAGGCTAAAGTAAAAAAAGAGAAGCTTAAATCTAAAATAAGCATGACGAGTACTCCTAAGCCAATAAAGGTGCCAGTTGCGTCTTCTTCCAGTTTCTCGGTCAATAAATCTGAGGTCTCGTTTGATTCTCTTACTGGGTAAGTTTTATTTTGACATAAAATTCACTATTTATTCTATATTATAAAGTCGAAATTAAAACCGTTTGTTTACCTTTTTTTTTTAGCCGTCCGCAAAGAAGCAGCAAACAAAAAGCAATGGACCAAGTAAAACAATGGTGCGGCACAATGTCCGACGACACTAGCGGTAGTAAACGAGGCCGAGACAGCGATAGCGACGACTCAATGGATAAACGCATCAAAATGGAACTTGAATCCGATTCAGAAGATGAAAAACCCCGCGTCGTTATCAAAAAAACACCAAAGAAGGCGGAACCATTCGTTAAACAACTAACGCCATCTGTTACCATAAGCAGCAACGGTATAACCGGAAAGTTGCCTGATAATGTCTTGATACCGGATGCGCAGGGTATTGTGCGCATCAACCAGAAACAATTGCCATCGCTTGAATCTGGTGTTTACATCATGTCAAAAACGGCAGGTATTATCAAATTGGACTCGCAAACATCCAAAATTGCTGCTGCAGGAGGCCAAGCTATTGTCCAAGTGGCGCCAAAAATCGGCCAAACGCATATCAAGATTGTTAAAAAAGATTCGGGTAAGGCAAACATTAAATGTTTTGATTTTTATGAATTTATGTCTTTTAATTTTATTTATCTTATAATAATTCGCATTAAAACTGGACAGTATTTTCTCAATAAAAGAAGTTTTGTTGTCTTGAAATTTTACGTTTATTAAGGTCAGGTTACACAAATCCATCAAGTTCTCTCCCAGACCTAAAGCTGCGTTTATAGTTCTGTCAGACGATGTGTTTTGTAAACGCACCTTTAAAATAAGAAAATTCTTTATAAAGGTGTCTTTATTCGTTCTGGTAACCGTATACGTAACGTAAGAACGTAATGGTTGCGACACGGAGAGTCACGGAATCCGTTAATCACGGAGTGTAGGAGTAATTTATTTAATAGATCTTTTTCGCCCCTGATTCCATAGATTGTTGGTTTGTAACCGTTGAGTAAAATTCATAAAAAAAATTTTGAATATTTTTAAGCCGCGCATTCTTAATTTACTCATTGGCTTTAATGTTTTTTTTTTTTCATTTTGTTTTTTTTAATAATAAAAAGAATCAAATCCTAAAGTATTTAAAGTTCGGAAAAACCATTATTTTCTTTATTGCTAAAAAATATTTTTCATTTTTTACTCTTTAAGGGCCGGTTGCACTGCAATTGTTAACTGTCCCTGAAAATCTAAGTGACTGTTTTTCATAGAAAGCACAATTTTAAACAATGTCAATGCTACAGTTGTCAAACTCTGGTAAAGAGTCACTTAACATTAAGAAACACTTAAGAATGTGTGGTGAATCCGGACATAAATGATAAAAACCCCCGTATAAAAACTATTTTCATTTCTTATAGAAAAATTCGTCATGATTCTTTAAGCACTACATAATATTTAATATTTCTTTACTTATCCAATAAAATGACATTACTAACAGGTTGCGTTTTTTAAAAAAAATCAGAAGTGGGATCGTTTTTTTTTTCAAAAAATCATGACAACGTTGATAACGTGGATGTTGCTAGCTCCTATACTATTAGATGTCAAATTTATTTTAAACAGTTCTCTAATGAGCCACCTAAATATTTGTTATTTAAAAGATTATTTATTTAAAACCTTCTTTTTTAGGTTCGCCAATCAAAAGACCTCTTCAACAAATAAGAACACCCACAGTGGTCCAAGTGAAGACAACACCACCTCCACTTCAACAAAGAAGAGTTGCCCCAAAAGTGTTAAACAAATCAGTACCGTCAAGAGTGACACCTAAAGTAACTCCGAATACAAACCTGGTGAACAAAACTTACCAAAGAACAAGTTTGGCAAAGAGCGCTAGCTTTCCTGAGCCTGATGCTGGTGACGAATCTGATGGTATTCCTGAATTGGAATTCCCGAAGGAACTGCCTGTGCCAGAGCCCGAGGAGGAGCTGGCAGCTGATTTTGTTTTGGATCCATTTACTGGTAAGTTAATTTCTTTTTATAACACTTTGTGAAACATATTTTTTCGCACATCCATTGTTAATTATTACTATTTTATTTACCTAACTCTAATTTTAATTTGTTAAGGTAAAATCGCGGGACAAGAATACCCAGAACGCGTAGAAAAAGAAAACGGTGAGACAACATTGGATAATATTGTCCAATTGGCTGCAGCAGACATCACCGAAGATGACCTTAAACCTGATATTCTAATTGAATCCAAACTTGAACAATCAAATATAAATGATGAAAATAACGATCCTCAAGGTGATATTTTAAAAATTGAAGCAGAAGATGTTAATGTTCCTGTAACCAAGGTTTACCATCAAGCTTCCTCTAGGACACCAATTGTCAAAACCATTTATCCTGGTAAGTTAAACAATGATAATGATTTTAAAACGATCTCGTCTTGTTAGAAGTTAGCACAGAATCCCACTTTCAAACTGTCCTGCGCAGAACTTTATTTTTTAGATGTGCGCACACGTTTGACAGAATTTTTACGTCTGTGGACAGTTTGGAAGAGGGAATTTTGCCTGATCAAAACTATTAAAAGAGCTTAAAATTTGTCTTTGATTTTAAAACCAAAGTCAAACAAATGTATTAATTTCGCAGCATCTCCTATTCTAGAAAGGACCCTCAACAAACCAAAAGGCGCTATCATAAAACCAGGTGTACGCCAAACCCAAATGATTTCGCCCTCATCCGTCGGTTTAAAAACACAAGTTCGCACTAATAACACGGTAAAACACCGCATAGTCATCCCCAAACCTAAACAATCCCCCCGTGGCCCCCAATTCGAAGCGCATCCAACTCCCGTTCAAAAAACGTACACCTCCCCCGCCATGGCGCGTAAAGTTGGCAACACCTCGATTTACCGCAAGCCTGTAGCGTCCTACAGTCCTAAGAAGATGGCAACGCCCCCTATGCCGCAGCCCAGACCGCAAGTGAAGCGCACCAAGACATTGAATCCGGTTTCGCCCATGAAGGCCGTTATTAACATGCCGTCGCTGAATAGCGATGATGAAATCACGATGCCGGCTCTTGGACGACCAGCTGTAGAGACTAAGACAGAGCCTGTGGATGAGCCGCAGGTGATTGCGGAAGGAACGGAAGGGGCGTTTACTTTGAGTGATGGGGACCCGCCCATTTTGATTACTGGTGATGATGGGACAGTGTACCAAGTGGCTGGGCAGAATGAGGAAGGCCAGACTATTCTTATTACATCAGGTTAGTGGCAAATACTAATATTTTTCTTATTTTGTTGGCAGTTATTTATTTTTTTTTTATAAATGAAGTGGTTGATGTGAGGGGTTAATTAAATAAGGCATTAAAGTGGGTTTTTCGCACATCGTTTATTAAAGACATTCATAAACGCACTCCAAATCGTTGATTAATGACCCCTATTAATGCATGGTTACCATGTCCATAGTAACGCTCTATGTTACAAATCTGTGTTGGGGAGGCAGAACGGGATAAGTATATTTGACATTTAAAAAAATGTGTTTTTCGGACACCGAATTTTAATAGAAACATTTAGATATTTACAAATTGGATCAGCCATATACGTACTGTACTGTGGAATCTATTTTTTATGTAGCTTCTCATTACTGCATTAATATTGTTTAATATTTGTGAGAAAACCATTTTTAGAGTGACATGCACAAATGACATTTCTATACTTATCCCCTTTTGCCTCCCTACCACAGAAATGTTAAAGTATCTTTAATTACGGTTTAAGCAACAAAAACCAAAAGAAATGAAATACTTACCGTTGGAAAGAATGAGAAGCAGATCCTTTTACCACATTTTAAGGAATTAACATTCATTTTCTAATTATAATTAATAAAAGTTCGATGACAGTCCTTCTTCTTCTTCTTCAACTTTAATAAATTTGAATGGCCGACGCCTTGTTTCTGTTAGTTGGTGAAATAACTGTTTTATTTTATAATTTATTAATAATGATCTACGATGTGCGAAAAAGCATTGTAACCAGTTCGTATGTTAAATAGCGGTTAATAATATCAATTATTAAAACCGCTCGTTAATTAATCGCCTTTATTAACACACTTACTGGTTAAATAAGTATTAATAATTGCCCTATAATTTATAATATTAGTGGATAAGAAAGAGTTCGGCCACTTAAAGGATAGCGATAACGGAAGTTTCATTCTAACTTGTTGTTGTCAAAGTTTAAAAGTTGGTCCGAAAACCTTTTACATAATATTTGCCAAATTTTTTGATATACCGTGTGTTCCTCAAAATGCGCACGAACCCATAACTTTCTACGTATACTTTATAAAGAATTGAATTTTGGGGGCTGTCTAAGGAGACTTTTAGCTTTCTTTTTCATGCATTTACAAACATATGACTTCCGGTTTAAGCGGATGTGACAAGTTTGTATTTTTAAAAGGAACTCCCTATATTTTTTAATATTTTGGTATTCACCTCGGTATTTGCTGAATTTTGGAAAGTAAATATTTTAAATTTCCCAACCTGAAGAAGATGAAAATATAACTTCGAAACGTTGACAAGTATTTTTAATGAAATTTTTACTGTCTAAAATCGAGCGAATACCCTGTTACTGATTAATAATTTCCTAACAAGTGTCTATTTTTATTTAAATTATTTACTTGACAAAAAAATCGAAAAGTTTAATTCGACTTTAAATACACATTCTTGCTTAGCATTTACAACTTGTAAGGTAACAAGTTTTAACAATTTTCCAACTTTAGGACCCGATGGCCAGCAGCAGTGTCTACTTGTTACCGGAGAAGCAATAGCACCCGATGAAGTAGCAGCTATGCAACAGCAGCAACGACAACAAGCTGCTGAGACTGAACAACACCAAATACAGGAGGAAACATCAATGGAAGGTGTACAAGAAGAGGCTAGTACCGATCTAAGTGAGCCTTTAAGTGTCAGAACTGAACCTGAGGCATCAGATCAAGTTGTGGCTCAAGTTGTGAGAGCTGAACCGCCGAGTCCGGGTAAGTTTCTTGTTTTTATTAACGACTTCAAAAAATAAAGCAAAAAAAACGAATCTCTTCTTAACAAATTAACTTTAATTTTAGGTGGCACACACAAAGTAGTGGTAATGTTACCAGATGGTAATTTAATGGTAACACAAGTAACGCCCGAGGAATATGCCAGTTTAGAACTGGATTAAGAATTTTAATACTTATAAATCGAAATATGAATTTAATAATTTTTTTTTTATTAATTTTAAACCACTAAAATACAAATTAAATTATAAACTTATGTAGTAATTTAAAAGAAAAACTAAAAAACGGTTTGTAGAACGTTTAATAAGTATTTCTATTTATTAAATCTTTTTTTGTATGATTTTATTTTGTTTTAAAATTAAATTTTGTACAGTTTGCAAAAATGGCTCAAATGCATAAGTAATGTTTCAAAATTTTAAATCTTAGGTATTTAGCCCAAATAATATTTTTCTAGTGTTTTTTTTGTATTTGGGTCATAATTTGCTTCCTAATCTGTAGGTATTCTGTAAAATACTTACAATATTAATTAACTTTAAATTACAAACTTTTAGATATTAAGATATAGCATGCAATATTTTTATTGACGGTGTAAATACGTTATTTTTAAGTATGTTTATGTTTGTACGTTTGGAAGTAAAATATAATGATTTAATTAGTACTTTACCCTTTTTTTAATTATGCCATAACACCGCACAAAACTCTAAAAAAAGGTAGTCTTCAAAACTAAGACAAAGTTTGAAGTAAAGACTTTACAAAGTTTACGTCACATTGACTTATTTTAAGAGACTTTTAAAAGTCGCTTTTTTGCGCCGTTATTTTATTGTAATAAACCCAATTAAAATGGATTATCCTCCATTAATTCCGAATATAACGGACAGCCACGATGTGTCCCACATTCTTAGCGAGGCATTTCAGGACACTCTGTCTGAACTTAATTTTCCTCCTTCAAACATCGCTGAGAACATTATTAAATACAAGGTGGATAATGATATGAAACTACTTAAAGAATATGGAAGAAATGTTAAAAAGGTAAGTACCAAATAAAACACTATTAGCTACTTCTAAAAAATCTAAAATCAATGTTTTGTAGCATGACGAAAAATATAACATAGCCAAAGAGAACATTAAAAAAATTGAGGATAAGGTTTTGAAGAAAAAAGCTGCATATAAGAAGAAACAAAGTGAAATAGAACAAGATGCACAAATAAAGGAACAGTATCTTCTGAAACGGGATGATCTTTTTGATAATCTTTCGGAACACTCTAATAGCTATGGACTTATTGAAAAAAGGCATATCTTGCCATCGTTGATTGATCGATGTACAGGTAAACATAACCTACTACTCGTTTGCATAGCTCCATATTTAAAAATTACCCATAACATTTCATTCTAATAAAGTATGGCTAAATGCGTCTTATTAGCAAAAATCTCAAAAGGTCATATTTTTTATTATCGTTACGATTAAATTTTTAGATTTTGTCTATTCACCCAATGTTGTTGAGTGCGCATCATCAGAAAGTTTAAGCTCGCATGAAGCTACGATAAAATCATCCACACGTCGTCGGGTTTCACCTTCCCGAAAACAATTGTAAGTTTTTTTTAAGACATTTTTATGCATATCGTATGGTTGATTCTTACAATAAGTAGTAACTCGTATATTATTATTTAATTAATAGATAGAGAGCTGGCAACAACAAAAAAACACATCAGAAGATAGATAGTAAATTCTTAGGTGCACATAATATGAGCCATAACACTGCCAGAATTTTATAAGGTAACTAACTTTTAAATCTAATGTTATCTATAGACTTTTCTGCGTATTATAAAAGATTTTGATTACAGCGTTCTCTTGTATGGGAAAACACATTTTAAAAGCGACTGACCCATCATTATTATAATGTTATGGCTCGTATTTGTAAAAATCAATTTTCTTGTACGAAGAAAACGATCCCATTTATAATTTTTGACCTGCCATTTTATTGAACTAAGAAAAGTAATGTTATATATTATCATTGAGTAATATAATCATATGAGTCGGTATTCACTGATATTATGTAATTCTAAAAAATCATTGTGTGGATTTACATGTTACTTTTCATACTACATCGTTTAATTTATTTTTTAAATATGATACTCTTCGCAAAAGAGTATATTGCGATTACTCGGACCTTCTCTAAAATCGTTAATATTCATCCTAGAGCAAACATTTTTGCACCATAACTCAAAAACGGTTTATCGGATCGACTTAAGATTTAACACAAAAATCAATCCCATTTAGAGGAAGAGCCCTATTGTTTTTGGAAAAAATCAAGTAATAAATAGAGGGTTAAAAACACCCCCAAAGTAGCAAAAAATTCATATTTTCGTTAATATCAACTTTACGAAAAAAAATATTCTTTATAAAATTAAAGATTGTATTTTTCCCTATAAAAAAGCATTTGGTAATTTTTTTGTATCCCCACCCGTTTACAAAAAAAAATAAGTTTTACATTGTTTTCAATAAAATAAAAAATGCACCTTTTTAATCATCTACTGCGAAGAGTATCATATAGAATGTGTAACAATTATATTAAAATAAAAAAAAATAGTCTTAAAAAATGAGCTATCTACGAAGTTTAACTTTTTAAATGATCTATCCCACTCACTGATCTCACCCGCTCTTGTTTTTCTATAGACAAACACTGCATCTGTTAAAATTCCCCCACCAAAAACAAGATACATCTCCTCAGTTAAAAGTAACTCCCGATGCCATATATTTTGATAATTATGAACTTAGTGTTACATACACTGTAAGTAAAAACTCAAATTTACCAATTCATATTTTCTAGGTAAAAATCCGCAAAAATAACGTTAATAACAAATTCTTTATTGTCTAATTATGTAGTTTAAGTGTAATCCATGTTTTATTGTTTTTTTAATTTATTCTAGAGAAAAATCAGGCTTCAAAACATATCCAAAAAATACATAACTTTTATCTACAAACCCCTAACCAAGTATTCACCTTTTTCAATAAAAATCCTCACGAAAAATGATCGCTTAGCAGCTGGAATGAGTGCAGAATTTCGCATCGTTTTTAACTCAAATATTTATTTAAACCATAACGCAAAAATTCTGTTTAGAACAACAGACGGAAGTAGCACCGTTCTTAAGCTTACTGCGCATAGAAAACCACCTTTATTTACTGTGTACATGTTTAGATCACAGGTTAGCAGATTTTTAATAAACACTTATATTGTGGTCCGTAATAATTATTGTTTATTAGTTCAGAGGCGGGAGAGTTTGTCATTGTTGTCCAGGCGATATTAATTTTTGGAATACTAGATGCAAAGCATTGAATAATTTTGTTGATTTTGGAAGCTGCATGGTCGGAATTTCCACGTTTTGTTCCCTTATTTTGGATAATATTGGTACTGACGGAATATTTTTTATTGTTTCGGAAGATGAGTGGCTGTCTGGAAAAATTTTGGTACCTACAAAAATTTTAAATGGTCGATTTGGTTTCGTTATAATTTTGACCACTTTTAACTTTTACAAATCAAGTACAAAAAGCATTTAGCACCTTTATTTCAGGAGGAAGAAAAGTACAACGAATTTAAAAAAGGTTTTTTTACAATATTTCCTAGATATTTTCGGGTGATGGCGCATGAAACTTCGGAAATTTGCCTTTTGTTTACACCAGACACATTCGGTTTGCATTCCGAAAAAATATACCTTCTCTGTGACAACAATGTGTGCCAGGAACTGGAAATAACAGCTGATGCTGTACATTTTAACAAACACCTAATACAAATGGAATACTATGGATCTAAAAGTCTTGCTCCGTTTCATTTAATCAAAGAAGAAAATAAACATATTCGAGAAATTCTAGTGCCTGATCATTGCATTTTCTTGGAAAGCCTCGAATCGAATAAAATGTACAACTTTATTTTTCGATTCACAAACAACTGGTACAAATATTTTTTAATATAAAGAAAAATAAATGTCAACTAAGAAGTAAATTTTTATTTAAAATCGAAAATCTTCTTTAGTGGTTTGTACTTTGAATATTACTGGAACTTTGAAAATATCAAACGATTTAAAACTGTAAAATACTTAGATCCGAGTCTGATAAAACTAAAAGATTCGTGCGGATACTTTTCCCCTTACAGTGTAACTGAATTGGAGATTGAACTTAGTACTTCGGTCATTATAGAGGGATACTACAATATTTTTTTAAGGTGTCTATTTTTTTTATATGAATTATAAAGAAAAACTGTTGTTAATATTTTTTTAGCATGTTTGTCACAGATATTCCCCTCTTAAGTTTGGAAGAGAATATTGAATTTTTTATACAAAATGAAAGAGAGATATTTGGAGAGCAGGCAAGTCGTCACACTTTATTTAAAAACTCTTTAGTTTACTATATTTTTACTACTTTGGTTTTTTTAGATTGTCGATGTTCGTTTATGTGAATTCGAAATAGGTTGTTATATAACAGTAAAGACGGGTGGTGTTCAAAAACAACAAGAAATAAAAGCTGCGTAGGTTTTTTTTTTAAACACAATAATAAAATTTTTTGAAAAGACAAAAAAAAATTGAATAATTTTTAATATGTCCAAATAAACCAAGACAAACAACCAATATTTTATATATTTAAATTTTTAGTTGCCCATGTAGCATGGAACCAAGTTTACGACCACCATCCTTGGTAAAAGTCGAACTCCCAAAATTAGAGTTTGTAAAAAAAATGCTCGATTTGGGAGTACTACCAGAAAAAATGCATATCAAGCGACTTGTCGAAATTTATAAATTTCCACATGAAGAAGTTAAATGGAAAATAATTGAAATGGTTTACCAGATTGATTCTAAACCTTCTATGATGATATTTAAAAATTCTTCCATCAGTAAAAGTGAGGGAATTTTAAAAGCTACTGAAGATTTGGAGGCACTTGATTATGTCATTGAAACCTCTGTAAGTTCGCAAAAAAAAGTCGAAATCAAAGCAAATTTTAAGCGCTTAAATCACTTATATATATTACATGAGTTTACATTACATTTTAATCATACATAATGCGTTTTCTAAGTCGTTTTCTTTTTAATTCATTTCTTTAGGAACCTAGAAGATGGGTTTCGTTTCTTCTTTTATTCCGAATCGAAAACGACCAATACATTTTCGAATCCCTAAGTTTGGTAACTTACGAAGTTGTGAAATGGGACATCAAAATCAGCACCTCGGTTAGTAACTTGCCAATTCTATGCCCGATGGAACTGCACTACGTAAACAGACCAAAAAAATACACCCTGTACATCCAGAACCGAACATTTATAACCGGTTGTTTTTGGCTTTTCCCCCCGATTGGTGAAGATTCGAAAAAGGTCAAAGTGACCTACACGCCAAAGCACAGTATCTTAACGCCTGGCAAAAAGGTTTCAGTGGAAGTGGAGGTTAATCCGACTGAATCTGGAATTCTTGAAAAGATATACATACCTTGTTTTTTTGCCAAACATGTTTCGCCCATTTTTATTAGGCTAATGTGCGCTGTGGACGATATTAATTTGTTCTTCTTTTTGCCGAATGATAATGGTTTTGATAAAATTTTGTGGCCGCCGAAAATTGTCAATGATTATGACTACCAATCGGTGAGTTGTCTTCTTGATGGAAATTAAACTTATTTTTCATTTTAAATGGGGAATAACTTTTAACAACATTTTCAGATGAATTCCCTACCAGCATATACTGTCGACGAAGAAACCGAGAACGAGTACGATAACCAAAAACTAGATCAAAATCGTCCCGTTATAACTTCTTCATCCTCATCGTCAACCTCTTACGAATCATCTGAGTTTACTTTTAATAAATCTTCCATGGATTCACACGCTAGTTCCTGTGAGCATGTGACCGTATTAACTGGAGTACTTAAAGAAGCCTTTGGATACGATTGCATGCTGCAGGATAATGTTATCGAGTTGCATAATGTTCCCAGGAGAACACGTATGTTTTCGGATTCGTTCATCTAAAAACAGGCATTAGCAAGATATGTCTTTACTCTTTATACAGGTTGTCCAAAAAATAGCGCATAAACACGATGGTACGCTCTTGGGGTATTCTCAGGGATCTTTAGAAAATTGTAGTGTTGTGAGATTATAATTTACCGGTTAATTTACCAGTTAATTAACCGGTTAATTAACCGGTAAATTAAGATATTTACCGGTAAATTAAAGTTTTTTATGTTTGTATCTCATTTTCTTACGAGATATTTTATTTATTTTCGTTAACCTACAAGTTCGATTGAACAAAAATGTTAAAATTTTTAAACTACAAAAGTAAGAAGGTAACAATTTAAATTTCCCGCGGCTGGTTGCGTCGAATCCAATCAATTCACGTTATTTAGTGTCACATGTTTGGGGGCGTTCACCTTAATTCACAAGTCCGGTTAAATTTACCATGTTTTATTTATTTATTTTTTATTGTACTTTTATTTCAAAATTAAAAAAATAAGAAATTGCTCATATGTTTTTGGTCTTAAACAAATCGTAAAGACTTTTTATACTTAAATTTAGTGTCCAGTAGAATTTTTATAATTTACCGGTTAATTAACCCGTAAATTTACCGGTTAATTAACCGCAATTTTAATTTACCGGTAAATTCACAACACTAGAAAATTGTCAAAAAAAATCTGTTATATTCATCGAGAAAAATTCGAACAAAGTTGCATAAGTTCGGCAACACAGTTTGTAAAACACATCTCAAAAGCTGATCTAGAGCATACATCTTTGCATTTAGATCACATTGACAAATAATAAATAATATGTTAGCATCATTTCATAAAATTTTTGTAAAATTAAGTTGGTTATAAAAATGTGTTTTGACCGTTTAAAAGATAAACAAATGGAAAAATAATTTTAGATAGATTGTGCCTTTGCATTTAGCCATTTTATTGGTTAATATGATAGAAGGTATAAGAGTTAAAATTTTCGCCCTTTTCGGCCTCATATCTCCGAGGGTATTTAAAATAGATTTTTTTTAACAATTTTCTGGGGCTCCCTAAACATGCCCCAACAACGTACCATCGCGTTTATGCGCCATTTTTTGTACTCCCTGTAGAAGACAATGTGCCTCACAATTATATTTTTCTTTTCTTGTAGTACAAAAAGTAACCTTTTACATCGAAAACATTACACCTGTTGTTGCTCGATATTCAATTGAAGCTACTAATTTTCACGCAAATAACGAAAATCGGGAAAACTTACTCAAGGTTATTGGATTAAAGTATATGCATTACAACTGTAAGTAAAAAATTGTTTAAAAAATATACATTTATTTGCTAAAGCGGAGCAGAGACTATGAGTAATATATTAAAGGTCATTTCAAGGGTAAACTCAAAAACCATTAAGGAAAATAATACTAAAAAGAATTACAAATTAAATAGACAAACACGGCAACACTCTTGAGGCAATTGCATTTTATATAAATGAATGATTTCTTTGTGTTACTTTTAGTGGATCATTGGGAGCAAGCCTGCAAAATCAATAGAGGGATTGTAATAGTGCCAGATACCTCAGAAGGAACCATAGTTGGTGGAGAAACATTAGAAGTAAACGTCTGGGTCTATGCATCGACATGGGGGATTTACATGGAAGAAATCGCAGTCGATATTAATGACATTGCAACGTTTATCTTTACGATAATCGTGGACGTTGATGGGCCCCAAATAGAATTTCCCATTGCTCTAAATACTGCAAGGACTTATCCCACTCTAAGGTTCCTAACAAAAAAAGAACTACTTGATAAATCAGTTTTGTACTTATTTTTCTAGATTCGGCCATATTGCGTACCACTCCAATCAGATTACTCAACGATTAAAAATCTCAAACACAAATGCTATTCCTGTGCACATCGTATGGCACTTATTCGATCCAAAAAAGGATCAAAAAAGAAAACTGCCCTTTAATGCTGTGATTAATATTTTTGATGAAAATTTTTCTCCATCAGAAGATCATGTTAAATTTTTTATTTCAAATCGATATTATGGGGCTGAAGAGGAAAAATTTATTAAGGTAATGATTACACCTTTAGAAACAAAATTAAACACAAAAAATGTAAACTTGGTTTTTTTTTCTAAATTAGTATTTTATTAGATTTCACCTCACAACGTACATCTGCCTCCAAATTCGACAGAAACTGTTGAGATTACAATTATTCCCAAATTTTTTTCTATAAATTTTGATGAAACTGATTTTGAAGCAACTTTAATTGGATATGTTTTTATTAGCAAAGAAGATGAGTAAGTTATTAAATATTAAACAAGTTAAAATCGCATCTAAATGTTTTATAATGGCTATTTTTTTACACAGTTTATTTTTTTAAGGTCCCGAACAAACTATTTTTACCGAAGAAGCGCAGAATTTCTCCGCCCATTACATGTAGACATTCTAGGAACTTTAGCAATGCCTCTTCTAAAACTAGAACTTCTTAGCGAAAAATCCAAAATGAACGCCTATGCCATCGATGTAACGGCAGAACTAAAATGTGAACAGTCATTACGATTAATTTTTAAAAACAAAAACTTGACTCCAGTGACATGTTCTTTTCATATCGATCCCCCATTTTACATTGTTTCCGTTGATATGCTTAATTATACAACGGCTGAAGAAATTAAACATGCCATTATTAAACCGGATGAAATAACCGAAGTAAGTATTTTTATGGTATAAAACACCGCTAAACTAAAATACGTTCGTTTTCGCGCCTGAAGTCATTTAAAAACAGCTGGTAATTAAGTTAACTTTTAAGTTTACAATTTGTGCATGTCATCCATGTGACGTCACTTTTAGAAGTCACGTGATTCTACAATGCGCATGAACAAACTGATATACTTAAGTACCTTGGTGGTATTTTAATGATATTAATATTTTTGGGGAAATTAAAAAATGTTGGGCTAGCTACGTTTGGTTAATAATATTTATGCTTTGATTAGCAGTAAGTTTTCTTAATGGTAAAACTATTTTTTAGCTCAAAATAAAATGTGTAATGACGTACAAAATAGTTCAAAACATGGCTGATTGGGTTTATGAGAAAAATAAGAAAAAAAATCCGCCGCATGGTGACCAAGTAGATGTCGTAAATAAAGCAGTTGTTATTTGTAAACATCTTAATATTCATCAAAGGGGTGTCCTTGAACAGGTAATTTTAGCAAAATATTAATTTAGAAAAACACTTTTGAAAACTTTAACACAAAATCAAATACAGGTTGTCCAAAAAATGGCGCATAAACGCAATGGTACGTTGTTGGGGCCAGTCTAGGGAGCCCCAGAAAATGTTAAAAAAATCTATCTTATATACCCCAGGAGATATGAGGCCCCAAAGTGCGAAACTTTAACGGCATTTAATTAAAGAAATGGCTAAATACAAAGGCACAATCTATCTAAAATTATTTTCCATTTGTTTATCTTTTTAATGGTCAAATTACATTTTTATAATCAATTTAATTTTACAAAAATTTTATAAAACGAAGCTGACAACAATGTTAATATGACCGAATGCAAAAATGGATGCTCAAGAATCTAGATGAGTTTTTAAGATGTATTTTACAAACTGTGTTGCCGAACTTATGCAACTTTGTTCGCATTTTTATCTATGAATTTAACAGATGGATTTTTTTTGACAATTTTCTAGGGATCCTTGAGAAGGCCCCAGAAGCGTACCATCGCTTTTATGTGCCATTTTTTGGACACCCTGTAAACCAAAAAACAGAATTCGAATTTTTTTTCAGACAGTTCCCATAAGTTTTACAATGTACTATCCAAAAATAACTGCAAGCCCCAAATTTGTCAAATTTGACTATGTATTGTTTGGATGTTCAAAAGCAGCAGTCGTTACTTTGTATAATTACTCTGGTAAAATATACCTTCATTAATTCGTTAAAGTTTAAATAAAAATTAAATTAACCTCACATTAGGCACTGATGTCAGATTTGAAATGTACAGCACCTGTTTTACGAATGAAGTAAAAGTGGAACCCCAGTTTGGTATTATACCGAAGGCTTATGGAAATAACTTTCAGTCCACTAATATAACTATTTATTTTGCACCCAGGTAAATATCGAAAGCTACTCGGTAAACAATTTTATTTTTAGATAAACGCATCTATCGATATTCCTTCAAAGTAAGAGCCCTTTAAAATTAAAAGAATCTTTTGAAAATTAAAAAGAAATCTGTAAAATTTCAGTTTTTAATTTTTACTCGCTTAGTATGAAATTGTACTGTTAGATGGCGCTAGTGGGGAACGGCGACTGCAGTGCTCCAATCGCCACTTTTAAGAGCTAATAACTTTTTTTAATACTGAATACTAAAATTTTACAAAACCAAAAAAGGTATTTAGGGGCTGTAGCTTTGAACTATACATATTTTTTTAGAGTGAACAGAATGTACAGAGAGACCATAAAAGTCTACACCAGTATCGCACAATGTTATATTGATATTCCAATTGAAGGTCATGGAACTCACAATGAAAAATTCTATGTCAGTTTAGATCACGTTTTGTGTAGTTAAAAATTAATATTACAAAATGATTTTTACATAGCCCATTTTTTAATGTATTTGTTATTAAAATATTTATTTTCAGACTTTTTCAGTTTTTATTTATTACTTACATTAGTCATCCTGTTTAACAAAGCACGCAATAAAAAACCCAACAGAATCAACGTCGTCATTTGGTCCGAATCTCAGCACCATGTTTCGCTGTTCTTCGTTAAGAGGACCGCAAAGTCCAGGGCCCCCTAAGTATGGCTCGGCTTTGATTAACTTTAAATTTGGGAAAGCGTTAAGAGCCCATGACACCATTCCTTCGTTTTCTCCAATGGTTATTGTGCACGTGCTGTACACTAGTTTTCCATTTGGTTTTAGAAGTTTAACTGCCTAAAAGATATTTAAATGAAACAGACCTTATATTTAAAACGACTTCCATTTGTATACAAATTTTTGTCTGAAGAATGAAGATGCTATACTAGTAATACATCGAAACATGTATGGCAAATACTTTTAACAGTAAACTTTGTCGGAACTATTTTTATTTATTCAGTTTTTACTTTAACAACAAAGATCCTTCTTAAAGTTGTTTTGGTTAGGCTTCAATAGAGTGCCTGGAAGAATTGACAGTTATTGTCGCCTTATAGAGTGGCGCCATGCATCATTCCATCTCTGTCATACAGATTCTGTCATCAATTGTGATTGTAAGTTGTAATAGTTGTCACTTTGCAAATTATGCTGACGACATAATCTGTATGACAAAGATGGAATGATGCATGGCGCCACACTACAGGATGTCAAAAAAATGGCGCATAAACGCGATGGTACGCTCTTAGGGCATTCTCAGGGATCCCTAGAAAATTGTTAAAAAAAATCCATCTATTATATTTATTGAGAAAAATGCGAACAAAGTTGCATAAATTCGGCAACCCAGTCTAGGAAAATACATCTAAAAATCCCATCTATAAGTCTAAAAATCCCATTTATGAGTCTTGATCATACACTTTTGCACTAGATTTTATTGACGTTGTTGTCAGCTTCATTTAATGAAAATTTTGTAAAATTAAATTGATTATAAAAATGTAATTCGACTATTTAATAAATAAACAAATGGTTGAATGGTTTAAGATATACTGTAGCTTTGTATTAAACCATTTGTTTTGTTAATATGTGCTGTTATATCCAAGATGTAAGCATTTAAAGTTTCGCACTTTGGGGTAACATATCTATGAGGGTATATGAGATGAGATTATTTTTAACAATTTTCTGGGGCTCCTTAGACATGCCCCAACAACGTACCATCGCGTTTATGCGCCATTTTTTGGACACCCTGTATAAGGCGACAATATCTGTCAATTCTTCCAGGCACTCTAGGCTTCAACATAAACTTACATTTTCAAATAATTTTCTTTGCAAAGGAACAAATGACAATATAACTTTTTCGCTAGATTTATTGTAAAATTGGGGTCTTTTTCCCAAAGCACTGCATGGAGCATCTAGTAAAATTTTGTCAAAACTCTCTTTTAAAAATGGTGGACTATCTAATCTCGTCGCCTCATCAATTTGATTTAAATCAGTACCAAGACATAACTTTGTGGAATCCCATTGAAAAATTGCGGCATTTGCACCAAAACTTCTACATTTATCTTGAAGAATTTTTACTTTGTTTGGTGTTTTGTCGATTGCAACTAAGGTGCCCTGAAAAAATTGCATTTTGCTACTAACTAAACTTTTTTTATTTTATCTAGAAACATAAGTTTTTTAAAATGTAAGTATATGAAAAAAAAAACATACTTTGTTCAGCATTAAAGCAGCAATATGCGTGGTTTTGTTTCCGGGAGCTGCGCACATATCTAAAACAGTTTCTTTCGGTTCAGGGTTCAGCACATGCGCACAAACAACGCTCGGTATATTTTGTAAAAGAACGCACCCTTTTTCAAAATTGTTTTCGCTTATTTGTGGAGACCCTGTTATCGTTTCTTTCATTTCTACTGCTACGCCACTAAAAATTTCCTCAATGTTTTAGACATTTGTTTTAATTTATAGCCAGAATTACCTTATTTGGGAATTTTCAGAAAATAAATTTTTTCGGTCCATTTTAACAACGCCATTTCCAACAAATACCTTATCTGACTCAGTAAAGATTTTCAAGTAGCCTTTTTTACATTTTTTGAAAATATCAACATAGACGCTGACTTCATCATTAATTGCGCATTCTGAAAATGTATTTTAGGTATAAAAAACTTTCAGAATGATTCACGTTTCAAATTAACCTGAGAGCATTCCTAAAACGCCTGGCGCGAAAATATTGGCCCCCCTTAATATTGCAGCCCCACAGTCTGCATCGACCATAAGTTCTTTTTTATGTCTTTCTATTGAGTTTGGTTTGTTATGCTTTATTACAATTAATTCTGAAAGAGTTTTATGAATTTTTATTTCGAATTGCTCTGAAAACTGAAATAAAATTATTACAAAAAATCAAGGTGCATTTAAATATTTACCTCATCTGATATTTTTTTAAATATTTCCTCGACTGAGCATTTTATTGTATTTACTCGCATTGTTGTGTAATTAGGGCAAGTACACAACCATTTCAAAATTTCAGAAAACTTGTTCGAATCCTAAAATTTAAAATACGCGCGCTTAAAATTAGGCAAGTTGCCAACATAAAAAGCCAACTCACCACATTGTCAAACGATGATTCATTTTTCGAATTTCTCAATATATTTAAATTAAAATCTGAATTAAACGGTGATTCTGGGTACTGCATCTCTAAAACTAAGTTATTCCTACAATTTTAACAACGAATTACGTAGTTTTGTTACTTTTCAAATCATTTTTGAAGAGAAACAGTCCTTCGTGTTGATACCACTTGTTAGGTCACGTGACCTGTTTTAGCCAATCGGAATGCGTACCTGTCAGGACGTGGCATAAAGTGGAACTTCTTTCCACGTCCGCCATATTGACATTCGACAACATTTTGGGAGGTAGTGAATGTGTAAGCTTTTCTTTTAGTGTAGAGAGTATTTATAAAAAAGGTAAGCTATTTGTATTAAAGTTAATTAAATTTGATAACCCTTAAGCATGGATTACCCATGATTTACTCAAAGAATTGGTAAATCATACGCAATAGCGCTAAGTTGGGAGTTGCTTAAAACTGACAACAGTACAGTCGGCATTTCAATTTCGATGGGTTTTTATATACGTTGACTCATAATGTTAGCCCAGCATTTCACAAAAATCCCGGAATTGATGAAATCCTATTAATTGTGATATTTTTTTGGTAAAAATTTGTAAAATATTTGATCAATATGTCAGTTAAAATATTAACCTCAACCTTAGTTTTACGTTAAATAGAAGTGATCTTTGTTCCAAATATAACGACGTAAATTTTACGAAACGAGTTCAATCGTATGATAAAAACTAATTTGTTGATGCTTTATGTTACAGAAATCAATATAAAACTACAACATGGGGAACGTTTTTGCAAATTTATTTAAGGGCCTTTTTGGCAAAAAGGAAATGAGAATATTGATGGTAGGATTAGATGCTGCTGGTAAAACCACTATTTTATATAAACTTAAATTAGGAGAAATTGTCACTACGATCCCCACAATTGGTAAGTTAAAGTTTTGCCCTTGGCCCTTCCTATAATATTTCTTAAATAAGTAAATCTTGTGCAATCAATATCGCAAATCCTAGTATTATTTTTCTTAAAAATCTTCAGCAATATAATTTTTATTGCAATATAAACTCTATGATGTGTATTAATTACATCCCTTTTCTTTGCAAACCGTATTGTTCATTTGGAAACCTAATATGGCAGTTTTTTAATTAGTTATTAATTACACGCATTATTTTTAGGGTTCAACGTGGAAACTGTAGAATATAAGAACATTAGCTTTACAGTATGGGATGTAGGTGGCCAAGATAAAATTAGGCCATTGTGGAGACATTATTTCCAGAACACACAGGTATGTGCTTTTATTTTATTGTAATTAAATTTCGATGTATCTGAAATAATGCTCCGAAGAAGTTACGCACGATCGGTTTAGAAAAATAAAATGAAATAGAATCTGATTTTTTTGCGGTTGCTGCTCATGTGAAAATTTATAATAAACTCAAAGCACCCACACAACAAATGTTTTTTTTTTATCTTAAAACATACGTGTGCAGCAGAGCAGAATGCTTTACCTTTGTTATTTTTTTTGTAATAGATGCATATTTAAAGAAGTTATTGTTTTTGCTTGTAAATTGTAAAAAACTAAAAAATATTGTTTCTTTAAAAATTTTTGATTTTATGTTACGTTAAGTGCTAAAATTCCTACCCAAAAAAAAATCTTGTATTCGAGCTTTTATTCGACTCATTTTTCCGTATTATAAACTGCACAATAAAAATTGCTTTGTGTTTTTTTCGAGGTTATTTTCATTAATTTCATAATTCGTTTGTCTTTTATAAACGGTAGGTTTAAAAAAAATAAGGTAAATGTCCTCCTATACAGGGTGAGTAGCAAGTAACGCATATCGCTTCTAACAACGTAAATAATTTTTTTCCTAAATCTTTGATAAACCTGGAATTTAGTGAGATAGATCTCATTACTACCCTCCACCGCTAAAAGGTTGTTAAACGCAAATACGCTGTTCATTTTAATTATTCTAAGGTATTTAACGCTTTTGTGGATTATTTTTTGTTGGCTTTAGCACTAACTTTCTTTTAAGAAATATAAGGTTCGGTCTAAGGTATTTTTTGAAAATTGGAGGTATTAGGTGTCTTTGGGGAATTAGCCATATCCACACCTTCAAAATATTCTCCATTCCTGCAACTTATACAAAAAATATTATAAACCATCGACATAAAGACGTGGCGTGGTAGCAGCAAAGAGAATCTATGAATCTCTCTGATGCGGTATGGATCTGATCCATTAAAAGTATTTTAAGAAATTAAAGATAATTTTGGGGAATAAAACGTGTTTAAATGTTGGAAGAATTTTTTTGAGAAATTAGAGGTATTTTTTGTTTTTTGATAAATTTAAGGATTTTTTGTTCATTAAAACTTATTATTTGAGTACCAAATCTAATAAAAGGAGAGATGTAAAGAAACGCTAGAAACTTTAGAATAATTAAAGTGACCTTTTGCGTTTAACAACTACTTTGCGGGCGAGGGGTAATCATTTAACAAAAAGAGAAAAAAAAAAATACAAACTGGGGTGTCCTACTTAAAATTACAGTGTTGCCACTTGTTACTCAGAACTAGAACATTTCTATCAAATGTGCAAAAAAATAAAGGCTCTAGGAAAAGAATTTGCACCGTTAAAAGCAATATCCGTTACTTTCTACTATTGAAGATAACACCACATATTAACAAAAACTACATTTTTATAAATACATTTTCTGTAATGTCTGAAAACATTTTGTTAAAATATTTTTGCTCTTTTATGTGTCTCTTGTTGAAAGCAGCCCATATTTATATTTGTATTTTGTTATAGGGCCTAATTTTCGTAGTCGATAGCAATGATAGAGAACGTATCGGAGAGGCCAAGGACGAACTAATGCGCATGTTAGCCGAAGACGAACTTAGGGATGCCGTATTACTTATCTTCGCCAACAAACAAGATTTGCCAAATGCAATGAACGCCGCAGAGATTACAGACAAATTGGGATTACATTCACTCAGGAACCGCAACTGGTACATCCAGGCCACATGTGCGACAAGCGGAGACGGTCTTTACGAAGGTCTTGATTGGCTGTCCAACCAATTGAAGAACGCCAATCGTTAGTGTTTTGTTTCCCAGCCAGTCACCCGCTGATGTGATTGTGTACTATCTTCTGGACTAGAGTGTTACTTTACCATATGTTGCAATTACGACACTAGCGCCCTCTTTCCTTTACTGCGGAGACTGTTTCGCCAACTATTAATGCGCCCTCCTTAAATATTATACATTACTTTATTTTCTTCATTACCTCTTTGTTTGTTTTGGGGGTTTTAACTCGAAATAGTTCAATTTAGGTTAGGATTTGATGCTGGATCCGATTCTAACCCTTATTGTGTTCTGAGTTACTTGCTTAAGCTAGATTTAGTTGGATTAACAGTACATAGTGTTGAAAGGCGGGATTTAGGTTTTACTATAAAAACATGGTAAACACCATGACTGTCCTTATTTATTGCAATTTTATTTTTTTCCTAAAATAAACACTTTTTAATCTAATTTTTATTCTTTGATTTCAAGGCTTTTTTTAACGCACTAACTATTAAAAGGGAAACTACCTCCAACGTTTTATTTATTGATGAGTATTAAAAATCCATTAAGCAATTTTAACATCGTCATTAAGTAAAAAGAATACAAAATTAATGCACCGTTTTGTCTTGGTTTTGTTTGCTGTTTTTCTTATTTTGACTAATTTCTTAAACTAAAAACTACAGCTTTTTTAGATGTTTTAAAAAGTAGGAACCTAATAACCAAAACTTCAGTATTACTACATCGACGCTTGTATTTTAAAAGTTGCGCCGTATTTAAAATGTACAGTCAGTAACTCTAATTGTTATTTTTGTAACATATGGTAGGTTTTCAGTTTAGTATAGGACAAAAGTAAGATGAGCTCGGCTCAACCCCTTATTTATGTTGTCGAGAAATGTTTCTTGGAACCCTGAAACTGTATTTTGACATTTTGTTAAAAAGGGTTACATGGTTTCTGGAAACTTTCTTAAATTCAGTTATTTATCAGCTGTAATAATTTATCTATCATGTATTTGGTTCCCTAATTTTATACGTAAACAGCAACGTAATATTTTCTTTGAATTAAAGTGTGAATTTTTGGCTAAAACATTCCTCTTATCAGCTGTATTAACAAATAAATTTATACTTATTGATTTGTCTCATAATTTACTATAAGATTGTTTATATTTTTTGAATTTTTGTATCTTAAATTTAAATCGTATTAGCCGAAATGTTTCAAGTTGAGGAGCTATGAAGGGATCCACGGTTGGCTTAATTTTATTAATTGACAAATTTCTCCTGTGGTTAACAAATATTTTATTTGTTTTCTTTAAAATATTCTAATGGTTAATATATTTTTTAAACATTTAGGTTTATGTATGTCAATCTTGTAAAATATACTGTATTGTGCTTCATTGAATTGAATTTTCTTTATGACTTTGTTTTAATTGCACTATTAAATAAATTTGGAAAATGAAGACAGTATATTGTGCTTTAATTAATAATGTTTTTCGATGGTTGGGCAACAAAAAAAACCAAGTAATCAAACGTTTTGGTTTTTTTCTTTTTAGAGCAGTAGGTACATATTCATTAAATATTTCTTAACGTAGTCCAATAAACTGGCATTGCTAAAAGGTAGCGTTTTTTTTAAACATCAGAAGTAGGATCGTTTTTTTTTTCGTACGTCGTAAGTATGTAAATTGATAAGAACCATGAGCCATTACACTGTCAGAACTTTATAAAGTAACTTATTTGAATCTAGTGGAATCTATACACATTTTTGTGTAATAGAAGCGATTCTGGTGACAGAATTTTCTGTCCTTAGAAAAAGATATTTATTTTCTAAATTAAGTTTTACAAAAAATAAATCTCAAAAAAAGAAAGCACATTTAAAAATCGATTGGTCAATTATAAAGTGCTGGGATTATGGCACGTATGTGCAAATATCAATTTTCTTGTACGAGAAAAACTATCCCACTTATGATGTTATTAATATTAAAAAAAAGGCTACCTGCATGACCTGCCAGTTTGTTGGACTAAAAATAAGTAGAAAAAAATTGAAAAACACAAAAGTTTTCTTGCAAAGTAGTTTTTGGCCAATAATTATTTATTTTTTCTTAATTTACGTAATTATTTACATTTGATGTACATTTAGAATCTAGAAAAAAACAATAGAAAATTTCTGCATTTTAAAAAGGGATTGAAGTCTATATCATTAGGCAAACACAGGCATTTAGAGTCGCAGAAAAAAAAAGAATGTTTCTTTGTAATTTATTTAGAAGACAACAATAGGTACTAATATCTACCTTTGTTGTATTTATCTAGCGACGCAAAAAAAGTTTTTCTATTTTAAATAAATATAGTGTCTACAACACAAGAGCCACACCGTAGAAGTCGGCTAGACTGAGAAATTTGCACAAACAGCTATTATAGTAAAACTTGATTTCTTCCTTGATACAAGTAAGTACCTATACCCTATTTATAAAGTATATGAGTGTGTATATAACTTGGAAATACAGACTTGTCTAATAGTAGCATTTCATTAAATTATACCTTGTTTCTTATTTTATTAAATTAGTCAACGTAGTTATGATTATCTAATTATAATTAAACCTAATCGTTCGGACATTAAATCAGCATAATGTATCATTAAGGTCTGCACGTATGACATATTTAATTAGTTATCTTTTTACAAATATGAAATGTTTCTCCAAGCGTTACAATCTTGGGAAAACGTTTATTGCTGAATGTAGGCATGTAGGGTAAGGTTGCATAAATTGAACAACCTCTTAAGTTGGACCAGTGCTATATCTCGCATATGAAATATGGGTTGAGCCATTTGTTGATTTATACGTCATCTATGCTCCTTGCCCATTGTGTATTAACAGCATGTGTGGTACCTTCAGAGGGTGGTTAGAAATTATTAACAAATTTATAAAAATTACGTCATAGATCATGGCAAAGAACACTGGTATGCTCGAGGCTTGAATAAAATTCGTTCATTTCTGCGCATGACGTCATGTGGTATGAAACCAAAGCAAGAATCTAGTCACCTAGTTATTATTTTGATGTTCAAACATAAAAAATATGAAGCGTTTTAAATCTAGTCACCTAGTTCAAACTTGTTATTCATCTGACGTTTATATGTCAAGCAGTTTTAAAAACATTTCAGCAAATTTTTTTTTTTGTGTTTTAAATTATTCAAAAAGTTTTTATTGTGGATGTGACAGCAACTCATAGAAATATAATTTCTGTGCAGCAACCACATGACGTCACAAAGGCTTGATCAAGTAGGCCAAAAATGCGCGAGAACATACCGGATACTTTGCCATGGTCATAGATCTAATATTTGTACATGTACATGTGTACACTAATTCCTAACAAATTCTACAAATTCTGAAAAAATTCTTAAACAGATTCTTCACAAATTCTTAAAAAAATGTACACTAATTCTTTCAATGAATTGCCCCTCGTATTTGTATAACTTACCGTAACCCTACATAATCGGAAGGCAAGGGTTTAACTTATCCTAATGTAATTTTGGTACAGTTTTATAGCTTTAATTTTAGCGCGTTCAAACCATAACTTCAAATATTAGTTTTATCTTATAAACTAGATGACTTCTTATGCTAATTTTCAGCAGATTCGCCTAAATTGGACCAACGACCAACACTGACACGGAAGACTAATATCCTTAATGAAATCGGTTCAATTTAGGAGCCTTTTAAAATTTTGCAAAGTGTTGCATATCCTAAAAGTTAGTTCAAATATGCTACTTTTCTGCAACTTTTTAGTTCTTTATTTATTTATTTTTCATTATTGTGCAGGTTTAATTAAAGTAAAAATAAGTAGGATTTATTTGTTCATTTGTAAAATACCTCTAGGTGTCCATAGGAAACTTAAAATATGTCCTAAAAAAATATTTAACACGATTTAAACGCATTATAACGTATTTTTTACTAAACTCTTCAATAAAAACGTTAAACTATCAGTCAAAATTCGCGAATATTCTGCACCATGTAAAATATCCAAAACAACAAAACCTTACACACTTCCTACTATCTTTAGAATCTTAAAATCGCACCCAAAACTTTAACTTTAGAAGTTATGTAAGAGCCTAATTTTGGAAGTTTATATTTCTTAAATACTGTTTTATGGCCGGTCGCATTGCAACTTTTAACTGTTCCTTAAATCTAAGTGTTTTTCATCAAAGCACAATTCTAAACAATGTCTATGTTACAGATGTTAAACCCTGTTTATGGTAAACAATCACTTAAGACTTAAGGCACAGTTAAGAATGTGCGATGAATCCGGACATTAGTTATGTTAAAGAGTTTTTTATTGGTTAGAAATAAATTCAAACAGAAAAGTGTTCCAATTTAGGCAACTTTACCCTATACCTGATTAATTGGTGTGTAAAATATAATAGGTAAGTACCTAAGAGTTTTTCTTTATTTCTTGAAGATTTTGTACGATTTTCTTCAATATATGCCATAACTGATCATGCGCTAAAATTTATTTTAGTTTTAAAATGAAATTGAACCGTTCCTAACCGGCAATCAATAAACCTTTCCTAATCCTATTAAACGCTTCGGCAAAAAAAACTTGTAAAATTATGCTCAAACACGTAGAAGATCTTCTAAAGAAGTCACCGGTCGGCCGGATGTTCCAACACTAGGCTAAAAATACTTGAATCAAATCCCATTAAGTACCTTTCAAAAAGGTAACTGAAAACACAATGCATGCGGAGCCAAATCGTCTTTTTATAACACATTTTTAATGTGTGTTGAATACGACGAGACATGGAAGAATTTATTCTGATGTTTTATTAATAATAAAAAATAAGCGTGTATAATCGCGTATTGGAGGGTGTTAAATTGGACATTCTCGGAACGGTTCAAAGGCTTCGCAGACACCTTTTGGACACCCCGGGGTCGGCTCCACACTCACATAAATCATGTTGTAGGTGCTACGGGAGGATCATTCACAGCCTGCTTTGCCTCGGAGCTAGTGCATAACGCCTACGCGTCATCACATTCTCTTTGCATGGTCTTCTTTACGTAGCGTAGGAAGAAAAGAATGGCGCTGATGCTGCAGCTGAAGAGACCATACAGTGTGTTCAATTTAAAAGTAGTCACCGCCCATAACTTTTCTAATATAGCAAATGCAAAAGAAATTATGTCCAAGTTTTTTAGAGCCTTGTTTTGCATCTATTTGCAAAGTTTGATGTAAATTCAACATGATTGAATATTAATCTTCGGAGACCATTTGGGGGGTGAAGGAATATTTTTAGAGGAAGGTTTTCCCAAAAATCATTTTAAAATCTTGTCTAGCACCTATTTGTAAAATTTGGTGCAGATCCATGGTCATCCACGTCAACCCTTAACACTTATTTGTGTACATTTTTTTGTGGGTTTAGCTTCCTGAATAGGTATTCGTACACATATAAAAAATCTTGATGTAAAAATCTTTTTTTATACCAAAATACAGGGTGTTACCAAATAAGTAGGAAAAAATTCAGGGGGTAATTCCCGAACCCATTTTAAGACAAAAAGTTCCTATAAACATATGCCCAATTTTGCCTTTTTTTTTTCTTACAGCCCCCTAAGGGCCCCCACTATTAAAACATTTTTTTAAATTTTACAAAGGGGAAAATATTTCTAGTATTTAGATATTTGGTAACACCCTGTATATGTTAGTTCTTATTATTATTTTTCTTTTTAAAATGATTTCGATTTATTTATTAAATTTTTCATCTTTTTAGAAAGATACGAGTAAATTGCAACTAAAAGACATTGACCGGAAGAATATTTTTAGTAAATCACTGGAATAATCATAGAAATAGAATGACTAGAAATGAATTGCTTATAATCATAACATTACCAGTGTGTGGGTCCAAGATCTAAAAGGCTAGCATAATGAAGTTCTATTAAAAACGTTTGTTTATTTACGTCCACTTACTCATTAGTCCAAAAAACTTGCATTGGGTAAACAAAAAGATCTTGGCTCCAAACAATGAATTTTTATACCTTCTCTATTGTAAATATTTAATCTCTTTGGGAATAATAGTTAGGTACTGCGACATCCTATAAATCTCATCATAGCTTCTATAAAAAATTGTGTTCGTTAATTAACTCAGTAGGTATAAATTTGACGACGACCTAATCTTTCATTTCCACTAGAAATTACCGAACAAATTGGGAAAAAAACATCCAAACCGGCGGCGCCTTGGTCTTAATGAATGAGGTTTTATTATGATTTTAAAATTAAATATCGATCAATGTCTTCTATTCTGAGAGAATATTTTGAAAAGAATTATTTATGCTGTTTTGTTTGGAACATTGGACCGACTGGCCCCAGCACGGCGGCAGCAGCTAAACAAATATATTCTTTGTTTTTTCAGTTGAAAACCAAGATGAATTTACCGAACAAAAAATATTTAAAAGAGTTTTGATTTATTTGCCTAATTTTTTAAGAATATCAAGTCAATGACAAAAATATTAAATGAAAGTTTTTGCTCGGTTTTTCTTTCTCTTCGTTTTCACGACTGGGGCTCAAACTTACACTTTTTTAAGTATCACCTTGGCTGACCGTTAACTGCAATAAATGAGGGTTCCCAATACCCACATTCACAGCCATAATTATCTCGGCAAAACTGCGCGAACCTTTGCTGAACTTTAAAACAATGACCGTGTCCGCCGCGGTCATCAGGAGAAAGAAACGGTGTTGTTGCGTAGGTTTAAATGCCTGATAGCAGCTTTCAGAAAGGCAGACTCGCCACGCAAAGCTCCGGCACTTGGAAATGGGGCGCCATCATCAGCGATTGGATAGTGGCGCCTGGAGAATGTGGCGCCACATCGGTAGTACGTACTTGTTGCAGGAACTTGCAGTTCCGTGTATGATGAGAATATACTCACTGTTTAGTATTTTGATTCAATCAATATGCTGGTTGTACAATTAAATTACGTTCAGATGAGATGCCAACCTGCTACTATACAATTTATTGCATTGGAATTATACTTAAATAACTTCACATGGCTTCATTCTAATGGGTTTTCTTGTTTTCCCATTAGTTAGTTTGCTTTATCAAGCTTGTAATTATTTTACTTTTTTTTAGGTAAAGTCAAGATAAACTTTTGCTATTACTTACATACCTAGGTGAATTGTAAACGCATAAATTTGTGTTTAAAAAGGACTGCTTTTTGTCAAGAATTGAAAATTGTTTTATAACTTCGGCAGTTTTAAGACATAAAAGCAAACTTCACAAAAAAAAATTTTTTATTAAACATTTAGCTGTCTCTAATTTAAAAAATAAAACCTTGAATACTAATGGCTGCATTGCTACGTCTTATATCACATGGCTGACCTGGCCATTTGTGCCAGCTTTGCTGGACATGCGTAGACGCCAATGTGTGAGTCACTTCTGCCTCGACAGATGACACCACAGGTCCTTTATTCAAAAATTTGTTAAAATATACTTAAGTATCTTAGTTTTGTAAGATTTTTGCATCGACTATTCCTGATACGTGATTCTGATAAGTCCCAGTAGGGCAAAACAGCTGTTAATCACTTTAGGTTTGGTGGCATACCCTTGAGATATGAATAAGAAGAACAGTTTTTTACTTCTTTTTTAACTTGACAGTTTCGCCTAGGATCGTTGAAAATCTTAGATTCCACCATTTTATACCTTTAATTTTGCAAAAGAAAAGTTTCTATTCTAAATACGAATTTTACGTTTCAATTTTGGACTGATCGAATTTACTCTTTTTTTTCGACTTCTGCGAGGAGTATTATAATTTATTGCAAAAGAAATGGATTTAATAAACAAATCTATTTATTTGTGAAAAGTAAATCTAGTCCGTTTTAGTGAAGTGAATTCTGGGATATTTAAAAGACAAATTGCTTCAATAATTGTAAGCTCGGCTACAAATTATGCTGGTAAAGACTGCGGCTGCATATTCCTTGGACGTTCTTCATTTTATTTTAGTATCTTGCATTACATTCATAAAAATTGCAATACCAAAAGCATGCTTATGTAGCTTATCAATTAGCAAGTCTTATTGTTGGCATGTAAAGTGCATTTCGTTGTTTGAAGCACCAAATGATTTATTATTTAATGTAATTTCAACAGAAAATTAATTATTATTTATGTTAAAACTTTGTGCTAACTTGAGAGTAAGTCAGCTTCTTAAGAAATTTATAAGACCTAAATTATAGACTATAATAAATGGAGTTTAACAAGAATTTACATCGGATTATAATATTTTAACTTAATAATTTCACATTTTAGCCTTTTATGTAGGTTTGATATGGCCTACACATATTAATCCTAATTTGGTTAAGAATGACCAACGATAAACAAAGAACTATGGTAAAAGCTAAGGTATAGTAAACATTTAGGACATATTACCACAGATGGATTTTTGTCCGACAAAGCTTAAATTAGACTTAAAATCTAGCTAAAAATGGAAGTTGCAAAAGTGTTTTCGCAGCCTTAGTAGTATAGTAGAAATAAAAAGAAAAAGCTGAACTAAAGTTTAGCAGATACATTATTTGCAAACAATTTATAGAATACATCTTTTATTCTTCACACGGTGTACCAGTAAATGGTTGTTCTTTAATAGATTAAGCTGTCAGATGGCGCCTAAAGTAAAAAATGGGATTGTTAAAGTACGCATTTAGTGCGTGTCAATCGTGATTTTACTATTACCAATTTTATTTTAACATTTATATCCACTTCTTTGTTAAACTTTTGCTATCTTATCAAATTTTAGAATCTTAAATAATTTATATTATTGCGATGAAGAAAGACCACACAAAACATTTCTAAAGCTCAAAAATAACAAAATTTGCTAAAAGAAGGTCAAGTTTGGATCAAATTCAGTTTTAGTTGGAATAGAGTTAGCTCTAACTGCAAGTATTTGGCTGATAGACAAAAACTCCACATTATATCTATGAAATACATTTAGAATGGAAACTTAATTGGCAAAATGCAAAGTGTTGATGTGTCCAAGAAGTAAAGTAAATAATAATAAGAAGTTCCTACTGAACTCTTAAGAGGTTCTATTACCTCTATTGCCATATTGTACAGAATTCCAAACACCAATACTTTGAAGGAGGTTTTTATGAAAATAAATTGGATATCAACCCTAAAACCTCTGTAATTCAGGCAATTTATTATATAAAAACTGGATTGAGACATTTGTGACCCTGTTATGCTGGAAGTGAAGCACATCAGTAAATAAACATTATCCATGGGCATCCCAAAAAAAAACATTAAGCCCGAGTACTTGCACTTTATATTTAACAAATAGGATATTCTTTTTTAGTAGTAGTTGGAAGGGAACTTTGCTTACTCTTACTCCCAACTGGAGCTTAGTTAAACTAAATTCTATCCTACATTAACGATTGCATTTAATGATTTGACGTTTATTAAATGGACACCTAAAAGAAATAACAAAGAAATTCCTTAAGATATGGCTATCGCATTATCTCTACGTCACGGTCCTGCTATCGTAAATACAATCTCTATTCTCGATTTGATTTTAAAATATATATTCAGCCATCATTCCATGTAAAATGACCATTGAAGTACGAACAGTAAAGACCTCATGGCACCTTAACAATAGCTCTTCGGTAAACCTATTTTATAATCTGCTAATGATCTGTAGATTTATTTTTGGTTTGAATCTCACAGTTCTAAACTAGTTTTAAACCTTCGATCATTAAATTCTCTAGATTGGTAACCTCGTATACCTATAGGCTAAAATGCTGTCGCCATAGTAAATTGTTTATGTTTTGACATAATTCAAACATAACCCCACTTTAAGAGAGAGAACGACTGTCTTTTTTGACAAATCCCAGAGCATCGTTGCCACATCGTAGAACTTGTTCTTCTTTTTCTATTTGTAAGTCCACAAAATAAACCAAAAAATACACGTTGTTTATACTTTACACTCACTAAATACACAAATCACAAATTTAAAAAATAGGAAAATCGAAGGTTATGTTGCCTCAACGGTCAAAACAAATGTGATGACACGCCGAACACAGAGGGCGATGGCAGCGACGCTGTGTTGCCTTTTAGGTGTTTATTGTTGATGTAAATATATACATACCATATCACGTTAAGATGACTGTGGCGACGTTTTTTTTTGTTGTGTTACCAATCTAGAGAATTTAATGATCGAAGTTTTAAACTGTCCAAGTCTGCGCATTAGGAAAAAAGTATCCACAGATACATTTATTGGTAAGATAGCTATGAATCTCGAGTTGGATTTGATTGGAGAAAAAGTAAAAACTTGTAATCCAGAGTAACTATTGATGATAGTCTTTCGAGCATCTAATTTTTAGCAGCCTATATTACGGTCCTAAAGACACTCATAATTAAATTGTATAAAGTATTACAGCATCACTTCCTTCTAAAACACATAATTTTTTTATTTATGTGTGGGATTATAATCAATTTGGTCTGTAACATATGTTAATTTAACCCATAAAGCAACGACATATTTAAAAGGTTTTTTACGACTCGTTACTAAGATAAGATCCATTTTAACTTAAAAAAGGCAAAGGTAAGTAAGTACCTACTTATTCCTATTAATGCAAATACATTGGAGTGTAATCGAAAAACCTTTGACTCCACTAAAGCTGAGGAGGATTTATTCGTCGAAAGCATTCCTATAAAATATGTATAATTGCGCATTACATATTTGTAATCTTGAACTTTTATGTTTAGTTATTGTAGGTAAGAGTAAGTTTTAACCCTGGTACATAATTCAGAGTTTAAAAGTTTAAGTTCGATAAAAAGGAAATAAACTTATGACTCAATGTTACAAGCATCAATGAAATAAGAAGTTCATTAAGAAAAATCATTTTGGTAGAACAAGTTGAACGAAATTTGCATAAATTATTCTATAAATGTTTATACGATTGCAAAAATTAAAATGCAAAAAAGTTAAGTCCACGAGTTTATGTGAGATAAACAATGTGTGGGTGTAAAGCTTGATGCAAAATCCTAAATTTATTATACACATTATTTGCAATGGCTCCCTGTTCACGGTGCAAAAAAGTTTTGAACTAAAAAAACAAAATTAGCTTGCGTTGTTAGACTTTGGTTTTCGCAGATTATTAGAAAACTTCTTTTGATAGTCTGCAATAGTTTACTAAAGAATTAAAATATCGTCCATTATGTATGGTTTACAATGTGGCGAAAAAACAATGTTGATTAAATTTTGTTTTAATGTGCACTTTATTGAAGGACTTTTTCCAGCTACAACGAAGAGGGATTTTTTGTAGTTTTCGAACATTTTACGAATAGGATAAAGTCACAGGTAACCGTGTAGGTAATTAAATGTTACCAAGGCAATCAGGTGGCAACATCTTCATATTTCCATAAATAAATTTAAATATTGTACAACAGAGTATTTCCACTAAATAAAGATTAAGCTGATAAAAATTATTTACAATATGCAATATTCATAATTTAGAATTTGTTTCTGGAAAGTACCTAGACTATTCAAAAGATTATCTATTTATACAACTAAAAATAACTTGACTAAAAATTGCCAGCATGTACTAAATTAGGATTACATTTTTAAAAGGACGAACTTTTTACCATGATTTTTTTGTTTGTTATTTTGATTAGTTTGAACAAAAAAATAAACTTATAAGAATTTGAATAGAGTTTATTTTAGGAATTATTACATTACACTATCCAGAAAAATATTCCACTATTAAAAAAATATGTTCTTCCTCATATAAAAAACTAATAATTCTAATTTGATCCACGCCTCAAAGAATATATTAAAATAAAAGCTGTATTTAATAAGCATAGCTGCCTACGATTATTATAGGCTATATAATTTTTTATAATTGATAAATAAATTGAATGGAAATTAGTCTTCATTAGTAAATGAAGTACTTAATGGTAGATTAAACGTGTGTAATAACTAGATATTATTATTGTATTTTGTCTAAAAATAAAAACTTATCTCAACGCAAGTACTATAGTTTGATAATGATTAAATTGCAGCTTTTTGCATTAGCTGTGTAATTAATGTTTTTCATTTTTAAAACAAATACTTAATTAGTTTACTTAAGCATTAAATTGCATCAGTTTTTAAAATAGAACAGAACGTAAACTTGTTGTTAGAATTTTTAAAAGGCGTGTATTTTGCCGGATAACTTGCCTAAAGGCCATTAATTATTGGTACTCAATGAGTAGACATTGAAAATTCTGATTATTAGGAAAACATGAATAATAACGATAGTTGTCCACCCGGCGCATTCGCCATTTTTTACACTAATTATTTTTTTCCTTTCATATTATACGGGTTGTCCAAAAATTGGCGAAAAAACGCGATGGTACGTTGGGGCATGTCTAGGGATTCCTAAAAAAATGTTAAAAAAATCCATCTGTTTTACATATTCATTGAGGAAAATGCAAACAAAGTTGCATAAATTCGGCAACACAGTTTAGGAAAATGCATCTAAAAAACCCATCTATGAGTCTTGATTATACACTTTTGCATTAGATTTTATTGACATTGTTGTCAGCTTCATTTCAATAAAATTTTGTCAAATTAAATTGATTATAAAAATGTAATTCGACTGTTTAAAAAATAAACAAATGGTGAAATGTTTTAAGATAGACTGTAGCTTTGTTCTTTGTATTAACTTTTTGTTGTTAATATGTGCTGTTATCTTTAAGGTATGGGCGTTCGAAATGTTCCCTTTAGGATCACATATCTCCAAGGGTAGATACATTTGTGAGATACATTTCTTAGGGCCGGTTGTACAAACCAAGTTTAAACTTCGGTTTAGCTAAACTGACTTATAACCATGAGAGAACAATTTTAAACACTGTCCAGGTTTTAGTTGGTAAAGTCTGTTTGTGATAAAATGTCAGTTTAGCGAAACCGTAGTTTAAACTAGGATTGTACAATCGGGCCTTAAACATTTTTCTAGGGATCGTTAGACATGCCCCTATAACCTACCAATGCGTTTATGTAGGGTCATTTCGCCAGATATCAACAAATATTAATTTATTTTGTCGCTCGGTGTTTCTGCTTTTTCTCCATATTTTGCACATTGAATTCTACGAGTGTAGAGATGAAAAAAAAATTCATATTTTTTTTTAATCATTCAAGTTTTTTATGGAGGTCCTTATGAAAATTGATTTTGGTCGGATTTTAAAATTATGTAAAATAGTCATAACACAAACAATTGATGTTCTACTTAAAGAAACGTAATTGTGGACCCATCATGCTCTTTAATAAAAATATTGAATCTTCTAGGAGCATAAACGGGACGAAAAACTACATAGTCATTTTTACGTAAATTAAACATGTTTAGATCGCCTCCAAAATGGGCAGGTTGGTTGCATTTTCGGATTTTTAACAGGTAAATTAAACAATGGACTTTTTGCTTTATTCTGTAAAAATTTTAACTTTGTACTATACATTTTATATACTTTCGCAACTAGTCGATTTTTTAAATTTTGAAAAGTTTACGAGCTTGTAACTTTTTTGGGGGAAGTTGCAGATTTTTGCCAAAAAATATTTTATTGGTGTAGAGTTAGAGAAGCATTAATCCAAAGTTTTGAGCTGTGGTTTTGCATAGTAAATAAATTACAGGCTTCCAAAAAGTGGGATATAGGTGATTAATTCAGGTTCAAATCTATCTTCAGGCTGATGGAAATGTTGCGCTATTTTTAGCATTTTAACAATTTAGCTTCTATTTTATTAGTGACACAGATGTTTTTAAAATCTGAGGTGCCTAAAATACCCACCCTTGTCGCTACCCTAAATTCTACTTTTTTCTTATAACCATCTAAGTGGATTAAAACAAAAACCACAAATATTTTTTTTCATGTATAGAATAAGCATGGACATATAATGTTAATACTAGAATTTTGACTTTCTACAAGTTCCCCCAACCGAGATACAGATAGCCAAATTTGGAATATTTTTAAATTTTAAGCTACTGTATGTCAGTAAACGTTAAAACCTTAAAGTTAGAAATTTAACCAATTAATTAGTAAGCCTTAAACCTTTAAAATTTGGTAATAGTGCCTTTCTAAATTCTCTGGTTCAGTAAATATTGCTATGCCAAAATTGGGAAAATTTGCTAATTTTTTCAATTGGATTAATTAATACAAAACTTATTTTTGGCAATTTGTTCACATGTCATTAATTGGGTGATTGCATAAAATGTAATAAACCCCAAATTTTAAAATTTTCTTACGGATTGTAATCACAACAGATAAAAGTTATTTAAGATGTCAACGTGAATTATGCCTTAAGCTGTGGAGCTTTTGGAAAAAAAAAGTGTTCATATTTTTTTTTGAGACATTACTAATTTAATTCCCAAAATATAATAAAAATCTGAAACGGTCGAGCGGCATGGGTTTGTTGATTTTTCATGGATTTACCCTGTATCAATTTTTGGGCACCCTGTACTTATTGATCTTGAATTGGGGTCTCGTTTTCCTCGTTTGAAACTGATAAAACTTAAATGATCTAATTAAAATTAAACCTGATGGCAAAGTTTTTTGACTGATTTTTTAGTTTTTTTAGTGCTGCATAAACTTTTAAGTATACATATTCAGCAAAAGGAAAGTTTTTAGTTAACTATCCGATATGTACAAGTATTTTATTTTTGAAACATTTTTAACAGTTAGTATATCCGAATGTATTATAAAGTGTAGGTAAAATTTTCGTGTCACAAATCATTGGTAGTGGGTTTTAAGTACAAGCAATGTGAAAAGTACAAGAAGTCAACGGATATAAATGTATATCTAAACATTTTGCATCGGAGACTACGCCAACGCCTTCAATAAATGATGACAGAAATCCAGAAAGTATACAACAATGTTGGAGGTTCCACCGCTGCTGCGTCGCTCGGAGAAATTATTATTAAAGCTTTTTAAAATCGTATATTTGCATTACCATCTCGATAATGGTGATTGTACACCCACCCATGCCCATAAATACAAGAGAGCACCCATAAGATTTGGGTCATGAACCTAAGTCTGTAAAAAAGATTTGGTGCGCCGTTCTTTTAATTATTAACTTCCGACTCCGAGAACAGATCGGTCTTGTTAACAGGCTGTTGATACAGAAAAACCTTTTTTGGATATTGAAAAAGAAAGTAAACAATCCAAAAAGTGCCATTTTTGGTAGCATATTAAAAACAAATCAAAACAAATTGCGATCAATGAATTCTTTAACACTGAATCATTTTTTCCTTTCCTACAATAAGTAGTACGCAGTTTTTAATTCATGAAATTATAAATTCATCATCAATTCGAATGCAGGACAAGCATTTAAATAAGTATAAAAAATAATGCACAAAATATCAATAAACATATGGGACATTCCATGTAAAATCGACCAATCATACTTGCTATTATTTGATTTATTTCATATTTGGTATGTACAATCCTTAGCCATTGTAAAGGTAGTAAAAAAACAATTTTCTGAATTTTCATAATTTTTTTTGTCTTAGACAAAAAATCGAATTTTCCGATTTTACGATTTTGGAAGATTAAAATTGGTAGTAATTTTAAGTTGACAATGGACACTTCTTTTTATTAAAAAATTACCAGCTGCATATTTGCACTCCTTCTCTACTATTAATTACCCCAAACTATAGAAAATGACCAAGTTTAGGTCCAAAAAAAGCTATGTGGAACTGGGTAAATTTTTTTTTTTATTACTTTAAAATGTTATTGTGCTAGTGAAGATTCATAATAATAATAATTTTGTTTGTGATATAACTTCGTTTAGAAACAGCATTGATTGTAAAATGTTACTGATTACGTTAAATTTAAACACGATCGAATCGCATTTTAAATTCTTGGAAGATTAAAATTAGTAGTAGTTTTTAGTTGACAATA
This sequence comes from Cartodere bifasciata, assembly GCA_963920755.1. Lineage (NCBI taxonomy): Eukaryota > Metazoa > Arthropoda > Insecta > Coleoptera > Latridiidae > Cartodere > Cartodere bifasciata. The sequence continues at coordinate 16,130,316 of OY987196.1, read as the reverse complement.
GACATATGTTTCTACAAAAAAAATATGCACCGCATAATTGCTCTCCTTCTCTACCAGGCAGCTATGGAAAAGAACCAAATATGGCACTAAAAAAAGTTATGTGGGACTGGGTAAATTTTTTTTTTAATAATTTTAAAATGTTGATGTGACAATAGAGACGCATTAAGTAAAAAAAAATGTTTGTGATTTAACCTCGTTTAGAAACAGCAAAGGTTTTAATATGCTACCTTTACAAAAAATCGAATCACAATATCGTTTTTTTTTATTTATTGTATACTATGTCCTTGGTAACATTTTAAAATAAAAATAATAAAAATTTACTCACTCCCACATAGCATTTTTTAGACCTAAATTTGGTCATTTTTCATAGTTTAAGGTGCTAACTGATGAGGAAGGAGTGCAAATATGCAGCTGCTAATTTTTTAATAGAACTAAGTTACCAGGAGTAAGCACTGGACTAAACCTCAAAAGAATTTAAAATCATGCAGCAACTCGAAAACCGAATTTTGGTCGATTATACATGGAATAGGCCATATACCTACTTTTCCACCAGGTGTGTCACCAAATAATTTAAATAACCTATTATTGCGATTAGCATTAATAAATATTTATTAGAACCAATGATCAGTGTTTGTTTTGACGCGTTTCTCAATACCTAAATTTAAAAAAAAATATCTCGAAAAGTAAAGTTCTAAGACTTGACTTCTTGAACAATAATAGGTATAATTCTTAGTTTCATGTAACTTTCAAGAAAGGTTTAGAGATATTTGAATTAGCTTAACACTACTTAAACTGACGCGAACTTAACATGACCATTAAGTTAGTTTTAGAGATTCATTAATTTCACTAATTCAAAGCATGCGATATAAGCGCATTTCTTCTCTTTGACGTATACCAATGTAAAATAAGGAATATTGTCCGAGAAGTTCATTCAAGTGACTCTGCCCTAGAGTGCCTTGAAGAATTGACGCCTTAAGGCCGATTTATACCACGTAACTTTCACTTTACTTCCGCTTTACTTCGGCGTAACTTAATCGAAAATTAAATAAAATACATGGTAATGTATTGGCAAATTTATAGTTCACTTTAGTGCTACTTTTCTGATTCATTTAGCTTAAAGTCGTATAAAGTCGTACTAACTCGAGACCCGAGCTTGGCCATCATGCGCAAAATTTACAAAAATGAGATATTCGCCCTTATTGTCAAGGGAAGTGATTCCGGAATATCGCTTCGTATACGATACCTGTTAGGTCTTCTTATGTAGGTTTTACAAAGCGATATTCTGTTATTACAGCCCAGGTATAAATTGTCAGAAGTCGCGAGTTCAGACGCATGCGCTTTACTGATCCCAATTTCACGTAACTTTGCAATCTGTAAATTAGGCAAATTTGTAAAGTTAAGTGGAAGTGAAGTTACGCCGAAGTAAAGTAAAAGTTACGTGGTATAAATCGCCCTTTATAGAGTGACGCCATGCATCATTCTTTCTCTGTCATACAGATAACGTCATTAATTGAGACTGTAAGTTGTAATTGTTGTCACTTTGGCTATAACGTTGATGACGTTATCTGTATGACAGAGAAATAATGATGCATGGCGTCACTCTATAAGGCGACAATAACTGTCAATTCTTCAAGGCACTCTACTCTGCCCTACGTCACCAGCATAAAGCTTGATTAATAGGTAAATTAAATTAATAACTTAACGCCAGTTAACTTCAACGCGACCAAATGAATGCATTTAGAAATTTCCTAATATTCCTAATTTAAAGCAGTAAACGCTCTCTATCGGTAAATCTTAGAATCTTAATATTTTACCAATTTTATTTCTATTCAACGGATTTATTTCTTATTTTAAAAATTCGGTCTAGTGCCAAGACAGGGTTAAAGCTTGATTTATAGATGAATTAACATAACTTCACTTAAAATTAACGTGTTGCGAATTAACACAAAATTAAATGAATTATACGAAAGATTAAATCGCATTTATAGATCCAATTAAGTTAACTTTACGTGTACTTAGGTTATGTTTCCTTATTTCGACCAGCTAATTCAGGGTAAAGGCATCTTCACTAAAGCCATACATAGACTACTACATAGACCAACTTTTTAGAATTACTAGAAAAACCAAAGAATAGACACATATGTCGGTAAATATTTAATACGATTCTAACATTTACCGATGGATGGCGTTTACTGTTTTAATTACGCTAAAGTAGGCGAATCTCTAAATGCATTAATTTGGTCGCGTTAAGTTAAGTAGCTTTAAGTGACCTTAAGTTAAATTTAACTATAATCATAGATACTTAAGTTCTCTGAATGTTAAGCTTCAGGAGAACAAAATTTCAGACAATGCACATGATATTTATTGAATAATATTGTGAAGATACAATTCTTTCTGCGTGGTCTTCATGTTTGGTGCGACCTACAATAATGCTCTATCTGAACTTTATATTAAGCAAGTTTAAAATTACGCGGGCGGGAGTGCCTGAAACATCTGTCGTGTCGGCTATCGTACATCTGTCGCGATCATTTCACGTGCCATATTAGGATATGGCTAGATTTGTTAACACCACTATTTACTGTTTATTACCTTATAATACGGAGGCTGCCTAGCCTGCGGTGATAACATTAAATTTGGATATTTAAATTTTATATTAAGTTACAACTTTGCCTAAAGTATCTTTTAAACTTGGGATAGCGCTTGTTTAAAACAGAGAAGCAACAAACAACACAAATTTTGCTAAAATTACCATCAATATTGCACTCTTGGAATGGATGATTTTAAGACGGATTGGACCAGATTACAAGTGCCGAAGAAAAGGTGTGAAATAAAATTATTGAACAAACAACCTGTACACCCTTCAAACACTTCATTTGTATTTTTTTAATATCTTAAAAGTGTTTAACTACCTGCAATAAACTCTAAGAACATTTTTACGATTTACTAAATTAGGTACCCAACCTCTTCTAGATAATAAATCTGTTTTGGTTCATGCCGACAAGCATTTCTTCAGTTGGACCATTTTCTTTGTATTCTTTAAAGTTGATTTTAAAAATCTTACTTTTTACAGGAATTTTAAAAGCACTTGATACTTTGAAGCTGTTTTTATAGAGAGTCAAAATTAGAGTTAATAGATAACTCTATACCAAAAAAATACTTGTACTAAGCCAAAAATAAACGCAAAACCCAAAAACTTTGACAAAATTCACTGACATGTATAAAATCCTTTTAAATTTTTATATCTTATTAAAATTTCATGCAAATCGTATGTTTAGTTTTTGATTTTTTTCAAATTTTTTAAATATTTTAAAAATACAAAATACGATTTTTTTTTATAATTAGGTATGTTGTTTCAGCAGCCTAACTTGTACTAGTTAAATTGCCTTTTTTTTCTACCGTACCACCCAGTTACCATCATGGGGTACTATTTAAGAAAATTATGTATATATTATAATGCTGTTAAAATTATAAGGATACTTATGTGAATTCTTTATTTTTTACTTTTTATAAACATTAAAAGTAAGTAACAGTTTTCGCGCTTTATCGAACATTGAAGTCTTTTTATTAGAATATGAGTTTTTGCTGTAAGGTTCGTCAGAAACACTTATGCTTTCCGTATTCTTTTGAAAGATATGTTATAGTATGAATAGGACTATTTTTTTTTAATTCAGCAAACAAGTTTGTGCAATTTTAAACCAATTTTCATTCTACTACTTTCTCACACTATTTCTTAACAAAGCAATCTATTTGGGTGGAATTTATCTTTTCTAAAAATTCTTCAAGAGCCCCCCAAGTTAAATACTACAGCCCAGAAGTACTATTATACTCATCCGGTAAGAACCAAATGGTCAAGACTCAAGGTGTGATATTTTTACGACAGATATCACGGCATATAATAAACATAAAGAAGAGTACATTACATAGTATTGGGTTTCATTGTAGTTGGACGCCTACCTGTGATGGGTAATTGTGAATTTTACTATTTTTCCACCGAACGAAGCAAATAAGGAACTATGGGAAGAGGCAGGACAAAAGAATTGAATGCATTCAGGAGAAAAACTGAATGAACGGTTGGCGCCAGAGTGTCCGGAGCATTGTGCATATACAACACCTTATAGCGAGAGAGATTCTTTATTCCAGCGTGCATTTGTCACCTTGTCTGATGCCTGGTTGCCGACCACTATAATCACATTCCTTGCTTCGGTTATACCTTTGTGTGTGTAGTTACCCGACGCTTCATCTGATTGACACACTGTCTGAACCATAATCTCTGATATAACCAGTGCAGGAGGACGATTTTGTATTATTATCCAGATCCTAGAAGATAAAAATATTGTAAAACACTTTATAATAGTCCAATTCACCCTTTCCATCCGTACCAAAGTCAAGGGTCGACGCATCTTAGAGTGCCTTGATAATTTTGACAATTATTGTCGCCTTATAGAGTGACGACACGCATCATTCTTTCTCTGTCATACAGATAACGTCATCAACGTTATAGCCAAAGTGACAACAATTACAACTTACAATCACAATTAATGACGTTATCTGTATGACAGAGAAAGAATGATGCATGTCGTCACTCTATAAGGCGACAATATCTGTCAAAATGACATCGATGCACTCTAACGCATCTCAGATACGTCCAAATACGTCAGAAATGAAAGAGTCAGGGTGATTTATAGAATGCAACTTTCACTTTACTTCGGCGTAACTTCACTTCCACTTAACTTAACAAATTTGCCTAATTTATAGATTTGCAAAGTTACGTGAAATTGGGAACAGTTAAGCGCATGTGTCTGAACTCGCGCGTGTCTTCTGACTATTTGCACCTTGACAATAAGGGTGAATATCTCATTTTTGCAAATTTTGCGCATAATCGGCCAAGCTTGGCTTTCGACTTAGTACGACTTAAAGCTAAATAAATCAGCAAAGTAGCGCTAAAGTAAAGTATGAATTTGCCAATACATTTCCATGTATTTTATTTAATTTTCGGTTAAGTTACGCCGAAGTAAAGTGAAAGTTACGTTCTATAAATCACCCTCAATCTGAGATGTGTCGATCGACAAACGGAAAGGGTGAATAGGAAAATTATTTCCTATGCGAACTAATTGAAACAAAAGAAAATATTGCATTTATGACAGAAGCAGCGGACTGTTGGTCATTCTCCCTTCATTCTCTTTACGGAATTATTGTCGGTTGGTTGATAACAGAATCACAGGCCTGTCATTAGTGTCATTGTGAGGATTCCAACTTTCAGCCGGAATGCTTAGAATGAAAAAAGCAGGGATACGTCAAATGTATCAGCTGACGACCATTGTTGCTTTGTTTGTTAAACCCTGTGTAATTTAGGGCAGGATCCGAATAACCTTTTTACGGAAACAAGAGAGAAAGAAATACACAAACATGTATGGGTATGACAGACAAAGTTGACCGATAACATGGTTAAAAACTAAGCCATATGGACTGGACTATACCCCTAAGGTTAAAAGTGGCTTTCAAACATCGATTTATTCTTGTAATGGATAAGGAAGTATTGATGGCGCGTATCCAATCCTGTTGAATAACCATAACTCAAAAAACAATATTTTTAAGGTTAGGTTGTATATTCCCTCACTTTTTACGAATTTGGAACTATAAGAAGAATGCTTCCGCGATCTGTTGCTTTTGTCAGAATAAATTCCAGAATGACCAACAGTCCGCAGCTAGAGACAGAGGGCCAGAGATATCAAAGTTAGTAAAAACTATTTTCTAACATACCCTTTTATGTAAAATTCTCTTAAAATTTTTATTAGCACGCCACTGTATTGTGGCATACCCGTAACAGTGTTGGTGGCCATTGCCTAAGGGTAAATTTATGTTATTATTAATTGAGTTCTTTAGCTGCAGTAAATGCAAAAACATTTTATTTTAAAAATAAAAGAAAACATACATGTACCTGAAGTAAGACTTATTTTTGCAATTTTAAAAAGAACTTAATATCCAGTCAAAAAATGAAAATAAAAATAGTGTTTTGCTAAAGCCACGATTTTTATTTCCTTGTGCAGATATAGGGTTTTTTATGTTTGCGTATTTATTTTATTTTTGTTTAAAAAGATGCAAATTTTCAGGTGTTTTACACTTGTTTCCCACATTAAAATTAGTTGTTAATGGTCACAACATTTTATTCATGCAAAAAAAAGGTGTCCCATCGAGAGGCAGGCTCATATTTATTATTTGATTCAAGATTACACTTCTGGTTTATTTAACCTTATACTCGTAATGTAACACTTTAAAAAATAAAAATAAACCAAACCTTGTATTCATTATAATATATTAAACCTCCAATTCATTGAGAACTACAATATTTTAAGAAATGACGTCAGGTTATCACTTTACCTAAACGGTCTGGTAGTTTGATATCTACAAAAAGTGATTTATTGTCCTTAAATAGCTATTTATATAAAATAATTTGCATTTTTCTTTAGTTTCACCTTTGCTTGGATAAAAAACTAACTGTTGTTTCTTTTTACTAAATTTAGCAAAAGACACCGGAGGGTAGTGGTAATTATGCAAAACATATGGACATTATTTATCTCGTTATTTATTTAAAAATCAGAATGAGTAATCCTCATCGTTAACATCAATAACGCTTTTAGAATGAATGAAATTTAAAGCAGTACCATCACTTTTAAATTAATATTAAAGGATACAGAATTAATATAACATCTTATCTCATTTGGAATTTAAAGTTGAAAATTGCCGTAAAGGCCCAATAATGTTTTGTACACTACACATCGAAATAATCTCAAAAGAAGTTTCAATTTAGTGAAAAAAACTATATCAAACATCACCTTGTCCCAGAAGAAACTGTAAAGCAGATTATACTTTTAACTTAAATATTTAAATGAACAAAATAACTTCTACTTTTCATTACCTTTACCAAGAGGTGCCGCTAGGTCTAAAATGTTGTAAATTATGCATATTAACTTCTTATCTGAGGGTCTAAGGTTTGAACAGTAAACCCTGAAGTATTGCTAGACAAATTGTCTTTAAATTAAAAGAGTGCTCTTTGGAATTTCCTAACTTCAAGCTGTGTGGTCAACAAACAGAAGGGAAAATAGTAGGCATTATTTTATTTACTGTTTCGGAGAACTGATTCGACAGGTGTTTATAGAGGACAATTTTTTTTAGTTTGAGTAAATTAAAATAACCTATAGAGGTTATTATTTTTACCTATTTTTACACAAATTATTAAAATAACCTGTAGAGGTTATTTTAATGATTTGTGTAATAATAGGTAAAAATAAGCAAAACTTAGAAAGGTTATGGTTCTTATCAGGCTTTTTTTTCCCTTATTTTGGTCTAAGAAATCACAATACATTGGCCATGATTTTTAAAACTTTAAAATTATTAAAGGATTATGAAAAAGCAGTCCTTTCTTCTAAATAAACCGAAAAACCGCCAAGCGCCACTCTTAAGCTTCACGAAGCTATAAAAACCAAATACAAACACAAAGTCAAAAAGATTCATAAATACCATAGAATTTCGAAGAAAAACCAATAAAAATATAACAAAGAAACACAATGCAATAAACATTTGAAGTCATTAAGTTGTAAAAATGTACCTTTTAATTTTAGCTTAAACATCTTTGTAAAAGAAATAATAATCATAATGTGTGTCCAAAAATAACAAACCACAAAAAAGAGTTAGGGCTGTCATAAAAACAAGATTTACTGTAATCTTCTTACTTATGACAAATTAGTCTGCGTTTATAAAAAAAAATGTTTTATTAGGCTTGAAGGTTGACTAAACCGACCGCAGTTTTTAAAAACCATGGAATGATTTAAAATTTATGTATGAATGATGTTTAAAATAATAATAAGCACTTTTTCTAGAAAAACTCATAAAACAAGAAATTCTAAATCAAACATTGGTTAAACATATTATTGTAAGAAATGTATCAAACATTTACATTGACCATTAGATTTTTGTCTGGCACTACTCAAATAATAGGGTGTACCCTCTACATTTAGAGTATGGTACGAATCGCAACCAAAGGTTTGGTTGCGGCAAAGGCAGGTTTTCTGTGGTTTATTTTTGAAATACTTGGTTTTATTCGTCGGACCAGTTTCAACGCCCCATATGGGACGTTCTAGCCTCACAAATTCAAAAAAACGATTGACTGAGGCATTATTCATTCTATAAATTGAAATACTTATGGTATACTTACACGCAGTTCCTCTTTGGCGGTTTCCCTGCTGCTATTGGTTAAAAATGACACTTAAATGTCATGAATGTCAGTTTTAACCAATAGCGGCGAAGAAGTTGGTAGAAAGAAGCTACGTGTACTACTATTACAGAAAACAAAAAATTCTAATATCATAACCTCTTTTTTTACAGTTCTCCATCCAAGATTCCAGTACGCATGACCTAACCAAAGTCATCAAGCTATATCTTATCTATATCACTCTGTTTTACTGACACTCTCCAGGTTTTTCAAGAGTAGTGTCTCATAAATACACTTTGGGTAATTTGGACCACAAAACCGAAACTTAGGTTAGAAACCAAGCCATTCGGACCATACTCTTAATGCCGTTTGTATTGTTGTCTATGTTGCAGTTTTCTATCTTATAGAGTTTCAAAAGCACGCAATAAAATGAACTCATGAGTCAAATTAAACGGATTTCGAATCAATTACTTGTCATAAACGATATTACCTATTAGTCGATTAGTGAGGTTACAGGCATAAATTATAAAATTAAATCTTATGACATAAATGTTCTGGTGTAAACAAACAAAATAATATTTACGAGAGTTTAATATCTTTACGACCACAATTTAATTAATCCATTACCATATCAGACGCGTTCTATTAAAAGTATCCAACGGATTAATTTGATTTTATTTAAATTGAAAAGAACCTATTACAAAATAATATTCGGTTTGACCAGGTCAACCAGTGAACGCGACAGAAGCTACAAGGTTTTCTATTAATAAATCACCGCGTAAATCGCCACAATTATCGATTATCTTAGTAATAAAATGAATGAGGAATACCTACGTTGGTTGGCGCCATATATAACATAAACATAGCTATTATGAACAGCAAAAAAAATTCATGGCATCCAACATAATTACAACTGATTGTGGTGTATTTACAATTAATAAATTTTATTTAATTGATTATAACTTAAACTACAACAATAACTGTCTAATGATTAACATAATACCAAATACCTAAACCTATAATTATTATTTTATAAGCGGCATATTCTAATTGTTACCGATTAAAATTACCTATTGTCAACCGCAAAAATTCATTTAACATTTTTCGTAAAATTAACATTGCTAATTTATAGCAAAAACCGAGACGTAAATGATGCAATGTGTGCTCGTCTTTGATAGTAGGTGTATGAGTTTTTTAATTGCGGTTTAAGTATTAATTTGTTCCAACTAGAAGTTGGCAGGTTAGAAACCTAAATTGGTAGAAGTTACTTTTCGCAGACTAGCATTCCTCAGTTGGGAAAGGTAATCCTGCAACCTACTATAACATCTTAAAAGGAAAGAAATAGTAGGTACTAGTTATTTGGAATTTTAAACACTTCGTCTGTTGGAGGACGATGTATAAATCGAATCGGTGCAAGAACTGGTCCTTGGGGAACCCCCAGATTTATTGATTTTTTTTAGTAGTAAAACATAGAGTTTTATAAGAAACGTTTTTTAGCACGCGTCCAGGTTTGGAAAACGAACCGCGCAGCGTCGAGTTTTCCAATGGACAACGCCTTATAAAATGAGTTATTTATACTATTTTTTATATTTGCTTTAGTTAATCTATTAAAAAGCATTTTTAATCTAAATTAAAAACTAAACTCAAAATTTTATTTTTATTGAAGTGGCATCATTGACATTTTGAAGTAAAAAGTAAATTTAAGTTAGACATATTGAATAATGGCATTTGTAAACTTTACTTATTTAATACTGAATGAATAGGCGTTTTTGAGAAAATGTAACCATTGACGTTTCTCCAATTCTTCTAGTTACTCCACAGATAAACTATGTCCCCCGATTGATTATAATAGTAAAATTTGTAAATAAAAAGTACCTTGGAAGAAAAGAATTCATATTTTTGCATCAGGAAAACCAACCAACCAATAAAATAAAATTTTGTGTTTAATAATGAAGCAATTCAGAAACTTTAAAAAACCAAATTTCGGATTTCATAATGTGCATATTATAGAACGCAAATGTAAAAAGTATTTTTTAGCATTAAAATAATGCGCATTATTTTTTAGAAATTTGATTTGATTTAATCAATGATCTACTACAATAAAAAACCTAGCCCAACCTCGCATTTTTTACGCAATATTGGACCAATTCGGGTGTGCATATAGTAAATATTTACATCGTTTAAATTATGGTAAACACATAGTTCATTTAATAGTCTAAAGGTATAAGGTATTTAATTGCAATTCAGGCTTCACTTTATTTTATTAAGCATTAAGTTTTTATTATTTAAAACATCTATTGCCATTTACAATATCAATTACATTTTGATGAACTGCGTAAATTGAAAATAAATGTACCTAGCTAAATACAAATAACTCCATTCAGAGTACCTAACGGTACTTTGCAAAAAATAATAGTAGTAAAATTAAATTACAACAATACTTTATAAAATGATGGAAAAATTTGAACTAAAAAGGCATAACAATTATTAATGTGCATTAGACTGGCCCCTTACAAGTTTCTTGTAATGTCGAGAAAAATCATGTGGTATGAATTTTTCTGTAAAAAAGTGCAACGTAAAAATAAAAATCAGTCGGGATACATTGAGACAAACGATCGTACCAAATTTTATAACTTTTTATGCAATAGGTACTATTTCTAAAAAACTGTTTATTTAAGTAGATCTTGAAGTAGATTACCTAGTACTTAAGTGCGGATATTTTTAGTTTAATCTTTGGAAAAATACGGGTCATCACACTACACCAACATGGGAAAGTTTTATCAAACACATTACAAGATAATACCACACAAAAACATTCTATAATATATGACTGGTTTTTGGTTTTATAATATTGAGATTAAAAAGTGGCTCTTTAAGAATATATTATTTACAATTTAGGTACTTGGGTAGGTACCGCCATCAAAGCAGGCTCTTGTACTAATTGTAACTGTAAAATCAGCATCATCAGTGGACATATGCATGGATGGCGGTATTTTGTTTCTTCCTACAACTTTTATTTATGTATGGGAAAACAATTCAACCCAGCTTTATGTCTTGTTTATTGTAGAGTTATCAGTAAAATGGACCACAATCTCGTTTTGTGTTTACCCCGTTATAAATGGATGATTTCATGCTAACCCGGCGCATTCGCCATTTTCTATCGTTTCAGGAAAAATTAGGTATTCGTTTTTAGTCGCATTTTCAATGTAATTCGTTATGATATAAACACAAATTATATTGCTCTTGGTAATATGCTGCTAAAAGAAGCTTTTTTATTGTACATTTTTAATTTTTTAAACTTGGGTTTCTAATTCGCAGATCTTTGAATCTGTGCTCCTAGAAGCTCGTATGGGTCAAAATCATAGAGGTGGAAGATGTGGTGTCCCCCTATGTTAAAATAGAAACGATAAGCATATGGTATAAAGTAAATATTATTATGGGTAACAAAAGTTCTTTTCTACTTGGAACATTTAAAAAAAATAATAAAAAGTAACTCCCACTATTTTAAAAAAAATATTTAAGGGTCAAAATGTCTACTTCGGGAACGGTCCACTTCTCAGATTTCAGTAGACTTTTGATTGCTAAATGCAAAATAAAATTTTTAAAAATAAAAAAGTTCTTTTTTATAAATGTTAAATATTAAACAAAATGTTATTTAAAATAAAATTTCCAAAAAAAAATTAAGTAACACCTTTTTTGATTAGCTCAAAGTGTGTCCCAGGGTGTCGTGTCTTGTCGCTGTCGCTGTTTATATATTTTTTAGCTTCCATATTTAGGCGCTAAAAGCGCGGTAATACATATTAAAAGTTGCGTCCATCATTCATCTAGTTGGTGGTGGTGAAATTGTTCCCAGTTAATTAGTCATTATTAGGTAAAAACTATCTTATAGTTTAATATCTATTCTAGTTTATAATGGTTTGATGAAGTTATAGTAATATAAAAGAAACGTTACCAACTAATAAGAGTTTTAAATTAAATTGACGTCCAAGAGCCCCACTAACGACACGAGATATTCATAAAGACATGGACACTACAGAAAATGGTAAAAACTAAATAAGTAATAAGATTCAGTAGCGTACATCTAGTGGTGTCCCTTCCGGGAACGGCCACAACTTTTTTTTGGTCAATGATAAACGCTCAAAATGTTGTAAGTGTCGTTTCTAAGTGTAAACACTTTAACATAACATAAAAATTAAAATTCAGAAAAAGCCTAAACTTTAGTTATTCTAACCTAAACTTTGAAATGTCTACTTCGGGAACGTTTTTTTTCTGTCCATTCCGGGAACGCTTTACTATATAATTTGCCGTTTTGAACTCTTCATTTTAAATCTTCCATTTTTGATTATTTTCTACAATTTTTTGCACTGACAAACGCTATTCGTTAAATTATTTATGCTTTTAAAATTAAAAAAAAAATACATACTTGACCATTCAAAAAACACAAAAAAAAATTTTTTTTAATAAAAGTTTTTTTTAGATAGTTTATTTTCTTTAAAAAGTTAAAAGGTACATTATAATTATAACAAAAAATCAAAAATATTTTTTTAACAATAATTAAATCGCTTTCTAGAAATTGTCATTCCCGCGAACACAATAAATATTTTTTTTTTCCAAAAGTACAATTATAAAATTTTATTTTTCTTTAAAAATGAAAAGCCACACTATCATTCTTAACAATAAAAAAATAAAAATGCCTCTATACTTTAATACAAATTTGAAATAAACCAAAGTTACTCAATAAAAACATTCACTTTTAATGATTACGATAAAACTCTACCTCAAATCTACGCTTTTAAAAAATATTAAAAAAAAAATGTTAGGTTTTAGGGAAAGATAGGACTTACATATATACGATTCTAAGAAAAAATCAAAAAAATTGCTTTAAATAAAATAATGAAATCATTTTTAAAAACGTTCCCGGAATGGACATTTTTAGGTACAATTTAAGTTTAAAAGTGATGTAACTAAAAAAATAAAAATAAATGGGCTATGCCCTTTACGGAATATAACTCTTAAAGACCTAGTGTTTAACACTTTTTTTATTATAAAAAAAAACGCTAACCCAACTTTGACTTTTGGTTTTTACCAACTTTGAAATATCGCACCTCTATGATTTTGACCCGTATAAGTCATTTCCGTTAAGCTTCCGCAAATTCTACTGAATAGCGCATCTACATGAGGGCCTCATCGTATATTAAAACTTAATGTAGTTTTGAAAACTACCAAAATAGGGCTACAAAAGTATTATGATTCTATTTAAATCGGTTATTTCTTTGCGTCGAAAATCTGACTTTTTTTTTTGACTACGGATACATTTTTTGGATTATCTGTGCCTAATTAAGATGAATCGATTAAGCAAATAAATCTCGTATCAGCAGGGTATACATGTATATTTCAACAAGTACCAAAGATAGGACAAGTGCCGTTACTGCCATCTACCGAGATAAAAGTGACCCACGCATAGATAGTCTGCTATTGTATGGCTATACTATCTCGTCAACAGATCAGCTGGCGCTATTCAACTAGGCTGAAGCGTCCAAAATAAACAATTACCTACTCAATTATGCAGTAAAGAGGTCTGATATAAAATGGTGAAATAAGATTCACAACGACTCTAAGCGGAACTGTTGTTCTTTTTGTTAATTAAAAGTTTCTCCCAAAAGTATGTTGACACCCTGTAAAGGTATCCAATATTTTTAATTACAATCACAATAGTTTTTTTTAAGAAAAGCATTCAGGTACTCGATCCTAAGTTGTCGTTGTCAGCAACCACTTTATTTTTTATTAGCAAATAAGATAAAACTTAACTGATCCTTTTGTATTGTACTACAGTTTTATATAAAAAATATACGATTCCTTTTTAATTCAAAAGCTACCTACTCTTAGTTGTACCTTGGGCTTGACATAATTTAAAAAAAACAACAATACTTTTTTAATCCTAGAAGGTTTCCCAGTGTCTTATCTGTATGTTACCTAATATATTGAGTATATATTATTCAAAATTAAGTAAATTAGTGCCAAATTACGTTAATTAAATTATTGATGCTTATTATGTATTTTATCGAATGTTTTATGAAACAATCGTCGGGCGCCAGCAGATTTTTATACTGTAATTTAATGGTTGTTATTTTATAAGTGCTTTGTTAAGAAAATAAAATCGGCAATATAAGTCTTATTAAATATAAATTCTTGCTTATTAAATAAATAGGTAGTAATTTACGAATGTGTTCTAAATACTGCATTGTTGCTACGACATATAAGTAATATTTCTAACTGCATATAAATTGATTTATTGTAATAAAAGAAATTATTATAGCAGATTTCATGAGATCATTTCTAAATCTAACAGGGCATTTATTAAATTGTACACACTAACATACATTGCATGTTCTGTATATCAATTTGTTTGGTACAACATTTTCAAGTTCTAATCAAGGCCAAATTAATAAATTTAGCATTACCTACTTAATATTGTATTTTTTTTTATAAACAATATCTTAAGAGGCTGGGTTTTTAATGGCACATGTTTAAAAAAACTCTTGACTGTATTGCTCTACAAAAAAAAATGCACTAATTGTACAGCGTATTCCGATTAATTGGCTTAAACTTAAAATTTAACCATCGTTTTAAAATTACATTTACCAAAAACCATGGCAAAGCAAGTTTTTAGGTCTTTAGGGTCTATTACGTCATTTTGTAAGGTTAGAAAAAAAAAGATACTGTCACCGCTTTATTTAATAGATACCCAATTTCCCAGTAGAAATTACAACTTTTAGTGGTTTTTTAATTAAATATTATTCTATCTTTTTTACGTAGGATTAAAAAGTAATCAAAATTTTAATGAGAGGTGACTTAATGTAAAAATATAGGCATCGACGACGATGTTTAATTTTATTTAAAAATAATCATGATGTAATAATTCCTAGTTATTGGCTAATTGGAAAATAGTCTCGAGCAGGCACATCTGTAAAATTTTTCCTAATTAAGTAATTAATAATTATTAGCCATGTTAAATGACTCACTTTCTAGAGTGTACTTCCACAAAACACAAGATTTATGGATTTTAAACAGCAAATGTTGATGTTGCAATGAAAATTCCGAGAAAAGAGTAAAACTGACTGCTTGGAAAATAACTAGATCGATTAGATCAGTGAATGGATTAGATTATTAACTGAAAAAGTCTGTTACTCATTAAATATGCTTTAATTTATATTATTCACAATCTTAATCGTAATGTTTTTCTGACGTCTTAAAAATTTGGAAAAAGCATTTCCGCCCTCGAACTTCGCTCTCGGTCGGTCAAACTGCTCTCCGCTGTAATAAAGCACTTTACCTTCAGATATGTAATTTGTATTTTTTTAAGTGGATGCAATTTTTTATGCCATACCCTTGTTTAAAGAGAAAAAAAACAAACTCTTTAAAAAGTTAAATTTTTGCTTTTTTCTCCAAATTGAAAGAAGGTCCAATAAATTTTTTTATGTCGTGTCAATTTTAACAAAATTCCCATTTCTAATATTGCGATCAATTATGTATTATTTCGGTAAAATCTGCAGAAGTCAAACAAAAAGATTACGCAGTCAAATCGGTTTTATAGCCTCTGTTTAAATTAAGCACTTAAATGCAAAAGAAAAATTTGGAAAAACCCTCGCATTGAGGGGCTAACTTGAAAGATTTATTCAAAGTCACGAATATTGGGGTAATTAACTCGAGAGTTAATCCGGACTAGTTATAAGATACCTTCAAGGGTAGGTGTTTAGGAGGGTACTTGAAATTCTGGTGAAATCGCATTTAATTGGGAAATCCAACAAATTTTACCTCTTACTTCAGACCTGATGGTATGCCAGCACAGTAGGGCGCTAAATATTTTGTTTCTATCTTTTGTAATGACTTTAGCAAACAATGTCGATATTGTTCGGAAAGCTTCTGTTTTTATAATTTTTTTTTTAAATGGGGTTATTTCAACTTAATAGGATTGATTTAGTTTTTTATAAATATTATCTTTATTATGCGTTTATTCAGTATCCGATGTGTTGCAAAATGTTGATGTGTCCAATAAGGAATTTATTAAAAATCCCACTCAAAAGGTTCCAGGTTTTGATCAGCCGAGGAAGATTTGGAGTACTGTTAATCGTTTAAGAACGTGACGGACGTTTCAATGATATATAAAACAAGTGAAATGCACTACCTAGTACATTATGTGAATGTGGCGAATCTCCAGAAACTATTAAGCTTATTTTAGACATATTGTAGAGGACTGTCCAAACACCAATTTTGAAGGAGGTTTTGCTTTGCTTGCGTTTGCTTGAATTATGTTTTTCGTGGTTTTTGATTTGATCTTGAAGCAGATGCTTGATGCTTTATCAGTGGGTGTCCAAAAAATGGCGCATGGTATGCTCTTGAGTCATTCTCAGGGATCCCTAGAAAATTGTAAAAAAAAATCCATCTGTTATATTCATCGAGAAGAATGCGAACAAAGTTTCAAAGTTCGGCATCATAGTTTGTAAAATACGTTTAAAAAACTTATCTAGATTCTTTAAGCATACATTTTTGCATTGAATCATATCGAAATTGTTGTTAGCTTCATTTCATAAAATTTTTGTAAAATTAAATTGATTATAAAAATGTACTTTAATCATTTAAAAGATAAACAAATGGTAAAATAATTTTGGATAGATTGTGCCTTTGTATTTAGCCATTTCTTATGTTAATATGTGATGTTATCTTCAGGATATAGGAGCTTAAAGTTTTGCCTATTGGGATCTCATATCACCGAGAGTATTTGAGATAGATTTTCTGGGGTTTAATACTTACCTAGACATGCCCCAAAAACGTACCATCGCGTTTATGCGCCATTTTTTGGACACCCTGTATGTAAAACATTACTTTTGCTTTTTTGTATTACCAATTATTAATTTTTTTTTCTATTATTACATGTTCATATTTGTCACATACCAATAACTTGTATCTTTATTAGTAATCATACGAACACAATATTATGCGGTTTTCAAATATTTCTGGCGGTAAACTAATTGTTTAAATTTATTTTCCTAATCTCCTTGATTTTTCAATGAATCAATGATCTAATTATGTAACTACAAACCCTCAATTAGCTCCTGCTCCTACCTAACTTTTATTTCTCACAGCGGGTAATCAAATCTTAAACTTTGGCGTTGCCATTGGCAATCCTTGGTTTTACCCATCGTTAGATTCTCATAATTAATTCTTATAAATTGTAGGTAAAATGGCAATACGAATAATGACTTATTTTGACCTAATTTTAACATAGACTTAACTTATAGGCTACTGTTCTTTCCAATGGGTCAGAGTTAGAAAATAATCCCTTTGAAGAACTGGGTTTTTCCTTTATAAAATTACCGAGATGTTTGCATTCTATCAAGTTTAATTGATTTGATATGGATTACAATTTAGAGTACCTTAAGAAATTAGTAATTAATTATACAATAATTTGCTAATATTTTTTTATTATTTACGTTATAGGTAGCCTTTGTTTTAAGTCAACGTTAAAGTTTGTTTCTTTGACTGTTTGTTTATGCGGTAATTCTTAAGCGAGATAATAATTTATTGAAAAATAATAGTTTTATCTTGGAACACTAGAGGCGCCACCATCGCGCTTTAAAATCACGTCTTAAATCAAATAGCGACAACAATAATTTGTATACCCAACACACTACAACATTGTCATTTTAAATAATAAAACAATTGTTTTCCAGAGAAAATATTACAATACAATGGTCGTTAAATGTATCTATTTAAACCCGGAGGCATTATGCAACACGACCTTATTGTTATTATTTTTACTAACACCATTTATCCCCGATAAGATCATATTGTAATTAAAGTGACAATAAATAAATAAAATGTACACTTAAAAAAATAATTATCACATACGTCGGATAATTATATCTCAGAAATATTATTACCTTTCAAGCCACACGTCTGCCACTATTTTATTTATTGGAATTTATTTTATTGGATTTACCATCGACAGTTGACACGAAGTGGTGTCACGTATTGAAAACCACGTAGTAAACAATGCTTTTCTTGGTTTCATGAAGTATTTTTATATAGGTAATAATGTGATATATTACACATTAATCTGTACCTAAGTTTATACCTAAATCAATGACAATCCTAGAAAATATTTCAAAGCCAAAAAAAATTATAAAAGTAAGGTCTTACATTTTTTTACAAAACGTAACCTTTCTTCGGGTGTCCCAAAAAACAAAGATATTTAAGATTTTAAAATTCTGCTCTTTTAATAAGGAATTTGGTGCTAAAATATGTTCACATTTAATAAATAATACATACAAATCTAATTGGTCTTTAATTTATTGCTTTTATTGTTATTATAAGATAAGATTTGTTCTCGGTTTTTTTAAAAGGAGCTTTTATGGCGCCTTTATTATTATTAATTTCCTAAACATTACGAAAAGGCGCAGTTTCTACGAGCTTCCGAGGGCACAGATCTTCGAAACTGTAAATTTGAGCCACCAGCCTTAAAGGACAATGTCGCGAAGCATAGAAACTGTGGTTATCTAATGTTGGTTGCCTAAAATCAACAAAAAACATCACTTTCTGATCATTGCTCAGTGGGTTTATAAGAGTTAATTTTCATTAAACATTGTGCTTAGCAGCAATTAAATAAACAAAGCACAGGTTGGCATGTTCTAAAGGTCCATCAATAAGCGTTTAAATACAGAATTTGGGCAATCTAAAAGCAAGCGCGGATTTAGGAAATTTGTTCGGGGGGGGGAATAAGGTGAGCCCTCCCCCGGATGAGCGCCGCAGGCGATTTCTTTTTTTCAATATAGCCCAATATATACTATTTTTAGCGGAAATTTAGGACTCTTGGGGGGGGGGGGTAATTACCCGCAGTACCCCCCCCCCCATAAATCCGCGCTTGTCTGAAAGCACTATGTTGTTGCATTTTAAATTGCCAAAATTCTGTATTTAAACGCTTATTGACGGACATTTAAAATATGTTAACTTTGTTTGCTTTGTTTATTTATGCTGTTGGTAGGCACAATTTTGAATAAAAATTAAATTTAATCAACCCACTGAGCAATGACCAGAAAATGTTGTTTTTTGTTGACTTTAGGTAACCAACATTACATAACACAGTTTCTCCTCGTTAAGTTAAAAACCTTATAAACCCATGGTTAAGTTTGTCTGCAAGGAAAATAATCAAGGCAGAAGTAAAATTATTAAATAGTCTAAACGGTTCAATAATATGAGCAGATAGATACATATATTGACCAAGATAAATAGCGCCAGTTTGTTAATATTGCTAATAACTTAATGTTTATTCATTAATTATAAACATTTTGTTAAAAACACGTAGACGGTTGTTTATTACATCACTTGAGCGGCGTCATCTCCAGTACGGCGCCTAGATCAGCAATATACCTGATAGGTAGGTACCTATTCACATATGAATAGAAGGTACATTTACAACTTACACGCAGCTTCCATTTAGTTAAATAGTAAAAGCCAGACACCTACAGCATGTGTGTCTACCCATAAAGTAAAAAGTGCATTGCAAATTTAACGGTGCACCTGAAGTTTAGAGTCTAGATCACAATTTAATAAATTATAAATAGTTATTACACTACATGCAAAAAAGCCATATTACTAAAAAATGAAAATAATACCTACTTATACGAGCTTTTAGGAAAACAGATCTTCAAATCTATAAATTTGAAACTCTAGCCTTAATTTAAAAAAATTCAACAGAGCTTTTTGAATCTAAAGGTCACTAGGGCCTCAATCATCTAAAAATATGCAAGTTAAATTTTAAAAAAGTGTAGCCCCTTTAAGCTGTGACATTTTTATTACTTAGGCCTTGATTTTTTAAATGTTAATCAATCTTTGACCACTGTGACTTTGATTTAAGCATACCTACCTACTTTTAATAACCACATTAACAAAAAATACAGAGTGTTTTAAAATCAGACCAAATAGTTTTGTATAGGCAAAGTGAGTCGCCTGATGGCAATTGCTTAAATAATCAGTAAAATTTAAAAAAATGTATGATGCTTAGACCCATTTTTTGTATTTTTCTGTATTTTTTTATAGTATAATAAAAGAGCTACAGCAAAATTTTGCATGCAAATAAAATTATACCTGATTTTATAAAACAAAAAATTGTCTAAACATAATAATAATCAAAATATGTTTTTTTTTACGTTTGGGGGTTTGTTTTAAAGCCTAGGGGCAATTCAATGAAAGAATTAGTGTACATTTTTTTAAGAATTTGTTGAGAATTTTTTTTTTGTGTTGAGAATTTGTTAAGAATTTGTTTTGTGTTTTGTTTTTTTTTCATCCGATTTATTCCTCGGTTAAAGCTTTATTTTTATCTGATTTTTCTAAAAAGATTCTTTCCCTTGTATAGATTAATTTTTGCTTAAAATTTGAACGAGATTACTGATTTTTAAGATGACAAACAGACAGACCTACCGTCCGATCGACGGACGGATTTTTTCAATGTTCTTTAAAATGCGATGAAACACACGAATCTGCAAGAATTTTTGAATGAAAATGGACATTTTAGGTTAGGCCTAATCGATTTTAATATACTCTTCTCATTCAATTTAAAAATGGCAAAAAATCTTGGTTTATTTACGTTACTACTTATTATATTATATCATACTGCTTAAAAATGTAATTATAAACCCTCTTATTAACTAGGTCAAAAGGCAGCAGCACTTTTTGCAAAGATAAAACCGAGGATAAAACCCAACAAAAATTAAATTGCGTCGCAAAAACACTAGCGCTAATCCTATAAACAAAAATTAATACAAGTACACCCATATTTAAAATCCATAGAAAAGCTATACCTATACCAAAGTCCAAAGCAACCGAAACACGTAAAGACAAACGCTGAAGATCCAAGAAGGCGTAGCTCCGGAGGCATTAGTGAAGGTCCAAGCTCTTCTCCTATTGGCCCTCCGCAACGCCTCAACTATGAAAGTCCTTAAAGCTCATGCATCCTTAAGGATCATCTAAGGCAGGAGTAGGGGTACCGAGTAGATAGACTATTCGCTTTCACAACAGTCAACATCAGTTTCAACTACACCGTGTTAGAGTTCAGATGTATGGCGACAGGCTATTACATAAACCATTCGTGTCACTATTATCTAGTATATTTGAAGATGTTTACGCGATAAATTAAATACCTATTTAATTAATTTCTGATAATTAGAACGATTTTAAGTGTAGTGAGGTGTGTTGCGACTGTTTCGATTTTCGAGTGTGTTTCCATTTTTTTTTTGGACCATAAGAAACGACCATGGCTCAATTGAGTTTGAGCCTCTTGGTGCTTTGTTTTTGCACCGTTTTTGCGACCTTTGAGGCTAGGAAACAAGTGCCTCTTTTGGACGAGGATGGACTTAAAATGAGGAACAAATCTGCAGGTAAATAATTTTTCTTCTGTTTAAGAAAAAATTTGGATTCTTGTATTTATAGAACAAACAAAAAATTAAAAGAGTTTAGAAAACCTAAAAAAGCAAAATTGTTCAAAAAACTTGGAAAAATAAAATTTTGCTATGAAAAAC
The DNA here is from genome assembly GCA_963920755.1 of Cartodere bifasciata. NCBI lineage: Eukaryota > Metazoa > Arthropoda > Insecta > Coleoptera > Latridiidae > Cartodere > Cartodere bifasciata. Next base: position 16,108,533 of record OY987196.1, on the reverse strand, counting down.
CTAAAATATGGTATGATTTTTTAAGATTAAATAAGCGAAATTCATTTTTGAAATTTTTGTATAAAAATGGGTTAAAAAATGGTTGATAACATTCTGCATCAAAATCTGTCAATAAATGTGCATTTTAATCGAAAAATCAGGGGTTTAGGAAATTGCAACAACAGTCAACATTGTTGTTATTATTAATGTTGTTTGATTTTCAAATCACAAATAATTATCATTAACGTGACGAAATTACATTTTAAATCATTATTAAATAAATATTTATTCCAAATTTATTAAACTTAGGTGTGAAACTGACCTTTTCCAATAAAGGAAAAACAAATTCATATTTCTCAATTCTCAATATCATAAATTAAAAAATAAAAAACGTTTGTTTTTCAACAAACGATAAAATCCAATTAGGTTATGCTAACATTTTGAAAAGCTAATACCAATGTTATCTAAAATTGTATTTACGGTTTTATCTCAATCTACTGAAACTTGACACTTGGAAGTTTTAAATACCTATTTTAGTATGCACAGCACATATTTTTGTTAACATAAGGAGAAAATGGTCTACAAACAGAGGTCTTTAAAAATTGCAATGTTTAAAATATACATTTACCAAGGATTCGTACTTATAGTACATAACGTATCAAGTTTTATAAACAAGTCATTATTTACAAGTTTGGACAGAACTTGTAGTATCTTTATATTTTTTTTAACAATTAATACTTCAAATGACATAGTTCGGATAATTACGTTTAAAAGCGGTTACTCTATTCTGTCAATTTTGACAAGCGACGCTAACTTCGACCCGTGTCTAAAAAGCTTGATGCAACTTCACTTCATTAGTTCTTTTTACGCGGTTATAACAAAACGTTAATACACTGTATATATATATATAGTAGAAAAAGGACCTTTAACAGAATGTTATGAATTAAACTTATAATTTAAGAAGGCACAATTCATTGTTTACATACTTTTGCATTGTGAACATAAACTCACTGGTCGTTAATTTATAAATTTAAAATAATTACATTGCAAGTGTTAAGATTACATGTCATAAAATGCCTTTATTTGCTAATGGTGCCGATATTAGCACAACAAAGGCAAGCATATTCTGTACGCATTTTATTTGTTTATTTATCAAAATCTGTTGTAATGCAAACATGCAAAAATTATTACTTTTGGCAACGAACCTTAATGCCTAATTAAAAAATAGTTACTAAAGAATTTCCTTGCAGTTTTACAACTGTATTTAAAAAAATGTAATCGTTATAAATGGAACTAAAATAACGCGTTTGTGAATGAATTCTGCTTAAACTGGCCCGAACTTCTCAGGTAGTAAGTTAAAATCTTTAGTAAATCTGTAAATCCTTTATGACAAGGCTACAAACAGATGTTCTGTGATTGTTGCTGTTAAAGTTAACGATAATACGGTTGAATTATGTAAATATAAAATGCCACCTATTGTCGCCTATAATTAAGTAGGTTTTTCCAACATTTAAGGAAGCGCATTCGCCAAATTATGCATCTGTTCAGGTTCAACTCAACCATGTTTTCGGTTGAAATCCGGAGGATAAGGTTTCTATAAGGTATTTAAAAGTGTGGCGCATATTGGTCGCGAAGTTGTGAATACAGAACAACTAAACAAAGTAAAGTAACCATGTATTCGCGTAGGATTATTTTAAGTTAAATATGTCTGCAATGCCAGATACTTAAGTATATTAATGTGTAACACATGGAGAGTAGAGTGGTGTAGACGATGCAAATAAGTAATTTTTTATAAATGTAGGTAGGTATAATTATTTATTCGTTGCAAGTAAATAAACTCCACTTGCATATTTTTTTTTTAAGAAAATGTTCTGCAAACGTTTAGCTTTGTTCTTGATCACTTGTAATGGTTCCTTATTTTATTTCCAAAAGCTTTTGTTATATTCACGCGTATAAATAAAATCTGCACACTTCACATCAATTTAGAAGTACTAAACGAAACGAAATTTCAGAGCATGAGAGCATTAACTAATTACTGATGTATGATACTTCCGCTCGGCTTCGGTTTAACATTTAACATTTTAAATGGTATTTTATGAGTTATGATCTTCGACCATAGAGAAATTAACATCAAAGTATGCACGCAAAAGTGAGAGTGGAAAAGACAGCGTAAAATACGGTATCAAAGGAGATCGGATGCTCGCCAATTATAGACGACTAGACGTGGTAAAGCGAGTACTATTAAAGCAAAATGCGAGAAGTAAGAGTTAATCCAGATGGGCCTCCAGGATATATTAGTCATGTTATATTGAGCTTGGCGTAAATTCAATGTCATTTCACAACGGTTTGCAGGATGGTTGAATACTCTAACTTAATTAAAGAGCTTACAAAAAATCCTTTAGTGCACTCGGAATATAGTTGCGTTTATACAATTTGTCCAAGCTCACGACAGAAGTTAACATTTTTAGGGCAAGGCCCTATAGATGAATAATATTATTTTTTTGTTATCTAACACCAAATCTGTTGTGCTTTTTGCATGAATGATAACTCTGTCAAAAATATAATGTACCAACATCTTTTTCGGTTGTACATTTTACGAATTTACTACCGACTTTCAACAATGCGTGGGGCCAAAAACGTCTGTCGGTGTTTTCACAATTTCATAATTTAAAACTGATATAATAAATGGCACCAAATTCCAAATGTCGTCGTTACTTACTTCAAAACATAAATTGTCTTTTATACTTTTAGCAATATTTTGTTATATATTTTATTGTAGTGGGTGAATTACGATTTTGAGTCATAGGTTTTAGATTAAAAATTTTTATAGGTAAGGTCATTTTAAAGGCGCACAATTATAGGCTGGGATCTGGTAGGCGTGTTTTGTTTATTTTATTCATCTGTGATAAAAACAATTATTTTTTGGATAATTTCAAATAACATACTTAAGAAAAAAGTGATGCTATTTTCATCATTTCAATTTTATTACATTTTTATAATAACTTTTGTCAAATCATTTATCGTCACTTATGAATATAGGAGACTTTTTTTTCTGTAAGATTGTCCATGTCAACTGACGCAATTTCTTTGATTATACTCCTCGCAGACAAAGTCAAAAACGAGGAGTATATTGTGATTGTTTTGAAAATTCTAAAATCGTCAAAAATCGTCGTAGAGCAAAAATTCTTGCATATTCGTGCGTTTCATCGAATTTTGAACAACTTTCAAAAAATCCGTCTGTCTGTCTGTCTGTCTGTCTGTCTGAACTCTGTCACGTTTTTTGTAAACACGATAACTTAAGAACTAAAACCCTAATCAAGTTCAAATTTTCAGGAAAAATCGTTCCTATTAAAATCTTGGTTGGGATTGTTTTTGAGAAAAATCAGAGAATGACAAAGGGGGCTCCAGTGCCCCCCAACTGGAAAAAAATTCATATTTCGGTTATTATAAAATTTACAAAACTTTTTTTTTGGTAATATACAAGCCCTTTCAATTCTTCACAAAAAGTAATTTAAAGTTTTTTTTGTCCGACCCCACATAAGCCCCCCAATTAAAAAAAAAGTCGTATCTTCCTTATTTTTTAATTTACAAAAAAAACTTAGGTCATAAAAATGGAAGAAAATTAAATTTTGTATTAAAATGTATTTTTTGTTTTTTTTTTGTAAAGTTTTTAAAACAAAAAAAGCCAAAAGAAAGTTTTTTAGTGATAAAAAAGTTCTAAGTCACGTAAGTTTAGACTCGGTCAAGGTGGCTTTGCAAAAAAAAATTAAAACAAAAGCATCTTTCTCAAGCCAAATTAAATCCTAAACGTCAGTGTCAGAATCGATACCTATTTATGCTTTTCGCTAATATTTTTTTTTATTGATGAAAAAAGTTAATAGTTTTACCTCTTCGCAGATTTTTTTTTTGATAATTTTAAAAAATTAACGAGAAAATTACTGTTTATTTTTAATTTTGTTATTTTCTGATTACTGCGAGGAGTATCCTATTAAATATCGGAATTTTATAAAAAAAACTCTAACATACTCACTGATCTAACCTATCCACTGACCTAACCCGCTCTAGTTTATATGTTGCGTTTGCGCTGGTAAAAGCTTTAAAGAAATATTTTATAGTTATTACAATATTATAGCCAGACAAAATAATAGCTTTCCATACTGTGTAAATTCTTAGAATCGTAGATATTTATAAAAAAAAAATAACTGCCAAGAAACATTGCCTATGTCTGAGTGTTAAATATTATTTAAGTGGTGTATTAGATATTTTTATTTAATTTGACAGTGATAAAAAGCAGATGTTAAGATTAGTAATTTTATAAGAGAACTAAGGAAAACGTAAATTGAATAAGAAAGCTTTTTCAAGTGATTTTCTATGTAGACGAAATGTGTGGCTGATCACGAGACGTGACCTTGTACCTTGTGAGATAATTAAGGGGGCACTGTCTCCGACTATGTAATTTACAATTGCTTAGTGAACGCACCTACAATACCGAACATTACAATACAGATAGATCAGCCAACTATGACACATATAACTTGTGATTATTTAAAAGCGTTTGAATTTTTTAAATCCTGTTAACAATAGGCAAATTTTTTCTGGCTCGAAAATCTTGAATTGCTGGGCACCTACATGCGGAACTCCCTATTAGACATTAGCATTCAATAAAATGTATTCCATTTTTTCTACGTGGACTTAAATGTAGCCTGAATAGTAATGACGGCATTCTTTGACAACATGCTGATTTACATTTATTATTGTTATTCCACCGAGGGTGTTGTTTGCAGACGCTTCGCATAACTGCAATTTGCACCAACATTTCATTTAAGTTGTGATTACAATCAAAACCGGTATCATAGCATAAAACAGCTAAAATATACAATCATTTGGACATTTGTTTTGCTTAAACTTTGTTCCCTTATCTTTTCAAAATTTAAATTGTCTAGTTCCACCCATCGGCCCAAAATTTATCTCTACGAATTTTGACTTTTACTTCGCGTTCAAAAAGCCAGGCAGGTTATTTTCTTGAATCTTAGATTAAGCTTAGAAATAGGCAAAGTGAAGTCTAAAGAAGTTGTTTTGGTTTGAATGAAAAATAATTTTAGAATTACCATAAGCTAATAATTTTGAGACGCCCGCCATGATAATAGGTAGTTGAGTAATACATTTAAATTAATAAGATATAATTTTCACAAAAAAAACTCATTTATAATTTAATCTTATTAAAATTATAATTTCACCTTGAAACTTTTATCCTCTGACAAATCTTGGACATTACAATAAGGTATTAGAATATTCCTAATTTTATATTTTGTGTACAAATTAAATTACACTATCTTATGGTTGGCTTCCTACATTACTAACCTATATTCGTAAAAACTAAGTTTAGAAATTATTATCTTTATGCGTTTTGCAACTCTAACCTGAAAATGGTAATTGTCAGTGTCAAAAACATATGTTTCATAGTGGCCATGTTTAAATCAAGAGTCGTAGTAAGCGGTGAAATGTTTTGCGACTTATCTATTTAGGTCATATTTTGGCAAAGCCAGAGATAAATATCTTAAGGTGGATTAAACTAATTATTATCAAGGCAAAGGGGTAAGGCAACTAATATTGTTAAATACAGCAATAAATATATCACATGTGAAATAGAGCATGGCATTTGACATGTCGATACTGTTCAAATAATGCATCTAGTTTTTTTTTGTTAGATCTTTTCGCACAAATAAAAAACTTTTAGATCATTGACTTTCAAGTCAATGTAGGCTGTCTGAATTTCAATTTAATACGTTTAAATGTGGCGCCTACATCGCGATTATAAATAAACATTCAGTTCAATTGAACCTATTGCCTGTCACTTAAACTATGCTTTATGGGTGTAAAAACACATTATTTTCAATGTAATTGTTATTATAAATTTTATACATTTTGCTGTAAACATTTAGATACCTACATACTTGAACTAAACAATTCATAAAAACTGAAAAATGTGTTTTATGAGCATTCTTGAGAAACACTAAAATCAATTTTTAAAAATTAGCAATTGATGACCACTTTTTAAAATTTGGTATATTCTATCTATCTATCTATCTATCTATCTATCTATCAGACCAGGGGATTTTTCCTTAATTGATCCTAAATTATTTATTTAACAATAAATTATGCTTTTTTTGCTTATCAAAACGTCATCCACATAAATTAAAATGGGCATTTTTTTACACAAAACGAATACGACTAGGAAAAATAATTTAATATTATTGCGGTAGTTAAAATAATGAATCATAAAATTCAAAAAAAAACTAAATTTAATGTCTACCTTCAAGGTTTAAGGTAAAGGTAAGCTAAAAAAAGAAACCGTTATCAATAAACATTAAATACGACTATTTCATTAAAAAGTTTGGCGAACAAATTATTTTTTTTGTAAACTTTTGTTTCAAAAATTGGTATTTTTTAAAAATAAAACTATGATTACTGTACTGACTAAATAAAAATCATATTAAAATTAAAAAATGGTGTAAAAGCGACTTGGATTATAAAAGCCTTATTTGCAATTGGTAAATGTAATTTAATTTAGCGTAAGGTAATTTCTTTTGTAAAAGATACGTATGCAGTAAATGGTGGCGTTTTCTGATCCAGTCAGTATGACCCCAATAGAGTGCAAACTCAAATAGAACGTCGCGACGACCGACGGTAAACCGGCGTCCGCCGTACCTTTCATCAGATTGTTACACAAAATAAATACATAATTGTACAGACAATGTTTAATTTTAGATTTAATTGTCGAAAATAGCACACTCTGTAAAAAATTACAAGTGTCTTATACCTATTAAAATGCTACTACTTAAGCGCCTCAATTTTCTTTAAACTTTTTATCTCTTATCAGAAAAATTAAACAACAAAGTTAATTACTAAGAATATTAATTGATAGATTTATTTAACATTGTTTTATCGCGCCATTTATGTAGCCGTGTTAAGGCGAATTAAGTTTAGCAAATTGTAAACAATGTGGTGTTTCTTTTCTAATGAAATTTCTTTTGTAGAAGTAAAGCTTACCCTTTAAATAGATATTTTATTATGGCATGCATTTGCTAGCAGAGGCACTTTGGCTTTCCTTTTAAAGCGCTAAATTCCTACACGGTGTATAATGCAATTGTTTTATTGTTATCTTTCAAGTGAACTATTTACTTTTTAGCTTGTTTTAGTATAAAATAAATTAAACATACAATCATTTGATTTCTCACCGCTGTTCTTACTAGGCAATGAACGTATTGTTAAGGTACGTGCTCAGCTTACAAAATAATTCGCCGTATTTGGTTACAAGAGGGCGTAAATTCAGCCTTGCCATGAACGGAAACCATAATAATTCTTTGCTGGAATTTATCTCACTTTGACGAACTTGTGTAAAAAAATTCAAATCGAGCTAAAAACAACGTAAAGAGAGCTTTAAAACAAGGTGCGACAAGCCATATTTTTACCTAAGCTTTAGTGAGCACCAATAAGTTTCTCTTTATGTTCCTTAAACTGCAAAAACAAGGGACCAACAACTGCGCCTTGGGGATGGGGTAGGTTCAATTTTATAGACTGGACTTATACAAAACTTTTGCCAACAGATATTTTGGAGTGTTGTTTATGCCTAAAGCACGCAAAAACCGAATTGCGCCACACTTTGTTCCACATTTTAGCGGTAGAAATAAAATTTGGAATTTAAAACTATTACTCCAAGGAATGTTGGCATAAAAGTATATTTATAGTGCATAATAAAATAAGAATAATGTCGTACACAAAATACCAAAATGCAGTTCTATTTTTAGGAAATGCGGAAGCAAACAGAGATGAGTGTCCTTTTAAATAATACGGTGCTTTATTTATAAATTTTCGACATAGACGTTCTAGTTCTTTGTATAAAAATACTCGCTAAAACCTCGACCGATAAAAAAGTACGAATACAGCTACTAAAAATGTCGAAATATTGGCAATTAAATATTAAAAGCAAAGTGGTTGTTGACAATTTTAAGTCATGAAAAATTTCTTAGATTTATATAAAACAGAAGACGACGACGTCGACATGTAAATTTTGTAAATGTCTGGAAAATAGCCGGTGTTTTTATTTTTAAAACTGAGGATCAGAGAATAATTCAACTGAAGCGTATAAAATTGATTTATTCGTTAATTTATAAAGTTGGCCCAATTATAAAAAACAAATTATAACTCAAGGATTGCTTGCTGTCATTTCGGTTAAAAATAAATCCCGAAAAACATCTGTCCCCTAAAATTTGCTATTTATCTCATCCATGTTAACTTTACACACATTTTTTATATTATAAAACAGTCAACAAATACAATAATTTGAAAATACATCTGAAAGATGTGGATATCAATTAGCAATCAGGATGATCCTTGATCTCCAATGAATCATCCATCCAAGAACCTAACTCATTTATTACTACGCCTTCAAGAACTTAAGAATCTCCGAAAAATATTTTTGCTGATTCTTTTGGTGTTACTTGCTGGAATAACCTTGAGACATGCTTATGACCTTGAGTACCAGTACCGATTTTCTTTGGATCCAGCAAGGCTTATTTTCTGGTCTAGAGCTTTAGCACTATCCTTAGCAATAATCGGTTCTAAAGATAGAGAAGAGTATTTGATCAAAAGTGTAAAATCTGACTCGGTGCGGTCTGCTGCAGTGGCTAGAGGGGTGTTGCGTCAATTTTTTATGCGTAAACTAACGTGTAAAAGCATCATAAGAAGGGCTTTTCTGATGCTTTTATTTTGTTCATACATGCTTTCATGGTGGGCTGGAGTAGACTAAGACACAATTCTCCTCCATATGAGAACAGGTTTAATTTTTAACAGAATGTAAGTATAACTAGCGCATATTTTAACTTAATATCATAAAGTGTATAGGCTTGAATTATTGTCAATAGCGTGTTATTATATTTGGCATGTTTGCTAAAGCAACAATAAATAAGCATTTAATCGCATACGCAGACGACAAAAACTCAATGAAAAATCAGATGCAATAATCTTGTTGTAAATCAGTAGTAGGTACTGGCGGTCATTTTTATTTGCGCCTTCATAAAAATTCATCATGAGTATCGATAAAATTTAGGGTAATTGTAAGCAATTTCACTGCATTGCCGTTTTTGTGTCGACCACATACTTTATCGAATGATAACTCCCACCCAAGACGACAACTTATCATTCACCATATTCCACTGACATTACCCATAAATTCAATCGAAAATATTTTTTCCAAACCTCGCAGTAACTTTATTTGACTAAACCAATGATAGGATAACCTAATGATTCTATTGCAAATGTTCCTACTAAGAAATTTCATACAGACACACATGAAACAGAAGATTATAACATCACCAAATAAAAGATACACTTTTTGGCAACAATCTCTGAAAGTTTTCAACTCTTGCCGAAAACAAAAAGTATTTGTACAAAGCATTTATGCAGTTTCAACATGCTTAGCAAAAAGTTCAATTACCATTGAATGATTATAAATTATATTTGCTTGATTGCAGAACAATAATTCGCAAAGAAATTTCAGAAAACGTTACTATACTGTTAAACATTCGGGCAATTTAAAAGACAATATAATTAATTGAAATAAGCCACATTAAAGTGATTGATACTTCATTTTCTTTAGAATGATTTATATGGCAATAACATTTCTTGTAATTTGCCATGCATAACATTTAAAGATATTTTATCCATATGAAAGCTTAACGTGGCAGATTTAAGTATTACATACAATAAAAAGTTTGCTAGAGCAATAACTAGACAAACGGAATTTGGATAGAATTTGTTAAATAAGAATCAGAAATAAGAATATTAAATCAGAAAACTCAAATGCCAATGAAAATCGTACGAAGTTCATTTAAAGGTGTAAAATTCGCATCTGGATAAGCCGCATCTGTTGATTGTAAATGATTCTTTCGCTTTTTCTAGTTTATTTCACGTGCCTAATCAGTTACCAATCACAAAAGAATAACACAACACAATAAGGAAAATAAAATATGATAAAACGGATAAATTAACTTTTCTGACATAGAAATGTTCGAAACGATTACAAAAAACAGTTTGATAGGACGTGGACGCGTATCAATAATTGACCCTAACATTTTTTGGCACATTGCGAAATTCTTAAATGAAAACGTACCTGTAATAATGCTGCTTCCGACAAGTTGCAAATTGCTTGAATAATATGTTAATTTAGACAAGAATAAAAGCAAAGCAACGTTTTAATTAACTCTCTACTACGTAAAGATAATTACATTTAAACAATGTACTCGCGTAATACATGTGGATACATACTTACGTAGGTAGGTACTCATTTAATTTAGATTCGACCTTTATTAGTCGCTATAGTAGACAAATTGTCTATCTGAATAACAATTTGCGAATGTTTATTTCTATACGAGTTGCACTAAATGCAAATACAGTAGCTCGAAGAGATTTATGAAAATGATGTAAATCAGAATGGACTTTTTTATTTCTGAAAAACATATCTGAAACCAAAATGGAACAGTTCCAACATACAAAAAACCCAAAGTTCTGTTTTTAACCCATCCCTTCTTTGATGATGACAAAATGATTTGTTTCGAAACCCGTTTTGAAATTATCAATACCTACAATTAGCGAATTTTATATAGATCAATCGTCATAAATAAAACTGTTTTTATTACTATTGTTATGTCACTAATAATTTGCGTTTTATGCAAAAGAATCACACCTACATGTCCGTTGTAATAATAATTGATTTGACATTTTGCCGATGCTAAGAATGTACCTACTTGTTTGTAGAGCTAGAGTTTTCTAAGATTAAACTGGGTGTTTAGAAACAGTCATTGCTCTTTAATCACCTATTTCTGTGGCATAAGGTGGCATTCCCAATTAATGAATGGGTTTCTTGAAAATGTAGGTGGAAACAATGCAACAAATACTATTAATTTTTAGTTTTAAATATAAAACTAGGAATTAATGTCTTGACTATCTACTTTTAATAGTTAAGAAAACTCGTAAAATATAATTTGATTAACGTTTTCTTTTGTTTTGTTTCAGAATGTGTTTTTGGAAAGCAAGTACGCGAACTTGGATCACAATGGATTCCCGACCTAGGAGTACCAATTGGTGTCCTTTACTGCATGAAATGCGAATGTGTTTATGTAAGTACTGTTATATTAGATTTCGTAGCGAACGGAAAGGTCTTTCATTCCTACAATGGGCTCTTTAACCAACCGAGAGCAAAGCTCGAGGGCGGAAAGACGCCGAACTGTGGAATAAACCTTTTTCTTTGGAGCTTAAGGTACCACTAGATTTAGAATCAGGTAGTTTTTATTTGATCGCTCGTTACATTGCCATCTTTTGCCTGTTTCATTATGAGACATATCCGCATTTCGGAGTTGCAAAAAAGATGTGTCAAATGTCAAAATGATTTATGCATGTTGGTGGGTGGTTGTTTCGTCTTGTAAGGTTATGTAGGTGAGAATTATACACTACGATTTGTTATGTGGCAGATATCCCGCATTAATATGTGATAAACGCAATGAAATGGGGCACGTGGGCGAGTGCGAAACGACACCATGTAACAGATGCAAAAGGTGGCGGTAGATCACAGACTACATCGCTACAAAACACTCGTCGTCGGTCGGTCACTGACCTTCCTGACCTTTACCTTAAAGCACGCCTCCAACAACTAGAAAGCTTTTTTTTATTTATTGACAAAACCTTTTGTGTCACCAGTTTCTTTGGATTGCGAAATTAGCTATCTTAGTTCAGGCGTAACCGCAGCTTGAGTCTCGTCTGGCTGTTTCATTGAAACGTACTTCTATGCATCAGTTTTGCATATTGTCGCACTATAATAATTAAGTTACAAAGTTCCAATGTGACCTTGCTTTATTATTGGTATTATTACCATGCAAAGTGTGGGTTTTCATCTAAGTCAGACTCTACCTATACGTGCAAATATTTCTCTCTAGTTTGAATAATTCATTCGCTATTGAATTCTCCCCGACCAGACCCAACAACCATGCTATGATAATAGGTCTTGTATTATAATCTCCATGCTTTACTTTTTCTATCCCATTGAAGACGGGCGCGGGCGTCTGGGTGCTGTTTAACATTAAATCAAAAGATTTACATAAACTTTCGCCAACGCATATATTCATTTGGATACACTAGAGCGAAATTCTATTCAACAAGTGTACCAAGAATTTAAATTAAATCACAAAAACTAAACTAAGAACGCGTAAAAATGGTATGCAGTTGTTGAATGGGTACAGGTTAAAAACCACCACATGCTAATGTATTAGATTTATTTTAATTAATCGACCTTTCATTAGGTAATTGAATAATAGTGCTCATGTAACGAATAACCAAACATAAGTAATTACTTTCATTTTGTGCATTTATAATAATATGCAAATACACTTTACAGGAAAATAACAAAATGTTTGGTTTACTGAAATTACCGCTTCGACTGTTTAATATCCAATAAACATACCTACATATTTGGAAAAACTGAACAAAGTCGAAAAAAGTCTTAAATAAAAGTGTACGTTTCGTTTAGACTTCATGAAAAATGTAGAACCCCCTAAAAATCAATTTAAAACTTTCTTTTTGTTGTCTGTTTTTTCATTTCCCACATTTTAATACTTAATAAACCATTTTGTGTTGCAGATACAGAAAAAACGAAGACGGGTAGCAAAAGTTCAGTGCCGGAGCATTAAAGATGAATGCGTTGCACCTGAATGCGACGAGCCTGTGCTTCTGCCAGGACGATGCTGTAAAAGTTGCCCGGGAGATTCCTACAGTAAGTTTATTAAATATTTAAAAGTTTTGCAAGAAGATTGATGTCTCGGTTTTATGTGGATGAGGAAAATGGGAGAGATGCATTATTTATTTATGAAAATTTATTTTACGAGTTTTCTTATGACACATTCTTAGGTGAAATCATTTTCAAGGAAGAAGGTAGAAAAATGAAAATACTACCATTTGACTTACTGCTTGTTTCTGAGAAGTACGTGCAAAAAAGCACATACGTTTTACATTTGAATAAAGTTGATAAATTGAAGTTAGTTAAAGGTCAAAACCAACAGAAGTATATTTCGCAGTAAAACTTAAAAAACATAATGATTTTGAGGCGCAACTTTGACATGATGTTCGCTGACCGTTTTTGTTAATTAAATTCAAGATATCTGCAAAGAAGTAAATTTTGATTCGTAAAAAATGTTTCTTTTTGTGCTGCCTATTCTTTCTATTTTGCAAAGCATATTGCATAAAATTTTGAGTTATTTCCATAGTAAATGTGTACTTGGTTATTTCTGAGTTAAAGAAACTTAATAATTAGGATTATGCATGTAGTAGGTACTCCAATTGTGTTACCTTGTAATTTATTTACCCAAGAAAATCATAAAAGCTTAATCCTTCGATAGGAAAATAGTAACAACATTTTATTGCTAATCTTCCTTATTAGTGTCTATCCAAGCAAGGTTTGCTTGATCATTAATAAAATAATCTCTTTGATTGTACAATTAACAACGCATTTGAAGCAATTTTTAGTATGAATTAACAATGATTATTAATGAGAAAACCGCATTTTCTGCATAGTTTAACTGTCATTTTCTGCAAATGTGTGTTTTCGCGGAGTATTGACTTGACTTTGAGTGTATTATAGTGTGGCAAGGCCATCTAGATATGCCTAAGTACGAAGTGGCGCCTAACGACCTACATTTTATGTCTAAAAAATACTATACTGTTTATTATAAACAAAATTCTTTCCAGATCGCTTACAGCACCGGAATTTGCATTTTTTAATTATCTTTATCTTCGAAGTAGGTACCTTTTTATTTGCGTCTTTGTTTTTTATTTTGTTTTTATTATTCTAATTGATGCGCTTCTGAATGTGAACGTGTTTAAAAAACGGTTGTGTTTTTCGTCAATCCAACATTTTTATGACTTTATTTATACATTAATGTATGTTAACACCGGCACCTCATTGTTTATCAATCATTCTTTATTTTGTTACCAAACTGAATGATTTATGGTTCAGACAAAACGTGAATTTTGGCGTCACGACTTATTCTCAAATTAACACTCTCGATTCTCTATGCTACGTAAACTTCGCTAGTTTAAAACTTTATATTAAAAAAAAAAGACCAGACAATCTTCCTTTAAAAGCTGAGAATACTTCAAATTTATTGACGCCAAATGTATCTACATTTTCTAATGTATTTAATTTATTAGGCGCGTCTAAACTTATTGCAAAACACATTTAATTTAACTTTTAACTTGATCCTAAAAACCTTGTTTAAATTTCATAGTGCATTAAATAGTTGATGTTTAAATTTAAGATGCGCTTTATTTTCGTTTTATATGATAATCTTCATGAATTACGTTTCTGATTCCACTTGACGTACCTACAGGTGGCGCCACATATTACATTACGCAAAATAGGCATTTAAATAAATATTACATACTCGCTAAAAATAACTCAGTTATGAGTGATATGTATTTTTTTTAAACATTGCAAACTCATCGAAAATAAACGCAGTACTTACCTAATTATTATTATTAACTATACAATTAATAATTCGTATAAATAAATATGTTTTAAGTGCAAAATTACTATTAGTTGTGATACGTAGAGTAATAAACTTTTTTTTCTGCAATAAACATTATTGGTCTTAAACCTCTCTCTAATATGACCTCGCAATTTTAAAATGTTTTTCAATAATAGATTTTGCATCAAAACTATTATGTTCTGGCTAATTAGTATATTAGCTATAAATTGGTTGTTTCTTGTTTTCGATAACGGAGATAACAGTAATACACATGTTATGACACTTTTATTTTAATTAATCCCATCGCAAACAACTATTATTATTGGATTACCAATGGTATTATCTATTATAAGTGTCTGTCTGCTTTTAAAAATAGTTTTAGTTCATTTCTTGGCTAGATCTTATTGTTAGTGTTATACTAGACATTTGCTTTTTTGGTTATAGAAAGTATTCTTTCTAGCCGCAGGTTTACACTTCTCACATTAACTGAAATGCGTTTTCTTGGAAACCGATTACCGACAATATTAAAAGTTGGTTTTAGTGTAGGGTGAAAATGATTGTCAAAGCTATTAAACTTATGTGTGAAGAAATAATACGCATAATGCGGTTTTGTTTTATTAAGGCTTAAGTAAATGTTCCCATTGTAGTATAAAATTGCATTATGCAAAAAGAAATAAACGAAACATTCACTTGCGTTGAAAAATAAAATTACATAAATAAAATTTACATTTGGTTGTTAGTTGTCTGGATAAAGAACGGCATGACTGTTGATTCTCCTTTTGTAACAAGTTTTTTTCGTTTTGGTTGATGTGATGGTATTTGACACTGACATCGATACTGCTATTACTTATCAAGATGCACTAGTAGAGGAGACGATTCTGTTGTTAAACACGAACACAAATTCTTGATTTCTTGTCTCTTCAGCGATCAAGTCTAACCAAATTGGTATTTTGTTTCTTGGAACGGAGAGATTTCGGATTTAAAGCGACATTTTGGGCCTGCATGCCGATCTCTGATATAAGTTTACGGCTAATATTTTATGTCGTGTCACCGGCTGTCGGCGACTTCTATTTTTTCACACCGTCTGTCGTCTTTACTTAACTTTCAAGGGCGCGGTCGAAGTTGCTTGACGCTTACCGGACGGATATCCTAATAATAGATAATCTGAAGCGACTAATGTCATATTTTGCCAGAGCCAAACAATCTACTACACCAGGAAATTTTTACATGTTTAAATTCAAAGCGGCAAATTATTTCTGACCTCCGCGAATGCATCATTTTCATCGTTATCGCAAACATTTTGTTGCTCCTTTGTTTCTCTTCCTGATCTAAGTTGTTCGAGTGATCCCCCAAAGAGTAAACAACTTCTTTCAATTGAACTTCTGGCCCATTTGTATGTAGTTAGTAATTAAGCGTAAATTAGCGCATTCTCATAACCAGTTGCAAGTTGCAACAAAAAGGATTTATTAATTAATACCATTGAAGCCGATGACTGAAGCATTATCTTGATGTTTAAATCAAGCGTAATGGCGCCAATGCAAATATTTATTTTCTAGATTACAATAATGAAAAAACACTTATGCCAATAGTAATTATTTGTTAAAGATTTACGTTTATACTTTTTATGTCTATGTTTTTTTTTGGTATTATTACATAAGTAAAGGAGAATTGTCACGTTTTTTTAACATTTAACACATTATTATATTGAGAAAACAACATGCCATATTTTAATTTCCATGAGGTTTTGCGTCAATGGTTCAATTTTTAACGGACGGAAACATTAACCAAAATCTATATTTCATTCAGTTGCTTTGGTACCACCGAAGTCCTAAAAGGTGTTTATTATGAAAAGAACACGGTGGATTAAAATTTACATAAATTAAAAATTGATTTAGTTCCTTAGAATTCAGTTTATTTCTCGTAATGGAATTTAATGAATATGTAGAATGAGGTATTAAAATGTGCTAATTTTTAAATTACCATGATCGTGAGCTGGTGTGTAACGATTATGTAAATTTGTGGGTATTGTTTTGTCTATGTCGCATTTTTCGATGCTTTACGTGCATAAACCGCGATGGAGCAACAAAGGCATGACGTCCTAAAAATCGTCTCATAGGATGCTGTACGAATTAGATCCATTGAAATGCGCCAAAAGGACATTACTGGATATGTAATTAATCCATATTTTTTGGTAATGTAGACCAGGATTTTTAAATGAAATTTGCCATCCCGTTAAATTTTAAACTTCTATCGTGGATACGTCTTTTAAACAAAAAGGCTGGGGCCGTATATTGTTATGTAGCTATTTTTTCTGGAAAGCGGACGTTTATATATATCTTCATAGTTTATAGCAGTACTACTTTAACTATTTATTGTTTGGTGTTTATTGAATCTTCAGAAATCAGCCTTTACTTGCACATTCAATGCATTTAGGAATAATCAATGAAGTTATGGACAGGTTGGCGGTGATGAATACACTGTTTTAATGCCAGACTGGCGCCCGTCAGGTGAGATAATATTCTTGCGTCTTCGCCAGATCACATGTCATATTGAGTGGCATACTGCTTCTCTAATAAGTGCACATTTTTTACAAACGCCATCAAAATGGGTCTCGAAACGAAACACAGCGTGGTGGATAATCTTACATACGGTGGCTCCTTGCAGTCGCTAGTTTTTCTTTAGAAATATCACAGGCGGTCGTTTTATGTGTGCAATATCCTTATATGTGTAGTTGTACGCTTGTTTTAAACTTTCTATTTCCTTCTGTATGCATGCATGACGTCCTGCGGATAAATGCATCGTTCTGTATGAGTGCAGTACCGCTCGTATAGAAGGCATGTTTCTTAAAGACGCCCGGAGACATTTCCTATGCATAAAAAGTAAATCAACAAACGAACTGTTGAACTATCGAAAAAATTAATTCTGTGAATGCTTTTTGGTTGGACAAAAATCGTAAGTACGAACCACGAATGTTCTAACATCTGCCAAAGTTTCTATTCCTCGTATGCTTGTGTGAAATGTCATTTGGTAGTACTTTAAAGGAAATAGTTTTTTAGGTGTCTGCAGAACACGTGGGTCTTTACAGATGCACGCCCGCGCCCATATAAACTTCATTCATAAAATACCATTAAAATTTCAATGAATTTAAAAATTATGTATCTAATAGTATCATTATACTGTTAAGTACGACTGATTTACATCTTTTATCCATATCTGTTGGATTAAACACTAATTATTGAGAAAAACGCCTTCATGTGCAACACACTTTACTTACTACCTTTATTTTTTACAGACCCAGAGATAATTCAAGATATCGTCCCACAAAATGTCATCGACGAAGAGGAAAAAGGAAGTAAACGTAAGTACTACAAGTCTACAAACCCATATTTATTTAAAGAAGGCGTCTCTAGTGTTTATTTCTGCCCACATTTTGCATTAACCTAAGATAGTTTATACCTCAGTGTATACGATGCAGATAGTACTAAATATACAGGACGTTTCAAAAAGCACCTTTTCCTTGTTGACTTAAACAATCTGAGCAAAAAAATGTAACACGTTTTTAATTTTCAGACTTTGCGGCCTTGCTGACTGGACGTTCGTCACTCGTTTTGAATAAAGCTTACAAGAACCTAGCTGCGAGTGACATAAATAAAAACAATGTAGTAGCCACTGGAAGATTTACTTTCCATAAAAGGAACTTGCATTATTCTTTCTACGTTTCCGATAAGGCAGCCCGTCCTCGTTCCCTTCAATTTATCGACAGCGAAGGCAACATACTGGAGGAATTTAACTTGTCAAGACCAGGCGGCCTTGTCAACAGCCTTTATCAAAACGCTACCAAAAAGGTATGCGGCGTATGGAAACGTCTTCCTCGTGACTACCGCCGTTTACTCAAGGAAAAGGGCATGTTTGTCAGTTTGGTTTGGGGAGAAAAACACGACTTGTCTATTAGTGGTCAGATATTAAAATACGGAGCTTTAGGCAAAGAGGTGTTTAGTTCTTTGTTAGAAGCGGCACCCGGAAGTAACTCCTCTGCGATGAATGGCGCTGGAGGCACTGCAATCGTTTCTATCTCGACTTCCGTCAGCCCCTCAATCCATATCGCGGTTATTTTCAACGGAATATTTTCATCGAACGAAATTTTTGAAGTACCAATCAACATCACGCTTTATCTGGAGGACAAGAAGTTTATTTTAACTGAGGTAAGCATTGTTTCATTTTATCTTGGAGTTCTTGGATCTCGTTAATAATTATTATCTGAAGTTTTGTTCAATGTGAGGAAATTAAAATGAACGATAATCAACATACGAACTTTACTAAATCTAACGACGATAAAAAAATTGTAGACACAATACAATAATCGCAATAATTGAATTACATCTAAACCACAAAGATAATTAATTTCGTCGAAACTAATTTAAATACAATGGGTTATTACCGGTATCTAGTATTTACTAATCTATTTTTTATTTTCAGAATGTGCGCGTTCAAAAACCATCCCACGAACTAAACTTGGTTGAAATCAGCACACCGGTCAGCCCAGCAGATTTACGTCTTTTAACAAGAGGAAAACTGTTATTAAGCATCTCGTCAGTTAGCAAACCTGCCGCTTTAAGGTTAACCGGAAACGTAATTACGAAAGCAACATGCGAAATTTTCCAAACAACCCTTTCGTCAAGCCCAATAGAACCAAATCCATACGGCAGTTCCGGACTGGCTTGGTTATACCTCAACAACGAAGGCTCCTTGGTGTACAACGTACAAATAAACAACTTGGCCGAACAAATGCCAGCTGCCATCACTCTTTTGGACCAAACCAACAAACGTAGAACCGAGTTGGAAGATCTAACGCCTTATTTTGTAAACGGATGGGCCAACGGGACTGTCGACAGGTTGAGTCCTAAAGTCTTGGAGCCGCTGTATTCTGGCAATTTGGCTGTAAACGTTGCCACTCAAACAGCACCCAATTTCATCCATGGAAAACTAGTGGCTAAGCCAGTTGGTGATGCTCGCGACGCCCCTGCTCCAATTTTACTCAAGCGTGAGAATTACACGCTGCCTCCATCAGCCGTGGGACTCGCATGGTTGTTGGTAGACAACGACTGCCATTTTCATTACGACATTACCCTCACCGGTCTCGGGAGTAACGACAAGAAGCTGGATCTTTACTTGGAGTTATTGCCAATGTTGGCGCCTGGCGCGCCTGTCTTAACGAAAATGCTGGACACGTTCCAAGGCAATCAAGTCGAGGGAGAGACCATTCAAACTTTGTCCAGGGACGAGCTTAACAGGCTTGACACTGGAGTAGGTTTCCTCAAAATTAAAGACAAAGATTCCAGCAATACGCTTCTATCAGCGACTGTAACGCATGTCGACGTACCACAATCGTGCCGACCTCCATACACTGATAACAACGTACCATTCGTTCTGCAGTACGATCCACCAGCCGTTAATCTTGGCGTAGCCGAATGTTTCCACGAAGGAAAGTTTTACAAGGAAGACGCGCAATGGACTTCGACCACTGATTCTTGCACCATGTGCTTCTGCCAGAATGGTGTAGCCAAATGCGACACAATGACCTGTCCTGATATCAACTGTCCCAACAGTAACAAAATTAAGGTCCCTGGTGAATGCTGCGCGATTTGCTTGCCCAACAACTACACGCAAGAAGATAGGCAACATCACAAATGCACCTTTAACGGAAAACCGTATTCACCTGGCGCCAAGTTCCATCCCTTCATGATACCACAAGGATTCGACTTTTGTATGGAATGCACATGCGACCCAATTATTCTGGAAATTAAGTGCCATAGGCAGAAGAACGAGAGGAACTGTTGTAAGAATTGCCCTAAACCTGACTACAGCTTTGTTGGGGATGAGGTACCGTTCAGTCCGCCTAACCTTGGACATAAGAAGGAAATACCCAGTGAGAACCCTGAACAAATTCTAAATGATGGCGGCTGCAAGAACTTCAACAACCCAAACAAACCGTACAAGAATGGTGCGGAGTATCACCCGCTCATTGATTCGCTTGGAGAGTACCAGTGTGTGACCTGCAAATGTAACGTAAGTTTCATTCTTAACGAATAACCTAACTCCATTAACCTAAAACTTGTCTTATGATGTCTAACATTTTTTTTTTTTGTTACAGGAGGGTTTCCAAACCTGCAAGCGAAAGCACTGCGACAAAACAGCGTGTGAGCGAATGTTCAGATCAAAACGCAACAAAACATTAATACCACCCAACAGCGCTGACTCCTGCTGCACAAAAACCGAATGCAGGAAATTCAGGCACAGGAGCAAGCCCCACAATAGACCCCACCATCACACAAACTAAATCTAGTGTTATGAACTTGTCAAAAATGAACTTTCTTGTATGTGCTGACGGAGATGCGAATTCATACAACACTTTTGTCTTGTCTCAGCGAGACGGAGGAAAGTGTTGTATGAATGGTCCTGTTACCTTTTAACCAAAGACTGAGGCAGTTGTAAAATGTATGGAGAGCTGTCATATTTATTATATTTTGTAATTTTAAACGCGTGAGCAATATCTAGATGTAACTTAGTCATATCACTTATATTAGCGAACAAAAAGCATATCGATCAGTGTATTATAAATTATTTTTTGTTCGCGAGTTTAGTTCGATTAGCTATTAGTTTATTTATTGATGACAACTAAATTATTCCATAGTTGACTGCAACAAAAATGGTTTCTACGAGCAAAATGCTCAATACTCACTAGAGATGAAGGCTGATTTTCCTAGAAAATATAAACAAACACACGATAGCGTCGACTTTGTTTGCTAACCAATACTAACTAATTTGAAAATAAAAATCATCAGCATAAGACTCCAAAAAAGGTTTACTACTTTTTTGTACTCTTCTGAGAATGCAACGATTGTGTTAAAATTAATCAACGTCTGGGGGTTCTGGTTAGCTTTCAAAGTCGACACTAAAATTGGGTAATGTATAATATTTATACTTAATTTTAGTTGAGATATGCAAAACGACATATTTAATATGTTTGCTAAACCTCTTTGTACATTTTGTTAGTTTGTAAGTAACGTTTTTGTTTATATTTTCTTTGTTAACTGTTAAATTTGCAGACGAAACAAAAACCTTGTCGTGGTCATTAGGTACTTAACTCGTAGGAGCATTTCTTTATAAAAATTAGAAACTAATCAGGAGTTAAATTTGGTCAAATTGTAAAATTTTCAAAAACCTAATTTAATTTTAATAACTAATTTCTCTAGCCTAATTTCTCTTGAAATATTGTACTACCTATCTAAATTTAAACAAGAGAACAAAAATTTGTTTTTATCCAAATTGACTTTGCCATATCTAACTTCCTGAATATTATTCGGAATCTCCTTGCAAACAGTATTTGCAATTGTAATTTAAAATTACTTAAAAAGACCCGAAACAATTCTCAACCGACTCAGCTATTTACTTTGTTTTTTTATTTAACAAAATGGGTGGCGTTGAGAATACATGGGCTCGTAGAGTAAAAGAATGGATGTAATCAAAGTCTTTTTTAATGCAAGTCAATTCTTCATTTGCCAAATGTGGCAACAAGTAAAATTTTGGCTTGTCTCAAAAAAGGTTTTGCTGCGATAAATGTCTAACAGAAAAGAGATATCCTCTCTAGAATAAATTGCTTGTACATATTTTTATTTCTTTGCCAAGAGCAAATAATACGCTTTGTAAATTTTTAGAATGTAAGTCAAAAAATACGTAATGTAGCTATTATTGTTTAGTGTAACACTAACTTTTCTATTAAAGTTATAATATATCATGTAAGTGATAAAGCTGGGCCTCATGAATGCATTTGGTTAAATAATGTTGCAATTAATAATTTGGAAATGGTGATTAAATAGCAATCACAATATTGTTTGATTTGCTATTTTAAATCTAAGTGTACCTGCTAGATAAAAATATATGCTTCATCTTTAAACATTGTTTAATTTTCCGAAGATTTGATACCAAATAACTTTGTATTTATAATACAACATGAAAGAATCTACGATTTAAATCAATCCTAAGCGGAACTCTATTACCTACAAAAGAATGTCTTTTCTAAGGACCTATACCAAACCTGAAGTGATTGACTGCTGTTTCCCCCTATTGGGGCTCATCAGAATCACAAACCAGGGTGTAGTCGATGCATAACCTTAAAAAACTAAGAGACTTGTATATTTTAACTAGTATCAGAGAAAAGACAAGTGATGTTAACGCCATCTGCTGAGACAGAAGGGACTCACACACAGGCAGTCTACGGATGTCTTTTTTTTGGAGTTAAAAAAGAAGTCTTACCTTAAATAAACCAAAATAAAGAAGCGGCTTTTAATTTTATTAACAAACAAAACACTTCAAGAAGAAAATATGCCTGATAAAGTATTTCTTTTTTGTTCTTAACTGGCAAGAAAAACAGTGGCTTCTGTCAAAGCTTTAAGCACAAGATCTACATTTTCAAAAGTTGCATTATGTCCCATTACTCCAATTCTAAGGGTTTTGTTTATTGTTTTCCCAATTACTCCAACACCTATTTCTAATGAATACCTGAAAAAAAAACAACTGTAAAACACCTCTATGTGTAAATCAAAATTAAGCATACTTTTTCAAACAATACCCAACAATTGCACCACAGGTGAAGTCACGAGGAACTTTAATAACGCTAATATTTGGTAACCTATCACAAGGATCTTGGACAAAGAACTCAAAACCAAGCTCTTTTAAACCATGATGCAGTCTTTTTGCGCACTCTTTGTGGAGAGAAATTGTTTTGTCCAATTTGTTTTCTACAATGATTGCTAGGGATTCCCTTAAACCATAGAGTAGGGTGGCTGATAACGTGTGGTGATATCTGTGACAAAATTAGTAGAATTTTTGCATTGCACAACTTTTGGAAAGAACTTACTTTCGTGGTTTTCCAAAACAGTCCCAGTATTCACCCAATTTTATCATGTCTAGGTAGAATACTGGGACAGGACTTTTTCGAGTTCTGATGACGTTTCTATAAGAGAGAAACAAATAAGCATTGTGTAACTTTTAAAATACATAAACTTATTTAGACCTATACGTAATTTAAGGTTTCTCCTAATTAATATAATGACTCTGCCCAGAAACCTTGTTAAAACTTACTCTGCCCTCGGACTAAAAGTTATAGCAGTTAGACCTGGTGGAGCCCCTAGACATTTTTGTGATCCAGAGTACACAACATCGACTCCCCAACGGTCAGCAAAGAAATCGACAGCCCCTAATGAAGCAACCGCATCTACTGCCAATAAACAATTAAATCTATATAAAAGATAAGTTCAATTAGTGGGTGTCCTCAAAAAATGCAATACGTACTTGTGACAAATATCGCCAAGTCCTTCCAATTCCTGATAAACACCAGTCGTACTTTCACCCTGTGTTATAAAAAAAACTTTAGGTCTAGTACTGGAGATTGCCTCCTCCAATTTGGAGTAGGAAAAACTTTTTCCGAGTTTTTCTTCAACGGTCTCAACAATCGCACCTGAAAGAAGCAGTTTGGCATAACATTAAATTTGGCTTAAGAAGAAATTTGATTACCATAACGTCTAGCCATTTCAACAGCACGGTTTCCCCAAAATCCGTTCACCGCAATGAGAATTTTATCATCTCGTTCTAAAAGATTGCACATTATTGCTTCCATTCCACCGTGACCAGATGTGCTTAGAGCTAATGTGAGTCTGTTTTTGGTTTGAAAAACGTATTTTAGGCTTTCTTTTACCTCATCCATAATCTGGAGAAAAAGAGCAGAGCAAGAGTTGCACTGGAATCTGATCAACCAACTTTCTTGCAGGTTGGACGCAAATTAATAAGAAGTTATAAAACTTCAAATTAAAACGTACCCAAGGATCATTATTGTTCCTCTTGCTTTTCCTTAGTGGGGATTTCTTTGCTTAATACTTTAATAAATCCCTTTATGAAAATCTTACTTTAAAGGTTCATGTAGAATTCTGTTATAAAATTATCCACTGTATATAATAGTGAATTTACCTACCTTGAGAAATTGTGAATCGCAAGGAGCCAAAATGGGTTGACTCAATACTTTAAGAACTCTAGGGGAACAATTAGATGGTCCTGCTCCCATCAAAAGTTTATCCTTAACTACCAGTGGTTTTTCATTTATTGGTGACGACGACGCTTTAAAATCAAAATCCATTTTCTTTGGGTATTTAACACACTCACTACACTTATCTAAGCACCAAAATACTCTAGATGAGCTTAGATAAATTAACAATAATTACAAACTTAGCATCACAAATATCTATGTCAAGAATTCAACCTTCGCTTTAGATCTTATTTGTTATTTCTTTCGATTTGAGTAAAAAATACGTTATTTATTGTTTTATATATGTGTAACATATCTAATTAAATGCATTTGGATATTACATCTTTTTAACAGGATATTATGTTTTCCTAATAATTTCATGCGTCAAAAGTACCAGAAACCACGAAAGAATAACTTATTATACTCTTCGCAAGACTAGGTCCGAAGAGTATATTGCAATCGATACGAAAATCCTAAAATCGTCAATTTTCATCCTAGAGCAAAAATTCTTGCAGATTCGTGTTTTTCATCGAATTTTGAACAACTTTGAAAAAATCCGTCCGTCGGTCGTTCGGTCGGTCGGTCGGTCGGTCGGTCGGTCGGTCGGTCGGTCGGTCGGTCGGTCGGTCGGTCGGTCGGTCGGTCGGTCGGTCGGTCGGTCGGTCGGTCTGTATGTATGTCACGTTTCTTGTAAACACGCTATCTCAAGAACCAAAACTTCTATCCAATTCAAATTTTAAGGAAAAATCTATCCCCATAAGAGGAAGAACCCTATTGTTTTTGACGAGAATCCGAGTAGTGCAAAGCCCCCTTTTCAGCCCCCCAAATGAAAAAAAAATCGTAGCTCGACTATTATTAAATTTACAAAAAAAATTATTCGACATAAAATATAGGCAACTTAATTCTTCACCGAAAAGTATTCTTTAGTTTTTTTGTCCGACCCCCCGATTACCCCCCAGCACAAAAAAACCTGCTATCTCCGTTATTATTCAATCTACAAAAAAAAATAATTTTTACAAAATTAATAAAAATTTAATTTTCTATTATTAAGGTTAGTTTATTTTTTGTATAGTTAGTCAGTAAGGTTAAAAAAACAATAACTAAAAAATTTCAGTAGCAAAAAACTTCTAAGTCCAAATCGCGTCACCCGTCGGTCAAGAAGGCCATGCCAAACAAAGAAACAAAGCCAGATGTCAGAACTAATAACCTCAAATATGATAAACGTCAGAACTGACGCTTATCTTCTTCGTTGATGAAATTCTTCGTGTTTTCTGTTAATAGTTTACACTCTTCGCAGATTTTTTTTAAATTTATTTGATTTAAAAGAAACTATTATCCTAATAGTTTATTTGCGAAGAGTATAATATAGAATGTGTAGCAATTATATATAATATTAATTTAGCGTTGACTTAAAAAATATAAAATTATACTTCTACCGATTTCGACTTCTACTTAATCCACTCATCTGCGAAGAGTAACTTCTACCCATTCTAGTTTCCTTATAAAATCCACTTTTTAATATGACATTATAATTAACATTAAGCACTTGTCTGTAAATAAAAGAAAGACAGTATTTTTATAACACGGGTTTATTTTTCCTATACAAAACAATCAATAACACAACTCTAAAGAAATTTTTACAATTTGCTACTTCTGGCATGAACAACAATGGCTTCTGAGAGAGCTTTAAGTACAAGATCAACATTTTCGAAAGTAGCATTGTGTCCCATAATTCCTATCCTGATCACTTTATTTACAGTATCTCCTAGTCCTCCACTTATTTCCAGGGAATATCTAGAAAAAACATCAAGATTACTTTTAAATATTAAAACCTTTTTCAAACTTACGTCTTCATGCAGTACTCAACTACTGCCCTCCAGTTTAGGTCATGAGGAACTTTAATGGTTGTCACACTTGGTAATCTCTTAGATGGATCATTGACATAGAACTCAAAACCGAGTTGGACCAAACCGTTGTGCAGTCTTTGGGCGCATTCTTTGTGAAGAGCGATAGTTTTGCACATTTTGTTTTCGGCAACGATTGCTAGGGCTTCTCTTAAACCGTAGAGAAGAGTAGCTGATAAAGTGTGATGATAGCTGAATAATACGTCTATAAGATTTAATTTTATAAGTTTTGGGATAGGGCTTACATTCTAGGCTTTCCGAAACAGTCCCAGTAGTCTCCTACTTGTGTCATGTCTAAATAGTAAACCGCTACAGGGGTTTTTCGGGTGACGATAACATTCCTAAAAAATAAATGAACAATTAGTGTTCTTCCGTGAGATAATGTCAAAAGTCGTGTACTCTGCTCTGGGACTGAAGGTGATTGGAGTAAGACCTGGTGGAGCTCCTAGAACCTTTTGTGATCCAGTGTACACAGCATCTACCCCCCAACGGTCGGCAAAGAAATTAACGGCGCCCAAAGAAGCAACGGTATCAACGGCTAACATACAGTTGTACCTAGAAATCAACAATTGTTCAGATATTCTGTCTTATTTAAAGGGGATGCATACTTGTGGCAAATATCACCAAGACCTTCCAATTCCTGGTAGACCCCAGTGGAACTTTCACCTTGTGTTATGAACAAGAGCTTTGGTCTGATATTGGAAATAGCGGTCTCTAGTTTGGCGTACGAGAAACTGTTTCCAACGTTTTCTTCGACGGTCTCAACAACAGCGCCTAAAACAGGTAGTACGGCGTTAAGTTTGCTTTATAAAAAAAGGGACTCTAGTTACCGTAACGTTGCGCCATTTCAGCAGCACGTTTTCCCCAAATTCCGTTTACAGCAATTAGGACTTTGTCGCCTCGTTCTAAAAGATTGCACATTACTGCTTCCATTCCTCCGTGTCCAGAAGTACTAAGAGCTAATGTGAGTGTGTTTTTGGTTTGGAAAACGTATTTAATGCCCTCTTTTACTTCATCCATCATCTAAAAAAGAGCGGTTACTTCTCAAAAAAGATATTCCTACGATATTGCTTATTTTTTCAAGAAAATTAAATTTTAACCTAACCGAGGTTCTAACTTTAGAATAAGTGATTTCCTAATTATTTCTGATTAAGAAAATATACGTACCTGAAAAACTTCTGGGTGAAAATGACCCAAAATAGGATGACTGAGTGCCCGTAGAACTCTGGGAGAGCAATTAGATGGTCCCGGTCCCATTAATGTTTTTGAAGGAACCACTAAGGGTTTTTTCAAGACTGCTGGAGGTTGGTAATCCATGTTTCTGTTTTTGTTTTATGTTCACTATGGAAAACAACCGGGCACACAACACACACTAACTAAATTACTAAAGTGCTTCCTTTTATTTAAGTACAATTTCGTGCAGAAAATGTTATTCAATGTAAACATTTAAACTTAATACGATAACAGTTATCAAAAGGTCATACCTATTAAAGACCCCCCCTGAACAATTTGGAATTTTAGAATCATGTTTAATAAGCATGAGTAACTATAAAAACAATATAAAATAAAATAGCAGTAAGTTACTTGGCTTGTCATTTGATTAGGACGATTAGGTACAATAATTTAAAATTAATAAGCAATGTTTATTTTTTAACATTCTAAGGACAGACAAGGATAACATTTCGAAATATTCAAAATATGTATATCATCAGCGATTTCAGTATGACGCACTTTGTAAAATTTTAATTGCTTCAGGTCTGTCGCAAAATTATGCAATATTGTACCACTATATTTCTAAGGAAACCTAAGAAATCCCTTTAGCTATAATTATAAAAGAATAGTGTGGACAACGGAGTAATTAGGTTTAATTTCAATGTGAGTTTTTTTGGAATTTCCCACACATAAACATTTTATGTTGGGAGAAAAATAGATTTCTGTTTTAAAGTTCCATCTAGCGTATAAAGTTACAAGTTGTTGGTAGCAATACAAGCTATTCAATGAAGAGCTCCAAACTAAGAATTTATAAGAGTTTACTTTCCCTACTAGATGGAGCCATAGGTCATATCATATAAAATACCTAGAAAATGTTTATACATTTTCCAGGAGCCTTAGGGCCGGTTGTACAAACCAAGTTTAAACTTTGGTTTAGCTAAACTGACTTATAACCATAGAAAGAACAATTTTAGACACTATCCATGTTGTAGTTGACAAAGTCTGTTTGTGATAAAATGTCAGTTTAGCTAAACCGAAGTTTAAACTTGGTTTGTACAACCGGCCCTTAGTGTACTTATTAAAATGTAAAGTCGGTTTAATAAAACTTAGATACTTTTTGTAAAAATATGATGTATTTTCGGAAAAATTACAGATTTTGTTTCATCCGCACACTATATTTTGCTATTGCTGGATTTGGTACTTGGTTTTTTTTTATGAAAACACACCTTCAGGGAAATTAACTTTTAGAAAATTTGCCCTGAATCCAAATAATTTTACCCATAAACAGTAATATCTTAACAGCGCTTTTATAGATTGGAATTACTTTCAGAATGAGCAAAATGGGAATTCAAAGGGACACTTAAGTTTATAAATTTGCCAACTGGGCAAGTTGAAAAGCTTTCATTCTAAAAAAATTCCCAAAATGAAAATGTTGGTGTGTTTGCCCAACCCTAGTTTTAGACAATCGAATGTTGTTTTTTAACTTCACCTAATTCGTTATAATAGTTCTTAAGACAGCCTTTGTATTTCCAATTCGCCCTTCTTCTTTCAAAAACAGGAAAGGATAAAAAACGGGACAAGAAAAGAAAGTGTTTCAGAATTTGGACTTACCTTATTTTATTTCCTTTGATCGATGTCGTACTAACTACTTACCCTGAACAGTTTCAACCCATTTTTTGATTTGCATCAATCTTTTATCAGTCATTTTATGAGAAAATGTCTCAAATCCATCAACAAATGCACTTAAAAATCGGAACCACGTTAAAAAGTTTTTGAGCGGCCGAAAAGCTCACACAACTTCAGAAATATGACCGATGACCACCTGTTGAGTTCGTATCTGTTTCGTTTCTCTTCGAGATCCTAGTGGCTGGTGCTTCTGCTTTCGCAGTCACTTGTTTACGTTTTATAACCGAAGCTCGGTTCAACTGAATAGCTGAACAGTCGTTAAGTTTGTGATTTTATGTTTATTCCTTGGATTATTGGGAGTTTATTGAACATTTAAAAACCAATTTTTAGTATATATCGTTGAAACTGTGTTTTTAAGTTTAAACCACGTGAAGTTGTGCTTCGGCTCGTTGTTTGGACTTCGGAAGTTTGGATTTTTGATACTTGTCCTAAGTTGTTCATGAAGCGCGGCACTGCTTTTAGGTAAGATTTTAGTATTTTTTAACTGCCTTTTAATTAAGGAATTTGTAAATTAGTACCTTCGTAAACATGATAATTTTGCAAAAGAATAAAAGAGTAAGCGAACTGAGTGATGCCATGGCTTTGTGTTCTTGTTTTTCACATGGAAGTGTCTATGAATACAAAAAACGTATCTATAATTTATTTTAGATCCGATCAACTGTTTCTTTTAGATTTAGACCTATTCTATTTGTATTTTTGCATTTGGTAGTTAAAAAATATACCAAAACATAACGTATTTTCCTTTTGGAACTTAGTTAGGTACCTATAATAAAAAAAAAACTTTAGTAAGAAGTAGATACCTACTTAATGCAAGTCTTTTTTGAGTTCTGAAAAGCTTTAAAAAGGTGATTTAAATTTAACGCAAATCAGGAATAAAACGAAGAATACGTTACAGTCGTTATGTATAAAACCTGGTATTAAATTCACTTCTCGGAAATGCAGTTCTTTGTAGTAGTTTGCGATTCTCTAAACATACAGGATGTCTCAGAATAAATCTATTAGCTAAATACCTTCAAGAAGAACCTAAGAGGTCACAAAAATTCGAAAAATTACACAAGTTTAAGTTTTGCAGCTACTTTAAGCATAAGATGCCAAAGCATTAATTTAATTATGTTTTTGTATCTTTACGTTACAAATTACAATCTGTGAATTGTTAATTTTACTCTCGATTTTACTATTGAATAATATTACCAAAGTACCTATTATTGTAAAATTAGTTGCTTTTACTTTTTTATTGTTGTATCGATGAGAGTAGCTAGTTTATACAGAAAACTAAAACAAGAAATGGGTCTTTGCAGTAAATAACCCAATGCATTAGTAGAGCAAGATAGTTACAGCAAAAAATTGCTTCGCCCCCCAAATGGCCCCCAAAGAGTTATATTCAATCATGTTGGATTTACACCAAACTTGGTAAACAGATGCAAAATAAGGTGCTCAACAACTTACAGCTTACTAACTGTAAGTTTTTTTAAAAACATATTCTTTTATCTCATTTGGGAAGGGGGCCCTTGGGGGAGTACCTATAGGTGTTTTTTTTAAGGGAAGGTTTTTCCAAAAATCATTTTAAAATCTTAACTTGCACCTATTTGTAAAATTTGGTCCAGATCCATCGTGATCCAAAGTTGCAAATTAAGGGGGGCTCCTTGGGGGGCATCCACGCCATCCCTAAATACTTATTTGTGTGCATTTAGCTTCTTGAATAGAAGTTCTAAAATATATAAAAAAATCTAGCTGTTGTGTACTTTTTGCAAGGTAAAAATCCATCTATCTTGGCGTGTATTATTTATGAGAAAAATGTACATTTTTCATTTGGTTTAAATAAGTGTTTGGTTAATTTTTTTTTCCAAGTGGATGGGGTCACAAAACATTTGCAAACCACTTTTTCATAGAAAAAAATAAAGTCTTTAATTTAATTTTCCGGACAGACAAAAAATAAAAGTCTTAAAAAAGTGACAAAACTAATATGAATAGATTTTTGCTCAACGATGGAAATTAACGTTTTGAGAAAATTCTGCAAATACAAAATAGCTACCAATGAGTTTAAAAATTTATTTAATAAATTAAAGAGCGTCCTTAGAATAAAATTTTATTAAGTAAAACGTCGAGTAAAAATTATTTTATCGGTTTATCGGCAGAAATAGAACATTAACCTAATTTCTTTTCAGTCGATCAATTTTCTAATTTTATTTACTTCCTTTACAAAAAGCACAGGTGTTAGGCAAAAGTCTGTCATGCCGGAAATTATTGGTTAAAGTCCTTGGTTAGGGCATACGCCTTTAACCCTACAAGTCTTCTTCACTAAGGCGGTGTTTTTTACGGTTTCTGAATATTTAACAGAAATAACAAAAAATGTTTACCTATACTTAAAAAGAGTAAGGAAGGTAACATTTACCGATCTCTATTCAGCAAGTTTATATTGAACATTCTTTGTTATTAAATCTGCGGTTTTCTCAGCCTCTAGAGCACCTTTTAAGAAGTTTATTACAGTAGAGTTGTAAAATATGAACCCTTTTAGACATGCAAAGGAAGTGCTGCAACTGTTCGTAAATATAATAAAAAAGCAGACATAATAAAAGTAACATTTACCTATGTCTACAATGTACTGACTAGTTATTAAGTTCGAAGGTCTAAACTTGAATAACTTCAAGAAAAGGTGCACTATCAAACGCATTAAAACCTCAATCGGATGTGCATTAAATTCCTACCAGTATGTGGTAGAACATTTTGCACAGTCATCAACAATATTTTCATATTAAATCCAGAAAATATAACGGGTATTTGTGAGCATTCACCAACAACTGAATGCAAATTTGTATGTATCTTTCAATAGAATCTATGAAGTCAACATGCATCGTCGGAAGATCTAATGTTAAGTAAGACAGAATTCCCGTTTAATATAACTTCCTAGTTGGTATCTTACTTTCTTGCTGATTTTTATATCGATCTTTAATGTTGTGTTCTAAAAATTCGTCATAAGATCCATATAAATTCTAGTTTTATTTGTAACAAACTCAAAACTGTACATTGAAAGGTTCGTTCCATCTTTAAAATCCTAATGCCCTCTTCAGCATCTAATACAATTTGGAAACTGCAATTTTCTGGGGTTTATCCAAACAACCGGGTAAACAACCATATATTTTCCGCGTAGTAAATTCCCATATTCGCTTCCTATTTGAACAAAGACTACAGAATTTGAATAGTGAATACCCTTAGGCGTAGTGACATTTGCTTTTATATCAAGTGGAATAACAATCTGGGAAAATCCCTAAGAAAATAGGAGAAATTCTCATGCATTTCCTATATTCCACAACAATAATATGATATTATAAAAGACTTAGTTATACATATCAAATTATCGTAAAATAATACCGAAGTAATCCCCAGGGCTCGGCGGAAGCTCTAGAAATAAGATTAAATAAGTAAATAATATTGCTATTTCTGCTTTTAATTATCAACAGTCAACATCCACAATAGTTGGGTAAAATAAAATTCCATCTAAATTCTTGATTTAAGTAGGAGAAATTGAGTAGGCTAACGTAATGACAAAAGAAGTAAGCGCCGCATTTGTCACCTATTTATAAAAAAATCCTAAAAGCAATATCGGATCGTTTCGCCAACGTAAATGACCAGAAAAACGAACTTTAATGTCCCTAATGGAGATTTACCTGGCCTCGAATACTCATTTCAAGCTAATAACACTTCTTGTAGCAGGGTAAAGAAAAGAGCAAAACGTACACAGAATCAGTTCTACCTGTGCTGAGAACCTGAGCTGCAAAGGCAAAGCCAAGTTGACCTAACCTGTTTTCACAAATAAATCTGGACTAAGATTGTAGATTTTAACACTCATTGACTTTTAAATGGTTGTTCAGGTTTTCGTGATTACTTTTTATTTGTTTTTGAATTGAATGAGGACGAAATGTTATTTAAAGAATTTTTATTATTATGCGAAAAATAAAATAATGCCGCATAACTTATTCGAAAGCAATAAGTTCTTCTTAAGACAACAAAACTTTTGACTATTTGATACTTATGATAATTTTATCCAAAAGAAAATTGGTACCTCCAGTCAAGCCTTTAGTTTAAAGGCGAAAATCAGTGTAAAGGTAGCATTTCCAGAATCAATAAAATAAGGAGAAAAAGTCTCTTGAGATATCTGTCTCATTTATCAAACTAATAACCGACCCAATAACATTTAAAATAAAATAGCCTGTGGAAGCTGCTGCTTCATTAAATTTAATTTAATATTGTATAAATGTTTTGAACCAAGTTTCCAACGTTCTATAAAAGCAGTAGATATTAATTATACGTCCACCAAGAAGAAAGAATTTACTATGATGATGGTAAACTGGTACCCATGGTTGTTACGAGATAGGTATTATATCTATTATAGTTAGTTGAACAAGTTCTGAGACTTTGGGGGTTTCTAATAGAATATCAGCGACCAGAGTGCCTCATTATAAGCTCTTATAAGGCATTATAACAGATTGGATGCTTCTGACTTTGTATACTATGGATACTTAATTAAAATCGGATTAAAAAACGCCTGCTTCTATTACGAGGTACATACGTATGAAATAAAATGGATATTCACGACTCGAGACTCCGGCCAACGTAAAAATAAAAGTATTAGGATACAACTATAAGACGTGTCTAATTGCTTTGGTATTTATTAAAACTACTATTCGAAATTGCTGCACTTTATTCGACCGAACGTCTTTTATTAATCCTTTTTAAAGTAGGAGCATAAAGTAAGCGAAACAGCAACTCGCAAGGAATCTACATCCAGTGAAGGTTAACCCATTACACCAAAACATATTGGTTGGGCCTTTGTACTGCCTCCAAAAATGTTAAGGATGCTCAAATTCATGTCAATTCTTAACAACCAACCTGGAAAATAAAAGACACGATTTCCTATAATATTTCAAAACTTTCTAGAATTTTTAGAGACATCTCAAAATTTTCTTAAATTTTCTGGTGTCCAAGCGATCGGACGAGAATGATTTGGAGTACTGTTAATCGTCTTAAAACGTGTCACGGACGTTGGTCGTGAATCTTCAGATACTAGTAAAAATATTGTAGAGGACTCTTCAAACACCAAACTGAAGGTTTTTATGAAATACATTATCTGACTCCTAATTCATTAAATTGCATATTATCTTTAAAATCTCCCTTCATTGGTTTTTCACCCCGACCTTGTTTCTTTAAGTTGTGCACGAATAAAAACAGTAATTTAAAAAAGGGTTCCACTAATCTGCTCAAAAAGCAGACTTTAAAAAAAAAAAACTAAGAATGCGGCTGTTGTTTGCTAGCAAACAAAATAATTCTTATAATGTTACTGACAATGATAATAATACGTTTAGTTAAAGCACCAATGGTACATTTTTCACACAAAGTCTCTTTTGCTAAAAGTATGAATACGTTCGTGGTCCAAACCCAATTTAGCAAACAAAAATCAAAAACCCACAATACAAACAAGAAAAAACACCATGCAGTCAACTTATTTATTTTCATGACATCAATCTCGCAAGTAATAAATTGAATTACAGAGCAACCTGTAAGTATCTGAAAGGTCTGAAAGCTGAAAGCATAAACTTATTTGCTTTGGGCGTAACATCCCAACAGCGTGGTAGTTAAAAGAAATAAGTGCTCTCGGTTGGGCCGGCATCAAATTCATTTTAAAAATGTATTCCAAGTCACGACAGTAATGTTTATCTTTATGCAAATTCGTGAGGTGGTTCCAACGCCAACGGAACCCGAACTGGTACACAGGACCGGATCCATGGGAACCTAATGAAGTTTTAATTAACTCTTCGATTAACTCTAAAAGCACGTATTAAAGTCACCATCACTTAACAAAAGCGGAAGAGCAATAAAAACGACACTCCTTTACGAGAGGCTAACCATTTGGGAATTATATGTATTAGGTTTATGGTTATTATTATAAACTTTGATTATCATAAAACACCTATCATTTAGATTGCCTATTCTTGAAAAAAAGCTCCTATTAGCTTCACCACAATAAAAAGACATAGGTATGTGGCAAATATGAACATTTAATAATAGAAAATAGCTGTTAATCATTATTTAAAAAAGTGCTGTTCTTTTTGGGATGCCCGTGGATAATATTCATGTAGTGATAAATCATCTTCTTCAAGACCAGAAAAAAACCATGATAAAAATAACTCCAGCATACCAGGGACACAATTCAGTTTTATAACAAGGTACAACAAATTGTCAAAATTACAGAGGTTTCGGAGATATCAAATCCAATATAATGTATTAGTAGTTAGATTATGTATTTCATTAAACCGCCTTCAAAATTGGTGTTTGGACAGTCCTCTACAACATGTTTAATAGTTTCTGGAGATTCCATTAAATGTTGCATCAGGGCGAAATACTGAAAAACGTGATATACAGACCGAATTTTAAAAAGATGTTCATAATAAGATAATACACAAATTTTTGTTTCAGCTACAAACATAATTTGCTTTTTGTATTGAACAAAATTTAACAGGTTTGCAATAAAAAAAGATATATTGCATATGAGAAAAATGAAAGAATAAATAACAAAATATAAAAGTAGTTATGAACAATTTTAATTGATAATAAAAATGAATTATTTACTGTTTTATTTTAAATTGAATTTGCAGTTTTATGTTTACAATTAAGCCTTAATTATTAAAAGTGAATAAAAAGTTACGCCTAAAAAAGCATGAACATTAATGACCTTGTTCAAGGTTGGTATTTAGTCTTCGTTTTAGACAATAACAATAAATTTTACATACTTTCCCTTCAATTTGCTCCACATCTATGGTTTTATTTGTATCACATTGCAACTTCAAAACGGTAAAGGCCTATTCCATATATAATCAACCAAAATTCGGTTTTCGAGTTGCTGCATGATTTTAAATCTTTTTGAGGTTTTGTCCAGTGCTTACTCCTGGTAACTTTTTTCTATTAAAAAATAAGCAGCTGCATATTTGCACTCCTTCCCTAAAAGTTAGCTCCTTAAACTATGAAAAATGACCAAATTTAGGCCTAGAAAAAGCAATGTGGGAGTGAGTAGACTTTTTTTATTTTTATGTTAAAGTGTTACCAAGGACATAGTATACAATAAAAAAAATAAACGATCTTGTGATTCGATTATGTGTAAATGTAGCATATTAAAACCGATGCTGCTTTTGAACGAAGCAAAATCACAAACAAAATTTTTTTCTTCATGCGTCTTTATTACCCCTACAACATTTTAAAATTATCAAAAAAAAAATCTACCCAGTCCCACATAACTTTTATTAGTGTCATATTTGGCCATTTTCCATAGCTGCTCGGTAGAGAAGGAGTGCAAATATGCGGTTCATATTTTTTTTATAAAAAGATGTGTTTGTCTACTAAAAACTACTACTAATTTTGATCTTCCAAGAATTTAATGATGATTTGATCTTGTTTAAATTTAACGCATTGCTGTTTCTAAACGAAGTTTAATCACAAACAAAATTATATTTTTATGCATCTCCATTGACACCTTAACATTTTAAAGTTACCAAAAAAAAAATCTACCCAGTCCCACATGGCTTTTTTTAGACCCAAACTTGGTCATTCTTCATAGTTTGGGGTACTTACTAGTAGAGAAGGAGTGCAAATATGCAGCTCTTGTTTTTTTAATAAAAAGAAGTGTCCATTGTCAACTTAAAATTACTATCAATTTTAATCTTCAAAAATCGCAAAATCGGAAAATTCAATTTTCAGTCTAAGACAAGAAAAAATATGAAAATTAAAAAAAAAAAAATAAATTTTCAACGTTTACCATGGGTAAGGATTGTACCTACCAAATATAAAACAAATCAAAAAATAGCAACTATGATTGGTCGATTTTACATGGAATGTCCCTAAAACTAAGAGGCATTTTTTGGGTATCGCACCTCGCACATTTATTTATGTTCCTGTTCTGAGCTTCCAAATGTAACCTGAGCTGGCTCCCCGCCTTGTTACCTGCAACATTTCGTAATAAAATTAATGGCACAATTTGTTGCCTGTTTAAAAATTCCGGTAAACACTGATTAATATAAATTGTTTTACATGGTCCTGGCATGTTTTGTACCGTTTTTGATTGCATTAGTAAATACGGTACTGGGACCTTTACAACATCTCAGGAGGTGTAATTTTACTTCGCACCTGTCCTGCAGCTCACGGCCAACTTTATAACTCATAAATTTATCTTATGCCTTGTTAATATTCTTAGATAAGTTGCCGGCAACATCAAACAACTTTTAGGCATCAGTGTTATTAATTGATTTTATTGGTTTTTGATTTTCGGAACATGCTTTTGTTGTGATGTTCATTTTGGTCTTTTGGTTGTCTCGCAATTTGGAAGTAATATCAATTTTGTTTTTGGTTTGCGGTTCTTAATGATCTGTGATCTTTTTCTGCGGTATACAACTCGAAGCGATATTTTTTAGGTTAAATATATAAGATAAGGTTTTGAATGCTCAAAATGGTTTCATACCAAGCTATAATTTACCATTTTTGTTTTAATCCCATATACTACCCAGAAACCCTTTATTATAAAAATTATTCTTCACATACCTAGTTCCCACACGTATGAAACTGAATTTAAATTGATAATATATTATTCACCTGTAACTAGCACATAGAAGGATGTGCTTTAAAATGAATTATGGCCCTTTTATCATTCTGAACTAACGTGTTTTTCGAGCTTAGTTCTACTGCTCTAAAATTCAAACCGTACCTTGGAATAGCTCGAAATAACTTTAATCTTGAGACGGATGGCATAAAATAGTCAAAACCGAAATATTTATTGGGATTTTTATCATTCTTTTACGCTGTATCATTTTTTGCACCTCGTTGAATCATTGAACAAAACAACTAAGAATATGGTCCGAATGGTCTAGCACAAAATCTAAATCTAGGTTAAAACCTAGTGATGGCAAAAGGAAAACTAAAAGGCTCATCCAGATTTTGCTAAAAATTCGCCCCTGTAAATTAATAGTTCTCTAAATTTATTATTAGTTTCGTGCAATAATTTTTTAATTATAACTCCTTTAATAAACTCGACAATACATTTCAGCATTTTCTCGCTGCAGGTATAGGTTCATATTGCGTTAAAATTTTAACGTGCAGAAAATAACACCATGATTCTAAACCGTTTGGTAATTGCCTATACTCCAAGTCCAATTAGTAGGATTTTAACTGCGAACAAATTAAGTGAATTTAAATTTTAGGTTGTTGGAGCTCCTCTTCAATTTATTACATGTTTCCAAATGAAAATTATAACCTCTCTGCATGTGCTTGCTGTATGGTTGTGCGAATTCGGTTTGGGTGGCCGATTTAAGTTTACTTTAATTCTCTTTAGCCTAATGGATAAGGTTACTTAGGCTGCACGCCATTTTAAAGGTTGTGCCAATGGAGTATTGTTTTTTCGTTTGTTGATGTTTCTTTTTGGTCGTATATTAATACAATTACAACAAAAAATAGTTAATTATTTCTTACAAACTAATTTGCCAAATGGAATAATGACCTTCATTTCCTTCCCAATTGTATAAAAACTCTTTTCTTCAGTCACGGTATGTGGTGCGTGTTGGTTTTCACTAAACATTTTATAAATTCTTAGCACCTAATTTTAATCGCAATAAAAATGTGATTTTAAGATTACACTTCTTTTGAATTCCTTTCGGAAATAATGGGCAATGAAAACGTAACAAAGGCATTTTATGAATAGACTCTGGGTGTTGGCCCCACATTATTATGTAAAATGGTATGATTTAAGGTCATACAACTTTTATGATTTATTGTGATATTGTTATTCTTAGACAAGAATTAGCCGAGTATTAACTTTAAGATCTTATCTTCCCACACACGAGTTATTTATTAACTTAAAATCTTATTCACTAATTTAAAGTTATTATTAAATTTTATTCTAATTAAAAGCAGAGACGTTTGTTACTTGCAGGATATTATACTCATTTTAAAGACTCTCATCATTTTTTTTATTTGTTTCGGAAGACCTTTTGTACATTTTATAATTATTCTGGGGTTTACAAGTTTTTTTAGTTGTAATGATTTATCTGATCAAATCATTGTATAAAAACTATGTAAAACAAAATCACAGTTGGTTATCACTTAATTGTATAAAATTGAAAATCAGTATGAGCTTAATTTAACTCTTACTACCAAAAATGTTTACCTAAAAGGCTTAAGCTCTAGAATTATTGGAATTTGCCAAGATACTTAAAATAACTGTAAATTATTAACGTTCACATTTTTAAGAACACATTCCCTAAACAAGTAATATGCTACGGTTGATTTTTGTTGTCATTTTGTTCCAACTAAAATTGTATTCACGAGTACTACAACACCTGTAGTTAAAACATAAAACAAAGCTCTTTAGATTCGCCAATTATTTCTGCTTGAATTTTAGTAATAGAACTTGTAAAATCCGGTAGTAGAACTTCACACAATCTACACAAAATTTAATTTTGGTAACAACTAAAGCTAACAAAGAAGTTAAAGTGTTACTTGCCACATTTGTTTCCTTGTTCTTTTATGAGTTAACGCATGGTAAACGTTAATTTCAGCGTAATTTTCATGAGGTAATGGCTTATTGTTTGTCTCTCTTTGGTCTCTTTGTGAGTTAGGATTCTTAATTTAAGCAACCGTGTCCGAAGAACACGTAACCGAAGATTACAAAAATGGCAGTTGTCGGACAAGCCTTGATATAATCTAAGGTGACTTAATGACCTGAAAAAAAGTAGCAAGCTAGTTTTATTTCTCATGTTTAGGGTTATTGTCTTCAATTCTGGGACCATTGTTGCAAAAAATTAGGCATGGTTTTCAGTAATACTTCAAAATCCTAGTTAAGAGTTGAGTATAGTCATAATGAGACTATTTAACTAATATGGAACTTGACAAAAAAACTTATTTGTTTATTGTTTCCTGTCTTAGTCATGCATCAGACACATACTTGTATTAAAATTGCTACTAATAATTGCCTACTTCTAAAGCTTGTTAAAATTCTGCACAAGAATCTCAGTAGCTTGCTCATATCTATTCATAATAATTCATTATCCTCCACTTACCCATAATCTTACAAGGTATAAGCTCAGAACTACTTATTAAATAAATCACTATTTTGTGTGGATAACTAATGAAAACTTGTTTTTAAACAAATACCTGATAACAAGAAGATATAATTAGGAAAACTGTGCTCTGCAAACATAAAGTTTTGATTAGAGGTTCGAGACATTGAGTGTGGAAACAGATTGTGAATGTACATTCTTTAACCCGCATTTCTAGGTAAAAGCGTATAATTTTTAGTGCGCATTAATAATCAATTTTTTCATTTTTGTATCATTATTAAATAAGTGCATTTTATCATGCATTTATGGCAGGAAAATAAATCACTCAAGGTGCTGAGATAGTAGCTACATTAATAAAATGACAAAGTTGCTTGTAACGATCTATAGCAAAACAGCCAAATTCTAACAAATTTACATTTTAAACCTTAGAATGGAATGGAAACAACACCTTGTTTTCTTAGCATACATAATATAAAATGTTTTAGTCTCAGTTGGAAACGTATATGTATTTCCAAAATAGCGTTGCCTCCTATTACAAATCATACGAGAATGTAGGAAGGACAAGAAACACAACTGCCCTCTGTCGGATACAGAAAAGACTAAACAACAAGTTATTAAATCACAATCAAAATGCTATACAAACGTGTTAATTACTTCTGTTTCCGAAAGAGGGTGGTCAAGATTTTTCTCCTTTATACATTCCTTTGTATTCTAAACTAGAAACCTTCGATAATCTTGGCAAAATTTAATTAACACTAGATTTGGGATATGTATTTATGACTCGGACGTCTTTTATTCTAAAGAATATAAAGTCTAATTTTTTTGATATTTAATAAAACAAAAATTGCTTGTTTAAGACTGTCTGTATGGTGGTTTACACATTGTAAGACTATTTACTTAGGTATCCTTTACAGGTGTTGATGTTGGCGTCTCAGGCGCTTTGTCCTTTTATCGAGCACATTTCATCAAATATTTGTTTTACGATGTAGACTTACGTGACGTTTCCTTTACCTCGAAAATTATAACCTGTAAGCCATGTCTGAATCCATTATACCAATAGGTTCTCTACTGTATTGTTTAGGTTTTGAATAAATAAAAAACAGACAAATTGATTATTCTGTGGCCAATTTTTATTGGTCTAAGATAAGGATCAAAAAACGATTCGATTGTTATAGGAATATAGGACGAAAACAATATTGAAAACCGAAGTAGATTTTAGACGCGATTTTTGCGCGTACGGTTACTTGTTTGACCAAGGAATTTCATCTCGTTTGCAATCATCTATTTTAATTTTGCAATAATGATAGCAATCGGCGTTGAACTTAAAAGGTTCTCAGATCACAAGAAGATAGTCCCTTTAGTCTTTCTTTGCCCGAGCGATATCAAGTGAAAAGTAGACCCAATCAAAA
This sequence comes from Cartodere bifasciata, assembly GCA_963920755.1. Taxonomy (NCBI): domain Eukaryota; kingdom Metazoa; phylum Arthropoda; class Insecta; order Coleoptera; family Latridiidae; genus Cartodere; species Cartodere bifasciata. The sequence goes on along the minus strand of OY987196.1, from coordinate 16,066,599 downwards.
AGCGATTCCACAACAGCTCGAGGCGGCTAAAATGCATAATGCAATGTTTTACATTGTCGGACAGTAAACTCGGCGCAAAACCAAATTTTAACGACGTCATTCTTGCGAGTAAATGACATCTGCCGGCTAAAATAAAATAGCCATTATTTCAGGAATGCGTTTTTATCTTATTGGTGGGCGAGCTCTCACGTGGTACCCACCATACGCAAGCGCTTAGTTGATGCTCAGGTGGGGTTTAACCTAACCGTTTAATTATTCTCTTTCGCTCTTATGGCTTTTTGTATCTTCTTATCTTGTCTAACAGGATTTTAGTTTATTTGCTACTCAATTAAAATTCGACCTTTGTGTTATTCGATAATAGATATTTATGTACCAAGTAACGTAAAATTTCTTGTTAACATATGCCAAACCTAATTTTTAGGTTAAAATTGCATTGTACGTTACGAAATTATGAACAGGCTTTCCCTCTAGTGAAAGCTTTCCCACTTTACTAATAGTTGGACATAGACATCCTTATTATCACAATAATTCCAAATTAAAAAACCTTCCTGTACTGAGATCTCTTAGAATTTCTTGATCGACCGGTCGCACAAAAAATTATATATAAGAAACAAGTTTAAATACTAATCTTCTCTATACTAAAGTGTGTGTGGTTATAACAATGTAGTAATCAGTAGTAATAGCCCGTGTGCTCTATGAATTATCGATTATTAAATGAACGAGTGCTTGTTGCATAGCAATGTCCCGCAAAAGTAAGGGTTTTTCCTAATTATTTACCGAGTGCGAAGCACGAGGTGAATAATTCAAAGAAAACATTGCGTATTCAACAAGCACGAGTTCTTTTAAAATAGAAAATTTGTTAAGAGCACGAGGGCTATTCGACATGATTATTTCATTTATAAATACTACTTACCCAAAAAAATAATATTAATTTAATTTAAACACTGAATACGACTAACCAAAAGAACAATTTTTGGCAAAATTAACAAAAAATTATAACTTTGACTTCTATCCAGGTAAATTAATTCACTGTCAGTGCTTGACAACGGGCTATTTCAGTTCAGGTTGTTGCCAACGGGTGATTTCCAGTATAATTCGCAGTAAAATGCTTCAAATTTTGGCATAAACCTCTGATTTGACATATAAATGAAATAATCAGCCTTATTAGTCTCTTATAACTCTGTAATAATTACATGGATTATTTTGAAATTTTTTATCTCATTATAATTTGCCACCAGCTCGTGCTGTGCAAACAAGAAACTATAGTGTATTTTATAGGAAAAAAAAGCTTAACTCAATAATTTATTGTTGAGCTTTTTACGTTAATTATAGCTTTGCGTGGTGAGACGCTGTAATTAGCTAAAACCTACGCTAATTTTAAATTAAAATTACTAATGGTACAAAGTGTTTACATTATGTTTTCACCCTATTCTGCATTTTAAATCAACTTGCAAATTTGCATCAAGATACGTTATGTGCTTTTAAAAAAATGTATTGTTGCTTTCAGAAACCGCAAATTAGTGGGAACCTAAATTTTTTTTTGTTTAAGGCTGATTTAGACTTAACGTAAGTTTACGCCACTTATATTTATGACTCTTCATTTAACAATTAACATTTAATTTAAGAAATGTCAACAAGAAAGACAATCAGAATAATTAGATGATCAAATTAGGTGAATTTCTACAACTACAAATGATGGTGAACTCACCTTAAGAACGATTGTAGGTGGTCTTTTGTATGTTAGATAATTATTTCGTACAAAAAACAAGGAAGTATACCTTGGACATTTATTTGAAATTGTTATTTTAATGTTTATGTTTGGTTTATTGCCACTAAAATTCATAAAATACTTAAAAATTACGGCACAAAGGGTTTATTTCATTTAATTTTAATTTGAAATTGTTGCAAAATTATTAAAATAAACCATGTGTTATTTACAGAGTTATTAGAGACTGGTAAGGTAGATTATCCCTGAGAGACAAAAAGTGACAAATCACTCTCGTTAAAAATAAAAAATAAAATGGATGCTATGCGGTAAACAGTTGGTCCTCGGTTTTTACAACAAAATACTTACAATTTTTATTTATAGACATATCTATCCTCCTTTTTTAATTGAAAATTTGATGAGTTACACTGTTTGTATTTTCGAAGCTTGACTTTGTTTTCTCTTGCGAAGAGAATAATTCTAAAAAACCTAATCTAGGTGTAGGTACCTAAAACAAACATTTAAAAAAAGTAATAACAATAACATTCTCCTATTCTTTGTTCTCATCCTAAAACACTTTACTTATTCTATAACCTGTAATAAAACTACTTAAAAGCCTTTGTGTTTAGATGATAAAAAACCTTTTGTTCAGTAAATGACTGAAAAACCTGAGTACAATCGTTTACCATTTTGCCTTTAAGGCTGTCGCTCAATTTAAACAATCTGAAACGGACATAACCTCAAAACCTGCTAAAATCCAGCATTCTCATGGTTTGTTTACATTTTTAGTTCTAAAAAGGTGATTCTAATAATTAGATAATCCCCAAAACTATGTGGTGTTGCTAATTAATTATTGCATATTGTAAATCGGCATACTTTAAGGTAATTCCTTCTTAATATTATTTGAGGTGTGTTTTTCATTTGATTACAAAGCACTTTCTTTATAAAGCCTTCATGTGGCTCAATTTCATCAACAATTTTAGTCTACAAAATAATTTCAGTGTTATGTTATGTGCCATTTTTTTGACACCTTGTATAACCGACTATTTAACCTAAACCTAAGAACAACAACTACTACGTTAAAATTTAAACGCTTATTTTACTTATGTGCTGGACTATTAAATTTGTTCTTATTGTAGGTTGTATAGGGCTTGTTGAGAAATTTAAAAAAGGGACTAACTTCCCATGCTAGCAAGGCATACTAACATTTGACACACCTCGTTTTGATGATGGTAGTCGAAGCGTGGCAAATATCTACTCATCCTCAAGTTTAATTTTATTTCTACATAAGGTCTTAAATTATATTTTAATGGACGAAGAAAATGAAATTAGCTGCTGTTTTTCTTGAGAACTTAGACATTCGACATGCAAGGTGTACACACCTTTTTAATAATTAAAGTATTCTTTTATCGTTTGTTTTTAATTAGTACTTTGTTGTTTTTGTTGAGTTTTGATGCATAAAAACGAGAAAATGGCAAATAAGTCTAAGGATAAAAGTAAATTCCTTCTTTGCAGATGTGTGGATTTCGTGTACTACATATTTCTTTTTCGATTTTTTAGCTTCTAGGGTACCTAGTAGTATTTTTTTTAGTTTTTTTTGAAAACAACTTTTTGAATCTGAAAGCTAAGTTTTACTTGTTTGGATTGTTTGTTGGCCCCTTCAAAAGAAGTCTTTAAAAAATAATTGAAGTGACAATTTGCTTTTCCTACAAAAATAACACATACCTTGTATGTGCTAATTTGATATTGATCCAATCAATTTATGCAGATTAAATTGGCGGGAGTGGTCCAACTAATTAAAAAACCAGTTTTCTTAAATAGTAAAAGTTTTAGTTTAATGAACGATTGAATCTATACTATTCTTCTTTGAGTTTTTAATTTAAGAGTTTATGCGTTATTGCACTTTACATTTGTCCATAATTGTTAAATTTGCTCCAGTTTTGGAACACCCTCTTCATTATTGTTGTTTCCTTGCCTCCTTCTGTTTTCGGATGATAATAGCCAACTTTGTTATGTTTTAAAATAATTATAATACCTCCAGCTAACAGACCACCTCTTTATCAAAACAAAGAATTTCATTATATTTATTAAAAACCCCCGAGGTAAGTAACGATCCTAACTGCCAAGTTTAAATTTTTCAATTACAACGTTACAACGTAAAAAATTGGTATAAAATAAAATTTCAATTACTTTGACGACTAACATATTAAATCAATCGTATAAGCGAATATAAGAAAAACTTGTCTTCAGCTCTTCAAGGTCGCTAAGAAAGATTTAAAAGCAACAGTTTTATTACATGCCAGAGAATCGGTGTACCTATAAGTACGAATGTATCTTCATGACTGTAAAAGTTTATTCTTAGATAAAATTCCTCTTTTGCAGAAGAAAATACCAACATGCAATTCATTAAAGTTAATAATCTCTAAACTCCAAAGGAATATGCTGAATGTATAGGTAATAAGGAATAAAAAAATAACAAAGAGTAATGAGATTTAAATGTGTAAATGTTTAAAGTCTACTGATGTGATATCAACCATTATTAGTCCTCATAAATGATTTATTTTATCGCAGAATTGATGTTAATGAATGCTATTTTTGTTTCAGATGTGGTAAGTCGACAGACAGTTTTTTTTTATCTAATAGAGAAGAATTACAAGATGGTAAGATTTCCCTTTCCTTTTAAGCAGCAGAAAAAAATGTTTTACCTTATGACTTAACTAATTAATCACTTTAACAAGCACATTTATTATAATCTAAATCAAAAGTGTCAATCCAATTCGAATTCAAGTACATAAAGAAAATTTTCATAATTGCGGGGGTCCAAGAATGGTGCCTTGGGGTGTTCTTTTAGGCAAGCCGCACACCAAAGAAACGTAAAATGTTAGGTTTCAAACGACCAGATGTGAAACCTAGCAGATGAAATAGATACCACGAAACCATCTCTTTCGCATACACTAACTGAAGAAACCCAAATAAAACAGTTTCTTAGTGTCCTTTGTTCTAGATGGAATCCGATGACGAAGTTCTAGTTGGCCTTTTGTCAACTTTTTTGTTGGCAAAAAAAAAACCCCAAAGAAAACGACGTTACTGGGTGCACCCATATAATAAAATAAATTTTCATCATAATGTTTATTTGGGTTTTCTTGAGCTTGTTTGTTTGAGTATTTATCCAAGTTGTAATTGTACAACTCCTCGTATTGTTCCACAATAATCACAAAAGCAACATTAAAATCTGGGTCGTTTCTCATTTTATTTTCACAAACACAAAATTAAGAATAAACAAAAAAGGACTTAATTATAATTTACTTTAAAGATAATATTTCTTAAACGAGCTTAACCCTTTCCACTCAGACTTACTACTGAATTTTACTTTAAAAACATGCTGTACCTTCTCTGCTGAATCTAAAATTTTTATTACCTACTTTTAGATGGGGTGGTCAAGTCGAGTGTCACTGCAGGGTTGTATTGTACATCTTATTATTCTTGGGTTATTTATTACTGTTATTGTAAACCATCAAGACATGAATGATCGAAACATTGTTTCGATCTAAAACAACATTTTAGTGCAAGCAATGAATTATTTAAGGGAACAACCCTTAACGGCATCTCAAAAATAAAGAAATCCTAATTTTATTTATTTTGTATTTAGGTATTTTAAAATTATAAATAGATAAAAAAAATTTTGTTTATGTAGATCCATAGGTACTTGGTGGTTTTTTAACGATCTAATATTATTATAAAATTAAATTGGCAGAGTAATAAAAACAAGTATAATGTGCATATGAATTAATAAAAAACGCCTGACAAAAATTATCCCGTGAAAAAAAAATTGCAGGTTAATCTTTTGCAAAAAAACTGCAAAAATTATACAAGTTAAATGGAAGAAACGTTGAAACCGAGATAGAAAAATAGAACATGATCTATTTCATCAAAAAGGTTTCAAATGGGTTTTAAACATAATAAATCATTGCCAGATGTGAAATACTTTCGTCTCATCGGTGTGCGGTCTCCAATTGCTTAAGCCGTGTTCTATTTTTTCATTTCAAACCTTACGTCTTTTATTTCTTTGGTGTGCGGCCTGCCTTACCATACATTGTCGCTTGCATTCTTGGGGGATTTTTTAACTAGATGTTAAAAAAATGAGTTGAGCGTGTTCTATTAATAATAAATGAATTATTTGTTGTTAATTTAGAACTTATGATCATGTCTTTACTAGGTAAATCTTTTAAAGAAACTGCTTCTTAGAAATAAGATCTTTTAAACGATAAGGCATTTTTATAGAAAGGCTCTTGTAATATTGTATTACATAAGCCGGTCTTTAAAGCAAGAAAAATTACCCATTTTAGGAGACTATGGTCTTTATGGTCTTAAAAATAGAATTCTTTATTACATACAAAAAAGCGTATGAAGAAGTTCCTACACTAAAAAAAGGTGTCTACGAAAAGAAACGGTTCCTGGGATGACTACCTATTAATAAAGAGAATTAAAAACATGCCAAAGCAAAAAAATGTTAAAGGAAGAAATGTTACAAATCGTCCGTAAAGTAAAATAGTTTGATAAGCTTGTTTTTTCCGTTTATAGAAACATAGTGTTGATATAAAAATGAGGTATGGCCACAAAATTTTATTAGATCCTGTGTGTGCCAGTGATAAGACCACCCAGTTGATAAATTTTATTTATAACCTCTTCCATTATACATTATTAGTTAATGTTTATACAAAATAAATCTCCCAACACCTTCTGTATTTGAAGAGCCGCCTAAAGCATATAAATATGCTGTTTAATAAAATGTATGCACAAATTTAGTGTATTTAATGAGGTTTAATGGAATTCAATTTGTATAATCGATGATGTAAGTAAAAGCAAATTAATTTATGACTTTAAATAGAAGCAAAAGCACTTTAATAAATAATAGCGTTGTTCTCATATTGTATGCATAGATTTGAAAGAAATCATGGCCTTTGGTGACCTGAATGAATATTGTTAAGGAAGGTTAGCTGAGGTCAAATTGTCTTGTTGGTGTTGGATTCGGAGAAACGCGTTCTATTTTATTACATAGAATAAAAACACGAGGGAACCTCTTCAAGTTTTTAAATTTAAAATTATCAATAATTCACTTCCTCGAGTAAACCCCAAGAAATCTTATTATCATCTACAATCTACCAATGTGTCTTGCCCTTTTACAAAGTAAGTTTTCTGAAAGATTGTTCTTTTTTTTCATTTTTTATTTCTCGATTGTTTTATTAGTACCCTTCTCTTCTTTATCATTTATTTATTTACAAATTGACTTTTGTTCTTAAAATCAACATAAAAATAAAAGAAATTCCACCTCGTATCTAAATTTTGCGATTTATTATTATTGTCTCCGCAGTTTGCATCTCATTTACAAAACATTTCAAAAGTGTTGTAAAAGAATCTGCAAACTACTCGTACTTTGCAGAAAACACTTAAGGAATGACAATAATGATTTCTCAACATCACATACAAGATTATGCATATTTTTAACTTACCTTAAAAGGAATAAAATTAAAATAACAATTTTATTTACTTTACAGTTAAAATTTTGTAATTTTAATTTGTTAACAAAAATAATTACTAAACATTTGGAATCTTTTGCAATAAAACATAGTGTAGTGTACAGTTATTTAGTTATGTTTTATGAAAAGATAAAACAATTATTGGAAAAGCCAAACAACAAACGTTTATTATTTTTACGAAACAGAATAAGACAGATTTTTGTTTTCGGATTTATTTTCTTCCCTTATTTATTCTAAACAGGATAACGCAAATAATTCTAAACAAAGGTTTAATGACATATTATACCTACTTGTCATTCATACTTTTAACAATATTCTTTACAATAAAAGCACCATTGTTGTTAAAGGTTAAAAATACAGATAAGTAACTTAATAACCAGCTTAGTTTTTGTTTACTTATGTGACATTCCAATGTATCATGTTTAAAAACTAAAAGTTAAAATAGAACGGATAAAATGGATTATTCTTGACAAATCATGTATTTGCCATAAAATTGGAAATCAAACGAAGCGTACTTAATACTTTAGTTTCAATTTTTATTTATATGTATGTCTATAACTCCTACATATTCCGAAATACTCCTTCTATTCTAAAATCCTATATAAAAGCTTTATTTATAGCCTTTATTGTCAAACTACATAGACATAGATTCTTTTGAACAAAATCCGATTTTATTTAAATCATAAGTTGCAGTAAATCTGATCGATTGCAACTTTAGGTGCTGTGAATTTGCAAAGACTCTTCACACAGAAATTGATAAATATAAAATGGAAACAAACAAGAATTATTTTCAGAATATTATGACCGTCTCAAGGTGAATAACTATCATGAAAAATGATACTTTTATTATGTTTTTAGCAGTTATAAACTTGGACAACTCAGAAATATTTAATGTTGACACCAATTCGAGCGTGTGAAATACCTGAACGAGTAAACGTGATGTAAAGTTTTATCGTTATAACTTGCAATATTAAAGTTATTATTATGAAGTACACTATTGTGACTTTACTTCAGGGAGTTTTGGCTCAATTTTGATCGGGAAATTTACTGCTTCTGCTCAAATAAACCTTATTGGGCACCCGTATTCGAATAACGTGCTTTTCTCTGGATCAATTTGTATTCCATCTCTTGTCACAATAACCCAAATAATTTAACCTTTTAGTTTTTCCAGGACACTTGAAATCCTTATTTTATAGCAATATATCCTGTATAATCTAACTTTTATTTTTCGTACATCTCGTTTATAAATTGTTGGGCAATGATATTTATATTTTTTGCTCCTGGGTCACTAAGAATTTCTCTTTATGTATCCCAAATGTTTTAACTTTGCTTTAATGATAGTTCTTCCATATCTAGCGATCATTTTCTTATTTTTTCGTGCACCGAGTATGATATAAATAATAACGCATCTCATGGACACCCAACTATCGTAACTATCACTTAACGTTTAGGTTTAATACAAATTATAAACATTTACATCACCTAGACGTATAATTAAACATATCAGATTAAAATAAAAAATGTAATCGCTTATAATTCACTTTAATTATAACGCTGCACTGATGGATAGTTATTTTTTGGAATATCATGCATCTATCATTAGGCAGCATAAGAAGTGATTGAGGAAAAGTCGGATTACTGTAAAGTCGTGGAATATGAGGGTAGGTAAAGAAAGGTTGCGGTGCATCAGCGGAATGTGGCATTACCGTTAAGGGCAGCTAAAGCTTCCTGTAGTTAATTTGGTTTCCGGCATCACGGTGGTGGAGGACTCACAAGATACAGAACTAACCTCTCTCTAAGTTTATACCTCGGTTTATACTCTAAACAAACACCTATTCTTGGTCCTTGCATTAGGGCAGTTAAAGTGGAAGTTCATGAACTTTCGACGTATTTTTATTTAATGAAGGTTTATTTAAAAGCGATTATGTGCATCCTAACTTCCATAATAGTAGAACTTAAGCAAAAGAGTAGATAGTTTGGTATAAGGCTGCTCCAACGTTTTCCTCTAGTTTGTAAACCTAAATTGAATGCGCTGCTTATTTCCCTTGTTATGCAGCATTTCTTTGGATAACCAAAGTTTTTGTTAGAATTTCGTGAATTGAATCTTGAAAGTAGTTTTTTTGATAATTATTTTCGGCTTTGATCTCTTGAGTTTTGCCGTTCACTCTACCAATTTCAGTTTAATTGATTATTAGGTTCTTACCTTTTTTAAATTAAGTTAGGTTGTGTAAGGCAGAAATTTGTGATTTTTCTTTTGCTTCTCTTTCAAAACCTCTTTTAAAAGAAAATGTTCTAACTTATACTAGAAATTTGCTATATTTCATAAATTATATACATAAAATTATGCTCGCTGGTTTACTATATTTATGCCTTGATGTAAAAAAATAAATTTCTTTAAACATTTATTAAAAAACAGAAAGAACGAACTTTCGCAACATGATGAAGTTAAACATCGTAAGATGCTTCATAAAACCTTTCTTTTGTTTCTTGTTTTGTCTGTGAAGATTATAATTTGACACAGGATTAAATTAACGTTCCTGGATGACAAGCCGTTGAATACCAATTAACTGTGATTAATCCAATTCACTAAGAAAGTGTAAGGTGTGACAGAGGAATGTTGCTGAAGAAAATACGGATAAATTGACGGGAAGGGAAAGAAATATGACTTAAATTAAATTAATTTAATACATTTTGTACATACAAAATGACGCATGCAGGTAATTACATGTGTCACAAATAAATAAACGATGCTATAAATTTTAGTGTTTATCAAGAAATACATATTTTATCAAGACGAATACGAAATTCCGAAATAACTAATTTAGAGAGACATCCTCTGGAAAGTTAGAAATGTATCTAAATCTATCATATTTATTTTAAACCTGCTAGATGTTTTAAGTTTAAGACATTTTTGTTTTATTGCAGCGCGTTTTTAAAATTGCATGTAGATAAAAATATTGTCGTAATAAAGCACAAAAAAAAACTAAAAATTTATGTATTTTGGTCAAATCAAAACAAATCACCCTAACTAAGACTCTTAAGAAGATAGAAACGGTCGATATTTTGGGTTAACATGATCACCTTTCGGATTTTTCGCATGATTTTTTTGCACGCAAAAGTCATAAAGACAGCCTTGTGCACCCAAAATATCGACTGTAGTTGCTTATTTCTATCTTTTTAAGAGCCTTACCCTGACCCTAACCTAATGGCCAGTTGCACTGCAACTCTTAACCCTTCTTCAGGTAACTGAAGTAACGAAGTTTTAGTCGCCAATGTTTGTTTATGATAATTAAGTATGTCCTGTAAAACCGTGGATAAATGCTTATCAAAGGAAAATCATAGTCTATTTTAGTAGCAGTTCAGAGAAAAAAGTTTTCTGGACGAAAATAAAAGGATTACTACAAACAATTATACCATGTCTGTTGGTTGGAGACACCAATTCACTTTTAAGCGTGCTGAATAAAATCAGACACGTCTGACATATCATCAAGGTAGATTTCTGTAGCTGGACGTTCAACCTTGGCATCCGTATAATAAGAACCTATTAATCGCATCCTGTAAGGGTGTGCATGCAGCCGCTAACAACACTGCGGAAAGTGGATTTAAGAAGCTTGAAAGTAGAACCAAAGTCAAGTAGGCAATTGCCATGTGTCCTATAGACGCGTCTTCTTGATTCCTCGTCAGCTGACACGTACCTATCTGTCGGTAAGCAAAAGCAGCAGGCCCCCACAAACCTTCTAATGCGTTAGTAGTTGAAGCAGAGTCTCAACAACATAAGACAACACAAGAAATCCACCAGGCAAGACCGGCACAAGACAGCTGCGGCTTATTTGGCTTCAGGGCGCTAGTTAGGTTAGTAGATGTAAACTCCTCTCTAAAGGATAGGTATTATAGCAAGGCTTGTTATTAACGATGGCAGGTTTAGTTCAAAATAATCAGTGTTTGGATATTTCAGTCGCGACATGGAAATGTTGTGTAGACTTTGATGTTGGTGTTTTGAATTTATGAATAGAGAAGGAAGAAACCGAATACTAAACAGCGATACGTAAACAAAAAGCAAGTACCTAGAATGAGAAATTCATTGAGTTACTAAATCACCATCTTATTGTTGCTAAAATTTCGCTTCTAACGCTCAAACACTCGTTTGTTTTTGTATTGATATGAGTAACTCAATTTTTGTGATGTGTCCAATAAGGAATTAATCGAAGATCCCGCTTAAAAGGATCTAGCTTTTGGTTAAAGTAACTATTACTTTCTAGGAACATCAGTTTTGATTAGCCGAGGAAAAGTTCAAATGCTGTTAATCTCCAGAAACTGTTGAACATTTTGTAGAGGACTGTTCAAACACCAATTCTGAATTTATTGTTATTTTTTTAATTAAACCGAAGTTTTGAGTTACTAGATGGTTAAAAGTATCTTATTATTTTTTAATTATGCATGTTAAAAACAATACACGTTTAGCTTAAAGTTGACTATCAGTTATACTTGAGCGGCCTACTTTTACTATCAACAGAGTATCATTAAAAGTTTTTATAAAGCTCAAGGACAAAAAGTTTAAGGTCAAATAAACAAGTTAAGGAAAAATGAAAAACAATTCTTACATTTTTGCAATTATAACAGTGTTTTCTTGATAAACGATTTTTAAACATCTTTATTAATGGACTAAAGGGTAAAAAATAAGAAAATGGTATACATTGGAAGTTGGAACACCGCATAAGTGTATTTTATAAATCATAAGACAATAATTTCAAACATGACCCTTTTAAAATGTAAATAATATAATAAGCACATTTCTAGCGCTTTTATAATCTCAACAACTAAATGGATCAACTTTAAATGAATAGGACAATGTTAAACCTTTTAAAAATGTGCTGTTTTTCGTCAACAAGACAAATCGGCGCCCAAGCAGCGGAATGCTGTTAATAAAAACAATAATTCTTTCGGAGTTTACAAGCGTTCAGCAGACTGCAAGAGGCAGTGCAACCTGCAACACGTGAACCAAGACGACCGTGACGGCGCATGCTCCAACAACAAGCACGATGTGTGCAGTGCATTGGAAATACATTTTTTGACAGTGTCATTTGCGCGTTCGTTTGTTTTGCTCGTCGATTCCTCGTTGTTGTTTGACTTGAGCGTACTTTAATTGGACTTTGCTTGTTTAGTGGTTTGATGGGATAGACAAACTTTGAAAGTTTTGAAGTGATCAAGTGCTTTATTGTGAGCCCTAAACGACGATCTGTGTACATTGGATAATTTGTTTTGTGCTTTAAGTTATTTATTGTTCATTGGATTAGCTGTATAATTTAATTACTTTGGGCATTGTCCTTAAATATGCGAGGTGAGTTTATTTTTGTTTGGGGTTTGCTTTTGAGAAGAGGTTTTTAAACGGACAACCTTGAAACTAACCATAACTGTAGAAAATAGTGCTTCAGGTCAAGTAGTAATTGTTCTATTGTCTGCTTTATTATTTCCGATTGTTCTTCTTTAGTTTGGAGTTTGAATTTTTTAAAAAAACATGTTTTTATTTTCTGTTTTATTTATGTATATTATCATGGTTGGCCAATTTGTAACTATACTTTAGTGTTATTATAATTTTTCTATTGCATAGATTCCTATAAAACAAATTATAAAAATTATGGAATGGAACAACTTTAGTTTAAATTAAACTTGTAGATGGGAAATTTAACGAGTTGTCTCAGTCTTTTGTTGATTTTAAAGAAGCTTATGCCTTTGTTGACAAAAGCAGAAATTATTCCAAGAACTAAAGGACTTACGTAAGCAATTCAACACCATGACCAAGGTATACAGAAAATCATGAAAAATTTATTGTTATTGAAAATTTGTTTCAAGCAACGATGGATGTTGTTGCAAAAAGTCTAAGACAAATCAAAGTTTTTATAATAATAATAAAATATCGTTATTGAGTTAAACTCAAAAGGCCCTTGACCTAGGTCCTTCAGCCAAACAAAGTTTTTATTTTTACTACTTTTAATCTTTGTCTAATCTTGTCCGATGGTTCAGACACTCAATTTGAAAACAATTCCCCAGTTAAAAGAAACTAATTTAAATAATTTAATACATAATTCGACAAAAACGCAATTATCTTACCTCAAAAATGCGCAGTCTGACGTGCAAATAAACTGTTTCATTGCAATAAATTCCTAGGCAGTTCAGCGAGCGCGTCATCTAGCGGTGTTTCACTGTACCCGAAGCACAAGTGTAATGTGGGTTATTACTAACGTCCAGCTGTTCCATTACATGCTTGTTTGAAATAATGACGTATTTCCCATTATACATATATGGTGATTTTACACAATAATTGTGAATAAAATAAATTATCACAAGCCATTGGCTGTACGATAATAGTTTGGAAATCGCTGTCGTAAAATCATACGGTATCGAATTTTATTACCTAATTTTTAATTACCTTTTGGGACACTTGGCCTGTTTTCTGTGTAGTTATCGATAACATTAAAAGTCCCATAATGATAATCATCACAAATAATTTCATCTAAATAATGTTTTAGCATTTTAACAAAATCCAAATACGAAATGCAGCAGAATGTAAATTGCTTCGGCAAATTATTTACAACAAAGTTTTACATGTCAGTAAAATTCAGCAGGTCAAACATTCAGTAGGACAATGCGAAATGTACCTGAAAAATTTGCTAATGTTATTAAAAAATGTATTTCAACTATTTTTCAGAAATATTGTTCATTAATGAGCAAGGTTCAAATATCCTTCTGCAATTTGTAAAAAAAAAATCTAATTAATTATTAATTACTTGTTGTTGACAAGGAAGTATAAAATCAAGCAATAAGCTAAACGTATAGGTATTAAAACTACCTCGTAAATGATTTTACAGTTCGGCAGTCTTTGAATTTACGATTTTCAATACAGTTAATGATCACTAATAAATTATTCTATTAGTAAACAAAAGGGAAAAATTAAGTTTTTCTTTCGACATATTTTAATGACTCATAAAAATATCGTTGATGTGCATGAATATGCCAGGTTATGTGAGATTTAATGCGACAGGTACTAGAATTTGTAACAAGAGCGGGTTAGATCAATGAATGGGTTAGATCGGATCAGAGTGGGATAGATCATTTAAAAAGTTTCACTTCACAAATAGGTCTTTTTTATGACTTTTTTTTATTGTAAACTGGTGGGGATACTAAAAAATTCTTAGATGTTTTTTATAGGAAAAAATACAATATTTAATTTAGATTTTCTTTTTTCGATAAATATTGATATTAACCGAAATATGAATTTTTTTTAACTTTATTTGATCAAAAATAATAGGGTTCTTTCCCTAAACAAGATTGATTTTTGTGCCAAATATAAAGTCAATTGAATAAGTCGTTCTTCAGTAATCGTGATAACAATTTTCAATACAGACAAACAGACGGACAAAAAATAAAAGTCATGAAACGAACGAATCTGCAAACAACAGACGAATATTAACGATTTTAGAGAAGATCCGACCAAATGCAATATACTCTTCGACTTTGTCTGCGAGTGCGAAGAGTATAATAATCCTGATAATGAACAAAGTTTTTGATTTTAAACGTTAAATAAATAGCCGTTCGCAAGAAAAGAGTTTTCGTCTACAAATTTAAATTGTTTTGAATATTTTTGGGCTTTTGATATGTTAAGAAATAAGATTAATTAATCTACTTTTCCATGAAATCGCCATTTGAATGTTGTCCAAAACGCAATTGGCGGAATGTAATATTTGTAATAACTTATGACTCAGGCAGGTATGCCTATTAAAATATTTAGTTCCTCCCATTCCATAATAATATTCTGTGAAATATACAAATTATAATTCTCTATGGGTGGTAGGCATTTAAAGGATTGGTTAAATGTTTTATACTGAAAGTTTGTTATTTCGAGGCATTTTGGCATTTAACCAAAACATTTTATAATTTTATTGACTTCCTTGATTCTACCTGTCTTGTTGCGATGTTGTAACATTAAAGGTTGTGGCTTTTATTTAGTTCTGGACATTTATCGTAAATAATAAGTTTGTAGTGTAAGATAGAGTTGTTGTAGGAGTTGAAAAAACAATAAATTGTGGAAAACAATCAAGATTCAAGTTTTTCTATAATTTAACCATCAATTCTTTGTAACAATAGTACATTACAATTGTAAAAGACTATTTGGTCTCTACCTCGGGCAATTGTGATGTTTGAAAATAGCAGACAATATTGTAATCTTTGTGACTGACCAAGCCAAGCAAAACGGCGTACGTTTGTTGTATGTTTTTGCTTGGAACATACAGAGAAAATGTGGTATAAAATATGTAAGAAAGTAGTATTTCTAGACAAGTTTTTAGACATCCACGCAGTAAAACGTGACGATTGACAAATGGTCCCTTTTAAACAATAAAAACGTCGCCGAGTAATCTAAATGTAAATCTGCTAGAAATAATATTTTTTGCTTTAATTTAAAAAGACCGCTTTGTGAAATCAGGCTCTTCATGTTGTCTTTTTATGGTCATATCATCTGGGTGCACTACTGTGTGTATTAAATAGAAGCATATTGTTCCATAAAATTTCGGACATTATTGCATACAACCAAATAAGTTTGGATATAACCAAGTAACCAGTTGGCTTGGCCAAAACTGTGTTTTCGTATTACTTCTTCTTCCTAGCTCTTGCTATTCCCATTGGCATACACTTAAATTGACAACTTTGTTGCGGGGTAAACTATTATGATCTACTAATAAAATCTTTTGTCTAAAATATTTGATTATGTACAATTAATTCACCCGGTTAGTCGGGCATGTAAACTTTAGGCCCCGATGTTCATCAACTAATAACAAGGTAAAACAAAGACATCCCATGTATGAAGGCTATTATTTGATGCATCACACAATTTCTAAAAGAATCCGAGAGAATGCGCTCCGAATATACAGCCTAATGAAAATTGAAAATGAGCCAGTTTCCTGATGAAATGTCGGTCGAAAACATTACAGGTCTCTGCCCTTTGATTAAAGGTAGATAAAGGCTTATTTATAAACTCACGTATCGTTGCTCCAACAAGGGTAATATTGTGATGCCCGCTCTGCATTATTTTTGCTACGTTATATGTTTTTGCACAAGGTCTATTTGTCCTACGGTTGTTTTTCGAGCTCATAAATTGCCCTTAACTTCAGTACCTATCTGGGCCAGCCTCAAGCAAGAATGAAAGCGAAGGGCGGCACCTTGGCGAGCTTCTGCTTCCGTTTTTACTTCATTCAAAAAATCCCTTATGTTTAAGGTAACAATGCGTCTTCCATGCATTATTTAATGAGCTCTATTCAATTGGCTCCAACTTTATGTTCATGATGGATACGAATATAAACATTCAAATAAAGTAGAGTTTTTGAAATGTTTGTTTACAAAAAAAGCCTCTGGCTCATTTAGGTTTTTCCTGTTTTGACGTGAACTGGGGCATTCGGTTTTGTATTTGTAATTTAAACTGCCTTCAGTTAATGTACACTTTGTTTTCTTATTTTAAAAGTTACGTACAATAGAATGCCTTAACATAAAGTGTCAGAAACTAGAGAAAATGTTACCCCATTTTTTATGCAAAAGAAATCGGTATAAGATTTCCATTTTCATTAGAGGACTAATGTTTAATTTTTTTAAACGTCGCATTACTATTCTTTCCAGCCCTAATTTTTCTACATTTATTTATTTATTAATTTTGTTTCTATTTATATATTTTTTCCTAATTTTTGCAAGATTCCTATATCTTTTTGTTTTAGGAAAATTAAGTTAGTAAACCAGTGACCCTTATTGTTAACATAGAAAATATTTCTTTAGGCAAGGCGACACAACCATCACGAATTTGTTCAGTCCATGTTCGTGTTATATCCTGGGGATTACGAATTTAGCACCAAAAATGTACATTTTCAAAATACCATTATTAATGCATTGTCACAGTTAAGGCGGATGTACATTGCCATGCAATTTTTTGATTATTCTTGTGACTTCTTGACTTAATTCATTCATACTGAACCTATAATGTTGTACACTGTAAAAACTTAAAATCTGTTCAGAAATTATTTTGTTTTTTACCAAAGTAATTCTAACGCTGCACTGTCCTGTGTTATTTAAATTCGCTGTCAAAATAAGCTTTTGTATGTACGCTATTTAATGATCTGAGTTCAAATCAATTTACACAAGACATTAAGAGTGGTTCTCGAAAATTATTGTGCTGTCACAGTAGATGTAATACCTAATTATGTTTGAAATTGCTTTAAAGGTTGAACAGTATTCTAATAGTAAGAGAAAGTGATGTAACTTAATTTTTTTTTCAGTTGAATCATGCTTGTAAGTTTTCGCAATGTTTTGAATACGTCTCAAAATTAGTCTCAGTTTTTTTTTATTTTACGCCTAATTATTGAGTATATGCAATACACTTTAATATTAAACTGTTCAATGTTGAGGCGCCTATTTAATATATTTTGTAGCGAAAAATAAATAACATTCGACTAGTTTGCTTGGCGTTCTTCCAAAACTGTTAGCTTGAGCTTTTCTTTTCAGATTATTACGTGATGAGCTGTCACTGTTTTTCTAATAGTTGTAAGAAAAATAGAGCTGAGTAAGGGACATCGTTTAAAAATATGTTGTCGAAAACCGTCATTACATTTCTCCAGGAAATTGTTATGTTTACCACTTGACAACTCTTATAAGGAGATGCTTATTTTGTGTCGGTTTTTAATCTGCAATTACAGTATTTTAGGGGGTTATAATTTAAGTATATGTCCGTTTTGTTACTTTAAATAAATGTGCGAAAAACACATGTCAAAAATCTACCCTCTTAGTAAATATTTATTGGATTTAGATAAGATTAAAAATGCAAATACTACCAACAGCTTTGCATATTTCCAGAATCGTTATAAATTTAAGTGCACCGTGCACTTTTGACCTATACCTTTTTAAAAATTTATTATTTGTATTTGCTTAATAGTTCCATTTAGTTGATTACTTTTCTTTAAATTGCCATTACCTAAATGTTTGACCATCTCAACCCGACCGAACGACCGACATGAAATGGCTCATTTTCTCATTTAATTACTGGCTCAATTCCGCTTTTCATTAGTTTTTATCGAGTGTTTTTATTGTTTTTCGGTTGAAAGAAAAAGGTACGTTCGAGTTATTTCTCGTTATATCTTAGTCCGTTTCTGCAACGATAGAACTAAAGTAAATTGGAAAATTCAGTAGTAACTGGTGCTACATTCCTAATTCTAATCCTTAATGGAATTGATTAGCCTGTAAAACAACTATTAAGCGACAATTATGCACTCGTAATTTAATCTAATGTGGATTATTTAACAATTGATTGCCTATTTAAAGCTTTTTCATTTGAATAATATCCAAGAACATAAGAAGATAAGATAGCAATTGAATGAACTAATTAGCCTAACCCCAAAGACAGAAACAAACATTCCTTTTCTATTCAATGCGAATTCCTACAACCATTTAATAGACTCTTAAATGAAACAAACTGAAATGGTGCGAAATTTCCTTTTATAAATTCGACCGCGCTATCTTTTTCCCCAATAATTTTTTGTTCTTAATCGTTGTATGATATATTTTTTTCACAAACTCTTTACAATATCTTTATCGATTTCTGTTTTTACAACTGTCCATATCTTTGGTTTTAACATTTTCACGTTTGTCGAGATAAAAACTTAATTTAAAATTTAAATGGAGTTGTTTATATTTAAAACAATCCGAAGTACACTTCGGAAAACAGTTTTTGTTTTTCTCCCGAGTAGAAGATATTTTTCCGTTATTTCCGGGAACTAAAGAATAAATAGAACAGTACAAAAATAATATTTAATTATTTTGTTAAAAGGTATCAGGTAACATTCTTGGAACTGAATGATAAACTAAGAGCTAATAAAAATATCAAAATATTTAATTGTTAAGGAATTGTTGTTTTATTACGTTTTTTTTAAGTTATTTCTAACAATTCTTTTGTAGATGAATATATTTTACGCTTTTTAATTATAAAACTATAATATCAATTATTAGTGGAGCACCTTTTATAAATGGGTTTATCCATTCAGCTGGCATGGTGTGTTTTCTTACGGGAAAATTATATACCGTCCATTATTATCGACAAAAGATTTAATAGTTTGTATCAACAAAACGAGTAAACTATGATTCTATGGTGAATGATCCAGTTGTGCTATTTCACAAAACAAATTTGTTAATGTAAGTGGCGTTGAAAAGTAAATGATATTTGTCGCCTCTTTTATTAGTTCACCTAAAGTCGGTGAATGCCTCATAGCACGTGTCACCATGAGTATATTTAAGAATAAAGCAAAGTAACACACATGTCGCTATTGCCGCCGGCCGGCTCGGCTGCCAGATTCTGCACAAATATCAGCTGTCAGCTTATTATTTGGTGGTCGCTATATTTATGTTTAATGCTCCTCCTGCAAAATCTGGCCAGACATCAAAATAACTCATAATATGATTTTTATTTTTGACAAATTTCTAATTTTAGACCTGGATTTTTTGTTGGTTTAAGAAGCACTAACGCACTTCCTGTTTTCTATACTAAAAGATTGTGACCCTTGATACAACATTATTGGAGCTATTCTGTCTTTGGTAAACATGATCTCAACATTGAGCTCACAAAGCTCGTGGATAAGATTGAACATAGAGTGGTGGGTCAGGATCTGGAGCAATAAAAACTAATTAATAACTTGTCGACGTTTCGACTATATAAGATCGTCTTCAAGACGTTGATTCTAAAATAACAAATTTGACTTTAGACTAACATTTACTTAAAATAAAACAAATCTGTGGATCACAAGCTCTCTTTTACATAAGAATAAACCACCGCGATAACGACTTCAAACTCTTTTGCGCGAGAAATAAGATTCGTGTGAGGCAGAAGATACGATTGTAAACAAGAAAGAACGAGATGGACAGATATTTTCGTGCACTAAAAGTTTCACACGGGTTTGTGCATCTGATTTGTTTTTATTAATATAAGAATTAGTTGCTTTATCAAAAACCTGTTGAAAGTCACATCTACAATATTTAGTTCTTTCTGTTTTTTTTGTTGTTCCTTTCCCTTAAATCAACAATTCTTCACTTTCAGCAATTGAATGACCCAAATATCAAAAAATGCTTCCAAGAATTCAATACCACAGCCGAACCAATTTGTTTTGTTGTACTAAACTTCGTTATTATCAATTTATGCACAAGCATTATTTGCAGTTCCAGCAATCGGTTGTGTGAAGAGCCGTTAAATCTGCGTCTCAAATCTTTTTAATTTGTCTTGTGAAAGTTCCTTTGAATAGCCGAATCAGATTCAACTCCTTGGGATTTATCCACTATGCCATATTGTCAAACCAGTTGATGCTTTAAAAAGATTGATAACAGACTTATAATAATTTGATAATGATCAAATTTTGATTGAGCTTTGCGTATTTTACTCGTTGCATCAGATACAAAATGTAACACTGACGTTATTCAACTCGTTCAGTGACCTTCCTTTAGAGAATAATATGCTGATGGTAGCGATATGTCATTATAAAGTTAATTGGACGTCTTATTTGGTTCTTAATTGTCGGCGATTCTGATTTATTTCTTGTGGTGGCAACAGAGTATGAGATATCATTTTTAAACCGTTATAACTTGCTCTGGTGTAGATCTGCATCCTTTGGACTTCACAGTTTGCAAAATTAAATTAAATTATGTACATAAAAGTATGCTCACACAAAGAAACGAATACTGGAACGTTGTTTAATCATGGATGTAATACAATTTGACAATAACTTA
Organism: Cartodere bifasciata; assembly: GCA_963920755.1. Lineage (NCBI taxonomy): Eukaryota > Metazoa > Arthropoda > Insecta > Coleoptera > Latridiidae > Cartodere > Cartodere bifasciata. The sequence continues at coordinate 16,045,557 of OY987196.1, read as the reverse complement.
AAGCGAAGGAAATAGCAGAAATAGATAAAATAGGAATGCGAAGTCTCTAGATGCCGAAAACTCTTAATCAAAGAAAAGAAAAATTGTTTCTGCTGCAGACGCTGCAGTTGTTTGACCGCTAAATTGTTTTCTTACTCTTCAAATTTCAGAACTATTCATTTTCTAAGATTTTAACGCCAAAGGAGAAACCTTATAAAAATTCCTTTTATTCCAGTTACAATAGGGAGAAAAACTATTTCTTTTTATTGCTTTTCATTTATATTTACGAGTTATGAAAAGTCTTGTTATTTTAAAGTTAATAAAAGTTGTTTACATCAAGGCCTTAGTTTTGACAAAAAAGATACGTTCAAAGCCCATTTATTATTAACTTTATGTTTTGCTTTCTGATAGTGTAACGCTAAATTTACCTCAAGTGTCTAATTTCCATCTAAAATATACATTGTTTCATTTGCAACTCTTTTTTAGTAGCACTTCGAGCTTTATCTTTGTCTGTTCCGAATGAATCTTTTGCTTCTTCTGTAGCAAATTTTTCAGTCAACAATGTTTTTCCTAGACTAATAACTATAATATCAAAAAAAAATTGCAACTCAACACAATTGTTCATAAATCTCTTCTATTTTTATAAAAAGGGTTTCTCTCCTTCCTTTTAGTACGGTCCGTCATAAAATTCATAATAATGGCCAGGCTTTCTTTATGACTTAAAAGAATAGGCCTTAACTCACATGGGCTCTATTGTGAGGCTGACATAATAATGAATTTTACATCAATTTAAATGGCTTTTATAAGTTGTGCTCATAATGTTCGAAGTCATTCAACTTATTAAATTTATATTACCCAGTCCTATTCAATACAGTTTTACCACCTGTTAAGTATTCTCATTGCACATTTTTTATACTGAAGAGTATTTAAAGATTAAAAACAAAATTAATTTAAATGTGAATGAAATAAGGTGTTACGTTTTCTAAAATTAAATTGTGAACATTTATTTTATTATCTACGCTGCTACGTGCATATTTAAAAAGTTTCTTACACTATAAATACTTGGAGGCCTTAATTTCGTCAATAATTTAGGTCGGTTGCGATATTATTTTTTCCTTGTTTGAACACGTTGAATATGACTTATCTTGCTCCGTAGTCCATCTCGAATGTTTAAATTGATTACTGTAATTTTTAAGACTCAAGACAAAAATGATTGATTGGCGGAAAATTAAAAATAAACATTTATTTTTATTCTTTGTGTCGTATCAATTTAAAACATCATTTTAAACCGTTTCGGTTATGTCGTAAGGATTTTTTTCTCAAAAGAATTAATTAAAGTAAAATAAAAGGTGCATAAAAAATTTAAAAAGTACACGAGTTTTGCATTAGCCAAAAGTGGTTGCAGAGTGTCTAAATAGCTGTTTTTTATTCATAAATATACTTACACTGAAATAACAATGCAGGATACTTTCCAAAGCAATGGTTAAATTTAATTAATGTAGAAGTACATTTTCTTTTATAACATCTTGGAGTACTAAATTATTGACCACCACTTAGCAATTCTTTAACCAAATCTAGCCACTAACTTTTAATAGTTAAACACTAACACCATCGTAAAGATAAAAGGATTATCTACACAAATAAACCTTCGTTAATTATGTCTAAACTTGACCACATTCCCAATCTAATGCATTTAAGTATCTTATAAAGTCATATCAGATACTAAAAATGGGGATTTCAGATTTTAATAGAGTAGGGTTCTAAAACCGAAGAAAAAACATTGTGACTTCTTGTAACGGCTAACTTTAAATACAATTAAGTAAGAAGGCAGGAACAAACAAAGATATTATGATAATCCCAAAATATGAATACAATATCGAAAGGCTTCTCTGAATCCGATTTCTTGTTTCTTACCCTATGAAAATTATTGCAAAATTAATTGCTATTTAAGGACCAAAATTTAAAGTGAAATAAAGCATAAAACTGTTCCAATAAAACTACTCTAAAATGCACCCAATCAAAATTAATCTAAAGTTACTACCAATCATCCAATAACATTTTCATAGCGTCCCTTTTCTTTTCAGCTGTTTATTTTCGATTAAATATCTGAAATTGGTTCGGAGAATCAATTGTTTAATTCCCGTTCCCGGGTACAATCGTCTTAAATGAAAATGACCAGTACAACGTCGGCAAGTTTCTATAAAAGTTTGAAGTGTCCACAGAGAACAACGTTATTATTGCATCGTTACAAAAACTGTACCTACACTGTTGATGTTGCTTGCATTCATTCTTTCTGAGACCACACATGATATTCAGCATTCTGGTTTGTTGGTAGAGGTAAAACCATATGCTACCATCAGAAGCACTATTGGCAACTTTGTTTTATATCGTATATACATTTTTCGCGATGCCTTCGTTAATTCTAAGTGGCGTTACCTTTCGTAGACCTTAAATGGAATGAGTTAAGGATATTTTTTGAAATTTTTTGATATCACTGATTTACATGATGAAAAATTAAGTGCATTCACCGGTACAATTTAAACGTCCGCATTAAAAAACTAAGAAACATCTGGCTAATAGTAATAAACAACGGTTTTAAAGCAATTGAACCTACTTTAAGGGTTACGACATTCTTCAATGTTTTATTTCTTTATTAATTAAATAGTTCATTACTATCATTAACCTTTAATTGTAACTGATAAATTAAAACAAGATTATTCGAATGACATTTTAATTCTCATCTGAAACAGATTAGCATTTTTTTTCTACTTGGGCTTCCAGCTTTGAAATAACAAGCATTATCTGGTGAACTGGTGAGACAAAAAAAAAACATTTTCCACGGTAAATTGATAAACTTCACTTAAACGAAGCTAATCTAAAATACATTAGGTCGGTTGCTGAGTCCGCTTTTACATATTTTATATTTTAAAACGAAATTGGTTACATTTACATGTAAAAAGTTATTTTAAGCAACGGCTGTATTTTACTTCCTAAAGCAGTTAATGTGACTTTAAAATGATAGTGAATAGTCAAGTTAATGCATCGTTAGCTGATGGTTTTAAATAAGTGTCAAATAATTTTGTTACAGCGGATTAATAGTGAGGGTACATGGTTTAAACATTTATAAAGCACTTAAATGATGATGATGATGATAAGGCACAAAACTAACTAATAAAAACAATGAATCCAATGATGAGCTGGTGAAAATACAACTGTTAATAATATTCCTGAATAGGTGCATAAGAAAAATACTAGAAAACTGCATGTCTGTAAACGAAGAATAGCACAATGATGTGTTGAGTTCAATAAGAAATTCCGCACACCTTTCTGTTCAAACTTCATTGTTTACTTTTTCTACATTCGCGCCTGCTAAACTGAAAACAAAGACGATGATAAATGGCAAAACTTTAACTAAATTTATGGGTAGTAGTTCTTCTAAACTGCACCCACATATTTTTCCGAAATCATGTGATTGATTGATGAAATATTTATAAAAAAAAACAGGATATAAGAAACTTTTCATCTGGGTTTTTCACCAACTTAAATCAAATAAATCCTTGATGATATGGGTTGTCATGTGATCAATAAGATGTTGTCTTTTATAAGGGTTTCATTGATAAGAGCGATGAGGGCGAGGATTTTCGTCTCGACATCTTGGATCCTCTGCTTTCGTTCAAGCATCACTAAAATACTCATTAATGTTACAAGAAGTATTACAGTGTAATTGAGGGAATTCCCCTTACACCGGATTGATTCTACTCTATTTAAATGTGCTGAATTCATTCGTCAAGTAAAATTATGGTCTCACTTTATAATATCAACTACGTAAAAGTGACTAGTTGTATTTGCTTTTAAACTGGAATTAGGAAACCTAATAATATTTGCCAGGTTAAATTCGTTTGATACACCTTTGTTTTTTTGTGTCGTCTTAACTTACAGAATACTTTCACGAAACATTAACGTAATTGAAGTCATGTTGAAAATATTATATTGCTTAAAAATGCAGTTGAAAGTTGTATTGCTACAAAATTATTGTTATTATAATCTCTAGAAAAAATTCCACCATGAATTAAGTGACCAACATTTTTATATTTACAAGTGTAATAAAAATAATTGCTTGGATAAGTTAACCTTGTAGTTAAAGTTAAGTAAATTAGGCCGGGTTAGAAGTTACTGTTTACAGATTTATCAATTTGTCATTTCATAATCATGTAAAATACTCTTTAGTTCTACTACTACTTTGGTAAGAAACTTAGTAATTGTTGATTTTTTTCTGCAAACTAAACTATTCTACGTAAGTTCATTAGAAATAACTTTATTCACAATATCATTCATCAAATATTTAAAAATCTTAAGGCTCTAGTAAGTAATGGGAACATAATGTTAAGCATCTTCTTATTGGACATTTTATAATTTTGTTTGACTTTCATTATCATACAACTAAAAATTATTTATTAGGACTAGAGAAATAATTGTGGGTTAGAATCATCTAAGCACTGAAACTTAGACAAATTAAGTACGATTCTTAAAAGTTAATGAGTACTTAAAGGTCTTTAAAATTAAATTAATAATAATTTAATATTGTTAAGTCAAGTTTATAAAAACATCAAGCATTACACATTTAATAGAATTTTGACAAATGGGTTATAATTTTGTTTGCAGTTTAAATTTATACGGGTGAAGGCAACAAGTGATTCATTTTTAATTCATTACGAAAAATCTTATCAAAGTAGTGAAGAAAACAATGTAGGTATTTAAAATAGTATTAATTTTTCAGAAAAAGAAAGTTACTCATGCTTTGAATTAACCCTAATATACGAATGAAATATGTGATACAAAAGATAGAAGTTTTTCTTGCAATGAATATGCTTATTGTAGAGCATGCACTTACGCTAATAAGTAGGTAACACTCATAAAATACAAAGAATTTAACATCTACGTCTAATGTTAGCTAATGGATTGGCAGCACAACAAAGCATTGTCTTATACAAAGTCAATACAAATAATACTTAGGAGTAATAAATTTGTTTAGTAATCGCACTTGAACAGTAGTCTATGAATTTTATTTAATCAGTATGAATGTTTTAGCTCAGCTGGAAATGATTAACGTATAGGCATGCCACAAGTAATTTGCATATTGCTTGACTGGAACACTGAAACTATGCATTAAAAGCAAATTAATGAATGGGTTAATGAATAGTAAACTGATAAATCCACGGAGTGTGACCTAAACTTAGGTGGATAACCATCTGAAATAGAAGCACGAATCGGCAAAAAATATCATCCAACTAAAAGTAAATTATTTTATTGTCCAATAAAAAGAAGTACTAAAATCCACCTTAAAGAGATAATAAAAACGGTTTAATCACCACTATTACTAATTAAACGAATACTTATATTTTAAAATACCTATTCAAATATCCATTCAAAAATCCAAAAAAAAATCGTTTTAAGTTAATGTGTATTTTCTTAAAAATGCATTAAGTTATGGGGGGTTTAAAATTGATCACACTGTAGGTTTTAAGCATTTTGCGTGAATATTAAATATTTAAACCTCCAACATGTTTATCTATTAAGGCTGTAGCTCGATTCAAACAATGTTGTTGTTGCGAATTAATTATTGAATATTGTAAATCGGCATACTTTAAGGTAATTCTATCTTAGCAGTATTTGAGGTATGTTACAGTTTTTCATTTGATGAAACACTTTGTAAAGCCTTTATGTGGCCCAATTTCATCAACAATTTTAAATAAATAATTTCAGTGCCAATTGTCGTAGAGAGACATCATTACTACTTGCTGGTTCGTGCTAAACAGTTTTTTATAAAAATTATACCCTAAATTCGTTAATTACGCGATTCATAGAATGGGTGATTTGCACTTTAAACTTGTCAACCAATAAAACATTTCTACAATCGTGGTCCATTCTTAACGTTTTCACTCGACTCCTCTGGATACATTCCGCGAATTAAACCTTAATGCTGTTTGCAATTGGTGAAACAAACCATGTTCCAATAAAGATACAGTTGTGTCTAAATGCCTTGAATGGAACTAACAAATCCCTTAAGTGATTCAACAACATCAGCATACGACAATCGTTCACATGTGTGACTTATTTTAAAGGCATGCCCTTGGGAACTTGTTTAAGTGTAGGTACGTGGTTGCGTTAACAATGCACCGCCGCCGATAATATCAAATTCATACCTTAAACATGTAAAATGACAAATTTGACCGTTATTCACGGCTTAGCTCCACTATCTTTATTCTTTGGCATTTTATCACCGTCATCTAACGCGAAGGTACTACCAGTTCTTGCTTAATAAACGTGACTCAGTAATATGAGGGAGTGTCTTAGAGTTGCGTTTCTAATTAACTCCTAGATGTGTGCAAGTATTTCGATTAGTATTAGATATTGGATCATCAATACGGTTTCTGATGATAATTTACTCTTCGTGAGAGCAAATACAAAAACCTTTTAAATGCAGACAAACTTACGTAAATGTATTTCTAGAACTAATGAAAACTCTCTTGTTCCAGGTAAATGTGGCATAGCCCACAAAGTAGCCATCAACAATGCGACATGGACCCCGACTACCCCATGGATGCCAACTCAGCCGTAAACACACTCATTCGACAACAACAAGCATCCGGGGGCACGTGTCCCCGCCGATATGCCCTCCAACTACCCCCTCATGTGCGTCGTCCACACTTGAAGTTCCCTCCCCCACCTAGTTATCCTCCACCCCACCCTTCGACGTCCAAGATGCAAGGTAGTGGCGCAGTGGAAGAGCACTTACCAGGGCCCTCTACTCGCTTGCAACCCCAAGAACGGGCTTGGAACCTGGCTAATGATTACTCGTATGCTTATTACGAGCCGGGACCCCCGACTAGGCATACCAATGTTCCTATGAAGGTATGTTGGTTTTTAGAGTGGTCTCTCTGTTAGGGCATGCACAAGTACTTAATCATTGTTTTCTTTTATCTTGCTTGTATTGTTGTTACTAATAAGCTTGTATTAGGGCATCGATCGTGACTCTTTTTAAAGGGACTAAAAAGCAAAGTAGCTTCTACAGAGAGGTCGTTGTTTAAAACAGCACAGCGTAAAGTATAAGTAGGTACTTTTAAAAAGAAAAATAATGTTCCTGTGGTGCGCCAATAGCTTTGTTCACAGTTCAATTTAGATTAGTTGGAAACTGATCCTCAAGCGCCAAAATTTAGCTAAGTTTCTGCTTTATTTGGGGGTTTTTAACTGGTCTCAGATTTACTACCAACTATTCTAATGTATTTCTGACGAGTACTTAAATTATTTGGGTTTAAAATGTGAATGTTCATGTAGGTAATAGTGCTATAACTCAAATGCAAATTAATTACCTAAAGTAGATCGTCTTAAATTCAACTCATGATAAATTATTCCACATAACTACCTACCGATATAAGAACTCTTCAAGCTCAATATAGGTACTTTTCTTTTTTGCAATTAAATTTCAAACGTTACTATTACCCACTCAAATCTAAAGTCTAAACCACTCTACATGCAAATTACCATTCTTACAAGCTCTTACGGTTTTTATCCTTCTACAATTAGCTTGTCTATGTTAAGGGTGCCTATAACTTCAAAGAGGGATCCTACCACACTCGTCATACTTATGTCACGAGGTATGGAACAGAAGAGAATATTTACGAGGAAATAACTGATATGGCGAGAGCTAGGATGTTGCCCGTCCAACATCAGGAGTCCATGTTGTCTTTAAACCAAAGTTTGGTCGAGGAGGAGGTGCGACGTGTCACCAGTGGCCATCGAAGGTATAAATCTTAAGACGTGCAATTATTAAAAGATATACAATTGGTTGTTATTTTTTAGGGTGTTAGGAGAACTAAACCTTTCCGTCGAAGCGATGCTAATGCCCTCTAATTCGCGAGAAGGCAGCCCTGATTCAAACAGAGACCCAGAACGTGAGGACCAACTCGCAGACCTTCTAACCGTCGGTCCGACTGATGAGCTGTTGTCCCCAGTGCCCTTGCTTGACCTTGACAGTGGTTTTAGTGGTAGTTCAAGTGGTGCAAGTTATCGTAGTGCGGGTGGTAGTTTGCGTCGCGGATTGGAACGTCCCAAATCGTCCAACTCGTACATGAACAAGTCGTGTAAAAGTGTGTACGGGCCGCGATGCTCCACTCCTGCGGATTCAACAGGTGGTTGTGTAGTGAATAATAACAATAACAGGAGTTTTTGGGGTAGGAAGGCTTGGAAGAAGATTGCGGCGTTCCCGTCGAATATGAGTCTTAACAAGCATCATAAAGGTAAGTGTCTTTTTCTTGGTTTAAATTGGATGATAAGGATTATGTTTAAGGGTTATGTGAGTTTTAGTTTTAAGCGCACAAAGGGTAATATGATAATAATTAAAATACTGAAGAGTTTTTCAGTATTAAACCAACGACAATTATAAAAACATTTATGGAACGTTCCCAACTTTTGTAAATAACGAAGATGTTAAAATTGTCTACATGTTTGTGGATATAAGATGTAGAATAATCCAGGAAGTTAACTAGCTAGGAAGTGATTGAATCCGCGTATTAGAAACTTTTTGTTTTCGCCTCTAACAGAATAATTACGATGTATCGGTATAACAAAGTCAAAGAAGAATTATTGTATCAGATTTGCTACAAGCAATCAATTACGTTGCAATAACTTCCAGAAGGTAAAATTCTATTAAAGATTCATCTATTCGAAACGCTTTTGCAAAAACATTTTGAAAAACGTTGCCATTATTTAATGCTGCCTTGAAATTACATCTAGCTGCAGAAAACAACGTCATTAATTGCAAATTCTCACGCAAAGTATCTAAATTATTATCACTCTTTTTATTTATTATTAAAGTTAAATCGATTTTAAATGTACTCTAGGATCTAGTTTGAGTGTAAGAAATGTTAAAATGGTTTTATTCTAGGTTTTATGTCTAAGAGATTTTATTGAACCATTCAGGGCTACAAAGTTGTTCCTAATGGTTTTAGTTTTTGCATCTTCTACTCTGTCTGCAGTTTCATTCGGCATAATGGCATCTTATGGACCTTTTAGCAAAATTAAAGAAACCTAGGCAATGATTGGTGTAAAAAATAACCGTATTATTCGAACTCTACTTTGAGTAACATTGTTGGAAAAACGCTTCAGTTTGTTTGCATTAAAAAATATTGTTTGGGATATCGATTCGATTGTTCAGCTCACGGTTAAATAATTATGACATTCATCGACGTCGCGTTGCTCGTCGGTGATATAATTACTAATAATGCGAAGGTCAATGAAGCAACCAACCATTAAATTACAAAAAAGCCAAATTTAAAAAGTAATTTGTCCATAAAAAAAAACAGCAAACATACCTGCCTACTTCAAGGATTTCTTTAAATTACTAATTCTTTAACACAGTTCAATGCTATTATTATAAACTGGGTAATAATATAAAATGTGGTTAGTGCTTTCCTTTAATTAATTTATTCATACGGTGATTTCATTCTCGTTAAGCTTTGGTAAACACAAGCCCCTAATATTTACCTACTTGTGGTTTAATGAGAATATGGGTTAATAATTGATATTGATCGGTTTTAAATTAAATACTTAAAGTGACAGCTGAATGAATATTTATTGTGTATGTTTCGAAAAATGTTAACCCTCTACGGGTCAAATAGGTCCAACAGGATAAATATTTGATTTTTATTTTAGGTAGGAATACAGGTGGTCGAAAATATATGTATTTTGAATTAAGGGGTGATAAAAGAGGTCCAGAATTTAAAGCATTTCATAAAGTGCAAACAAAAGTTTGCGTTTAAAATTTGCATGCATAAAGATACAGAAATAAACGCTTTTTTAAATAATTTTGAGGAAGATGATGCGACTTTGTTTTAAGTTATAAACAAAACAACTATTTGTTATCCAAAAAGCAACTATTAAAATACCAGGAATGATAAGCTAAACGAATCTCATGACTAAAAATGCAGCGGAGTTTTTATCTCATCATTATGTCACAGAAGTCAATTAGGTTTTAAAGGAATTTTAGATAATTTCAGATTGTAAAATGGTAAATTTCAAGCATTTGATATGAACGACCTCCCATCCTGTTTCTTCACCTTTTGTGTTTGGTAATATTTTAAATTTTATAGCCTGCGAACGATTGAGAAACCATTAGTCGTAGCAATTTAATTTAATTTTAGTGATTGATGCAACGCGGTCCGCTACAAGAAACCTTTTATTGGTACTATGACTGAATATTCACCGTCTATATTGAAAATCGAGTTCCTCGGAATATACACAAGTATCGTATGCCCACTTTTAATGCCTCATAGTTGTTAGGAGTCGTTAATCCTGCAAAAGCCGGCAATTGTTTACCCTCGCTCATAAGTAGGTACTAAATCACTATACAAAATTTATACATGGTCCGCCTTTTTGCGTCGTAACGTGCCGAACGTGCGATTCACAAAATTTCACCTCGACTCTTGCCATGAAACGTCCAGAACATGACAGTAGACAATGTTTTAACAATGTAAACGTTTGAAAGTTGACTGTTTCATGGCAAGAGTTCAGGTGAATTTTTGTGTATCGCACGTTACTTTTGGCATTACATTGCTCAGGTTTGATTGGCGCATAAAGTAAACGCGATGGTGCGTTATTGGTGCGTTATTGGAGCATTCCTGAAAAATTTTTAAAAAAAATCCTTTTGTTATATTAATCGAGGAAAATGCGAACAAAGTTGCATAAATTCGGCAACACAGTCTAGAAAAATACATCCAAAAATTCCATCTATAAACTTGATCATGTCACTTTTGCATTAGATTTTATTGACATTGTTGCCAGTTTCATTTTATGAAATTAATTATAAAAATGTAAGTCGACCATTTAAAAGATAAACAAATGGTGGAATGGTTTTAGATAGTCTGTTGTTTTGTATTTAAACCATTTTTTTCGTTAATATGTGCTGTTACCGTCAAGGTATGAGCGTTCGAAGTTTTGCACTTCGGAACCTCATATCTCCAAGGGTATATGAGATGGATTTTTTTAATAATTTTCTGGGGCTCCCTGGGCATGCCCCAATAGGGAGAATACCAGTTGGCCGCATCTACCTAAAAAGACTACTAGCTGGCCGCGCCTAATTGCAGGGTGCATTGTCGAAGTGGCCGCGCGATATTTCTGGTTTGGTCGTACTGGCCGCGACTAAGTAACTTCCTTTTACCCAGATTTATTTTTCTGTATCCGATGTTTTATTGAGTTATGATATTAGAAAAATATAAAAAAGAGAATCCTTTGGATAATATACAGACTTTTATTATCATTAAAACAAGCCCCAACGTTGAAAGTACTCAATGCATGTTTTTTTAAGTTTTATTGTTACCGACAGACTTTTTTAAAAGCACTGGAGGACACATCCACTGGAGGACACTAGGTTAGGGTACGTTTTGCTGCTAAAAAGAATATTTAAACAAATGTGCTTGTCACCAAACTGCAATGTAAATCATTTTTTCAATAAAATATTGATAGTTACCGTTGTTATTTTATAAAAATAAAATTCGTTTGGTGTTTATACTCATCCATTCACAAAACTTCTGAGACAGCTCCTTTTCTACCTGCTAAACATGGAAGCAGGTAGGAAAGGTACCGCGGCCACTTTCACCATGACCCATGCAGTAAAATGCGGCCACCTCCACCAAATCAACCCTCATTAAATTTTATAGCGCGGCCACCTTGTATATTATATGCCCGCCCCAATAAAGTACCCTCGCTTTTATGCGCCATTTTTTGGACACCCTGTATATTAGTGACGTACACAGGTGTACATCGTTTTCGATAATGGATCCGGCCAAGAAAAAACCAATTAATTTTTAAGAGAAGAAAAACAGTGTTAGCATTTTCCTTGTAAAACAAAGGTAAACAGGAATATTTTCTTTTTTGTGTATTTTACAGCCACATCAAATTACAAAGAAAATTTTAAGTTAAAGACAAAAAACATGTCTGCTCTTTATTATTAAAAAATTTGTTGACCATAAATTCACTTTGTGTCAAAAAAACAATGCTTTGTTATAAACTTTTAAATTCACCGAATTTCCATCTCATTATTTCAAATCCGCTGAACTGATAGTTCGATCGAGTAAAGTGGTTTCTGAGATTTCCTGTCGTTTTCATATTTCTGCAACATTCTCTCTCCTATATCTTTATTTAATTGCTAATGGACGACGATATTTTAGGATGTCATAAACACCTATAAGTTTGATATATGGTAAGATAAAACTGTAACTATCCGTATAAGGTTAATCGTAATTGAGTAAGATAAAGTGTGATTGTACCGAATTCCCAGGCTCAAAGCCGTTACGTTGTTAATACAACAAGTTATGCTCAGGTAGACTCAAATATTTTTAAATTTGTGTAATTTTATAACCTTTAGAACAGGAAGTGTTTGCTAGACACGATTCTCATTGTAATCAGCAATCGAACTAATAATTTATCTAGGGTACATTCTAGGCGTATTCGATTGAATTTAAATCTTAAATGGTGATGAGAACATAGGCTTTTATAGGTATCCCAGAAATGGCGCACCACCTGTATGGTACTTTGTTGGGGCATGCCTAAGGGGACCCCCATAAAATTTCAAAAAAAAATCTATTATACCCAAGGAGATAAGGCCCCAAAGTGCGAAATTTTAAACGCTTATACCTTGAAAACACCGGAACATATTTACTAAGAATGTGGCTTAATACAAAGGCACCGTCTATCTTAAACTACTTCACTATTTGTTTATCTTTAAAATGGTCAAATAACATTTTTATAATCAATTTAATTTCACAAAATTTTTATGAAATAAAGCTGACAACTATGTCAATAAAATCTGATGCAAACGGTATGATTAAGAATCATAGATGTTTTTTTAAATGCCCTTTTCTTAACAGAGTTGCCAAATTTATCGAACTTTATGATAAAACTACGTATATTGACCTTACTTTCTTAATTATTGGAAATAAACAAAAAAGTCCACCTGTCGGTTAAACTGCATTCGGCTACAATTACTGAAATGGTCCTAAATAATCAGATAAAAAACAAAAAGTTTTAATTTCTAGACACTGATGAAGAACAACATTTTCTAAAGATTTCCGTCACTGATCATTTTTACATTTTATCACCATTATGTTTGTTAAAACAATCATCATTAACAGTAACAACTTTTTGATGCTTTTTATTTTTCTATTAATTATGCATGTGTTCTGTCGTGAGAAAACATTAAAATTCGTATGTTTATTTCAGTATTTAACGAAGATTTTTCATGATTTCATGAAAGATAGGGTTTACGTCTGGGTAGTAATAACAGACTTGGGTGTAAATCGTCTTGTATGCAAGACTGCTTGTCATTTACGTTAATTTTGTGTTTCCTTTGATGCTATTATGGTTTGGTTTTAGTTAATGTGCATGCGAAAGAACAATAGAAAACGATTAGTAAATATGTAATTTCCTGAAGTAGGTGCCAGTGAAAATAAAAATATGCTGCAGGACTTACCCCAAAGCTTTGTTTTTCCTTTACGATAATTAGATTCTACACAAATCGTGATCCTTAAATGATCTTAATTTTGCTTTTATTATGATACTATATGTATTTCTCTTCGTAAAAACAATATTTTAGTTAATAGTAGAAATTAATAGTAGAAATTATGAAGTATAAGAGGCATTTTCTACTTTTTGCAAAAATCATAACTGTAGGGGAATTGTGCCTAAAATGATATTCTTTTTAATTAATTCAATGTTAAAAGAGCAAAAGCGGGTTTTTTAAAAGCCACCTACTCAATATTAGTGTCGTTTTATCTGACTATGCCATTTTAAGCACAATTCCCCTACCATTCGGGGATCGAGCAACAAAAAACATTAAAAACCAAGTTCCTTAGTACTTGTGCCAGCACAATCTCTGCTTCTTGGGTTAATTTTGTTCATTAAATATACCGCCGCGCCATCTACACGAAGCATACCAAACTACATTAACTTAACAGTTTCGAGCTCGTTTTCCAGTGACTTTAGATTTGATTCGCTTTTGTACATTTAAAAGTAGATGGCGCTCGATATTCTAAATAGAAATTAAAATTAATTTTTGCAAAAGAGTTCAATTTAAAAACATAAATGTTAAGGTAGGGAATTTTTAATTAATAACTTTGCAAAGGGTATTATAAAATTAAGAAAAATGGCTTACTAGGTTTAATAAAGGACACAATGGAGCTTCCGTTCCACCGTAAGTCTAAAAGCTCTTGTGTTTAAGTGGAAGCTTATCAAATCACTTAAAAATTTTAATATATTTAGGTCATATTCCACAAAATGGATTAAAGCTTAAGATGAAAAGTACAGAGTTTCATTATGGGGAATACTTTAAATTTTGGTTCCGATTCGTAAATTTATTTTTGCACAAAAAGTTATTGGCCTTTAGTTGGTTAAATTGTAAATTGTAAAAAAAGCACACCTATTTGCATGATACATTTCCCAGAATTTTGCAACTTTTGAAGCTTTTGGCTTTAACACAATTTTACCTTTAACCACTGGGACCAAGAACGAATATTTGCTTTTTGTTTGCCTTTATAAACAAGCGAAACATTTAATAAAAGAGGGCTTTATTCTTTTTAATTAGCTTTTGGTAAAGCGCAAAGCCGTTTTAAACGTTTAAAACCATTAAACTAATTTTTAATAAATGAATAATGAAAAATAAATTTAAAATATTTTCTAGCTACAAACTTAAATGCAAACTTTATAGAATTTTGGCATACATTTAAAACTATCTGATTTTGAAAGGAAACAAATTGTAAAACTTTTACCAATTTTATATTAAAAATGCAATACGAATGCAGAATATTTCCCTATTTTAAAACTCTTAACTTTGAGGGTTTTAAATTTCTTCTTTAATGTGTAGTAGCTGTGTAGCTAAAGTAAAATATGATCTTTTTTTTATTCATAATAATTTCTCTTTAGTACTTTTCTTTTACGTTGTAAAATAATCGCAATTTATTTCCTGCAACTTTCTATTGAAACTTAGCACCTTTTAGCAGAATTTTTTATTGCGTATAATAATTTTTATTGTAAAATCTAATCTTACTACACATAAAGGTCGGATTGTAAAGAGTGAAATTGTTAATGGTGTCAAATTCATGCGCGAACTCGATTTTGATTATTTTTTTTATTGTTTCTAACGTCAAATTATAATATCGTTTAAAAAAAATATGTTCAGTAGTTTTCCATTTCATCAACATTTTGTAAAATTAATTTAATTCTAAAAATTTTATTTCATCAAGTAAACAAAAATTAAAATTGCTTTTTTATATTTGCGTTCTATAATATGCACATTATGAAACCCGAAATTTGGTTTTTTTAAGTTTCTGAATTGCTTCATTATTAAACCCAAAATTTTATTTTATTGGTTGGTTTTCCTGATGCAAAAAAATGAATTCTATTCTTGCAAGGTACTTTTTATTTACAAATCTTACTATTATAATCAATCGGGGGACATAGTTTTTTGTAGAGGCAATAACTAGAAGAATTGGAGAAACGATATCAATGGTTACATTTTCTCAAAAACGCCTATTCATTCAGTATTAAATGAGTAAAGTTTACAAATGTCATTATTTAATATGTCTAACTTAAATTTATTTTTTACTTCAAAATGTCAATGTTATGCTATAAGGTTGGTCATAAAAACAAATTTTCATCTTAAGTTTTTAATTCAAATTAAAAATGCTTTTTAAAGAATTAAATGAAGCAAATATAAAAAATAGTATAAAAAACTCGTTTTATAAGGCGTTTTTTATCACTTGTCCATTGGAAAACTCGCCGCTGCGCGGCTCTTTTTCCAAACCTGGACGCGTGCTAAAAAACGTTCCTTATAAAACTCAATGTTTTAATATACTATAGATAAACTGCGCCTTTTTATTCGGCCATTTTTTCGTTAACATTGTGATGTTGTTTTTAAGGAATGATCGTTTAAAGTTCCGTACTTTGGGGCTTTATATCTCAAATTATTAAGGGTATATAAGATAAGAATTTTTTTAACAATATTTGGGGGATCCTTAGATATGCCTCAACAACGTATCATCAAAGGTAGTGCGCCAATTTTGGGACATCCTGTATATGTCTAATCAACGAGCATCATAAAACACTCTGTATAACAATAATTCTCCCCAACACTATCTGACCTTCATTTCCATTTCCATATGAGGATATCTAATTTACCTGATATACCGAAATTAAATGCCACATTCAAATGAATTAATTACGAATCTGGTCATGTATTTTGGGCTGCTACAACAGAACAAACAGAAATAATATGTTCAATTGTTTTAAATTCATTGTTTAAAAACATAATTTTCAAATTAGTTCTAACGGTAAATTAAATCATCCTGGATACATGTTAAGTTTTTATTGTTGGCAGACCCTAAAATAAAAAAGTTTGTTTTGACGTGAAGTATGGATGTATGCGTACGAACTAATAATCAGAAATAAATCACTACCTTAACAATTTAATATTAAAGCCGCAGTTTCGTGTTTGAGTTGAGGTGTAATACCTGCCAAATTGCCAAGCTAGTCTTACACCTTCTGTTACTCATAAAAAAGCTCTCGAATATCCGTACTCTCATCACCAAACTATCTCTACCCGCGGATGAACCTATCTGTTCAGTGTACAGGAACAGCAGATTCACTAACAGTGGTTGAACGAGCCAACACAAACGATGATGCTCCAACTTTACTTCAAAAGTTAGTCGTCGACAGTCGTTCTTCCAAGCGAGCGTACGGTTTGTGTTACTTTGCCATGTGTTTCCTGAGGCACCCCCGCTTGCCCGGCGACTGTTAAAGCACCCCTAGGACAACCAACCGGTCGTACTACTCACCCCCGAGGCAGCGGAGGTTTGTTACCTTTAGTCTTTAGTGGTTTTCGAACAGCTTGGAAGCTTTGTTGTTGTTTAGTGACTTAAGAAAAGACTTAACCGCGCTGAACAATGAGTGTTGTGTTTCGATTTTGTTTATAGTTTTATTGTGGTTCCAAAGGGTACTGATAATGGATAATCTGAGTGGCGTTATTTTACTGAAATGTAAGTCTGTTTTGAGTCATTTATTTTATTATTGATTTGCTAATTTCTATTGCGAGTTATTGGGTCATTGTGGTACTCATATGCGTAGGTACCGCCTCGGCTGGTGCTTTATTGCAGTGTTGCATTTTTAGTCATTATGTACAATTTGATATGCATTTAAATTTGTTTGCATTTGGTAAGAACTATGATAATTATGATTTACGTACTTTGGCGAATTGATTGCCAATACATACAAGCTGATTATTGCCAATTATCGCTTTCTGGGAAATGTTAGAGTATTAGTGTTTACAGAAATTTGAACCCTTGAAAAACAGATTGAATATGAGTATTTGCCATACAAGGAAGTTTAATAATACATATACACACATTTATTTAACGCATTTCAGCAATTGCATTGGTTTCTTGTGAATGTCCAATTTTCACTGCTATTTATTATACAATAATACCAAAGAAATTTAGTTACAGTGGTAAAATAAATCAGGTCCATTGTATTTTTTTTTTATTAAAATAGATTTACAAGCGTTTTAGCTAATCTTTTTTTTTTCACGAGGTTGTAACTTGTTATGTAATTTTATAACTCTTTTACCTTACCAAGAAGAACTGTAAAACGGGCGATCCTGAATTCATCCGCGTCTAAAAACTACCTGAAAATAAGCACATGAATTCATCCGGCGGAGGACATTAATTCATCCGGCGGGCCATGGAGGGTTGGTACCTGAGAAAATAAGAAATAAAATAAAAACTACCTGAGAATAAAATAAAAATAATATTTTCTCAAAATAAACTCCATATATTAAACAAAAATAAAATGAGAACGCTCTAAAAACACTACGAGATACTTTTACACTGGGGGACCCAAGGTTAGGTAGGTTATGTAAAATTTTGCTGCTAAAAAGTGTAGAAACACTAGCTTACATGAGGAATTTTAAATTTGTTGCACATGAAAACATAACAATTCTAATTACAGCTAAAAGTAGATATTCCTGGGCTTAGAGAAGCCCAAACTGCTAGAGAGCAGTTTTTTTTTTTATCTTCTTGCCTGGTGAGTTGTATTTCTGATCAACCTAACATCTTCTACGCATAAGTTCTTGGTCTCGACCATTGGTTATAATTTTACTTTACTTTACGTATGATTTTATTTATTTTTATTACCTAGATACCTTCCTAAAAGGGATTAACCCTTTACAGGATTATCTTGGTCCCCGGATGAATTAATGTGCTACCTTTTTCACAGCGGGTGGTGACAAGGGGTAAAACTAATTAGGGAGGATGAATTCATGTGCGCCCTGTAAAACGGACCGTAAAAGTTTTGTCTTTGCCAATTTTTTCCACCCTCATTAAAAAACTAGATATGGGTTAGGTCAGTGGATAGGTTAGATTAGTGAGCCTGTTAGAGTTTTTTTTATAAAATGCCGACATTTAATAGGATACTCCTCGCAGTAGGTAATCAGAGAATAATAAAATTAAAAAAAAACAATAATTTTTTAATATTATCAAAAAAACTCTGCGAAGAGGTTAAACTATTAACTCTTCTATAGAAAAAACATTTATTTGCGAAAAGCATAAATAGGTATCAATTCTGACAATGGCGTTTAGGATTTAATTTGGCTTTGGAAGGATGTTTGTGTTTCAATTTCTTTTGCAAAGCCACCTTGACCGAACCTAGACTTAAGTGAGCTTTTTAATCACCAAAAACCTTTATTTTGACCTTTTTTGTCTTAAAAACTTCACAAAAAAAAAACAAAAAATATTTTTTAATACAAAATTTAATTTCCTTTCATTTTTATGACCTAAGTTTTTTTTGTAAATTAAAAAATAACGAAGATACGGCTTTTTTTTTAATTGGGGGGCTTATGTGGGGCCGGACAAAAAAAACTCCAATATACTTTTAGTAGAGAATTAAGAGGGCTTTAAAGTTACCAGAAAAAAAATTCTGTAATTTTTATGATAACTGAAATATGAATTTTTTCTCACTTGGGGGGTGCCGCAGCCCCCCTTATTATTTTCCGATTTCTTTCAAAAACAATAGGGATCTAGATTTTAATGAGAACGATTTTTCCTGAAAATTTGAACTTGATGGGATCTTTGGTACTCAAGTTAGAGTGTCTACAAAAAACGTGACAGACGGACAGACGGACGGACGGACGGACAGACGGACGGATTTTTTGAAAGTTGTTCAAAATTCGATGAAACGCACGAATCTGCAAGAATTTTTGCTCTACGACGATTTTTGACGATTTTAGAATTTTCAAAACAATCACAATATACTCCTCGTTTTTGACTTTGTCTGCGAGGAGTATAATAATAAGAAATCTAACAATGATCAATGAGTTGAAAAAAAAGCAAACGGAGTCCTTCAGCCAGCTTTTGTAAATTTTTTTTGAACACCCAAAGTAACACAATTTAAAAAATATAATTTAACAAATAAAAAAAGCTTCAATTTTGTTTGCTTGACCCAAAAAATCGTAGTTGACAACGTTTTACAATTTAGCAATAAAGGTGCGTTTAATTAATTTATCTAATTGTGCAATTTGTTTACATTTTATTGTACTTGATACTCGCATCTATTGTCATAATAACCCATAGTATTATTACACATTTCCACAATTACGTAACGAATCATAAAACTCCCATTGTTAACGAAAATTATACCCTATAAAAAATTGTACCTCAAAGCTTGAGTACTATTTAAGAATTATTTTTACCGAAAATTCTTTCAATAAAAAGTAAAAATAGACTGAGTTGCAAAAATTCTTTACGTATTTAGAATAAGCTGTTGGATTTTATTTAAAATTGGATTCTATTTTTGTAACCAACAACCTCCTAGGATTAACTTGAATTTTTTTTTATTTATAGCATCAGACTAATGGTCTTATAATTTGTAGGTTAAATTTACGTCACATTTTTTACAAATAACGATATTCGCCAAGATTTTTTTATATGTGTTCAGGAAACTAAATTCACAAAATGCACACCAAAAAGCCCAATTTAATTTGCAGCATTAGGTCACGATGAACCTGCATCAAATTTTAAAAATAGATGCTAAAATAAGATTTTAAATTGATTTTTGGAAAAAATAATTCAACATTATCGTATACTACTCTTAAGGGACCATTTAGAGAGGGAAGACATTTTTTTAGAGAGTTAATTTTTGCAAAAATCGTTTTAAAATTCTATTTAGCACCTATTTGTAAAATTTGGTGCAGATTCATCGTTATCTAATGTTGCGAACCAAGGGGGGCTTTCACTACTAAGTCTAAACACTTATTAGTGCGCATTTTCTGGATTTAGCTTCCTGAATAATTACGTATAAATTTTTTTTTTTTTTATTGGAGTTTGAAAATTGAAATATGTAACAGACAATACAAGGGGTCTCAAATTATAATTTTATATGCTGGTAAAATTTTATACCCAGATATACATTATTCTCTAATAGCAATTATCAGAACGCAAATTTAATTTAAACCACGTAAAAGTATAAAAAAAATGTAGAGTAGATTAAAAGTTAACAAAATACGTTTGCCTTCAATTTCATTTCAAGTGCAAGGAACTAATTTTACCAGGAATTGAAGGTATTATTAGAAATAACACATGTGCGTGTGATAACCACGCTAAAAGCTCTTGAACTGCAAATAACACCAAAGGCGTAGACACCAAAATACTTCTGGTTAATTGGAAGAAAATGATAAGGCAACAGGGCAAGTGTTTTGTTACAAAAACCATATGACTGGACTTTTTTAAAACGACACATCTTGAAGATGTATACAATTTTTGTAAGGCGACGATTAACGCCTTTTTTAGATTTTAGCTATAATTTTGCGCAGACATTTATTTCAACAGTTTTTCCATCTAAACATTACGGTATTTATTTTTTTACAACTAATTTGTAGGTAATGTGGGTATAATTTTGTAACAAAGAAACTGTGTTAGTAGATACGTCGTATTTTGTACAATTATTGTTATTAAGTCCTTCAAGTATCAAATTTATATCAGCGTCAGCACTTTTTTTATGAGAAGGTAACCTCTACTTAGTAGAGAAAATATTTGCTTTCAAAGTTGTTTTTCTTTTTGTACACTTGGTTTGATTGTAAAATGGAAAAATGATACTTTTATTTTGACTGAGTCTATGAAGCGAATAAATATTTTCTCACCTGTACCTAAACTTTTAGTTATTTTCATTTGTTTAACTACATAATTAGGTATTGTTATTGCAATATTTAATGCATTTTTGCCATTTATTTTGTAGGGCTCTATTTTAAAGGAAGAATAGTATACTAAATGTTTGGTTTAAAAATTTAGAATAAAATACTTATGTGTCGCTTTGGAATTTTCATCATTCCTATACGATATTGAAAATCACACTGAAATAAATTCTCATGATTTCGCTTTCCCACAAAATGTTTATCTAATAATCGACACTTTACAAAAGATCTTGTCCCAAGGGCAACTGCTTAAACCAAATCCCGTTTTCGCTACTCTAGATTCTCCAATAAAGATTATGCTTTTTTGTTCTTTCAATTTTCATTTCGGCTTTGCGCAAAACAATAGGTCTTTCTGGCTAAGCACCTACTTTTGTTTTAAATCTTAAGGAAGTCTTTTGTTTATTTGTGTAATTTGATACAGCCGCATTTAAATGCTTTTTCATCTTTACTCAGGGATTTTATACGCTTTTTTGGAGCATGGGTAATAAATTGCTGACTTATAAATCATTCGTCTGACTTCTTAAATACTACTTTTAACCGTTAAAATAATAAATTAGGTAAGCTTTTCTACCTGCGCCCTCTTTCCTAATTATGTCTAAGTGGTAAAATATTTAAATAATTATTATTTTGCTTTTTGTTTTGTGGGTGGTTCTCCCCAAATTTGCCATAACTATTCGTCGTAGACTCTATATGAAACGAATAAAAAGCGGTTTTTAAAGAAGTTTAGAATATTTTTCTTTGTTTTTCACTCTGTTTGCAAAAAGAGATAACAAGTAACCAAAATGCGTATGAAGACGCCCAGCCATTTTTTAGGTTAATGCGTTAATTGTACCATTAAATTTATTTTTTGAAGGAACCATGACTCGGATATGTTCCGTTATCTTGGACTTTACTGGTGCCATGAATAAGCAAAATAACAGATAAAAAAGTAGTGCACATGCTTACCTAAAAAATACCTATTAAAAAACAAATTATGCTCATGTATGTGTTTCTTTATGGTCATAAAACAGACGTAGAACTGTCAAATTTATTACAATCTTATTTAAGAATTTACACTTTTTTAAAATCCCAAGTACATTGTAAAATGTTATTGTTATTATCGTCTATTTTTTGTTTCTTTGAACAACTATTAAGTTAAGGTGATAACTTCTTTGACACATACATGCATGTTAATGTTTTGCAGTGTCATGTATCTCGTTTATTTGTTATTAATTTACAACAATTAAACGTTAATAATTACTCTATTTCATTACACGTCTAAATTGTAGAACTTTTTTCTTGTAAATAATTAGTGTCAACATAGAAATTAAATAGTGCAACGCGGTGCAACATATGGTCCGTTCATTTTATGTCAGATCGAATTTCCTCATTTTAAATTAAAACAAATAAGCAGAACCTACTAGATGGAAAGGTTTAATATTTCAGGATCATCTTTCATTCTTTGTCTGATTTTGATGTCGTAATAAAAGAGTTTTTTACTTCGTATAACATAATAATCTTGAAGATGAAAACTGAAATGAAAACTAAAATCTGTTTGGAAAACGGATTCAAAAGCTTTTTGTAGCTTTTTAAAAGAACGAAGTACCTACTTATTTTAATTAATTGTTAAGCAAAATTGTTTTTAATGAGAGACAACAACATTTTCTTAACAAAATTTGGATTGTTTTGAAGGATCTTTTGTCCAATGATGTTGTATATTCTGGACAAACTTAGAAAAATCCTGTTCATATTACTAGTTTTCTTTTTCAGCAAATTCTTACATGTTTCCGTCGATTTCAATAGCTTTCTACTAGAGGAAATCCTTTATTAAAATAATAAAAAAAACTGTTTTACTACGGTCGTAATAGTAAAATGCGCCAATTTTTAATTAAATTGCCAATTATTTGTTTATTTTCCATTTTTTAGAACCTATTTATGAAACGCTAATCATTAAAAATAAATTATATTTCTTTCAAGCAAGCAATTTTAAAGCATTTCTAACAAGTGTTAATTAGTGTAATTGATCTAATTTTTTATTATGACATGATCAATAAAATTACAGGTACAGTTTTTTCACATTCGCATAATCATTTCTAAAAGAAATATTGATTTGAAAGTAAGATCAAACTAAGGTGTAAAAATTTAAGCTTACTTATTTCATGATCGGTTTTTTTGTATTTTATAAAGAAATTCTAGGGTTAGGCATTATCAAATTTTTATTTTATATGTAGAACATTAATTGAATTGGTAAATTTTACTCTTCAAAACATAATCCTCCGAGTGTATTAACTGTAACAACAAGAACTGTTTCTTTTCAAAGTTCAGTAAACTTGGCTTTAATTTTATAGTTTAACTAATTATATTACTTTGATTACATTTTATTTTTTACATTTAGAGCGATAAGTTTTATTATTGTTAATTTTTATGCGGGTTCAACCATTATTTACGCAGGTTTAACTTTACTAAACTTGAGCTCCATCTGTTTGAAATTGTGCCAACTAACGTAATGTATAAACATTTATCATTGTAGGTAGTTAGTTTTTAATTGAAAGGAGAAAGAAACAAATGTACAATTTGTTGCTTTTTTAAGCTTTCATGTTTTTTTTTTGTTCAGTTATCTTATGAATCTGTGACATTTTGTCATTAAATTATAAGAACTAACTAAATGTAGCAAATTGATTTCTGCATAAAATGTTTTTTTTAACACAAATTGCAAAAGCTTATATTTTTTATTTTTCAGGATTTTTTTAGTTTTAGAAACATGAAGTTGCTTAAGCAGATATTCGTGCTTTATGTAAATTATTGTAAACTTCGAAACGTGACCTTGGGTTAATGTTATCTTAATTCCTAGAACTTAACAATGACTCTTCTATTGAGACATGTATTCATACAATAGTTGAGCTACCTACTCATTAATAAAACTCCACAGAGGAAGTATTGATAGGTTTTTATTGTACGTTCGTAAGATAAGCGTAAGTGTCATACTCTTGACAAAAGTTAAATTCTTTTAATTGTTTTTATTTACATACACTAGAGTGCCTTCATGATTTTGACAATTATTGTCGCCTTATAGAGTGACGACATGCATCATTCTTTCTCTGTCATACAGATAACGTCATCAACGTTATAGCCAAAGTGACAACAATTACAACTTACAATCACAATTAATGACGTTATCTGTATGACAGAGAAAGAATGATGCATGTCGTCACTCTATAAGGCGACAATAATTGTCAAAATCATGAAGGCACTCTAACATACACATAATAAATCTGATCTGTCGGTCTTTTTTACCAAGTTACTGATTCGCTAAAAATTACTTATAATTTATTGATTTTAAATTCTTTCAAATGAAAGCCATTCTTATTATTCCAGCAAAATCTTTAAAAAAGAATTGCGAAGAAATGACTCTTTCCGGTTTGGACTGTCGACACAGTTTTACAACTCAAATGAGATATTTATGGCGCATTTAATGTATCTACAAATTAATACCAAAATATTGACAAGATGTTTTTCCGCTTGACCTCGCGATGCTCATAAAAAATCTCGTAAAGAAAATATAATTCTAATGCCAAAAAATTATGGTTTAATAAAATTTTGTTGATTTTAAGACAGCCAATCCATTTATTTTCATTAGTTTTATGTTTTTATTTTGTATCTTCCGTTTTCTTGATAACTTTTATTTCACCTACACAATTTATCACTTTGGAGAAAAATCTCGAGAAAACTAGAACGTTTATCATTGACTTTGAAACTTATTAAATTATACTTTTTGAAATGATAGAGTTTTTTGTATTGACTGATGCGAACAAAAGGTCGAGCCTGTCAATGTTTTAAAGCGCTTCGAAAATGGTGGAAGTTATTGCTTTATTAGGTTTTTGAATGTTTGAAGGTTTTGAAAATGCTTTTGCCTAAAAAAAATCGAGAGAGAAATACTAGACACATAAAAGGAATTTGGCACCTGCAAAAATAACTGAATAATAGCTGCTTTTGTTCAAACAATATTTGTATAAGCTCCCTTTGAATTAATTAATAAGCTTCCTTTCGCAAAAAACTTCTAGAAGTGTAAAAGTAATGAACATTTTAATGATTTTAATGATTCAGTGAAACCAAATGCAGAATTTTGATTAATTTTTCTTCTTTAAAAATGCACTTCTTTTCACCTTTTGTGTTTGAACATTGCAATAAATATGAATACCTACAAAGGTAAATATCTAATTCTTAGAATTTTTCAGTTTTAATAAAGTTTCAGACATAGAAATTATGTGAATGCATATTTATTTTTGCAAACGAATTCGCAAAAGTAATTTTTTAAGTTCGAAGCTAAGGCAAAATAAGATAAACTGTAAGATTTTATAAAATTAAACATCCTTATTTACACAAAGCATGCGTCAAAGATTAAAGAAATAAACAAATTGCAAAAATAATGTAAATGTTAGTTTTAGATCATTCCAAAAATGTAATATACAAAAACTGGAAACGTTTTTTTAAAACGACTAACAATAGTCTATTTTTTTCAATGACTTAGACTTTAACCTTACCTAATTGAAAAAAAAGTCATACTGTATAACGTATCTTTTTTGTACTACATCTATTAAAAAAAATCTTGTCACATGACTCCTACATTATAACCTTTCAAATGGCGCACCTTTCCTTAGATTTAATTCTCCTTCACTAATAAGTATCGTATTACGGCCTATATGGGCAGATGCAGGGTGGTAACTTTTTTGTGGGAGGCAAGAAGAGAAAAACATTTGCTTTATTTTTGCCAAGAGGTGCCCTTTAAAGTTCAACATTTGTGTTTTTCTTACGATAAGTGGCAATTTAGTAAAAGGACCAATACAAGTAAATCTCTGATGTAATGATTAATTACCTATACATTATTTTTTAAAGTCGAAAAAGGAAAATAAAAATATTTGAGGCTGACTAGATAAAAGGTAGGACGTAGGTAGGTAATTAATTTGTGTTTTGATTGATAGTTAAATATTTGATGGATGACTAATTTTTTGCCTAAGGGCGCAAAACAAATAACTGGGATAAGCAGAATAGTCTTTTTATTTGCAGCTAATCAAATTTTTATTGCTGTTTACTTAATTAATTTAAGAAATAAAAATCTGTTTTTTTATTACTCATGCCTATAATTTTTGCATCAGGTGATTTTTGATTTATTTTTCTTGAAGTTTTATTGCTGATGCTGATGTTAATTATTTGTTTTATCTTTCCTTCAGATACTTTTTAATGGCAACTTTACATAATTTGAAATATTTTGCAAACTTTCGTTTTCCAAATTGAGTTTAAATGATTAATAGTCATTAACCTATAAACAAACAATTATTAGCTAATTTATTATATTATTTTTGCCTGGATGTTAACGTAACAGTATTTTAATATAAATTTAAATTTCTGGCTCACTAATTTTATTTACCCACGCGCAATAAGGTGCAATGATTAATTTTATAAAGGTACTTATCCTGAAAATCCACCATTTATCTACACGTATAAATTTATTCAGGAATTTATTCATTATTTGTTTTTATAATATAAAACAAATAGCAAATCTAAAACATCTTTTAATAGATTTTATGCTTGGTGTAAATCATTGAAAAACACCTTTATTACAGGAAAATTTCAGTACATTCCTCTGATTTGAAAACGTGTGCAAATACGCATTTCAGACGTTAATTACAAAACTGGACGTGCTTTAAACGAAGTAAATATTTTTTTTAAACCAAATTGCTGTTAAAATACCCAATTTTATTATCTAATTTAAATTTGTTTTAAACTTTTCTGTTTTACTTTAGTTCTTTCAGGTAGTATAATTTTATTTTATTAAGTCTTTTGGCACTCACTCAAATTTCACCGTTGCGCGTTGAATAAGGAACATCCCTTTTATTTATGATTTAACCACGAACATTTTCCTTTTCATTGCATAATTGAGATTGTATAAATTTGTGTATGTTTTCCAAATTTTTCATGTTAAAACAAATTAAGAGCATGTACCAAACTAAACATGTTTTTGAGACTTATTGAAGCAGCTCCAATTAATCTCTTAAGAAGTTATGTGATACATAAGTAAAAGTTAAGTAATCATCCGCATGATGAAGTCAAATTACCGTACCACCATTAAATACGTAACACCAATCAGTATTGCGGTTACAATTTAGCATACAGTATTGGCAAAATAAACAAGACTACAAGCTATTTTACAATAAAATATGGTATTTAAAGTTTATTTTCGTGACTGCATTTAATTTTTATAAGCTAAGAAACTAATAAAAACATGTCATTGACAAGCGCCTGAAATATTGAACAATTTTCCTCATTTTATCTTATTGGAAAATGTGCTGGAAAAGAGAAGCGTAATAAATATTCAAAGAAATAATTCCTTCAAACAAACATTTGTTATTCGTGAAAAGTGTACAAAAAATGTGAAAAAATTATATTCATGCAAATGCAAGCTTATCCCGGAAAACTACCTATTTTGCAAAGCACAAAAATCCTTAGAAGTGGAGAATAAATTTTAAGCCCTCTTTTATAGGAAAAAATATAGAGCTTTGGTGAAAATGTGTTTTTATATGGGTGTGTGCTTCAAATACTAAAAATAAAAATTAGCTAGGAAGGACACGGATCCTCATAGGTAGATATTTGATAATAAATGTATATCCATATATGCCCTATAAAATAATAATATCAAAGGACTTATAAGATCTATCCTGTTTTTACTTTAAATCCGACTTGTTAAACAAAAGAAATAGGGAAAATAATATGTCCTTGAGGCACCCCTATAAAATAGAGGAAATTAGATAAAACAATCTGGATTTATATTCCTTTTGACAAGAAGTAAATTTGTGTGTTATGTTGTTTTTGATGCTTGTCTAAATATATATATACTTATATATTCGTATTATATTATAAATACATTTCAAAAATAGATACAAATGAACATTATAAAATGGCAGATGTTTAATTTCCAAAAGGTATAAGGGATGTTCATTTTTTCACGTCCATGGCTGATTTTTATTCTTCTGGTAATATAAAACAAAGATTCTCTCCAAACCACACTTTATTTAGAAAAATCTGAATACGTATTTCGACAGCTAAGCTGTCATCTTCAGCAGAAGACAGAGTGGTAAAACATTTACTTCGCGGCCGAGAAAAACCATGGATAGAACTCAGGCATACCAGTGTTAGTCCAAATTGTGGTGGTACAATAAATTACAGCTAAAAAGTTACAACTGTTTCAGGGTTGATATCCAATTGGACATTTTTCTACAATATGTTTAATCGTTTCTGGCATTCTGGCAATGCACCACATTCACACAGCGGGCTAGGTATTGCATTCCATTTAAAAAGCATATCATTGCAACGTCCGTTCTGAGGCGATTAACAATACTCCAAAAGTTTCTGGGCTGATCAAACCCTGGAAGTACCTTTGTTGGATCTTCAATCAATTCTTTGTTGGTTCAATCATCAATTTCTTGCCAATTATTTTTCCATATATCAGTAATGGAAAAGGGCTGATGAATAAAATCATCTTGCCGTATGGGCTTCCTTGATTTAAGTCTGTTGGGTGGAAGCATCTGCAAATCTACATCAATTTGTCGAAGGCTTTAAAGATGTCATTTTTTGCATCCATAAGGGAGTAATCCATGACACTTATGGGAGTAAGCCGCTTATTTTAACTAGTGTTAGAAGGAGGTGTCAATTAGGTGGAAACCAATTTATTGGGAAACTTTAAGTAACTTTAGTTGTTGTTTCTGAAGCTCCCTGTAGTCAAAGCTTAAGAAAGTCACCTTGTGAAGTATGTAGGTAAGCACTAGTGAGGCAGAAAGGCCCGAGTCAAGTCGAATAAGCTTAAAGTAAGACGATTTGTGTTGACCATGATGCAGGACGCACCGAGGAGGACAGTCACACACCAAGTCAGCCGCAGGAAACTCCAACGCTTCGCTCCAACAGTCCGTCCGCCAGCAGTGTCGCTCGCGGAGCTACCGAACGTGTATTGTGTTGTGTCCTGTGTTTCTCTCGCTGCCGTGGATTTAGTCAAGTTTATTTATGCATTCATTCTTTGTCAGCAGGAAGCAGAACAACACACCAGTTAGTAAGTTTGAAATTGTTTGTTCTTTGTTCGAAAATCTATTAAAAGCGAGTTATGCGAGAAAACGTTTGGTTTTCATTAGTAACCGTGGATAATTCAGAAGTAATGAACAGGGATAAGAGAAGTTATAACATTATTTAACTTCAATTCATTGAATTTCTTGGAGAAAGCATTAATATTAATTTTGATGTTCAATGCACTTTGGCTTGTTGGTTAAGTTATGATTCTTGGTCTTGGATGGTAGTGATCTCGACGCCCACATGATCTGTCCTTCTTTATTAAATTCTTAAGAGCGTTTTACGGTCACTTGCATCATCATCTGCCTTTAAACTTTAACTGAGATGAGATGAGGACCATAAAACATACACTTATGGCCACTCTACACCTTTTTCAACTGTAAATTCAAAAATATCACTTGTAAATTCAAAAGTATCAAATGTAAATTCAAATAGTCAAATGTAAAATCCAAATAATCAGATGTAAATTCCAACAATCAATTGCTAATTCCAAAATATCACATGTAAATTCCAACTATCAAATGTAAATTCAAAAGCATCAAATGATAATTCCAACTATCAAATGTAAATTCCAAAACATCAAATGTAAAATCAAAATTATCAAATGTAAATTCCAAAGCGCAAAATAAAATTTAAATGTTTTAAGGTTTACTATTTCTGTATTTGTATTTTCCAATCTATGTACATATAAAGTAAATACATTTAAGCAAAAATAGTACATTATTAACCAAGGTAGAGGTGTACCGTACTATTTATGATAAAACCTTGAAATATGTTTTGACATTTCATTATTGTACAGTGTACATAGACATGGAAATTATTATTGACCAAGGGAGAGAAATGTGATTTCTCTGGTAGAAGATCGGTCAAAAATTGACTTTTCTATAGGTAGTAGTGAAAAAAAGTATTTATTAAATATTATACAGTGTGTTCAGTTTTAAAGTTGCCACCACCTTTATTTTTTATTTAATTTGAACAAATTAATTTTGAAAAAAATCTCGACTCTGGACGATTTTCTTTTAAGGGGAAATATATCTTTTATTTTTTTTTCGCCCCCAAAAATGACTACGTCAAGTGGAGCCATATTTTTCCAATTTTTTAATTTGAATTGTAGTTTTAAACTACATATTTAAAGTATAAGTACCTAAAAGAAAATGCTGAGATAATAATAGCGGGACATCAAAA
Organism: Cartodere bifasciata; assembly: GCA_963920755.1. Lineage (NCBI taxonomy): Eukaryota > Metazoa > Arthropoda > Insecta > Coleoptera > Latridiidae > Cartodere > Cartodere bifasciata. Next base: position 16,015,016 of record OY987196.1, on the reverse strand, counting down.
AATAATAACTCTTATTTTCTACGTCAGTTCTCCCCTTTAGGTGGGCTAACTACCCCAACAAAAAGTTTAAATTTCTCTACGGGGCAAAAAAAGTCTTATTGTCATAAAGCCACTTTTTTTTTCTTTTCTAGGCAAATAGTACAGTAAAAGGTTGGTAAAAAAAGGCAATCACATCAAAAAAATTCCGGATAGAATTTTTATTTTTTTTTTATAAATTCTTCTTTTTCAAAAACAATTTTATGACTTTCTAAGGTTCAGTTGCTGTAATTGGAGGTCCGTGGTCTCAAATAAGGTAAAGCAATTTTTGTTGGAAAAAGATTATGAAAAAAAAAAGTTCCTTAAAACCTATCCCCAAAATTTGGGGGGTAAAGAAATTTTTTTAAAGAAATTGTTTTTACAAAAATATTTTAGAATTTCATTTGACACATTTGCAAAATTTGGTGTATACTTACCGTAATTTAATTACAAATTCAAGGGGGCACCTTGGGGGCTATATCTCCGTTTCCGAAACTGATAGGAATTCGCCAATTTACGGTTTAATTCTTTGGACCCCAGTTATAACAATTTAAATTCAATCCGGAATTTTTTCGGTTTGATTGCATAATTTTTGACTCTTTTACTGTACATAGTATTAGCTTTCAGATTACAAAGCAAAATATCTTTATGTTAGTACATACATTCGTAATAACTGGTAATAACCAAAAATAATTAAAATGGTATTTTTTATTTGTAAGATAATGGTGTTTTAAAATGTTATTGCAAGTATTGGAATTTACATTTGATATCTTGGATTTTACATTTGATATTTTTGAATTTACATTTGATAGTTGGAATTTACATGTGATAGTTGGAATTTACATGTGATACTTTGGAATTAGCATTTGATTGTTGGAATTTACATTTGATTATTTGGATTTTACATTTGACTATAAGAATTTACATTTGATACTTTGGATTTAACACTTGATAACTGGAATTTACAAGTGATATTTTTGAATTTACAGTTGAAAAAGGTGTAGTTTAATACTAATAGGGCCACAGACCCACCCAACCTAAACTTGATATTGGTTAAATTGACGAGAGGAACATGTGGTGAACGTAAACTTTTAATACACAAAAATATTCCTAGAAGTGGTGCAAAAATGTACATGCTATTAAGCTTTTTTTGTACCCGAAGCACAAAGCAAAATAAAAAAAAAATGACAAGACCATACGGATAATAATTTTCATTTTCGAATCTCCAAGAGAACACAACAATAGGATAGGAAATGTAAAAAGCATTTCAATGCAAGTTCTCATTTGTTGCATTTTATTTTCAAATTAACCATGTTCTAAAATGTGTTCATTATTTGGCGCATTTAATACTTTAAGAAAAAGAATCATCCCCATTAAAAGCTTCGTTTCTGAATGCGTTAAAGCTCGTTAAATTCTGCTTAAGCCTTAAGGCTTACTGTTTTTGTATTTTATGTGGGCGATGCTTGATTGTGATATAAATTAGTTTAGATTTAAAACTTCCATCCATTATGTTTGATAAGGTCAGAGTTCATTTTTTTGGTTTTCCGTTTTCACAAATTGCAGCATGTTGATTGTTCCTGACAAAGCTGTCAGGAACAAAATTGTGTGAGGTTATCCTAATTTCCAGGAAAAAAAAATTCATGATTTATTTTGTTGAAGGCACAAATAACTAAAAATATGTACAGAAACGAAAACTACCTTTAATTTTTGGTTATTACAATATTTAATGTTAATGTAATGTGCTGGCATACTTTGTTGTTGAATATTTAAAATGCAATAATGAATAATAATACTCGTGAAAATGCAGTACCATGAACATGCTACAGTACTATTTGACAATGATCAATAATCAAGGCCGCCTTGTTTATTTATAAATAAATTATATTAGCGTTTTTACGAATAACTGTTCGCACGAAGTGCATATAATGTCAATAGTCAAATGTGTCCTTTTCCTTATTATAATTCTTAAGGGGGCGTGGGACCTCAACCGGATATTAAAATCAGACAAATGAGAAACAGTGATTTTATCTTTTCCTTTCGGGGCTTGCTTTAAGGTGTTGCATACCTACATTTATTTACTACAACAATAAGATTAAATTATAGTTTGTTGTTATTGTACTTGTTTTTATCCGGAAGTTTAAAATAAAGCCCCTTCGTTACAGTGGACTTAATAAATTTAGTTCAACATTTTATTAGGTCGACTAAACTGAGTCATGATTCACTATTAAAAGCTTCTAGTATAGGAAATATGCACTACTGCACAATTTTGGCTTGTTGTCTTAAAAAACTTGCATTTGAAATTAAGAGCATGGTGAAGAATTTTAAAACACATTTTTTTTTATTTGAAACAGAGTGTTCTTGAGTTTTGTTTCGTATGAGGTTAAAGCTCGACTTATAGACCGTACATTTTACTTTACTTCGCCATAACTTTACTCTTACTTAACTTAACTTTGCCTAATTTATAGATTGTAAATTTACGCTTGTCTTTTCCTTTTGTCTGACTAATTGACACTTTCAATATAATCACAGTTAAAAAGGTGACAATTAGGACCTCACCCTTTAGATCAAGGTAGATTAAGTTAAGAAGGTTAGCCCATGCGCACATGATCGACTAACCGATGAGTGTCGACTTAACCCGACTTAAGCTAAATGATTCACTGAAGAAGTGATAAATTAATGTATAAATTGACATGTACATTTCCATGTAGTTTATTTATTGTTGATTAATTTAAGTTGAATGAAAGTGGAAGTAAAGTTAAAGTTACGTTTTATAAATGGGCCTTAACTTCCATTACCATTTAAACCCAGTGTTCGGTCATGCATTCTAATGTTATTTGGTCGATAGCCTAACTTAAGGGGGCTTCGGTGGATCAACCACATTTTCTGCTAACGTGAATTCTCGTTTGATATGTTTTCTTGTTAAAAGAGATTCTTTTGTGGCATTTAAATGGAAGCTTTCTCATTGATACATTGAAGGCAGACAACTGTCCAAACTTGAAACGAGCTTTTCATTTCATATACTTAATGTGGGTATTCTTGGTAGTATAACTTTTCCGAAATTTCATTCATTAAATTTTCCTGGAGTAATTACACAATTCCACATCAATAACAGCATTAATTTTATGTGTGACCCAAAATGTAGTAGACCTATAACTCAATTTAACGAGAATTGCTAATATTCGCACCCAATTTAATGTTTCAAACGTTTGCCTTATTGCTTTATATCATAATAATAATTAATCATAAGTTTGATGTTTTTAAATTGTGCTTAAAATCATACTTTTTGGCAATGTTTCAAGATCTGCAGTCTGAAAAATTGATTCGTAATTATTATGAATAAAATCGCTTTTTTATCTTTTAATATAGGGGCTCTTTGACCGCTTCACATTCAATATAATTTTTTAATCAGTTTTTTTATCGTAAAGAGTCTAATTTTAAGTACCTACCAAAGCAGAAATTTAGTTTTTGGTTGAAAAACCAATTACAAATTAAATGTATGCATAAACCTTCCAGAATGGTAAATTTTTACGATATTAAGGGCAAACATTTGAAATGTTTGCGTTTCAGTATATGGAATTCTTATAAATTATTCTTCGTTCAAAGCTTGAATTGCAGATTGAAATTAGTTTATGAATTTCGTCGAAACTATAGATTATTAAAAGGCGTAGAAAACGAATTTGCCATCGGATTTTTGTGCGTTTTAATTTTTTCTTTTAGAAGACGTATAAAGCAAAACTGCAAACGGATTTTTTCCAAGGGTATCAGATTTTTCTGTAAAGCCCATAAAAAATTATGCAACTTTTCAAAAAGGTTTAGAAAAATAACAAAATTATTCTGTAAACTAGATAACTCATTATGATATCGTTTACGATGTATTTTGTGTGACACTTTAAAATTAGAAATATCAAGTCTTAGTCTTAACGTTTACGTTGACCATTCAGATAAACACATCTCTTTTGGGTTTATATTTCAGTATTTGTCATTGTTCTATTAACTTTAAACAAAAGAGACTCTTCTAGGCCATCCGGATCGGTTTAGTAGATACCTACCTATATCAAGCTTTATCATGGTCTTGTGCCATTGTTCCTAATGTCTAGAGTCGTGGCACGACAACTTCGATCTTTATTGTGTATCTTCATAAGCTGTGTTCTCCCAGAGACCTGCGACCTTATAATGAGGAAAAATTATGATTCAATTCAAGGTTTAAGAGATCGTAGGGTTCATTTAAGGTAGAAAAAAAGGAATTGGTACTAAGAAACGTTGGTTGAGGAAGTCTTGGAGGTACCGGACATTTCGGGTTGCCGGAAAAGCAGATTATAGTTCGAGGAAGAAAGATGTAAGTTATGACGCGTTCGTTTTCTGGTTTAGAATCTGCATTTTTTGCACAATGAATTGCACACCATATTAGGTAGTACTTTGTGTCGCGAAATTTCATTGTTGTAAATGTTACTACCGATTCATTTAAATACAAGACCCTTACTGAAAATGTTAGTTTAGTTTTATGTTTAATATGGATACTGATCACTTGATGTTTAAAGTAACTACAACATTATGTGGTCATAATCGCTAATTTCTCTTAGTTTCCGTCTGTGTAGGTTAGACTGTGCCTTGTTGTTAAATTGTCCTAAATGTAAATAAGCCGGTCTATTATTTTTAAGTCAGTGGTCTTGGTACAGTAACAGTTCTTGACAAGAATTTATTATGTTTGTTTATTTCATATACTCTTATTAAACATACCCTCCAAAATAAGATAATATCCTAAGAATTTAAGCCGATATATGTATTTGAAATGATAACCACATTTTGATAAATAAAGCAGAATACTGACTTGTAACCTACTGATAATAAATCTGAGCTTCCAAGCTTTGTTTAACAAAACGTGGAATGTTTTTGTAATAAACGTCTTTTTCTTGATTTATTACCAAGAAACATAAAATCGCCAGTCAAAGCACTCTCCTTTTTAGCCTAATCAAAAAAAGTTAAAGTAATGTTTTTCATTAATTTACTTGAACTTTTAAGGAAATGTTTGAGTATGTAGGCATAAAAAAACATGTGGAGTTGAACCTAATAATAACTTGTATGTCATAATAGGCTATTTGTTACACTTGTCTATTTAAGCATTGGTTTAACCCACATGTTCTATTGGTGTCGAGACTTGAGATAGATCCTAAATGAATATTATTGTGTAAGAGCATTGAATTTACTACAACGGATTTTGTTCTTTAACAATAAATTCATTAATTTTTGTATTCGAAACCTCAACTGCTTTAAAACAAACCTTTAAATCGCCACCCAAAAACAAATACACTCTCATTTCAAGTACATAATTACTTCAAAAATGATTTCATCGTTTTCGGCAGCAAAAATAAAGCCGCCAATTTCGCCTTGGACTTTGAGTCGGAGGTAATTTACATACGTAAGTAATTGAATTATTGTGATGCAAAATCATTACAAGCACAAGCACCTAGGCAAACAGTATAAATTATTTCTAGTTGACACTACATAAATATACAAGGCATGTTAGAAAAGAATCCATTGACACAAATTTAATATGTCATGGGGCATTTACTTAGGAGGCATAACGAAATATGAGTCATTATCAAGCACTATCTGTCGAAAACTCCAGTTGTAAGGCAAATCTTAAACTGGTAACAAAGTTATCTATACGGTTGATCCAACCAACAATAATGACTGAATAATTTATACGTTACGTGAAGAATTATGAGATTGTATTAATCTAATTCCAAACGTTCCCGTTCCCTGTGGAATCCCATCTTGCTCATTAAAATGTACTTAGAGCTACTTGGCCCTAGCGACTAAATGAGGACATAATTTTAAAGCGTCATCTGTGGGAGACAAAAGGGACTAACACTCCTCTTGTATAAAAAAGCTGGGTGCTTGGTAACAAAGCTAAATGCAAAAAACATACCTTCCGAAAACATGGAATAAGCGTAATTTCTCTGAATAAGAGTGGACGTCCTGGTATTGTTAACTAATTGTTAAAAGTAAATCCGAAAGCAAAGACAATAGAACGAGAAACAATTGATACTTTTCAAATGGAATTTCTGGTTTACCTATGGTATCTCGTTTTGCGGACAATAGGAATACGAAATATCATTTCTGGCTGGTAATAGGTATTATTCCTACGGCACAAACTCACAAGTCAGCTGCACGAAGTAGTAAGTGACAAGATTACCAACTTGTTGCATGCGTCGGTCGTCGACAGGGTATTATTTGGATACCTACCTACTTCCATAACATGATTCAATTTATGATTTTGAAATTGTAATCAAGATTGAGAAGCTGGCAGTTTCCATTATTCAACAGTAACCGCTTTACCTAGCATTTCCACAAGACCGCCATAATAATATGGTATGGCGAGTAAATATTTATGAATTCTGTCCGGTTTGTTTGTTTATTTTAATTTTTCTAATTACCTACATTGCTTACTTTTTGGTTTAAGTATCGCGTGAGATTGTTGGTTGACTTGGTTGTTAATTTTATGATACCTTCGGTATTTTTTTTAGAATCTAATCATTTAAAGCAATTATAGCTTCCGAACCCACGTTTTTCTTTCATCTTTATGAACAACTTAATATTATTATTTTTTCTTCTTTATGTGTTTGCTTTAGTGGACCTATTTTCATAATTGAAAGCTCGGCTTAAAAAGCAATTTTGTCACATAATAACATGATATTCGTATAATTTCTCTAGCTCCACATAATTATGTACAAAGTGGCGAAAACAATTTAACAAGCCGATCCAATTAGCAGCCATTAAAAGACATTAAAGATCAAAGTTTATACGAATACGAATGAAACATATAACGATATATGTTTTTTCCCAAACTACGCAAGCAACAAAATGTACTTTTTAATTAAAACAATTTGATACTATTGTTTTATCTAAAATAGAATTAAAAAAGCGGATTAATTGGCTAGGCAATAAAACTATTTCATTTTATTTATAACGAGGATGTTTCGGTTTAATTGTGTCGACACTGCAATCGAAATTTAAAATTAATTTCCTTTCTTGTTGATGGATCCTTTACTACAGTTTATTAAAAAAAATCCAAATTATTTGGCGGTAAAATAACTTTAGTCAAAATATAATAACTTTTCGAAATTCTCATCTTTCCTATTTCTTAATATTTACTTTGAATCTTTACTGGTACAAGTTAACTTTAAACAATAATAAAACTTACGCTAAGTAATTCTAAAAATAATTAATAAGGTAAAATACGTATATCGTAATCTCTATGCAGTTTAACCTTGTCTATGTTAGCTTTTGGAAAAGGTGAAGACGCCACTGTTGTTAGAGAATCAAGAGCAAAGAAGCGGAAGTAAATTGTGATTTTATACCCATAAATTATGGATGATTAAGTACTGCATTTTATTAACTTAATTCTCTGATGAATATTTAATCTACATCGTGACCTTGTCAAAACTTACTTACTGCAACAAATACTTCAAGGTTGAGTTCAAAGCAGATAGAGAAAAACAATCGCATCTTTATATTATTCAAATAGGAAAATGTGATGTCAGAATGCACCTTGCAGCATCTTGTTTTGTTAGAATAGACTACTTGATAGCTGCTACTTTTTTTCAACTATGAAATAACATAAATTTAAATAAATATGTAGTTGGTTAAAGATAAAAGGATTTTGCCGATAGCCTTAAATACTTGTCTTATCTTGACCGTGTTTATATATTTTTATTAAAGTTTATAGGTTCGATGCGGGATGCACTTTTTCAATAGACTGCGTAACAATACTTTGTTTTATAAACCTGAAAAAAAAATAAAACTTACATTACTGAAGAATACAATATGTTATATTTTGTGCTTCTAAAACTGTTAATACTGATTTTAAAACGAATTAAAAACAGTAGTTTAATTGGCTGGAAGTAGCGTTTAACGTAGTTGGTAAATTAAATTTCGTTTTTAGCCAAAACTTTAACCACAACGTAATTTTACAATGCAATGAAATGTTTAATCTCAAAACATGCCTCTAAATCAAGACTACTGTTAATTAACTTGTAAACTATTATAACTTTTAGTTACAAATGCTTTGGTTCAAATTACAATGAGAAATAACTAAAATTTTTCATTCAGGCAGATCCGCTCTGCCCTTTTGAATTAACATGGGAGAGTCAGCAAATTTAATTATTGTGCATGCCAAAATCCAAAGTTAAAAAGCCAAATAGTTGGCACAACAAAATTGGATCGTGTCAAAATTAATTTTAATCGTTTTAGAAATGATTTTTCAAGGGATCAAAGCAAAATTTTGAAAACCATTCTTTTTTTTTAATTAGGAAGAAATCCTTTTCTGGAAATTCAAGCTCTTTTATCAACTTTATCTCTTAAATCTTTTTAGAAAATATACTTTTCAATTTTCTTTTGGACACCTTACGTATCTAAACATTTCAAATTCAAGAATGAATTACCTACAATTTTACCTTGTAATTTTCATAAAAGTTTTATATCTTTTATTTTATCCTCCTTGGATTCTTCTGCTCGATTTCCTTAATTTCTGTAAACACGTCAGCATTTTAATTAGGGTTTTACGATAGCTATTCTAAATAAAATGATAACTTATCTGTCAACTTTTGCTAGTTATGAGTGTAAACCAACTTTTGCCAAGTAGTTCTACATACACATAAATCAATCCACGTCAGAGGATTTTCCTCAAGTCCCAAATGATTCGTCTCTTTGAAATCTAATTCTATGCATAAGTTTATCATTCTGAACGACATTTTCTGCCTTTTGTCCAGAAGAATAAAAGTTGCTCTTAAAGTTAAAGGTCAAAGTAAAGAGGTTTTTGAAATTGGAGACGGCATGCTTTCTGTACATGGTAACCTTTGAGTTTGAAATGATGTAAAATACATATAAAAATCAGTTTACTTAAGGTAAAAAACGTGGGTGAAGACTGAAGGATTTAAATATAAAAATGTGATGGCTTTACTTTTACAAATAAAAATTGCACCCAAACTCTGGATCAAACGTCAAGTAATTGTATATACTATTTTATTTATTGTAATAATTTGCTAAACCAGTTAAATCCAGTTTCATCTATTGGCAGTATTGGCACGCTTTGACCTTATGACCTTGGGTTAATTATGTTAACCACTTAAAATACAATTGTAACATCAAACAAACAGTTTCTGTAGTTAACTACATAACTTACGGAATATTCATAACGTCCCAAAATGCCTCACCAATTGCAAAGCTTGGCACAAGTTCCAAGCACATGTTTGTAGATATTTATGCAACAGAATCCAGTTTTCTTTTGTCCTTCCTCTGGAGGTAACGGCAGCGCTAAACTTAGATTGCCTCATATGTGGTGTCACAAACGATTAGTTCATTTACATTTGACTTTTACGATGTCTCAAAACTGCAGTTAAATTGTTGTTACGCCTTGTTTTGCACCAAGATGTAATGTAAACTCTGTTGTCGTTTAGTTAGAAAATGCCCCCCCAAAAGAAACCTCAAGAAGTCTATTTCACATGCAAGGAATAACATAGAAGAAGAAAACTTTGCTTCATTTATATATCAAAAACCCATTATTCCTAAATTTTTTCGTAGAGCTTTAACAAGATTTTGTGACTAAAGGTCTTATTAAAATCAATGAAGGTTATAAGTTTAATAACTTCCGTTTTTGCATGCCCCTGCATGTCAATTTAAATAAACCTTTGATATATTAGCTCTGCCAAACAAAGGAAATTGAAAATAAACGTATGATAATAGCTGGCGAAATAGTTTGCTATGACTGACTAGATAAACTAATTTGAAAATTAAATGTTTCTTTAACTGTACTTATTGTAAATATATTCTGGCATGAGAATATGAAATTATTCTTATAAACAAGTGTACAGGCTATACCAATTGTATGGTATGCTATCTGGGCATGCTTAGGTATCCTAAGAAAATTGATAAAGAAAATTCATCCATACATTCGATGTTTTATATGTATTAAATATTCAATTTTTAAAAGCAATTTTACGATAAGTGGGCCTTACAAAAAGCACTTGTGTACATTATTCTTTCAAGATGTCATAAATGTGCTTGCTCTAGTTTCTTTCAAGATTTCCACGAAATAAATACTATTTGTCTATTGTATATTACACAATATGAAACTCAATTTGTTACGAAATGAGGCAGTTAGAAATATGAGATAAACCAATATAAGTAATATAAATTCAATGTCCATTGATTCGACAATAGAACATATAAAACCTCCTAATCATGATATATTTTTAGATGTGCGTAATTGACAATTGTTAAGGCGTATTCCGATATATATTATTTTTTTTTTACCAAAATAGTTAAATGTCATATGCCTATAAATACTTACATGCATGTTCTTAATAAAATACCTGAATTTTAAATTTAAAACCTTATTTCCGTATAATGTTTATTAATATTTGAGCACACGCAATTTCTGCAAATCAGAACTTTTTAGTAAGCACAAATTATGGTCAGTATAAGAACCAAAATTATATTTTAAAAGCTTTTATATTGCTTCTTTTATAGCAGACATATCTATAATCGAGAAGCTCAAGATAAATTCAAAGTAAGCCTTCTTAAAAAGGGTGTTAACCTCAGGTTCATGACCTCTACACGTTCAATTTAGTTCTTTATTTCTACCAAAATATTCACGAATTCATTGCATAATAACAACAGTTCGGTTTGCAGTTTAAAAAATGGTATTTATTTCAATTTGTTCGGTAAATTTTTAAAAGTTATTGTAAAAGTTACTTCCATCGTTTTCAGCATGTCCTGTTTGATGGCTATTGTTTGCTGTGACATTACAAATATTGGAATGATATTTAGTAAATTGTTTGATGAATATTTCAAATTTGTTTTATCTGCTGATAAATTATTCCTCTGCATTATTTATCCAATTCAGTGCATCTAAAATGTCAAAGGTTCATTAGTTGATCCAGTAGCATTAATTGAAAATTATATTTACTCCTCACACAAGTTCATCAGGATTCAGGAGTTAATTCAGTAATCCAAAATTAAACCTAAAGTTTACCAAAATCCCCTGTTGAAATTGACTTTCATACCTATTTAAAACTAGTACTTTTAATGCAGGTATTTACTTTATAAGATAAATTAGGTTAGTTTCTTCACAGAAAAATCATAAGATCAAAGATCTTTCGTAAATCATCTAGCAAAATTGTTTAATTAGAGCAGACCATGCAATAACTTAATATGCTGAAACTTAAAGTGATGCTATTAAACTTTTTAAAATTGTGATAATGGCATTTATGCTTAAAATTTAATGGGGCATAGTGTAATTTAGACAGATTTAGCATGTCTTAAACTTATATAAACATATACTGGTACACAAATTCATTTGTTTTAGAATCGAGTTTAAAATTAGTCTAGTATTTCATCCCCAAACTTTCGTAAATTATCCAAAACCAAGAAAATGTAACTTTTAATGAACCCAAAAGTACACCACAAGAACATTTGATATTTTAGCTTAAATTTCAATAGATTATGGTGAATGTTGATTGCCAATTTAAAGGTTACGTATATTTTACATTTCCTAAACATGATTTCTGTAAAAACTTGATATCTGTTAGCAGTAATATATCGTTTCATCAAAGTCGAAATTCTATGATAGAAATTGTGCTTTTGTATGCATACCAAGATTGTATGTTTTAAAGCTGTTTTTGATAAAAACGGCTTAGTTTTTCGCACAATTTATTTACCTTTTTCAATTCCGCGTAAAGTAAACACTAAATAGGTCAGCAAAGTACTAGAAAAATAATCAAAAATGTTTCATTTACATCAGCAGTTTTTTTTTTAGTATTTACCCACCAGTTATTTTGCGTATTTCCTGCTGAAGTTATCTCTTAGACTTGACATTGAGTAACAAATCAATAATTTAGTCTGATTTAGACTTTTCTTTCACAAATAATTTGATTAAACAAGAAGCACCGGGAAAGCACGACCTTTTTGTTTTGAACAAAAGTTATAATGAACAACTTTTCAAATTTAAATGTTGGATCAAAGTTGTTTTCTTAGTTTTGATGCAATAACCGACTCACAAAATTTAAAATGGGAATGTATTCTTCACTTACTATTTGTAAATAAAGTCGAAGATAAAAAATATATCGTAGTATTCGTGGTCGTTTAAGAAATAAATTTTAAAATGATTAAAAACGTGGTGCACGTGCTGTCTCGTTTATTAATAATATAAGCACTTTATGTCAAGAACAGAAAATTCAATTAAACATAAAAATATAAGTACTCAATACAAATTAAACAAAAAATAAAAAAGCAGTTTGTTCTTTAATTTTCGTCGGCTATTTTTATCCTGCATTACCAAAAGCATTATTCTGGCTCATTAGTCCTTGGTACATCTTTTAATAGACTTAATTTCATTAGAAAACAATTTGTAACATGGATACCTAATGATTATTACATTTATTTATAAAATTAAATTAAAACATGTAAAATACTGGTATGGATTTTAATACCAAATAGGCAATGGTATTTAAAGAACTTGAGTTTTCCTGATTTAGATTGAAAAAAATGATCAAGTTAAATTTGTCCATAATTTCGCAAAAATTCCTTAGCTCTTGTAATATCCACATATAAGTCATTTGTCAAGGATCATTTTTAAATCTTTTTCTATTACTATTTATTGCATGAATATTAATTGTTCATGGCATTTTTTGGTAATTGAATTAAAGGAATAATGAAAATACTAATACCTACACCAACAAAGAAGTGGTAATAATACTAGAAAACAACGATAAAAATAAAGGAAAATAATAATAAATCATGGGCCGCTTTTAGTAAGCGCAAACATTTGTTTGGTTTTAAAACAAGCACAAGCAAGGTAATAATGACGTCATACAAAAAAATGTAGATTTTAAAACTTAGCAGAAAGTGGGAATAAATAAAAGAACAAAAGGGAGATTGGTGTGCTTTCATAATATCGTCTTTTTAAAATGCGACTAAAACTATTAAGTAAATTTAAATTGCACTTTTGTGGTAAAATTTTTGATTCGATTTATTTTAAGGAAAACAAGACTAATTATGCAAACTTTTAATAAATTCAGGCGAACCCTAACCTTTCACAAGTTAATACTAAAACAATATAAAAGTTTTGATAGAAATTTTGTTATTTTTATATTACAATATTTAAAAAAAATATTTTACCTATAGTTAGAAAAGAGTGTCAGGGTTTTAAATTGAAGATGACTTCACATCACTTTTAAATATTAAAGCAACAGTTTAGGAAGAAAAAAATTGGCGTAAACATAAATCTAAGTTAAAAACTTCTTCTACAACTTGTAGGTTTACTTCAGAAGTTTAGTTTGCAAAAACTTTGTAACTTAATTTAACGCCATATCAAAATTGAATTCATTACTTAGCGATGTTTTATCATAAGAGCAGTTCCCATTCTCATAAAATCCATCAAAAGATTTTCATTTATGATTTGATATCATAAAAATCATTGTCAGTATAGTATGACCTCTCAATAAATAAAGTATCCCAGTGTCCCAGAGGACATGTTATTTAACCGCCATCTGTTGGCAACCTAAAGAGACTAAACTTCCTCTAAAGCGCCTATAATAGGGGACATTCTTTTTAACCGCCATCTGTTAAAGGCAGAAGTAACTATAACACATTTTTTTTTGTTACAGATGAGCACCGTTTACCTTCCAACACATGGGATGGCACCCCTTGTGAAACAAGGGTACCAACACCTATAAAACACTCAAGACCGTTGCAACACACTTTATCTCAGAGAAGCTCTGAGGATAGCTGGTGTTCTGGATCAGATGGTGAACTCTCTTCTGACGAGGAGAGTGATCGAAGTGCTAATTCCAGCAATAGGTATGTTTTAAAGCTTTAATTTATTATTTGCCAATAAAATCAAAAATTGTATGATCAGTAACGACAAATGTAGTGAACGCAGATAATTATTCCTCACCTCATTGTTAACGGGTCAAAATTAGAACAGATGTTGAAAATTATTTAATCAAGAGTTAAATCTGCCTAATAAAGGAGTTAGTTGTAGGTTAACTATTAAAGGGCAATGTATTGAACTAGGTATTTGGAATAAATACATATTTAATTAATGTCATTTGTCATATGCAATACACCATTAATTATCTGCTAGAATGAACACCAACAACAGCATGATAAATATTCAGTCGATGCCGTCAATTTCACTAATTACTTCTTTTAAGGCCAGTGACCAAAAAAATTTCCATTAAAATCATCTATACCTTGTTAAATCAATTTTAAGACTTAAGAGAGAGGGTGTTCTCTGCAGGTTAGAAAGTATTGTTAGAAGTAGCTTTACTCAAAGAATTTTGTAAATCCTCTGTATGCATTTCGTATGCTTTTACTTTGAAATTTAACTAGGTACTAATATCGTAAAAGGGTTACTACATTATACATCAATAAGGTTATCTTGAGATATTTAATTTTATTAGATGGTTTGATGGTTACATTTCACGCAAACCCCTTTCTAAACCATAAGTAAAGTTTTACGTCATTGATGCTTTCTACCATATAAATTTCTGCTAATAAGCAATTTCAGAAGTGCACTTACGTGTACGATCATTAGTCTTTGAATTTTGTACAAATAAGATGTAAAATTAAAACATAAATTTTATAATACAGGAAGTCCCAAAATTGGCGCATTACCTGTAGAGTACGTTGTTGTGGCAGGCCAAATGTGCTTTAAATACAAATAACTAGCGGCTAATAATAAAGTGTCTCTATTATTATTCTAACATTGCTTGTCGTACTAAATAAACATCTAGACATATTTATTGATTCGATATGTAGGTCATTAAAATAAGTTCATATTTATTGGCTTCATTCTAATAGAGTGTTTCTTTTTATTTGATGGGCTAGTCATACCTTATTGGGCTAAACGTGCTAAGATTGACCCTTGAAATGGTATTGATATGGGTACTGAATAATTTGTTGAGAAGTAAAATGTCAGATCAAATGTATTTAATTAAACCTATTAGATAAAAAAACTAAGGTCAACGTATCTTTTGGTATCTCCCCAAAATAAGATATCCTTTTTAAATTAAAGAAATCTTTAACAAATAAAAAATAAATCTGCTTTTATTTTATTTATTTAATATAAATACCCCAAAATTACAGTTTTTTTTTATCAGTTTCATTTTTTTAGTACTGGCTTAGTAAAAAAATTTGCCGATAGATGGCATTGGTGGAAAACGGCGACAACAGTGTTCAATCGCTATTTTTAGGTGCTAATTAGTTTGTGCCAATTCCACCAATTCGTTCGCCGTTGTGTAGGTAATCAAAATAATGGTTTTTCTATGTAAACGGTTAAAATTTATTGGAGCAATACAATTAAAAAATAAAGTACCTTGCGGTGCCCTTTTAATTTAAGTTATTTTAACTGTAGTCGCAGTCAATGCATTTATAATTTTTTTATTTCTAAACATAATATACGTTCTGGAGGGTAGTTAAGGACTCTTATTGATTGTTGTTCAAAATTAGAAACAAATAAAACAGAACACTTTTCAAAACAACCCCTGTTGAAAAATAGAACGAAACATTTCTACATCGCAATTTTCTGCTTATTTGCAGAATAGTATCGACAGACTACAAGCCTAAACAAACATTATTAAAAGAATAAAAAAACTTGCTTTATGGTTATAATTGTGCATTGCACTAAGTAAAACTTTATTTTTTGCAAAAAAGAGGCTGTTTTTTCTCAATTCCCGCGTGATTACTTCAAAATAAGAGATTTTTATAATTTTTATGCAAGAAGTAATTAATTTATACGATTATTTTTTTTCAGAAGCAACAGTCAACAATTTAGAAATACAATAAACAAAGCTCTAACCATATGTGATAAGTGGCGAGGTGGTAGTACAAATAGACTGTCGCTGGATCCCAGTGGCGTACCTTTACCTGGGGACATCTCCCCCTCCCATCAAGCTAACCAAGGCAGACTGTCGAGGTGGTTCTCTATTCGGCGAGGCAGTGCGCATCAGTATGACCTTGAGAATGCGACAGAGATGCAGAAACCACCACAAAGTGGCAATAAAATGCCTTTATTACCCGAGGTAAGTTATTAACTTATTAACATACTCTCCCAAATAACTGCGAAGGGAAATGTGGACCAAGATAAAACCATGAAACAAGATAGGACCTTAAAGACCAATTCTTTTTTTTAATAGGACTTCGGGTTATTTGAGAAAATTGTAAACAGGGGTAAATAAAAACACCCTACACCACGACAAAATTTAAAATTCGGGGTCTTATGGAAATTTCTGTGTCGTTAATTATCCATAAAGATATATAAAAAACGATGCATAAACGATCGGTAGTGCAATGTTAAAGACGACTTCTTAAAATGATCTTAAAAATGTGTGTAACATGCATTGTTTTGCAAATATGCAGCCTAATTTTGTTTTAAAGATTACGTTTTGCATATTTTAAATTAATTAAAAAAATGAACATCTGGGGTTTACAGGCATACTATTAATGCCAGTTTTTTATAGTTTTGGGGGGTACTTTTTCATAGAAAATCATGATTCAATGTTTACTTTTACCCCAATTAGTTTTGACTTAGGGGGAAATGCACTTATTTTGGGCAATTTAAAATATCGGTTTCTATTAAACCTAACTAACCTAAAACATTTTTTACTTTTTGGGACAGTCGGCAAAAAATATTCAAAAAAAAAATTAAGTTTGTGTTTTTTGAGCCTTTATTTGCATCTATTTGCAAAGTGTGGTGTAAATCTAACATTAATAAATATAACTCTTTGGGGGCCATTTAGGGGGTAATTTTTTTTTTTTAAGAAATAATTTTTCTAAAAATCATTTTAAAATCTAATTTAGCACCTTGTAGAGTTAGGTGCAGATCCATTGTGATTTAATGTTGTTAAATTATAGGGGGCTTTTTGGGGGGCTTCCATGGAAACCCTAAACACGTATTGGTGTGCATTTTGAGGATTTAGTTTCCTGAATAGATGTTCTAACAAATATAAATAATCTGGCTGTGTATTTTTTGAAAGATTTGCTATGTTCTTTATTATTTATCTTGGCCTACAACTCATCTTCCTATAACTTTTTTGGCATAAATATTATTTTTTCAATGCTTGGTATTTCATAAACAAGAAAATAGAAGCTCGTTTTAACTAATGACTAATCGATTTTAACTGTATTCTTCAAACACAATTTTGGTAAATTATGCAACAAGTGAATTTTAATGCTTTGCTTAACCATTGTGTTTTTTTATTTTAGGTGGAGGAAGAAAATACATTTCCTAACTGCACACCTCAACAAAGACGGCAATTACCTCCCTCTTTACCCCCACCTCCCCCTAATTTAACTCCCCAGCAGCTCAAAAGAAGGATGATTGTTTCAGCCATTGTACATAGTGAAAACTCATACGTAGCTACTCTTCAAAGGCTTGTAAATGTAAGTGACCAAAGTATAGCGGCGACGCTTGTATTTAATGAACTCTACTCTACTTACTTTTCACTTAAGAATGAAGAAGGAGCTTTTTTAAAAATAGATGGCGTTACTGTGTATTTTGTTTTTTTATGGATAACTCAAAAATTAAATCGCTTTTTAAAATTTTTGGGCCAGCATCAGATTGGAGATTGCTGAAATAAACATCCTATACAGGGTGTCCCAGAATTGGCGCACCACCTGTATGGTACGCTGTTCGGGCATGCCTGGGGATTCCAGGAAAATTGTTAAAAAAAATCCATCTATTATATTCATTGAGGAAAATGCGAACAAAGTTGCATAAATTTGGCAACACAGTCTAGGAAAATACTACACAGTCTAGGTAAATAAATCTAAAAATCCCATTTATGAGTCTTAATTATACACTTTTGCCTAAATTTTTATTGACATTGTTGTCAGCTTATTTCAAGAAAATTTTGTAAAATTAAATTGATTATAAAAATGTTATTTGACCATTTAAAAGAAGAAAAATTGGTAAAATGGTTTAAGATAGACTGCAGCTTTGTATTAAACCATATTTTTCGTTTATACGTGCTGTTGTTTTTAAGGTATATGCGTTTAAAGTTTTGCACTTTGGGGCCTCATATCTTCGAGGGTGTATGAGATGGATTTTTTTTGACAATTTTCTGGGGATCCCTGGTCATGCCCCAACAACGTACCATACAGGTGGTGCGCCAATTCTGGGACACCCTGTATAATTTAACTCAATTTCATGGAAATCATGCTTTAATTTCATATGCAATGGCTCAGTCTTACAATCGTAAAATTCTTTAATTTAAGTAGTGAAAGATGTGTCTCACATTACATATTATTCTTATAGCACTCTTTTAACATTTTACGACAACAGAACAATGGTTGTTAGTTCTTGTTTTATGACCAAAAAACTATATTTTTATATATGATAGACATTCGAGACGTAATGGCCTTTCTTAGGTTTCTTATTAAAACTATTTAATATGCAATAACAACGCAATAGCGTTGTTTATATCTAAATGTACAGTGACAGATACAGAAAACAGAACTTCTTGCGTTTTTTATATACAGCGTGAGCGTGTCTTAAAATTGGCGCAACACAGCTTTGGTACGCTATTAGGGCATGCCCCCATGACCCCAAAAAAATTGTTAAAAAAAATGTCATATTCTCTTGGAAAAATGGCGCCCTAAAGTGCAAAACTTTAAACGCTCATACCCTGAAAGCAACAGCACATACAAACGAGAAAAATCGCTTAATACAAAGGCACAGTATATCTAAAACTATTATATTTTTTGTCTATTTTTATGGTCAAATGAAATTTTTTACAAAATGAAGCTGACAACAATGTCGATAAAATCTAATGCAAAAAGGTGTGATTAAGAATCATGGATGGGATTTAAAATGCATCTTCCTTAACAGAGTTGCCCAATTTATCCAACTGTAACCGTATTTTTCTCAGAGATATGAAAAAATGGATTTTTATTAACACTTTTCTGGAGATCCTTCATCACGTACTATACTGGCGATGCGCCAATTCTGGGACACTCTGTATATAGTTCTAGTTCCAGACAGCTGTTTCAAACTTTTTTGCACTTATCAGTAAGACAAACTGTTTTAGTGCATCCATGCAATGAATCTTAGACCAATCTGGCAGAAGATAACCTACTTCTTGCTTAAAGGGGAATGTCGCGAATCATAGAAACTGTGTTATGTAATGTAGCTTGCCTAAAATCAACAAGAAACAGCACTTTCTTGTAATTTCTCAGTGGGTTTATAAGAGTTAATTTTAACTAAACATTGTGCTTACCAGCAACATAAATAAACGAAACGCAAGTTGACATATTCTAAAGGTTCATTAATAAGCGTTTAAATACAGAATTTTTGCAGTTTAAAATGCAAAAAATAGTGCTTCTAAGTTGGCAAAACTCTGTATTTAAACTTTTATTGATGGACCTTAAGAATATGTCAACTTGAGTTGAGCTTTGTTTATTTATGTTGCTGATAAGCACAATTTTTAATTAAAATTAACTTTTTTAAACCCTCTGAGCAATGACCAGAAAGTGCTGTTTTTTGTTGATTTCAGGCAACTAACATTACATAACCACAGTTTATATGCCTCGCGACATTCCCTGTTAAGACTCGATAGGCGAGAATCCAAAACAAAATACCAGCTAATGTAGTCGTATCTGAATGTACAACAATTTTATTTATTTCAGGACTATAAAAAACCCCTAGAAGAAAGTAGCCCGCCAATTTTAAGCAACTCCAAAATCTCAACGCTCTTCCATCGCCTTCCAGAGATTCTCCAGTGCCATACCTTGTTTCGGATAGCTTTAGCAGAGTGTGTCAGAACATGGGATAGGGACGAGAAGATCGGTGATGTGTTTGTAGCGTCCTTTTCCAAAGCAATCGTACTAGACATTTATAGTGGATTTATAAACAATTTCTCCATAGCCATGGATTTAGCCAAAATGGAAGCCAAAAGGAAATCTGCATTGGCTGACTTTCTCAAGGTTTGTAAAGCCACTTTACATACAGTGAGAGGCAAAAGTCCCCCCCCCCCCCTTGCCTTAACTTTTGAACGGTTCGAGATATTGATTTCCAAAAATTTTTAGGTTAATTTACACAAAAAAAACTACGTTTTGACAAATTTGGATTATTAAAAAATAATAACCCCCAGATGAGGGGACTATGAACTTTTTTTTATTGTAATGTAAATGTTTGTTTTAATGTAATGTCAAGTGACCCCTCATTTGAAAGGGATTTTTATTTCTAACACAATGGTGTTTACCAATTTAAGATATATTTATTATTTTTTTGGTTAGGAGCTTCTCAATAAAAAAAACGATTTCCTTAATCAATGCAACAGTGAAAAAATAAAACTATTTGAAATTAGGTAAGGGTGCATGTTTTTGTTTAATTAAAAATAATATGTAATATTTTTTTGTTAAAACGTGTTATACCCTGTGTTCCAACATAAAATACAAAAAAAAGAAAACCTTATGCTTCTAAATATTTTTTTTTTTAATTAATTATATTTTTTAAACCTCTTTTACTTCGTTTTATTGAAAAAAAAAATAATTTTGGTGGGTTATTTTGAAACATTTGTTATAAAACATACTAACAAAAAAAAATTATTAATATTTTTAAATAAAAAAAAACATACACCCCTACTTACTTTGGAGTCACTTAAGTCTTTTATTGTTGCATTTATTACTCAAAGCAGGATTTTTGTGCTTCCTTTTAAAACGCACAGTACAATAGAACTACTGAATCAATTTAAAATTCGTAAACGTCATTGTCTTGGAAATAAAAATAGCTTTCAAATGAGGGGTCACTTGACCCCTCTTTACATTTAAACAAATTAAGTAGATAGGCCCCCTATGTGGGGGTTATTATTTTTTGAAAAACCAATTTTGTCAAAAGGTAGTTTTTTTAGTGCTAATTTGTCAAGATTTTTTTTTAAATCTAATATCTTAATACGTTCAAAAGTTAAGGTGGAGGGGGGCGGACTTTTGCCTCGCACTGTACAACAACTTCGTTTTCTTTTTATATCTTAAGAACTTACAATCTTTATAACAGAAATTTGAAAAGTTATTTTTAGTAGATTCTAATTAAAATTAATTTATTAAAAAAAGAGATAACAGTTTACGAATTCTAGGAAATCTCCGTCTTGTGGCTTTGAAGTTTCGTTCTTCTATGTGAACAGTTTAACATTGGCCAATTTTCTTATATCTACCGAGATCGTTCCGGGAAGTGAATTTCAACAGAGCTTCCTGGATTTTATTTTTATTAAAATCTTGTTCATTATAGTTTAAAATATAAAATGACTCGCGAGTTTTGCTGATCCAGACTTTTCAAGAGTATTAACTTTGAGTTCAATCTTAACCAACATTTCCTTAGTTCATTTTGCTTACTTCATTCTTACTATAGAGTACAAAAGGGTCTTTGTCTCTAAAGAATCTAATGTTGGAAAAATAATGTTAGATAACCGACCGGCTTAAGGGAATTGACGAACCCCATCACAAAATAAATAGAAAGAAGTTTTTTGAAAATCGTAACATTAAAAGTTTTTGTTTGAAAAACGTTTTATGCAAAAAAATTTAAAAAGCTTTGAATTTGATGAATTTTAAATAATTTTAGACAAAGTTAACAAAATTCATTTCGTAGAACATTTTTTGAAGAAGTAAGCCATGAAGAACTAATGAACATAAGGAATTGCGCTTTTTACAACTAAGAGGGTTACTTAGATATATAACCGCGGTTACAGTACTATTTTGTTAGAAAGGAAACCGTAAAATGAAAATAAAATCGTTAAATTAATGAGATTCTAAGATTTACCGATAGATGGCATTTACTGCTTTAAATTAATGAAATTAAGCAATCTATAAATGCATTAATTTGGTCGCATTTATTTAAGTGGAGTTAGTGGCTTTAAGTTAATTTAATTTCACTTTAAATAAAGCTTTATATGTTTTGTTTTTTGCTTGTAATTAATTTACATTTCATTTTTATTTTCAGGTGAAACAGATCAGTTCACATGATCGGTTATCATTTTTTGGGCTTATGGTAAAACCAGTGCAAAGATTTCCACAATTTATTTTATTCTTACAAGTAAGTAGCAACAACAAACCAAAAATCAAAAAAAATGTCACTTTTTATAAAAAAAAAAACAAAAATGTAAATGGACTCTAATAATGTAAATTGTTTTAGGACTTACTTAAACATACACCTCATGGCCATCATGATCGAATATCTCTTCAATTAGCCCTTACACAACTAGAATCCCTAGCGGAAATGCTGAATGAACGAAAACGAGAGGCAGAACAATACCAAGCATTTAAAGAAATGCTTCGACATATTAGTGGAAAGTTCACCGTCCGACCTTTGTCCGATAGTAATAGATATTTGTTGAGGGAGGACAACGTCACACAGCTTGTAAGTATTCAATTAAATAAATGGAAGTTTAAGTTTCTCGTATATGTCGGTTTTTATGTTACTATAAAAAAGCATCGGTTCGACTCTAATAGGACTGTAAATGAGATATATCTTGTAGTAAGGTTTTGTTTTATGTGGGTAAAGTAAATAAAAACTGCACTTTATATGCAGACCTAAAAAAAGAAACGTGATTTATGTAAAAATCTGCATAAAAAAGGGACTGTCCTACATACTTTATATTAGTGATTTTTCGGGTATTTCATTAAAACTTTGATTGAATTTGATTACACGAAAGGTGAACAAAAGCGAACTGGAAGGAATTAAGACAAAAGAGCGTGCTTGAACCGATTCGGGCATTAAAATTATTTAAAAACGGTTTTAAACGTTGTAAGCAAAGTAAAATGGTGGCACTTTTAATTAACAACCAACCACTTCTTTTAGTGTTTTTTTTTTTTAATTATTTACCTACTCTATATTACCAATTTTCTTTGCCCTATATTTATATTTAAAAGGGACTGAGTAGGCGTAAAGCAAGTTAAATATTATTAAAATATTTAACAGCATAAATGCAATAAAATTGATTCATGAATTTATCCTTTAAGCCTTAAAGCAACAATTTATAGTATTAAAAACCTTTCCAACAGTTCTGCGCTTGTAGAAACAACACCTACGAGAAGATTAAACTTGCGCTGAATATTTGAGGTAGTTTAATTGCAATACCTGAGTGGGAGTAATATTTCAATTATCTTGATTATTACTATCCTCATCGGCAAGTCGATAATACAGAACATACTTAGATAATTTTAAGGAGTCATCTCCAGCATTCCACTACTAATAGTATAGGAGCTATCAACATGAAAATCCACATCATTAAGAACCCGACATCCCACTTCCTCTTATGCAAATTCATGTACAACTTAGGCCCCAGTTTTTAGAGTTATTATTAACGCGATTGTTCTAAAATTTTGACAATATCTTACTTCTTTTAAAGTGCCGCTTGTTTGGCACATTTTGTTTTGGATTCGTAGTTTAGCAAAAATAACAGTTTAAAGTAGGGTGTACTATGCTAAAAACAACAACTGTTATTTATCTTAAACTACGAACCCAAAACAAAATGTGACAAACAAGCGGCACTTTAAAAGAAGTAAATATGATATTGTCAAAATTTTAGAACAATCGCGTTAATAATAACTCTAAAAACTGGGGCCTAAGTTGCACATGAATTTGCATAAGAGGAAGTGGGATGTCGGGCTCTTAACGACTAACGTTGTCATAATTTTTTGATATTACATAATATTTAATATTACTTTTCTTAATTCAACAAAATGGCAAGCCACACAGGTAGCGAGATCGTTTTCTTCGTAAAACAAAATTCATTTTTGCACTTTCGTGCTATAACCCTGCCAACCCTTTATGATGGGTTAATCGCTTTTCAAATGTGCTTTCCAAGGACAGAAAACCCAGCAATACAAATTTCTTAATTTACGCATAAAAGTCTACAGATTGTACAAAATTAAAAATGTTCACTTCATAAATTACTGGCAGTATTATGGCTCATATTTGGACATATTTTATTTCTTCAAAAAAAAATTCTTACTTATGATGTTTAAAAAAACGCTACCTGTTAGCGCTGAAAGTGTATTGGACAAAAGTTAAGAAATATTAAATAAAATGTAATGCACAAAAAATCATGACAACGTTCGATGATGTGTGTTTTTGTTTGCCAGCTCGTACTACTATGTTAATTGTATAATAATTTTATTCCAGGAGTACAACCAAAGTGGTATGATAACAAAAACAAAAAGCCGACGACTTCTCCTGCTGAACGACCTCGTGGTGTGCGTGTCCGTGTCCCCCAAAGCCTCTGATGATTTCGGAGCCAGCGAGCGGCTCACACTCAAATGGACATACCCGGTGACTGACGTGGAGATCCAAGACAACAGCACGTCGCCCACGTTAAGCAGAGTTCTTACCGCAGGACTTAATAAGGGCGGCAGTCTCAAGTCGAACGGCTCCTTCGAGGGGAATCAACCGCAGGATGCCAATAACTTGTGCAGTGAAATGAGCAATCTTATGCATGACTACGAGGTTGTTAGTCGAATTTCTGATTTGGTTGGATCGCTGCGTGGGAGCTATTGTAATGTTACATTGGAAAATACAAGAGAGATTTTGCATCAGATTCAAACTTCGATACAGCAAAAGGTATGTCAGGTGTAAAAATAATTATTGCTTTAACCTTTCACATTTTCCTTGTAAACATAACTTCGCCGGAAGTTTTGAGAGAATGTTTGTTTAAACGATTCGCATTGATGTAGAGCAAAATAAAAACTGAAAGATATTTTTATTATGTTAAGAAACTTATTTTTAGGCAAAATTTCACATTTTTTGTACTTTTTTGCTCAGTTTTAAAAAGCCCTATATATTTGTATAATAATCAATAAAAATTACAAGTCAAAATAGATACGAACATACCGATGTGACCAATGAACATTCATTAACAGAAAAAAAGTTGTTAACAATTTAAAGAAGTGCAAGTAATGTTCTTTTTGGGATACCCATGTATAATGTTCATATACTGATAAGGCATCTTCAAGGCCAGAGGTAAAACAATGGGAAAAATAACTTCAGCATTCCAGAGTCACAATCCAGTTTTTTTACATGGTACAAAAAATTGCTATCCAATTTAATGCATTGGAGTCAGATTATGTATTTCATAAAAACCGCCTTCAATATTGGTGTTTAGACAGTTCTCTACAATATGTTTAATAGATTCTGGGGATTCATTACATTCACTTAATGGACTACGTAGTGCCTTTCACTAATATAACATATTATAGCAACGTCCGTGACATGTTCTAAGACGATTAGCAGTACTCCAAATCTTCCTTGGCTGATCAAAACCTGAAACCTCTTGAACCCACTCAAGAGGTTCAAGGTTTTGATCTTTGAATAATTTCTTGTTGAACACATCAACATTTTACAAATTGTAATGTATTGTATTTATTTATTTTCAAAAAAAAAAGAAACAAATTACAAAAGAGTAGGGAATATAAATCCTAAAACGAAAACTAAAAATAGTGTCCATGTTGACACCAGAGAAGAAATTCTTGAAAATTAACGTTCCACACATCGAATTCTGAAAAGTAAAGGGGGCATATACAAATTTCTCTTACCATAAGGGCTTTCTCGATTTTAACCGATCGGGGGGCAACCTCTGCAAATCTAGATTTATAGGAAATTTGTCCAATTCGAAATGTATCTTCTTGTTCCACTCTTATTTATTAAATTATTAAATAAAAATCCTTTTACAACATTTTTATGCCTTCTAAAAAAAATTACTTAGAGCTTAGAAATTATAAAAATTATAACAGTGAAAACGTCAACTTTGCAGTACCTTACATGGTAATCGCTATTTCAACGAGTTAAAGAGGTGTAAGCATCCCAGAACCAAGTTTATATTTTTAAAAGTGAAATAAAAGTTAATTTGATCAAAACGATAGTTAGAATTTAAATTTATCAGACAACCCTCGTAGGCCTCAAAGCCCACATACTTCCAAAAGTAAATGCTGGCTTAACTTTAATTCTCTAATTCTCTAAATTAATTTCCAGGATGAAGAAATGGCTTGGGTGGACTCCTGTTGCCTGCAGCTAGTCGCCAGATCCAAAGGAAAAGAGGAAGTATACACATTCCAAACTGATAATCCACTAATAAAGAAGGACTGGATCACTGAACTTCGGTTAGCCCAATTGGCATTGGACCCATGTAACTCACCGGCTTGGGAAGTACCCGAGCAAGAGCAGAGGCCGTCTACGAAAATGCCACTATTTGTTAAATCGCAGTGTGTTTATAAATCACAGCATCAAACTGAGGTAAGAAATATTTTTTTTAAGCTAATATTTAATAAACGTCTTTTTAAAAACTTCTTAAATTTTTATACATAATGTGATTGTTGAGCGCTAGGGAGCTGACATTTGCGGATAGCGAGACCCTTGTTAAAACCATCTCAATTCAAACATATTTAACAGCCAAGTTGTTTCGTAAAACTTTGTTGTTAGCAAATCACAACCCATTTTATTTCTTAGAAATTTATTACTGCGGAAAATTTTATGTTCGCGTTCGAGAGACATTATTAACACGAAGCTGGAATCAATTCCACTTTACCTATTGACTTCATTGTATTTTAAAATTTCATGCGCTTTAATAATCTAGAATAAAGGATTTACACAACGATATACGCTTTATTAATTTTGTTGAGTCTTTTCTCGAACAAATTTAATTTAAAAAATGATCCTCGAAAACCGAGGCTAGAACTATTTTGTTTTACGTTTAAAAGGCTTTGAAAGCATTGGTAATAAATGAAATTATTAAAGCAATATTAGCGTTTGGCTGAAAATTTATTTTTTATTTTTGAAATTTTATATCGCTTTATATTTTACAAAAATTAATTTGTCTTTTAATTTTATTTAGTTTGCCTCGTTGATATAGTAAACGAAATCAAAAAGTTTATCATACTGCTTTTTGCATAAAAAGAGACTTTGTAATAATTTTTTAATTAGTAAAAACTTTACGGCAACAGCTCGGCTCAATATGAACAAAGTTACCACTGTTCGTCAGAACACTTTGTTACGAAAATTCTGAGAAACGCAATTACTCACGGCCTTTGTAATTAATTAAAAAATTTGTTCCTCTTTCAGGTGCGCTGTGGATGTTACTACACTGTCAATTTACCAAAGAGCAATCGCCGGCGAAACACCACGCAAAACTACCTATGGGTATGCACATCAAACGGCGCCACAAGCCAAATCTCAATCCTGGCCCAGCACCACCAACAAAGCGGCGTCCTCAAAGAAGTCACCAACTTCCCAATGCCGGAAACAGAAGTCACTGCTGTAGAATTCGTTAAAGGGTTTAACCCACCATGCCCCAGTCTTGCCTCAGACACCGTCTGGATGGGCACAACAAGCCACCGACTGATTATATACGCAGCCGACGAGCCTGAGAAACAAGAGGAAGTAGATGGCGCGCCAGTGCCGGACACTGTCGTGCAAATCAAGTATCACTGTGATAACGTTTTTGTGGCGCTCCAGAACGGCACGCTGCTTGTGTACAGAAGAAACGCTTCTGACGGCGCTTGGTTGCTGAACGAACCTCAGAGTATAAGCCTTGGGTCCGAACCTGTGACTTCTTTGCTACCAATTAACATGAGCGTGTACGCATCATGCGAGAAGAAGGTTTTTGTAATCAATGGTCTAACTGGGGATGTACAAAAATCATTCTACGTCCATGAGCACCCTGGGAACGTAAACCTGATGGCGCACAGCGGAATCGGTTTGTGGATTTCATTGAAACACTCCAGCACAATTTGTCTATACCACACGGAGACGTTTAAGCACTTACAAGACATAAATATAGCATCGAACGTAACTAGGGTGACTAATACATCGAAGGTTAATGTAACAGCGCTTCTAGCTTGCAAAGGGTTGTTGTGGGTGGGGACCAATGTCGGCATAACGCTGACTATTCCATTGCCAAGACTGGAAGGTGTGCCTATCATAAGTGGCAGAGTTAACATATCGTATCATGCACACTTTGGACCAATTTCCTTCCTGCTTGCGCTGCAACCAAAGAGCTACCACAACGTTACTCAATATCGCGCCATCGCCGAGAAGGAAGAGCGACCCAAGATTGAGAAACAGCTCTCAGATAGCGTAGTAACGCCTAATACCAAGCTTAAGTACCATTTAACCAGTAGCCCGGTGGTGTTACGTCGTCGCAAGAGCAAGGAAAGCGACATGGCGCGTTTGTCGAAGACATTACCACGTGGACTTGGGAACGGAGGCTCAATATTCAGCACCTCGAGCACGTCATCGCAAAGCTCAGGCGACACGTGCGACGTCTACGGACTATACGGCGAACTAATGTACATTAAAGACTACGAAGGCGAGGAAAACGTACTTACTGATACTATTTACGAGTCAACACGAAGAAGCGACCCTGAACTAGCCGCCATACCCAATAAAGTCAGCACGTTAGATCGTAAGATGAAAATGAAGGTCAGCCGACCAAGGTCATTGGACTTATCCAACTGGTCGGTAGACTCGCGCTCCTCCAGTTTGTTTACTTCGTCCGGAAGCGAGGAAAGCATGGCTGTTAAACATGGCGTATCACGCAACAGTTCCAGCGTTTCTAGACAACTGAACAACGCTATAGCGCCTGCGCAGTGTGCGCCGCCTAGTAGTGTGACTATGCCGCCACCTAGTGGCACAATTCTCAAGCAAAGTGTTAAGACTTTGTCCAAGAACGTGATTGATAATAACGCGCGCCGAACCGTTATTACCATTATGGGCGGAAGAGGATACGTAAATTGGCGGCAACCCTGTTGCTCGGCTGATAAAAGTAAGAATGCTTTTTCGTCACGGGACCCCAACAGTAACGACGCTCACCTGGTTATCTGGGAGCTCAAATTGTGATTCGGCCTCAAACAAAATTAATTTTTGTATAACTTTTATAAATGTCATTAACTTTAACATTTAGATAGGTTTATTAAACTTTGTTTTTTAAGGTTTTCAGATATATTTTAACTTATTGTTGTCAAGTTATACATGTAATTTATTTTTTAATATCTTTTTAATATTAAATAAGTACACACACACACGAGGAATATTTTTAGTAGGATATATTGTATATTTTATATATTAACTTTTTTGTCCTGTTACATTTGCCCCTTGCATGTTAACGATAAATTTATTATTGTTCAGTGTTCACTGTGTTATATCAGAGCATCTATAATAAAACAAATAAAAATATTACGCTCATTATTTTTGATATTTTTCCCCATTTTTTTCCTAAGTTAAAAACTGGTCCTATGGGAATTTGTCACAAGTTTTGCAAAGCACAATAAAAAAAATACAAATTGCTTCCCTATTTAAGATTTTTTACGTACCAATCTTAACGAAAATTTAGAATAAGTTATTGCACTTCGGATTATTGATACATGGTGTAAGAAATGAACTTAATTTTATTAAAGCCCTCTTTTAAAATAGAACATGTAGCGACCTCTCTTAAAAGCTTTACTTAACTACAAAACTTAATTTAAAAAGTTCACACTACCTACTTGACCAAAGTTTTGTCAGAGGTCGCCACCTACATTACTAATGATTTCTTTGGTGTTAAAAATGGTCAATCTAGAGCGCTGTGGTGGACGGTGGACACAAAACGAAAACAGGAAAACAGCATCGAATCGTCAAAACACGGGAGAAGAAGAGAAGGCAAGCTCTGTCGTTTGTTGATAAATTAGGTAAACAAATATGAAAAATCAAAATAGTACAATGAAATAGGTAAATAAAGATTAATACCTATTGGTGAAGTGAAGTGTTCTGTTATCTAATATTAAGTGATAAAGGGAATCTAACCACACAATTTGAAGGTATGTTGTAAAAAATGAAATCATACGTAAATGATTCACCATTTAAAGTCTCTATTGTGAAAGGTTAAGGTTGCTGGGATGCTAGTTCAATAAAACTGCATTGAAATCTCGAAATTGCCATGCTTTTACGAAACGTACATTTAAAAGAACAAAATCCAGTACTAAACAAGACGAAATAAATGTAATTAGAACTGGAGTTTCCTTTAGTCTTCAGTAAGAGATTCTTATCTTCAATCGTAAAAACGTGAAACAAAAGGACGTATTTTTCGTGAGAAATACCTAAATCCACTTTCTCTCGACTTGCACTTTATTTCAAAGCAATCATGACTGATGAATTTGTCATCAGCTCGTCTCACAAAAAGCTTTTCCAAGAGCTTTTCTCTCAGCTCTTCGTTTTTGTGTTTCTGTCACTAAGGTTGTGCAGATTTATGTCAAAGCCTACTTTGTTTTATTGACGCAGGCAGGAAGAGTTATTGCTTACATGTTTTATCAAATCCTAAAAGTAAAAAGGTATAAGGGTGGAACCTGACCTTCCCCAAGCTAAAAATCGACAGGTAGATTTCTTTGTTGCGTGCCTTGAATTCTAATTTAAAGATGTTCTATAAAAATTGGCGGTACTATTCAAAGAAAATAGGTTTTTGCAAAAATAAGTGCCTACCTACAGTACCTACTTGCAAAGCTTAGACAGGGGAGGATTAGAATATTCTTGGGCATACGGAATCTGCAGAAACTTAAACCCTGTCCAAATTGAAATAGGGTGCTTGTTATAAAGGCATTGAATTGAATGTATTTAAAGGAATAACAAAAATGTATAATGCTCTGAGAGTACTTTTCTGTACTGTTAATGGATATTTCATTTTTTTGGAAGTTAACTTTCGCACATTGACTTCGCGAAAGGTATAAAACTATAAGAAATACTTGCTTACATAAAGTCTAGAATATGAGGAACAAACATTCCTAAAATTAGAGCCAGAATCTGAAATTCAGACAGTTTACTTAGGTATCGTTTTGATTAATTGTTTACATAAGAAACCTAGGTAATCATTACAATTCAAACAACGAATGTATTTACAAGCCCTGGTACAAGTACTTATGCAGATACGTTATGTATCGTGTAACTATTTTGATTACCGTTTTACATGAATCATTCGTCATGTATGTACGTGTTAATAAAACAAGAAACAAAGACCGACGTGCGATATCTAATAACTTTTGGAAAGATAAAAACCTACCTCTGGCAAATACCTCCGGATTCATTTTGTACAACTTTCAAAATTGCATTGCATGCAGATAAGAGTATTTTATTATTAGAAATGGAATACGAATTAAATTCGCTTGAAGAGGCAATGAATTTTAGAGTTATTCAACACGAACAAGTTCATTCAATTTGCTTAATCTGCTGCTTTTGGATAAATACAGTTCGCAAATCGCAATTCGGAATAAAGTAATCCAAGAAATGGACCGAAATAAATAAAACTGAAACGGGTTAGATCAGTACGTGTTAGATTTGCAAGAATTTTTCTTCTGTAAATTACATAATAGCGGAGCTACTGTTATTGCTTTTTAAACATAGGAGACATAATTCTGTCAAAACCTCATGATGGGCTTTTAAAATGTTTTCCAAGGACCGAAAACCCGGTAATCACAAAAAAAACGATCCCACTTCTGATGTTTTTTAAAAATGCTATCTAGCAATGTCAGTATATTGGATTACGTGAACAAATATTCAATATTATGTAATGCTCAAAGAATTATGAAAACATTCGTTTTTTTTTGTTGTCAGCTCCCACGAAGCTTAAGTAACAAGGTATTCTTTAGTAAGGTAAGAAAAATTCGGCATTGATTGGCGATAGGTATGTTTCAAGTGTCATTTACATGACGTCATGCGCTAAAATAACCGATTTTTGTTTCAAATCCAGCATACCGATGTAAACTACCATGATTGCCACAATTTCAGACTAAATCCTTTTAGAGAAGGTGTACCCTACCATTGTTTAAAATAATCAATACTGTTTTTGTTTTAGTGTTTTTGTTCCAAAACATTTTATTGTATGGAAATAAAATTGTACAACATTTTTGTAATATTTTCTATTGTTAGTCCTATTGTTCTTATTAATCACCTTGCTTCGTTATCGTATTCCTAATTAGTTACTTCTTGGTTAACATAACGAGATATGACTTATTTTTCTTAGTCAGGAGATAAAATACGGAAAATATTGTAATTTATTTTTAGTAGTTGTGTTTGTGCATTACTTTGTGGTCAATGATTATGAATGACATGTAAGAATATAATACTTATTTAGTTAATTAGAAGATTAGGTGCACCTCACTGACAGGCAAGTACATTATTTATAATGAAGTCAAAAAAGCTGCCTAAGTGCACAGTCGGTAAAATTTGCTTAAAAATCGAACTTAAACACTTTCTGCAAAGATATTATAAAACTTCCCGCTGGGGTTGGTATTAAATTGTTCCAAACATAAAGTTTAATTTATATTTTAACAACTTGAATATTTGGGTTCGCCCCCAAGGAAATGATAACAAACGAGTTCGGTACAAATTTTAACAATGTAAGCCACCCGAAAAGGAATTCTGACGGCCGCGTTAACTCTTCAAAATAATGTGCAAGCGGGAGGCTCATTTAAAAATTAAAACATTCACGAAGCCCTATTAAATTAAGCCCTAAATTAATGGAAAGTTGTTTATTTAACAGAAATCGATTAAGAGCTGTTTTGTGATAATTAACTATTTGAGGAAATTGTCTGAAATTATTAAAAGTATGCTAACACTTATTTTACTTTTTATCTGGAAATGTCGCGAGGCATAGAAACTGTGGTTATGTAATGTTGGTTGCCTAAAATCAACAAAAAACAGCACTTTCAGGTCATTCCTTAGTGGGTTTATAAGAGATAATTTGAATCAAAAATTGTGCTTATCACCAATATAAATAAACAAAGCACAAGTTGACATATTCTAAAGGTCCCTCAATAAGCGTTTAAAAACAGAACTTTGGCAATTTGGAAGCACTATTTTTTTGCATTTTAAATTGGCAAAATTCTGTATTTAAACGCTTATTGATGGACCTTTAGAATATGTCAACTTGTGCTTTGTTTATTTATATTGCTGTCAAAAACAATTTTTTATTAAAATTAACTCTCATAAACCCACTGAGCAATGACCAGAAAGTGCTATTTTTTGTTGATTTTACACAACATTACATAACCACAGTTTCTATGCTTCGCGACATTTAAATGACCTGTTAAATACGGGTTTATGGTTTTGGCAGACAACAAAGAATTTTAAGCGTGATAGAAAATAGTGATTTTACGTAATTTATCAGCAAAAACCGACAACCTCTGACCCTAGTTAAAAAATTAAATTAATGATTAAAATTGTAACATTGAGCGTTAGAAAAGCATAAATTTCAAAGCAAGTACTTGGCAAAACATAAAAAGAGCTAACAGTTGAGCGACCATCGAAGTAGTCCTTGACTTTGTGTAGAAATTAACACAGAGAGTTTTTGTAAAATAAAATATCTAGGCCAGTGGACTTGTCATACGCTTAAAAGGAGAACCACCTCATACTATGTATAGTGACTGCATTTTATTCAACTTCCTTTGCCTTTATTACATATGTCAATAACTTATTCACTAGAATGAACTGAATATAAGGAGTGCAGAAAAATACGCTGGCTTTACACTCTCTCCCTACATGTCTTGCCATGTTCTTTTGTTCTTAAAGGATCTAGACATCCGGACATGCATTCAAAGACTAAAGTTCGGGAAAATGGTCCATTCTATTCTTTGACATGTTTAGTTGTAGGAAGAAGGAAATGGACTCTTTTAAATAACACGAAAAAAAATGGACCAAAACGTTTATTTTTATTTCTAAAAATATGTGTATAAATTTTAATACACCAATTTATTAAGTTTTTATAATATGCTATAAAAATGTACTAAAGATTTGCATATTATAATCTGACGACTAGACTAGTTTTTTAATATCGTATAGATAGCTACTTTAGTTTTATTTCATTATGGTAATAAAGAGAAATGACAAAATTAAGACTACGAGTTGTCTCTAAAAATAAAATCATTATCGTAGAAAATGCGAAGGAGATGAGAAAATTTGAAATTGATTAAATTACTTTATCATTTCCCGGATATTGTCTGCATCTAGGGATGAATCGTGAAATCATGAAATCTGTAATTTTATATCAATTTCCTTATTACTGAGCTTAGTAAAAACAATTTTTCTAATATTAAATTCCTCGTAGGGTATTTTTTCATAATTTTTCCATTAGGTTATAACTTTAAAATTAGTAAAATTGGAATTTTCTTAAATGCCTAACCCATTTTTTAAAGCAAAAATTGAATACCTTATAAAAAATATCTTTTATTTTTAAAATTATTTACCTCTATAAAAAATAGGTAATCTAATCCTGTCTTTATTTCAAATGGTAACCAATTTTGTTCTACATTGTAGTTAAATATGATATCAAACCAAGGTATGTTCTTATTAAAATTTTAAATAAAATTTCGTGCAACTTAGTTCCAGCTGGTTCAGAAAATAATAAATAACGTTTTTATGAATAGAGAAATCGTGAGCAAAATCCTAAAAGTATACCAAATTTTATTGTTATTTTACGTCCATAATAAAAATTGATTAAAAAGTTGTATACGTATTATGAATTTTTTTTCAATGCATATTTAAAATAAATGACACATTATATACGGGATCTCTAGACAGTTGTAAAAAAAAATCCATCAGTTATATTCATCGAGATAAATGCGAACAAAGTTGCATAAGTTCGGCAACACAGTTTGTAAAATACATCTTCAAAACTCATCTAGATTTTTGAGCATATCTTATTGCATTTGATCATATTGACATTGTTGTCAGCTTCATTTCATAAAATTTTTGTAAAATAAAATTGATTATAACAATGTGATTTGATCATTTCAAAGATAAACAAATGATAAAATAATTTTAAATAGATTTTTTTTAACAATTTTCTGGTGCTCCCTATATATGCCCCAACAACGTACCATCGCGTTTATGCGCAATTTTTTGGACACCTGTATCTCGCATTATATCTTTAAAAAATTTAATGATTAAAAAACGTGTGCGTCCCCTAATTATTGTAATTGTTTGTTAATTTTAAAGTTAGGCGTTTATTTCGTTCTTTTGTTGATTTTTCTGTATTTTTCTAAACTTCTATAAGAATTTTTATTTGTTTTAGAAAAATGGCAACTCCAACAACCACAATAGAAACCGTCACAATAATAAGACCTTTGAAGGTAAGAAAAACATTTCAAAGCATGTTAATCAAAGACATAGTAAAAAATGCTGTAAAAAACCTAAATAAGGTTTTTATATGGTTAAACATTATTATTTTCGATATTCTTTTTTTATGCCGACAAATTGCCCTATGTTAAAAAAATTCCAATTCCTATTTAAAAATCAGCACAAAAACATTACTGGATATTAAATTCTAAATACCCTTTCATTTTTTCGACTGTTCCCTTAACAAACTAAAACATTTAATTCCCGAAGGGAATTCTACATCCTACGTCGTTTCATCATAGCTTGAAATTTTAAAGGAGCAAAGAAAAATTGGCTTGGCGCTATTAAATGAGAAACTGCCGCCCGAGGTAAAAGTAAAATAAAGAATACAGACAGTGACAATGTTATGATTGTTATGAGGACTTTTTCTTTTTGGAATGGTTCTCACTTTTTATTTATTTCGTCAATGTAATAGTAGATTGGCGTAGAGATAGTTTATGAGAAGAGACTCGACACTACTATTTAAAAACCTAAAAAAATAAAATACCATTATGCAGGTACATTTTGCTTTAAGCGTGATTTATAGAACGTAACTTTCACTTTACTTTGGCGTAACTTCACTTCCGCGTAACTTAACAAATTTGCTTAATTTATAGATTGTAAAGTTACGTGAAATTGGGAACAGTTATGCGCATGTGTCTGAACTCGCGACTTCTGACTATTTACACCTGGGCGGTAATTACAGAATATCGCTTCGTACGAAACCTACATAAGAAGACCTAACAGGTTTTGTACGAAGCGATATTCCGTAATCCCTACACTTGTCAATAAGGGTGAATATCTCATTTTTGCAAATTTTGCGCATGATCGGCCAAGCACGGCTTTCGACTTAGTACGACTTACAGCTAAATGAATCAGCAAAGTAGCGCTAAAGTGAAGTATAAATTTGCTAATACAAATACATTCCCATGTATTTTATTTAATTTTCTGTAAAGTTACCCCGAAGTAAAGTGAAAGTAACGTTCTATAAATCGCCCTTTATGATTGAAATAAAGCTCGTTTAAGTTACAACAAAGTTGTGAAAGAAAATTACCTATCTTGGGAAAGACTTCCGCAGTAACAGTCATTATAGCAGCAGGATTCAATGAATTTTCTTTTATATTCTAATACTTCTGCATTATCCAATTACTGGAGGGTCCTGATGAAAAGTGGCGATAATAAGCGAGTTTAGTGACAAAAGTTGCACTCAAACTTATGACTGGAGGCATCGGAACTTAGCCAAACACTTTAGGTTTCCGGATATTTCAGAACTTGGGAGATATAAATGTTCATCTTGCTGCAACCGGGATGGCTGATCGCTTATTTCCAACCAAGGGGAAGAGTTTATGATAACCGAGTTACTTTTATAAGTTTTATACCATCGGGAAATAAAAAGATGGATAAAATGTTGCCTAGGTAGTTTGTGGTCCAAAAATATTTTTTAAAGTCAAAGACAATCTGAACTGCTAATCCCAAAAACAAACAAGTTTAAAAAATGGTCTCGCAAATAGATGATTTTTTAATCAATTACAATTCCGTTGCGTTGTTAAGGCTAGAAACTCAAATTCACAGATCTTCGAGATCTGTGCTCCTAGAAGCTCGTATAAGTCATCTCTGTTGAGCTCCCGTCAATTCCACTAAATAGTCAATCTACGTATAAATATTACAACGAAATGTAGTTTAAAAAACTAGAAAAATAGGGCTACATACATTTTATGGTTTCATTTAAATCATTAAATCGGTTATTTCTTTGTGTCGAAAATCTTACTTTAAAAATCCTTATAATATTTTTGTTTCTTCTAGGAGCACAAATCTCGAAGATCTGTGAATTTGAATCTCTAGCCTTAAGCAGAGAATGTCTGCGACTAATATAACATTTCATACAATTTGCACAGTCTCCGAAACTTCTAAACTAAAAAACAAAACTTTTTGGGCACTAATTACAAGTTTTCTTTCATATTACAAAGTTTAAATTAAATCTTTTAGTTAGCTCTCGACACATTTATTATTCATAATTTTATTTTCAAATCAAATAAATTTGTTCTTGCGTAAGTTCAAAGTAAAGAAATGAATTTGTAATGTAGTTTACTTAAGTGATTTAATATTTGTTTTTGTGCTTAATTAATTGCTTTAGTTGGAAGTTGAACAAAAACCAATTAGTCGATTATTTCCACTTTGGGCCTAATGACTGTTTAAAATTGAAAAAAATACATCTGAAGGACCTTAGTTTGATGGCCGTTTGATTCCAATGTATTTTTATTTTATCAGTTAATAATAAACATTAACATTATAACAAATACTAAAGTTCCCCTTAGGGATACTTGAATTAGAGACAACTTATCGCGAACTTCGTCACCAAATTAGTGCATTTAGAGACTCTATAAAAATCCATCTTTTCTTATCTCTGAGAAAAATACGGTTCGATAAATTTGGCAACTCTGTTAAGGAAGGGGCATTTTAAAACCCATCTATGATTCTTGATCATACCCTTTTGCATCAAATCTTATTAACACTGTTGTCAGCTTTATTTTATTTAAAAAAGTTATTTGGCCATTTAAAAGATAAACAAAAAGTAAAATAGTTTAAGATAGACTGTACCTTTTTATTAAGCCATATTTTTCGTTGTTTTCAAGGTATGAGCGTTTAAAGTTTCGCACTTTGGGACCTCATATCTAGGAGGGTATAAGATAGATTTTTAGTTTAATTTATGGTGTTAATTCGCAATACGTTAATTTTAAGTGGCGTTAATTTAAATTTCAAATACATAGCGTTTTCCTTTAAATATTAAAAACATTATGGGATTGTTTTTTTTTTGTACACAAGAAAATTGATATTTACACATACGAGACATAATCCTGTTATAGCTTTATGATGGACCAATCGCTTTTAAAATGTGCTTTCCAAAGGCAGAGAACATTGTAACCATAATCGCTTAAATATTGCACAGATAAGCCCATACATTACACTGGATTTAAAATATTTAGTTTATAAAATGCTGGCAGTGTTATGGATCATATGTTCGTCTATCAATTTACTACTATGATAAAAACGATCCCACTTCTGATGTTTAAAAAAAATGCTTCCTGTAAGCTATGTCAGTTTATTGAAATAAATGAAGAAATATGAAAAAATGATTACAAGGTTTGATGACTTGATTTTTATTTTGACAGCTTTCAATCTCTGTGGGGTGTCTCTTGGTTTTGTGTTTAAAAATCCCCACACCCAACACCAAACTTCGTCACTTTTATACAAAAGTTTTAAAATTACCCCTAATCCAGAACCCTAATGCTGATCTAATGTTACTTCACTGGAATTTCATCCCCTACCCTTGCTAAATCGATCACCAAATTCTTTGTGCGCCGTCGCTTTGAAGCCCGTTAGGTACATATCGCATTTGGTAACTGTAACCGTTCGTTGTAACGTTTCAATATGTTTTTTCTTTTCATTTGTGTTCGTGTGAGCCGAATAAATGTATACTCATATCTTAACTTCTGTATTTGAATCTTAAATGCCTACCTCGAACTCCACCCCTATGATATTATTTTATAAGGAAATATGAGCAAAACTTGATAACATAAAGGTTTACATATTTTGACATGGCTTGAAACATGCGTATTTTTCTTGAGCGTTTCATGTCTATAAAACATTAGGCTCAGTGAAAAAGTGTCAACAAAAAAAAACAGGTTGACTAATAAGGTCGTTATTTAAGTTGCGTTTGCTTGCCGATTTTGTTTGGAAATATTGGGTTTAATAATGAAGCAATTCAGCAACCTCAAATTTCGGGTTTCATAATGTGCTTATTATAGAACGCAAATATAAAAACAAATTAATAATTTCCAGCTAAATAAGCTGCTAAAAAAAGTCATCTAAGCTGTTATTCAAATATTGCAAAAAAACAGTAGGGTTATACTTTCTACATTTATTTCTGCGGTGTAACTGTTTTCTGTTATCTTATTCTAATTTCCAAGCACTATTTGTAAAGCCAACATAATTATAATGTATTTAAGATGTACCCTATGATATTTTGATATTTAACACAAGCAAGTCTTGTTTTCATTACCGAAACTGCAACAAAACTAAACTTGTCTCATTTATCTAAAATAACTAACCAAATTTGACACGTGAGACTGGCGTTGTTAAGTAATTATATTAAAATTTAATTCTGTTTCAGAATAAATTAATCGGTAAATCTGCACTAAGCAGATTATGTATTTTTAATTTGCGTATGAATTTTAGCAACCACCACACGGGTATTAACTTTTTAAACATATTATATGCTTAATTAATCATAGTAAATTGTTAATTAATTAATTAACTTGATGTGTTTACACCTACTTTCGTGGAAGTTGGACTGAATATGATAATGCATTTCTATGAAAGACATCGTAACTGCATGTTGATTAGACTCCTTACAATAAAAATAGTTACTTTCAATCGATTAAACAAAAACATAAAGTAATTAAACCCGAATTTTGGTTTTTTAAGGTTGTTGAATTCGTGTCCTCTTATTTGCGTACACCCAATTTGCGTACATACCCAATTTGCGGACCTAAATGGTCAAAAACGGAAAGGTTAGAGGTAGTAAGTTTTTTTACCTGGGTAAAGTCCAATATGCATATTTTTTTTTTGAATTTCAGGGTTTTAGACTTTTATGAAAGCCCTGCGGGACATTTTTCCTCTGGGGGACATTAGGTTAGGTAGGTTAGGTTAAGTTTTGCTGCTAAAATGAAAATATAAACTCTAGCTATGTGGGTGCTTAGCAGTGCGTCCAAAATTATGTGCATTACACTGAAGGACATATTACAAGGTGTTGTTCTCGGTGTTGTTATGTAAAAAATGTATCAAAACATTATCAGAAAGCATTGTAGTTTAAAATTATTTGATCTTTATACTAAATAAAAGCATAAAATATTATTACTGACTTCTGCACATAAACTTCTCAAATTAAAGGACAATCCTCTTCTTACTGCAGGTAAACGGATTAACTCTTACTTAATGACTACGTACGAAAATTGGAGCGAATTTTGGAATGTACGCATATTGAAGGTACGCAAATAAGAGGGCTTCGCTGAATTGCTTAGCAGCACATTATTTAACGCAAAATTTTATTTTATAACGTTAGTTTTCTTGATGCAAAAAGATGAATTCTTTCGTTGCAAGGTACTTTTTATTTACAAATTTTACTATTATAAACTATGGACATAGTTTTTTTTTGTACAGGGAATAACTAGAAGAATTGGAAAAACGATATTAACGGTTACATTTTCTTAAAAACTCCTATTCATTCAATATAAAGTGAGTAAAGTTTACAAATGTCACTATTCAATATGTCTGACCTAAATTTATTTTTTACTTTAAAATGTCAATGTTGCCAATCCAATAATCCAAAATTTTAAGTTTATAATTCAAATTAAAAATGCTTCCTAATAAATTAAATAAAACAAATATAAACAATAGTATAAAAAACTCGTTTTATAAGGCGTTTTTTAGGCACTTGTCCATTGCGTGGAGAAGAAGAGAGAAAAAGTTTGTTTTGTACGATTGGGATCCAATTTGTAAAACAAAAAATCCAAAGAAATGCAGCATTTACCTGGTGAAAAAGTTTTTCACTAAACAATAAACTTTCAAATACAAACAACTTCTCCCAATACCAATAACCGTTTCCTACACCTGAAATATGACTTTATTAAAACTCTCGTCTAAGCTTAATAAAACTTTATTAACTTCCAATTGTTTCAGTAATTAAATTACTTTGCTTGCACCTATTTAAACAAGAGCGACTGAGTTCCAACAATCGACCTTTCCGATAATAATTTCTTATTATTATTTTATATGCTCCAATGCTTCAAAACTTTGAACATGCCAACAAATTGGTTGTTTACTTCTACCTTTTAATAAAGGTCGAAAAACTTAGCACCTCCGCGAAAAAGGTTAACTTTTAAGGTCGATTCATAGACTAGCTTTATTAAATTAACTTAGAACATAATTGGAAATGAGCAAAATATACAGGTTGTCCAAAAAATGGCGAATAAACGCGATGGAACGCTCTTGGGGCATTCTCAGGGATCCCTAGAAAATTATAAAAAAAATCTCTTATAATGTACTTAGTTGCCATCAATAAAACATCAAGTAAAAATTCGGTATTTAGGCACATTTATTATCAAAAAATTCCTATTGGGACAGTTTCGAAAGGGGTTGCTTTCTTCATCGGCCTTAAAGAGTTAAAAAGAGGACAATAAGTGATTTATAATTTAAAAAAAAAATTGAAAATAAAGAATGGGGGAAAAATATTTTTGCTGACAAATGCACTCACCTTCTAAGAAATTCGATTTACATAAAATGCATTGAAACATCGTCAATGCGACTAGTCGAAAAATCAAAAAGAAAAATACGAACAAAGTTGCTTAAGTTCGGCAACACAGTTTGTAAAATACATCTTAAATGCTCATCTAGATTCGTGAGTATACATTTTTGCATTTCAATCATATTGACATTGTCGTCAGCATGATTTCAGGAAATTTTTGTAAAATTAAATAGGTTATACAAATGTAATTTGACCAGATTAACAAATGGTAAAATAATTTTAGATAGATGGTGCCTTTGTATTTAGCCATTTCTTTTGTTAATATGTGCTGCTTTTATTTGGGGCTTCATATCTCCAAGCGTAAATGAGATTTTTTTTAACAATTTTCTGGGGGTCTCTAGACATGCCCCAACAACGTAGCATCGCGTTTATTCGCCATTTTTTGGACATCCTGTGTAAAATAGATATACATGTGTGTGTGTAAACCTCGGTGTGAACGTAATAAAAATGTTACTCATCAAAGATGAATTACCGTCACTTTGTTGAAGTTTAACCAAGTTGACTATTTAGTTTTTGCTATCTAGTTTGGCTTTATACGGTTTAATAGCGAGAATTAAAGTCCATTGCATTGGCAATTGTTACAAAAAATCATAATGTTTAAAATAACTTTAGAGTGAACAGTAGTAGGTTTTAAAACAAAAGTGGTACTTAACTTTTATGTACCTACTGTACTGACGCTGTTAAAAGCTCAACAATTTATACTTTTAAACAGAGAATGCTTCTATAAACGTTACAAAAGCCATGATATGCTTTTGTGTACAGTTTTTTTTATTTTTAATTAAATTTTGCAAAATGTTTTTTTATGTAATTTTTCTGCAAAGTTTTGGGTGAAATTACCCCAATTCAGTATGCTTGTAGGACTTGTAAAAGTGAATCTTTTTTGAGTATCCAATTATTTATTGCTATGCTATACAGGTTGTATAAAAAAACCCGAATTTTGTTTAAACCCGTTAAATAAAAAAAAAATCTTAATTTCAGCAAAAGCGTTTTCCTCTCCTATTATAAGTAAAATATTTCAAGAAAGTTTAAATAATCTTTAACAACTGTAAAATTCAGATTAAACTTTCTTCATCCCGAGGTTTATATTATTAAAGAAAAAATCAATGAAAAGACGCAAAAATAAAGAAAAACAGCCCGAAGTAAAGCATGTATCTCCTTACCAAGTACATATAAAAAATCATTACATTTTCTCCATTTCTGTAGCAACTTTGATTATAAATAGAAACTTTCTTACCAACTTTCTAGCTTTAGTAATGTAACTAAAGTAGTTTTTTTTGCAAAAAGTTTCTTAGGTTTTGTGAAGTTTATATTCTATAGCTCAGAAGAAGTGCGCTTCTACTTGTGCGGTATATTATTACACTGCTTTGTTATTCTTTACATTAGTTCTTAGATGTTGGCCTATTTTCAGATTTTGTCGTAAAAAGTCTTTTTGCACCGAATACCTACAGTTTTTCATCTTATTCTAAATTCCTTTATTTTGCCGCTACTGAGTTAGAACCCTTAAAAGTTCCATAAATAATCCATTAAACATTTTTAAAAATTAGTTTGCGCCTTGATGAAGCCCGAAGCACCACTTTGTCTTAATTTATTAATCTATGCAGTTATTATAGAAAATTCTCATCATGATGCTTTATTTCTCGTGATAAACAAACAATATGCTCAGCATCATAATTATCACTTAATGATGATTGAATAAAAAACAAAGAAATTAAATTAAAATACCTAGCTAATGATTCCATTAGCCTTGTTTCCATTCAGTAGTCGTAATACCAACGCGGGAAGAGAGTCGCGACTCATGGAGAACAAACGGCAAGCAGGAAATCTCAATTTGGTTAGGGAATTTGTAAAGGAAACATTGAAAGAAAGAGACTTATTTACATTTAGTTTGAGGAGGTTCTGGCGATGTTTAATTTGATGTAGGTTGGTAGAATGAAACAGTTCTAAAATTTACATATCGGAAAACTCTAAAACGTAGAGATTAGAACTCCTTTTTACATATGAAATTTCTTTTGGCATCACCGTTTGCAGACACACTACAAAAAATGAGTTAAATCCTCTGTTAAATCAGTAAGAGTATGGTTCGAAGCGCAACCAATGGTTGCACAATGGTGGTTGTTGCGGTAACGTCAAGTTTTCTTTTGTTTGTCCGGGCCATTTTTTTTAAATAGGCTTAAATAGCAAATCGCAGGCGCATTAGTGTGGACGGATTCATTTAAAACAATGAGTTTCTAATCTGAATGCGGCAAAAACTCTGCGACAGAAACGCATTATGTGTCCCGGCACTTAAGCAACTAGAAAACTTGGTTTCATTAAGACCAGTTTTATCGCCCAATTGGAGGTATTCACGATCCCCATCAGTATCATTAAAATACTGATTATCATTATTTTGACAGATTATACAATATAATATCATTGTATAATCTGTCAAAATAATGATAATCACTATTTTAATGATACTGATGGGGATCGTGAATACCTCCAATTGGGCGATAAAGCTGGTCTTAATGACCTTTTAACTTTTAACACAAAAACAAATAAAACATTGGCTGTGGCATTACTTATTTTACAAATTAGTGCAGGGCCACACTGTGCGTTTTTACCGGGGCCGGG
Source organism: Cartodere bifasciata (assembly GCA_963920755.1). Lineage (NCBI taxonomy): Eukaryota > Metazoa > Arthropoda > Insecta > Coleoptera > Latridiidae > Cartodere > Cartodere bifasciata. Next base: position 15,970,866 of record OY987196.1, on the reverse strand, counting down.
CGGTTCTGTCGCATGCATGAGACCGGTCATACATACACGGTTGCGGTTTGCTATTTAAACCTATGTAAAAAAGGCCCTGTAGTTCAACCGGATCGAAAAAACGGATGGTTTTGCACAGGAATACTTATGGTACAATTACATGCAGCTTCTTTGGCCGACTTTGCTGCTATTAATTAAATTTGTCCTCATTTTTAACCAATAAAGAAATAAAGGCGAAGAAGTCGGCAGAAAAAAGCTGCGTGTAAGGCCATTATAGAATACAAAGAATTCTAATATCATAACCTCATTCTTCTGACAGTTTTCATTTCGAGACTCTACTACGCATGACCTAACCACAGTCACCAAGCTATTTCAGCGGTCAATTTGATTTGTTGAAACTCACTAGGATTTTCAGGAATGTCCCGTAAATATACTTTGGTTAATGATCAATGCCATTCGGACCACAGAACGAAACCTAGATTAAAAACCATGCCGTACGAACCATACTCTAAATGATTGAATGGGTTGGCTTCGAAAAAACTCTGTGCAGAGTGCGTCTTTAAAAAAGATTATCTCGTCTTTTTGTAACAAAAATTGAATGCCAAGAAGTCTTTAACTTTTTTTTTTCAATAGAAGTTTAGTAACAATGTCTCTAAATCAAGCTTTAATGTTATTCTGAACTTTTAAACGATAGACCCCTTGTAAAAGACACTTGAAAGAAGCATCGAAGTAAAAGTCACCGAGGCGCCACCACTGTGTAACGACGCTACGCGCCCAACATTCGACGGCGTCGCGGCGGAACACCAGCCATTATTCGAACGTCAACAGAGTGCACAAGGCCCTCGTTCGCACCGCACGTGTGTAATGTGCCCACTCATCTCATAACATCATAACAAACCGAAACCACAACAAAGTGAAGAAAAAATTGATAGATTTTAACCGCGGTTCGCGAGGTGATGCAATACATAGATTTAGTGTAAAGTTCTTAATGCAGTAGTTTGTTTTGGTGTACATTCCTAGTAGATAGTGTTAGTCTTAATGGCGGATAATCAAATCGCACAGGTAACTGACCTCTTTTTGGTGTATTTTGTCGCATTTCTAAGGGCTCGTTTCACCCTTTTGATGTTTAGTTTATGTGTTAACAACGTTGTGGTGCTTTTATGACTCTCTTTGCGAACAAGTGTCAAGCTAAACCAATATTTCATTATGTTTAAAATCTGCAAAAACTTTAGTAAAGCATTGTTTTTATTTTAATTCGTAACTGTAAAAAATCTTCGGATGAAAACTCATTGAATTTAAAAAAGACAAAGCCACTATCCTTTATTGTCCTTCTGAGGACCATTAGGGATCTTCTATACTCTAGCAGCATTTGTTATTAAATTTACAGAAATTGGACTCTTAAGCTTATTTTCTAAAGCCGTGGAGCGCAATTTTAAAACTAGCCCAGTTAAGCTTGATTTATAGATGAATTAACTTAACTTTACTTAGAATTAACGTATAGCGCATTAACACAAAAATAAAGGGATTATACGAAAGATAAAATCGTATTTATAGATCCAATTACCTTAACATTATGCTCACTTATAGGTTATATTTCTTAATTTCATTTAATTTAGAGTAAAATAGGTACCCGTTCTTTTTCACTAGAGCCATCTATCAGCCACTAGACCAAATTTCTAAAATTAAAAAGAAAACCGAAGAATAGACATAAAATTGATAAAAAAATATATTAATTACGATTCTATGATTGACCGGTAGATGGCGTTTACTGCTTTAATTTAGCGAAGCTAGAAATCTGTAAATACATTAATTTGGTCGCGTTAAGTTTTAATTTAACTATAAATTAAGTTTTAGACTTTGGATTTGTCTATATTCTGTTATTTCGACTAGGTCAGTGATCTAAACATAAATACCATGTTGCTAGGCACAAGGGGTGTTGCACGAAATATTTTTGTTCTAGATAGCTTAAAAATTCCGATTTTATTGTGTGTACATTTTTTCTTTAAGAAGTAGGTATTACAAGGAATCAGATCAGGACGTCTGATTACAATTTACAATATGGTACAAAGAAAAAGGTTATTCAAAAAATGAATCAAAAACTCTCAAATAATACGTCTACGCTTTAATAAGGACATTGTAAAATTTAGTTATTGTTAACATCAAAATCTCTGGAAATCATGATGACTATTTTAAGTGACAACGATCTTAAATTTCTCATTATTATTTAGTCAACACCAACGCCAAGTTTCTTGCCTACTCCTTATTTTACAATCAAAATTTTGTAATTTGTCTTTCCAAGAAGACTTTAGACGAATATTCTGTGAAACGCCCACCGCTTAGAATTAACATCATAACTTCTGTAAAGTGGTTAGATAATAGTATATTAAAACATAGAGTTTTATAAGGAACGTTTTTTTAGCACGCGTCCAGGTTTGGAAAAAGAGCGGCGAGTTTTCCAATGGACAAGTGATAAAAAACGCCTTATAAAACGAGTTTTTTATACTATTTTTTATATTTGCATCATTTAATTCATTAAAAAGCATTTTTAATTTGAATTAAAAACTTAAGATGAAATTTTGTTTTTATGACCAACCTTATAGCATAACATTGACATTTTGAAGTAAAAAATAAATTAAAGTTAGACATGTTGAATAATGACATTTGTAAACTTTACTCATTTAATACTGAATGAATAGGCGTTTTTGAGAAAATGTAAACATTGATATCGTTTCTCCAATTCTTCTAGTTATTCCCTCTACAAAAAAACTATGTCCCCCGATTGATTATAATAGTAAAATTTGTAAAAAAAAGTACCTTGCAAGAAAAAAATTCATCTTTTTGCATCAGGAAAACCAACCAATAAAATAAAATTTTGGGTTTAATAATGAAGCAATTCAGAAACTTTAAAAAACCAACTTTTGGGTTTCATAATGTGCATATTATAGAACGCAAATATAAAATAGTATATTAAAACATAGAGATTTATAAGGAACGTTTTTTAGCACGCGTCCAGGTTTGGAAAAAGAGCCGCGCAGCGGCGAGTTTTTCAATGGACAAGTGATAAAAAACGCCTTATAAAACGAGTTTTTTATACTATTTTTTATATTTGCTTCATTTAATTCATTAAAAAGCATTTTTTTTTCAAACGTCAATAAAGTAGTACATTTTTTGACAAATTTGCGTCATAAAAGTTGACGTTTTTTTTACAGGTAAAAAATGAGCCGGTTGCTAGGCAACACTTTTACTGCCTAAGCGTTAAAACTGCATTTTAACGCCTAGGCAATATTCATTTTTAAAAAATTACTGAGTTTAGTTAAGTTTAAGAACATTTTATTAATAACATTACATTTTTTGTTTACAAAAGCAAAAGCAATATTACTTAATTTTTTTATTTGTTAACGGTAATATTAAAAGTGCAATAATTACATGATTGATTAAAATTTATAGATCCACTTTTTTCGATTGTGTTAGTATTAGAGTTAACGAATTCAGTGTTTATTTCCATCGGACCGGAATTACAGCTACTGGTACTAGGACCGGCTTCAAAAACATCTATGGGGCTGATTGGAACAGAACTTGTTACCCCCAGTATTTTTTCGGCAATACTTTTTTTGTTTTCCAATGAATCTTCAATATATCCTTCTGCCACTGAGCTAGACCGCCATCCACCATGTCGTTTTAATGACATTAGATCGCCCCCCGAATCAACAAGTAAGGTAGCGGATGTGCGGCGTAAACTGTGCCCTGTATATTTTCAGAAAGAGTGGCAAAATATGCCAGCAGCACATCTTCAGTGTGGACGTGTACATTTTTTTCTGAACACCAATCAAAATATTTTGCATAGGCAATTTCATATACTTTCCGTGACTTGTCCGGTAACAAATTAAGAGTTGCTGCCTTTGAAATATCTAGAATTTCTTTAGGAATATCTTTCGGAATATCTTCTGACATTTTTTGCGACGATTAATCTGACATTCAAAGTAAACAAAAAAAAAAGATAGTAACTGGTAACCATGGAAATTTCTGAAATTAAGTTACCAGAAGCCTAGATCATTAAAAGTACAAAAATATTTAATTAATTTTATATCTTTAAAATTATTAAAATATGTCGTTTGAAAAAAAAATAGTATACAATATTCGGAGAAAAAGTAACTTTTTTCGCCTCGCAATTTGTATCCGCTCGGCTACGCTTCGCTCCGCCTCGCAGCTACATCTAATTGCTAGGCGAAAAAAGTATAACTTTTTCGCCTAATATAGTAATCTACTATTTAATTTGAATTAAAAATTCAACATGAAACTTTGTTTTTATGACCAACCTTATAGCATAAAATTGACATTTTGAAGTAAAAAATAAATTTAAGTTAGACATATTGAATAATGGCATTTGTAAACTTTACTCATTTAAAATTGAATGAATAGGCGTTTTTGAGAAAATGTAACTATTGATATCGTTTCTCCAATTCTTCTAGTTATTCCCTCTACAAAAAAACTATGTCCCCCGATTGAATATAATAGTAAAATTTGTAAATAAAAAGTACCTTGCAAGAAAAGAATTTAACTTTTTGCAACAGGAAAACCAACCAATAAAATAAAATTTTGGGTTTAATAATGAAGCAATTCAGCAACGTTAAAAAACCAAATTTCGGGTTTCATAATGTGCATATTATAGAACGCAAATATAAAAAGTATTTTTTTCTAAATGTTAAATTCCAATTGCATATAGATACATTTTTTGATTCCTTGATAAGACATCTTTCCTTCCATCAATTTACTAAAAAATATACCTCTACTTCAAAGAGTATGAACTACAACCACTAGTGAATTTGAAAAGGCCTGGGATAAAGGCCTTTATCCAACATTTATCAACAAACTTGTTTGGTCAAGCAAGGCCCATCAAAATAAATGATGTTTGTTAAATGAGGCCAATTTCTGGTTTTGATATAAACTAGAAGGTCATAAACAGATATGATATCAGTTTTACGTCCTTTCCTTGGATCCCCAAATATAAGGAAGAAGAGATAATTGGCGAGGGTCCTGAAGTACCTAATAACAAGAAACAACCCTCGACAATGAGCTGCACGTTCAGAAAATGATTGTTAGCCTTGCTTTAGTCGGGTTATAACAAAGTTATGTTTATGTTTCTATTAAATATTTGTTTATTACCAGAATAACCTTAACTTAATTAAAAGACGAATGTTGTAAATAACGGGCTTGTTAATGTTACTGAATATCGTTTTTTAACTGGAAGCTCCACTTTTAAGTGCATTTTATCAAAACGTATATATAAAGTGGGTTTAAAAAAATACTTTAGATTTTCGTTTTATAAGGTGTATTATATATGTGGCCCCATCTGGTATTTTACAATTTTCATGTCATCTCTTAAAGAGAAATAAGTCCGATAAGGTAAATGCACTCTGTTCCGTAAAAGTTAAAATTGCTTTCATGGAAAAGTTTTAATTTCGCTCTAATGTTTCCTATTATGTTCTCTTTGCTCTAATTCCACTCCTTCGAGAATTCATTTAAACCATAGTTTTATATTTTACATGAGGTATCATTAAATTGTTTTTCTTTTGTGTAAAGACTTCCACGCAAATCCGTACCTACAGGGTGTGTAAAGAGAATATCATCGTTTCTTTAGGTAATATTTCAAAAAAAGTGCAAGTAATGTTCTTTTTAAGATGCCCATGAATATTATTCACTTTATTTATTGATAAAGCATCTGCTTCAAGGCCAGAGAAAAATGTAAAAAAACAATGTTTGCATCTCATTTTTTTAAACCGTATAACATAAAGTATAATTCATAAAAAAAGGACTATTGACCACTTATATGAGTAAAACTGTCATTAGCTACAAATCGTTAATGAACCTTTTGAGCAGAACGAAAGGTAACTGAAAGTTGTTAACTTATAAAAGAGTTGATGAAATGTCATTAGTATTTATGGTTTTAGTACATGTTAACGTAATTTTTTTATTCATATTCACGAGTGTTTTAAACCTTAATTAGTGCTTAACGAACTGCGAAATATAAAAACGTGTTACCAAATGTTTTCATGGCTATTTATATGACAATGGTAAAAATTCGTGCCTATACGCCAAAAAATACAAAATGAGACCTTTGTTTTTATTGCAGGACTTTTTTTTAAATTAGTTGTGAAGTAAATTATGCGTAGGAGTCCTTAGAAGTGACAGTTGCTCTTAGCTCTGTAGAACTGACGAATGTAGATAGCAAAATCCCAGTATGCCTAATAATTAACATAAACCCCAATTAGTCAACGACAGAGTTTCAGAATTGTAGAGCTTACAAAATGAAGAGTTTTTGTCTCTTCCCCTAAGTATATCCTCTTACAGAGCATGCATCAACTTTAAGCTTCCAGATACTACACTTATATGCTATTAAAAAGCATTTCACAGAAGCCAATCCTATCCTAAATACCCCTATTGTTTTCGCATCACCATCTAAAGCTGCATTAGCGAACAATAAGATTGCCGAAACACAATGTGCAGCTAAATCCTGCTCGTATTATTTAAATGCCTTCCCAATTATACTTCCATATTAAATCTACAACAGGCGTAAACACATACATGCATATCTGTTTATGACAGCTTGTTTACATAAAACAATAAAATCGGGAATAAAATGTTACATTTCAGCATAAAATCGTTCATTATCATTCCTGTTTGGTCGGATGTGCTCTTGAACATAAATTGACATAAAACCAAAATCATACAATAATGAAATTTGCTCTAAATTATTAATTAAAATCAACATTAATTAAACACAAAATTTTGTTAAAAATAGTTAATGTGGCTTTGACAGTTAATGGTTTTGTTGGTATAAATTATAAATGTGGTTTTTTAATACAAATACATCCCAAATATCTAAAAAATGTGAATATTAAAATAGATGTAGATAGGTAAAATTCTATAAAAAACTGGAGGAGTTTTTCAATTTTAGTATGTTTCATAGCGACTGCATGTTACGTTTTCGACTGTATCTGCAAGTATGTATAATCTGAAAACTTTATTCAAAGCACTGAACACTTTGAAGTGCAAACTAACCTGTCCTAAAGTTTGTAATCATGAGAATACTTAAAGTATGGTCCGAATGGCATTGGTTTTAATCCAATAGACGAGGCATTAAGGAACTGAACCTCTAACTTTGGATCGCCAAGATGGATTGCGATGCGGTTTTCAGCAATAGATTCTAAAAGATGTCTGGAAATTTTGTGACCATTTTTTATTTGGTGCAAATTGCTTCATTCTATGTTTTTAAGCAAAAAACCTACCCCTTCTTTGAACTAGTGAAAAGTGTAGATGTAGACCACTCATCTATGACCCTTGACCACAAATTTTTGACTTAACATCAAATTCAACAATTAAAATCAACAATTATTTAAAAAAATGTCAGTTTAAAGATCTTAAATTTTAGGTTGGTGATTTAAAGTTTAGTTGTTTTTACCATTGCAGTAATTTCTTTAATGCTTCTGAAGAGTATGGAAATGAAGGTCGTTTGAAAACTGCACTGGAAGTCTATAGTTATCGATGGCGCAATCATGGTTTTGGGTGGAATTTCATTTGGCGGAGAACTTTGTGCGTTTTGGTGGACGGTTTTTCTAATGCAAACGGATACATTAACAACATTTAAGACCCTGTCCTTGTTTCAAAAAACATAATATTGGTCATGATTTTAGTCTAATGGTAGCCTTTCACGTTAGCTTCTTGCTAGCTTCTAGAAGCTAGCTTCTCCGCTGCTATTGAAGGAAATCAAGCACGGTTTGCGCGCGCATTCATAAAACATTTGAATCCTCCAGTAGCAGCGAAGAAGCTAGCTTCTAGAAGCTAGCAAGAAGTTGCGTGTAAAGCTAGCATAACACATGATATTGCCCGTCCCAATCTCGCCATGCTGGTTCGCGATTATCGAGCTAAAGAGAATATTGCAGCTCAGTCAAACAATGTTATCCCTGTTTATTTTTTCTTCATTCATTAAATTCAGAAGCATTGCAAAGAAAATACTATAATGGTAAAAACAACTAAATATCAAATCATCAACCTAAAATTTAAGAAAAGTTTGTTGTCCCCTAGATTGTTTTGATGTGTGTACATTCACCTAAAATGGTAAACTAATTCATACAGAGTCACCGAGTGTAGGTCGCCAATTTTTAAAATAAAAAAAGTCCTTATGTTAAAGTTCTCTAGGAAATTGTTTTTACGAAGTTAAAATAAAAATTTAACATATGGAATACGTTTTTTATTTAGTCTCACTATTATAAATAGAAAAGGAACTTATGCCCCTTTCTATTACGTAACAAAAACATTCTACAAAAGAAAAACCCTGCTAGAAAAAAAAAACAGAATTTCTATTCTTTTTCATTTCATATTATACTCAATCCTAAAAAAAATTCAACGTGTTTGGAAGCATTACAGAAGCAAAATTTCAAGAAATGCCCTAAAGGAGCTGGATGCCTTGGGATACAAGCAGCTGGGGGCAGGGGTACCTGATCCCTAGCAATTCCAACATCATCCTTTTAATTAAATTTTTTCTTATTTTATTTCAGAGAAATTGAACAATTATTTTAACATTACATTTGTGACCTCAAAAGTCCACCAGTAACCTAATTGAACTGATTTTGGCCACAGTTTAGGAAGTAATATTATAAGCAACGAATTCTAAACTGACGTTTTTTTTAAATAATTGTTGATTTTAATTGTTGAATATGATGTTAAGTCAAAAATTTGTGGTCAAGGGTCATAGATGAGTGGTCTACATCTACACTTTTCACTAGTTCAAAGAAGGGGTACATTTTTGCTTAAAAACATGGAATGAAACAATTTGCACCAAATAAAAAACGGTCACAAAATTTCCAGACACCTTTTATAATCTATTGCTCAAAACCGCATCCAAATCCATCTTGGCGATCCAAAGTTAGAGGTTTTGTGCTTTTTAGTACTTTATTGCCTCGTCTACAAAGAGCACTTCAAGTCAAAAGAAAGAGCCTATGATATTAGAATTTGTTGTATCCTGTAATGGTAGCCTAATACTTACCTTACACGCAGCTTCTTTTTTCCGGCTTCTTCGCCGCTATAGAGCATATTCGTACAAAAATTGGTTGGGGTTACCTAAGAGATCTGTCATACCACCCGTCGTTTCAGATCAGAATCTAATTGACATTCTTTTAAATTTTATATTTTTATCAAATATAAAGCTAATATACCAAAAAACAGAAAACTGCCGGTTTAAAACATTCTATGTACCATCTAAAAGGTTTGTATAACATTTAGAGAGTGCTTTACATCTTTAACTCTTTATACAGGGTGTCCCAGAATTGGCGCACCACCTGTATGGTACGTTGTTGGGGCATGCCCAGGCATGCCCAGAAAATTGTCAAAAAAAATCCATCTCATACACCCTCGAAGATATGAGGCCCCAAAGTGCAAAACTTTAAACGCATATACCTTAAAAACAACAGCACGTATTAACGAAAAATATGGTTTAATACAAAGCTGCAGTCTATCTTAAACCATTTCACCACTTTTTCTTCTTTTAAATGTTCAAATAACATTTTTATAATCAATTTAATTTTACAAAATTTTCTTGAAATAAGCTGACAACAATGTCAATAAAATCTAGTGCAAAAGTGTATAATCAAGACTCATAGATGGGGTTTTTAGATTTATTTTCGTAAACTATGTAGTATTATCCTAGACTGTGTTGCCGAATTTAAGCAACTTTGTTCGCATTTTCCTCAATGAATATAACAGATTTTTTTTTTTAATTTTCCTGGAATCCCCAGGCATGCTTCAACAGCGTACCATACAGGTGGTGCGCCAATTCTGGGACACCCTGTATATACCAAAAAACAGCAAACTGCCGGTTTAAAACATTCTATGTACCATCTAAAAGGTTTGTATAACATTTAGAGAGTGCTTTACATCTTTAACTCTTTATAATTAGGTAAAAAAGTAAATTATGACTCATTTACAAAAGGATTTCCGTGAATGTTTGACATAATACGGATTTGTTTGGATGCACGGATTTTGCATTAAAAGTACCATTGTAAATGAGTCATTATGCCCTATTTTACCTAATTATGAAGAATTGAAGTTGTATAACACTCCATTAATGTTATACAAACCTTTTAGCTGGTACGTAGAATGTTTTAAACCGGTAGTTTTTTGGTGTATTAGCTTTATATTTGATAATAATATTAAATACAAAAGTAATGTCAGTTAGCATCTGAAACGACGGGTGGTATGACAGATCTCGTAGGTTACCCCAACCAATTAGTTTAAAATGACATTAATGACAAGTAAATGTTACTTTTAATCAATAGCAGCAAAGAAACCGGTAAAAACAAGCTTTGTGTAACGATACGATAAGTATTTGTGATTTATAAAATTAATAATGTCAATCTATTCTTATTGTGAGATTAGTCACATATTGGGTTCTTAAAACTGGTGCGAATAAAATGAAAAAGTTGAACAAAAAAAAAGTGAGGTTACCGCAACCAAACCATTAGTTCGGACCATACTCTTATTCTTTTTGTTCTTAATTCACACTTAGCAATTGCCCGACTTTGTAGAGATAAATGTAATTTTAGATCCTTCATTTATTTGACGTCATCTAATGCCTTCAAGTTCAAAGGGTTTTATTTACTAAAGTCTTGTAAACTTTTAGCAGCAAAAAAAAACTTTATTTAAACTCGGAAAGTCAAGTTGAGAAAGCCTTTTGCCTAAATTAAATTATTTTTGTTTACTTTTTTTAAGAATAAGAAAAGATCTTCTGCTTGTAATACTGTTACTTACGAAGTTGTTTTAATTCCGAGAATGCTTTTATTTTTCTATTTATTATTTATAAGGCTCATTTAAAAAAGATGAAATAGAGGATTTTTTAAATGAAAAACGAGTTGACTAAGGGAAATGAGTTTCTGATTTAAATTTATCCATTCCATCAGCGATATTTGTTCTGATAACGTGTGTCAAATTTGGACAGTGTTGTCGTGATTCTGAACTGAATTTTCTATCTCGGTAAAATCAATTTCAGTAACTTCTCAGTTTTTTTGTCGTCATGTAAATCAATAATAGGATTTATAATATCTTTACCTGAATATTCTATAACTTTCTTGAACCCTAATTGGTTCGCAACGGAGATACAATTTTTTTAAATGGTAAAGTATAAAGGTTGTAATTTTACAAGACACCATTATTAATTTAAGTAGAGGCAAGTAGTTATTTCTGGAAATCTTGAATAAGTAAAAAAACACTCTGTTTAAAATGTTTCGATAGTTTTTCAAGGCAAATCCAAGCCATTATTAAATAGTGCTGAGTCAAATTATTTGCATATTTCATGTCTAAAGCGGTCTAAAGGTTCGGTCAAGCAATAAAACGCGGTCAACAAAACGTATAATCCCAGGATACCATCTAAACCACAGGAAAGCCTTTCCAAGTTGAATTCGGGTGCCTATTAAAAAGATACATCTTTCTCTAAAGGCTATAAAAAGGGTAGCGCGCTGGTATCAAATTAATTCCATTTATATCTGTATTCATATAAACGAGACTTTTTATTTTTTTACGATAAAAAGAAATTTAAACGTATGGTTTAATGAATAGAATACACAATGCAACGTAAAACCTTTTTTTGGTTAAATACACTTTAGGGAATTAAATTTTTATTTAAATTTTAGTTGAAATACATGAGCAAAATAGCAAGAAAATAAAAACGCTTTAATTTAAATTAAACTAGAGTCTTAGATAAAAAACAACGGCGATTATTGTATTGTTAGGCTCGATTTATAGATCGTAATTTGCAATATATATATTGGCAAATTTATAAAATTACTCTTCACTTTAGTAAATCATTTACACTAAGTCATCCTTGTTAGGGTAAGGTCACCTTTTTAACCAAGGTTATAAGGTCCTAAGTCATAATGTTTGTGTATTTCTTTCTGTCTTGTGCCGGTAAGTTTGATACAGGCCCTTTAACGTAGCTAATTTTTCGTGAATTAGCAATCTATAAATTAGGCAAATTTGTTAAGTTTTGGGGAAGTAACATGGAATTTGAAGTTGCAGAAGTAAGAAGATTGTGACAAGACAAATATTTTATTTAGAACTGACAAACTGACATAAGTTACAAAGCTAACTTAGGTAAATAATAAATAGTTAAATTGATATTTTAACACTCCGCCTCAATTTAAACATTTTAAATATAGAAACAAGAAAAAGCTTAGTTATTAAAAGTACAATCAGTTAGACCTAACATCGAACAAAATCTCTGAAATTTATCTTTTGGTAAACTCTTCGTAAATATGTCAGCAAGCTGATCATTTGTACTTATATAAACCACACCAATTTCTTTGTTGATAACCAAATCTCAAGCAAAGTTATACTTAACATCAATATGTTTTAATCTGCGATGCTCCCACTTTTCTAAATTCTTGATGCATGGTTGATTATCTTCATATAAAATAGGAATTCCAACATCAAAATTTAATTCAGCAAGAATATTTTTAAGCCATAAAAATTCAACTGCAGTTGTTGCTAATGCAACAAATTCCGCTTCTGTAGAGCTTAAGGCTACTGTCGTTTGTTTGCGAGTCGCCCACATGATTGTGCAACCATAAATTTGTAGAACAAATCCTGAAGTAGATTTTCTATCTTCACCGTTAGCCCAATCTGCATCTGCGTAACCTTGAAGTACTATGTCACAATTCTTTTGATAATGAAGTCCAGTACACTTAGTAAATTGAAGGTATCTCAGAACTCGCTTCAAGTAAATCCAATGTTCTTCAGTAGCACAACTTTGAAATCGACTAAAGAAATTAACAGAATAACATAAATCCGGTCGTGTACTTAACATTAAATGCATAAGACAATAATTGATTTTGTTGCCACAAAATTATCCGGAAGATTTACTTCCATCGGAGTTTTGACTGGTTTAGAATCGAGCATGCCAAATTTTTCTAGAAGTTTCTTGATATACATAGGTTGACTTAAAAACATTCCATCTTCATTTCTGTCAATTTTAATTCCAAGGAACGATCTTAGTTCACCCAAATCCGTCATAGAAAATTGTTTTTCAAGATTTGATTTAACTTTACTTAAAAATGTTAAATCGCTGCTTGCTAAAATCATGTCATCAACATATATGATAATAAACATAGTCAAATTGTCCTCGTCATGAAAATACAGACATTTATCATTATCTGCCGCTTTAAATTTAAGAGATTTAAGAAAAACATCAAGACATTTGTTCCAAGTTCTTGGTGCTTGTTTCAGTCCATAAAGAGACTTGTTAAGTTTGCATACCAATTTTGGATCTTCTGTATTAAAACCTTGTGGAATTTGCATGTAAACTTCTTCAGCTAATTTTCCGTGGAGGAAAGCGTTCTTTACATCCATTTGAATTGCATAAAGGTTTTGTTTGTTAATAATTGAAAGTAACAATCGGAGTGTGGCGTAATGAGCTACTGGAGCGTATGTTTCGAAGAAATCAAAACCTTTTCGCTGAGCACAACCTTTTACCACTAATCTGGCTTTGTACCTATTAATATTTCCATATTCATCATATTTTAATTTAAATATCCAACGACTAGGAATAGCTTTTTTACCAGTAGGCAGCTCTAATAAAGTCCATGTTTCATTTTTAACAAGAGCACTTATTTCTTCTTGAACAGCTTCTTCCCACCTTTTTTGATCTGATCTTCCTTTAATATCTTGATAATTTTCTGGAAGGTTGTCAACAAAACATTCTGCACTAAAGGAAAGTGCTGCATAATCATCGAAACGTGAAGGACGAACAATGTTGCGTTTGCTACGTCTGATTACTTCGTCGTGTTGATCATTATCTATTGGCTTTTCCACAGACATTGACTCAGGTACTGATATTGGTTCAGGTGAAATTACATCAAGTGATGGATTAAGTGCGAAATCAATCTCATCTTCATTATCTCCGCCTGATTGAGAATCTGCTGATCCATCTCCGCCTGATTGTTGGATAAAGTGTTCAGTATCTTCATTATGCAAGTTTTGTTTATTTGGAAATGAGTTTTCATCAAATTGAACATCATGTGCTCGAATAACTTTTCGATTTAATGGATCCCACAAACGATAACCGTTTGGACAATAGCCCAGCATAATGCAACGTAAAGTACGACTATCAAGTTTTCCTTTTATAATTTCGTTGGGTAGACGAACATGTGCTAGACAGCCAAATATTCTAAGCTTTTCGAGATTAGGTTTTTCGTTATACCAAGTTTCAGCAGGAGTTTTGTTTTGTAAAGCAATCGTGGGACTGCGATTTATAAGGTAAATGCTTGACATAACAGCTTCTGACCATAATGATTTTCCTACACCAGAATTTAAAAGCATGCATCTAACTTTATCAATTATACATCTGTTCATCCGTTCTGAAACTCCATTTTGACATGGTGTGTATCTAATGTTAAATTCAAATTGAATACCCTGCTTTTCAAAGTATGCTCTCATTTCCTTAGAAATATATTCGCCTCCTCCAATCACAGCGAAAACGACTGATTCTTGATCCATAAAAATGAGCAGTAGCCATGGCCTCATATTTTTTAACACTTTCAAAAACCTCATATTTATGTTTTAAAGTATACGTTACAGTAAAATGTGTAAAATCATCAATTAATGTTAGAATAAAACGCTTTCCATCAAAAGATGCTGGTTTTATTGGTCCCATGACGTCACTATGTATAAGTTCAAGTGGACGAGTGGCTCTTGAACGAGTTTTATTGTGAGGTAAACGAGTCATTTTACCTTCTGCACATATTTCACACATTTTGGAAGGAATTTTTGAAATATTAATACCATCAGCTATTTCTGGTAGTTTTTGTAAACTAGAATAACCAATATGACCTAATCGCTTATGCCACAGTTCTCCATCAGCAACATCCATTTTAGCATTGGCCATATTTGTAAAACAATTGACAGGTTTTAATAATATTGTATACATTGATGCTACTTTTTCAGCAATAAAAACCAATTTGTTTTCAAAAAATATAACTGCTTTACCATTTTCAAATACAACTCTGTGTCCGGTTCTATCCAATTTCCGCACGGATATAAGGTTGTAACGTAGATCGGGTACTATTAATATATCTTTAATGACGATTTTGTTTATTTTACCCCTTACGTCAACTGTTGCATGTAAATTTCCAACTTCAAAAGCACGCAAAAAATTATCATTTTTTGCTACGTTTATGTTAACTGGTTGGTTAAGACATCGAATATTCGTTAAACAATGTTTTTCAGTAGCTCGTATCATATGTTCACTTGCACCAGAATCAAGATACCATGAACAATGACTAATTTGAGGTTGATCCGTATTAACCATAAGACTGAATTCTTCTTCTGTGTCAGCATAATTAGCTGATGTCCTTCTTTTAAGTTTGCGACATTGACTTCTATAATGACCAAACTTCTTACAATGATCACATTGAATTCTGGTGGTTTGTTCTTCTTGATATCTGGTATCATTATTATTTCGTCCTGGTAACATTTTTCTAGATCCTTCAGATTTTGTATAAAAAGATGTTTGTGAAGAATTATTTGTATCCAGACCTTCAAACTGTCTTTTACGTTCTTCGTCAAGTAATCTGGTTTTAACAAAACTTAAAGTAAGTTTCTTGGTCACTGTTTCGAGAGCGGTAACTACTACATCATATTGGGATGGCATAGTTAATAATAAATGACAAACTATGTCTAGTTCTTCCAACGTAGCTCCAGTTGATTTCAATTCGCGAATTAACTTATCAAAACGAAGGAAATGTGCCTCCATCGTTTCCGTGGCTGGATCAAACTTCATAGTAAGTAAGCTTTTACGTAGTAGAAGTTGATTTGAAATACCTTTTCGTGCAAAAGTATTTAGTAAACCTTTCCAAATTTCAAAAGCAGAATCTTTGTCTTTGACGTATTCGAGATAATTATCCGAAATTTTCTGTACAATTTGAGATTTGCATTTTCTGTCTTTTAGTCGGTGAGCTTCTAATTCTTTTTCTTTCACCCTACGTTGTTCATCAGAGTCAGTTTCTTCAAATGACACTTTATCTTTATAGTCCTCTTCAACGTATGATAAGAGTGCTAACTCGTCTAAGAGTATCTCCATACGAAATTTCCAATTATCATAGTTGGATCCATCAAAAAGTGGTATTCTATATTTGTCTTCTTCCATTTATAACAGTGGGAATAAATAAACTACTCAACGTTGTTCTGGGCCCATAACCTGAAGTTGCAGAAGTAAGAAGATTGTGACAAGACAAATATTTTATTTAGAACTGACAAACTGACATAAGTTACAAAGCTAACTTAGGTAAATAATAAATAGTTAAATTGATATTTTAACAGAATTTACGTTCTATAAATCGGGCTTTAATAGTGAGAATTAACTTTAGGTTGCTTTTTGTAGTTCGCAAAATGTTTTTACACTTTAATAGGATACTTTTCCATTAAGTGGTTCAAATAGAAACTCACTTTGGCTAAAATATAGGCGCTTTGTCAAAGGCGAAGAATTACGCTGATAAAAACTTTAAACTACGTTTTGGTCATTTTGCACAATCGGCAAAAGTTTTCTATTTCTCTTTGACTTTAAAAAATACCTTAAAAGTTGTTAAAGTCGTCTTTTAATTTTATCACACAAAACCTCGGATATTTTTTTATTGCAAAAATACCAGCTACAAAGAAAATCATAAACCTACATAATCAAATAAAATTTCTGTTGAAAACATAAAAAATCAATGATTTAAGTAAATGTACTATACCCTACCCACCATCAATAAAATTTCCAAGAGAAAAGATAATAAATATGCGAAAAGTAATTTTCCTTGCTCCAGATTTCTCATAAGATATGATGCTAAGAAATATTTACGGTTTTAATATGTTGCTCTGATTTATATTGACAATAGATAGTTAATATAAAAAAGCAGATTTTATTAGTGACCCCATAAAGAAAGGTAGCTTTCCCTTTCACATAAATATAGGAACTTATTAAAAGTAGTAAATTTCTACAGTAGTTCTTCTGTTTGTTTGATTCGTTTTAGGATATGGGCTAATATGTATTATTTATTGTTTTATTTTTCATGTAGGTGGTGGCTTTATATGGCCTTAAGGATACATTAAATATCCAATAAAATTATGTTAAAAGATAGCTTTTTAAAGGAAAGCTAGAAACTTTTTTAAATGATCGTGTGTAAGATTCGGTATCCAAAGGTCAAGACTCGATTTCCGCAGAATGATTAATGACAGTATTATGCAGCGAGTTTATGGAGTGGATCTTATCTTTTCAGGAGGTTTCTTTACAATAAAGTATCCGAAAAAGCTGCTTTTAAAATCCTTTTCTTAATATCCAACTTTATGAACCTCTTTTTTATGCGGAATTAACTTTAACTGTATAAAGTTGGTTATAAATTAAATTGGCACTAAGAAAACGCCCGGTTAGGGTGTCCAAATGCGAAATGTTTTTCTTTTTATGGAAACCTTAGTTGGGGTTGACTCTCGATGTTAGTTAAGAATGAAACATAATTGAAAATAAGTTTTATTGGTTGCCTAGTTTTAGATGCAAATCAACCATTTAATGAAGGTTTTAATAAACGAAAATTAGGAAAAAATTAAATAGGGGTACACTATGAGAATCATTAAAGTTAATTTTTGGTAATTTGTCTTAATTTGTGTTAGGACGAGATGCTGAGACATCAGTCACTTTCATACTAGCGCCATCTATCGGCACGATATTATAACGAGCGAGCATTTAAATTCTACCTCGACTCTTGCCATGGAAAACAATAGCTGCTTTTCCGTATGTCTTTGATAGTTTGTTTAAACGTCAAAAAAAGATGACAACATCAAAAATGACATTAGTAGAAACTATCAAAGACCTACGGAAAAGCAGCTTTTGTTTTCCATGGCAAGAGTCGAGGTAGAATTTAAATGCTCGCTCGTTACTAGACCAAACTTTAAAAATTAGAATGAAAGAAAAAAAAAGTTAAAAAGAAATTTCCTAAATAAAATAATTCCTTAAATTTTAAATGAATATTCTTATTTCGGAGGGATACCGATAGATGGTTAACCTTAATTCTCATAGCTCATGCTTTGAATTAGTTAAATTAATGATTCTCTAAATGAACTAATTTGGTCACGTTAAGTTCGCGGTAATTTAAGTGGCGTTAGACAAATTTAAGTATCTCTAAAAAGACCTTAAGTCATCGGCTTACTTTAATATCGTGTCTTCAGACACGTAAGTGGGGTATGTGCAAACGAATTGCCGTGAAATTCTCATAAAATGGGGGTTTCCATAACATTATATTGTTGCTATAATTTAATGTAGTTTATCTTGTTTACATTTGGTATGGTTTAAATAGTGACTGTTTTTGGGTATATAAATAGTTTATGTATGTTTTGGCTTGTTGTATTATTGTAATTAACGCAGAATGCAGTCTAAACAGAGGCATTTACATTGGCAATAAGTCACACATGTATATATTGGTACAGTTAGTGAATTAAAAAAATAGGTATGTTCCTACCCAGCCATTTTGTGTCATGTTAAGACCCAAAAGGTCTAAAAAATCCTACACCTAGGTACCTTTGTGGACTATAAGAGAAATAAATTAATGTAAAAGCGTGTTTCGGTATCCCTCCGAAATAAGAGAACCCTTTAAAATTAAAGGAATCTATGAAATTGGGCCGGTAGATGGTGCTAGTGGGAAACGGTGACTGCAGTGAATCAAACGCAATTTTAAGGTGCTAATTGAACTAATTTAAAAATGTTTGGTTGTCATGTTTCAGGGACATTCCATGTAAAATCGACCAATCATAGTTGCTATTATTTGATTTATTTTATATTTGGTAGGTACAATCCTTACCCATTGTAAAGGTAGTAAAAAAAACAATTTTCTGAATTTTCTGAATTTTTCTTGTCTTAGACAAAAAATCGAATTTTCCGATTTTACGATTTTGGAAGATTAAAATTGGTAGTAATTTTAAGTTGACAATGGACACTTCTTTTTATTAAAAAATCACCAGCTGCATATTTGCACTCCTTCTCTACTATTAATTACCCCAAACTAAAGAAAATGACCAAGTTTAGGTCCAAAAAAAGCTCTGTGGGACTGGGTAAATTTTTTTTTTGATTACTTTAAAATGTTATTGTGATAGTGGAGATTCATAATAAAAATAATTTTGTTTGTGATTTAACTTCGTTTAGAAACAGCATTAATTGTAAAATGTTACTGATTACGTTAAATTTAAACAAGATCGAATCGTATTTTAAATTCTTGGAAAATTAAAATTAGTAGTAGTTTTTAGTTGACAATAGACATATGTTTCTACAAAAAAAATATGAACCGCATAATTGCTATCCTTCTCTACCAGGCAGCTATGGAAAAGGACCAAATATGGCACTAAAAAAAGTTATGTGGGACTGGGTAAATTTTTTTTTTAATAATTTTAAAATGTTGATGTGATAATAGAGACGCATAAAATAAAAAAAAATGTTTGCGATTTAACCTCGTTTAGAAACAGCAAAGGTTTTTATATGCTACCTTTACAAAAAATCGAATCACAATATCGTTTATTTTTTTTTATTGTATACTATGTCCTTGGTAACATTTTAAAATAAAAAAAAAAAAAATTTACTCACTCCCACATAGCATTTTTTAGACCTAAATTTGGTCATTTTTCATAGTTTAAGGTGCTAACTGATGGGGAAGGAGTGCAAATATGCAGCTGCTAATTTTTTAATAGAAAAAGGTTACCAGGAGTAAGCACTGGACTAAACCTCAAAAGAATTTAAAATCATGCAGCAACTCGAAAACCGAATTTTGGTCGATTATACATGGAATAGGCCTTCATTCAATACTATACTCTGCAAAATTTGGCCGGCAATATTGCGGTAACATTTTACCTTTTATGTCTACGGGATCGTATGTGTGATACATATTTAATACTCCTTGGATCTAAGAAAGACCGTAAACCTTTCCTCTAAAATGGTATCTACATGCTTTCAAGATTGAGATGTATAGAGTCGAGGCTTATACATATAACATCTACTGAATGCTGAAACGTTTGAAATGAACAGAATTTGAATGTATTTTACCGTGATAGTTTTTTTATGGTTCTATATAAAATCTATTCATTGCAAATATAAAGCCGGAAGCGGGCGACAAATCAAAACCTACTTTACCAACAGCTAGCACCTTTTGAAATAAAGTTTAAAATAGTACACAGGATTTTTCTACTTGCAAGTTCCACAATAGATCCTGTTGAAACTGAAGTCCCTAACTTGAGAGTAGCGTCAATTCTGCAGAGGGTCATTAAAGATGTACTCAAATTAAGGCACCCCGTCTTTTTGTAGTTTCTTTGGAAAGTTTAGCACATGCAGCTGCCAAAATTTACAGCGTTTTATTCTACGGAAGTAGAATAAAAGTGTGTTATTCCACAAATAAAATTCAAATGTAGGTTATGTAAAAAACCATTAGTCAAATGTGCACAATGATAAATCAAGGCGCTACACTGTGATTTTAACATTAAAAACAACGCATTCGTGCAATTTATTGCATGGAAGTTTATTTCCTTACGCGCAATTTCCGTTATCACGCTTAAGAAAGTTGTGATGATAATAACGTGCCTGATGCATTAACTCATATCGAACATTTATCTGGGATTTAATCCGGTCAAGTCTATTTCTGTAAACGGAATTTTGCCATGAAGTTGTTGGATTTGCATAGGACTTGATTTGGAATGGAATTAGGGGGTGTGTTTCAATAGAATGGTAGAGAACTAACGTTAGTTGCTTTATCTATGGTTGTAATCGTTTTGGATTAGTTTGAAAATGTATATTGTTGCATTTGAAGATCATAAAACGTGATTTTAACGCATTACAAGGGAAACAATGTATACTTTAGTTTACAAAGGCAAAACTTATATTGTTGCTGCAGTTGAAGACAGAGAATATTGAGTTTGGTTGGATATATTTATACTGGAGAGAAAAATCTTCAGATTTGATTGCTTCTTGACTTTTTACAAAAATGTTGTGTTGTCTGTCCAAAATTAACATAAAATTAATTAACTACATACAAGTTATGCCGAAGTAAAATAAAATTTACGTTCTATAAATCGGGTTTTTAAAGTACAAAAATAGTCTTCATTTAAAGAATGGTTTTTTGTTAATCTGGAAAATAATAGCTAAGCAAAAACACCTCATTATGTTGTCCTATTTCTTTGAACTTGTATTGTATTATTCACTTATTGTTTCACATAAAACTTGTAGGTAGGTACTACCTAGTCTATACATTATATTGTTATCATTTTTATCAAACATTTTTCTCTACCAAGTATTTGAAAAGTTTGTCATAACCATGATAACAGCACTGTAAATAAAGCAAAGTTATTGAGGTAAAATAAAAAGTTTTCCAGTTCCAGATTACTCGTACCTATTAGTGGCAACAAGTGATTAATGCATCGACATTGTTTAAGTTTTAAGTGTTGCATGTGAATAACTAAGTTTTTTTAAAAAGAAGTAAAAAGCATGGCAGCGTACTCCAAAGCTGCTTTTGCAGCCAGTAGAAGCAGATTATTAAAAGTATGTCACCAATATTATTAAAAATTTAACAAGTAAAAATTAGGATTTTAAATTCGTTAAAAATCATCGTAGGTCATTTAACATTTTTTTCAGATTTTAGTTTTATATAAAATTTAACTAATTAACTTTCAATCCATCTATAGTTCATTTTTTTTATAGAGAGAAACTCCGACCACACGATAAATGTGTTTTTTGGGTTGCCTATTAGGGGTTTGTTCAGTAATTTTTCTCTTTTTTGTTGTATTTTCGAACAAAGCTCAAAATCTAACGTTTGACAGAACTGAAAGATTTAAACAAATCTGTCACAAAAAACTAAAATTCAAAACAAATTTAATGTTTTTGTCCATATACACTTATTTTTTAATGAGTAACAAGTTGTTAAAGTGTCTTGTGTGTTGGGTAACGGTTGGGGATACCGTAGAGGCCATAAAGGAGATTCTCAATCATCTTGGAGGTATTAGTTATGTAGAAGCATTAAAGGGGCAAACAATTATATATAAACGTGAAATGAGAAGCCAAAAAGCACCCTTTTAATTCAATGCAATTGTGCCACACCGATTCATACTGCAGCAGGATATTTTGGCCATTTTGCAGAAAGATCAGACAGCAAAGTAAGCAGCTTTGAGAACAAGCAATTTTGGAAATAAAACAATCTGAGTGTAGCGCAAAAACTTAACTTAACTTGCAGTGAAAGACTTTTTAGAATATTTGTAAATTATAATATTAGATTCTCAAAGGTTGTACTTAAAATAAATTTTAATGAAATAAAATAAATAATTGTTTAGTGGCACAACTTAGAAGAATCGGTGGATTATTGTAAACTATTCAATCGGCAAACTTATAAAATTGCAGAACAGATAAGCTCCGTTTAAGCACTATTAAAACAGCGTCATCCGCAAAAATCACCACTTATTAAAACCCCGCTTGTGAAGCATAATGTATACTAAATTTGGCCGCCTTTTTTTGCGAAGGGACTTTAGTTTAGATCCTGAGAGTTTTCGCATAAACAAATTCTGCAGTTCATGGTTTAAATTCCAGTCCCCCTTTCGGTCCCATGCTCTTAATTTATTTAAAAGATTCTTAAAGCAGGATCTTCCGAAGCTGCCTAGCTATTAAACACCGGTTTACAATGCACAATCCACATTCCAGAAAAATAATCTTTTTGGTAAAGAGGATTTAAAATTTGTTTATGGTGTTATAAAACTAACATTTTTTTTCATAAGAATTTTAACTGGCATGTTGACGTGACAAGATATTGACATTTAAAAATAAATTCAACTGTTCAACTTTTGTTTTGATTGTTATAGTGACACTTTAGAAGTTGACGTTAAGCATAACCAAAGTTTTTTTTATGCCAAAAAAAAACATATGTTTTGCTGCGGCCATTTTGAATTTTTCTAGTGTAAATTCACGGAGCATGCAATCAATCAGAGTAACTAATTTTTTTAAGGTAAAGGTAAAAAATTCTCTCTATAAAAAAAATATACTATAGTTTTTTCTGCTTTTTTTAAGCCGAATTTACTAAATACCAAGAATAATTAATTTTTTAATAAAAATGCGTTACTAATTAATTAAACAAAACACTTTTATGATTCGCAAATGACATCATTCTTAACGAAATTCACATTCGAGAAAGATGTTCTTTATAAAGATTTCACTACACATAATTTTGCTTGATATTTTCTAAAACCCAGTTTTATGCATAAAATAAACCGTTCAAAAGATATAATATGAAAAGCTGAACGTTGTAATGTCGTCTTAAACTTTAATACACATATAGAAAACCTCCAAGTAGCAGGGTTTTAGTACATTTTTAGCTGCAAAAAATATGCTACAAATACAGGGTATCCTAAAATTGGCGGATCGAAAAAAATATGGTTTAAGTAAGATAAGTTTGACAACATTTTTTTTTAAATACCAAAACGACTGTCGTACCTAATTTTTATTTTAAAGTTTACGAGTAAATCCCACCATAATGTCTTTGCTAAACATGTTTCATTAAATTTTCCGAACTTGGAAAAATGCAAATTTTAAAGGTGTATTTTCATTCAGATTTGTTAAATATTTAAATTCTGAATGAAACTAATCCGCTATGAAGCCCCAATGCATTTATAATGATAATAAATTTGCCTTCCAATTTTATGTCTGCCAATCAATGTCTATAATTTCTTAAATTATTGGTCCATTTCAATCAATAATCATTTAGAGAATATAACACAACAAATTTCTAAAAAAAAATTGTATGGTTTTATACTTTAGATAACTCTAATACAGGGTTAACAACTTTTCGTGAAACTTTTACCGGAAATAATCTGTTCTTTGATCATTGATCAACTTTTTTCAAGTAAAGCTCAATCTTGTTTAAAAGCGCCTAGGGATAATCGAGGAAATCCATTTCTTTGGTTAAAGATAGGCATTTGTTTTAAGTGGAGCTGTCTAATAAAGTCTATCTAGTCGCCTATATTTTCCAAGAAGCTTCCAATAGTTTATTTCATGGCAAGTAAGTACTTGACGCAAATTGAAACTCTCTATGCAAAATTAATCCAATATCTTAGCAGTTACAAACTTTTAACGGGTTGGATATATGGTTTAATTAATTATTGACGTTTCGATTGCAGTAGCATTTTTTTTATCCAATTTAATTCAAGTTCCAAAGATCAATTTTTTTGGGATATTTCAAATGAAAGAAAGATATTCAAAAACGCGAACAAATCTACATTTTTGAAAACACCCTGTGTCAGCATTGTTTAACCATATTTTGTAGCAAATATTTACCAATTTTGATTAATTGTGAAGAGAGCTCTAATTTGATTCTTTTGTAAATAGCTAGAATTTGAAATCAACATTTTCAACGGACATTCATTTGTTTTGAGTAGTTTCGAATCGCAACCAATGGTTTTCTTTGGTACATTTTTGGTATTTAACTTAAAAACTTGATTTCATTCGGACCAGTTTGAGCACTCAATATGTGATGTTTTAACCCCCAAAAACAAACATAATGTCGCTAAAAACCAATGCCATTCGGACCACAAAACTGGAACCTAGGTTAAAAACCATTCGAACCATACTCTTGATTTTTTACTTTTATCACGTTTTTGACGTTTTTTTTGTAAACTTTTTATTGCAAAAATAAATTATTCTTATTCTTATCATTTATTGGAACTTTAAACCAAAAACTTTCTTGATAAATTTAAATCATTTATCTCTTTTAAACTGCTGTCAATAAGGTTTCATCAGATCAGTAATTCTAAATCGGATTGCACTTTCTAAAAAGAATTCTTTTAACCTACGTGTCACCTATTCCATCATCTCGTCATTCTGAAAACTCCTGTATGTATATTTAAATCTCTACACTTTGTCATAGTCAGTTTCATGAGTTTTTCATGCCTTACTTTTCCTTTTGCTTTGGTCTAGAGTATAGGAATGATTTTGCATATTTCCAACCAGAACATGTATGTTATTTGTTACTTTACTCACATACTTTGTATCCTTTGAAGCTCCCGTCTTATCCTTTACTTTATCTTCAGTGCGGTGGCAAAAAATAACGTATAAAATATTAAACATTTTCTATTTCAACAAAAGTTTATTTTCGATTTTTTGTGCAATTTTAAAAGTTAGCTTTTTGTCTAATTACCCTACATTTTTCTAAACAATCTACAATTTATGTTAAGTCGATGTAAAGCGGAAGTTACTTTTTTAAATCAAGCTTGATCCATATTTATTAGGGTAAACTGAATCTTCTTTCGTTGTCTGAAAATAACATTTTGCATTCAACCCAAGTCCCTACCCGATCCAAAAATCCAAAGCTACCCAAGTAAATTCAACATAAAGACATTTTATTTGTTTGTGAAAGATCTAATGAAGAACACAACCATTCTTGTAGACAATTTGCAATGTAAGCAGATGTGTTTACACAAAATAGAATTATTATTGACAAAGCTACAAACGTTTATGAGTAACGCTAGAGCGAACAAGCGCGGTTTCTTTGATCAAATTACAGGACATATTTTACAGCTTGGAAGATATGCTTTGTTGATAATTAGAACATTTAAATGCCAGTCTAAAAATTAACAAACACACAATTATAATCTGAAATTATTTTTCAAATGTAATCAGATCCTTTGAGGGCAAGGTTTGTTGTAATTTTAATGTTTAACGGCAAAGAAAGCTTGGGAACAAAGCATATTCGTATCTATTCCTTTGAGCCAAGATCTGTTGTAGAATTTTATTTTGCGTTGTTGAATTGTTCAAACAAAATTTCAGTTAATACCACTGACTTAAAATAATGGACAAAGCATAATGACTTATTTACAACAGAACTGTCATGATTTGTAAAACAGTTCGCATTTTGTTTTATGCACGGATTTTGCGGAGATTCTTTGTAAATGAGTCATTATGAACTTTTTTTTCTAATATTAGTGTGACGTCACTGAAGCTAAACAGCCAATCGATTTTATGACTGACAATTAAGACTTACTCCTTAACTCGTAGTTATTATAACCATGGAAACTAGCTAATTAGCGTCACCACTAATTAATAATTACCTAAAACAAACTGAAGATGTAAAACATTCCGTAAATGTCATACAAACTATAAGCTGATGCATTGATTGTTTTAAACCGGCAATTCGGTGGTTTTTATCCGACATTGCCTCTTTACCAAATTACACCTCTCTAATCCTCAAAAAAAACAAAATTAATAAATTTATTTGTTTTGTCCAAAAAATGGCGCATAAACGCGATGGTTTGCTCTTGGAGCATTCTTATGTATCCCTAGAAAATTTAAAAAAAAAATCCATCTGTTATATTCATCGAGAAAAATGCGAACAAAGTTGCATAAGTTCGGCAACACAGTTTGTATAATACATCCTAAAAACTCATCTAGATTCTTGAGCATACATTTTTGCATTAGATCATATTGACATTGTTGCCAGCTTCATTTCATAAAATTTTTGTAACATTGAATTGATTATAAAAATGTAGTTTCACCATTTAAAAATATAAACGAATGGTAAACTAATTTTAGATAGATTGTGCCTTTGTATTTGGCCATTTCTTTCGTTAATATGTGCTGTTATCTTCAAGATATTAGCGTTTAAAGTTTTGCACTTTGGTATATGAGATAGACTTTTTTTAACAATTTTCTGGTGCTCACTAGACATGCGTCAACAACGTACCATCGCGTTTATGCGCCATTTTTTTGACACTCTGTATTTACAAGCGAATATTTTTTTTTAAACGTTTTACTGGAAATTTTTGTGTTCATAGTGGGGATTCTTAGGAGCTGTTGCCAAATTTTTCTTAAGAATTTTTTTTATTTTTGGCAAAGACACCACGACGCAGTTTTTTTGACATCCTGTTTTTAAAACACCCTGTTAAGCCAAAATCAAGTTGAAAATATACAGGCTAAAAAAAAACAAGGAAATCTATTTTGTGGCAGAACTTTTTCTGAGTTTGCTGATGGGAAATTAGTTGATCTACAGTTAAACGTCACTAATATTAGTACTAGTAATACCCTAATGAGTCTAATGTAATTAATATGTCGGTGCAGTGAGTCAGATTAAGATCTCTATAGTCTATGTTCCATAGCATATAATCCAAATTTAAATAGAAAGTCAATCTATCGGAAATTAGCAATAACGCATTCCAGTGTTTCTCCAGTGTGTGAATAATGTGTATCTATTGTTATAGGTAATAGCATTCATATGTGGCTTAATCGTAATAATATTAATGATAATGGGACTGGCATCTACGGACTGGATAATGGCGGCCGGATGGAGACAAGGACTCTTCATGCATTGCATAGCGCAGGGCGCTCCCGAGCCTCTCCCCTTCAACATGCAGGATCCGCCAGGGTGTTATCAAGCTAGGGATGCACGTAAGTTTACTTGACCACGTTACCTATTATAAGTGCCTTGTTTCTTGTTAAGAACAATTTATACTCTGCAATGAAACACTGCAGTTATAATTGCCCAATATTCAAACCTTAATAGCCGCAATTTAAGCATTAATAAATTGAGTATTAAAATGGTTGCGGTATCCATGCGGCAAACTTAATAGAAACAACATTTTAGGACCAAAAAGAGCATTGTTGGACAGAAAGGTCTAGTTTTGAGTTAGGCCGTCTGTTTTTTTTTACCACTGTGCTCTAGTAAAAAATAATAATAAAATTACTCGCCGGTCTGGTAATTATGCAGCAAAACTTGGTAGGGTAAGGACGCATAAGGTGCTATATCTTACGTTGTTGGGACATGTTTAGGGAGCCCCAGAAAATTGTTAAAAATAATCTTATATACCCTCGGAGATATGAGGCCCCAAAGTGCGAAACTTTAAACGCTTATATCTTGAAGATAACAGCAAATACTAACAAAAAAAATGGCTAACTAAAAATCTATCAAAAATTATTGTACCATTTGTTTATCTTCTGAATGGTCAAATTACATTTTTATAATTAATTTAACTTACAAAATCTAAATTTTTTAAGATCTATTTTACAAACTGTGTTGCCGAACTTATGCAACTTTGTTCGCAATTTTCTCGATGAATATAAGAAGTGGATTTTTTTTTAACAATTTTCTAGGGATCCCTGAAAATGCTCCAAGAGCGTACTATTGCGTTTATGCGCCATTTTTTGGACATCCTGCATAAAATCATAATCTGTTATCACAATGACAATGTTTGTTGGTTCAGTTTAGTCATCTATTTTTCTTAGCACCGTGTCCTTTTGCTTGTTCTGCTCTGATTTTTAACCATTAATTTTTTTGAAGCACTTACATTATGGCTTTGTTTTTTTGCCCTCAAAGAATGAAAGAGAATAAAGTAAAAGACAAATAGAAAAATTCTGATTTAATTACTTAACTCACCCCTAGGTGTAATTATCTTTCCTCATCTTAATGATAATGGTAACGTCAGACAAAAAAATCTAAGGAGAAAAAACACATCTCTAGAACTTAGGAGATTTGATCTAAAAAGTAAGATTAATTCACTTGGCAATTAATTATTTTCTCTACGCGATGAAACTCTTGATTTTATTAAGATTAAAGAAGAAGTAACGAAATGATTTATTACAGTTTATGTCTGCCAAGTTACAAATATTATTTGTTCAAGATGCATATCATGATCTTTTGAAAAATAATTCTAATCGTCAAAACACATTGGGGAGCCAAAATTCACACACAATGGGGTAGTTGAATGGATTTGAAAATTGCATTTATAAATGTATCTTTTTGTTCTTTCAATAATAAATAATAATAAAAGAAAAACAATAGGGTCAGTTGGGGCAATTTTAAAAGCTTTTGGCAACTTTGATTTTATAATAATTTTTTTTAAATAAAAACGAATCATTTTTGACTTAAATACAGTAGTTTAATTGTTGTCTTTTCGTTAATTTTTTGCTCTTATTAGGTTTAATTTTTGTGTTCATTTCCAAATTATTTCGAGATTGTTTACATTTGCCCCAACAGGTTTTGGGGTAATTGTAAACAAGAAATTTATTTGCTAAGAAATTATGCTACATGTTTGCAAATGCAATGCATTTTATACATACTTACATATACAGTGAGAGGCAAAAGTCCCCCCCCCTGGCCTTAACTTTTGAACGGTTCGAGATATTGATTTCCAAAAAATTTTAGGTTAATTTACACAAAAAAAACTACCTTTTGACGAAATTGGTTTTTCAAAAAATAATAATCCCCACATAGGGGGACTATCTACTTAATTTTTTTAAATGTAAAGGGGGGTCAAGTGACCCCTCATTTGAAAGCTATTTTTATTTCTAACACAATGGTGTTTACCAATTTAAGATATATTTATTATGTTTTTGGCTAGGAGCTTCTCAATAAAAAAAACGATTTCCTTAATAAATGCAACAGTGAAAAAATAAAACTATTTGAAATTAGGTAAGGGTGCATGTTTTTCTTTAATTAAAAAAAATATGTAATATTTTTTTGTTAAAATGTGTTATACCCTGTGTCCCAACATAAAATACAAAAAAACAAAACCTTATGCTTCTTAATAATTTTTTTTTAATTAATTATATTTTTTAACCCTATTTTACTTCGTTTTTTTGAAAAAAAATAATTTTGGTGGGTTATTTTAAAACATTTGTTATAAAACATACTAACAAAAAAAAAATTATTAATATTTTTAAATAAAAAGAAAACATACACACCCTACTTAGTTTGGATTCACTTAAGTCTTTTATTGTTGCATTTATTACGTAAAACAGGATTTTTGTGCTTTATTTTAAAACACACAGTACAATAGAACTACTGAATCAATCTAAAATTTGTAAACGTCATTGTCTTGGAAATAAAAATAGCTTTCAAATGAGGGGTCACTTAACCCCCCTTTACATTTAAAAAAATTAAGTAGATAGTCCCCCTATGTGGGGGTTATTATTTTTTGAAAAACCAATTTTGTCAAAAGGTAGTTTTTTTAGTGCTAATTTGCCAAGAATTTTTTTTAAATCAATATCTTAAACCGTTCAAAAGTTAAGGTGGGGGGGGGGAGACTTTTGCCTCGCACTGTATGAGATCATTTTAAGAAGTCATCTTCAGCGTTGCACTACAGATCATTTATGCATCATTTTAAATAAACCTCTATGGATAATTAACGACACAGAAATTTCACTAAGAACCCAAATCTTAAATTTTATGGGGGTGTTGACATTTACCTCTGTTTACAATTTCACCAACTTACCCTTATTAGAAAGCCTCTTAACACTAGAATTTCATGACCTGCGTCTAAAGGGTATTTGATCACGTTGGATTTGCACCAAACTTTGTATATTCTAGCATTGATCTTGTTTATAAATGCGGAGCGACTCCAAATCTAAAATCGAATAATAGGTTCTTCATAAGTTTCGATGGGTATTCATCGCCCATTGTCATAATATAGTGCCCTATTGACGAATACCCTTGGCCTTAATACATACATTGAAATTATGGCACCCTGATGATGACTAGTACTATTTTCACTATAAGCCAAATCTTAAACAATGTGTAATTTCTCCTTATTTCAGCGTATATTAAAGCAGCTGCAGCCCTTTGTGTAATAACGCTGCTCACAGACCTTGTGGCCACGATTCTCACTGGCTTAGGACTTAAGACAAAGGATCACCGCACCAAGTACAAGTATTACAGATTTGCCGTTATTGTTATGGCCATGGCTTGTAAGTATTACCCAGCTACTATGTTGTACACACTTCTTTATATGCTTTTATTAAAACCTTAAGAGCTTTATATAGCTCTTAAGAATCTTAAGTATGATTTATAGTTAAATTAAATTAACTTAACGTCACTTAAAGCCACTCAGCTTACACTTAAATTATCGCGACCAATTAATGCATTTATAAATTACTTAATTTCTCCTATTTAAAGCAGTTAACTATTCTATCGGTAAATTTCAGAATCGTAATTATTTTAATAATAATAATAAAAGTTTGGTCTAGTAGCCAATAGATAGCCCTACTGAAGATGCCAACTTTACACTGAATTATTTAAAATTAGGTAAAATTAAGAAATATAACCTATAAGTGAACGTTAATTGAACCTATAAATGCGTTTTTTTTTTCGTATAATTCATTTAATTTTGTGTTAATTCGCGAAATGTTAATTCTAAGTAAAGTTAAGTTAAATTATCTATAAATCAAGTTTTTTAGACTTTTTAAGGAGAGAATGTCCCATTGTAATTTTTGCACTAAAATAAAATTTCATGCTTATGTAAAGCGAACTACTGAATAATCTGAACTCAAACATTTAGTTTAAACTGTTAATGCTATAAGCTTTCAAAGACAGCTTTAAAAGCGACACTAGACATGTTGAAATGTTCCAATCGCAAAAAACTCGAATTGCAAATCCGTATCAACTTCCTAAAAATAACTGCTGAATCCGAATCTGACACAAAAACAGTTTACCGCTTTTATTTGCGATGAGCTTTAAAGGCAAATTTAAACGCGACACTCGAGGTTTTTAGACTATTTTAATCACCAAAAAGCTTTAAATCAAAATCAATCTATGTAGGTATTTTAAATTTTGACAATTTGTGTGTTTTATCAAAAACCAAAGGCATTTGAAAAAGAAATATTTCTTACAAACCAATTTTTAAAAACCTTGTATATTTTATTTTTTATCAAGTCTGATATAAAATTGTGCATATGTACTTGTATATTTTAACAAGTACCAAAGAACTTTTTTTATTTTAGGATCGTTTAAAATTGACTTTTAATTGAACTTATTTTTGCAGTAACTTTTTTTTAATTTGAGTCAGGTTTTAAGAATGCCTACATGTTCTCTGAGATTTTGTAAATTTTGCAACGAGAAAATCAATATCTAGAATCTAGATACTTCACTCAAATTTCGGTTAAAATGTTTAATTTAACTAAACCATTTCGTGAGTAAGTAAATTTTGCAGCAAATAGACTAGCAGTAATTTATTTAATTGTGGTTTGTACAGTTTGGACATAGTTTAACAAAGTTTGACTAAATTAATGGTACTATTATTAATTTAAATTAATGTATGTCTTACAAACACATAAAATTTACATATTTATTTTATTATTTTTCTCTCTTTTCAAATAAAAATCTTTTGTAATGTTAATGGATTGAATCCTGAATGATGCTGCAAAAATAAATAAAAATAGGTTAAAATGATTTAAAGTGCCTAGTCCTGTACGGTGCATCAAAATCGAATCCAATTAGAATTGAGGTTTGGGTAGTATAACCCAAAGGAGACCTATACATTTCAGGTTAAAGTAAAAAGCGAAAAAAAATACGCAACATGCATAAAAAATTCGAGAAAAAAACCAAAACTAATTTGTCTCTTCTGTTTCAGTGGTGTCCATCCTTGTAGCCTTGGGTTTATATCCAATCTGTTTCTCTCAGGAACTTTATTTAGGTAAGTTTGTATTTGCCTGCCGTACGCATCAATAAAAGGAGATTTATTTTTTATCCCTGGCGGTTCGTACGACCGGAAACTTTTGCTAAATTAAAATTATTTGCATATTTTGTTTGAAAAAGTAACCAATATTAACTAAGAAGAAGAAGATATAGCCCATTTGTAGTCAGATAACTTATAAGTTTTATTAAGATCGTTCACGTTAAATTAGAACTATGAAATTTTGCTTACAGCTTAAATTGACATGTCATTAACATAATTTTTAACCAACGGTAATACAGAATACAACAAATTCTAATATAACCGCGAAAAAAACCAAGACATTCGTTAAAAACAGTTTTTGTGCCCCCCTTTGTAATGGCTTTTAAGCAGGTAGACTAAAAACACTTAATCGTAAATATTTACCAAATGATTTGTCCAGCCATCATAAAATTTGTACGATCAATAGAAAGTAAATAAAAACGGTCATTTAAACCCATATTTAAATTTGGGGCCTCTTTTAAAATGGGTGAAACACTGGTAGTGTTGATAAAAACTGCATGTAATTTCTTTACCCTTAAGAATTTTGTAATTTTGTTTATTTTTTTAAATACTTCAATTTAAGTGAACACTTTTTTACCACCTGAAATTTCTGGGAAACTCTACTATTACGAATAAACTACCAAAACACTCTTAATGTACCCCATATTTTTGCATTAGACTAGACTTTTTTTGACATGTTTATGTCACTTTGATCGCGGACACTCTGTATATTTGAACAAAAATGAAGTGATCATATAAATAAAAGCATCTTTTTCTATTCAACAGATTCAAAAATACCATTTAAGGGTTTTAAAATACATTCTTGGTTTGTAAATCGCCATATTTTAGAAATAAGGCTCTGACAACCATTTTCGTAAAACAAGTAGATTTTAAATATGGTATACATAACTGTTTGCAATATTCTATCATAGCTCTAAGTTAGCACGAACGATTTTTCCGCTATGCAAAATTGTAATATTGCGATTTTTATTCTCAACAATATAATATTTCTTTTAGGGAACCGAACAACATGGGAGTTTGGATGGGCGTACGGGGTGGGATGGGGAGCCGCCATTTTCCTCGTTGGTGGTGTTTTCCTCCTCCTCTGCGACAAAGAAACAGAGGAAATCTACTATAAAGAACGAAAAATTGTGCAGGATAGTGATTCTCGTGCCTAGTGGCCGCATAGTCTGCCCGATGTTGTACTCTGATCCTAATATGAGACGTCATTCTCTTCTAGGATATACAACTAACGAACGCCTTGTGTGATTGTACAGATGACTGATTGAAATTTTAGTTTTCAATTTTTTTTACAAAAAGACAAATAGGCCAAGACAGATAATTTTTGACCTAGCACGCAATATTATAACAGCCAGATTTTTTATGTGTTAGAACATCTATTCAGGAAGCTAAATCTACAAAATGCACACAAATAAAAGTTTAGGGTTGGCGTGGTAGCCCCCCAAAAAGCCTCCTTAATCTGCACTAAATTTTATAAATAGGTGTTAAATAAGATTATATAAAAAGATTTTTCGAAAAATTCTATCTATTTCCGAAGTTTGGTGTAATCTAACATGATTGAATATTACTCTTCTGAGGCCATTTAGGCGACGAAGAAATTTTTGTTAGAGAAATTATTTTTTTAAAAATATTTTTAAATTCCTATTTAATTTGGTGCAGATCCATCGTGATCTAAAATTGCAAATTAAAGTGGGCTTTTTAAAGGCGTCAACCCCAAACTTTTGTTTGTGTAAATTGTGTATATTTAGCTTCCTAAATAGATGTTTTTAACACAAAACTGGCTGTTATATATTTTTTGTAGGATTTGCTATTTTTTTACTAACTATTTTGACCTAAAACATTATTTCAAAAGTTGCTATTTTGTCTGTTGATAGGTATTTATAAGTTTTTTTAACATACCCGAGAACATACCAAACATAATTTATTTCTTATCCTATTTTTTTTTATTTTGTTGCTTATTCTAAAGCAATGAAGTTTAATATTATTGGTAACTTGCAGAATTGTTTTTCATTTTAGATATTTGATTATCAGCCAACGCTGTTTTATTTTGTATTTTTACTGTACATACATTTTATTTTTACGACACAAATACATACATTTACATTGTTGTCCAATGTTAAATAAATATTAGATAACATTGTATTTTTTAGTGCAAGTTAGTTTTCCTTTATTTATTGATTCTCTTACACCATCATTATTTTGCCTTTAAATTTTGTAAAACAACCTAAAAGTTACAACATGTTTTTTATCTGTAATAAAAGAAAACCATTTTATGACTTAAAAAAAACAGTAAGAATTTTAATGTTTTATTCCTGCGTTTTTACGGTTTGACTCATATTTATTTCAATTTTCCGTGTTAAGGCCGCTTTAAATTTAATTTTATGCACCGTGACAAACTTAAAACAAAAAAACTTATTTGCTTTAAGTAACATTGGGTTAATTTTTAATTTGCGGTTTCAAACAATATAATAATTTGGAATAAATGAATGAATGACTGGGAGACAACGCGGGCAGACTAGGTATGTGTAAGAATAAAGCAAGAACTTTAAAACAATTAAAAAATACTCGTAGTGTATAATATTCAAGTGTTAATTAAACTAAAGACACTTTATTGTGCACTTGTGTTTTATCATGTGATGTCAATATTAACATAATTTTAAGACTTGGTAATTGTATCTGTTAAATCGGCAGCTTTGAATATTGATATTTGCCCTTTTGGCAGTTTTTCTACAAATCTACTCATAGACTTTTAAAATTTGTAAGTAAAATATAGCGGAGGTTTATCGTAAACAAAATATAAGCTAATGTGCACAGTTTTTAAAAAACGTCCTTTTTCAAAAATACATTCTGTAGTACTTGTATATTTTATGCATAAACAACCACTATATTTTATTTAAATATTTTAAAGCTACTGCTTTGGCAAATCTCTTTGAACATACTTTTTACTGGGGAGACACATAAAATAAAAAGTGGACCTCAAAAAAAAGTCAAAAAGTTTTGTCTAAATTATAAGCAATACTTACTAAATTTCGGAATTATAAAGCCATCGCTTCCTCTTAAAAAAAAACAGTGTATAAAAAATACTATCATAATGTTTTTGTAAAAAATTAAAACAACTCATTTAGGTAACAAAAGACTTCTTGCAAAATCAAACACTATTTTTTAAATTATGAAAGTTGCTTATTTTTTAAATCTATTTATATTTTATTATTAACACCTCGATTAACACAAAATTATATGAGTTCCTAACAGTAATTTTAAAATTATTATGCATATTTATAAACATTTTGAAATGGGCATTATCATAATGTTATTTATTATTATTTATATTTTTCAATTATAAGCTTTTAAATTTTATGATTAATTATTGTAAAAAGCGCACTTTATTAAATTGAATTACGTGGTATACAAAGCATATCATTATTAATGTGTATTGATAAATTATTCTACTAAAAAACAGAACCAACAAACAATGTACGTAAAATAACAACATCTTTATCGTTTATTAAACCCTAATTATTTTTTTGGTGTAAAAAGTTTTTAACCAACTTTGTTAAGTACCTACTCATTTAAAGTATTTTACATTTATTACAACTTATTATTATCAATATTTCAGATTTCATTGTAGATACTTTGTCAAATTAACGTTCAGTTTTTTTGGTTAATAAAATAATTGTATAAATACTAGCTTGAAAAAATGTGGAAAAAACCGAGGAAAAACTAAAACCATTATTAGAAATATAAACTTAATGCTACACATGTAATAATTAAGTCAATCGGTTTATTAATTGTATTAAAAAAACTAAAAAAAGCATTTGGCTATATCCAAAATAAAAGAACTTTCTTATTTTTCTTTTTATTTTGCCAAACTTATCATAATAGCAAAAAATTACTTTTCAACTTAAGCTTTATTGTTTAAAGCCTTTGATGGAAATTTAAATTTGACATTTAAATTTTAAGATGGCTTTTTATTTTCAAACGTTGAACAAATAATAAATTAAATAAACATTTTCTTTGGGGTTTTTTAAGTGCAAAATTTAAGCATTTGAATAACCTTAATCTTTATTATTTTATACATGTGGGCATAAATGGTAGTTTGTGATAAACTAAGTTTATGTTATGTAAATAGTAATAATAATAACAATGTTAAAAAACTACTTTGCACGAATTTGGTTTTGATTTTTAAAATATTCATTATACTATAATTGTTATACATATTATTATTCAAAAACTAACAACCATTGCTTTGTCATTTGCGAAACTGCACAGCATATGTTTTTCCCTTTGATCATATTTAAACTTTCGAATACTTATATTGTAAAAATGTCAAAAATTAAATGTAATTGTAGTGTTAATCTCGACTGAAAATAATTGCATAAAAATTTGATGCATCATTCATCATTTAATTATCATCATTAATTTAATTAAATATATCATAATTATCTAATTTATTTTTTATATTTTAAGCGCATTGTACCTATCTTTCATCATAAAAAATAAAATCGAATATGAATAAAATAATTGTTCTTTTTTTTTTAAAACAAAAACGACATCTGACACCTTTTCATTACAAGTTACAACACGTTTTTCTATTTTTAGTTTTTAACAAAATACTTTGATGTAAATCAAATATGGGATAACTAACATAAAAATATAATTTTTTATTCCAAATTATTAATAAAATTTAATGCAGCAAATAATATTTGTATTTATATGCGGTATATAAAAAAGGGCTCGTTTCAAGTTTATTAATAAAATAAAAATTACATTAAAATTTGGTCTGGATAGTGATAAAATAATTCAATATTAAAATAAGATCAACTTTACAGTAAAATACGATATTAATTAAAATATGTAATTCCAATTGAAAATACAAACATTTCAGAAGAAAATTTCTCGAAAAATAATAAAAACCAATCTACTTTTTTCTTGGTGGAGAATCCAATAATCCATCTAAAAATTCATCACAGCCTCGCTTTCTTGGAATCTCTTCTTCTTTTTCTTCCTCTGGAACAATTTTAAACAACTTATCTTTGGTCTCAGTTTTATAAACGTAATCTTTCTTTCCCACAATATCTGTCAACAAACTGAAAATTTCCTCGTTCGATTTTTTGTCCTTTCTCAAAACTGATGGTTTAACCTCCTCAGGTTTAAAAAATTTCAACAATCCGACGCACTCTTGATAAGAAGCATGCGTCGAGTAACACACGCAATGCGTTCCAAAATCGGTTACCTCCGTTATACCGGATTTAAGGTCCTCACTTCTCCATCTTAAGGCTGAGGTTTTTATCACGCATATGTTTTTTGGATCCAAGTTGTGTTTGCAAATGCTTTTAAAAGTGGAGCCGC
This sequence comes from Cartodere bifasciata, assembly GCA_963920755.1. Lineage (NCBI taxonomy): Eukaryota > Metazoa > Arthropoda > Insecta > Coleoptera > Latridiidae > Cartodere > Cartodere bifasciata. The sequence goes on along the minus strand of OY987196.1, from coordinate 15,933,012 downwards.
AGTTTGAATGAATTTGGGTTTTACTTCCGTCTGTGGAAACTGCGTGATCCATTTCCGGTACGAGGCTGTAAAATTCATAAGCCTTTTGATCTACATGTATCGGCATTTTAAACTGCTTAAATATTTCCATAAAAAGAAACTCGTAGCCATACTTAGCGCTCGTGTCAAGTTTAACAATATAATCAGCACCTTTTGATACCCATTTTTGGATAATAGTGCATACTTCTTGTAAACTTTCGTCCCTCGTCGGGAAATTGTTGTACATTTTAAGAAAAAATGTAGTGTCCAAGTAAATTTTATAAATAGGTTTTTGTTGCTTCGATTCATAAAAAAACGCATTCATTTTTCTAAGATCATTCGGATTTATTCTGAAATCGCCAGTGTATAAAACATTCTTCTCGCCCTCAAACAAAAACATTACCGAACCAGGGCAATGCCCTGAAGGCACTAACGTAACCGAAACATTTGTATCCCCAACTTTAACACAGTTTGGCACAAGTAAGGCCAGTTCCTTAACATAGTCTCTTATTCTTGGAAATAATTGGTCCAAAATCCTTTTAGTTATCGGCGATGCGTAGAGGAAGAGTCGATTTTTTATTAATCTTTCCTGAAATTTGCAATTTTCAAGCCCAACCATGTGATCTGTGTGGCAATGTGATAAGAAATAAACTGACGAATTTAAATTCTCGCCATCAAAGCGATCAACGCTCGCATTTTGAATTTCCTTCAGTATCCCGCCGAACGTGCTCATTTCCGCCCTTTCAAGTTTGGCGCCGCGCGCACAGGAAGTGACGCAACTGCGCTTGCCGTTGTTTTGTTGCTTTTGGCGGTTGTGTGTAGAGAGGTTAGTCTCAGTTAACCTAAATTTATTAAAAATGTAATGTTTATCAAAGGTTTATGTTCAATACGTTACCTGTTATCGTTTTCTAATTAAGCAGAGCGTTTTAATAATACTATTAGCGGTCACTGAGCTACCTAAAATCGTAAGTTGCTTTTGTTTGTGTACAACTCAACAAAACGAAACGTCGCCGAAGCAGCCATTGCACAGCCAAGTGAAGGTCGATTCCAAACTTCATAAAGCTTGGTTAGGTTGTCAGATTATTTGAGAAATATTCATGTAAGTACTTAGAATTATTCATAAATTAGTGTACAAAAATGCTCTCTATCCAAAATTGCATTAGGTTTTGCTGTAGGTTTGTTTCCAAGCGAATTATCGATTATGATGTAATTTAAACTTTCCTTTCTTTCGTAAAAGATTGGCATGTAATGGACGTTATAACGTTCCATACAGGCGTATTCACCAAGCGTCCCAGTTTAAACGCGTTTGTTGTTTAGGTTTTCTTAAATAATTTATTGCAAAATCAGCTAATGTTATTTGTTTACCTTTTTTGAAAAATGTAACCTCAATAATTATGCATATAACCTCACTTGTCAAATCGATATTAACCTAAAAAATCCTAAAATATAGCAAAAGAAAGAGATTTTTCCCTGGGATAAGGCCCGCATAATTATGGCACACATTTTTGGGAACCCTCGGCATAAATAAACGGCTGAAAATGCTGGTTTTCATAAGGTTATGCAAGCGCTTTTAAAATCAATATTTTCCAGTTTTAACAAAGAAACGATTTTTGGTAGATTTTGCTTGACCTATTTATGGGTATCGTATTTTAGCTCATATTTGCCAAATTTAATGCCGGAAGTTGCACATCTGGTGTTTGGCAAAGTTGGGTGGGAAGGGGGTGACGCAGGTCTAATAGATAAATTCGTACACTTGACTGTTTATCAAAAAGCGGTATGGTGCTTAATTTTAAACTTTGATTATACATGTAAAAAATTTAAAAACCGTCCGACGCAATGGTCGTCTAGAAATCTTCCATGTAAAAAATTAAATAAAATTTCAATTCACATAAATAATTGTTTAAGAAACAGTTACAGACTACAGTAATTTTTCTCCGAATGAAATAAAAATTTTAATCTCTGGGTGTCCAAAAAAAATGGCGCATAAACGCGATGGTACGCTCTTGGAGCATTGTCAGGTAGCCCTGGAAAATTGTCAAAAAAAAATCCATCTGTTTGTTATATTTATCGAGAAAAATGCGAACAAAGTTGCATAAGTTCGGCAACACAGTTTGTAAAATACATCTTAATAGCTCACCTAGATTCTTGAGCATACATTTTTGCATTTAGATCATATTGACATTGTTGTCAGCTTCATCTCCACATACAATGAGATGCACTTTTTTTACATTTTTCTAGGGATCCCATTAATCTAGAAATACATCTATGAGGGATCCCTAGACATGCCCCAATAACGTACCGCCGCGTTTATGCGCAAATTTTTGGACACCCTGTATTGTTTTTCCTCCAAAAAATGCAAAACAACACATAAAAGTTGCGGTAAGTAACCTGTATAAATGGAAGCAATATAAAATGTTTATAAATTAAATTTTTATTTTATACCAAACGATAAGAGAATATTATTTGTAATATTTTTCATAACACGAAGGATAGGTTTATTGCTCTACCTTTTGCGCAAATGACTTTTTTCTGAAAATGTTTCTTTCTTATTGCCTATTAATTGAACAACCCGTTTAAACTGTTATCTCTAAACCTATGTTTGGTCACAAAAACACCTATTATTCGCCAAACGTCAATTTTAATACTTTCTCCCGCAGATAGGAATGCCCTCCCCCTAACAACCCAAATGGAAGAAGAGGAAGAATTCACCCTAACATGGGGCGACACCAGTGGCGAGGTGGTCCAAACAGAGGAAGTCATCTGCGACATGCCTCCAGAAATGCTGTCAGAAGAGACAGACGAGTTCCCAGCCGCCGTGGCACAAAACGGTGGAGGCGTTCAAGAAGAAAACATTATGTATCTAACTGCTGATAATGTTTTAGTTATGCCGCAGACAGCAGATGATGCTTACATGGAGTGTCAGGAGGTTACAGAAGAGGTTGTAGCCGAGACTTGGGAGGAGAATTGCCCCGAGGAGATTATAGTAGGTTCTGAGGAGGCTGTTGTATCTGGGCAGGCGGTGGAAGAGGACATTGAGGTAAGAATAACAAAATCTTTTGAAAATTTGTTAAAATTATAGATTTTATTTTAATTTTTTCTTATTCATTTTCAATGTGCTAAACTATAAATTTTTGCCGATAGATAGCCTTAGTGGCAACTAGCATGCCTCAATTGCTATTTCTAAGTGGCCACTATACCTGGAAAGTCAGGGAATCGTAAAAGAACCTAATTCAGGTCAGGGAAAGTCAGGGAATTGATCAAATTTCGAAGAAATGTCAGGCAAAATTTGTATTTAGTCAGGGAAAATCTCAACCTACTTTTTTTTGAAAAATTATTTAAAAATAAATAGTATATTATCATCCTAGGTAGAGAAGAGGTTCATTATTGACCTAGCGCAAAGATTGTATCCCGAGCCGCGCAGCGGCGAGGGATACAATTGCGCGAGGTCAATAATGACCTTCTCTACCGTGGTTGATATATTATTTTTTTCACTACCCGCATTTTCTTGAAAAATGTTAATTTAAAAATATGTTCAATTTTTATCAAGACCCTGTATATGATTTTTACAAAAAATTAATCGAAATTTCCATGGAAATGACAATGACGTTACATCAATCAAAACAATAAAAAGTTCTTCAAATTGGTGTTTTATTCAAAATAACTCATAATTTGCACGTAAATGGCGTAAATAGTTTAAATAATATGATGGTCACTGATAAGGAATTTGTAAATATAATGATAATGATAGGAGACTGACACAGCTACAGAAGAAAGTGCGAAATGTTTACAACTGTACAATTTTTTTTTTGTTAAAATATTTGTGCAATAAAATGTTTTTAAGTATTTTAAAGTAGTATGTTTTCAAAATAAAAGAATCTTTGTAAAAAACTCACAAAAGCTGCTGTAAGTACCGTTCTATTTATGAAAAAAACTTGACATATGATTTTGTCTCCCTAGGGAGACAAAATAAAATTGTTAACCTAGGGTACGGTCCGTAAGACATTTTGGTAAACCAAGTGACAGAAAACGACTTGTTACACAATGCGTTGTCATAGAAAATGATTGTTTCAACTGTCACTTAGGTTTACCAAAATGGCTTACGGACTATACCCCTAGGTGGTAAAAAATGATTTTGAAGGGTTCTTAAAAACGCAATAATAACACTCTTTGCTCCTAGTAGTGAAAAAAAATGATTATTGTTAATTTGAAAATTTTAAAAAAGTCAGGGAAAAGTAACAGAGAAACGTCAGGGAAAGTCAGGGAATCCAATAATTAAATTTGGGTGTCCACCTTGTAATTAGCTATTTCTCTCAATTTTTTATTACTTCCTAAAGTTTGAACATAGTCAGAATTTTGAACGAAGGGTGGTATGACATATATCCTTGGTAGAGTGCCTGGAAGAATAGAATTGACATATATTGTCGTTGTCGCCTTATTCACCTTTCCCGCCGTTGGTCACCCTCGCGGTCGTTATACTTAGCAAACGTCAGATATGCGTCAGATTGACTTAAATCATTGTGATGCTGGTGGTCATTTAGTTTCCCAAGTATAACGACCGCGGTTGTGGTCAATGGCGGGAAAGATCTATAGAGTGGCGCAATGCATCATTTCATCTGTCATGCAGATACTATCATCAACGAGATAACGAAGTGACAATAATTGCCGTATTGTTATTTTACTATTTTTGTTGATGCAGAATCTGTATGAGAGAGATGGAATAATGCATGGCGCCACTCTATAAAGCGAAAATATTTGTCAATTCTTCCAGGCACTCTAATTCTTGGATACCCTAACCAATTTTTGTACGAAAATGGTCCACTATTTTATTTCAAGAATAGACTTCATAGACTCTAAACTTCTTAGGTTTTCCCTCAGTTTAGGTTTCTCCTAAGTTAGGTACATCTCTCTGTAAGAACGATCCACTTGCTAACTACATAAACGACAAGCATTCATATAATTATTGGGAAATGCAGGCAGTGTTGATGAAGTACATATATTCTGATTACATTTTTTAAATAAATTCATTTTCAGGTACCACTACCAACAGACCAAGACGAATACACAGCCGCGCGTCCATATCCATGCGACTTTTGCAGCCGACGCTTCAGAAAAAAGGCCAATCTAATGAACCACATGGTCGCCCATCAAACGGACCGACCCCACGGTTGTAACCTTTGCGGTGTGCGCTACATCCGCAAATGCGACTTAATGAATCATCTGAAGAGCCACGCCTACATCCCAGATGGCGACACGTTCGATGACGATGATCTAACCCTTGACGAAGGGGACGATGACAAATCGCGCAAGAAACAGAAAGCCGCACTTAAGAAGAGGAGGAAGCAAAAGATTAAGGAGGAGTTTGATACGTTTGAGAGTGACGATGTTGCGTCTTCGTCTCGGTCTTACAATTACGCGAATGAGGATATAAAGCTGATGGAAGTTATGGATAATAATGGGCAGAACGAATACACGGAGTATTTGGAGGAGACCCATGGAATGTAAGTATAAACATGTAAAATCATGTCCTTTAATTCAATCTGATATGCCGTTTTTAAGTTATGATAGTAATTGGGGTCAGTTGGGGCAAGTGTAATGACCCAATGCTTTTAACAACTTAGCTTTTAGAACTTTTAAAACATAATATTTTAATTTTAATGCAGTAGTTTAATTGTTGTCTTGTCGTTTATGTTTTGCTTTTATTATGTTAAATTTGGTTTACATTTTAACATGGACTGTACCAGCATGTTTTTGATTTTTATAACCATTTGGGGTAATTGTAAATAAGCAACTTATTGGCTATTCTTGAAATGTAAATTTAAGTGGAGTAAATAAAAACATTTAGCAACCAAATAAATTTAATGAGAAACGACATTTAAGAGTGCAACCATCGAAATGCAAAATATTTTAAATAAACTGTCCAAACACCAGAAATCAATGTTTTAGGTTGCCCAAAATGTTTGTTTGCATATTCCCTAATAATATAAGTCAAAAATAATTGGGGTAAAGTAAAAATAAACATTGAATCATGTCTTTCTACGAAAAGGTACCCCCCAGAACTAACAAAAACTGGCATTACTAATATTAGTATCTCTGTAAACCATAGATGTCCATATATTTAATTGATTTAGAATATGCAAAACGTAATCATCAAAAAGAAACTAGGCATACATGTTTGCAAATCAATGCATTTTACACATACTTACTTAAGATCATTTTAAAGAGTCGTCCTTAACATTGTACTACCGATTGTTTATGCATCATTTTGAATACATTTTTATGGATAATTAACGACACAGAAATTTCAATAAGACCCAGAATTTTAAATTTTATGAGGGTTTTACATTTGTCCCTGTTTTTAATTTCCTCAAAAACCCCTTTATCTTCTGAAATGTTTATTCTATAAGTTGCAATTCTTTTCTAAACATGTCTATTTTTACAGTACTGAGCAACGATTCCCAATCACAGACGCAAAGAAACCCTTCGTCTGCCAACACTGCGGGGTCAGTTTCGCCCGCGAAAAGGCTCTAGCCTCTCACTCAAGAATACATGGCGGAGACTCGCCCTTTGAGTGTCAAAAATGCGGAGAAATGTTCTGGGACGCGGATTCCGTGCGCGATCACATGCGAGCCAAGCATGGCGGAGATATTGAGAACTTTGACGAGGATTTGTCCGAGGATGATAACAAGTATGGAACGTACTATTGTGCCACTTGTGGACTGTCGTTCCATCGACAGGATAACCTGAAGCGGCATCAAAAGGTTCATGTCAAGGACGAGATGAAGAATGATGATTATTCTACTGAGCGTGAAGAGGAATACGGTAAGTGCAACATAACAGACTTGTAAGAAATTAAGCAATTTTGAGAATTTGTTATTACCTAGACTGAGCTGTAGTAAAAAATGGCTATAAAAAATGTATTCTTCGTAAAATGCAAAAATTGCACTACAAATGCAATTAGAAAACTGTACCGTTTTTGAAAATGACTGCCTATTTATTTTAAAAACGAGACCTTGGGCATTAAGCACTGTTTGTTTACAAATTAAAGTTGTAGTTCCAATACTTTTCAGCAGTTATCGCTTTATGTATCTTTTTAATCTTTAACAAGTTGCTTAAACATCACTGACTAAATAATAGATCCGCTTATTTGCATTTTAGAACCATTTAACAACGAAAAACATTCTAACCTACGCATACGGAAACTAGGAGAAATGTACCGGTTATGGGCTCATAGAGTTGTTGCTTCTTAACATTAAGTGATGTTTAGTTATATATATATATATTTTTAAATAGTAGGTCTATGCGAAGGCCCATGTCCTTATATTTATGTTTAAATGAATCCATAGTAACATTTACAACAGTGAAATTTCGCGACAATCGTTAAAGTTTCCATAATCGGCGCAGTTTCCCTACATCGTTGCAGTTGTTCTTTTGCTACGATTTTAGCAATTACGTGTTTTAAGTCTTATCATAGGTGTAACAATAAGATAGTATTATGCTTCACTGCAAATTTGAATCAAAAATAAGTTTTTAGATGCTTTGTCTATTATTTTAAGTTAGTGGTAAGCAACACTGACTTAAAAATAATAGACCCGCTTATTTACGTTTAAGATATTTGAAGTCAGTGGTAAACATAGAATACAATTTTTGAAGTTATTTTTTGCACAAATTCTTTGAAATTATCAGAACATTAGTTGTATTCTATTCACCTGAGATTAAGAATCCATTCGCGTTTGGATTCGATATCGGCCAATCATAACGACTCCGTGATGCACGGAGAAGATATCAAGTGTCTTTTGCTTATTTCACGAAAATAATTATTCCAGGTCATATCTGCAACGTATGCGGCGAATCATTCCCCGAAGCCCTCGACCTACTAGCCCACGCCGAGGTTCACGCCCGCACCACCGAACACCGCTGCATGATGTGCGGCGAGGTGTGCGAGGACGAGCAGTCCGTAGCTGCGCATGTCCAGAGCGTCCACGGGGAGGAGCTCACACCCAACACGTGCATGTTATGTGGGCGTGTCTGTAAGGATCGCAGGACACTGCTTAAGCACTCATGGGAGCATACCAAGGAGAAGATGTTCGAGTGTAGCAAGTGCGACAAGACCTTCCATAATAAGGCGAGGTTGAAGCGGCATATGTTCTCGCATAGGAATAAGATTGTGACGTGTGAGGAGTGTGGGGATGAGTTTCCGGATGGGAGGTCGCTTATGAATCATCGGCATAGTCATAGCAGTGTTTCTGGTAAGTGATTTTGCAGACAACGTACCTACAACTTTTACGAAAATGGGATTTTAACAGATAGTGCATAATAGTTACATTCTTCATCTATTCACAAAAAAAGCATATTTTTGGCTGGGTAAAATTAAAAAACAAAATGTAAATATTGCCATAAATAACTCGGAAAATGTTCAAGACTATTGCATTAAAAGTGATGTTCGTTTATCCACGCCAATTTTCACATTGGTAAAGCATTTACTTTGCGATCGGAGAAAAAGCAAACCTAACTTAGGCATACCAGTGTTAGTCAAAGTTGTGGTGGTTTTCTTATTTCCTTTTTGCGTTCTGCCTGCAGATGCTTCGGTAGTACTAAAGCCGTGGGCTTATTGTACTGTTTCAGTCACACCATTCCGCTATCCTAGTATCCTTTACCAAGCGTTCAAGGTCCTTGATTGATTTTCGACTAATTTCCTTGAGGTCTATCAGAGTCTTTCCGTATATTTCTTGTCATCTTGTTGTGGTTGTACAATAACATCTAAAAAGTTACAGCTGTTTTAGGGAACACAAATAATTGATTTTATTTATTTCATTTCAAACTTAAATGTAAGAGCTCTACTTATAATTACCATTTTTTTCAGTGTATTATTCTACGCCTATTTTTTTTCTTATTCTCTAACATAATTTTTTTTCAGGTCGTCAATTCCCCTGCAGAGAATGCGGCAAAACATTCGGCTCGCGTAGCTCCCAGCAAATCCACATCCGCATCCACACAGGCGAACGTCCGTACGGCTGTCGCTTCTGTTGGAAAGCATTCGCAGACGGCGGTACCCTGCGCAAACACGAGCGTATCCACACCGGCGAGAAGCCATACGCATGCGCTGTGTGTCCGCGCGCGTTTAACCAACGCGTAGTACTACGTGAGCATATACGCTCGCATCATTCCGGCCCTGATCCCAACCATACGCACAGCGTAACGCCGTATTGTTGCTCAGTGTGCTCGGACATGTTCTCTACGTCTCAGGATCTGATTGTACATTTAATTCATCATTGCGATATGAATACGGCGATGAAGAGGCAGCCGCAGATTGGTCCAAGGTATGTTAACAATAGCGTGTCTTTTTTATGACAATAATTCATGTTTTTAGGTTAGCAGAATGTTGTAAAAATTTGTATATTCGCCTTTGTTTCTTATGTAAAAATACATTCTAATTTTGTTTGTAGAAAATACAAGCGAAGGCGGAAGCTAAAACCCCACGAGTTGGACCTCATATCAAAGTGCCAAGATGACGAAATGGAGCAAGAACAGTTTACCGAATCCGACACCGAGGAACGAGCGGCGCAACCACAACGGAAAGTTCGCAAAACGAAGAAAAGTCCGCCTAAAACTCCTCCCACTTTCAGCGATCTTTACAACACGTGTTCATCGACGATAGAAAACATAAGGATCATGGTTGATACAGGAAAAACACCTCCAAAGAAGGACAAGAATAAGAAAGCGAAACCAGAAACGCCGCCAGTTGCGTTGCCTTCCAGACCAAAAATGATCCACACGCAAAAAACTCGAGTTGCTGTCGAAGCTACTGAAGACGGAAAGGTATGAGCATTTTTTATGCGCAGTCTAGTTTTATTTTTCCGCCTAAAAGGTTTTTTTCGCACATCGTTTATTAAAGACATTCATTAACGCACTCCTAATCGTTGATTAATGACCCCTATTAATGCCCGGATACGAGCCCATAGTATCGCTCTTCTATGTTTAAAATTACTATCAATGTTTCTACATTACAAATGTTAAAGTAGCATTAATTACGATTCAAGCAACAAAAACCAAGAGAAATTAAATATTTACCGTTGGAAAGAATGAGAAGTCGATCCTTTTACAACATTTAAGGAAATAACATTCATTTTCTATTCACAAATAATAAAAGTTCAGTGACAGCTCTTCTTCTTCAACTTTAATAAAGTTGAATGGCTGACGCATTGTTTCTGTTAGTTAGTGAAATATCTGTTTTATTTTATAATTTATTTAATAATGATCTACGATTTGCGAAAAAGCATTCTAACCAGTTAGTATGTTAAATGACGATTAACAAACTCACTTATTGACAAGGTCGCTGATCGCTCGCTTGTTAAAACAGCTCGTTTATTAATCGCCCTTATTAACACCACACACTTACTGGTTAAATAACTATTCTTTCACTTACACTATTTTTAAAAGTTTAAAATACACACATACTTACTTAAAATGTTGCCTAAACTAACAGACCAACTTTTACAGGTGCGACACAAAACAAAAACATTAGTGACACGTACCCAACCAACAGAACTAAAATCAGCGACCGGCGAACGAATCCGACCGCGCACCAAAAACGTCAACTATCACGTATTCAGTTCTGATAAACTTCCGTTAGCCACCTTTCCAGATGATGCAGAAGCAGCCGTTAATAATCTGTTAAAAGAGCAGGATCTTGAGACAGACGCTGCCGATGCTTCGGAAATATTACTGGACAACGGCAATGAGGAGGAGATTGGAACACCCGAGGTGGCGCAAGAACAAACTGTTGAAACTGAAGAACCTACAATTACCAACTTTATTAAGGTTGATAGGAGGTCTTCGAGGCGGCTTAACAACTCGGTAAGTATTATAAATAGTCGGTCCGCATAGCGAAAAAATCGTTCATATAAACATGTGTCCAAAAATCCTTCGTTTCTGAGATACAGGGTGTCAAAATTTCTAAAAAAAAAATTCTCTTATGATTACTAATTAAACCAGATATTATTATTTGAAACTTAGCACGGGTAATTTTCTTGTAGTAAGGCATAAAGTGCGCTAAAAAAATTAAAAACTATAATTGGAAGAGGCACATTTGGGGGTACCATGTTGGTTGTTCACCCCCAACTTTTTTGTAATTTTAGAACACGTCATGTTTATACAAACTTTTATTTCCTAAAATGGGTTCAGGAATTACCCCCTCTATTTTTTCCAAATTATTTGGTAACACCCTGTATATTTGCCAAAAATGGTCATCGTAGTGAAATAATAGGGCTTCAAAAATTCATTTTACCACTCTTAACTATATTTTTGTAGAGATGTGCTTTTGACTAAATTATTTTGGTGTGGTCAAAATCTCTGGCCAAATTACGTTCAAATCTCAAAAACTTTTAAAAATAACCCTAGATAGCTTCACATGAAAAATTATATTATGGTCATCTAAATACCGTATTTTTTTCGCCCAAATACCACTGAGTCAATTTTATATGTATAATAAAAACAAGACAACAACATTAAAAATCTCGTTAAAAATTTAGCAAAAAGTGGCGGATTTTAAAAATATTTAACATTTGTCCTAGAATTTGACCAATTTCATCGGGTGATATTGTCATATTTAAAGAATTTTTATTTGTTCTGTATCTTGGACCTTGGTTACTTAAGAGTTAATTAGACAAAACGAAATTAATTCCTGTTCTGTGTAAGATGCAAAAAAAAATGTTTTTTCTTAGAACGCATTACTTTTGCTCAACATTTTTGGCCTTTTTTTTTGAGTAACCGTAATGCAAAATAATTTTTTTTTTCATAAATGAAGAGGACTAATAAAAGGTAGCCTCCTAAGGGTGTTAAAAGTAATTTTTAATTATTGAAGCCTTATTATTTTAGAAATAATCATTTTTGTCAAATATTTTTTAAATGTGGTCGCAAGGTGTATGCCAAATTTCATAGCTCTAAGTTAACGTGAATTATTTTCATGTAATTTGTCGGCGGATTCATAAAATATTAAATTTGTTGTTGGATTACAAACAAAACGAAGCAGCTGTCTGGGAGTTGCTTTCTCTCATCAGTAAAGCATTTTTTTATTTTTTGCAGCAAAACTCCCTGAAACCAGGCAGGACAATCATAGGCCCTGGCAGTAAAGTAGTCCGTTTAGTCAAAGGCGGAATGATCGTCTCCAAGAAAAAATCGACCGAACCGCAAACCGAGCCCGAAAACATATTCCCGGACGATCCATTAATAAAGATAAAAGAAGAGTTCATAAAGCAGGAAGTGGTAGATGCGAGCCCGCTTCACGAATTAGCGGAAATAAGCATGCAACATGCGCAGAACTTGTTTAAATGTGAAATGTGCAGTGAGGTGTTTACGGATAGGGCGCAACTTTTAGTGCACGTACCCATTCACATTTAATACATTTACGTTTTGTGAAGAAATTCAAAACTGTTGCCACTTAAATACTGCTGAGGGCCAGGAAGGATTTACCTCGGGATTTTTTTAATCTTTAAACCAAGACGTTTATTTAAAAAGACAAAAAAGTAAATGTAAATTCTTCGCTGTTGCTCTTATTGTACATTTTAGAATAGCACTATGTTATTATTGTTCTGAAAAATTATAATCCAAGTGACTGTATCTAATCTTACTTTATTTTATAAATATAGAAATTAGTTTTAACTTGAAATTTTTATAATGCAAAAAACACAAATTCAATGAATTATTATTCATTGTTTAATGCCATAAGATGATCGTGGCCCTTTGTTTAAGTACGCCAAAAAGTAGTTTTGTTTTATTTAGTAGATTTATTCACATTTTCATTTAGAATACATGAATTTATACAATGTATGAATTATTAACTTGAAAATACTTGTTTATATTTTATAAGGTAGATGCATTACAAACAACAGAGCATAATTTTCAGTGTATATTAATAAAAATAAATGATTGGTTAGGACAGTTTTGAGATTCTTTTAAAAATCCCTCTAAACATTCCTTTATACCTCGCTTTTAACCTAAAAAGAACTATCAGCTCCTTATTTGCTAACCCGTATTTGTGTTTAATAAAAATCTTACGTAAAAAAAACTATTATTAAGATACAGTAATCTAGCTATAATTAATTATTGTTTAAATTTAACTTGGTCTCGGTTGGATCAATCGAAAGCCGAATTGATTCTGTGGAGTTCCAGAATCTTCCTCAAGTTCTGCTAATATTTTAAATATGTTTGATTTTGCAATGGCTTTCTGTTTCCGAGAAGAACACTTTGATAAAGTTTCTGCAACAGACATTCCAAACAATCTGTCTTCTTCATTAACCGTCGTGTTGGCTATAGTTTGAAAGGAATCATTTGGTAAAAAAATGGTTTCACCAGCAGCAGCCTTTAATCTTTTAGAACTTCTAGTAGGTAATTCTTCGGTCGAAATGGGAATTATGAGTTCTTTAATGTCTTCTTCTGATTCTATTTGTGTAGTTTTGGATTCTTGTTGAAAAAACGAAGAAGTTGATGAGGAATCATTACTGGCGGAAGCGGAAAAAAAATCGATAAAATTTTGAGAGTCATCTTCTTGAGTTTTTTTCTCTATTTTTTGTATTTTGAAGCCGCCTGGTTTAGATGATTTAAAAACGCTAAAATATTAATAAAATAAATTTGTGTAACTGCTCAAAATTAAAAAGTTTTTAATGTAAAAATAAATCAAAATTAGAAAAATTATTATTGTTAGTCTGGGAAGAGGAGGAATGATTGGGCATTTTTGGTCTTACATTTGAAAACAAGTCGAGAAGTTTTACACTCTTTCCCACTGTATTTCCAAAAGCTCGATTCATAAAACTTTTAAACTTACTTTCTTGATCTGATAAATTTATCCAAAAAATTCATACTATTAAATAAACCCAAATGAGTTTCTGGTATTTCTTTAATGACATTATCGCGCAAATCTCGCCTCATTTTTCCATACCTCCCTCTAAGATTAACCCATCTCGCCTGTAGATGCTCCACTAAAAATCGTTGATAACACAATAAATTAATAAATACTACATGCTTGGTAACACATTACTTAAGACCTTAGACTTAGTCCTTACCATTTTCGTTCATTGTAGCTGCGATGGCCATCCAAGCTTTTTTCTTTGCTGATATGTTTCTGTAATTTTTGTCTTTTTTGTTGTAAAGGCAAGTAAATTGTTCCACAAGAGGAATCAAAGTATCATCGTCTATCATTGGGATCTCCATTGCAAATAAAAATTGGTTTTATTTTTTGTCTTTCACTCAGTACTTTGTCACTAAGCATTAGCCATTAATGTTTACATTACAGTTTCCTTTTTTATAAATCAAAATGGTGGACGATACGCATGCGTGTTTCCGCTCTGTGATTGGTGTGAAGTTAGCAACAATTTCTTAGCGATGAAATGGCCACACTACCTCTTGCCACTTTAAACACCACCACTTTTTTGCTTGGCTCTCTATGGTTATGACACAACTTGCAATTTTTAGGGATTTTTGCGTGACCGGCGATTGTCATTTATATGTTGGCAGTTCTGAGTGCGATGAAAATGTCGTCACTTTTGATAGATTTTACACATGCGATGATTTTTCCTAAAAACTGTTAATAAAATTGTATTATACGCCAAGATAAGATAACGTTTTGTAAACTTTGTTTAATAATTTATTAGTGTTATTGTTGTAAACGGTAAATTGTGTGTAAATAGGTGATTATTCATCATTTGAGATCCCCCCTCTTCCAAACCCTTCATAAAAATTTGGATAAATTCTGATAAGAAAAGTAAATATTATGTGTGTTAATAAATTGATAGTGTATTTAAAAAGTAATGAGGAGATGGAGCGGGCCACAATTTTTTAAGTAAGTATGAGGTGGTTTGAAAATTTGGCAGGTCGCCAGTCGGTTTTGAGCACACCCACAATCAAACACCTGCTTACTTAAGTATTCTATTACTATTACCTGAATATCTAATGTCTTTAGTAATTAAGAAAGTATTTTTTATAGTAAGGAACCTATGCATGTGTTAATTCTTCAATTAACCGTCCATTAAAAAGCTCGGTATTTTCGTAAATCGAACCTATTTTCGTTTGAAGATGTAACAGTGCATATCAGGTTAAACTAGTTCCATTATTAAAATAGATTCTAATTTTGTCGCTGGAATTCTTTATTTGTTGCACTTTGTCCGTGTCTATTTTATCGAGGACATCATAAAGTGCTTGCAGAACTGCTAATCCTATTCTTATTGCATCCACATATTTTCATAATTTAAAATTGTACGGTACAGGTATTTCATTTAGCCAGTGGGTACTTTGTTTTCTAGGACTTAATAAATTTGTTTAAGTTTGTTAATTTTTTAAACGATAGAGTCTGAGAACCAAATGTTGATTTGGGGATATTTTATCTCGACTTACACTCTTCGCAGTTAATTCATTCTTAATTTAACATGCAGGGTGTCCAATAAATGACGCATAAACGATGGTACGTTGTTGGGGCATGTTTAGGGAGCCCCAGAAATTCTTAAAAAAAATTTATCTCAAACACCCTCGGCGATATGAGGCCACAAAGTGCGAAACTTTCTCGGAAACTTTAAACGCTTATATCTTGAAGATAATAGCACGTATTAACAAAAGATATGGTTTAATACAAAGGCATAGTCTTAACCTATTTGTTTAATTTTAAAATGATCAAATAACATTTTTATAACTAATTTAGGGTATAGTCCGTAAGTCATTTTGGTAAACCAAAGCGACAGAAAACGACTTGTTACACAATTCGTTGTCATAGAAAATGATTGTTAAAACCGTCACTTAGGTTTACCAAAATGACTTACGGACTATACCCTTAATTTTACAAAATTTTCATAAAATGAAGCTGACAACAATGTCAAGAAATCTGATGCAAAAAGGTATGAACAAGAATCATAGATTGCTTCGAGGATTGCTTTTAAAATGCCCTTTTCTTAATAGAGTTGTCAAACCTATCGAACTTTAACCGTATTTTTCTCAGAAATAAGAAAATATGGATTTTTTCGAGGATTTTTTTTAACAATTTTGCGGGGATCCCTAGAAATGCCCCAACAACGTACCAACAGGTGGAGCGCCAATTCTGGGACACCTGTATATCACGCCAAAAAAGAATCTCTTCAGATTCGTTTGTTTCTGAGTTTTAAAACAACATATTTTTTGTTCGTCTGTTCGTAGTAAGTAAGTAGTAACAAAATTTGTTACTACAATAATTTAAGAATGATTTGTGGTACCTACTTAAAAGGTCGATTTTAATTATTATGATTGGCTTAAATCGACTTCAGCTATTTAACAAGAAATAAAAGTAATGGTCCTATTAGAGAAACAAACTAATATAAGGTAGAGTGCCTTGATGATTTTAACAGTTATTGTCGCCTTATAGAGTGACGACATGCATCATTCTTTCTCTGTCATACAGATAACGTCATCAACGTAATAGCCAAAGTGACAACAATTACAACTTACAATCACAATTAATGACGTTATCTGTATGACAGAGAAGGAATGATGCATGTCGCCACTCTATAAGGCGACAATAACTGTCAAAATCATCAAGGCACTCTAATATAAGGTAAACGCATCTATCGGTATCACTCCGAAATAAAAAAGCCCTTAAAAATTAATGAAATCTGTTAAATTTTAAACTACATTCATTATTTTTTTATTTATAAATTGCTCGCTTAGTACTAGCTTAGAGAAAAATGATAGATAAAAACACCTCCCCTGAGCTATTAAAGTAAAAACATTTTATTTTTATTTATTTATTTTACAAAAAAATAAATTCTTACTGTATGTGATAATTTTTCTCAAAATTCTTTGTCAAAAAAATTGTCCTAATTTTAATTGTGTTTATTTTAATGCTTTGTGTAATGTGTTGTAAATATCTTTGTTGTGTTGTCCAGGTTGGGGGTTGGTGTGACGTGTTTGCCATGGATGGCGTAGGAGGCCGCAGACGTACTACAACCAGGTCATCCGCTGAAGATCAAGCTCTTGATCAGATTGCAAAGGAGGTAAGTTTGCAAAATTTGGCATTTATTCAGGCCCGGTAATCAGTTGAATTCCCAGGAATTCCTGGCAATTTAAAAAAAAAAAATAAGTAAGTAATTTCGAGTAATTCTAGGGAATCAGGTTAATTTCGAGGAATTTTTGCGAATTCAAAGCAATTTTCAGGAATTCTTGTGTTTCCCCCTCGCCGCAACTATTGGCGGTGAAAGTAGCTTTTAAATGTATGTAGGTAAAATGTGGATTTACAACACCTCTTAATGACACTTTTGGCCCTTTAAAAAAAATCTGGTCCCAAAATAAACCACAGACTTTAAGTAAAATAGATAGATTTAGATTATGCTCTACACTGTAACATTTATTGTCATTAGGAGGATACGACTTATATTTAGAAAAATAAGATCTCGGAAGTATTTAAAAGACAAAATTAAATTTTAAGTACAGACTTGCATACATCTCGCATACCAATGTTATATTTTTGGTCCAAGTGGAAGTTTATTTCTTCCTTAGTTACCATTAGTGTGATCATCAATAACTCATAAATCATACCTTTATTGGAGGGCTTGACGGAAATGTATTAAATTAGGTAGAAAAATTTGACTTAAGTTTGATTTATACTTAAATAAACCTAACTCTTAAATTAACGAAACCAAATTAATGCATTTATTGATTCCTTAAGTTTACTAATTTAAAGCAGTAAACGCCATTTAAGGGTCAATATTTAAATTCCATTATTTTTCTGGTTTTATTTTCATTTTACAGTTTTCTCCCTAATTTAAAAAAGTTGGTCTAGTAGTTGATAGATGGCTCTAGTGAAAAACGGTTACATATGCCTACGTTACCCGAAATTAGTTAATTTAACAAATATAACCTAAAAGGGAAGTTAGACGGTTTAATTTTGTGTTAATTCAAGATACGTTAATTCAGGTGGCGTTAAATCAATTTTTTTTAAGATAAATTAACCTTTAGCATAAGTGCAAATTATTTTAGGTTTGTTTTTAAAACGTGTGATGCAGGATGTTTTATTTTTCTGGGCTTTACCAGTGTTTTTCCCAGTTATGATTTAAAAAATGTTGCTTGGTACAAATTAATATTTGCTTTGCAGAAAACGACAATGACTGTCTTTTTTATGTATTGTTTTGCTAATTAGACAATATTTTCTCAGCTTGTAAACTCATACAAAAGTTAGAAATTAGTTTCACCATTTTAGAAGGATTTTTCGGTACAAAATTTTACATAGTACATGACCTCGTGGACTTCTGTTCTCAATATGTAAAGACGAGACAAAAATGACGTGCTGCTATATTGCTTGAAAATCCTCCTTTAATAAATTGGTGCAAGGTGCTATTTTGGGTGAACAAACTTCATCCAGACTGGAACACTCGAGGGTTTTTGCTGGAAGGTATTTATATAGTTGTACATTCATTTCTCGCTAGTCTTTATTTCGTGTCGCCCACGTAAATAAGTGCATCCCAAAGATGTATAACCGGCAGTGATTGTCTTACACAAGATCCTTACCGAGATTTCAACCCACATTTTGCCATTCAGTGAAATTCGTTAATATTTCTTTAACAATAAACAAATGTGGTAATAAAATTTAAAAAGTTTTATTATTGTTATTGGGTGAGATTTAATACGCTCACGTGTTTGTTGTGCTTTTAATTTTGTTGATTAATTATCTCGTCAGTATATTTTCTCTGTCACTTCTTGATTTTGTTTATTTTAATTGTTAAATCTCATCAAATTTATTTTAAGCAAGACGACTTTTTTTGTATAATTCTTTCATGATTTCAAAGAACTTACCCAATCGAATTCCAGAAATAATCTTGGAATAATGAAAAGTCCAAGCATTATAAAAGTTCTTATCTCTTTTTTACTTAGCACTCCTGCAATTTGGCCTTTTCATTTCATAGGTTACAATATGCTAAAATCAGACAACTAGGTGTTTCCTTATGCATAATGTAATGTATATGTAGATTTGAGCCAATTTACATGTAATTGATTTAATTGCATTTAAATCTGAGTTAAATATTTATCGAATGAACTTTTTTAACCTCAATATAATTAAACTTACCCAACAACTTTTTGGATTTTTTAAATTCTAATTGTTAGGGTGCGGAATAAGTTTTTTGAGAATTTTATAACTTATCGTATGAGGTAATTTTAGAAAGAATTATACCTAAAATTAAATGTAAAGTCGAGTAAAATCTTTCTGATTTATATTTTTCCGGATCCTAAAAAATCGGAAGTTTGGTGACATCCGGTACTGATGTTATAATTCCTTAAATAAAAACGTGCACTTCCCGTCTGAAAAGAGATTTAAATTCTAAAAATAATCTATTTTGGACAAATGATACGCTTCATTTAAGTATAATTAGGAATTTATTTATAATTTTGACGACATTTTCTGATAAGTTATCTGGTAAAGGTTAAGTTTATAAATTATTGAACTAAATTCTGCGCTTTTTTTATTCAAACAAAATGGCTTTAATTTGCAATCGACATCTTAAGGGATAGAATATATTGTAGGTAAAAAATTAACAAATCTGCTAAAAATTATACAAAAAAAACAGTCCCCAACTCGTTTATCTAAAAAGTAAAAATCTTCATTTTTAAAACAGTCCATTTAAATAAACTGACATAGCAATAATCAAGTTATGGTGACCGGTCCAAATATGTGTATCGTGCCAAAATGGGAATCATTAAACCAACAAAGAAGAAGCCCATCAATTTCAGACTGTTTAATTGAAAGTTGTGCTCCAAAACTACTTATTGTTACGAGAATTATCTTCCATAGGAGTTGTGTAAGTAAAAAAAAACTAGCTCTTCAAAATGGAATGTGTGCAAGTTTCCTTATTTGTATAAAATATTAAGTAAAAGAAATTAGATTAATTATTTCTTAAATAAAGAAGTACATTATTGATCATAGAAGATTGTTACAAACTATTTTGGTATATTATTGTATCGCAAATAACTAAATAATGTTTAATACAGGCGGTCCAAAATTCGTAGCAATAGATTAATTTTGGGTTCCAATGCCAACTGTTACTCATTTTGGCGCCGATTTTAATATCAAATATTTGGATACCTTATTTAATTCAAATCTTTTGTACATAATCTTGGTTAAGTTATAAATCCTACTTACGCTAGTGTTACAAGTAGTTAATAAAACTAAAAATGCTGCTTGTTTTATTTACAATTCTACATAGTTTGGACTATTTTTTTAATGTATGTATTAGCATTTAGTTAATAAAGTAGGTATTTGCATATTTTTCGTAAAATTGCGGTAAGCTTAGTTTATTACTCTCTATTTAGAATTATTCATATTTTTAATATTAATAAATTGCTAGGTATCGCATAAAATGTAAATTGGAAACCAATTAAATTGAAAATGATATGGTACAACAAAAACGCTTTATTTTAAATCTTGAATATTTTAGCTAATTTAAATTTTTATAGTCGATACGTACCTTAGAAAAAAACTTTATTTTTGCGTCGGGCAGTAACAACCTTTGGCTGTAATGATGTTCTTTCTCATGCGGTACGTAATCTACTATTACCTAAACACTAATAAGATGCAAAATCAAAAACAGTACCTTACCCAACGAAAAGAATAATATTTTTACAAATTCACTTTCCTTATTTTACCATTTTAAATTAATATTAATTTAACAGCAAAATTTCTAAATTCTTGCACTAAAAATGTATTTGCTAACAGAAGAGAAACATTAAACAGCAAAAAAATTAAAACCTACCTAATAAATTTGTTTAAAACATATTTTTGTTTAGCTTAGCTGTTTTTGCACATTTAATCAATAAAAAATAATACCTAGTTTTGCATAAAACCGCGACCGCAGTAAAAATTGAACGATTTATGTATTAATTGCTTGTAGTACGTTTTAAAAACTGAACTTGGAATGTTTGAAACATAATCATATCTCGTTTTTATAAAAATATTACCTTAAATGTTTGCTCAAGCTTTACCTTGATATAAATTAAGAATAGTTTATCAAATTCTACGTTGACGTGTAGTCGCTAAAAAATAGCAAAAGTACTGATTCTGAAGTAGTGAGAACCTTTTTAAACTAGAAAAACTTTACAAATATGTGCGACGAGGAAAAGTGTAACGATACCAATAGTTTAATAGATAATGAAGTAAATTCTGCGGAAGAAGATATTAAAAATTCAAAGTCAAATAGTGTGGCCAGTGATTTGAATAATAATGGAAGTATATATGAAAGTTTCGGTGATGATTCTAACAGTATAAGCGATTGTGAATTTACAACTATTGATAAGGATGACATCATTGGGCAATTTATGCGAAATTCAGCAAATGATGTAGGTTTACCATAAAAATAGTGAATAAGTGCTTGAGATTAGTCATATGGTCAAAGCAAAACGTAATTATTTTAAGTGTTATTCATCTAAGTGGTAATTATTTAGCCAGTTTCGGAAAGATTTTATCTCGTTTTTTCTTAATAGGAAAGAAGCCAACTTTATAATAAGTAAAAAGAGAAACGCTAGCAAAAAATATTGTTAGAAAACTCGCTGTTGGGCATGTCTACAAATTTTAAGAAAATTGTTAAATAAAAATCCATCTCTGATAATAATACGGTTAAGTTTGATAAATTTGGCAATTCTGTTAGGAATACCTTTCTGAAACAGATCCTACTGACATTGTTTTCAGATTGATTTCATGAAAATTTTGAAAAATTATCATTTATATGTCAAATTAAAAGTATATCTATGCCAAAATTTGAAGCATTTTACTGCGAATTATTCTGGAAATCACCCGTTGGCAACAACCTGAGTTGGAATATCCAGTTGGCAAGCACTGACAGCTAAATAAAATATCTGGATTTAAGTAAAAAATTATGATTTTTTGTCAAAATTCAGTGTTTCATAAAAATAATTTTTTTCTTTTTGGGAAATGGTATTTATAACCCTGGTTCATTTTATAATCAAAAATTCATAGAGCACTCGTACTATTACTAATGATTATAAAAAATTCCTTTGACCATTGAAAAGATAAAGAAATAGTAAGAAGACACGTCAACTTTCTCATTTTAAGTAAAACAAACTTTATTTAATTTTTGGTATAAAAATTATTTTTAAATTTGATGAAATAAGTTGCCTATTCGAGTAAAATTAAGAAATTTGTTTTTTTAAAATAACATCTTACATCTTAAAATAATATGTAAGTGCTAAAATGCAGAAAAATGCCCCTGTGTTTAAAACACAAAAATCTCCAAATTACAATTTGACTTTAATTTTTCTAATTTTGTTTCTATTTTTTTTCAGGCCGAAGAAAGATTACGTGCAAAACGACTGGCAAGAGCCGAAGCTAGGGAGATTCGTATGCGCGAGTTGGAAAAACAACAAAAGGAACAAGAAGAGAATGCAGATAGACAATTCGACATGTTGGCCGAACCTGTTACCAGAACCCCTATTAGGGCCACTGTCAACAGATATTTGTCGAGCAGAAGAAGCTCTGAAGATTCCTTGGAAGATGGAGGAAGTCTGAGAGAACTTAGGGTAAATATTTAGATGTTTTAGAAGAGACTAAAAAGTACAGTGTTGTTAAATTTAATTAACCAACAACTGCAATTTAAAATCTTGCATTGGACTATTTAATCATTTTTAACAATGTTTTTCTCCAAACAAAACTAATGACTCATTTCCCTGCAATTTAAGTCGATAAAATTAAACAAAACAGTTATCTTTTAATACGTTACGTTGTAAATAACGTACTATCGTGGACATTTAAAACGATCAATTTTTGCTTTGTAAATCTGTGGCAAATAGGAAAAAGGGTATAAGTGTTTTTGACATATAAAAAAATGAGTTTTTTAATTAACGATAATATTCATATTGTCAGGCAAGATAAGGTTTCAGAGAAACAGCTTCTCCATCGAGGCAATGTGAATAAAAGATAATAAATACTACATAATTTATTAGGAACTAAAAGAATAATAACAATAACAGAGATCTACTTACCGAGAGGAGTCACTAGAGGGATCGAACCATACACACACTTAACATAATAAAACAGAACCCTGATGTAACAATCTGATAGCTATTTATGAGAGAGCTCAAGGATTGTTACATCGTATAGTTTATAAGTGTGTGAATTTAGTAATAACATCCCTGTACGTGACAATATATTTACGGTAAATCAGTCATACGCATTCAGCGAAATCTTTTTTTTTTTTTTCAGCTAACAATACAAGATTGAGGTAGTATTGTATTATATTTGTAAGAATACGATTTCTATGCTGACATGCACAAATGGCGTTTTTACACTTATACCCTTTTTCCTATTGACAATTCCAACAAGAAATGTCACATTTTTTGGCAGACAAAAAGTGATTCGTAGCAAGGCATACTTCATTTTATCAGGCCGGCGCACTCTCATGTTTATTTTTTTGAATCCTGGAGGCCTTATTATACTCTTCGCAAGACCAGGTCCGAAGAGTATATTGCAATCGATACGAAAATCCTAAAATCGTCAATTTTTATCCTAGAGCAAAAATTCTTGCAGATTCGTGTTTTTCATCGAATTTTGAACAACTTTGAAAAAATCCGTCGGTCGGTCGGTAGGTCGGTCTGGTGTATGTCACGTTTCTTGTAAACACGCTATCTTAAGAACCAAAACATCTATCCATTTCAAATTTTAAGGAAAAATCGATCCCTATAAGAGGAAGAACCCTATTGTTTTTGACGAGAATCCGAGTATTGCAAAGCCCCCTTTTCAGCCCCCCAAATGAAAAAAAAATCGTAGCTCGACTATTATTAAATTTACAAAAAAAATTATTCGACATAAAATATAGACAATTTAATTCTTCACCAAAAAGTATTCCTTAGTTTTTTTTGTCCGACCTCCCAATTACCCCCCAGCACAAAAAAACCTCCTATCTTCGTTATTATTCAATCTAGAAAAAAAATATTTTATACAAAATTAATTAAAATTTAATTTTCTATTAAAAATGTTAGTTCATTTTTTGTAAAATTAGCCAGTAAGGTTAAAAAAACAAACACTAAAACTTTCCATTAGCAAAAAACTTCTAAGTTCAAAACGCGTCACGCGTCGGTCAAGAAGGCCATGCCAAAAATATTTCAAACAAAGAAACAAAGCTAGGTGTCAGAACAAATAACCTCAAATATCTTAAACGTCAGAACTGACGTTTAACCTCTTCGTTAACAAAATTCTTCGTGTTTTCTGTTAATAGTTTGCACTCTTCGCAGATTTTATTTACATAATTTTTTTTTTATAAAAAACTTTTCATTATCCTATAATAGTTTTCTTGCGAAGAGTATACCATAGAATGTGTAGCAATTATATAAAAAATTGATTTAGCTTTGATTCCGAATTATACTCGAGCTACTTATTTGCGAAGAGTAACTTCTACGCGTTTCGACTTCTACCCATTCCGACTTCTACCCATTCTAGTTTTCTAGAAGGTCCAGTGTTGTGAAGTCACAAAAATTAGTTTGGCTACTCGCTAACGGTATCGCTTTAGTCAGCAATACAAGTGAATTTGCCACAGAAATATGGTCAAAATAATGGCTTAAACATCTCAAGTTTTATGCGATGTGGACATTAACAAGAAACATTCATCTGATGTTTTACAAAGATTAAACAAAATTATTTAAGAAAAAATATCTTCTTACTATTTTTCTCGCCGGCAGCACATTTTACATAATTTATTTTAATAAAATACATTTCACGCATTTTTTGTCAAAATAACATTCGAAATCCTATTCACAATAGAGTAAAATTCAATAAATCAAAGGTTGCTGATAAAAAATCGTTTTAAATTCCATTTCCACTATAGTACCTACAAATTTTGAAATTTTCTTTTAATTATCTCTAGTGGGGTAATACAGATAAGAATGATTCTTGAGATTAAAATAATTAGAGCATTTTTGCATAGAAACAATACAAATAGAATATATTGTTTTTGTTCGTTTTAGCATGAGCTTAAAGAAGTTGAAGATAAATTTAGAAAGGCCATGATAACCAATGCCCAACTCGACAATGAAAAAGCATCTTTAACTTACCAATTAGAACTACTAAAAGACAGGTAAGATTATTTTATTTTTATAAATAAATTTTTATAAGATGACTCGGATAATTTTCTTGCAAAGCGTTTTTTGTCCTTTGGAAAAACACTTAAAATGAATTCTATCAAATATTTCACATATTGAGTAGTTATTAACCTGTGTTTGTAATTGCAGGTTTCAAGAATTAGAAGAAGAACATGGTCAATTAAAACGAGAACATCGAGATAAGTGTAGGGATCACGACCAATTAAAAAGACTTTCTGTAAAACTGAAGGATGACTTAGCAATTACGAAAGCTGAGCTGGATGAGCAAAGTAGTTTAATAACCGAATACGGTTTAGTTGTGGTTTGTGATGAAGTGTCGGACATGAACGGTGATATTAGTGAAAATTGTGTCGTGGAACCCCCTAAAAAGTCATTAGTGAAAGCTGAAAATGCGAAGCTGTTAGGTACCGTTGAAGGAAGTTTAGGTAAGTCTATTTTTATGGTAAATAAATAATAATAAATGATAAGAAATATACTTTTATATTATCAAAAGCTACAATGCGGCAAACAAGTTAAACTCTCATTTATAGATCTAATTAACGTCCCTTAACGATTACTTAAGCTTGATTTGTAGATGAATTAACTTAACTTCACTTATAATTAACGTATCGCAAATAAATTGAATTATACGAAAAAGTAAATCGGATTTACACATCCAATTAACTTAACTCTACGTTTACTTATAGGTTCTATTTCTCAATTTTGGCAAATTTCAGGTAATTCAGTGTAAAGTGAGTGTCTTCCCTAGAGCCATCTATCGGCTACTTGACCCAATTTTTAAAATTACAAAGATAATCGAAGAATGTACTAAATTAACGTTTACTAAATTACCCTGTTAATTTAAACTATAAATGCATTAATTTGGTTGCTTCAAGTTAAGTGAAGTTAAGTAGCTTTAAGTGGCGTTAAGTTAATTTAATTATGAATCACACTTTAAGGTTGTATTTCTTAATTTCAACTAATTTCAAGTAAATTAGGCATATATTACCTCATTTACTAGAGCCATCTATCGGCTACTGACCAAATTTTTGAAATTAGAAAGAAAATCGGAGAATGAAAATAAAATCATTACGATAATGAGATTCCAAAATTTAACAATAGTTTATTGCTTTAAATTAGTGAAATTAAGCAATCAAGTTAAGTGGCATTAAGTTAATTTAATTTAACTATAAATCACATTTAAAGCGAATTCATGAACTTTATTTAACAATTAAATTAAGAATTAATTTAAGAAATACGGCTGCTCATTGGTCTATTTTTTGAAATTGAAGTTTATCGTTTGTCAATGTCAAGTATTAAACCAATGAGCAGCCGTATTTCTTAAATTAATTCTTAATTTAATTGTTAAATAAAGTTCATGAATCCACTATTAAATGCCCTAATTTGTCTCTACTACCTTGTGACACAAAAATTAACTCAAAATCGCTTTTAGTTTTTCAAAGATAACCTCTTAGAAAGGTACTTATTGATGTTTTTTTGTAGATGTCCGGCTTACAAAGTTTTTAAGAGAAAAAAACGAACTACAAGATGAAATAAGCCATTTACAATTAGAGTTAGAAGAAGAACGAAGTAGAAGAAAACGAGCAAATTCATCACATAATGGACCATTGTCGGACTACGATGTAGATGGCGATTCACAAAGTAAGTTAATGTATTCCAAATATTTATTTAGCCAAATTAGTTTCCAGTAAAGATAAACATACATTTTTATTTATTTAATAACAAAATAAAATAGTGTTTATACTTTTGATTATTAGTTCTAAATCTTTCAAATAGATAAACATAAACATAAAAGGTTAATCGGCAGCTTTGATATATTATAATGAGTGTCATAAAATTATTTTATTATGAATTTTAATTAATATCGCCCAGGAATGTAGATTTCTAACACATAATATTTTCGTAGGAGATGCCCTAGCGGATTATAAGTTCAGAGCACAAAAAGCAGAGCAAGATGTTGCCACATTGCAGGCCACTGTAGAACGATTGGACAATCAAGTAACGAGGTATAAAACTGCCGCCGAAACTGCAGAAGCAGCAGAGGAAGCTTTAAAATTGGAAAAACGGAAACTTCAGCGAGAGGTAAATACAATCAATTGCAAAAACAAAATTAAACAAATCCTCTAAGAAATTTAAAAAAGGTTTTTGTAGGTAGTTATAAAATAAATCTCTTTTATTGAAAACTAGATTTAGGTATTTCTATCGACAATGATAGAAGATGGACTGATGTCGAAAACATCGCATAACGTTGTGTACATAACTGTCATTGTTAACTTTTTTATTCTATTTTTCCAAAAGTTAATATTAGTGTTGTGAGATTATAATTTACCGGTTAATTTACCAGTTAATTAACCGGTAAATTAAGATATTTACCGGTAAATTAAAGTTTTTTATTTTTGTATCTCATTTTCTTACGAGATATTTTATTTATTTTCGTTAACCTACAAGTTCAATTGGACAAAAAAGTTAAAATTTTTAAACTACAAAAGTTAGAAGGTAACAATTTAAATTTCCCGCGGCTGCTTGCGTCGAATCCAATCAATTCACGTAATTTAGGGTCACATGTTGGGGGCGTTGACCTTAATTGACAAGTGAGGTTAAATTTACCATGTTTTATTTTTTATTGTACTTTTTTTTCAAAATTAAAAAAATAAGAAATAGTTCATATGTTTTTGGTCTTAAACAAATCGTAAAGACTTTTTATACTTAAATTTAGTGTCCAGTAGGATTTTTATAATTAACCGCAATTTTAATTTACCGGTAAATTCACAACACTAGTTAATATTATGAAAACTATAAAAATAATGCCACAAACGGGGGTCGGTTTAATTAAAATTACTTAATTCTTTGTAGTGATAATGAGTTGACTTTTAAAAGAGTGGTTTGAGTTTGAGCTCTTTTTTGAGCCTTGCAAGTATTAAAAGTTTTGCGAAACTAGCCCTACCAACGATTTTCTAAAATGTTTCTAAACAAAACCCCTAAACTATAATTGTATTGCGAGTCGAGAGATTTAACATACAACATTGTTTGTTGTTTTGAGGACTTTTAATATCTTTAATATGTATTTTTTGGCATTATAATATGGATCGAATGCATCTACGTTGTCGCCTGCATTAAATTTGCAAATTTTAAAATGCGATAATAAAAAAACGCGACGAATGATTTTGCTGAAATTTTCACCAAAGTTGAATACAATTATTACAAAACTATGGTGCAAATTAAAAAAAAAATCTATCATAAAGTGCTTACTCGATAGAAATACCTTGCAGGGTTTCCCACAATAATATTTTGTATTTTTTTAGGCAAGAGATGCTATAAGTAGAGTGGAGGAATTGGAAACAGCAAACTCGCATTTAGGAAAACGATTAGACAAGCTTAAAAATGCCAAATCAACTCTACTTAAAGAACTATGACAATAGGCGAATATTTAGATGTTTTTCTATGGTAAGTCTTTCTAGATTATTTATAAAGAATGTCCCCAAAATTTGGTAATCCTTCAAATCTAGGATTTCTTAGGTTCAGAGGTTTATTTCCAAATTGGTGCACCTCCAAATAATAATATGTTGATTATTTTTGACCTAAGAAATTTTGATAGTTTTTGTTACAACTTTATGTGTTTTTATTTCAGATCATCTAAATAAACAGAAAATATCTTTTGCTATGACACATCTCACCAAATTATTTAGTACATTAGCGATAAATATTTTAAAGTGTGAAGTGATGTATCAGATACAACTTTTTAAATCTTGTCTAACATAAAAGTTATCGCCTTATTACTAATGCAGTATTTGCCATAGTTGCAAAATATTTTAATCATGAATAATTTAACATTTTTTAGCTTTATACCTATTTATAATAAAAAACAAATTAACACCTAGAGTATTTTATAAAAACTATAAAAAGCAAAACTTTAAAATTATCTACTCGACAACAAATACAATGAAAGCTCAGTAAAATATTTGAATAACGCCATATAGTCTTAAGATTTTGATAAATAAAATCAAAAAATGTGAAAGAATTATCATCAGCTTTTGAAATGTTTTAATTAGTAATGTGTGTGATATGCTAATTACGGTTTTCCATCTTAAAAAAGATAAGATTTTTGTGTTTAAGAAACTGAGGTTAATAAACCCATCTTTTTTTTTTAAAACTTAATTTTTTTATCAATGAAGAAGCATCACTTATTGCTGTTTAAAATTTTTGTTTTTAAATGATACATATCCAATGATTATTCTAATAAATTAAATAATAAAAACGAATATTTAATCCTGCCAAAATTGCATTAGGTAAAGTTTTGTCATTTAATAAAGAAAACGAATAAAATAAAACATGTGAAGTTATTTTATAATTTAATATTTCTTGCATTTTTACATTTCACAGCATTTCACTACCAATGTGGTGGCCATTTAGGAATTTCAAATTTACTTATGCTTTTAAATAATTTCTTTCTGAAGTGTTATACAAACCAGTGGTTAAAATATAGGAACATTTTGAGGGCTATACGTTAAAAAGCATAGCAGAAAGCAGAAAGCCCATTTTAGCTGCTTAATCCGCCATTTTTTGCATTTTAAAACAATCTTTCAGTTCAATTTTATTTTGTAAAGGGTTATTTTAAAAATTTTACAAAATATACGGAAAATGAGTAGTAATTCTGAAAAATCATGAAATGAGAATAAATATCACATTTTTACTCAGAATTTAAGGATGACCACTTTTTTCTGACACCATTATTATATAAATATTATGAGCAACGATAAAAATTCGGATTATTAAAATATTTTTTTTTTTAATTAAAAAATTTGCTTCTACCAGTTTGCTAATTTCTTTCTGCTCTTCAATGATTTACGACGTGTCAATACTATGAATTATATCAACTGTTATTATAATTTCTACTTTATTTATTTTAATTCCTTTTAGGATAACTATTTTATTTTGAAAAATATATTAATTTTTTTAATCAAAAGTACGTGTTAGAAAATATTTGAAAATTGTGTCATTTTGTTGTTTTAGCCTTGTAATGTGTTTTATTGCTTATTTATTCTAAATGTAAAATCTATTTATTTGTTAGAACCTAATTTCTATAAATTGTAAATATGTATAAAATTACTAGGCTCAGGTTGGATTGGTCCTCCCAAATTTTGTATATATTATTTTACCAGAATAAAAATGAGGGTTAAACAGCTCAAGTACCTCTGACAAATTTGCTGTAGTGTATAGATTTGCAAAATATCTTCATAAGGTAATTAAAATTAATAAACTTTGTAGATAATACCTTCTGTGTTCTTTATTTAAGTTCCTTAAATGCCCTATAACCTAACAAGTGAGAAACAAAAATAGGACTTAAGGGAAGTATAAATTTTCATTTTTCATTATCAGAAGGGTGGATTTTCATATTCCAAATAAATACGCTTGTATTTTAAGATAAAATTTAATAAATACAAATAAAATAACAATAAAATCTAACAATCTTTCTAGTTAAAATCATGTTGCAGTTATGGTTTCACGGATCCAATTCACATTAGAGGATATTTTGTCGTACATTCTTGGTCTTAACATTGTTTTTTTAGAACATGCAATTCTCCAATTTGTTATTCCTACAATGGACCATGTTTGACTTTCTTCATTAAGGCACATTACTGGAGTTCCTGCAAACTCTTCCTCCTGAAAAGGAAAATAACGTTCGTTGAAAAGTCGTACCAAAAGTAGGTAAGAAGTTTGTAACAATTTTGTAATTTGACTTTGAAAGCATATTTATAGCGTAATAAAACAATATATATAGATAGAAAGCTGGCACAAAAAAAAACATGTAATCAACATCAACCTTTCTTTAAGCATCATATTTAATATTCGTTAACTTATCTAATAAAGTGGCATTGCTATTAGGTAGCGTTTTTTCTTTTAAAATCAGAAGTAGGCTCATTTTTTTACAACTAATGGGTGCATATATGACCAACAACACTGCCAGAACTTTTTAAAATAACTAATTTAAATCATGTGTAATCAATAGATTTTTCTACTTTTAGTATTTAAGTGTCCCAGAATTGGCCCACCACCTGTATGGAGTCTCTATGAATCCCCCCCTACTTTTCTCAGTTAATAATATTTTTAAAAATTTAAAAACCCTTTAAACTCAGCAGATACTAAAGTATTTGAATCCAAAGTCAAAATTTTTGCAGAGCCTATAGTATACAGGCCACAGGGGGTAAAAAAAACATTTTTTTTCTTTTAGAACTTTTTACCCTAAATTCAAAAATATATAACATGTTAATGCCAAAATTTAAAATGGAGGAGCTGTCAAAATTCAGTATTTTGTGTCATTTTTTTCTAATTTTAAATCAAAAATTTAAAATAAAATTATTTTGAATTGATTTAAGTTATAGTTCTCTTGCCTAGAACATAATAATTAATGAAAATCGGGTTTTTCAGTGTTATTCACGAGGTTATTCACAATAAACTTGAATAAAATGACTAAAAAACATAAATTTTGACAGTTAATAACTCCGCCATTTTTAATTTTAGCGTTAACATGTTATATATTTTTGTAGTAGTACGTTGTTGGGACATGCCTAGTAATCCTTTTAAAATTGTTAAAAAAATCTATCTTCTTTTATCTATGAGGAAAACACAGTTAATGTTTGATAAATTTGGCATTTGGCTTTTTGCATCCGATTTTATTGACATTGTTGTCAGCTTAATTTTATAAAACAATTGTGAAATTAAATAGATTATAAACATTTTATTTTGGCATTTTAAAGTTTGTTTACTGGTAAAACGACTTACATGGCAACTTTCTTGTCCATACGAATTTTCAGTACAAAAACTATTCATAGTCGAAATACTCGTATTTTCACACTTTTCCATCGCAGCAACTTTTACTTGAATCCTTTTCAACTGTTCGCTGGTTCGAGCCCAACCAAGCGTATTGCACTCTGACGATTTAATAACATCACTGTTGCTCTTCGGCAAACAAATCGGCCGTACGAAGTCATTAATAACAATAGGGGAATCCAACTTAACCAAGGCTATAGTGCTGCCCTCTACTGGTGATTTCACCATACCAACGATTCTTCTTTCTTGCTGTCGGGAGAATGGTTTGGTCAAGTGGACATTACCCAGTCTGACGGTCCATTCGGCCTTGGGTTGACCTTGGAAACAGGAGGAAGTGGTGGCTACCCAACTAGGATCGATAAGGGTGCCGTCACATGTGTGAGTGTTTTCTTTAAATAAGGTGGTGTACCATGGCCAGTCGCCTGGTTTGGCGCTTTTGGTTAGAACTCGGTTTGGGATATCAAAGTTTAGTTGACGTCCGCAATCTGAAAAACATAGGTTTTGTATAAAGAATGAATTACTGATTTTTTTTTCAGCTTTCATCATTTTAAATGAGTGTAAATAAGATTAATGGACCAAATTCGAACAAAAATTGGTTGGGACATCCAAGGGTATTCAAGAATCAAGATGCTGACATTTCATACTTTTTATCAAATATCACGTTAATATACCAAAAAGACAACAAGAAGCCAGTTTAAAACATATAAGGGGGTTTCCATTGCTACGGATCACTTGATCCAAACGCGTTTGGATTCATTCATTTCGTGAGGCCACGGAGTCTCTACGATTGGTCTAGTTCGAATCCAAACGCCTTTGGATCCTGTGATCCGTGAGCAATGGAAAACCCGTATAATGTACCAGCTAAAAGGTTTGTGTCATATATACACTTCGTAAATGTTACTTACGTTTTACACCGTCAATTTTAGATAATAAGGTAATAAAGTGTGTTATGACTTATTTACAAAAAAACTTTCATAGATGTAAAATAATCCGCATTTTCTTTTATGTACGGTTTTGCAATAAAAATTCCTGTGTGAATATTTCATTTTGCACTTTTTTATCTAATTATCTAAAACTGAAGATGTAAATGTTGTATAAACATCTCGATATGCATTTAACTGCTTTGGTAAGACTGCTTGTAGTTGTTTGGTATTAGAGTTATATTTAATAAAGTTTGAAAGTTTTGACGTTATGTCAGTTATGATCACACAGGATGACACACATCCTTGGAAACCCCAACCCAACCCAACAATTTTTGTTCGGATATGATCTTTCTGAATCTAGTTTGTTCTTTATAACAGTTCAGTTTTTAAATTTGGAAGCCAACAAGTCAATTTAGCCTCCTTTTTAATAATTAAAAAAAGATGAAATAAATAGATAGCTATTTTAGAAATTACCTACTTGTTTTTTAGTTAGGTACCTAAAAAGTCGGCTTTAAAGATGCATTTTATTTAGTTTTTATTGCCAAAGAATTAAACGCGGCAACATTGCACCTTTTTATCTTTATTTTGCCCTTTTTTATTCTTTTTATCAGATTTTTAGATTTTTTATTTATTTTTTGCACGTACCACAACAATTTACCTACTATGCAAAATTTGAAAATTATGTAGGAAATATCAGTACAAGAATAATAAGTCTTGTTAAGCCCGGCGTGAGTAGGAATTTCTTTGGCAGTACGTGAGCGCTACACTGCTCTGCTACCAAATTTCTTGTACCACAAAATAACACTTTACTATAGCACGAATATAGCAATTTCTCTTACTGATAGAAATGTTAGAATATCTCAAAAATTTTTGATTATCAAAATAATTTTCTGTATGTTAAACTTACCCGGTTCTACTAAACATTTTCCACCATCCGCATAATTCTCAAGTTTGGAACAATTAAAAGCTTTTTTCAAGTTCTCTGGTAACCTATTTCCACAGCCATTCATAAAATATTTACAAAAACTCTTGCATGGCAACACAATTTCATCCTGTTTTTTGCACTGCGGTTGCAGGACGTTGCATACAAACTCGTATGCATGATCATAACACTCAGCATCGACTACTTCCCGAAAAGGAATCAACTCCATGCTAACTTCCTCCACATTTTTATGCCTAAAGAAGTTTGGATAAGAAGTTGAGTTGTATTTTACTCTAGAGCAAAAAGGCAAAGTAACCGGAGTGCAACTTCTTGGAGGCTCCGGAGTTTGGGTTATGGCTTCATAGGCTATAGTTGATGGTAACAAGGAAGGTTTTTGGTTGACAATGTTATTTGGTGTAACTTTTATGCTATTTGGTTCGATTTTGAGGTTTTTGAACACAATAGGGTTTTCGCTGTGCCAGTCATTGTGGATTATTCGTTCTATGTCGTTGGAGCTTACTTCTATGTATGTTGGATCCACCTCAAGGGCAAAATGTATTATGAGATCAGTATCTTCAGTTCTGAAATAAAAAAATCGAGTAATAAAATTTTTTCTGCAAATCCAACTTTTTTTCTTTTTCATAAATTATTACTCTTCTTAAGTGTGATTTATAGTTAAATTAAATTAAAGCCACTTAACGCGACCAAATTAATACATTTATAGATTGCTTAATTTAACTAATATAGAGCAGTAAACATATCTATCGGTAAATATGAGAACCTCATTATTTTACCGACTTTAATTCCATTCCACGGTTTTCTTTCTAATTTTAAAAATTTGGTCCAGTAGTCGATAGATGGCTCTAGTGAAAAAGGTTACAGTTGTCTACTTTACCCGAAATTAGTTGAAATTAAGAAATATAACCTCTAAGAGAACGTTAATAATTGATTTATAAACGAAATTTCAACTTCCGTATAATTTATTTAATTTTGTGTTAATTTGCGGATGCGGTAATTGGTAATTTAAGTTATTTCTACTATAAATCAACCTTAATAAAGACAAAATAATTGTTCTTCCTACACAAAAGCACGGAAATTCAAAGCGACGAAGAAATATTGAATTATAATAGCTTTTTTTGTATTGTGGGAGTAGAGCAAAACTTTTTAATAAATTGACAATAATATCTGATCGTAATAATTGCGGTTTTGAGAAAGTTGGTATATGCGAGAGTAGCGACAGATGGTACAGTGTAAATCATTATTTACTTGAAAATATTATCGTAATGATTTTTTGTTATTATTATTTTATTACTGAAAGTTTAACGTGCTTTAAACGCAATTTATTTTAATTGAACTTATCTTAGTACCTGTATGATTTTGTACTTTTTAAAAATAATTATTTCCGTCAATTTCTAATACTTTTACTAATTTAAAAATTAAAAAAGTACTTACCCATCTAGTGCTAATATTTCTGTTCCCATAAATCCATTTTTAATCAGACTTCTTCTAAATAGTATGTTTAATAATTCTCTATAGTCTCTTGCTTTCGTCTTAAAAATATTACTTTTTGGATCTGCTAAATCCGATGTGAACCTGTCACCATCGGTTATTTTAAATGTTCCTCTAAAGAACTGCGTCACTGGATCTTCAGGCACAAAATAACTGTCTGAAAATTCAGTAACATTAGTGTGACTTTTGCTAAATAATATGGGATTGTTGTAAATCAACTTAAAATTAATTTAGTTAATTTATAAGTTGTTGTATAATAAGTGTAATAAAAAAAAACTACTTTTACTTACATCCAATATAAACAGCAGCAGCTGCTACTAAAAGTAACAATAGGAACGCTGTTAGAAGATAACAAGCACATCTGCATTGCGATGTTAATTTTGTTCTTGTAAAACGAATATCAGATTCAAGTGAAATTATTGATTTTCTGGATCTTCTGTAATTCCTTGTTCCGTTGCTGATTGTGCTTACTGACATCTGAAATGAACAATTAGAATTAACAAAAATTTAAATGATTGCAACCAACAATTTGATCTGCGTTTTGTGTTTTCCCAAAAATCAACGGACCAGTTTAAAACTAACAATACGCTTAAAACATACTCATTAATTATTATAAAAGAGGGTGACTGTAAAGACGTTTCCTGTTTCTTTAGGTAGTTATTCTTTATTTTTAGTTAAAATGTAGGATAGTGATCATTTTGTTACAGTTCGTGGCACACGACTTTTATCAGACAGTTTTATTTTTGTATCCATTTAGGGCGACAACCAAAATAATAGGCGGTGCAATGCATGACTTATAAAAAAATGGTTAACCTAAAGTATTTTAATGGGTATTCTAGTCTAGGTATCAAAGAAAATAAAGTTTTGTAAATTTAGGGTAAGATTTTTTTAATCGGAACACCTTTCTGTTGAAATTACATTCTAACTAATAAAGGACTCTTTTAAAAAACAGAACAGTTTACAAAAAATATATTGATATTTTTTGTGCTATAAACTTCATGCATGACAAACACATGTTAATATGAACTATTTTTTTTCTTATTTTGGTCCCAAGAATCTATCATTTTGGTTTGTCGGTCTACTTATGGGACACCCAGTATAAGGCGACAATATTTGTCAAATTGTTCAGGCACTCTACCGGGTGTTCAAGAAATGGCGCATGGTACGCTTTTGGGGCATTTTCAGGGATTCCCAGAAAATTTATTAAAAAAATCCATCTGTTATATTTATCGAGAAAAATACGAACAAAGTTGCATTGCATTAGTTCGACAACACAGTTTGTAAAATACATCTTAAAAACTTATCTAGATTCTTAAGCATACATTTTTGCGTTAGATCATATTGACATTCATACATAACCCAAATATAAATTGTTGTCAGCTTCATCTAATAAAAATTTTGTATAATTAAATTCATTATAAAAATGTAATTTGACCATTCAAAAGAAACCTAAATGGTAAAATAATTTTAGATAGATTGTGCCTTTGTATTTATCCATTTTTTTCGTTAGTATGTGCGCTGTTATCTTCAAAGTTTCGCACTTTGAGGCCTCATATCTGCGAGGGTATACGAGATAGATTTTTTTAAACAATTTGATGGGGTTCCCTAGACATGCCCCAATAACGATACCATCCCGTTTATGCGCCATTTTTTGGACACGATGTATAACCCTTAAATAAATCTAAAAAGAAGTTGGAGGCTTGTAGAAAAGTAGTTTAATTTATGCAACTTTATCCTACACCTTATTTTAACCTAATTTTTTGCAATACTTAAAGAAAGAACTAATGATGCTAATTAGTAATTACGCATCTAAATACCCGCAATAATGATAAATCTCCACTTGCATGGTTGAGTGAACAAAATGTCCTAGCTAGGTTATAAAACACAGGATATCAAAGTAAGCAGATAATTCCTAATACAAGTAGCACGTTTGTCGTTTATATTAAATTCTC
This sequence comes from Cartodere bifasciata, assembly GCA_963920755.1. NCBI lineage: Eukaryota > Metazoa > Arthropoda > Insecta > Coleoptera > Latridiidae > Cartodere > Cartodere bifasciata. Next base: position 15,895,753 of record OY987196.1, on the reverse strand, counting down.
GGTTAGTAATTCTAACGGTTAAATATACGCGTGTTCTACTTTTTAAAGACAAAGTCTACGCTGATATATAAGTAATAAAAGCCTAAAAGGTACTTTAACTGACTTTGCCTGACTAGGTTCCGCACTTTGTTAAACACAATATTAAATTATCCATTTCATTCAATACTTATTAAGATGGATAGGTGATTTTGAAGCGCTCTATTTTAAAGAAGAATAGCAACTTAAAAACTTATTTTTTTAACGAAACAGAATATTAATCGAATAATTAAGAATGACTATTGATGGGCTATTAAATAAAACTAGAAATGGGTAGAAGTCGAAACGCGTAGAAATTACTCTTCACAGATAAGTAGCTCGAGTAGAATTCGGAATCGGTATAAGTGTAATTTTGTAAATCAGAGCTTAGTCTATATTTTATATAATTGCTACACATTCTATGGTATACTCTTCGCAAGAAAACTAATGTAGGATAATTAATAGTCTAATATAAAAAAAAATTATGTAAAGAAAATCTGCGAAGAGTGCAAACTATTAACAGAAAACACGAAGAATTAAGTTAACGAAGAGGATAAACGCCAGTTCTGACATTTAAAACATTTGAGGTTATTTGTTCTGACAAGTGGTTTTGTTTCTTTGTTTAAAATATTTTTGGCATGGCCTTCTTGACCGACACGTAACGTGATTTGGACTTAGAAGTTTTTTGCTATTGAAAAAGTTGTTTTTTTGTTTTTTTTCCCTTACTGGCTAACTTTACAAAGAATGAACCAAAATTTTCAATAGAAAATTAAATTTTCATTAATTTTGTAAGAAAGATTTTTTTTGTTAATTGAACAATAACGGAGATAGGAGGTTTTTTTGTGGTGGGGGGTAACGGGGGGTCTGACAAAAAAACCAACGAATACTTTTTTTATAGAGAATTAAATTTCCTATGTTTTATGTCGAATAATTTTTTTTGTAAATTTAATAATAATTGAGTTACGATTTTTTTTTCACTTGGGGGGCTGAAAAGGGGGCTTTATAGTACCCAGATTTTTGTCAAAAACAATAGGGTTCTTCCTCTTATAGGGATCGATTTTTCCTTAAAATTTGAATAGGATTGGAAGTGTGGTTCTTAAGATAGCGTGTTTACAAGAAACGTGTCCCACAGACCGACCGACCGACCGACTACCGACGGACGGACAAAAAATGAAAATCTTAAAAAGTCATGAAACGCACGAATCTGCAAAAATTTTTGCTCTACGACCAAAATTGACGATTTTAGGATTTTCTGATCGATTGCAATATACTCTTGTGAAGAGTATAATAAGAGTTTGGCTTATTTTTTTGTACTATGTATTTAAATTTTTGACCCAAATAATAAAGTTTCTTGCTTGTGTGCACGTTAAAGTCTCCAATGTATTTATTAATGCCATGACTAAATACAGCAATTTATTATGGTTTAATATGAAAATGTCTACAAACTTTGGTACCCTTTCTATTTGATGTGCTTGAGAAAACCATAAATCAATTAAATCATTAAAATATAAAGCAATAAAATAAGAAATATCATATGGAAATGTGCTTTAACCAATTGCACTAATTGCTTATAGATTGAAAAGTAAATTCCCATGTTTAGTTATGCTATTGTACGGAATCATTGTTCGAACTTTTTGATCTAGTTTATGCTACGATATCTTGCATCTCTATTATCAATAGAAATCATGCATAGCATTTAGCAAATATTGTGTAAAATTAAAGAGAAAGTTGGAATAAGATGAAATTATAAATTCTGTTTCTTATAGGAATCCACGTATTTTCTTAGTACGGGTATAATTTAAGACGTACTACTGAAACTCGGTACTAAATTGAATAAAGAATACACACCTTATAAAGGTAATTAAAACTTTCCTCATATTTTTTGTTCAGAGCAAATTATACCCAATCAATTTATCTAATTAAAAATTTGTCATGGATTAATCGTGCAATTTCAGTCAAATATTCTACCTAGAAAAAAATGCACGGGTCTGTTGCCAATAAATGGGTTGGGCCAGTGAACGGGTTATAATTAGTTTTTTTTTTAACATAGACTTAAATTTTTGTGTTTTTTAAAACAAAATGCATTTATTAAGCAATACAGGCTACAGGGTGTAGAGGATTTAATAAAGACTCATTTAAAAGTAGAAGTAAGTACACCCACTTTTGATGACCTATTGAAACCAAATTTCACCTTATCTTGGGTTAACATTATTGCTTTCCTTACTTGCACAAAGTAACACACCCAGATTGTGTAGACATCGAGTATTACTCACTAAATATAACTGACGCGCTGATTTTAGGAAATAAAGTTTAAAATTCCTTTTAGAATATGACTAGCAAAAAGTAGATATCGGCAAAATAAAAAGCTTTAGATATTTTTTAACGAAATTGCCATTTTTAAAGATCAATAGAAGTTGAGGTTTTAAGATATGGCAAACCTGTAATTATGTGATTTATGAGGCAATATCGATCCAAAAATAATCATAAAATTTTACCGCACAAAAATTGTGAAGTAAAAAACAAGTTGCATAATTTTAAATTGCAATCGCCATTAAAACAAGCCAAAATTCTTTTTTTATAACGTAACCTGTTGATTTTTTTTAACGTTTAGGTAGTTCCTCAAATTAGCAACCCCACTTTTCTTTTAAGAACCATAAGCTTCAAGTTCTCAATTCTATGAAACACACGTCTTATCTACGATAATGTTTAGTTAACGAACATAATTTACGATTTTGAACTTTACAAAACAAACGCAATATACACCTTTACCTGCAAGGATCATAATAAAAACACAGTTTACAACATAACGCATAACAGTCTTTGCGACTTATGGGCAGTGGGTACTAAAAAATGGGCAGATAACATTTACAGATTCGAGATTCATATTAGGATTTAATAATTAAGCGCTGTAAAAAAGATCTTAAATCTCTGCATAAATTGTTGAACTGTTTTACTCAAAACCAAATTAAATTTTAAATGAGACAAAACATTTTGTAAACAATGGTACATCGCCTAGCATGAGTCTATGTACCTTCAGTTAAAAGCAACAGTGCGTAAAAAATTAAATACCAAGATTATTCGCTTGAATATCCTTTTATCGATAAACAAAAAAAAACAACATCTGCATAGAAAAACTTTCTACTGTAATAATTATAAAATTTTGTAATATCAAATAGGATGCCGGAGGATAAGTTATTACAAATCATCATGGGATTTTATCTTCATCCGAATAAACAAAAAAAAAACTGCTAAAATAAACATGTAAGGCAATTTCGAAGGCAAAAGAGGAAGAATCAGGAGTTGAAGTTTAAAGGCTGGTTTAGACTTTACTTAAATTAGCGCCACTAAGGCTGATTTATAGTTTATAGTAAATTAACGCCACTCAGAATTAACGTACCGCAAATTAACGCAATATTTAATGAATGATAAGAAAGTTAAAATGACACGTTATAGGTTATTTCTGTTAATTTGACTAATTTTGTGTAAAGTCGGTCTCTTTCACCGTTATTCACTAACGCCATCTATCGGTTACTAGACTAAAGTTTAAAAATGTGGAAAGAACAAGCTAAATAATAAAGAAATCTCTAAAATAATAAACTTTCTGGCTAAAGGACCTCGGTCAATGGCCTTTTTTATTATTATTTATAATAAACTTTGGAGACATACCGATTAATGCATTTACCTTATATGAATGCGTTGAATTAGTTTAGTTAAATTAAATGGTCTTATTTGATCACGTTAACTTAGCGTTAAGTATCTCTAAACGGACCTTACTTGTATAGTAAAACAGTGTAAAGTGTGATTTAGAGATCAATTAACTTAACTCAACGCCACTCAAAGCTACTTTACTCCACTTAACTTGACTTGACTAAATTAAGGCATTTATAGTATAAATTTATACGTTACTTATCCACAAGAAAATTAAGTAAACGCCACCTATCGGTAAATGTTAGAATCGTCTTATTTCTGTAAATATACAGAAATCTATATGAAATTCTTCGATAATCTTTGTAATTTAAAAAATTTGGTCTAGTAGCCGATAGATGGCTCTGTGAAGAGGCTTACTTAACATAAAATTAAATGAAATTTACCAAAATTAAGAAATAGAACCTTAAGTAAACGTCAAGTTAAGTTAATTGGATCTGTAAATGCGATTTCATCTTTCGTATAATTTATTTCAGTCGCGCTACGTTAATTATAAGTGAAGTTAAGTTAATTCATCTATAATTCAAGCTTAAGATCACAAACTTAAATATAATACTTAGTTTTAATTTTTATTCATACCTCTTATTGTTTAGATATGTTGTTAACCTACCCATAATTAAAATTATAACGATCCAATTACATAAAAGAACGTAATAGTTTTGTTACTGTAAGGTCGAGCAAGGTAGGAAAGATAATAAGTCATAATGATTGTTGATACGAATAGTAAAAAATAATAGGAAAGGAATTTTAAGTAAAAAAACCTTTCAGTTATTCTAAGTTATGCAGTATAATCTTAATGTCAAATATGCCTTATAAATGGAAAGTCCTTGCACCAATTCCCTTTCACCCAGAAGTTCAAAATATCCATACCTTAGCGTAAAATTAAGTACCTTATTATTTAAACCAACGTTGCGCTTAGTTTAAAGTTCGTGATATATAATAATACCAAATGTTTAACTTGTATACCACCATTACATGATTATTTAAGTTGAATAAGAACCATAAAGTTAAGGTATTTTAAAGCACAAAGTAGCTTTTTAGAAATCTGTCCAATGTTTGATTTTAAACGACAGTGGACAACAATTAGCAAATGCTTTTAATGACCGTTTAGAGATACTTTAATTAGCTTAACGCCATTTAAATTGACGCGAACTTAGCCAAATTGGTGCATTTAGGAATTCATTAATTTAACTAATTCAAATGATGCGTTATAATAATTCATCGAGGAATTTATTAGAGAAATTTAAGGCATCTTGGTCCCTTTGGATTTGACATTGAAGTTTCCTTAAAGTTTAAACTAATGAACTGCCATGAATTATTAAAGTAAATAATGTTAATTTCAAAAAAGAGATTCTAAAGTGAGCATTAGTCCTAAAGGATTGGAAAATTATCAGCTGTAATAATTTTGTTATAGATTTTTAAAAGCGTGTTTTTTGAAGGGCTTTTACAATAACACGCTTGAAGAAAGTAATGACAAAATTATAAGAATTTATCAAAGCTTGAGGGACATTCGGTCAGATACTTTTGTACAATTTCATGATTATATTTGTTAATCTGACATTGTTTGGGAAATTTTGACATAATAAAGCTAGCCTCGGATTTGAAAATGTCCCTAAGATAGTTATCAGTCTAAGTTTGCTGTGATTGGTCTGTTTTGCACTCGAGATCAAAAATTTGCGACATTTATTGGATTTTGACATATGTCAAAAGTTATCTAGGTACTTTACGTGAGATTCACAAACTTTCACCTTGACTCTGGCTATGGATGGTCAAAAACATGACAGTTGACAAAAAAATAGATTTCAAAGTTGAATGATAAGTGAAGAGTGAATAACATTAAGTGGCGTGGTGAAGTCTAAGTTAAGTAGCAGTAAAGTGGATGTTACATTCTCTAAATTACGCCTTAGTAAATTTGAGTTGCTGGCCGTGATTAAAATTTGGTTTTTCACTTAGGACTGTTGTTATTTATTTTTCGTTCATTTGCGATAACTTAAATTTAGCTTAATTCATTTAAATATGACCTTGAATTAAAATTTATATGTGGACCAATAAGCGCACATAGGAATTTTTTTAGAGATTTTAATATAAAAGAAATAGCTGAATTTTTTTTAAATTGGTTATTTTCTAAATCAATAAAGAGAAAACAAGTACTTACAATATTAATTATGTATTTATTACCCATATTACCGTTGAATACCGGTATAACTAAAAACATAATTAAGCAAGAGTGAATTAGAGAAATACAACCGGTATAGTCTTCCCTTCGCAGATTTAAAATTATTTAAAAAAAAATAAGCATTTACAGAAAACAATAATAATTTTAAGTTTGACTTCTTGAGGCTGTCTGCAAATATGAATTTTAAGCTACCTTAACTTTTGAAAATGTGTACTGTGTACAGGAACACCTTTTTAATGTGAATACCACAGGGTGTTTAAAAAATGGCGCATGAATGCGATGGTACGCTCTTGGGACATTCTCAGGGATCCCTAGAAAATTTTCAAAAAAAATCAAATCTGTTATATTCATCGAGAAAAATGCGAACAAAGTTGCATAAGTTCGGCAACACAGTTTGTAAAATACATCTTAAAAGCTCATCTAGATTCTTGAGCATGCATTTTTGCATTTAGATCATATTGACATTGTTGTCTGCTTTATTTCATAAAATGTATGTGAAATTAAATTGATTATAAAAATTTAATTTGACCATTTAAAAAAAAAAACAAATGGTAAAATAATTTTAGATAGTTTGTGCCTGTATTTAGCCATTTCTTTCGATAGTATGTGATGGTTATCTTCAAGATATAAGCGTTTCATATCTCCGAGGGTATTTGAGATAGATTTCTTTTAACAACTTTCTGGGGTTCCCTAGACATGCCCCAACAACGTACCATCGCGTTTATGCGCCATTTTTTGGACTATCTGTATATTCTTACTTTATCTGATGTGATTTATTACATCAAATGTGTGCATGATTTTTTCGTGAAAAACCTGCTTTATATTTTTACAATTTCTTCAGGAAAAACCTTAACAATTTGCCGAAAAACTCTCTGAATACCTCATTACCAATTGTGTTTACTAATTGTCTTAAAAAATCGTTTCTGGCATCGATATTTATAACAAAAAATTTCTTTACTTTTTAAACAAGCAATTTGACATTTAAAACCACAAGGGATATTTAAGAAAAAATATTTTTATTCAAGAAATCTATAAATTTTGGGAAGTTTTCGTAACTTATTTATGCGAAAACCACTTAAAATTAAAACAATGTTTTGGTAAAGGAACATGACCATATATTTTCATATGTACCGTGGTCATTAGCCTCGCCGGAGACTTAAAATCAAGTTTTATTAAACAACAAATGACATGTTGCTAGTTAAAAAGTAATGCTTACCTCTGATAATTTTTCTAAGGAACCTTTTTCACATGATGGTTAACAATAATCACTTTACGGTCAGGATTGCGGGAATATCAACACTATTCAGTTAGTACCAGAACACGACTCTAGCAAATACTTCTTTCACCAAGTTTGATACCTACTTGCGGTTTCTTGACACGGTTTCACGCGGTCTGTCTACTCGGCTGCGGCTGCCTTCCAACAAGCATGGTAACTTCTTGTGGCCCCCACCGGGCCATGCAAGATGACATTTTGAATGCATTATGCATGGTTTACCTACTACTCCCAATAAACAAACGATGACCAATTCTTCCTTTTAAGGGCTTAGGACTAGAGATTTAAATTTACAGGTTCAAAGATTTGTGCTCCTAGAACTAGATGCTCGTATAAGTCATATATCCGTTAAGATCCCGTCAATTTTACAAATTAGCACATCTGCATGTACTATCGTGGACATGGAATTTAAAACGATCAATTTTTGCATTGTAAATATAGTCAAAATAGTGGTTTAAACATCTCAAGTTTTATGCGAAGTGGACATTAACAAGAAACATTTCTTTGATGTTTAATCGTGGAAATGGAATTTAAAACGATTTCAGCCACTTTTGATTTTTTGAATTTTACTCCATTGTGAATGGTGTTTTTTGTGTCAGTTTTCGAATGTTATTTTGACAACAAATGCGTCAAATGTATTTTATTAAAATAAATTATGTAAAATGTGCTGCCGGCGAAAAAAAATAGTAAGAAGATATTTCATTTTTTAAATAATTTTGTTTTAGGATAACAATTAATAAGGCTCTTCGTAAAATCTTTGTAAAACATCAGAGAAATTTTTCTTGTTAATGCCCACTTCGCATAAAACTTGATATGTTTTAGCCACTATTTTGACCATATTTACAATGCAAAAATTGATCGTTTTAAATTCCATGTCCACGATAGTACATTTGACGCATTTGTTGTCAAAATAACATTCGAAAGCTGACATAAAAAACCCCATTCACAATAGAGTTAAATTCAAAAAATCAAAGGTGGCTGATAGAAAATCGTTTTAAATTCCATGTCCACGATAGTATATTAAAAATAGATGTAATTTTAAAAACTAGAAAAATAAGGCTACAAATGTATTATGGTTTTATTTAAATCGATTATTTCTTTGTGTCAAAAATCAGTACAACATTTTTGTTTTTTGAAGTCAGATTTTCGACACAAAGAAAGAACCGATTTAAATGAAACCATACGTACGTACGTTTGTAGTCCTATTTTTCCAGTTTTCAAAACTACATTTAGTTTTAACATACGATGGGGCCCTCATGTAGACGTGCTATTAAGTAGAATTGACGGGAGCTCAACGGAGGTGACTTATAAGAGCTTCTAGGAGCACGGATTAGAAGATCTGTGTATTTGAATCTCTAGCCTTAACATAATTTTAGTGAACGCCACAAAAAAGTGCGTGGAATGCTTTTTTATTTTTATTACACTCTACGAGTGTAATAATCCTCTAATAGAGCAAAAAGATGTAAACAAGATCCAAATAATTTTCTAATTATGTGTAACAATTTAGCGACATTTTCAATCTAATTTTGGCTAAAATTTTGTGTTAAACCTCTTAAATTCATTACTAATACAGTTAGGTAAATTTACAAATTATCTTATTTGCTTATTACTGACGTATTGGTTACTAAATAAGTAAGTGCACAGTTAGGTTAAAGGTAATAATTAACCTAGCCCGAAACAAATTATTTTTTAAGTACTTAATTAATGCTTTAATAATGTACCTACTGAGGTACCCACCTACAAAATAAAATTGGTGGGAATTTAAGTAAATGTATTTTTATTAATGATGAAGCTTATAAACTCTTTAAATAATTAAATATTATTATATTAAATTAAAAATAACCCAATGTCACTTTTTCCTGTTTTTATTTAATTATCTTATAAGTTATAAAACTTATAAGATAATTAAATAAAAACAGGAAAAAGTGACATTGGGTCAAAGACCTAACAAAATCGTTTAAAAAAAACAGTAAGGTACATAACTAAAAAAAATAAGCAGAAATTAAATATTATAATACTTACATTACTTTATCGATATTTTTACAGGACTGTCTTTAAAATTAACGAAGTGTTAATTTTTCTAGGAAAATACTCACATCGATATACCTTTAGTCAGTATGATAGATAGAAATATTTGGGGGGACTTTTTTAGAAAGTGAATGAAAAAAACAATGCCATTTTCGATTAGAATAATATCATATTATTAAATTTAAAACGAAAAGTAAAATATTGACATATAAGTCCTATATCGATAATCCTTAACAATAAGAGTTTAGTGTTTCAATTGGATGTCGATAAAACCAATTAACGTTTCATTTTGTTGATGAGTTGCCGAGTTGGGTTATAATTTGTTTCTGAGGAAGTTGATGGAATGGAAATATTTTAGTTTACAAAGCTTGGTTTAGATGGCGGTAGAAGTAATTTCTTACTTAATTATATAGAGTTATTAAATAGACTAAAACAGTAAAACAATTACTAAGTATACGAAAACTAGGTTTTAATCCATGTAATTCTTAAATTTACAATGTTTATTAACAGGCTGGACATCGTGCAGACTTTTTATCGATATATTCGTATGATTATAAATAAAATTAAATTACATTTCAAAAATAGGTGCATAATGAACATTATAAAATGAAAGATTTTTTAATTTCCAAAAGGTATAAGTGATGTTCATTTTTCAGGTCATTGGCCGATTTTCATATATTGGTAAAGCATTTACTTCGCGGTCTTTTCGAATATTAGTTGTTGTTTTTTTTGCTAAGAGATCATGCATGTTACCTCTCGTAAAAAAATGCTAATAGCAAAGAGAATGAATTTACTAGAGTATCAGTGCGCGAGGTTTTAAAAGGTAGAGGGCCACTCTAAAAAGTAGAGGGCGCTTCAAGCTTCAAAATTTCATGGGTAGATGTCGTTGTTTTTTTATTCTACCAAAAATTAAATCTAGTAAGTGCTCTAAACTAAACATATTTATGTAATAATAATAATAATAATGTTTGTAACCCTATATTCACGTAGCCAGGCTACTCCAAAGCCTAAGGCTGTCCGGATTAAGAACAAGGGGGACCTATAGCTTAACGTGGGTTCCGAACCACGAGGTTGCGAGCCTTTCGACTAGTACTTGGGTGATCACCCATCCAAGTACTAACCTAGCCAAACGTTGCTTGACTTCAGTGATCGTGTGATCACTGTCCAAGCGGCCTGGCCGCTCGCTCCATGTCAAATTGACTTTATTCAAAATAATATTTAAATGGTAAAAAAACATGTTTTTATTTAAAATTAAGTAATTAATGTTAATGTTGCCTTCATTAGATGTAAAAATAACTCTAATCTGCTACAACTCTTTAAAATAAAATCAAAATTGAACCCATAAAATTCAAGACTATCAAAATACTAAAAAAATAGTGTATTTGTGAATGAAATAAGCGGACAGCGGTTCCTGTCCCCAAAAGAAACAGTGGATGCTTTAAATTACGACATGACGACGGTAATTACGACAAGCTTAAATAAATCAAAACTGGAGTTAAATGTTTGAATGAATGCAAAAATTCACCGATCTTCGCAAAAAATTCTTTGGAATGCAAAAAAAAAGTAGATCTACTCAATCTGTTTGTGTTTATGCAACACTTAAATAACAAGCGCGTACGTAAACTTTATTGTAGAAGGAAGTATCAGGAGTTTCTCGCTAGAGTGCGCTAATGTGGTCAAGTTCAAACAGATAAATATTTTGTCTTTATTTTGGATCAGTTCTTACAGAGGGGTAAATTAGGCTAAATCGTAATTTATTAAAATTTAAAAAATAAATACAAAATACACAAATAAAATTGGCATATTTAAAACAATTAAAAATATTTAATATAACTGTTTTGTTTTTAACCAAATTGGAATTTTATTTATTTTAATAATATCAAAACGAAACTGGAAAACTGCGCTCTGAAAATTTTGTCCAGCTGAAAGCAAAAATGGCTTTCGCGTAAATACATTAAAGTCCTAGACAGCTTGTAGCAACGTTCAGGACATGACGTCGCAAAGAAATCACACCTTAATTGTTTATGGCCTACCCCAATGGTATTTTTTCTTGTTGACTTGTTATCTAAATCGTTTCCTCATAAATTAAAAAATACTACACTTTGTCAAACAGAACTATAGATACACCTTTATCATGTTCCTAAAACTTCTTTTTGCGCCTAACCATTTATTCCGACTCAGTAGAGTCTGGTCTGGTAGATCAATATCAGTATCAGAAGAAATAGTTGTTTGTTAATATAAGGACAAAATTGGTAAGGTTTAGATACCGTCTAGTTTTATTGTTTTAAAGTCTAGTTTAACAAGAAAGCAACAGTTTATAATAAAATATCGTTACTTTCTCATATCTTACAACTGGAAGTGAAATTAGGTACCTACCCAGTACCCGTATACTGCAATGGAAATATTAACTTAAAATAATAAACTTCACGACAATAACTTTATGTAGACACATGCATACCCATTAAAACTAAATCGTCGAGTTTAAATCTGAAGAATCAACAATTTATTACCTCAGGGTGCGAATTTATTATCGTACCTAATTATTTTCATGAAGTTTACAATGCATTGAACCTTTTAGAAATTGATCTTTTATAGATTTATTTGATTAGGTTAGAAACGAGCCAATATATTTTGTTTTGATAATTGATTTAATTATACCATTTCTCTGATATTTTAAATACCAATATTTAAACAACTTTTAAAAATTTCCGGTTTAAGCTCTATTTAGAGATAATTAAATTGACTTAACGTCATTTAACGTGACCAAATTAGATCTTTTCTATTTTACAGTTTTTTTTTCCAATTCTAAAAGTTTGTTCTAGTAGATAATAGATGGCGCTAGTGAAAAACGGTGACAGAAACCTACTTTACACGAAATTAGTTAAATTACTTAAATTATCAAAAACAACCTATAAGGTGATCTATGGTTGATTTAAATTAACGTCACTTAAAACTAAAGTATTGCGAATTAACACAAAATTAAATTATACGAAGTTGAAATCGTATTTATAGATCAAATTAGCGTCACTTATAGGATATATTTGTTATTTTAACTAATTTCGGGTAAACTAGGCATCTGTAATCTTTTTCACCAGAACCATCGATCGGTTATTTGACGAAATTTTTAAAATTAGAAAGAAAAATGCACCATCTTTTGGAAATATGTTTATTATTTAATAACTTGTTATACCAAAAATAGTTACCTTGTTTTATTTTAGCAAAATATATTTTTTTGCGTTTTTAAATTATTCCGAAAAGAGACTTTGTGAAAGAGGTCCTTACTTTATGATTTTTTCTATAAGTCATAATGGCTATAACAATATTACAATAGTCTTTAGTAACATTGTGACTTGTGAGGTAAAAAAGTTAATTGTACAATTTTATTTTACGACTTTTCTATTATTTTGCCACTAAAGTTAATTGTATAGATGTTAATATTTTGTTGCAAATACACATTTTACATATTTTAATAGACGCGTGTTCTATTGATAATCGCTAAATTATGGCTAATTCCCTGTATTTTCAAAGAACTCATAATGTTCCTACATTCCTTTGGCAGAGAACTAGTGAAAGCTTTTCTTTAAATTTCTTCCTTGCATAATCTTTGTCCATTTAAGCTTGTGTAAGACCACATACCTGCACATGAAACCTATGTACAACATTGTAACAGCTTTACTATGTAGATAGATATAAATCAGAAATCTTAATCCAATCTAATATTTTTAGACAAGATTTAACAACATCTTTTGGTCACAGAATAATTGAACAAAACTTTGGGTTGAAGAAAAGAAAAAGAATTAGTTTATTTTCTTGAATATTAAGCCAGAAACCAATGACACAGAGACGCTGAAATGGGTTGCTTTTAAAATTACATTAATCTAATACGAGATTTATGTTTTGGTAATTCTTAGGCTCTAAAAAGAGACAAGTATTTGCAACAGCCACCATTTTGAGGCATCTTAACCATCTATTTGTATAAACTATGAGCAAAAATCAAATTTTAAACAAATCTTTCAGGAGACTTTAACGGTCGCATAAACAAGAAACACCACTTTATCAGGAATTATTTTTATAGTTTTAAACAGAGTGCTTTCATTGAACTATATAGAATTTTTTTTAAGAAAAATAAAAAGATCTAAATTGGCAGTTACACTTTGCGTTATATCCATTTTTATCTTAGTCCAGTCCTAGAAGGTGCAATTAATCCCTACCGCAAAATAATTGGCAAGCCCTGAAATTTGGTGAAACTCAGATTTCAGATTTAATACTTTTCTACTGGGGCAATTTAGTGCCTACCAAATTGCCCCAGCCGTTTTGATTTACTTGTTTCGATTAAAAAGTCTATTGCTCCTGCGTTATTTTCAATGGCACTGGTTTATACAGAATAGTCTATTTTTGATAGTAAGATAAAAAAAAACTTTAAGATTGTGTAAATAAACATTTTAAAAATCGGTCATGGTCAACGGTTTTTAGATTTTTTTTTATTTCAATTTTAGAGTTATCAATAAGACTGGTCGATTTTAATTTTAAGGGAACATTTAAAAATATGTGGCTCAAAACTAAGATCCCCCTCGACTATTTAAGATTTTTTACAGTGTGCTAACTTGCAGAAAAAAATTAAGCCTCGTTATTTTTTTTCTCTTGTCAAAGTGACTTTCAGTTAAAGTTACTTTTAAAGTCAATTTCAGCCAATTACGATAGCTTATATTGTCTTTAAAAGTTACTTTAACAAAAGATGAAAATAACTGGGTTAAAATAAGATAATTTTTTATATCCCCATTTAAAAGAAAATCAACCTGTCTGCGCATTTTCTTTTTTAGAAAGGTTAAATAATTTTTAAGACTAATCTGGCTAAAGTTCAAATAAAAAACCTTTAAAAAATTGTTAAACGATTTTCAAAATTTGCAATTTTCTAAATAAAAGACAAAATGTAGTGTCAAAATAAGGGCTTCATTTAATGCTAGTTAAGATTATCGATGAGGTGTCACTCCTTTTATAAAGTTAAAGAAAAGAAATAAAAAATATGTAACAAAACCGACTTCTGCCTCAGAATTTTTTTCAAAACAAATTTAAAAAAAATAATGGGGGTGAACATTTCTTTCTTGGAGCACCCTGTAAGGAGTATAATAGTCGCGAAGTAACTGACCATACACTCGCTCTCGGGTTCGCTTAAATTAAAAGCGAATTACAAATAGGTGGCCACGACCGACGACGCCGCGCGATTTCGAGCAACCTGCTGAGGTACTCAGCTTGCTGGCATTTATGCAATCAATAAGTCACCCAGTGTCTTCAGTATCCTTGGTTGTGCGGTTGTCTTTCCTGAGTCTCACTTCTTCATTACAAGTAACATTACTTAAGTTGTTGTTGACAAGTTATTACACTCTGATTTTTATTATTTTTAAGGATAATCCTATTTTAAATTAATACAACAGTAGTGTTGGGTTTAGTTAATGGAAAGTGCTTTATAGAGTTGGTGACAATCCACATTTTGTCCTTAAAAGGATTAAAGGTACGTATTTAATTGGAATCGTTAATTTAATCTTTAAGTTGGTCTACAAAATAATGGTACTATACCCGTATATAAATTAAATTAAAACTATGCCAACTTTCGTTCTCTGTTGAATTATGCTTTTAATGACTTAATATGTAACTACAATTTTCATACTTTTATCTGACCTAACCTAATTAAAACCTTACATAAACTTCCTTAATCCTCGTAATTGAAAATACAAGCAATATTTTTTGCAACAAATGATATGCTATCAACTATGTTAGCGCATTGTGCGCTTTTTTAATTTCTATTAAATAATATTTGAAGTCGTTAAACAATTTAACGATAATTTACGGCATAATTAATTTCTGATACCTATGTTTTAATGCAAAATTCCTAAAAAATTAACTAAATTATTCGATTATTTTTGATTTTTTTCATAACCAAAGCAATTTTTTTTTTAAATTCTCTTGATTTTTGTTATACCTAAGTTATAACTAGTTAAAAAAATTTTATTTTTCTTCTTTGCAAATACAGTTTAAAATTGTTCAAAGACAGCTAAAATAAATTTTATTTTTGAGAAAAACGCTAAGATGATATGGATCCTTTTTTGTTTTTTATTTTTATTAAACCTAATTTGTGCCGTCTGTCTGCACGTGCAAATTATCATTAGGCGGTGGATTTGTAATAATTATTTAGTGACTCTGCAATTTTAAAGAAAACCAGGTTAATGTTAAACATTTCGTTGAATTTAATAAGTATTATATTCTTCATTCTTCCGGTAATACATAAAAACATATACGTACTTGTCTACAAGTAATTATAAATTATATAATCCAGTATTACGTAATCAATGTTTACATTCTCAAATCAATTTCTTTTAAGTGTTTTAGCTCGTGTTTTAGGTGAGTGTTTCTTTCTTGATGGTCAAGATTTCGGACACAGACGGTGCCACTAAATTCATTAATATCTTGCGATATCTAGAATGTTTGGTTATTGATGTAATAATAATTTCGCAGTCTTTAATTTATTGTTTGTTTTTTTAGTGCAAACTTGATTTTTTATTGAGAAAGCACCTTTGCACAATGTTTACTAAAATTTATAAAGAAAGTAGAAGACATTAAATCACACCCATTTGTTTTGTAAATTATTTTAATAAAAGACGTCGCGCAGTAATTTATCGCCAAAAGTTTAAAAAGAAATAAAAAACTTAATGCAAATTGAATTATTACACTCGAATCAAGTCCTAGTAACATAATATAAGTAAATTTTTAAAAACTTTAGGTAATGTCGTGCGATCCACAAAATTTGACGTCGACTCTTGCCATGCATTTGTAAAATTTCAATTTTTTTCATTGTTAAAACATTGTTAATTGTCATATTTTTGACGTTTCACAGCCAGAGTCGACGTAAAATTTTGTGGATCGCACGTTAAAATGCAATTCATTAGCAAAGCCTTAAGTTCTGATTTAAACCCAAACTTTAAAGCTCTATTTAGAGATACGTCACTTAACTCCACTCCACCTAAATTAACGTAAACTTGACGTGACCAAATAAGTTTTTTTAGAGATTCCATTAATTTAACTAATTGAAGGTTTGTATACGGTAAAGCATCTATCTGTATTTTTCTGAACTTTATTATTATAGAGTGCCTATTATTATAGAGATTTGTTTGTAGATTTGTTAATAATTTAGCCAATAGATGGCGCTAGTTAAAAACGATAACAGAGACTGACTTTGCACAAAATTATTCAAATTAACAGAAAAAAAGTCCCTTAAGAGGAGTTAATTTGATCTATAAATGAGATTTCAATTTTCATATCCCTAATTCATTTAATTTTGTGTTAATTCAAGATACGTTAAAGCCAGATTTATAGATGAATTAACGTAACTTCACTTAGAATTAACGTATCGCGAATTAAAACAAAATTAAATGAATTTCACGAAAGATAAAATCACTATGCCATCTAATTTTTTTAAACTAGAAGGAAAACTTTAGAATAGACATACAAATCGATAATATAATACAATGAATATCGATTCTAAGACTGTATTAAATAACCGTGTTAATTTAAACTATAAATGCATTAATTTGGTCGCTTTAAGTTAAGTTGAGTTAAGTCGCTTAAAGTGGCATCGAGTCAATTTAATTTAACTATAAACTAAGTCTAAGTTTCTAGTGGCAATAATTTACAGAAACTATAAATCAGCCTTTAAGGCTGATTTAGAATGGTCATATTTTCTAAATTAAAATTAGTGCTCATTTTAATCATGTTGCAAGCACTAAGCAGTCATAAAGGTGCTAATAGGTGACTTACAGCCCTAAGAAATTACGGTAATGAATTTGACGCTTATGTATATCCACTTTGCAGAGAAAAGTCATAAAATATGGAATGATAATAATACAAGTCATAAAATATTGAATGATAATAATACAAGTCATAAAATTGGTAATTAACAAAAAGGTCGTAAAAACTACTATGCTCTCTCTTAAAAATTAAAAAACCTTGTGGAAACTGATTGCTTTAAAAATCAATCAAATATTAACACACGACAAAAATATATTTCTTTTAAAAGTATGGAAATGAACAATTATTTATTTGCAAAATTAGAAAAATAGTTGTTTACTAAAAATGTGAGAGAAGTTTATCCAGTAACAATCGCATAGAATTTAATTTTTGATCAGCTTTTTTATGCTTAAGCATTTCCTTCTTTATGCAAATCAAAAACACCTTAATAACCTTTTTACTTCTTAAGGAAGGCCTTGGCTTTTAAAAAAACATATGAATATAGGTATAGCAAATGTTTATTTTCAAATAAAGAATAATTAATTATTATAGTCTTCGCAAGACTAGGTCCGAAGAGTATATTGCAATCGATCAGAAAATTCTAAAATCGTCAATTTTCGTCGTAGAGCAAAAATTTTTGCAGATTCGTGCGTTTCATGACTTTTTAAGATTTTCATTTTTTGTCCGTCCGTCTGTCTGTCTGTCTGTCTGTCTGTCGGTCACGTTTCTTGTGGTCACGCTATCTCAAAAACCAAGAGTGATATCAAACTCAATTTTTTAGGAAAAATCAACCTCTATAAGAGGAAGAACCCTATTGTTTTTGACAAGGATCTGATAACTTCAAAGCCCCCTTTTGCGCCCCCCAAATGAAAAAAAAATCGTAGCTCAACTATTATAATATTTACAAAAAAAATTATTTGACATTAAACATAGGAAATTTAATTCTTTACAAAAAAGTATTCTTAAGTTTTTTTTGTCCAACCCCCCAATTACCCCTCAGCTCAAAAAAACCCTCTATCTTCGTTATTATTCAATCTACAGATAAAATATTTTTTACAAAATTAAAGAAAATTTAATTTTTTATTAAAAACGTTGATTCATTATTTGTTAAGTTAACTAGTAAGGCTAAAAAACAAAAAAATAAACTATTTCAGTAGCAAAAAACTTCTAAGTCCGAATAGTGTCACGCGTCATTCAAGTAGGCCATGCCAAAAATATTTTAAACTAAGAAACAAAAGCAGCTGTCAGAACAAATAACCTTTAATCATGTTAAACGTCAGAACTGACGTTTATCTTCTTTGTTAACGAAATTTTTCGTGTTTTCTGTTAATAGTATGCACTCTTCGCAGATATATTAAAAAAAAAAAGTTTTATTAAAAAAAAAAATATTATCTCATAATAGTTTTCTTGCGAAGAGTATAGTATAGAATGTGTAGCAATTATATAAAATGTTGATTTAGCTTTAATTTAAAAAAATATACAATTACACTTCTACCGAATCCGAATTCTACACGAGCTACTCATTTGCAAAGAGTAACTTTTACGCGTTTCGACTTCTACCCGTTTCGATTTCTACCCATTCTAGTTTATTCTTATTTTTGAATTATCGTAAAATAAAAAATTCTTAAGTGGTATAGTTTATTAAAATTTAAATTAATTTATTGTCAAAAACAAACAAATTTTTGATTATGAATGAGTAAATAAATTTAATGATGACTCGTACTATTTTGTTGACTGTTTATTTAGCAAAGGATATTCCGTCGGATATTCTCATTAAATCATTTAAAGTAAAATTTACATGTAAATAAACTAAAGCGAGGATCTTTAAATTAACACGCACAAAACGTGTCAGCTTTAAAATTAACTACGACCTACGTCATTACTAACAGCTGATAAAATCGCCATTTGATTGGTCCTAGCAAAATGATAATGAAATTAAAACAAAAAAATCTTCATTAAAGTGACCTTAAGTAGATAGCTAATAATTATTTAACATAGTGCGGACTTGTGTGTATTTAAGTTTCAACTGCAGAATTATGGTGTGTAGTTTTGCAATATAATAGTTTTAATTGCGTATCAACTATCAATAATAAATTAGTGCTTAACAAATTATTGTAGTTAAATAAGTTAGCCGTGACACTATAAAGGTATTGTAAATTGTTTTTAAATGTTAAGAATAGCTTAAGACTCATTAGAAGAAGTGTTTCTTCATGCTGCAGAGGATTTGATTTTCTTTAATGTGTTCTCTAATTTTCGTCGGTAAAACTAACAAAAAAATAAGTAATTAAAAGCAGTTTTTATGAAGTTTTTACTTAGATTTTTGATGCTTTTAGAAACTTTAATTGTTTACAAAGACAAAAAAACAGTATTATTGGTAATTATATTTTATGTAAATTTTTATGTTGTAAATATACCATATACGGCTTCCGTTTGATTTTATGATTTCTGTCATTGCCTAAAATATGTTTAATTGCTGGTTCCTTACAAAATATAAATTTTTTACATTCACAATTTGCCATATGTAAAAAACAAATAATTATGAAACGATGCCTAATACACGTTTTTGTGTATGAATTTAAAAAAATGTATAGCTTTATGTAGGATAAGGTTGCATAAATTGAATCACCTGTTAAATTGGACCGGTACTATATCTAGCATTAATGAATGTTTAATTCCTGCAATTCAAAATATTAAAAGTACTAACCAACGTTATTGGCGATAGATGTCTCTGCAGAAATAACAGTAAAAAATACTCTTCAGCTATAATTTTTTTTATCATTTTATTAACTATTAAATTGGTCCTTTTAAATTTTTAGGCATTAAAATTATCAATAATTTTTACGAGTGCATCACAAATAAGTACCTACTTTTTATTAATTAAGGCTATTAATGTTTCTTTTGTAGTACAAGAAGATCCGTATATTACATATACTGTTTCAATTTTTTAAATGAGTCCTTTATTGGTTGGAAATGTATTTGCCAATTTAGCCAATTTACGCAACCTTACCCTATAAGTAAATAATAAATTAAATATGGCTGTATTCAAAAATAAAATTCCTTACCCAAATTCGAAATTGTGTAACTATTCTCTAGGTCAATATCTTTTTTAAAAACAACAATTAACTTGACACACCTTGGATCATAAAACTAAAGCGGGCTAAACTTAACATTAATTACCTAAGAGCACCTACTCAGTTAAATATGCAAAGTAATGCTGCAACTTCCCCACTAATAAAATAAGAAATGTTTGTTTATCATAAAGAATGCAAAATAACTCCACGTGACTGCAAAATGAAATAAATATATCTTGCCTGACAATATGACGTAACATGAATAAGTATGGCATTATTACGAGATAAAGTGGATCGTCTTTCTTTAAAGGAATTCGAAAGAAATTGTTTCTTTTATTGATCCTTGACCTACCTAAACCACTAAGATGACATTCTTAAGCATGATTCAGAGTATGTAACTTCCACTTCACTTACACTTTATATGATAAGGCTGATTTATAATTTACGTAAATTAACGTATCGCGAATTAACACAAAATTAATTGAATTGTATGACAGTTAAAATCTCATTTCCTAAAGGTCAAAAACTCCACTTAAGGGACACGACATAGGTAAGTTTTGTTAATTTAACTAATTTCGTGTGAAGTTTGTCTCTGTCACCATTTTTCACTAGCACCAACTATCCGCTACTAGACCAAATTTTTAAAAAGTTGGAAAAAACAAGCTAAATAAAAAAAAATCTGTATAATAATAAAGTTTTGGAATCATACCGATAAATACGTTTACCTTATGCATGTTTTAAATTAGTTAAATTTATTGAATCTTTAAATGCACTAATTTGGTGTCGTTAAAGCTTGATTTATAGATTAATTAACTTCACTTGGAGTTAACGTTTCGCGAATTAACACAACATTAAATGAATTATACGAAAAAAGATCACATTTATAGGTTTAATTACCTTAACATTAAGTTCACTTATAGGTTATATTTCCTAATTTCAACTAATTTCAGCTATTTTAGGGTAAAGTAGGCATCTGTTCCCTTTCTCCCTAAGGCTATAGGACCAAATTTTTTAAATTAGAAAAAAAAATGTAGAATAGACATCCAAGTCGATAATAATAATACGATTACTAACGATTCTAAGATTGACCAATAGATGACGTTTACAACTTCAAATTAGCGCAATTGGCAAACTATAAATGCATTAGTTTGGTCGCGTTAAACTAAAAGGAGTTAAGGGACTTTAAGTTAATTTAATTTAACTATAAATTTAGCTTAAGTTTGCGTTAATTTAATAAGAGTTAAGTGGCGTTAAGTTCTTCTAAATAGAGATTTAAACTGGTTACAAACGACTTATTTACACCTTACTTAAAAGTTGTTTTTGCCCCTAATTTTTTTCGTTAACAGATGTATTGCGATTCGATTTATTTTAAAGTGTGCTTTTATTTATGCAATTATAAAAAGACTAATGTTGTTAACTAGTTTATTCAATTTCTAAAATAAAATAGGAAGTCTAGATTAATGATTTATTTTTATAATGCACCACATATTGATTCCTTCCGGATAGTTGCATTAGAAAGTACTTCTTATAAATGGTAAATATAAATATTATTCTAATAACTGCAATTATTTATTTTTGCTATTACAGAACCAATCAATAAAAAGCTATTATAGATACTCATAATCTTTAATTAATGAATTACAAGTAGTTTTTTTATTAATGATGAATTATTTACCCACCTCATTTGCTAAATACATGTTAAATGTCTAATTATATGCCTTATTAAATAATGTGCTCTTTAAAAGAGGACTTCCTTGAAATTTTATAAATATACATAATTTATGTCAACTTTAAAGGTTAGATGAGCCTTTTTGCATAATACGATCCTTTATATAAAAACCAAATTCTCTTAACTTTAACGTCACTTAGAATTAACGTATCGCAAATTAACGAAAATTAAATGAATCATATTTACAAAAGTTAAAATCTCATTGATTTAAATTAAAATTACTCTACTTAATAGAAGCATTGAAGTTCATTTCTATTAACTTAACTAATTTTGTAGTTTTTACTAGCGCCATCTATCGGCACAATATCATACTAGGTCTAATTTTAAAAATTAGGAAAAAAAAGTTCAAAAGAAATTTGTAAAATAAAATGATTTCGGTAATTTTAAAAGCATATTCTAATTTTGAAGAGATACAGAAAGATGCGTTTACCTTAGTTCTCATAGGCCATGCTTTGAATTAGTTAAATTAATTAATCTCTAAATTTACTAATTTCACATTAATTAAAGTAGCGTTAAGCCAATTTAACAGTGTATTCACGTAAATTCATTTAACAATTAACAATTAACATTTAATTTAAGAAATTTACAGCAGCTTATTGGTTTATTTGACATTGACAAATGAGAAACTTCAATGTCAATTCAACCAATAAACTGCTGTGAATTTATTAAAATTTATTCTTAAATTAAATGTTAATTATTGTTAAATGAATTGGCGTGAATCCACTATAAATATTTCTAAAAGAAAACTGTTAAGCAGTGAGAAAAAAAATTATTATTTTTCTGGTAAATATATTTATTGTAATGTAATTTTGATATCCTTGCCGAGCATATGTTCTTGATTAATTAAGTAATTTTAATTAAATCACTCGGAAGTACCATTAACTCAATATTTTTTTAAAATAAGAAATAAAAAGGAGTGTCCTATGCAAAGTAAGGTATTTTCGATCCTGATTGCACTTTCTGATTCGTAGGCAAGTAATTTCTGTTTTTATTGGTGATTGTTGGTTGAATGTATAAATTTGGACTTAATAAAGCGTAAAGAACATCAAGTTTTTTTTATAAGAAAGTTTTGTAAAAAAATAGTCTGATGTCTACGTAACAGTCTGGCTTGTCTAATTCTATCTTTAAATCAATGTAATAAGAATACCGGCAAGGACCCCCATTGCTTTTATCACACCAAAATAAATTAGTTATTTCATTTATCTACATACTTTAAAGCATTTAAAAAATTAAAAAGTATTTTAAAAAATTAATAGAGATAGAATAAAGAAATTCATCTTTTAGATTTTATTGACATTGTTGTCAGATTCATTTTAAAAAAACCTTGTAAAACAAAAAATGTTTAAATAGTTAGATAGACTGTGCTTTTGTATTAAGTCATTCTGCATTTTTATCGGAAATTTATATAAAAACACTCTTTTCTTGTCTCTGGGGAAAATAAGTTAAAGTTTGATAAATTTGGCAACTCTGTTAGGGAAAGTGCATTTAAAAACTCATCTATTATTCACGATCATACCGTTTTACAGTATTTTTCCAAGCTTTATACACAACCAAACGGAATTTTTTGTTCTTAATGTGAATACTCAAGATTTAAGCTACCGTGAATTATATTAAATAGCATATCTACATGAGGGCCCCATAGTATATTAAAACTAAATGTAGTTTTGAAAACTGGAAAAATTGGGCTACAAACGTATTATGGTTTCATATAAATCGCATATTTCTTTGTGTCCAAAAACCTGACTTCAAAAACCGTTTTATTATTTTTGTTTTTTAAAGTCAGATTTTCGACCTAAAGAAATAACCGATTTAAATGAAACCATAATACGTAGTAGCTCTATTTCTTATACGAGCTTCTAGGAGCACAGATTAGAAGATCTATGAAATTGAAACCCAAGCCTTAAGATGTATTTTACAAACTGTGTTACCGAACTTGCAACTTTGTTTGAATTTTCTCGACGAATATAACAGATGGATATTTTTTGACAATTTTCTAAGGATCCCTGAGAAGACACCAAGAGCGTACCAATGCGTTTATGAGCCAATTTTTGGAAACCCTTTATAGACCTTTCCCGTCGTCGACCACCCTCGCGCTCGTTATGCATGGGAATAGAATGACCACTAGCTGACTAGCATCACTATGACTCGAGTCAATCTGACGTATTCCAACTATAACGACCACGACGCGGTGGTCAACGACGGGAAAGATTAATAAGAACGTTTTCTAATTTTGTATGAAAACGATAAGTACTTCTTAAAAAAATAATGCAATTACAAATTACCATTTTTCGATTTGTAACTTGATTTCTATATCAAGTCAAGTTTGAATGTACCTACCTTTAGATGGTACGAAGTGATAAAAACTTGCAAGTTGGTACATAACTGGCAAGCCAAGGTATGTGCGTACGTCATAAAACCATCTACACACTATGTATGTAAATCAATCCAAGTTGCCTTTGCCTTTCTCCGATTTAATGCACAAACAAAAAGTTATTCCGAAAGTAAAACTTAGCAAAAATGTAAAAATTCAGACAAAAAATGATTTGTGTCTGTAAAGCGAAAAATGTTGCATCTACTTATATGAAGCCAAATTTTAATTTTAATTCTATCAATTTTTATTCTGAGAATTTCATAGAACAGTAAAGTCATATATCGTAATTTATTTTATTTGAGGCAACACTAAACATCTACCTAATTAACCATTAGCGAATAGCGCTAAAGTACCTATACGGTTTAATAAAAATTATTATAAATTAATATCAATTTGTCTAGCTAACATTATAATTAAATGTAATTACCTACTTATTAGTGCTACCTCCAATTCTTATTTAAACGGATCTTTTAAGACCGTCACACTAAAAAATTCCCACTTACGATGGCGCTTTTTACAAAAAATACTACATTTCTGTTCTGCTCGACTGTTGAAGTCTCCAGAATTTGATGAAAATTTTTTTTTACATATAGTTTATTTAAAAATCCATTTTTTTTGTAAGTTTAATTCCTTTTAAAACCTAATATTGTGTTTAAATGAAACGGATAATTTTCAATTGAAAAATTTATTATAGTGCCTACTTTTGTATTACCATATTTTAATTTCACTTAATGTTAACTTGTTTTGTGGAAAATTGTTAAAAAACTTGTTTAATTATTATTTAAATTCTTTCCATAACTAATTATGCATGACAGAAACATTAATATGGTAATGGAATCATTCTATCTTGACATATTGCAAATTAAAAGCAATTTTACTTTCTGCAATATTTTTTGTTTCTGACACATCCGAAGATTTTTCTTGGAATGTGCGAAAGTTGTACTAAGTAATGTAGAAATGCGAAAAATATTCATATATAATTATGAATTATAGTTGTTTTAATGATAGGTTTATCGGCAAAAATATTAAGAAAGTATCCATTAACCTCAAAAACAGAAATTTAAATTAAAAAAGCTAATAGGAAAATAGCAAATATAAACTAACTTCACAATTTAATTTACAAGCATTTTCATCTTTAGCATTGAAAAGAACAGAATGCAATCTGCTTATAGTATAGGAGCTATCAACATGAAAATCCACATCATTAACGGTGTCATGATTTTTTAATATTACATAATATTATATATTACTTTTCTTAATCCAACAAAATGGCAGGCCAAACAGGGAGCGTTTTTTTTTAAGGTAAAAACATTAACAAGTGGTATCGTTTTCTTCGTACAACAAAATTGATTTTTGCACCTTCGAGCTATAATCCTGCCAACCCTTTATGATATGTTAATCGCTTTTCAAATGTGCTTTCCAAACTCTGTAATAAAAATTTCTTATTTTACGCATAAAAGTCTACCGATTACACAAAATTTTCATTGCATAAATGGTTGGCAGTGTTAAGGCTCATATTTGCACATATTATTTTATTTCTTAAAAAATATCCCACTTATGATGTTTAAAAAAACGCTGTTAGCGCTAAAAGTGTATTGGACAAAAGATAAGAAATATTAAATATAATGCAATGCACAAATCATGAGGCCGTTCGATGATGTGTGTTTTTGGTTGCCAGCTCTCGTACTATTAACTTTCTTTACTACTGGATCATAAGTATGTAGTTACAAAAATACTTTTTCATGTGAATATATCGACTGGATACAATAATTTTAAGGGAATTAGTATTGATACATTTTACTGTGAAAATGAATTATTGGTTTCCAACAAGAACTTGTTGCCCATTTTTTTTAAGTAACAGCGGAATATAATTCGTTGCAATCCTGCATTACTTTAATAATTATAACATTTAACATAAGATTTTTGCAAAACTTCTAATCAAATTTGTTTCTTCTTTTCAGGCCATGGTTTAAAAAACCATGAATAACAATATTATAAAGCCAAAGAGTAGAAAGACATTCCTATGAAATCTCCACATTTTAATAATATTTATTGCATATATAATGAGCTTACGACATTACCCCTTGGTAATAGTAACGATAGCACAGATAATCGAAGCAGGAATATTGGACCCTTTTAGTTGGGCAAGATCCGACAAAATAGACGAGTTTCGATCACAACTATTGGATCCTTTTAGTTGGGCCAGATCTGACAAATTGGATGTTAATCTTCCCTGGCTTTTATGTAAGTATTATAGCTAAAGATTGAACTTAACAGTTTCGAAGATCTGTGCTCCTAGAAGCTCGTATAAGTCATTTCCGTTGAACTCCTGTCCATTCTACTAAATAACACATTACATGAGGGCCCCGTCGTATATAAAAACTAAATGTAGTTTTAAAAACTAAAAAAATAGGACTACAAAAGAATTATGGTTACATTTAAATCGGTTATTTCTTTGTGTAGAAAATCTGACATTAAAAATCATTATAATATTTTTTCAGAAGTCAGATTTTCGGCACAAAGAAATAACCAATTTAAATGAAACCATAATACGTTTGTAGTCCTAGTTTTCTAGGTTTTAAAACTACATTTAGTTTTAATATACGATGGGGCCCTTATGTAGATGTGCTATTTAGTAGAATTGGCGGGATCTCAACGGAGATGACTTTTACGAGCTTCTAGGAGCACAGATCTTCGAATCTGTGAATTTGAATCTCTACCCTTAAGCTCGATTTTAAAGTAACGTGGTGCGCTCAGTATATGCACATTAGTGTAAACTAATTTCCATACTCAGCTTATGTAAAAGGACCATTTTTCTTGTTAACTAATAATATTAATTTTATTTTTGCAGTTGAAAATGAAACAAGGTGCTACGATGAAATAGGTTGTTTAAACATTACAAGAAGTTGGTATCACCTCATCAACAGACCGATCAATGTATTTCCGCTTCCAAGAAGTGTCATAAACACACATTTCATTTTGTATACGAGATTAAATCCCAAGGATGTAAGTACTCATAATTTTTAAATTATTAAATAAAGTCTAAAGGCCGATTTAGATGTTACGTAAATTAACGCCACTCTAGCTATATTTAGAGATACTTAACGTCACTTAACTCTACCTAAATTAACGCGAACTAAACGTGGCCAATTTAGAGATTTTATTATTTTACCTAATTCAAAGCATGGTAAACGGTATGTCTCCAAATATTATTATTACACAGATTTTACAGATTTGTCTATAATTTAGCTTGTCCTTTCCAAACTTTTTAATGTTAGTCTAGTAGCTGATAGCTTGCGCTAATGAGAAACGGTGACAGAAACCGACTTAACACAAAATTAGTCAAATTAACAGAAATAAATTATAAAACATTTTAATACCATACCTCGAAAGCAATAGGACTACTAGGAGTATTGCATTTGCGGGAATCCCGAATTAAGAAATTTGCATTTAAGCTTTTACCATAGATAAGCGTTTACCTAATTCAGCATAGCCCAAATTAATAACATTAAATAAAAGATTACTTTTAATAAGTCTTCCTAAAAGAAATCAAGAACCAAGGTCTTAGAAAACGTTTGTGGTATTTAACAAAATTAAAATATTTAAAAAATATAACACAATACACAATAGGTAAACATTAAGCTCAATAAAATTACCAAAAATTTGCAGCGTCATAAAGGTTTCATGCGGAACTCTCTGATTTAATAACCAAAACAACAAAATTGTGTAGCTTAAATGAAATGAATCATACTTTCTTAACCAAATTCTTGCTTATTTAACGTTTACATAATTGTAATTAGCCAGCGCAATGATATAA
Source organism: Cartodere bifasciata (assembly GCA_963920755.1). Taxonomy (NCBI): domain Eukaryota; kingdom Metazoa; phylum Arthropoda; class Insecta; order Coleoptera; family Latridiidae; genus Cartodere; species Cartodere bifasciata. Next base: position 15,867,789 of record OY987196.1, on the reverse strand, counting down.
CTTCAAATTAAGGTATGTACATGATGTTATTTGCTTAATTTGTTTTTTAGTCTTTGCGGTAGACAGTTCTCTTTACGGATAAAACTCATTTTTAATCAATCAAAAAGGGATAATAGCCACCTCTTGAGCGATAAAATGGATTTAATATAAAGGTGGTTTTAAAAAGTATACATTACTTTATCTGTCATTTAGTGAATAATTTATTTTAAGTCGGGTTAAATCGGCATTCGTCAGTTAGTTGATTGATCATGGACACAAGGACCAAACTTTTTAACTCAATCGGCCTTGATTTAAAGGGTATATGTTTAACCTCAAGAAAATTGTTCCGCGAATGGTATAATTTCTTATAATGATCATTTCGCTTAGTCATAAAATTATTTTGTTTTAAGAAGTCGGTCAAAATAGTAGGTAATGGTGTCTAAGTAATAAACTTATTATTAAGGCTAGAGATTCAAATTAACAGATCTTCTAATCTGTGCTCCTAGAAGCTCACAATATTAAGTCATCCTCGTTGAGCTCCCATCAATTCTACTAAATAGTTTTTTGAAGTAATATTTTCGACACAAAGAAATAAAGTATTTAAATGAAACCATAATACGTTTGTAGTCCTATTTTTCTAGTTTTTAAAACTATATTTAGTTTTAATATACGATGGGGCTTTCATACAGGGTGTTACCAAATAAGTAGGAAAAAATTCAGGGGGTAATTCCTGAACCCATTTTAAGAAAAAAAGTTCCTATAAACATATGCCCGATTTTGACTTTTTTTTTTCTTACAGCCCCCTAAGGGCCCCCACTATTAACACGTTTTTTTAAATTTTACAAACGGGAAAATATTTCTAGAATTCAAATAAATCAAATAGGTCCTATAAAATTTTTTAAAAAAATTATTCTTTTTGGAATTACAGCGAAAAAACTGTTTTTTTAGGAGTTTTTGGGGGAGTTGTATCACAAAAACGAAAGATTTTCGGACACATGTTCATATGAACTTTTTTTCTTAAAATGAGTTCAGGAATTACCCCCTGAATTTTTTCCTACTTATTTGGTAACACCCTGTATAGATATGCTATTCAGTAGAATTGACGGGAGCCCAACGGAGATGACGTATACGCGCTTCTAGGAGCACAGCTAAAAAGATCTATGAAATTGAATCTCAATCCTTAATATTAATTAAAATCAACGAAACTTTACACATTCATATCTTATACAATAAATTTGGCATAACATCACCCCTTTAAAATTTTATTTTAAATAGGCATAGGCATTACAATTTTATTGTCTTGACACCAAAATCAAGAGGCATTGTCTCGGGCATTGTTCCTCAAGTTTATAAAAAGTATTAACAAAAAACAATTTTGTTTTTAATACATAATAATAAAAAAGAATTGAAAACAACATGATCTATTTTATAGTATCTTGGTTTGAATTTTTGACCAACATTATCTTGCTATTTTTTTTAAGGGTGTAAGAATAAAAGCCGACTACAATAAAACCTTGGAAAACACAAATTTTAACGCAAGTAAACCAACGAAGTTTATCATTCATGGTTTTATAGACACCGTTTTAGCAACATGGGTAAGTTTTCTACACATAAAATTAGTTGGGGTAATTGAAAACATGGAATAATAAGGCTTTCTTACTTAGATCTATAGTTAATGATAAAAAAAATTGCAGGTTGGAGATATGAAAGACGAACTGCTAAAATACGTGGATGCAAACGTGATTTTGGTAGATTGGGCTGGGGGTAGTTTACCCCTTTACACCCAAGCCACGGCCAATACTCGTCTAGTTGGCTTAGAGCTGGGGTATCTTCTCAACTATTTAATCGTAAGTTTATTAAAAAACCATGTTAGCACATTGTTTTAGATACCTAATCCTACGAATGTTTAACTTCTAACATTTAAGAATATTTAATTGTTAATTTGTTTTAGTCAAAAGAAAATGTGAATGCAAGTGATATTCATTTAATTGGGCATTCTTTGGGAGCACATTTAGCTGGTTATGCCGGAAGTATGATACCTAATTTGGGTAGGATAACAGGATTGGATCCAGCGGAACCATACTTTCAGGTTGATATTTACTGTATTAAAACGTTGCTTATGCTTAAAATTTAATAAAACTTATGCTCAGTTTATAAAAATCCATCTAGGAATTATCTAAAGTAAGAAATTTAAGTCAGTTTATTCGTCCATTTCAATTTAAAAATGACAGACGTTAAAGTGAACCAATGAAGCGACGTATATTTCTTACTCCAAGTGATTCTTACTTTAAATGTTTCTTAGATAAATAATTATAAACTGGGCAATATAGGTACGACGTACACAAATTCTTACTGCAATAAATAAGGTGACTTAAAAATAAAAAGATTTTGTGCCGATTATTTGGCGAATTCAGGCACCATGTGAATTTTAAAATTTAAAGAAGACACGGCGCCTCTTTTTGCATAACTTTTATAAAGAACTAATGGCCGATTGCACCAACAATTTTAAGTTTTACTTATAATTTAGATGACACTTAACTGTGAAGAACTCTTTGTATTTAACAAAAAAGCAATCGTCTAAGCAAACTTTTTTAAGCTTAAACGTCACTTAGACCTAAGTAACGCTCAAATCTTTCGATCATAAGCAATTTTTTATTTGTTTAAGTGTCACTTAAATTTAAAATACTTATGGCCACTTGAACCCACATTTTAAGTGTTACTTTAAATTTAAGTGACACTTAAGCATGAAGAAAGTTAGCTTATGGCCGATTGCATCAAAATATTTAAGTGCTACTTAAGTGACATGACGTTTAAGCATAAAAGGGTTTGCTTAGACGTTAGTTAGCTTCTTTGTTAAAATTTCACTACTCACAAATAATAACCAGATAAGTCGTCATTTTTACGAAAATGAGATTTTGGTACCGTTGGAATCGTTATGAAAAAATGCACCAGATAAGTATACATATTTGTGTACTCATATTTCCTAAAATTTATAAAATCCAAAATACCAACCCGATAAGTCCACGTTGTTACTTATTTTTTGCTTGCTAACAATATAAGTACACTTATCTTTTTTAACTAAAAAGATATGTATACATATCTGGTTAGCACAATAGCATTCAACAAAATATTTTTTTTAATAACCAGATAAGTCCACACCATAATAATATATAATAAACAGATATGTTCATTTTTGTTTTATGTACCAACCAGATAAGTCACATTTTATTAAAAATAAAAGAAACCTTTAGAATAAAATGCTTAATTTTTACATAAAATAATAATTTTTAGTATATTTAATAAAATAAATACCAAACTTGAGTAAATTAATCTTTGTAACACTAAAAAACAGTTTTTTGTCTCTCCTGTAAAATTTGCATTTTTTGATCTGGTTATTATTTGTGAGTAGTGATTTAATATTTTTACAGTTAAGTGTCACTTAAGTTTTAAGTAACATTTAAAATTTTAAATCCAATCGGCCATTAACACTTAAAATGTGAGTACAAATGGGCATAGATTTCTTGTTCTTTACACCAAAAAGCCTTTTTCAAACTTATGTTCGCTTTATAATATTTTTATTTTTTTTCGTATAGTCTTAATACGAAATATTTTACAATTTTAAAACAACCTGTGTACCTAATTAATTTAAATGTCTTCTTTTAGGGAATGCCTTCCCTGGTCCGACTAGATCCATCAGATGCAAAATTAGTTGATGTCATACATACTGATGGAAAAGGCATTTTATTTTTGGGTAATTTCTTTTCTCGGTAACAAATGGCAATTTTTTATTTTTTAGTTCTTTTAGGATATGGTATGTCCCAGCCATGCGGCCATTTTGATTTTTATCCCAACAATGGCAAAGAACAACCTGGTTGTGAATTGTCACACTCCACTCCTTTAGTTCCTTTAACTTTAATTAAGTAAGTACAAGCTGTTTTTAAACAGAAAAACGATCCCACTTCTGATGTTTTTAAAAAAATGTTACCTGTTAGTAATATTTTAAAAACAATATGTTTGTACTACATTTTATTGACCATATTTTAATTTGTTTCAGGCAAGGGCTCGAAGAAGCCTCAAGAGTATTGGTAGCATGTAATCACATTAGATCTATTAAGTTATTTATTGATAGTATAGGAAGTCAGTGTCCATATATAGGACGACATTGTGCCAGTTATCAAGACTTTAAAAGTGGGAAATGTTTCGTGTGTAAACCAGGAACGGCATCTTGCGCAGTGATGGGTTACCATGTAGACTCTAGTCCAGTTTTAGATACTGAATCCCCAAAACAATTGTTGGATGCTTCAGGCACCAATTATTACCTTTTGACTGGGAAAGACACACCATTTTGCCGTAAGTTTATTAAAGTATAAATAAAGTTTTATAAATATTACAAGTTAACAATTTTACAAGTCCCAAATGCCAGGAGACAGCGACAGTCTCCTGCCATTTGAGACTTGTTAAATTCACTGTTTAAAAAAACCAGAGTCAACTATGAAAACAAAATTTTTTTCTTTGAAAAGTTGAATTTTCCACAAAGTTGGCATTACATTTCAAATTCTCTGTCATTAAAAATTAAAAAAAGTCAAAAATAATATGACAGTTACGTAAAACAGGCGTAAAAATTGGAAAAACGAACAATTTTTGATTGAGATGTGAAAATTTATAAAGAAAATTTTAGACATTTTTGTAAAAGTGCTAATTTATCCTATGATACCTTAAAAGGCTTCTCAACAGTGAGTACTTACATAAATAATTCCTATTTTGTGTAAAATATTAAATAGTTTAATCTTAATGATTAGTGCATTATAAAGTAATTTAATAAAAAGATAAATACTTCTGTATATGTTGAGACCATTATTTTTGAGATGCCTTGAACATGTTTTTAAAAGCATTTTTTACCAGCAAACACAAGTGACATTAATAACAATATACAGGATAAAATCTGTCACCCTAAGGCTCGCCTACTCTGGTTTTTTTTAAGTGTGAATTTATAGTAGGTGGAAGAAGAAAGAAAGATAAACTTTCTTTAAAAAAAAATATTTTTTCAGAGAGGATGTATCGTATTAGTATAGAATTGGCGAATCCATCCAATGCAGAAACTTGGGTCCAGGGATTTTTAAAGGCATCCATTATAGGCCCCAGTGGAGTTATGCAAGTGGATTTGCCACCTTCAGGTATGTTTTTATTTTTAATCAAATCAAATTAACTCCACTTAACGACCACATTATAGGTTATTTCTGGGTAGCTATTTGCTAAATTTAGTTCACGTTCCTGTTTGACTGTGACGATGTCCATTTATAGAAAGAGAATATATTCACATCCTAACACAGGAAAGTGAACTGAATTTAGCAAATAGTCACCCTGTTTATTTGACTAATTTCGTGTAATGTAATCGGCTACTAATTCTACCAAATTTTTAAAAGTTGGAAAGAACAAGTCAAGCTAAATTAAAAATACGTTTCGGAGACGTACCGATAGATGCGTTTGCCTTTTGCATTCTTTGAATTGGAATTAGTTAAATTAATTGCATCTTTAGGGGCACTGATTTGGTCACTTTCTGGTTCAAGATTATTTAAGTGGGGTTAAGTACTTCTAAATAAATAGAGCTTAATGCAGACATTCTCTATGTTAATATTAAATTATTTTTTTAGGCAGTGTAAAATTGGAACATGGTACAACCTACACTGCAGTGATATCACATCCCAGCGATTTGGGAGGTTCTGTCAAAAAAGCAGAAATCACATGGGAATATGACATGAATGTCTTGGAACCCAGAACCTTATGTTTATTGTGGTGCAATGACCATATTTATATTAAGAAAATTGCGGTGGATGAAATGATGCTCCCGAGCAGAGGGTAAGAACAGAAAACCTTAGATTTCATTATTTAAATCATAGTAATGGACAATTAATTATACAGTTGCAGACAAGTGTTTTCTTTTAATTATTTACCTCGTGCTTAGCACTCGGTAAATAGTTAGCCAACAACCTTACTTTTGCGGGACACTATTATGCAAAAAGCACTTAATTTTATAATCCAAAATTCATACAGCACTATTAATAGTGACAATTTTAGTAACAAATTGTATTTTTTTAGACGAAGAGCTGTTAAATCTTCAAGCTCGTTATGCTCAAAGGGGCGCAAAAACTACCTGGATATACCAAATAGAGGAAGAGGAATACTATTAGATACCTGTTAAGTTCAATGTGTATGTACTTTATGTAAATAAATGTTTTGTACATATGTTTTTATTAAAATAAAATTTAAAAAAACTTGCAGTGGGTATTTTAAACTATGCAATATTTTAATTAATAAAAAATAAGATAAATTATAAATACCTGCACGATGAGGTTACCAATTATTAAAGTTAAACTTATTTATTGCTTTCTTCTTTTTGACTTTTGGATCTTCTGTTTTGGATGGTGTTTCACTTGTTGAACTAAAAAAAGAAACGATATATAAACAAACTAACAATTCCTATATGTTAGACTTCGGATGTACCTTTTCGTTGAGTTAAGATTTAAATATTTTCCAACTCCACTTCTGTAAACTTGCAAAGGTTTTTGTGCTTCAACCTTTCTCTTTTTTGCCAATTGTTCGTCCGCCACTCTTTGTAACTCATCTTGTCTCTCTTTGGCAAGCTAAAAACATAACTTACAAACCATTTCGAAAAGTATTAAACTATTTAATTTTACCATTTCGTCAGCTTCTTCGTAAGGATCAACGAAAACTTGAGCTTTAACCAAGACAATATCTTCAATGGGCTTATCTTTATTATCAACTTCTATTCTTTCAATTTCTGTTAGTGTTTCCATTCCGCCTACGACTTTTCCAAATATCGTATGTTTGCCATCTAATTGTTTACAGGATCTGTATGTTATAAAGCTGAAACAAAATATACAGGGGTGAAAAATAAGTCTTAACGTAGGGGAAACAAACATACAATTGAGAACCGTTTGTGTTTTTGCCTGAGTTTGCCATCGATAGCACGCCTCTTCCTGTATGCGACAGGTTGGGTCTTATTTCGTCTTCGAATTGTTTATCCCATATTGATTTACCACCGTTTCCTGTTCCTGTTGGATCTCCTCCTTGAATCTGCAAATAAAGGTGTGAAACATTAATTTAGAATCAAGAAGACATGTTTCTCAAAGTTGTGTACTCACCATAAAATTTCTAATAGACCTATGAAATTTCGTTCCATCATAATAACCATTTTGGCAATGTTTCATGAAATTTTCACATGTTTTAGGTACAACGTCACAATATAATTCCAAATTAAGAGGTCCAAAGTTTGTAAGGAGCCTCACATACCCTGAAATAATAATAATAATGTTTCATTGAAATTTTAAATTATATTTAATCCAAAGTTTGCGGTGAGATCTCGTACTATTTATTTTTTTAAACCATTTTGTCTTAACGGAAAATGTAGCAAAGCATAGAAACTCTGGTTATGTACTGTTGGTTGCCTAAATTTCGGGAAAAACAACCTTCTTTGTTCATTGACTCAGGAAATATAGAAAACATTTAGGATTAAAAAATGTACTTACTCGCAAGAAAAAAGATCAATGAACAATATTGGTAGTTTAAAATAAGTATCATAATGCACTAACATACCAAATTTAAAAACACTTCTTTTTCTCCATTTGTAGCTTCTTTTTAGTAATTTTATTCAGCACTTTTTAGATTGATTTACGAAAACCCAAATCGGACATATTGGTTTTCATTTAACGTAGAATAATTACTGAGTCCATGAAGAGAATTTGCACTGCCATCCGGCCACGGCATTACAAGTTCTCTTCATGGACTCAGAGTTTATTCGAATTAAAAACATCTATCATGCAGTAAATAATTATTTTACGTAATATGAAGAACAATATGTCCGACTTTTGGTTCGTAAATCAATCTAAAATGTGCTACTAAAAAAGTAATACAAATTCCCAAAAAAAAGTGTTTTTAAATTTACTAAATTTGGTAGTTAGTGCATGTGATACATATTTTAAACCACTCATATTGTTCATTCACATTTTTTCTTCCGAGTAAGTACCTTTTTTAATCCTAAATGTTTCTTATATTCACTGAGTCCACGAACAAGGAAGGGTTGTCATTTCTGAAATTTAGTCAACCAACATTACATAACCACAGTTTCTAAGCTTTGCGACATTCCCCTTTAAATAGAGGAATGTGATAAGAAATCATTATTTAAGTTGTTCTATGTTTTTTCAAAAAAACAGAAACATTAACATGGGCAATTTTTAGAAAATAACTAAGCTAAGCTAGTAAAGCAAATGTTCTTGTACTAATAACTTGAAAATTACCTTTCTTTTTAACTCGTTCATATCTAACCTCATCCTCATGAATAATGGCATTTTCATGGATAAGTTGAGGTACCATTGCAGTTGAAGTAAAACTAGCTGCAACGGCCCCTGTTGAATAATGAGCCGAATTAAATTTATCAGCCTTTTCTGTGCTTTTAACTTTGTTTATTTCAAGTGTTGAGTGCTTATAATCTCTTTCAAGCTCTTTGAGGGTGTCTTTTGTCTCAGGATTTATGGATCTGAGTCTTCCGTTTGGATCCGCCTTTGACGCTATTTCATCTAAAATAAAATCCAACTTTAATAAATCAAACTAAATAAAATTAATGTTAAAAAAAATAAATACTTCCTGGAATACTTCTTCTTTTTACCTACTTATTTTAATAGTTTTACTACATAATAAATAGAAATTACCTTCAGTTTCGACTCTTAAATTTTTCTTCACATGATGAAAAAGTGAAATATTAAACTTCGACAAATTAGAGGTGTCTTGAAGAGTAATTATATCACTCCTTTCAAAAGGGGCATCACTTATTAAGTCCTTCCAGTTCTTTGTTTTAATGTTAAGCTGTTCAATAGCCTCCATAAGAAACACATTTCCAGTAGTGGCAATAGCCGCAACTCGAGAGCTTTTAGTAATAGGTTTAAACAATACTGGGCATTCAAATTCGTCGTTATCATTTTTATGAAAATTTAATTTGATGAACGATTTCAGATCGCATGCTTTGCCAGTAACTGGGTTAATTTTATATTTTTTGAGAAAAGGTATTAGTGCTTCCAAATCAAAGATATTTCCGTCTCGATCGCAGTAGGGAATATCAAAAGGTTGCAAAGACACGCAGCAATGGTCGAAAGGTAAACGTTTGAAAGCTTCTTCTTCTTTTGAGGGGCCAGCTTTCTTACCTCCGTATAACGTAGACCATTCGGTGTACGTTATGTACCTTAAAATTAGAGAAAAACAGGTGTTAGTTGGATTTGCAAATTTCGATACTTGCTAATTTGCAATTAATCTATTTGATTTTGTGGTGATCTTTTAACTTTACTTACATTTTATCCTTCTGGTGCTGTCGTTTTCCCATTTTGGAAAAATAAAGCTATGTTATTGAGAATATACAAATAAAAACACCTTCCAATCCAAAAGGAAATACAAAATTTTGCGTCGTCTAAAAACTTAACCTTACTTTTAAAGCAATTTGACCTACTTTTGACATTTTGAATGCGTTCATTTGAACTACTATTTTTTTAATAAAGTTTTTCTGTTGTTTTTGTACTATTTGCAAGTCTAATTCTTTCTAATAAACTAAAAATATGTAATTAATAAAACAGTTCTAAAGAAATTATATTACATTTATAAAAATTAAAAACTGTAATAAACCAAACAGGGCGTGGAACCTAATTATTCCTCTCAATAAGGGGTCCAACTAATTTGCATATTTTGCATATTGCATATTCTGCATATTCTGCATACTCAACCATAGAGTTCCCCCCACCACTATTTTACACAACCTAAAGGCCAGTTTATTGTGCTTATAGCTGTATATTGAGTAATTAGTCTGGATATTGAGTATTTTAGTCTGCATATTGAGTATCTAATCTGCATATTGAGTATTATTTAGTCTAAACATTGAATATTGATTCTGCATATTGGGTATTTATTCTGCATATTGAGTTATCAGTCTGCATATTGAGTTTCTAGTCTGCATATTGAGTTTCTAGTCTGCATATTGAGTATTATTTAGTCTAAACATTGAATATTTATTCTGCATATTGGGTATTTATTCTGCATATTGAGTAATCAGTCTGCATATTGTGTATCTAATCTGCATATTGAGTATTATTTAGTCTAAACATTGAATATTGATTCTGCATATTGGGTATTTATTCTGCATATTGAGTTATCAGTCTGCATATTGAGTTTCTAGTCTGCATATTGAGTTTCTAGTCTGCATATTGAGTATTATTTAGTCTAAACATTGAATATTTATTCTGCATATTGGGTATTTATTCTGCATATTGAGTAATCAGTCTGCATATTGTGTATCTAATCTGCATATTGAGTATTATTTAGTCTAAACATTGAATATTGATTCTGCATATTGGGTATTTATTCTGCATATTGAGTTTCTAGTCTGCATATTGAGTTTCTAGTCTGCATATTGAGTATTATTTAGTCTAAATATTGAATATTTATTCTGCATATTGGGTATTTATTCTGCATATTGAGTAATCAGTCTGCATATTGTGTATCTAATCTGCATATTGAGTATTATTTAGTCTAAACATTGAATATTGATTCTGCATATTGGGTATTTATTCTGCATATTGAGTTTCTAGTCTGCATATTGAGTTTCTAGTCTGCATATTGAGTATTATTTAGTCTAAACATTGAATATTTATTCTGCATATTGGGTATTTATTCTGCATATTGAGTAATCAGTCTGCATATTGTGTATCTAATCTGCATATTGAGTATTATTTAGTCTAAACATTGAATATTGATTCTGCATATTGGGTATTTATTCTGCATATTGAGTTATCAGTCTGCATATTGAGTTTCTAGTCTGCATATTGAGTTTCTAGTCTGCATATTGAGTTTCTAGTCTGCATATTGAGTATTATTTAGCCTAAACATTGAATATTTATTTTGCATATTGGGTATTTATTCTGCATATTGAGTTATCAGTCTGCATATTGAGTATTATTTAGTCTAAACATTAAATATTCATTCTGCATATTGGGTATTTATTCTGCATATTGAGTTATGAGTCTGCATATTGAGTATCTAATCTGCATATTGAGTATTATTTAGTTTAAACATTGAATATTGATTCTGCATATTGGGTATTTATTCTGCATATTGAGTTATCAGTCTGCATATTGAGTATTATTTAGTCTAGACATTAAATATTCATTCTGCATATTGGGTATTTATTCTGCATATTGAGTTATCAGTCTGCATATTGAGTATCTAATCTGCATATTAAGTATTATTTAGTCTAAACATTGAATATTCATTCTGCATTGGGTATTTATTCTGCATATTGAGTTATCAGTCTGCATATTGAGTATCTAATCTGCATATTAAGTATTATTTAGTCTAAACATTGAATATTCATTCTGCATATTGGGTATTTATTCTGCATATTGAGTTATCAGTCTGCATATTGAGTATCTAATCTGCATATTGAGTATTATTTAGTCTAAACATTGAATATTCATTCTGCATATTGGGTATTTATTCTGCATATTGAGTTATCAGTCTGCATATTGAGTATCTAATCTGCATATTAAGTATTATTTAGTCTAAACATTGAATATTCATTCTGCATATTGGGTATTTATTCTGCATATTGAGTTATCAGTCTGCATATTGAGTATCTAATCTGCATATTAAGTATTATTTAGTCTAAACATTAAATATTCATTCTGCATATTGGGTATTTATTCTGCATATTGAGTTATCAGTCTGCAGTTATCAGTCTGCATATTGAGTATCTAATCTGCATATCAATATTCAATGTTTAGACTAAATAATACTCAATATGCAGATTAGATACTCAATATGCAGACTGATAACTCAATATGCAGAATAAATACCCATATATGCAGAATGAATATTTAATGTTTAGACTAAATAATACTCAATATGCAGACTAGAAACTCAATATGCAGACTGATAACTCAATATGCAGAATAAATACCCAATATGCACAATCAATATTCAATGTTTAGACTAAATAATACTCAATATGCAGATTAGATACTCAATATGCAGACTGATAACTCAATATGCAGAATAAATACCCATATATGCAGAATGAATATTTAATGTTTAGACTAAATAATACTGAATATGCAGACTAGAAACTCAATATGCAGAATAAATACCCAATATGCACAATCAATATTCAATGTTTAGACTAAATAATACTCAATATGCAGATTAGATACTCAATATGCAGACTGATAACTCAATATGCAGAATAAATACCCAATATGCAGAATCAATATTCAATGTTTAGACTAAATAATACTCAATATGCAGACTAGAAACTCAATATGCAGACTGATAACTCAATATGCAGAATAAATATTCAATGTTTAGAGTAAATAATACTCAATATGCAGACTAGAAACTCAATATGCAGACTGATAACTCAATATGCAGAATAAATATCCAATATGCAGAATTAATATTTAATGTTTAGACTAAATAATACTCAATATGCAGATTAGATACTCAATATGCAGACTAGAAACTCAATATGCAGACTGATAACTCAATATGCAGAATAAATAGCCAATATGCAGAATGAATATTTAATGTTTAGACTAAATAATACTCAATATGCAGACTAGATACTCAATATGCAGACCAAATAATACTCAAATATGCAGATTAGATACTCAATATGCAGACTTGATACTCAATATGCAGACTTGATACACAATATGCAGACTTGATACACAATATGCAGACTGAATATTCAATATGCAGTATAAATACTCAATATGCAGACCAATTAATACTCAATATGCAGATTAGATACTCAATATGCAGACTTGATACTCAATATGCAGACTTGATACACAATATGCAGACTGAATATTTAATATGCAGTATAAATTATACTCAATATGCAGACCAAATAATACTCAATATGCAGATTAGATACTCAATATGCAGATTAGATACTCAATATGCAGACTTGATACACAATATGCAGACTTGATACACAATATGCAGACTGAATATTCAATATGCAGCATAAATACTCAATATGCAGACCAAATAATACTCAATATGCAGAGTAGATACTCAATATGCAGACTTGATACACAATATGCAGACTTGATACACAATATGCAGACTTGATACACAATATGCAGACTGAATATTCAATATGCAGCATAAATGTTATAAATCCGAATTCAATGTTAATCTTTTTAAAATCTTAATTATTTTATTTAGCAAGATAGGTATCCAAATAAAAGTACTTACGACTTTTATTTAACACGTAACTTTACAAAGTACCTACTTTGCTAAAAGCGCAGTTTTGCAAGTTCTCGGTATTTGTTAAAAAGTGTAGTGTTTCTTTCTTGGCCTTAAGCATTTCAAAAAACACACACTAGATCATTCCATTTCTATCATCAAAACTTATAGCATCTCCGACTTGTCTTTTATTTAATAAAGTTTTTTTTTAAAAAGACATTTTTAATATTTGAAACGTAAAATTTGGCGCAGTCGGTAGGATCACAAAGAAAGATTCGGCGGACCCTTTCTCGAGTTTTTCGTGTGTTCCAACACTTTAAAAGTGAAATAAAGAACTTACGTTTCGTTTGGCTAAGTACACCAAGAAGATTTCCGGCGGAACCTTTCTCGGACTCTCAGAGTGTCAAGAAGCAGATTATTGTGAAAAATAACTTTACGTGTGGACATTACAATCAAGTCTCAGCGGCCCCTTTCCTGAAGACCAGTTGTTAGTGAACCATTTTTATCAGCGGCTCGAAACATTGGAGATGCAAATTGGAATCCTGCTGTTTACCGTGTAAGTACAGTATTGTTTTGTTGTTTCTGAGCACCGCTAGATATTTTTTTTTATCCTTTTCCTAAACCTTTGTGGTAAAGTGTATAAAATACAAATAAAAAAAAAAATTCTTTAAATCATACACAGAATTTAAAGTAAATTATATTTCATTATTTGTGAAAGAAAGAAATAAATTAAATTAAAAAATGGCTCAATTCTCACTTAGAGAATTAAAAGACATGATCCCGGAGTTCGATGGAGATCAAAGTTTATTAAATGATTTTATAGAAGCTTGCGACTTTGTTTTAACACAAGTCGAAGAAAGAGATCTTGATGCAATGATATTTCTTTTAAAAAGCAAACTAGTAGGTAAAGCAAAACGCTTTATTGCTTCAAGGCAAATGCACAGATGGGATGACATAAAAGAGTTGTTGGTAGGACATTTTGGTGATTGTAGAGATACAGAAGGTCTCTTACGCGATTTGACTTCTACATTTCAAAGACAAAACGAGACACCTCGCGCTTATGTTCAAAGAATCGAAGACCTGTTAACAAAAGTAAGAACTAGTATCGCTATGGATATGGACTTAAATGCTGTCGAACGGGCGGCGTTACGTAAATCTCACGAAAAAATTGCGTTAAAAACATTTTTAGCAGGGTTAAATGAACCATTTGGTTCCATCATAAGATCTCAAAGACCTTTAGATTTAGATGAAGCGGAGAGATATCTCATAGAAGAAGAAAATATTGCGTATCTAAAAAATTTTAGAATTTCTAAACCAGCAAAACCAACTCCTGGTAAAAATCTTTTTCCTAAAAATAATTACGGAAATATTAAAGCCGAACAAAATCCTAGTTCCAATACCAAAATGTGTAATTATTGTAAAAAACCCGGTCACTTGATAACTGAGTGTTTTAAATTACAAAATCAAAATCCAACCTCATCAGGTTCAAATCCAGGCACGAGCGGACTAAATAATCAGTCCGGTGCAAATCACTATTTTAATAAACCCGGTGCAAGCGGTCATCCAAATTATCCAAATAATAATATAAAACGAGAAGTGCATTCAATCGAGAATCCTTTAAACTTCCAAGAGGAACAGGGTCAAGCGGGTGCCTTGGTTCCTCAACAATTACCCCAACCCGAATTAGAAATGTACGAAACGTACGAGAGCCTGCCATCAGACTCAATACAATATTAAATGTTCCTAACAGACTCATTTACATAAAAAACAAATCCGGTGCCACGTTTTTGTTAGACACTGGTTCACCGATAAGTCTTATCACCAGGAATTATTTCAATACTCTAAAACTAAAACCCAATCCCGAAAATTTAATCCTTAACGGCATAAACTGCGACACAAACAAAACCATTCTTAAAGAATCCGTAATCTTAAATGTCGCAGATACTCAATGCTTTCAAAAATATTATATTATTGATTTTAATTTCAAATTTGATGGGCTTGTTGGATATGACTTCTTGGAAAAATTCCAAGGTACTATTGACATTGCTAATCAAAAACTAATTTTGAATTTTAAGGAACTGCCCATTTTTGTAATTGATCCAAATGAACAAAATGTACCAAATTTAGAAATTTCTGTCACTTCAAGATCTATTCAGGCGATAGAAATTCCCGTCCTTAATAAAAATAATCTCACGGAAGGGCAAATTTCTGAAACAAAAATAGGTGATCATTTAAAAATTCCCAATTCTTTGGTAAGAATTACAAACGGCAAAGTCATAACAACAATTATTAACAGTTCTGAAAAAAATCAAACTTTTATTGTTCCAAAAATTGAATTAGAACCAATAATCGAAGTGCCTTTTGAAAAAACTTCTTTAAACAATATTGCTTGTTCTAACCGAGATAATGAAATTCTATCCCAACTTAGATTAAATCATCTAAATAGTGAAGAAAGGCGTGAGATAGAAAACATCTGTTTAAATTATAAAAACATATTCTATTTAGAAGGCGATAAGCTATCGTTTACCAACGAAATAAAGCACACAATTGACACACAAGATTCTAAACCAGTTTTTTCAAAAACTTACCGTTATCCGCAAATTCATAAACATGAAGTTAAAAAACAAATTTCTAAAATGCTGGATCAAAATATAATTCGACCCTCTATAAGTCCGTGGTCAGCACCCGTCTGGGTTGTGCCCAAAAAAATAGACGCATCAGGTGTTCAAAAATGGAGATTGGTTATCGATTACCGAAAACTAAATGAGGTTACAGTTGGTGATCGATATCCATTACCCAATATCGAAGATTTGTTGGACCAGCTTGGCAAATGTCAATATTTTAGTTTAATTGACTTGGCAAGTGGTTTTCACCAAATTGAGGTTGACAAAAACGACATTTCCAAAACGGCATTTAATATTGAGAACGGAAAATATGAATTTTTGCGCATGCCCTTTGGGTTGCGAAATGCACCCTCTACGTTTCAAAGGGTGATGGATAATGTTTTAGTAGGTCTTCAAAATGAAATGTGCATGGTTTACATGGACGATATTATTATTTTTTCAAGTACTCTAGATGAGCATATTAAACGGATCAATTCGGTATTTCAAAGATTAGACAGTTGTAATTTTAAAATACAACCTGATAAATGCGAGTTTCTCAAGAAAGAAGTCGCATACCTTGGTCATTTAGTAACCAGAGACGGAGTAAAACCAAATCCGGATAAAATTCAATGCATTATTAACTTTCCTGTACCAAAAACACCGAAGTGTATTAAATCTTTTCTAGGTTTAACAGGATATTATCGCAGATTTGTTAAAGATTATTCAAAAATCACTAAACCATTGACAAAATTATTAAAAAAAGATGTACCTTTTGACTTTAATGCAGAGTGTTACGAGGCATTTGAGAATTGTAAAAAACTCTTAACTACGAGTCCAATTCTCATTTACCCGGACTATGAAAAAGAATTTATTTTAACTTGCGATGCCAGCAATTTTGCTGTTGGTTCTGTACTATCCCAAGGCGAAATAGGTACCGATCTACCTATCGCTTATGCGTCTCGCACGTTAAACGGTGCTGAAACGAGATACTCCACTATAGAGAAAGAATTGTTATCTATAGTGTGGGCCACAAAACATTTTAGGCCTTATCTTTATGGTAGAAAATTTAAAATAGTCACTGACCACAAACCACTAGTGTGGCTTTTTTCTATTAAAGACCCCGGTTCTCGTTTAGCAAGGTGGCGTTTAAAATTAGAAGAATTCACTTACGAAATTGTACATAAATCTGGTAAAAGAAATTGTAATGCGGACGCGCTATCGCGAATAAAAATAAATGCTTTAAATAATCAAAATGAAGCAATTTCTTCATCTGATTCAGAAGATGAAATTGACGATAATTTATTGGATTTCCAAGAAAAATTCGAACGATTTATTTCTGAGAGAAAAAAGAAATCCCTTATAAATTTAGACATGATAAATCAAACTAATGATGGTGTAATGTTTAATTCACACAACAATATTATTTGTTTTGTACCACAAGTTTTTAATTCAAATAACCCTCATGTGAGCGATTTAATTAAAGATACTTGTCCTGATCCAGACGATCAAAATTTGAATTTAGACGAATTATTAACCGTGAAACAAAGTTTAAAACTACCTAATAGAAAATACTTTATTCTAAAAATCCCAACATTTAAATTAGAATCGCTAAGTCTTAAAGACTGTTTTAGGATTCTGTTACGCATAAAAAGCGAACTCCCTGTAGGTAACAACTACTTTGTTAATCCGATAAGACACTTACCTTTTTTAGACATGTTATCTTTTATTTTTAACGAGGTTGATATTACATTTACAATATGTCATGACATTGTTACTACCCCTCCGGAAGAAGAAAGACAGGATATTTTGTTTAATTTTCATACAAGTAAAACTTCAGTGCACAAAGGCATTAATGAAACTTTTAGACGTATCAGAGATCGATACATTTGGCCAAATTTGAGAACTGATGTAGAAAATTATATTAAAGCTTGCGATACTTGTAATAAAACAAAAACCAATCGACAAAATCTGGATTATCCGTTAGTTATCACAGAAACACCGGATAAGCCCTTTGAATATTTAAATATTGATTTAGTAGATATCTGTAGAGGCAATACTTTATTAACTATTGTCGATAATTTTTCAAAATTTGCCCAAGCTTATCACGTAAACGATAAACAAGCTTCTTCTGTTGTCGAAAAGTTATTGGTTTACTTTCAACACTTTCCCATTCCTAAAAGAATTCATTCTGATGTTGGAGCTGAATTTGACAACAAATTATTAAACGATTTAGCGAAATTATACAAGTTTAGGTTAACACATAGTGCAGTGGCACATCCTCAGTCGAATTCCACGGTCGAAAGGTTTCATTCGACTTTGTTAGACTCCTTAAGAGCATTTCATGCTGACAATCCCAATAAACCTATTTTAGAAGGTTTACCCTATGCTATAAAATCATATAACAGAAGTAAATCTAGTTCTACTAAATTTACTCCTGAAGAATTAATTTTTGGTCACATTAGAGACCTTGATAATGAACAATTATTTAGTGAAGACGAACTTCAAACAAAATTCGTCAATGACTTAAAAAATACCGCAAATTATATTTTTGAAATTGCTAAGAAAAATATTCAAAATTCAAAACAAAAATCAAAAGAGCGATTTGATAAGCACGTATCTAAAAACAAATACCAGTATAAAGTAAATGATTTTGTGTATGTTAAAAATTCACAAATTGGAAATAAAGTCAAAAATAAATATAACGGCCCATACAAAATAATTCGAATAGTACGCGAAAATACGGCCGAAGTTGAGCTTAACTCTAATAAAAAATCAGTAATTAATTTCGATCGATTAAAATTAGCTTCCCTTGTTCCAGGGCCATCCTCGGAACCACCGCAAGAATAGAACCAATAACTTCAAAACTTGGTATATTCTTCCAACGGGAAGGTACTATTAAAATATCAAATGATATTTGGAAAATTTTGGTCTACAAAAATTTAACTTACATTAAAAATGCTTATCAAGAAAATAGACGAGTTCATAAACAATTGATGCTATTAGTCAACAATAGTACCGATATTTCAATTAAACTACCATTTTCGGCACAGCTTTCATTTCTAGAAGCTATAAATAAAGAAATAAGACAAAAATTCTCCGAGATAAATTTAAATATTGGCAACAAATTTAAACGAGGTATAATAAACGGCATAGGTAGCGTATGGAAAGTTATCACTGGTAACTTAGACGCCTCTGACGGTGAATACTATAATGAGTGTATCAACAAGCTCGAACAAGACGATAAGAGTCTCCAATTACTTATGAAAAATCAAATACAAATTGTGTCTAGCACAATTCAAAATTTCAATAGTACATTAGCTAGACTAAATGTTGACGAGCAAACCCTTAATGAAGACCTTTCGATAATCAATAAAGAATTGCAACTATTGGGAACCCAAAGTAGCATTCAAAAATGGCAAATTAATATTTTGGTAATTTTGGAACAAATTATTGAGTCCAACACAATAATTCTTGATGAATTAAATAATATCATTAACAGCATTACATTTGCACGTTTAAAAATTATTCACCCTTCAGTTATCGAGCCAGACGTACTTTTACAACAACTTCAAAATGTCATACCAAAGTTAACTCATGGTCAGTTACCTTTTTCCGCAACACATGAACATCTGTCTAAGATAATGACTTTGATCAAAATCGAAGCCTTTCAAATAAATGAAAGAATAATTTTTATTTTAAACGTACCGATTACTGAAAATTCTGATTATGATTTATTTCATATTTTTGCTGCACCAACTAGAGATCCCAGATCCAAACTGTTCCATACCTTTATTCCTTCTCATAAATATTTAGCGATGTCTAGAGATAGCAAGCAGTATTCGTCGGTAAACAAAGAAGACTGTTCAGAAATGCTGGACAACAAAATGCAAATATGTTACGATCACTTCCCAAAATCAATCACTATCGAATCTCCATGTGAAGTTATCGCCCTTGCTGAAAATCGAATCTCCAGTACTTGTGAAAAGGTCATTGCTGATATTGAAGATTACAATGTTCAAAAACTTTCAAACAACAAATGGTTGATTGTTGTCTCCAATCCTCTGCCAATCACAACTATATGTCCCGAAAAAAATAGTCAAACCGAAATAATCGCAGCTAACTCATTGCTAATGTTGGAACCAAAGTGCAGTTGCTTCATTGGTACAACCCGAGTTTACGCCATGACAGAAGAAAACGAAACTGTTTCATCGGAGCTCATTATCCCAAATATTGAGTTCGATTGCTGTGAAAATGTACCAATTAAAGAATCTTTACCACCATTAAAACCAGTAAAGATCAATCACCTCAATCTTGACGAACTTCGCATCGCCCAAGAGAAACTTAAAGAATACGACGAAAATCTAAATAACATAATTAACGAGCCATTCATTACAAAATACAATGGTTCCTTTATCTACGCATTAACGTTTATCATCTCCGCAATTGTTATTTGGATTTTAATAAAATGCTGTAAAGGAAGAAAATTCACCAATTTACTGAAGTCCAACCCTGGCAATGATGACGACAATAAACGGTCCTGTTGTTCCCAAATATTCAACTACTGTAATGTGGGTTCGACCATTTCAAGACGTCCATCAATCAGCCTGTCGCTCGAGAATCATCCCTCCGGGTCGGACGAGACAGTTTTTGCAGTACCCCGGACTCGACTTCAATTCCAAAAGCGACTTTAATTTTATAATGTTTTATTTCTATTGTTTAATTCATTTTATACTTGCTTGCTCAAGTTTAATTTTATAGAATAAGTTCATTTTTTAATATTTTATAATACTATGTTTTATAATTTTCAATAAGTCATTTAACCTTATTGCAAATTCATTTTATATGGGGGAGATGTTATAAATCCGAATTCAATGTTAATCTTTTTAAAATCTTAATTATTTTATTTAGCAAGATAGGTATCCAAATAAAAGTACTTACGACTTTTATTTAACACGTAACTTTACAAAGTACCTACTTTGCTAAAAGCGCAGTTTTGCAAGTTCTCGGTATTTGTTAAAAAGTGTAGTGTTTCTTTCTTGGCCTTAAGCATTTCAAAAAACACACACTAGATCACTCCATTTCTATCATCAAAACTTATAGCATCTCCGACTTGTCTTTTATTTAATAAAGTTTTTTTTTAAAAAGACATTTTTAATATTTGAAACGTAAAATAAATACTCAATATGCAGACCAAATAATACTCAATATGCAGATTAGATACTCAATATGCAGACTTGATACTCAATATGCAGACTTGATACACAATATGCAGACTGAATATTTAATATGCAGTATAAATTATACTCAATATGCAGACCAAATAATACTCAATATGCAGATTAGATACTCAATATGCAGACTTGATACACAATATGCAGACTTGATACACAATATGCAGACTGAATATTCAATATGCAGCATAAATACTCAATATGCAGACCAATTAATACTCAATATGCAGATTAGATACTCAATATGCAGACTTGATACACAATATGCAGACTTGATACACAATATGCAGACTGAATATTCAATATGCAGCATAAATACTCAATATGCAGACCAAATAATACTCAATATGCAGAGTAGATACTCAATATGCAGACTTGATACACAATATGCAGACTTGATACACAATATGCAGACTGAATATTCAATATGCAGCATAAATACTCAATATGCAGACCAATTAATACTCAATATGCAGATTAGATACTCAATATGCAGACTTGATACACAATATGCAGACTTGATACACAATATGCAGACTGAATATTCAATATGCAGCATAAATACTCAATATGCAGACCAAATAATACTCAATATGCAGAGTAGATACTCAATATGCAGACTTGATACACAATATGCAGACTTGATAGACAATATGCAGACTTGATACACAATATGCAGACTGAATATTCAATATGCAGCATAAATACTCAATATGCAGACCAAATAATACTCAATATGCAGATTAGATACTCAATATGCAGACTTGATACTCAATATGCAGACTTGATACACAATATGCAGACTGAATATTTAATATGCAGTATAAATTATACTCAATATGCAGACCAAATAATACTCAATATGCAGATTAGATACTCAATATGCAGACTTGATACACAATATGCAGACTTGATACACAATATGCAGACTGAATATTCAATATGCAGCATAAATACTCAATATGCAGACCAAATAATACTCAATATGCAGAGTAGATACTCAATATGCAGACTTGATACACAATATGCAGACTTGATACACAATATGCAGACTTGATACACAATATGCAGACTGAATATTCAATATGCAGCATAAATACTCAATATGCAGACCAATTAATACTCAATATGCAGATTAGATACTCAATATGCAGACTTGATACACAATATGCAGACTTGATACACAATATGCAGACTGAATATTCAATATGCAGCATAAATACTCAATATGCAGACCAAATAATACTCAATATGCAGAGTAGATACTCAATATGCAGACTTGATACACAATATGCAGACTTGATACACAATATGCAGACTTGATACACAATATGCAGACTGAATATTCAATATGCAGCATAAATACTCAATATGCAGACCAAATAATACTCAATATGCAGATTAGATACTCAATATGCAGACTTGATACTCAATATGCAGACTTGATACACAATATGCAGACTGAATATTTAATATGCAGTATAAATTATACTCAATATGCAGACCAAATAATACTCAATATGCAGATTAGATACTCAATATGCAGACTTGATACACAATATGCAGACTTGATACACAATATGCAGACTGAATATTCAATATGCAGCATAAATACTCAATATGCAGACCAATTAATACTCAATATGCAGATTAGATACTCAATATGCAGACTTGATACACAATATGCAGACTTGATACACAATATGCAGACTGAATATTCAATATGCAGCATAAATACTCAATATGCAGACCAAATAATACTCAATATGCAGAGTAGATACTCAATATGCAGACTTGATACACAATATGCAGACTTGATACACAATATGCAGACTGAATATTCAATATGCAGCATAAATACTCAATATGCAGACCAATTAATACTCAATATGCAGATTAGATACTCAATATGCAGACTTGATACTTAATATGCAGACTTGATACTCAATATGCAGACTTGATACACAATATGCAGACTGAATATTCAATATGCAGCATAAATACTCAATATGCAGACCAAATAATACTCAATATGCAGATTAGATACTCAATATGCAGATTCGACACTCAATATGCAGAGTATGCAGACTAAATACTCAATATGCAGCGTGAAGCGACCATTACATCAGGAACTCTATGGTTGAGTATGCAGAATATGCAGAATATGCAAGTATGCAAATTAGAATCTCCCCTCAATAAGAGATGGCGCTGTATGTTTTAAAATTGATTTTTGCGGTTCACAGATCAATGTCAAATTGTCAACCTAGATTCGTAGTGCAAAATTGCGGAAAAACCAAAAAAACAAGGATATTTTTGTGTTCATTAAGCGTAGTATAAATGAAACCCATAAGGTAATTTATTATTTTATTAGACTTAATTAATTTTAATTATATTAAGCGTAAGATTTGGTTGTAATTTGTATTTTGTTTTTGCATTTTGGGGTTAGACTGCAAGTTTATAAACAATAGTCTGCGAAGTATGAAAAGAGCTCAACAAAAATGCCTGAGACACCAGAAACTTCAGAGGAAGTTCCCCTTAACATTGAAAATGGAAACAATGAAGACGAAATTGCCGAGGAAATTTCAACCGAACATAAGGAGGAGGTAAGAAGATAATTGATTTTCAGACGAAAGGTGTTACCCCCTGGAAATTTGTTATTTATAGGTACAATTACAAATCCGCTTCTTGATTCACAAAAAATCCCTATCTACATGCATGGTCAGTGTATTTTGTTTATTTGTCAAAAAAACACAATTTTCTATCACATGTTTTTCCGAAAAAAAAAGCTATGAGGTGTAAGGTTTAAAAAGGGATTTTTTGAGTATAAGTGAGAGACTTCCTGAATAAAATGTTTAATGGTAATTTATTACCGAGTAAATAATAATTTTAACTACTTGCTTAGCACCTTTATTCTTTAATTCCGCTAATATTAATTAAATAATACTTGTAAAAGCAAGCAAATACGACTAACATAAAAAGCTAAGAAAGTTTCACTTTCTCTGGATTATAGTATCAATGCAAATAGTAAGTACGTACAAGAAAAATAAAGAATAAGTCGAAATACCGTACGTTTTATCATCAAGAAGGGGATAAGCTGTCTAAAATAATAGACAAGCACTGTGCAATGTCTGCGGTTCATTATAGGAAATAATGATTATTTTCATTGTACTTATGTTTTGTAATCATTTGCATTAAAAATGATAATACTTGGATACTTAATTATTATTTAAGTATTAAATAATCAGGCTTTCCTTGCTTTACAAAGCTAACTTTCGATTTGAATATGAATCGAATCTTATTCAATGAGGTAAAATAAATTATTGCTGCTACGGATGCAAATTTTGCCGCAGAGTAAGTCTACTAATATTGTTATCACAAATATTCCTCCTCCTTAAAAACAGTTTGATTTGTTTACCTACGTTAGGTTTTTAAATTAAAAAACAAAACAAAATATAATTAAGATTATTTTTTTACATAAGTAATGTTACGATTGGACCAATTATGGGAATTGGATTATGATTTATGATCTACTAGCTTTTAATTTGACAAATAATTTATTTTTTCATTAGAATACATTTTATATTAATGATTTCTTAAATTATAATATAACAAAACAGAGTGCGCTAAAAGATTAAAGCGAGGATTAAAGTTAATTATTATTATAAATTGTTTTTATGGGAAAATGAAAGTGCGAACAATTTTGTCGAGACTAAGCAATATAGAGCGACTCTACTATTTTTTAGCAAACACTTCTTAAAATTAGTTAATATTTAAAGAGCTAATGCTATTTGGCGAAGAATGTTTACCTCTTATAGTATAGCATGAAAAATGTTAATTATTGCCGCAACAAATAGTTCCTTTTTTGACTTAAGTACATAATCATAGGTATTTATTGATCAGAATCAATAACCCTTCGCTTTGCTCCATACGAAAAATAATAACTTTCTCGTAAAGTACTACTAATAAGCTTATAGTCAATCTAGAAGAAACAGTTTCTATCACGAGCAATTTGTCATAATTTCCGTATTACAAACTAGAGTTTCACTAACCTAACTCAACGGCCAACGTGTTTTTACTTTTTTAATTACAGCGATTAGGCTAGATTCCATTGAAAATGCAATGTGTTTAAAAATCGCTTGAATAGGATGCATACTGCAGGTTTAAATAAAGACTGTTTAGTTAAAGAATTAAGAAGAAGAAATTATGACAAAGTAATAAAAATGTACTTGTTGGGACTGTTTTTGAGGTCATACAGGGTTGTCTGGTAAATTCGTAATCTAATAAAGAAGCCACTATTAAAATTGCCATTTTTACTTTTATTTTTATTTCCCATAAAGGGTTCCATTTTAAAATTATAACAGTTTTAGCGTTTACTGTCAGGTACTACAAAACTTATGTTTTTATTGTTATGACTTTTTCAATATTGAACGAGTTATTTCCCAGAAAACATGTTTGTTTAATCCCACTATGCGTATGAGAATGTCTTGTTGCATTTTTTGTTATAAAAATGATAAAAAAGTAACTTTCAGTAAATCTGCCAACTCCATCTCAATAATTATTTAGTTTCACATTTTGTTTTTACCTTAAACATTTTATCAGGCAAATAGAAACCTCCTGTATATTAAATCACACCTTATTATTCTAAATTAACAAAAAGAACAGTTTCATTAATAATAATAATTATTACGAACTCGATAAACTACAAAGTTTAGTGCTTAGCGAGAGATTATTATCAGATTGATTAAAGCAAAATTAATCATGTTTTAATTATTGATTGAGCCACACAAGTTTTTAATTTATTTTGCGTTCTAACTTTGATTTTGATCACTTTCCGAAACCAATTTAAATTATGTTAGGGCTAGAGATTCAAATTCACAGATCTTTTAATCTGTGCTCCTAGAAGCTCGTTTAAGTCATCTCCGTTGTGCCACAGTCAATTCTAATAAATAGCACATCTACATGAGGGCCCCATCGTATATTACAACTAAATGCAGTTTTGAAAACTGGAAAAATAGGGCTACACACGTCTTATGGTTTCATATAAACCGCATATTTTTTTGGGTCGAAAATCTTACTTCAAAAATCATTACAAAATTTTTGTTTTTTGTCAGATTTCACAAAGAAAAAACCATAATTCATATGAAATCATATTAATACGTTTGCAGCCCTATTTTTCTAGTTTTCAAAAACAATCAATATACGATAGGGCCCTCATGTAAATGTGCTATTTAGTAGAATTAACGGGAGCTCAACGGAGATGACTTATACGAGCTTCTAGGAGCACAGATTAGAAGATCTGCAAATTTGAAACTCGAGCCTTAAAATGTGTATTTTAATTTGACAGGAATTATTTTATTTATAGAACCGCCCTTTCTTAATTTTTAACTTATGTGGTTATTTAGAAAAATTTAATAAAAAACCCAGTTTTTGCACCTCTTCTGTATTTTTACTTACGTTAGCAAGTTACATATATATGCTGGGGCCATTAAAAAAATAATTTTATTAAAACGATAATTATTCTAAATTAAAATGCTAAATTGCTAAAATGCACTAAAAGTGCATAACCAATTTGTCTTTCTCTTTTCTTTTTTGTCCCATAGTTTAGTTTAACAAAATGACCTATTAATATGACAGCTATTAATTTCCAATTTCATTAGCATTAAAATTTGTCGTCTCGTCGAATTAAATCACATAAATCATTGTTAATAAACTATCGAGTAAACTATATACTTAGTCTTAGATTGATACCTAGAAAAAAATATTGATTAGGTTCATTTATATCTTTTAACTTCTTACTCTTTGAAATTAAGAAATTTATTTTACATAATAATTGTTAGCTCAATTAGGTAGGATACCACAAATAAAAACGGTTGCTGCATTTCCGGAGACGCCCACTTTGTTTTCTTTTATTTCAGTTTTAAATATTAATAATTTACTTATTGCTGTAGCTTACATTTGCTTTTGGTACGAGAGCTGGCAACCAAAAACACACATCATCGAACGTTATCATGATTTTTTGTGCATTACATTATACAGGGTATCCCAGAATTGGCGCTCCACCTGTATGGTACGTTGTTGGCGCATGCCCATCTCATACACCCTCGAAGATATGAGGCCCCAAAGTGCAAAACTTTAAACGCATATACCTTAAAAACAACAGCACGTATTAACGAAAAATATGGTTTAATACAAAGCTGCAGTCTATCTTAAACCATTTCACCAATTTTTCTTCTTTTAAATGGTCAAATAACATTTTTATAATCAATTTAATTTTACAAAATTTTCTTGAAATAAGCTGACAACAATGTCAATAAAATTTTAGGCAAAAGTGTATAATTAAGACTCATATATGGGATTTTTAGATTTATTTACCTAGACTGTGTAGTATTTTCCTAGACTGTGTTGCCAAGTTATGCAATATAACAGATGGATTTTTTTTAACAATTTACCTGGAATCCCCAGGCATGCCCTAACAGCGTACCATACAGGTGATGCGCCAATTCTGGGACATCCTGTATTTAATATTTCTTAACTTTTATCCAATACACTGACAGCGCTAACAGGCAGCGTTTTTTTTTAAACATCATAAGTGGAATATTTTTTTTTTGAAGAAATAAATTAATATGGGCCTTAACAAGTTAACACTGCTAGACATTTATAAAGTATTTTTTTTTAATTTTGTGTAATCTGTAGAATTTTGCGTAAAATAATACATTTTTTTTACAGGGTTTTTTGTCCTTGAGAAGCACATTTGAAAAGCGATTAATCTATCATAAAGGGTTGTCAGGGTTATATCAAATCAATTTAATTGTTGTACGAAGAAAACGATCCCACTTATGATGTTTTTACCTTAAAAAAAACGCTACCTGTTTGGTCTGCCATTTTGTTGGATTAAGAAATGTAATATTAAATATTATGTAATATTAAAAAATAATGACA
Source organism: Cartodere bifasciata (assembly GCA_963920755.1). Lineage (NCBI taxonomy): Eukaryota > Metazoa > Arthropoda > Insecta > Coleoptera > Latridiidae > Cartodere > Cartodere bifasciata. The sequence goes on along the minus strand of OY987196.1, from coordinate 15,839,732 downwards.
ACGTAATCATGTGGTTTCCATGTTGATAGCTCCTATACTATTTGGACGTATTTATTAAAATTAAAGAGTTCGAAATTGCAAAAAATATCTCAAAGGGAACAAAATTTCTGTCTAAAATATGTTTTTCTTTAACTTTTTTATCTTGAAGAGAAATAGGTCTATTAATGTTGAAAAGAACACCCTTAATCATAAAAAATTGTCATAAAATATGACAAAAATATAATAAAACTTGCTTGATAATTTGATTTTAAGTTTCAAATGTATGTAAATTTTGGTTTATTTAAAATATTTTTTTTGTTTTAGTTTGCATGTGCATAAAGTGACTGGCTACAGAATGAACTCTTGCAAGCGATAAAATAATAATTATTAGGAAATTATTCACACTTTAATGTGATCGTAAAACGTAACAGTCATTGGAGATTTCTTATTTCATAAACTAATCAGTAGGTATAAGGTGATTATTCAACATGAGAAAATTGGCAATATTCTTTTTATTGCAATATTTAAATACCTACCTGCTTGTGCATTAAATATTTCAACCGGAATAGCACCTAAAAAATGGCGGTGATTTTTAAAAAGTGTGAATAAATTTAAAGCGGAATGTCGCGAAGCATAGAAACTGTGGTTATGTAATGTTCAATTTCAGAAAAAAAACCTCTTATCTTTGTTCATGGACTTAGGGAATATAAAAAACATTTAGGATTAATAGAAAGGTACTTACACGCAGAAAAAAATATCAATAAACAATGCCATATGCACTAATATACCAAATTATGTAAATTTAAAAACATTTTTTTTTGGCCATTTGTCGTTTTTCTTAGTCATTTTATTCAACACTTTTTAGATTGATTTTCGAATTCAAAATCAATCATATTGTTCTTCATTTTATTTACTGCTTGATAGATGTTTTTAATTCGAATAAACTCAGAGTCCATGGACAGAATTTGTAATGCTGTGGCCGGACGGCATTAACTGTACAGGGTGTCGCGAATTCGCGGACCATTAGGAACTTACTTATTTTAAGATAGACCAAATCGATAAAATGGTGGAAAAGTTGCCTATTTTAATACTCATTGACCTCCAGCAAACAGAATTTAATTATCTCCAACCATTTTTCGGTAACCTCAAACTAAGGTTATAGTCCGAATCGCTTGGTTTTTAACCATGGTTATCGGTTAACTTTGTCTGTCATACAGGTTTCTATATTTTTTTCTCTCTTGTAACGGGAAAAAGGTTACCATTCGAACCATGCCCTGAAAAAATGCATTTCGGTAAGTAAGGCAAATAAAGATTTGATTTTATAAACACAATTTTCTGCCTTTCTAGTCAAAAGACAAAATATTAAAAATCATACAAAAATTTTGTAATTGGATTCTGGTTTCATTGTTTTTATAAAAAAATTTGCTTTTGATGATTGATCTTTCATGAAGGAAAACATTTTGATAATGTTTGGGAAATAAAACGTGCAGGATTTTTTTTAACCAGAATCTGATTGCAGAAAAAAAAAATGTTAAAGTTTTAAAAACATCCTGTAAAAAACCAAAACATCACAGCCAAATAACTAAAATGCACTTTTTTATTTTTTTTTAAGATAACCGAAAAACCGTTACAGATAATTAAGTTCTGCTTGCGGCAGATTAATGGACATTAAAATAGGCAACTTTGTCCCCATTTAACCGATCTCGTATTTCTTAAGATAAGCAAGCTCCCAATGGTGCCTTCGAATTTGCGGGACCCTGTAGAAGTATTAGTTTATCCAGCCAAATGATTTTTGAACTAGGTATAGGTAAAGAAGGAGCAAAAAAATATTATATGGCACCCAACGTGGGGAGCGATTAAGTTGTTAGACAAAAGAACACTTCCGGTTAGCAACCCAACCGCCAAATCTGGTCACCCAGCCGCCCCTTACGCCTTCTTCGAAGAGATATTTCCTCTAACTTCTTTAGCATATTTCAATCGAGCACCCGAGTTATTGGTCATGGGCGAGCCAAGTAACTGCACCAGTCTGCTTCGGCGTTCTTAAGCGACTTGGCTTAGCGTGTTCACCATAAACAGACCTTGTTTATGTTTTGTTTTGAACTATTCAACTGTTTCAATACTTCTCCGACATTTATTTGAGGTTATAACGTTGTGTTTTTGGTTGCCAACTTAAAGTTTGTAATTTTTCGTTCGTGCCTTTGAAAAATAGGAGCTGCCTTGAAGATGCAAATCGGTATGTTTAAAATTAACTTTTGAACCTGCTATTATAAAATGTTTATTTACTTAAGTATAGTATTTGCGATAATTTAATGCTGGTAGTTGATAATGAAATGCTGAATTCTAAATAAATATTTCTTATACTCAGTCTTAATTTAAACAGTTAGACTTTAAAATCGTGTGTATAGCATTGAATATTTTTGCAATTTTAATTTTATTTTGATGGTTTTTTGGTTTTGTTTCGAGTAATTAGTGTGATTACGTGTGTGCTAGTTGATGTGTTGGTATTGGTTAAAACGATGAGTTTTTGTTGTTGCTGTTTTAAAAAACAGAAAAAGAAAAAAGATGTCGTTCATGTTAAGGTATTTTTACTAATGAATAAAATATAAGTGGTTTTTAGCAAATTCAAACTACAGGTTTTTAAAACGGTAGCAAAACACTTTAAATTAAAAGCAATAAAAATTTGAAAGAGGCCAGTACATTATTTCATATTCGCGTGTAATTGACAAGCTAATGTCAAAAACGCGTTAATAATTGACAAACTAATGTCACAACTAGCGACTTTGGATTTAATAAATGTCAAACCTGATCAATAAAACATTCATTTGTTTTTGCGTTTTGCCGCGCACTTAGAGTTCACGCTTTTTGTTTAAAACGTAGATTATTTTAGGAAATTTTTAGTGGATATTTACAGGCATGAATGCGAATACAATAGAATACATACCTCAGGTAAAATGCTTCATTTCACTTTCAGACTCATGCCGCCCTCGAGCTTTGTTCTCGGTCGGCCAAACTGCCCTCGGCAGGAATGAATACATACTTCATACACACCTTTAGCATTACAATAATGTTTTATTTATTAGGTATTTATTTTAATGTTTATTATGAGAACAAAACAAGGAAGTTGCAATTTTTTTTTTCTCGTTAATTATTTTTAGGTTTAAAAAACTTGTCCTTGTAAGAATATTTTATTAAAAAAAGTTTTGTTTTTTTTAAATATTTGATAAAAATAAAATTATGAAGCGTTTTTATTCATACAAAAAAATACTTTAGCGGGAAAAATTACTTTTCTATTATATTTATGCCAGTAAAGTGAAAATATACGTATTTTAAAGGACATTTTTCCTAGCAAATTTAGCAAATCCTCACTTGACTTCTTGCTGTTATTTCCATATCTTGAGAAGTATCTTTAAAGTTTCACGGTTTATTTCTGAGTACTTGCATTATCTACATTTTGTGCTAACCCAACATGTACAAGACAGATAAATATATACCACCTGATGTTCTAAATAATCTCTTAAAATGCATTAAGAATGCCAATCTCTTGTTGATAAATGACTCGGGGTTTAATTAGGACAAACGTGCGAGATTTTTTCTCTTGAAAAGTGTCATATGGTAAACGATCAATTTATTCTTGAGAATCATCACAGTCGCACATGTGTCTTCATATAATTTAGAGTATTTAATACAAACAATATTTCTACCAAGAGACCTATAATAAACATTAACATCAAGCATTACTGCTTAGTAGAACGTATTTATTTAAGCGTGGAAAAGTGTCATCATTAATTATTTTTTTTCTTAAGTAATGTACGCTCTACTGAATAAAAAATAGTGGGGTCAAATGTTCCAATTAGCACTTGGTGTAAAGAGACATCCCTTTATTTACTAATGCAATAATGTGCGCGTTTTTTTACAAATACCTATGGTATGTTTTAACTGTCAAAAACTACAAAAACTAAATAGGCCAAGATAGAACATAGCAAATCTTGCCAAAAAATAAACAACAGCCAGATTTTTAATATGTGTTAGAACATCTATTCAGAAGGCTATATCCCCAAAATGCACACCAATAAGTGCTTAGGGTTGCCTTGGAAGCCCCCCAAAAATAGAATTTTAAAAAAGTTATTTCTCTAAAAAATTTCTCATCTCTTATAACCAGGGTTTAATTTAGGGGTTTGGGTCCCCCGGACCCTTGTAGTTTTAAACTTGTCTTTTAAAGGTATGTGCGAACTAAACTATCTACAAACAAAATCTTAAGCATTATACACAAAATTACTATGTGTTTAATAAAAGTAATGGTTTTATTTCTATGTAATTTAAATTTTATCACGTGTTATTTACCGTACTCGACCGAATTTTCGAACTAAAATTTCTCTTACAAATTTTTTAAATATGTACACCAAAAATACCTTACTTTACTGCATAATAAAAAATTAGAATACAGATATTTTAAAAACAAATTTTAGTTGTTACCCTCGGAGTTGTTTTTTATTCATTACACTCCAATAAATTTGGATTAAAGAATCTGGTCTAGTCTCAATTTTTTATATCTATTTCACAATTTACAACATAAAATTTCACTAGCAGTTATAAGTGCATAAACATGACAGTATGATTCTATATTTTAGAGAAAGCTTCATCATTTAATTATTCTTTAAATTTAAATACTGTAATTTATAAGAACTTTACAATGCGACATATTAAAAAATTAAAAGTATTTTTAAAGGGGATCATGCAGAAACTTCATACTTGAATGAGTAGACTTCATTGTTCAAGGAAAAGAAATATTTTATTTTATTATAATTTGATAGCATTTTTAATGGCTTAGAATGCGACATTAAACAAAAAGGTCTATTTTTTAAATCACGTTTATGAATAGAACTTAAGATGTGATAAAATTAATAGTTAGTTGTATAATAAGCTCAATTAATATGATTTTCTATTTGTGCTGGTACCTTATTTTTTTTGTAGATAATTAAATATTGGGTTGTACCTTATTATTTGTTTTTATTTGTTCCGTAAGTATGCTATATTTTATCTGATGCACTAAAAACAAAAAAGTTATTGATATAATAATGTGATATAGTTTAATGGTCTATTTACAAACCTTAATTTTGTTTACAATGTTCATCTTACGCCATATTTAAAGTAAACAAGAACAATCTACGGGGGATAGTTTATTTTCATAATCTTAGAGTAAAAAGTTTCTTTAAAATCCCCAGTTAATTTAAATATCGCTTGATTCAAATGACCTTGAAGGAACACTTAAATTCCCTTTTGCATGCTTTTTATTAGCTCTAAAAGTATTCGATTAAAGATGTGTTAAGTCGACTCGTCGGCTAGTCAATCATGGGCGCATGGGCGAACCTTCTCAACTTAATCTGCCTTGATCTAAAGGCTATGGTTTGAATGGACACCCTTTTAACTGTGGTTATCGGTTAACTTTGTCGTCATACATATTTGTGTTTTTCTTTCTCTCTTGTGCGGTTTCAATGGTGATCATTCGGAAGTGTCAGACAAAAGACACGCGAGTTTTAATGCACTGCAATGTAAATTAGAAATTTATGAATTGGACAAATTTATTGAGTTAAGTGGAGGTAGAGTTACGCCGAAGTTATGTTAAATTTAACGTTCTATAAATCGGCATTTTAGGGTGAACTTTTGTAATTTGTCTAGTAGGACAATTTTTTTTGGGACATTCTGTATAGGTTCTGCTGTTGCTCTATAACTTTTTGTAATTTTAAACAAAACTAGTTTACCTCGTATAAGAGTATAGGTACAAAAAGCAAATATTTTGAAATGTTAATGTAGTCACTTTGCCTAGTTTAAATAAAGCCATAAATGCCTAAGATTTCTGCGCCTGGCATGACTACCTACGTTTAGATTTTTTAAGATCAGTTTACATCTCATTTACTACGAGAAATTGTGCACAATTTATTACATTTGAAGTCGCAATAAAGAATTTAAGATATTGGAAAAGAACCTGGCCTATAAGCAAAGTAGGACTAAAAATTTTCAGCATTATGGTAATTTTGTGTTTATTTGCTATTGTGTATTGTTTTTGTGATGTATAGTTATGTTTATCCATTAGTAGAGTCTGACAAGATCTCTTTTATGGCTTTTCTAAAATTAAAGTTACAAAGATATGAACCCATACATGCTAACCACACATTATTAGTAAAGCTAAGTTATTCATTATTGCAATAAAGTTGAAGTTAAGCGGAACTTATGTGCAAGAGTAGTAAACCCGAATAAAGCACAAGTATCATTTCCAAAATACAATAAAATAAATAAAGTTTTTCGGAGCAAACATAAACACAGCCATAATTTTGAGTTTTTTTTTAATTTGTTGTAAATAGTACTTAGTATTGCGGTTTTACGTTATTAAATTTAATTTAGGTTATCTCACGTGAAGTAACATAATTCCGTCATTAATTGTGGTTTCTTTACAACACCAAATCAATTTCGAATAAGCATAAAAGATAAATTAGATCCCAAATTAAATAGATCAAGATTCTTTTATAAAATAAAACTCAATTGAGACTAGATTAGTAAATCTAATATTATGATTATCCTGTAGACAAAAAAAGCAACGTGAAGCGGTCTCTTTTTAACCATTTTTAAATCCACTATAACAATAAAACTTAATGTTTCCATCCAAGCATTAATTATTGTACATGGTACAAATAGTTGTATTCGATGTTTAATAAAAACTTACAATAAAATAATGCTTGGATTCACTGTGAATGTTGTTTATAGTTTATGCTACCAGGTATAAACATTACAATCAAATAATTATTGTTTAAATTAAAAGATGACGACATACATCCCAAATCATTACTATTATTGAAAATGACGGTGCAAAAAAATATCCCAAGTTACTAGGATAAGCCTGGGTGGTGGCACATTAGTTTTAAAAAAATCAATCAAAAATTCTTTGAAAAATCCTGAATGCAACATGATTAGAAATATGTTTTGTTGCTTTTCTAGTTTTCCTTGATTTGATTTTTTTTATTTATAATATCCATAGAAATAAAATGACTAGAAATGAATTGCCTATAATCTTAACATGTGTTTAGGTCCAAGATCTAAAAGGATAGTATAGGTAGGTTCCATTAAAAACGTTTGTTTATTTACGTCCACTGACTTATTAGTCCATATAACTTACATTGGGTAAACAAAAAGATCTTGGCTCCAAACAATAAATTTTTATACCTTTTCTATTGTAAATATATAATCTCTTTGATAATATCCAAAACTTATAACATGTCTGGCGTTGAGATGGGTCCTTTTTTTTTTTCTTTTTATGCAATTCATAGTTATTATAAACTTATTAAAGCCATAATAAAATATGAATCTGGTTTCAAGAAAAAAAATAAAAATGTTCGTGTCTGGAAAGATAAAGGTAGCGAGGTAGGTAGTTCGATTAAAATGAATACTTCGAATAGGGTGTTGTTAAGTTGGACCATTTAACAATTTTCCTAATCCGTAAATTAAGGCATTTTTTATAACAGTAGCCAATGAAATATTTTAATTAAAATTATTTTATAAATGACACCAAAATAAGTGTTTGCATAGTAGAAAATGTTTACTTTAAGGTCTGAAATACAAAACTTTGCTGTTTTGTTAATTACAAACTAAAAGATTTTTAATTTATAAGTAAAAATATTGATAAAAAAATAATAAAAACTTTTATTGGAAGAATTCTGATAAATACATTTTTTTAATCTTTGAGTTTGGCTATAAAAACTTTGCCCACTTCAATCATAAAAATACCGTTTTGACCTCTATCAAAAACGGGCAAGTTTATTTCATGGTGTCGTGTCACTTGCGCCCAGTGGCACTTGCGCTGCGGATTAAAATAGTAGCACTTGCGAGTTTTTAAAATTCAGGTATAAAAACAAAATATCAGAGAGTGGCATTTGCGCTGCTGCATAAAAATAATGTAATTAAATAGAGAATTATAATGTTCAAATGGTATAATATTGGGTAAAATTTTTGATTCATATTTTGGTCGTACTGGCCGCGGTCTCATTAACTTCCTTTTGCCTAGATTTATTTTTATGTATCCGATGTATTATTGAGATACAATATTAGAAAATTATAAAACAGAGGATAATATATACACACTTTCATTATTGTTAAAACAAGCTAGCAAGTAATCAATGCATGTGTTTTTGAGTTTTATCGTTTCAGACAGACTGTTTTAAAAGTACTGGATGACATTTTTCCACTGGGGGACACTAGGTTAGGTAGGTTAGGGTAAGTTTTGCTGCTAAAAAGAAAATTTAGACATATGAGCTAAAGTCACAAACTGCAATGAAAAATGTATACCTACATTAATGAGTTTGCATTTTGAAGGCAGCGCAAATGCCACTTTTTAATCCGTAATTTGTATACCTGCTTAATCCTGTACATTTTTGAGACGCAAGTGCTACTTTTTTAATCCGCAGCGCAAGTGCCACCTATTCTTTTCCATATCCTTTTTTTTATATTATTGCAGATTAATTTGAGTATTAATTGCCATTAAAAAAATATTTTAATTTTAAGGGCTCCCTTAGATTTTAATTTTAGGGGGGAGTTAGTGATCCTTGTTTAGCAACGTCCCTAAATTAAATTTCTAGTTTAGAACTAATAATTCCTTGAACATTATATTTTAGAAATTGTTATACAATTAAATGGATTTTTTTAAGGCTATTTAATAAAAATCACGTTTTTTTAACGTGTATTTAACGTGTTTTTAATGTCAGATTAGGTACCATTTTACACCAAATTTAATTTATTATTTGCAAAAATTTAAAATGACCCACATGGCTTTATTTTAGTTTTAACGCAATGATATAAATACAGTGAGAGGCAAAAGTCCCCCCCCCTGGCCTTAACTTTTGAACGGTTCGAGATATTGATTTCCAAAAAATTTTAGGTTAATTTACACAAAAAAAACTACCTTTTGACGAAATTGGTTTTTCAAAAAATAATAACCCCCACATAGGGGGACTATCTACTTAATTTTTTTAAATGTAAAGGGGGGTCAAGTGACCCCTCATTTGAAAGCTATTTTTATTTCTAACACAATGGTGTTTACCAATTTAAGATATATTTATTATTTTTTTGGCTAGGAGCTTCTCAATAAAAAGAACGATTTCCTTAATAAATGCAACAGTGAAAAAATAAAACTATTTGAAATTAGGTAAGGGTGCATGTTTTTCTTTAATTAAAAAAAATATGTAATATTTTTTTGTTAAAATGTGTTATACCCTGTGTCCCAACATAAAATACAAAAAAACAAAACCTTATGCTTCTTAATAATTTTTTTTTAATTAATTATATTTTTTAACCCTATTTTACTTCGTTTTTTTGAAAAAAAAATAACTTTGGTAGGTTATTTTAAAAAATTTGTTATAAAACATACTAACAAAAAAAAAAATTATTAATATTTTTAAATAAAAAGAAAACATACACCCCTACTTAGTTTGGATTCACTTAAGTCTTTTATTGTTGCATTTATTACGTAAAACAAGATTTTTGTGCTTTATTTTAAAACACACAGTACAATAGAACTACTGAATCAATCTAAAATTCGTAAACGTCATTGTCTTGGAAATAAAAATAGCTTTCAAATGAGGGGTCACTTGACCCCCCTTTACATTTAAAAAAATTAAGTAGATAGTCCCCCTATGTGGGGGTTATTATTTTTTGAAAAACAAATTTCGTCAAAAGGTAGTTTTTTTAATGCTAATTTACCAAGAATTTTTTTTAAATCAATATCTTAAACCGTTCAAAAGTTAAGGTGGGGGGGGGGGGGACTTTTGCCTCGCACTGTATATATGATATTCACAGATTCTTGGTCAATTATTCTTACGATGAAATCTTAAACATGGCATTCTGGTTTATGCAAAAGCAAACTTTAGGAAGCTATTAGAAAAGCTTAGGTCTAGGCTTAGCCAGATAAAGAGTTTTAAGAAGACATCCGTCGGTCGAGTAAATCAGTTATTATAAACCTGAGATTGCTCAGGTGGCTTTGAAGGTAGATATTCAGTTTTAGTAAACAAGTGCAAAATATGTTCAGTATAATATCGCTGACTGAGGCCCAGTCCTCCTATTAAAGATTAATCTTAGTTTAAAAGTTAATTTATTTATTAATGTTTTAAAAATGTTGCTTGTTTTTTTTTAGTGTAAAATATTAACGTAATGTTAGCATCTTGACAACGGGTGATATGACACATATCCATCAAAACCCCAACCAATGTTTGTTCGAACAAAAGAAAGGCTCTTAAGAAGATCTTCTTAAAAGTCTTAATCAAATCACAGTCTGTCGAAATTAAAATCATACCTTTAATTTTGGCTATCTATTTAGTATGTACATTTCTGCACTAAGATGAAAATCCAAATGGTAAAACGAGAATTGTTGGTACTTATCTGCGGAACATTATGCTTATTCGTACCTGTCCGTTTCTGGAATTCAGCAGGTATAATAATTTATTTGAAAATATTTATCAGTTTCCTCTCATCTCTATTGGAGAGTACTGTGACAAAACACAGAACTTGGTGTGAATATTGTCGGTCGGTCACAACACGCGGTAGTGATGCTCTAGTTGTCAGTTTTCTATTATTCTTTTGTTTTTTTTGTGTGTTGTTTTGAGTGATTGTTGACAAACTGTCTTTTGTTTTGTGCTGCCAACTGAGATTGTTTTATTTGGTACTGGGATAATAACATTAATGAAACTGCGTGAAATTTGTTAAATTAAATTTCTGTATTTAATATTTATTTAAACAAAGTAAGATTTTATAGTGGATTCACGTAAAATCATTTAACAATTAAGAATTAATTTATGAAATATACAGCAGCTTATTGGTTGAATTGACATTGACATTTAAGTTTCTCAGTTGTCAATGTCAAATTAACCAATGAGCTGCATATTTCTTAAGTTAAATTTTAATTGTTAAATGATTTTACGCGAATCCACTTAGTTTTATATATCCTGCGAATCACAAAATTTGACGTCGACTCTTGCCATGTATTTGTAATATTTCAATTTTTTTCATTATTAAAACATTGTTGATTGTCATATTTTTGACGTTCCACAGCCAGAGTCAACGTCAAATTTTGTGGATCGCACGATACATTTAACAAAATTATGCCACAATTTTTAATTTTGTTGAAATTGTTAATTTTAATCGGAAAATTAAACTTAAGTGACATCGTGTTAAAGGCATCCATGGTAATATTATAATCTTTGCAGACAAGTGTCAAAGAATAAATAATAATCATAAAATGTTGACTTTTATAATAAAAAGGACACTTAAAAAAATCATCAAACGCACTCTTGTCTATTTCTTTATTTTAAATAAATAAAAATTACAGAAAAAATGCTTTTTAAAAATAATTGTTGTGTGTTGGCATTAAAAATAATCTTTAGATATTGGTTTACCTTCAATCTTATCTTTTTACGTTTTACATGGATAGATAGCTACATTTTTGAAATTGTTATTAAAAATATTATAACAAAAGATGTAAGTACGACTGCGAGTAAATAATTTGTAAGTTGTTAAAAAAAAATTTAATATTTACTTTTCGTTTATTTGGTTTAAGATATCGCAAAATCTGGAGTATTTGGTGACCCACTTTTTCTATACTTATATCTACCTTTTAAGTCTGTCACATTAAGGAATTGCCACTTATGATTAAAAAGTCCAAAGTCATTCAAAATAATGTAAAAAAAAATATTTCGCAAAAACGCCATTCCCTGGAAATGTGTCGCTTAGAATTCTGTAAATTTAAATCCTATTTTAAAAATTTCTACAATGGAGCGTATTCGTACAAAAATTGGTTGGAGTAACCTAGGGTGGTATGACAGATCTCATACCACCCGTCGTTTCAGATGCTAACTGACATTACTTATGAATTTTATATTTTTATCAAACATAAAGCTAATATACCAAAAAAACAACAAACTGCCGGTTTAAATGCATAAATACATTCTATGTCCCATTTGAAAGGTTTGTATAACATTTAGAGAGTGCTTTACATCTTTAATTCTTTATAATTAGGTAAAAAAGAAAATTATGACTCATTTACAAAAGGATTTCCGTGAATGTTTAAAATAATACGGATTTTTTTGGATGCACAGATTTTGCATTAAAAGTACCATTGTAAATGAGTCATTATGCCCTATTTTACCTAATTATAAAGAATTGAAGTTGTATAACACTCCGTTAATTTTATACAAACATTGTACGTAAAATGTTTTAAACCGGCACTTTGTTGTTTTTTGGTATATTAGCTTTATATTTGATAAAAATATAAAATTCAGAAGTAATGTCAGTTAGCATCTGAAACGACGGGTGGTATGACAGATCTCCTAGGTTACCCCAATCAATTTTTGTACGAATACGCTTTATTATTATGACATTGATATTTTTAACGTGATTGCCAACCCTTTATCTGCGCATTAAATGTTTACCATGTATGGGAACGTCCGTTATTTATGTTTTTAATTTTTATAGCTATTATTGTTTATTAATTTTAATTGATGCATCAGACTGCTTATTTACAACCAGTGTTGGATTATTTTACTCCAATTAAGTAAATTAGTACCGATAATGCATGCTAGTCTTGTAGATAGGGGAGATTAATTACATAATTTGGAAAATAACCTTGAATCACATCGTCTATGAATGTACACTATTAGAAATAGAATAATCAACTTATGCGGGTTAAGGATGTTTTTAATATTTATACTGCATTTTTTTAACTGTTCTAAAAACTTAGAAATTGCATTCTTCCTGGTTAATAATAATTCTCTCCACACCAAAATAGGAAAATTATTTAAAATGTGAGGTACGTAACTGTAAATTATACTTAGATAAAAATGTAATTAAAATTCTTACGTTTTTAAGACTATTATATTTGCCTACAAAACTAATAAATTTTGTTAACGAAATTAAATTCATGTAATGGAATTTAATTTTTCGGACTCAATAAAATTAAAATCAAACATGTGTTCAACTAGATATTTCGTAATACCTTGACTTTATTTAATAAATGAACATGCCTACCCATAAAAGTAATTATTTCGATTAGGTAAACAAAATTGTTTTTTAGCATATTTCAATGGCTACACGTAATACGTAGGCATTTAATTATGCACATGCATTTACAAGACAATTAGCAGCGGTAAATAAAACAATTTTTGCATTCAAATAAATCGCCTTCTAATGTACACATACGACTACTAGACATTTTCTATTTCCTTGAATTAATGATTGAATTTTCTTCCTTTTTTAATGTTTATGAAGTTATCAAGTGCTCTGTGTAATGTTAATTGGTGTGACGAATAGAGTGTTTGTTTGAAAAACATAAATATCAACGATTAAGATTAGACAGACGAAGTGTTAAAAATGTTCTTCTTGTGCTTCTGTTGATTACTTATGTTATTTTTGGAATGCCAGTTTAATTTGGTTTGCATTAACGACAACGACTTCTGTAAAATGGTTTGTTAATAATTGATTTTAAGTTTTTGTAAATTACATAAGCCTAAAGTGTGATTTAGAGATCAATTAACTTAACTCAACGCCACTCAAAGCTACTTTACTCCACTTAACTTGACTTGACAAAATTAAGGCATTTATAGTATAAATTTATACGTTACTTATCCACAAGAAAATTTAGTAAACGCCACCTATCGGTAAATGTTAGAATCGTCTTATTTCTGTAAATATACAGAAATTTATATGAAATTCTTCGATAATCTTTGTAATTTTAAAAATTTGGTCTAGTAGCCGATAGATGGCTCTGTGAAGAGGCTTACTTAACATAAAATTAAATGAAATTTACCAAAATTAAGAAATAGAACCTTAAGTAAACGTCAAGTTAAGTTAATTGGATCTGTAAATGCGATTTCATCTTTCGTATAATTTATTTCAGTCGCGCTACGTTAATTATAAGTGAATTTAAGTTAATTCATCTATAATTCAAGCTTTAACTTGTTTGCGAATACAAGGAGATTCACGAGAGAAAATAATTCATAAAAATTCTTAGGCCAACAAACACAACCGTTAATTTTTCTTATATTTTTAGTATTTGCGAATTAAAAACTTCATTTAATATTTTATTATGATGCGAAGTATTTAAAATTTTATTGACTCCTAATTATATTGCTTTTGCTATATTAATTCTATACGGTACGGGTAAAGAAAGTATTAATTTTATAGTTTTTAATCAAAAATCAAATCTTTTTTATTAAGCAATTATGATAATAATATGTGGGTAATTTTCAAAAACAGTCACTATTTCATTCTTCGAAAACCAATTGAAATTTAATGACAGTTTTGAGGGCACAAGTCTACTACTATATAAAAATGTTATTCAGTTTTTCAACATACAAATATTCAGCTGGAGGACGTGTCGTGATCGGTACCTCAACTACATGCTCACAGGTTTTTACGCTTTAGGAAGTAGTAATCATAATATTGAATACCTGGCTAATCTACTTCAATACCATTCACCATGTCTACAGGGTGTTCACGTTTTGTGAATAAAAATAGTTAGTATCTTCCTTACCAAAATGTAACAGTTAAAAAAAAAACATATTAAAAATGACTTTTTAGTTCTTGTCTCGGTTCTTGTGTGTTTTCAATAAAAGTGTGAAACAATTTCTGTTTTTTTTTTTAATTTTACCAAGGTATTAAGTATGCAGGTATACTGAGTTTTAAAACCAAATTCGTTTATTCCTGCGCTTGACGTCATCCGGATGAAACCCTTTAATAACAAGCAAATTTAACTTACTTTGAGGTTAAAGGCCGATTTATAGAACGTTACTTTCACTTTACGTCCGCTTTACTTCGACGTAACTTTACAGAAAATTAAATAAAATACATGGGTATGTATTAGCAAATTTATACTTCACTTTAGCGCTACTTTGCTGATTCATTTAGCTGTAAGTAGTACTGTCAAAAGCCGAGCTTGGCCGATCATGCGTAAAATTTGCAAAAATGAGATATTCACCCTTATTGTCAAGGGTGGTGATTACGGAATATCGCTTCGTACGAAACCTGCTGGTCTTCTTATGTAGGTTTCGTACGAAGCGATATTCCGTAATTACGGCCCAGGTGTAAATAGTCAGAAGTCGCGAGTTCAGACACATGCGCATACCTGTTCCCAATTTCACGTAACTTTACAATCTATAAATTAAGCAAATTTGTTAAGTTACGCGGAAGTGAAGTTACGCCGAAGTAAAGTGAAAGTAACGTTCTATAAATCGCCCTTACCAATTAAAGTGATGGCCACCGTTGCGGTCCAATAGGTAGTTCAACATGCTGATACAAAATTATCAATGCTTTTGTAGCTATTAATTTATGTAAATTCTATTATTAAAACAAATAATGATAATATTGCTGTATTCTTTAGCCCTTTGTTACTTGTCTGTTGAAAAATGCAAACTAAACGCAGACATTCTGTATACCCACTTATTTTTACTACATTAAAGTATTTAAGATAATTTCTATTCACATATTCATTAATTTGATTAATGTGAGATTTAACCTATCATTTCTTTAGGACTCAGCACAGTTTATACAATATAGCATTAAAATTTCTAAACTAGGAAATTAGTATACCTAGTTACCTTACTTATCGGAGGAATGTTGAATAAAATCACGTCTCTATGAGTTTATAAAGAAGCAATAAATTTACGTATTATCTTAATCAACCATGCGAATTTATTTTATTCAATAATAAATAAAAATCTTTTTTTTTCAGGATTTGACATCAAAAGACAATCCTTTGACGAATAGCGCTATTGAGGAGCTGAAATCAAAGTTAATCACAAAGGAAAAAGAAATAGGTATGTAACTCTTTTTATTAAAATTAAAAAAATGGAAACGGTAATTTTTTATTAGTAAACAATATTAGTTCTAAAGATTCTGACAAAAAGGATTTTAGCAGTTCTTATTTTGTTTAGTTTATAGGCATCAATTAATCAAGTTAAAATTAATCCAAGATCTAAAAATAACTAATGAACATCTAATAATACTCCAATATTTAAAGAAATAAGCTTTGACCTTAAACCATTGTAGCATTTTAAAATATTTCCACATTTATTAGCGTCATTAAATTAAAGTAGTGAGGAAGCGCGCTTGTGACGTAGTTGTAATGACGTCAAATATTGCATGCATCTTAAAAAGGGCAACAGGGAGCGGCACTCTACCGCATCATTTTAAGTCTGCAAATGTGATGATAATTGTATATTTTTTCCTCAATTTTTTTTTTAAACAATAAATGAGCCAGTAAACTAAACATGTCAAATGTTATTCATCGCGGCAACGTTATTAATCCATTGCCAATTTATTTTTGTATAGAACAAGGTATAATTAACAATTTTCAGGATGACGATTATGTATATTATCAAGAATATGCCTCACTAAAAAATTTAAAAGTACGCTATTTACCTACACGTCGCGTGCATCTTTTTTATTGCGCTAGTATAAGGGTAAAAATAACCTTCAGTTTAAATAATCTGTTTTCCTACGATTCAATCCATTTTCCAGTTATAGCTTGAAGGTTTTCCACAATAACCTTCCAATAGAAAACTTAATAGTGTTAACTTGTTTACTTATTAAAAGGATAATCTGGTTAATGTTTAATCTTATTTGGTTATTTAATTTTCCGATATTTGATAAGTCGCATCAAAGCCGGTGGAAAGAAGCGTGCTTTAATAAGATTAGTTTTAGTCGAAGCTTTGACCTAAAAGCAGGTGTAAATTTAAATTCTGCGCGGAAAATGGTCGGGGAAATTGTTAATTTTTTTGAACATCCGGGACCTTTATCGGGTATAAAAAAACTAAAAAATCAAGAAAAATGTTTTACTTAACTTGTTGCTGTAATATTTTAACTTTAATATTGTTTTTAGAAGAAGAAAATCCCCCTGCAATGATACCAGAATCGCAGAAGAAGAGTTCACATTTGCCCTCGCCACACATCGACGAAGGGGGTCTTATTTTGCCAAGAAAACCTAACAATCCAGTCAGAGAAAATGCCGAGCGTCAAAATTTACACAAAGAATTAATATTCAACCAAAAAATGTAAGTTATTAAAAAATATTTTGCTAATATAAATATTTACATTACTTTCTTAAGACAGCTGAGAACACTTCAAAATTTTCAGATTTTTAAACAATGCAAATTTCTACAGTAAAAGCAATGCATTCTCTTGCATTTCTGTTGTAAAAATAATTATATTAAATAATAGTTATTAGAAATTATTTAAACAACGAATGATTTTGTTGAATGACACTTATAAAAAGAATTATTGGTCATTAAAACCTGTAAGGAAATTCATAATCTGCGACAAGAATGTCCCCTAAATTATAAAATTATTTTTTTAATTAATTTAATATGTTTATTTTTTTAGTGGCAAAAATGTTTTAAACCAAAAATCAGAACTACAACGAGTTTTAGAATCACGAAAAGACAACATGGCTAAAAAAGAACTGGAACAAAACATCGCATCTAAGACACCCGAACTCGAGAAAATAATTGCAGAAAGGGCAAAAAGACTGGAAGAAAATGACAATCAAGTAAGTTGTTTTACGATTTCTTCAAAAAATTATAGCCCATAAAACATTACATTGGGACAGAAATACGAAATAAATAATTGCATATTTTCTATCCTAACCAAAAAGGATGTAAATACTCTACTGTTTTAAAAACAGTAATAAAAGTGAAGAATGCAGCTTCCTTTTTCTTATTTAACCAACAACACTTAAATATATTTTATTTTATAGATCGATAAAATCTTACAAAAATTCCTAATTTTTCTGAAAAGTTTCATCAGCACAATTTTTATGGGAAATATGAGTATTTTATATTTAGAAACATAATTACCATGTGCCCATTCATGCGCATATAAACATATTTCGCTAGAACTCCCCAAAATCTCCCTTTAATTCGTAGTACTAGGATCTATGCCAGATTTTGTTAAGAAATACCAAATAATGTTCTGAAAAGATTTTTGTAGAAAAAAATAATCCTTTTGCCCCATAATGAGGGTTTTTTATTGGGATAAACAAATTTTTTTGGATAAAATTTATTAGAAAATGTCGAGGGGCGTTTCACTAGGGGAATTGGTGTACACAATTGGGGGAATTTTTTAGGAATTGGAGGAATTTTTGGGGAATTGGGGGAATTTTTTGGGAATTGGAGGAATTGGGGGAATTTTTTGGGAATTGGGGGAATTTTTTAGGAATTGGAGGAATTTTTTGAGAAATTAGAGGTATTTTTTGGAAAATAAAAGCTATTTTTTTAAGAAATTCCTAGGTAATATACAAAGCTTACGGTCTAATTAAATTTATTGTGGTAGCACCAGTTATAGGCAATGAACGAGTTCATTTCAACTTTTAAAAATTGGTAGCAAAGGTATTTTGAAAAATACAATTTTTACAAGATTTTTTTTTTACCCGGGCACTACTCGAATAACTTTTATTCCTCTTAGATAAATAAAATCCATTTGTTTTTGTCTTTTATATCCGAGTAGTTATCGGTTAGTAATTCAGAACAAAGCCCATCGCTTCCGACTCTTCCACTGGTAGAATGTGACAATATTCTTATTCTTTAAATGAGCATCACCACATTCTAACAGTAAGAGAGTGCTATGTGAAGTACGTTTATGCGGCTCCAGATGGTCACCCTATTCCCAAGTTAAAGGACCGTAAAGATGTACCTCAACGGAAAGGGGCAATATTCAAGATTGGAAATATTTATTTCCAAAAGTAATCGATTGCATTTTTTTAAATATTTAATCTAATTGTGATTATTGTTTCCAGTAATCGATTATTCTTTATTTAAACATTTGAAATTTTCTGCCAAAACTTTTTAGTGTTTTTGAATTTCGCGCCATAATTAACGATAAATTTAAATTTTGCGCCATTAATTTGAAATTTGCCGCCAAAACTTTTTAACATTTTTTGAATTTCGCGCCAAAATTAACAGTAAATTTAAATTTGGCGCCAAAAATTTGAAATTTTTCGCCAAAACCTATTAATGTTTTTGAATTTCTTGCCAAAAATAACCATAAGTTTAAATTTTGCGTCAAAAATTCTAAAAATTAAAAATGTAATGCATTTTTAAAGGTTTTTTTAAGAGAAATTCTGAGGAATTTTTTCGGGAAATTGGAGAAATTTTTTAGGAATTGGAGGAATTTTTTGGGAATTGGGGGAATTTTTTGGGAATTGGTGGAATTTTTTAGGAATTGGGGGAATTTTTTAGGAATTGGGCGAATTTTTTGGAAATTGGGGGAATTTATGGAATTTTTTGGGAATTTTTTACAAAGAATTCCTCTTGGGGGAAGTGGTGTACACTATTTGGGTATGTGAATTCCCCCTCGGAAAATGTAAAATTTGCTCATAGACAAAGAGATATGTATTCTCTTAAAAAAACTACTCGTAAATAAAAAAGTCAATTTATTTAGAATTTAATTTAGCTAGACTCTCACTAATACTATGTTTTATTTTTTAGCAAAATGAAAAGGACAAGAGTTTAAACAACGAGTTTCTGCAAGCCAGAATGAAACTAAAGAAAAGTGAATGCAAATAATAATGATTTTATTGATTTTGCTTAAACCTTCTCCCCATCTAAGATGATTCGAATTTTTGTCGATTATTTTCTCAAATTTAGTGTAATGAAAAATTATATTTAAGTATCTATTGCATTAATGAATTAGGTATAATAATATCAATGTTTGTTTATAATAATTAGCTTTTTTAGTGTATTTTTTTTGTAATAATGATAATTATTATTAAAATTTATTATGTGATACTGCTAAGTAATGACTAAGTTATATTCTTTTTTTTTGTTAGTATTATTTTATATGTATTTAAAATTACATAAATATTTTTTCTATATTAATTCTGTCTTTTCTTTTATGAACGAGTAAAACAAAAATCATGCGCTGCTATTTACTATTTAATAGAGATGGGCACGGGAACTTATTCAATGTTCCCATTTGGGAATGTTCCCAATGTTCCCGGGAATATTCCCTTGACCTCACGGAAACTTATTTTTCAATGTTCCCGGGAACATTGCCGGGAATGTTCCCGGGAACATTCCCGGCAACGTTGTACGATTCGTAAAATCTCGCTAGCTTTCGGGTGTATTCGGCAGATGCATTGCGTACGCAACTTTGTCGTGACGCGTGGGCTTGATTGTCTAGTGTTCATAGCGCGTGGGTGACGCCATTTTAGTTATTTTAAAAAGATAACTTAAATTATTCTTTTATCTACCTGTTTAGTAATTTTTTTTAAAGAACTTTATTATTTTGTTTGTTTAGCGAATTTAAAAATAAAATTTGTTTGTTTAAGCTTCTTCGAGACTTTTTTTTAATAAAAATAACGATTAAATAGACTTCTTGCTTTATTTAGTCAAAGATTAGTTGGTACTAACTTTAATATTGCATATTACATAAAAATAACTATAAAAAAAGTGAAATTAATTATTGCATTAAATTTAATTTATAAATTAAAATTTTTCTTTTGGAAATGTTCCCGGGAACATTCCCAAATGGGAACTTATTTGGGAATGTTCCCGGGAACATTCCCAAATGGGAACTTATTTGGGAACATATTTTAAAATAAGTTCCCGGAAACATTCCTCGGAAAGTTCCCGGGAATGTTCCCAGGGGAACATTGCCGGGAACTTATTATTGAATGTTCCCCAAAAATAAGTTCCCGGGAATCGCCCATCTCTACTATTTAAGGACCCTAATTAAAGGAGACTTGTGACTCCCTCTATTGAATGTAATGAGAACTAGTTAAAAAAGTTGAGGCTACGCCACCTATCGTTCAGGGGTCAAACTATCTACTAAACTTACAGTAATCTATTTCCAAAACGTCAACTGTCAACGATTTGTAATCAACCAGCAACAATGGTGCAAAACATATGAAAGTACTATTGATTAGATTGAGGAGTGTTATTTTGTAAAAAATGTAAAGTCTTACCAATTAACGGATTTAAAAATGTGGACACCTACTAAAACTAAGAAATATGGCGTTGGTAAGTTAATAAAATAGTGTTTTTATACGACGATATTGATTTTAAGTTGCATTTCCGTAATCGAGGGTGTCAAGAAATAATTTTGTTTTTTGTTGTCAATAATTATTGCTAAATTAGTAATAGCATTGATTGTTTTCTTTATTACTCTTTGCCATTGTTTACGTTTTATGTGCATTCCTGTGGATTTATAGAACGCAGTTTTTTGATTCAAATATGCTGCCAGTGGGTTTTCACGAAAAAGATATTAAGTACCTAGGTGATTTTTCCTGCAAGGTTGTTTTATTTATTTGTTTATAGCGATTAAATGCGAAATTAGGACTAGCTACACTTAATAACGTTGCCATTAAATAAGAAGAATCATTTCATCAATCATTAAAACAATCCCTTCATAAAATTAAAGTACCTACTAGTTGAAACAGACTTAACTTCCTGTGTGCTGATCGGCATACATAATCATTTTTAAATGCTATTTCCTTTTTTTATCCTATGGATATATGCGGTTTTATATGCATTTATAATTAGAATACTTAAAAATAGCTTATTAGGTTAGGTTTCTGTAGCTGGGCGTCAATGCCATGTTTATTTTTTATAAAAACAAATGAAGGATAAACAAACAAAACAGACGCTTAATTAAGTGCACATTGAGCAGAACAGCCTTCTTGACTGTTTAGTTTTGGTTTACCTTTACAAAACTTTTAGTTTTATTTATTTAGGAAATGTTCTGTATTTTCCTGATTTTTTTTTCAAGTGTCGCAATTTTCTATAATAAAAACTTACTATTTTAAGACTTTTATCTAATGAGTAATGATAACTAATAATCCCCATTGTTTGTTAAATAATATTGACATTATTTATTTATTTATTTAGTATTGTGAGTAACAAATTAATGACTGAATGTATTAGGCAACCAAGTATACACATGGATGCAGTACCTTATATTTATTATTGTAAAAAAATTGTTGGTTTCATTAGTTTTCTCGATAATTGATAAGTTTATTATATTCACAATGGTACATTAATGTTGAATCATTATTTTTATGTTTGTATTACACATATTTAAAACTTGTTCACATCTGGTACTTATACATAATATCTGTCTTGAAGAAAAATCAAGCGGAAGCGGGAAAAAATTAAAATATGATTCATTTTTGTCTCTGTATTTACCTTTGATGATATATTTATTTATTTTTTAGCTATCTACAACTGGAAAGGAGATACTCGTCTGGGACTTCCCTTGGAAATTGGGGAAACTGTGCACATTTTAGAAGAGTATCAAGGGTGGTTTCGCGGTTTTTCTACTAAGAACAGGGCGAATAAGGGTATTTTTCCCCAATCTTATATTCATTTAAAAAAGTGTAAAGTGGACAATGAAGGACTATTTGAAAGTATTGTGCCATTGGAGGATTCTGTGGTTAGAGAAGTTACTTTGGTGCTTCGGGAGTGGGGGTGCATATGGAAGAAATTATTTGTTGTAAGTAAAACAAGAAATTAGAAAGAGATCAATGGGTTAGAAAATACTCGAGATCATTGGAAAATTGTTAAAAAAATCCATCTTTTCTTATCTCTGAGGAAAATACGGTTAAAGTTCGATAAATTTCGCAACTCTGCTAATGGGCATTTATAACCCATCCATAATTCTTTGCATTAGATTTTACTGACACTGTTGTCAGCTTTATTTCATGAAAATTTTGTGAAATTAAAATGTTATTTGACCATTTTTAAGATCAATAAATACAAACAAATAAAATGGTTTAAGATACACTGTGCGTTTGTATTAATCCATATTTTTCGCACTTTGGGGCCTCATATCTTCGAGGTCATATGATTTTTTCTACTTGTATTTACAATTTTAGTAAACTAGTGCATATTCTCTTTGAAAATTTTTGCTTTTGAACGTTTTTAATGTTAGTCAAGTATTTTATATTGATTTTTTTTAAAGAATCGAGAAGCCTACAAGACCGAGACCGTAGGAAAAGTAATGCGAGATCTTCTGGAATGGAGAAGGCAACTTTTATCTGGAACATTAACACATGAGCAGACCATCGAATTAAAGGTGAAAATCATATCGAAAATTGATTGGGGAAATCGGTAAGTTAATTTTTTATTATCCTTCCTTTAAGTTAAGTGGAGTTTGGTAATTGGTTGCATATTGACCAGTTAAGAAACTTACACTAGTAACTAGATACCTAGTACTCGTAAATAGAAAAAAAATAACTTTGCTCACAACTTTAATATATTACTTATATTTTTTGACGTGGTTTGCTTTTTGGGATTACCCGATTAGCGGGATAAAAGTTTTTATGTTTTCAGCAAAATAACCACACTAAACATTGTTGACAACTATTAGTCATTTTCCAATAAAATCATTTATACAATTCTAAAAATAATTAAAAATTGGAGAATTAATTTTTAGGCGTTAAGGCAAAATTAAGATTTTAACAATCGTATTGCTTTTAGTAAAGTTTTTCCAAAATTCCCAGTATAAATTCACTTAAAGACAAATTTATATTTTTCCACGGAAACCTATTATCTCTCCTGTAGTTTGCCTGTAGGTATCTATAAAACTATTTTGAGATAATCTCGAAAATGTGTGGATAGAGTACCTATTCATGTGTATGCCATTTTTTTAAATACATACTAAAATCTATGTTACATTAAATTAAGCAGAAATAAAACAGAATATAATTTGCAAAAACAAAAAAAAAGCCAAGGTCAACTTGATGGTAAAATAAATTAATTCTTGTAATTATAATTTTTTTTTACCTAATAATTTTAAATTAATTACATTAAAACAGTAGTACAGATAGTTTAAAATGTCTTGCTATCTGTAAGGTACTGACAAAACAAAAGGGAAAAAAAATTCTTAAAAAATTCCCATTAATAGACTGCGCAGTTTAGTCAGGTTTTAGGTAGATGTTTTGTTTGACAAAAGGACCAAATTGCTTGGACTACTTTACAATAAGGCAAAGATGTCTCTACCCTATATTCGAAGCTACCTTATTGTAAACGATCTTTAAATCCATTCATTGTTTTTTACAAAAAAATTAAATCGACTGATTAAAGTGTTGAACTTATGTAAAAAAAAGCCAAATTGGGTTCTGATTTCTGATATTTTATCATTGCATGGCGGTTTTAAGACTAAAGATGCAAATTCACAGATTCGAAGATATGTGCTCCTAGAAGCTCGTATCATCCAAAATCTGACTTCAAAAAACAAAAATATTATAATGATTTTTAGAGTCATATTTTCTACACAAAAAAATATCCTATTTAAATGAAACCATAACATGTAGCCCTATTTTTCTAGTTTTCAAAACTACATTTAGTTTTAATCATCTGATGTAGTTTGTGCTGTTTAGTAGAATTGACGGGAGCTCAACGGAGATAACTTATTCGAGCTTCTAGGAGCACATATTAGATAATCTGTGAATTTGAATCTCTAGTCTTAAGCACAGCCTGCGCAAAATTTGTTGCGCATTTCTTTTGCAGATTTCTTTTAGTTTTTGCTCGAGTATTGAGGAAAAAAAAAACATTTGGTTTGATGTTACTTTCCTTGTAAAGACAAAAATCAAAACTTATTGAGAGAAAGCAAAGTTTTTGACCGAATTAAATAATTACGAACAGTTCTACGGATTTATCCACTCATTTTTAGTTTACTTTTACTCTTGAACCGAGTCTTGAACCTCAAATTGTTCATCATAAAAAAAAGCGAAAACATTTTCCTAACTATTTATTTATAAGGCACTTACAGATTATAAAGTCATATTGTCATTATTTTATCATAAAAAGTAAGATACTATTAAAATATTTACCTATTATTTATTCCTTACGCTATAGCTAAATTTTTATCGAAAATGAGTCATAAATAATGTGAACTCAACTCGTGTGAGTAAAAATCGTAATTAAAAATGGAATCAATAGAAAAATGAGCAAAAAAGCTGTAGTTTGAATAATAAAACTTATCACTAAAATGTAAAATATAACAAAATATAGTAGAAATATGTAGAAATCACATAAAATAACTTAAAATAAAATGAATCACTGGCTTGTAACCTTTAACGGTTATTTTTTGTTCGAAGCCACACAAAGAGAAGAATTTAGTCTTTTAGAAAAATACACACCTCACACACTTTACAAAAATATCTTCTTCTTTGATGAAAATGTTCGCAATTAGGTTTCTTGTTCTTTTTCAAAATTCGGATAAATCGGACTCATTTCTAACGTACTGGGGGCGGACGGTAGATTAGAATTACTCCCAAAATTGAGGCGGCGCACAAATTCGTCGAGAATTTCGCCAAATACTAGAAGGTTCATGTTTTGGCCCAACAAATGCAGCAAAAGAAAGTCACCAACCTAAAAAAAATACATTGGTTTACTTTATAAATTCAAATCAAGTTAATTATTTTATTAATTGACATTTTTTTATAATTGATAAAAATGTTTACCTGTGTTTTTCTGATAATTGTATCCACGGCATTAGGAGCCCCAAATCTAAAACGCCTCTTTAAAATAGTTTCTCTCGTGCTCGGCAACAAAATAACAGCTGTTGAGTAAACAATCGCAAGTCCGCTAAGTACCGCCAATATGATAAACCAAAACCATAAGAAAATGTAGATTTTCTCGTTTAGAATATTCAGTGCTAGAACACACAACGCGTCATGCTTTTGCAAAGATCCGGAAGCACCAAATTTGTAGAATATGCATTTGGTAATTCGTGGGAAAATGGCAATCATTGGATCTGTCCTGTTTTCTTGGTCCATGTTTGAAAAACGAACTACGTCACTGCCATATGTTAAAAAGGCGCCTCCCAGGAATTTGTCAGTCATAAATATGTTCATCAGCTGAAAAAATACAACGTATTACTATGTTTTACTTGTTTAAAATCATCTATTCGTTATTAACGTAAATTATTAGACTTACCACATTGGCAAAATTCAATGCTTCGCACAAAAAGTATCCAAACGCATAAGTGTTATGTAAATGCATCGTTTCGATTAAATATTGTACCAGTCTTGACTGTCGGACCTCTCTTTCATCTTTTGCGCCCACAAGGGCTCCTCGCATGCCTTCAGAAATCATTCTAATTTTTCCTTGCTCCCAGTTTTTCCATATCCAATGGGGTATGTAAAACAGAATTCCCTGCAATAAGAGTCATGATTAGAACTGCACAAATATGTTTTTATGTGTATAAAATAAGTTCTGGTGTACTTACTTGGAAGAACAGAACAAAAGGCACCCACTGGTAGTAGCTATGGTATCGTTTCTGTTGATTGTACTCATTTCCTAAACCGGGATGCCCTATGTGATCTAAAGGCAAAGCTTCTTCGTTAGGCAACGAAAACGTATACGTAATCCAACAAAAAGTGTTGATTACATGAGTGAATCTCCCTTCGGTAATACATTGTATTGGTTCACCTAAAATAGAAACAGCAACATTTACAAGAAAGTCCACATATATAGAATATTGTTGATTATTATCAGATCTATTTGATTTTGTTCTATTTCCAATGTTAAACTTACCTATTAAATTATTGGCAGTGACTATAATACAGCAGCAAAAAAGTATTGCTGAAGTTATTCTATAATGTGCTCGAAAAGCCATATTATCTATCATAGCCTTATCAACTAGATATCTGACTTTTATAAAGCCGGCAACAGCCGAGACCATTCCAAAGACCGTCATTTTGAATTAGGTTTTTATTCTGAAATAATAACAAAAAATTAAAGCTTTAAACATAGAGTAAAATCTTCTTTAAAAGTTGAAACCAGTCAAACAATCATTAGCTTTGATTTAAACACATAAAATTCATCATGTGTTTGAAATTGGTAATATTAATTAACTCATAATTTAACCATAGTAGGTCATTTATCAATTATTTATTTGGTTAAGTGAAAATATGTGGCAGTTTGACCTTTGTGAACTTTTTAATTCAACATTATTATCCTTGTAATTTGAACTGATATTAGAGCTCATGTACTCTTTAATTTAAAGCAAATTTGGTATGTTTTTCTATTACTTTTTTGACGTAATTTATTTAAATTAGAGGGGTAACAAAAGGTATAGTTAAACTTTTTCAATTGAAAACATTTGCACAAAGTGCAATATTTTTTAAAGCATACTTTAAATAATGTATATAAATAAATAATATAAAACAGACTCATCAATATCAACAAAAATATTCAATGTTACTCAATATTAAACAACCTGTGAAAAACCATTCATTTAAAACTTCTAAGAACACTTTTAAAAAGTTAAAATGTTTGTTTTTACATAAAAATCTGCTTAGATAATCTAATAAATTTCAATAAACGAAACATTCTTCTTTCTTCTGACATTTTACACCTTTCTGTAGGTGCGTTATCAAAGAAACTTTTAAATGTTATAAATTCGTTGTCTTATGTAAATATTTGAGGAAATTTTATATGGTGCTTACTCCTTATAAAGAAAGCGTAAACATTCTTTCGGTGGTATTATCTACTAGTACTTTTTGTTCAAGAATTATCTCTTCCTAGTTTCTTCTATAAAATTTTCATCCATGCTTATTTTTAAATCTACCTGTACCTAATAAAAGGAATTTTAGATTCACGTTTCTCCGAATTCGGAATGACTCTTTATATTGTTATTATAAACTGATTTCCTGCTTAGTTTCTGATCCTTCTTAGTAATCATTTGTTGACTATTTGAAAAACTATTAAAATGGAAAAATCTGTTGTTAAATGTATTATTTGCATACTCTGGCACTAGAAAACAATTCATGACAAAGCGTTGTATAATTTTATTTTAAAAAGCATGCATGACAAAAACGAAACATGACACGTTTTTTGATAATTTGTACTGTAATTTTTTTATCAAGTACAAGATATGGCCTAAATTTCAAACAGATCCTTATAAGCCTGATGATTTAATTGTAACTATATTTTTATGTGTGTTTGATTATGATTTAAATAAAGTAGGTAATGAATCAAAATAGGCATTTAAAATAGCCTTGAAAGTAATTTACCATTACATTCTTTACTAGTGAACTACCGAATAATTGAGCCTAGTTTTACATGCAATAGAAAAACAGATTTTTCGACAGGTTATTTCTTAAATTGATGCAGAATGAGAACTCATTTAAATAGCAATTTGCGTGGTGACATCCGGTTTTGTTTAATTGGAATCATAAAAGAGCTGAATAATCAAAAAATCAAACGCACTAGTTTTAACAATCATTGCTTTAAAATTACACAACTTGTTTTCAATTTCTAGGTAAATAACGAAGTAATTGAAGTTACTTTGTAAATAATAAACCATTGTTAAAGTTATGAGTTTGGAAATCTTAAAACCGAAACAAATAAATTATAAAACTAGATTTTCTTCAATTTGTTTTGTAGGTGACATGTTTGAGCGATAATCTAGATACTTATGAAACAACGAAATAAACGAAAATTTTAACGAAGAGACAAATGAAGAAGTAACAAATGGAAGGAACGGCCATTTTATTGACGATGTTATTTCTCGTGAAATCCATTTCGCTGAATTCCCCATAAATAATTACAAACAACAAACGTTAAATGACGTTTGCGTTTATTTAATATTTAAATTAAGTTGGTTGCAGTATTGGTTAATACTAATAAGATGTAATTGTTGTTAATGTTGATAGAGGAATTTGATGGACAAAAGATATTGCTAACAAATATGTTAGCTAAACAAATGTTTAGCACTGGTAATTGAACTTCAAACATTATTCAAATTGTTTATTTAGCATTATTTATCGTACCTTTAATTCCTACAGAAAAAAATTAAGGGGTGTAATCCAATTGGGGGGTGATTCACTTGTGAAGACTATTGATATTGGGCACTATTTGAGTGTTTTTTCATAACATTTTGTTGCCTTTTGCCCACATTAACACTGCTTTTGTTGTTGGCAACAATATTGTGTTGAGCACTACTTCACATAACTGGTATCTCTCTAAAGTCGGGTTGGCTTTCTTCTGTGTCTGAATGTTTTGTAGTTCGTCCGAACTCGCAACGAACCCAAGTGGCAACAGTGGAATGCAATGCTTCGTGCTATCCCGTTCCCAACCGTTATTCTTGTATGGTTTAGTGTCTTTGTCTAACCATGCCTTAGTGGCTTCTCCGAGTCTGTCTTCTTGATTATTTTATCCGTTTATTCCCTAACTAGGAGATTGAAGCAAATTGAAGATGAGTCGCCTTATTAAATGCTTCGAAATTTTAACTTCCTCACTAAATGTTCCATGTTATTTGGAAAATCTAGTGTTAGTGGATAAGTACAGAAGTAAAACCATTCACTAACACTAGGTAAAACTAGTACAAAAATAATTTTTGTTACAAAACCAGTATTTTGAATACAAAGAGGGGTTGCTATTTGTAACACACCCCTTTTTATCTTGACAAACTTTGTCATAAATACTAAATAGATATGTATGTAAAGTGTTTTGAATACGAACTTAATGCCTCTCCAAAAGAAGTCTTATTAGCAAATAAAGAATGTAATGTAATTTTTACAAATTTGAAAATAAAATTTGTTCTTTGTGTAAATCCATCATGATTGAATATTACTTTTCGGGGGCCACTTAAGGAAAGAAGAAATTTTCTTATAGGAATGATTTCTCCAAAAATGTTTTTAAAATCTTATTTATCACCTATTTGTAAAATTTGGTGCAGATTCATCGTGATCTAATGTAAATTAAAGGGGGCTTTTGGGGCGACTACCACGCCAACCCTAACCTTTTATTTTGTGTGCATTTTGTAAATTTATCTTCCTAAATACTAAACAGAAAAAAAGTGGCAGTTACATATTTTTTGTAAGAATTGATTTGTTTTTTTACTATCTTGGATTAATAAAATTTTCGACGTTTGATTTTATGAATTACTTCTCTTATTCACAATTTACACTAATAATATACTGTTTTATAAATGAAATGCACTAAAGAGGCGGATTGACAATCTCACCTGCTTGAAGGTTTTTGACCCAATTTAATAAGTTACCTTATGCGGTAGGTAGATTGATATATTATTTTTCGCCTCAGGTTTAATGTATCTACTTATATGTCAAGTTGTTTTATAAGTATCAACAATTTATTTAATACCATTTATTCGAACCATTAAAACGGCATGCCTATTTTGCCTTTCACTTGATTTTGTTGCATTTTATTCTGTTTATACTGCATTGAAAACTTCACAGGTAGAGGTCATATAAAAATGTGGGAAAACCATAAACTGTACAATTTAGTAATTTGATTTATCTTTTCTAAAAAAAAATTGTGGTCTTAACTTTCTTGAAAAACGCTGTTCTTATTTTCTCCCTAAGATCTTATCACTTACTTACTATGGTACTTTTTGGTACTATCTGAGATTATTTTTTGTACATTCGTATTACTATAATTTTCTTACATAATAGAAAGCTTCACTGTCGCAATAATCAAAAAAATTATCACTTTTTTGAACTGCTGTTAATGAGATATTTTTGTCAATCTTCAATAAGGGGGTAGATATCTATTTCTTTTCATAATAATATCGTAGGAAAAATCAGTTACTACGTACTATCCGCTCCTACAAGAAATCTTCACTAGTTGCATCAATATCTTATTTGTATTAAAAAATTAATTTCGTTATAATTAATTCTTCAAAATCCTTTTTGTAAAAGTGGTTCTGATTAATATCCCTTCCAAACTGTCAAAATTAAGTCCTAAATACCCCCTAAGTCCGCAATTAAATCAGTGCTACTAGAATTGAGCAAATGGTAGGTAGGTAACTATAAACTGGTAAGTTGAAGAGAAGATTCCACCATGAGGCTGGTTGAACAACCATTAGCGTGACTTGGTAGCACTGTTGAAGAAATTCCTTGGTTTTAGCATCATAGTCTACAGCGACTCACTGCACTTAGAATGTGATGCATTTTACATACAGGAGTTCTTTTAAAATGGCCACCATCCACTACAAGGTACAATAAATTATCAAAATTACAAAGAATTCCGTGACACCATTTAAGACGATTAACAGTACTCTAAATCTTCCTCTTCCTCAGGTGATTAAAACCTCTTGAGTGGGTTCTTCGATTAATTCCTTATTGGACATTTTGCCAATTAAGTTTCCATAAATCGGATACTGAAAAAGGGTCGAGTACAAACTTCTTCTGCTATAAGAACTTCCTCGATTTTAACCGGTTAACCGGCGACCTCGGCAAATCTAGACACATAGAAAATTAGTCAACTCAAAATGTACTCTTTTACCCGCATGCCTTCTTCTAATGTCAGGTGGTGCTTTGTTTGACAAGACGGACAACCAAGGCAGAAACAAAAACATATATTGCTTTATGTACTGAAGGAATTACAAATTTTTGACCAACCTGTATGATGACATTATAATGGGTGGTAGTACCTATAGGTACTTTCCAACATATTCTAAGAGCATACTTCGCTCGCCCAGACCGGTTGGTTAATGCTTTATTCATTCTTTATACCTGACTTATGGCTTTAGCATTTTGCTTAGCTGTTCAGCAAGTAACCACAGGTAGAGTTTGAAGAGAAAATTATTATATTAAGCACTTGCAGTGTGTATGCATGTGAACCATTGTTCACATTTACCACTTTAACCTATGATTAATCTTTCTTGAAAATAATAAAGGGTTGGGATTACCGTAAACTGACTACATAATTTTCGATGAATTTTGAGGAGGAGTTCATTCACAAGTTTTAACTTCGTTTTAAGTTCGAACCAATATTACAATTTGTTTGACTGGCACGAAATTCGATCTTTAAAAATTTGCAACGTCGCTGTTTGCCATTTTGTCTTTATCCAAAGTTGTTATGCTCTTTAATTAAAACATTTTCTTTGGTTCTTTACAACAGATTAGTTCTTGCAACTTTCTTTTCAGATTTATTTGTTTTATTATGTTCTGAATAATCAAATTCTTTTTTGTTCGTCTGTCTGTCACGGAATTCTCTGTTGCCTTTTTTCAGAAACAAATCCCATTATCGTTAGTGTTGTTCACTACTGTAACAATTATTGTTAAGAAATATTGCTCAAGGTGTAAATGTGTAAGAATTACATATATCTTAGCTATGCCTGAGTCGGTAAACCATTATAAAATAGACCTCAGGTAAAATAAACACCTATATTTATGGTTGTTCCGTTCACACGATGATGATTCATTCTGTATCCTTTGTTACTATTTGTATACTTGGTATTTTACCAATATTTCAACCTATTTTTTAAGTAATTACCATGCACGATAGTTAGAAAATAAATCTGTTTGGCATATAAAGTAGAAAATAAGGTTGTCCTCGTTGTTTTGAGTAGCAGTAGAATGGGTAATACAGGTAGTAGGAAAAATTTCCTTCTACAGTGATATGGACAGGTTTTAACACTCTACTTCTAAAAAGGTATAATCGGTGCCAGCTTAAAAACTTCTCACACTGACAACTTGATATTGTTATTAAATATTAAAGCGAAAATAAATTTGGGTGTCTAGCCATTTCAAACTTCTTCTTAGAAATAATATGGTAGCATTTTACCTTCTGGCAAAATTTTAATTGAGTTGTTTATGATTTTTATTAACAGAATTTAAGAGTATTAAAATATTTTAGCACAATCATTTTACTCGCGTTACCGAGATGGCTGAAGAATAGTCGGTAGAAATTCCTGATCAAATGTCAAAGATAAATTGATGTAGCTTGTAACTAAAACCCTATTTCGCAATCTTGAGACAAAACGAGTCAGCAAGCGACATTCCAAAAAAGTAGGACTGTGGCCCCCCTCTTGTTTAGTCAGTGGCGTAACTTTTGTAATTTAAAAGAAAATGTACTTCCAAATTAGTATTGGGTTTAGATTAGTAACAAGAACCGATTTCAACTTTTTACTTGGTGGTACTTGTAACAAATGATTATTTTTGTGGAAAAACTGGTATTTAAATATTTGATTGCCTTGTCAGTAACTACCTCCTAGTTTAGGTGAATTTGAATGGTACCGCCTTTTTTCTTGCCAAAATGTTTCGATTTTATTCTACGAATTGGCTTCAAACTTAAACGTATCTGATGACTGTTTATTTTCAAATGATGAGAACAATTTTTGAAGCTATCTTCTCACAAAGAAGATAACTAGTTCCTGCGGCGACACTGGGTACCACTGAGTATTGGTTCCCATGATGCACTTTGCGTCGCAGGCTCGCTGGATACGGGTACCTTCTTTTATAAGTGTGTACCTACCTCGTCTGCTACTAGGCTTGCCGTACTTGCATGCCGGCGGCAGAGGGCCAATAACCTCTTAGCAAGGTTAAGTTGCCGCTGTGGTGGTACCATCACATTTTACCTTTATTCTTGTCAACTGCACATGCATGTATCATGAATTTAAGGTTGTCTATCTTTTGTTGGTGTCTGAATTGCCAAAAGTTTGTTTTTACTCGAGATGGGACATTAAAAAGTTCCCAAAATAGAGAATTCGAAAATGTGTTGTCAATTTTTTTAGAAAACAGAAATATTTTCAAAATGGAAACTGAAATTTTAAGCAAGAGGATCAAAAGTTGCCGCCTATATGTGTCCAAAAATTGGCTCATAAACGCGATGATACGTTAACAGGGCATGCCTAGGAAGCTCGGAAAGTTTTTCAAAAAATCAAACTGATCATTATGGGAATGGTCCCAATGCCTTGGTTTTTAACCTAAGTTTCGGTTTTCTGGACCGAATGACATTGGTTTCTAACCAAAGTGTATTTAAGGGACACCACTGAAAAACCAGCGGGGTGATTACGGAATATCGCTTCGTACGAAACCTAATAGTCTTCTTATGTAGGTTTCGTACGAAGCGATATTCCGTAATCAGCCCGCTGGTAAGTTTCATCGAACCAAAGTGATCGCCGAAATAGCTTGGTGACTTTGGTTAGGCCATGCGCAGTAAAGTCCTGAAAGGAGAACTGTCAGATAAAAGATGTTATGACATAAGAAAAATTCTATCCTGTAATGATAGTTCTACTAGCAGCTTTTTTCTACCGACTTCTTTGCCGCTATTGGTTAAAAATGATGTTAAATGACATATAAATATCATTTTTAACTACATAATAGCAGCAAATAATTCGGCAAAGAGAAGCTAGCACAACCAACCATTGGTTGCGATTAGGACCATACTCTAAAATGTAATTTGATCATTTAAATTATTATTAGAACGACTGTATACAGCCATTTATTTTTTGTTAATAATGTACTCTAGGCGTTCGACGTTTCGCACTTTTAGGCTTCATATCTCCAAGAGATTTCCAGGAATTTCTGAGCGCGTTTATGCGCCAAATCCAAAATAATAATGGAGCTCCATTGGCAACTAATGCGCAAAACGGTTTTCTTATTTGATTTTCTTTAATTAAAAAAATAGCAAGGAAAATAGTGAACATTTTCGCTAATCATTTTTGAACCATGTTGCAGTTTCTTATGCAGATTATGCAACTTTTATATTTCAAGGACTTTTTAAACACATCATCAACTTGAGAATGGAGTATTGTTGAGTAGTGGCAAGAATTTCCAATTAGTTATAAAGAACTACACCATATTTGGCCATTTTTACACAGAACTTTACTAGTTTAAGGGTATGATTTTTTCTCGGATTTTTCGTACTGTTTCAGGGATTTTTGAATTCTTATCTCTATTAAACCTTAACGCATATGTGGTCTTCGCCTCTTTATTTTTATTTTGATAGATAATTTCGTCGACCACCCGGTATTAATAGCGATATTTTAGTACCAGCGCTCCTGCACGACCGAGGAAAGCCAATAAAGAGACCGACGTTGCCAAGGAGCCTGAAGACTTGAAGAGTCTGCCATCTTACGTTGACTTGACCGTGAACTTTGCCCGCACTTAAAGCCACTGCTTTTACACATTACCGTCCCTGCACCAGACCTATTATCTTCGAAATAATGAAGTTATAGTATATTGAAGAATGCTTTCCAATTAGACAACTTGTTTAAAGAATTAAGGTGCTGAACACTTTTTGAGCTACCTTATACTTATTGAAATGAGTGAAAACTATTAAATATTCAATGTTTTAGCGATTAATATACTTAAACAATAACGTCAGGAAATTGTTTAGAGGCGCAATCGAAAAGTGCTCTTTTAAAAAATAATATTTAATTTAAAATATTTCCACAAATTTAAACAGAGTTTTTAGAATTTGTCCATCCAAAGAGGCTGCTAAATTAGTAGTTTCTACATAGAGTTAGGAAATAAGAAAGAGTTCGGCCACTTAAAGGATGACGATAGCAGTCTCATGCTAACTTGTTTTCAACGTTTTAAAGTTGGTGCAAAAATCTTTTTTTTTTTTTCCGAAAAAATGATTATGTTTTCCATTTTGCTTTGTTGTCATTTGGAAAATTCAAAATTACGAATCAGTTTTTCGATGTTAATGCTTTTTTCTTGTACATAAATCTTGATTCAAACAATAATATTTTATTCGGAATTAATGTTACAAATTTGGTGGTCATACAATTTTTCAAGTATAACGACCGCGAAGGTGGTCAACGACGGGAAAGGTCTATGCATCTAAAAACCTGAATTAAAAACAAAATTGCCTTGCCTTATTTTTGTAGTTACATTATTAGCATCAAAAATAAAAAATATTTTTTGTTTCAGAAAACTATGTTTGGACCTTGTTCCTCGACAAGGGGCAGAAATGGTAGATCCCGATTCCATGTCAATATCAGAGCTCTACCATGTGCATTTTCTTAGCGATGAAAACACATCGGTAAGTGTTTAATTTAATGGTATTTAAAAATTTATGTTTTTTGCAATTAAAAGTACATTAAGAGTACCTACAAATATTATGCCTTCGTAAAGTTATTGTTTTTCTCACAGCATTTGAACATAAAAAATGTATTCAAGGCTAAAGGATTATTTACAGCGTTATTGTTCGTTTCTTGGCATTACTGACGATTTAGTTTTTAAAAAATTTCCTGTATTTGTTTGGTTATTTTTA
Organism: Cartodere bifasciata; assembly: GCA_963920755.1. NCBI lineage: Eukaryota > Metazoa > Arthropoda > Insecta > Coleoptera > Latridiidae > Cartodere > Cartodere bifasciata. The sequence goes on along the minus strand of OY987196.1, from coordinate 15,803,751 downwards.
GAACCGAAGTGGAACGCTAAAGAAAAAAGTTACAAAAGTCACTCTAACGCACCATCTATCGTTCTGTATGCGCGATTTCGGCCACCACATTGGCGAAGATGCAGAAATATATTTTTCTTTATACGATGCCAAACAACAGAAGTATATTACTGAGAGATTTCTAGTCAAAATTTCCAAAGAAGGATTTTCAAATTATATTGAAAAATTGCATAGTAATTGCACTGTGTTTACAGTAAGTCCTAGTACTTTATGCTCGTTTTTCATTTTTCTTATTGTAAAAATCTTGTAGGATTTAGGAAACGCAGATCTATGCAAAGATATTTATATGATAGCCCACATAATAAGAATTGGCAAAATGCTTTACTCTGAAAGCTCTAAAAAGACTGAAAAATATGCTGTGCCACAACCTCATGTATTCAAGCGGCCATATGGAGTTGGAATTTATTCATTAGGCGAATTTCTGACAAGTAAAGAAAAAGAATCGGAAGAAAAAGAATTTACAATGAAAGTATATCAAGGAGATGAAAAAGAGTTCTATCAATTACATGAATTCATTATCAAACAATCTGGGAAATACAATGCTTTAAGCTGCCCCCCTAATTATGGTAAATATAAATTTTTATTTCCAAATTTGTTGATGAAACAATCCATTTTTTTTTTCAGGCATAATAGTTTCCTTTAAAATGTTACACGGTGATCTAAAATCCGTTAAGGAGGACAATCCGGTAGTTTTTAAGAATGTTAGTTTAACAAGCAAATTGGGATTTGCCGACGTAATAATGCCTGGTGATGTCCGCAATGATTTGTATATTAATCTGGAACGAGGGGAATTTGAAAGAGGTGGCAAGTCAACAGGAAAAAATATTGAAGTAGCTGTGATAGTACTTGATAGTGAGAAAAATAAAATTCAGGTAAGGTTATATTAGCAAATAACATAAGGAACATCTTTCAAAAACATTAAGGTCTGAATGGTCACGAATGGTTTGGTTGCGGTAACGTCAAGTTTTATTTGGTAACTAAAAATTTGGATTAATTAGGACCAAAAACAAACAAAAGATTGACAGTGGCAATTTTCAGTAGTAATAGTACAAGTGCTTTATGAATTTTCGATTATGAAATAAACGAATGCTTGTTGCATAGTAATTTTCCGCAAAAGTAAGGGAGTTGTCTAATTATTTACTGAGTCCAAAACACAAGGTGAATAATTAAAAGAAAACACCCTTACCTTTAAGGAACATTGCGTATTCAACAAGCACGAGTTGTTTTAAAATCGAAAATTTAGAGAGCACGAGAGCTATTTGACACGAAACAAATAAAATAAAAAACATCTCTATTGAGTCAAACTCAAAAGGCCAACCAAAAAAAAAAATTTATTAAACAAATTTATCTAAACTGTTTTTTTGTAGGAATGTTTATGGGGCGGATCTGGCACAGACGGGTCAGGAGAATACACATCTATGATTATTTATCATCACAATTCACCAGTGTGGGCTGAAAATCTAAGACTTACATTGCCCATTGATAAATTTGCGGGGGCTCATGTTCGACTGGAATATCGCCATTGTTCAAGTTAGTAAAACATATTAATTCATTGTTCTTTTATAATAATATTATTATAGTATATTTTTTTTATAGAGAGAATTTTTTACCTTTACCTTAAAAAAATTAGTTACTCTGATTGGTTGCATGCTCCGTGAATTTACACTAGAAAAATTCAAAATGGCCGCAGCAAAACATATGTTTTTTTTGGCATAAAAAAAACTTTGGTTATGCTTAACGTCAACTTCTATAGTGTCACTATAACAATCAGAACAAAAGTTGAACGGTTGAATTTTTTTTTTAAATGTCAATATTTTGTCACGTCAACATGCCAGTTAAAATTCTTATAAAAAAAAATTTTAGTTTTATAACACCATAAACAAATTTTGAATCCTCTTTACCAAAAAGATTATTTTTCTGGAATTGCTGTTAATGTGGATTGTGCATTGTAAACCTGTGTTTAATAGCTAGGCTGCTTCGGAAGATCCTGCTTTAAAAATCTTTTAAATAAATTAAGAGCATGGGACCGAAAGGGGGACTGGAATTTAAACCATGAACTGCAGAATTTGTTTATGCGAAAACTCTCAGGATCTAAACTAAAGTCCCTTCGCAAAAAAGGCGGCCAAATTTTATATACATTATGCTTCACAAGCGGGGTTTTAATAAGTGGTGATTTTTGCGGATGACGCTGTTTTAATAGTGCTTAAACGGATCTTATCTGTTCTGCAATTTTATAAGTTTGCCGATTGAATAGTTTACAATAATCCACCGATTCTTCTAAGTTGTGCCACTAAACAATTATTTATTTTATTTCATTAAAATTTATTTTATGTACAACCTTTAAGAATCTAATATTATAATTTACAAATATTCTAAAAAGTCTTTGACTGCAAGTTAAATATTTTTTGCGCTACACTCAAATTGTTTTATTTTCAAAATGGCTTGTTCTCAAAGCTGTTTATTTTGCTGTCTGATGTTTCTACAAAATGGCCAAAATATCCTGCTGCAGTATGAATCGGCGTGGCACAATTGCATTGAATTAAATGGGTGCTTTTTGGCTTCTCATTTCACGTTTATATATAATTTTTTGCCCCTTCAATGCCTCTACATAACTAATACCTCCAAGATGATTGAGAATCCCCTTTATGGCCTCTATGGTATCCCCAACCGTTACCCAACACACAAGACACTTTAACAACTTGTTACTCATTAAGAAATAGGTGTATATGGACAAAAACATTAAATTTGTTTTGAATTTTAGTTTTTTGTGACAGATTTGTTTAAATCTTTCAGTTTTGACAAACGTTAGATTTTGAGCTTTGTTCGAAAATACAACAAAAAAGAGGAAAATTACTGAACAAACCCCTAATAGGCAACCCAAAAAACACATTTATCGTGTGGTCGGAGTTTCTCTCTATAAAAAAAATGAACTATAGAAACAAATTGCAGTACACTAACTCTTAAAGTGATCTAAATTATGGCAATTTTTTGACTTTTTTAGGAACAAATTTTAAATATTAATTTTTTTTAATAGCAAGAGAAAAAAGCGACAAAAAACTGTTTGGTTTCTCCTTTATTCGTCTTATGGATAAAGATGGAGCCGCCGTGCAAGACGGACAGCACGAACTTTATATGTACAAATGCGAAGACGCACAAAAACTAGAAAATTGTGGTTATTTATCACTACCATCCTTTAGTAAAGACTCTGAAGGCAATCATGAATCCATTGGACAGTTTTCCAGAAGTCCCAAAGAAGTTGTTTTTATTAGAACTTTGTTGTGTTCTACCAAACTTACCCAAAACGGTAAAAAATAAAAGTAACATTTGTCCCGCGATTTGACCGATTAATGGTTTTAAAAAAAGTAAAAAAATCATGTAAAAATACCTAATATTGCTAAATTTTCTTTAATCACCGTAAGACTGGTTTTTGATCATAGGTAATATTTGTTTTTAGTGGACTTGTTGGCACTTTTGCGTTGGAAATCCCACCCTGAAAAAATCCAAGAGTCGCTTCAGAAAGTTCTAAAACTAGGGGACGAAGAATTAATCAAATTTCTACAGGACGTTTTAGATGCTCTTTTTGCTCTATTTTCCACCGAAAGTGGAAATTCAACTGCCAATAGCGGTTTAGTATTCCACGTTTTGGTATCTATTTTTAATTTACTGGATGGCTCGAAATATCAACATTTTAAACCAGTTTTGGACGCGTACATTAAGAACCATTTTTCCGCTGCATTAGTTTATAAGTAAGTTTGACTTTTTTTGCTTAAAAATCAGCTAAAAAATCTAAATATTTTGTTTTTTATAGGGGTCTTCTTACGAGTATTCAACTTTGCGCTGATTGGATAATATCATTTGAGAATCAAGAACCGCTACAAAAATGTTTCAAGAGTTTCGAATACATTTTTAAACTTATTATACAGAGTAGATTATTGTTCTCAAGAGCAACGGATGGTCAACTGGAGCCAGAGTTTAAGAATGATTTAAATAGTGTGTTTAATTCTTTGAATAAAATGTTGACAATGACCGAGGCAAATATAATGAAAACGCAGGTAAGATTATGTTCTCTATCAACATTTCTTTATTTACATGTTTTAAAGAAACATTTTTCTTAAAATTTTCTTTTAGATGGAATTGTTGCACTCAATAAGCCCAGTTTATGAGCAATTGGTTGAAATTTTACCAATTTCCGAAGTCACAAAATTAGCGTCCTCAATGTTGGACACCATACCAAAAGAACAATCTTCCCAACTAATCCAAGCCAAATTGCTGTTTATTAAAAACTTGGTCTCTGGGAAACTTTTCCAAGATGATGGTAAATCTCCAACTTGCAATTTTTTACCAAGATATTAATAATTTAACGTGTTTTAGAATCAAGAAACATTCTTTTAATAATCGTTTGTAAACATTTACGTTTACATTTAGTCCACCGAGATGAATTAAAATCATGCACAGAAATATTAGGCGAAATACTTGGATTCTTATTCAAGCATAAAAAGAATATGGAAGAACAAGGAAAAATAAACAATTGCATACATCATGACGTTGAAATCTTATGTGTTAATATTTTGGAGGTTTTAATACAAACCGTATTAGTCAACAAAGAGCCCCGCATTTTGGTAATTAAATTTACAACATTTCTTAAAAACATTTTTGTTAACCCAATTTTATTAACAGGGTAGTTTAGTATCTTGCATGGTTGGAATATTACAACTCTTAGACGAATACCATTACAAAAGATTATGGGAAGTTTTAATGGGTCCTAGTCATGACAGAAAAATCCTAAAAGATTTTCTCCTGCGAGTGTTTCAAGTTTTCCGCAATTTAGTCAAAACCGACGTGTATCCCAAAGATTGGCTGTTTATGCGAATGGTCACTAGCAACGTTATTTTAAAATCGCTTCAAGAGTTGATACAACCTTTAGCGTTTATGTTTTTGGACAGTAAAAATGTTTACATTGATAAAGAGGTAGGGAAAATGAAAATATAATATTGCAAGTAAGTGAGTTTTATGAAATGTATTTTTAGTTGTGGACTTCCTATTTTAACTTAGCTGTTGATTATTTGACGCAAGAAGCTTTGCAATTGGAACAATTTTCTGATGTAAAACGAGAGAAAATAATGGAAAAGTATGGTGACATGAGAGTTTTAATGGGCTTCCAAATTTTGTCTATGTGGTCACAATTGGGTAAATATTTTTTTTAAATTTTCTAATTAGGTTATAGATCTTTCTCGCCGGAGGCCACAATCGCGGTCGTTATACTTGGTAAACTAAATGACCACCAGCATCACAATGATTTGTGTCAATCTGACGAATATCTGACGTTTCCCAAGTATAACGACCGCGAGGGTGGTCAACGGCGGGAAAGATCTACAGAGTTGTCCGAAAAATGGCACATAAACGCGATGGTACATTTTTGGGGCATGTCTAGGTAGCCCGAGAAAATTGTTAAAAAAAATCAATCTCATATACCCTCGTAGATATGTTGCCCCAAAGTGCGAAACTTTAAATGCTTTTATCTTGAATATAACAGCACATATTAACGAAACAAATGGTTTAATACAAAGCTACAGTATATCTTAAACCATTCAACCATTTGTTTATTTATTAAATTGTCGAATTACATTTTTATAATCAATTTAATTTTACAAAATTTTCATGAAATGAAGCTGACAACAACGTCAAAAAAATCAAGTGCAAAAGTGTACGATCAAGACTCATTGATGGGATTTTTAGACTTATAGATGGGATTTTTAGATGTATTTTCCTAGACTGTGTTGCCGAATTTATGCAACTTTGTTCGCATTTTTCTCGATGAATATAACAGATGGATTTTTTTTGACAATTTTTTAGGGATCCCCGATAATGCCCCAAGAGCGTACCATCGCGTTTATGCGCCATTTTTTGGACACCCTGTCTATAAGCCAAGATAGATAGATTCGAGGATAGATTTTTACCTTGCAAAAAATATGGAGCAGCCAAATTTGTCATTTATGTTAAAACATCTATTAAGGAAGCTAATTCCTGAAAAGGCACACAAATAAGAGTTTATTGTTGTCGTGATAGCCTTCCCAAAAAGACACCTTCACTTTGCAACACTAGATCACTATGGAACTAGACCAAATTTTACAAATGGGTGCTTATAGGATTTTAAAAGGATTTTTGAAGAAAAATATTCCTCTAAAAATATTCCTTCGCTCGCTAAATGGCCCCCGAAGAATTTTGTTCAATCATATTGGATTTATGCCAAACTTTGCAAATAGATGCAAAACAAGGTTCTAAAAAACCGAGAAAAACTTTTGAAAAAATGTCTATCGCCCTCTAAGAACCCCCTTCTCAAATGGATCAAGGAGTTATTAAAAAAAAAGAACGAAGCAGCAGTTTTTTAGATTCTTTTTTTGCATGTGTTTATCAAGTATAGATTTTTTTCAAAAATCTTTTTAAAATATTATTTTCCCCGAGATTTACCCCTTATTTGTAAAATTTGGTGCAGATACCTATGCTGCAAATTAAAGGGGGCTTTCTAGGGGGCTTTCACGCCAACCCTATAAACTCTTTATTTATGTGCATTTTGTGGATTTAGCGTACTGAATAGATTATCTAACACATATAAATAATCTGGCAGATCTACATTTTATTTTTTTGTAAGAATTGCTGTATTTCTTTACTAACTATTTTGGCTTATTACTTATAAGAAGCTGCTGGAATTTTTTACATGTTATGAAAGTTTTAATACCAATCTTAAAAGGTTGTGGTATTTGCTGAATTAATACCGTATTTATTTGTTTTTAGGTGAATGTAAATTATTTTTCATTCCATCAATGGTGGGTCCCTTTTTGGAAGTAACTCTAGTTCCAGAAATAGAGCTAAGGAAAGCAACTTTGCACATATTTTTCGATATGATGGAATGCGAACAAAGAGCTCGTGGAAATTTTAGACAAGTTGAGAGCGAACTTATTGATAAGTTAGACAGACTTATTTCTCAAAATAAAGGAGATGATGAATACAGAAGGCTGTTTAATACCATGTAAGCAATGTTGGTTTTTATTTTAACTTAGTTCTTTGCAAAAATTATTTGGCCAAGTAATTGATATGCATTTTTTTAATGCTACTTAGGGAACACTTAAGTGCAGTGTAAGTAAAAATTAAAGTGTTTAAAAATGTCATGTAAATAAATGTTAATTTTATAAAAACAATAATAACAAAGTGGAGTGGCAAAGATTAAAAATTTATTTTTGTTTATTCAGGTTATTGGACAGAGTGCAATCAGAAAATCCAACATGGAAGGAAAGTGGTGCCACCTTTATAAAATCAGTCACAAAATTATTGGAGCGCCTACTTGATTACCGAAGCGTTATTCAAGGAGATGAGAATCGTGATAAACGGATGTCTTGTACGTTTAACTTATTGGTACGTATTTTGTATTTGAATTCTTTCTGTTTTAAAATGAGGTACATTTATTTTGAGTATATTTACTTCTGTGTTTTTCTAAAAATTAAATAGCATTATTGAAAATTAAAGTGGTAGTTTTTAACTTTTTTTCTTGCAGAATTTCTACAAGGATGAATTTAATCGCAAAGAAATGTACTTGCGTTACATTTACAAGCTGCACGATTTACACGTTTCCGCAGAAAATTACACGGAAGCTGGATTTACATTAAAATTGTACGCCGATCAGTTGCAATGGTCAAGTGTACCAGTTCTTGATGATTTAAATTACCCTAATATGACCGAATGCCAAGTGAAAGAGCGACTTTATGTTCAAATTATTAACTATTTTGACAAAGGAAAGGTAAGTTAATACCACCTATTTAGAGAAATTATAACTGTAGATGTAGGCTAGACCTGCGCAGTGCTGTTAAAAAGCGAAAACTCTAAAACAGCTGTCCATTAATGAACCAAGAGGTTCACATTTTTTACACAATTAATTTCAGTACTTAAATGTTCTATTCACATAAAAAAAATGTTTTTGCAGTGTTGGGAAGAGGGCATACCGCTTCTCAAAGAACTGGCATCCTTATATGAAGAACAACTATTCGACTACAAAGCTTTAAGTGATATTTTAAAAGACAGAGCCAAATTTTACGATAACATTTTAACTCTCTTAAGACCTGAACCAGAGTATTTTAGAGTTGGTTTTTATGGACTTAGTTTTCCGTTATTTGTTCGAGTAAGTTTTTTATTAAACTTGGTGCTGTGTCGGAGATAATTAAATGTTGTGTTACTTGTTTTAGAATAAACAATTTGTTTACCGGGGTCTTGAGTATGAAAGAATTGGTGCTTTTACTCAAAGGTTGCAGACAGAATTCCCAACTGCTCAACTTTTGACGAAGAATACCCCTCCAGAAGATGCCATTGTTAACTCAGATGGACAATGTATCCTTTTTAATTTAAATAAATCTAATCTTTAATATTTTGGAACTAGGTACTCGTATCTATTAGATTTTTTTGTGGCTCTAAATAGTATTCTTTTTCTTATGACAAACATAGATATTCAAATATGCAACGTAAAGCCTATTCCAGAATCAAACCACATTACTTTAGCAAACGGTATACCAGAAAAAATACTAAGGTATTACCACTACAACAACGTAAGAAGATTTCAATGCGATCGGCCTGTACACAAAGGAATAATTGATAAAGAAAACGAAATAAAGGTAGAAAACGAACCTTGTAAAACAAACCAAAGGTCCTTAACCAATCTTTCTATTTTAGACTCTATGGATTGAACGAATGACTTTAGAAATCGAAAACCAACTCCCAGGAATCTTACGTTGGTTCGAAGTAACAACGAAACAAGTAGACGAAATTCCACCAGTTAAATACGCCTGTGAAACCATGCAAAACGTAGAGAAAGAGCTGAGACAACTAATCAGCGTGTATGCCAAAGAAAGAAACAGAAACATTAACCCACTTACGATGCGACTTCAAGGCGTTATTGATGCCAACGTCCAGGGTGGGATTAGCAAATATCAACAAGCATTCTTTACTACCGAGTTTAGTAAACTGTTTCCTGAACATATGACTTATGTTTATGCTTTGAAAAATTATATCTTGGATGCCATGCTGGTAAGTTTCTTTTGGTCATAGTGGTAGAATATGTCAGGCGGACTAAAAAGAATAATTACTGCGACATTTTTGACCATTAAACGTTTATAATAATAAAAAATAATATTTTAGATATTGGAAGAAGGTCTAGAACTGCATGGACAGTTAGCACCAACTGAAGTTCTTCCATTACACCAAAGATTAATCGAAAGATTTGGCCAACTAAAAGGCAGTATAGAAAGCTACACGAAGATTAAAAGACAGCATTCTGAAAGTATTATTAAGTAAGTTTTTGTTACTTTTTTGTTTGTATTTTATTGTGGTGTCTTGTAATTTTATTTTTAATAAAATATTTGTTCATTCTAGCACACCGTTACCTCCTGTGCCAGACAAACGTTCATCGTCTGGGAATTACGGACATTTGGCTGAATATCTTGAACCTGAGGAGCTTCATTATACAAGACCATCCGTAAGATTATTCTCTAAATTACTAATAATCTAACAATCTCACTACAAAACGCAAAATTTTCCTTCTAGTGCGTGTTTACGTATTTAATACGTATTTTACACGTATTTAACACGTGTTCACTGTGTGTTAAACTTAAACACGTATATAACATTTTTTATTTGCATGGCGTAATAAATACGAGTTCTTTTACACGTTTGCGTATCTACTACGTATTTAACACGTGCAATACGTATTCATAATCTATTAAGTAATTCAAAACGTATGTTATCCGTAATTTAATAACTATTTAAAAAAATTAATACGTATTCATACGTTTAAGTTTAAAACCTAGTTTTGGTGTAAGAAACTTCAATAATTTGGCTTAAAGATTATTTTTATCACGTGGCATTACGTTACATACGTAATTATTTTGTGGTATTACGTTCCTATTTCACGCTATTACCTAGTGATATAAAATGGTGGAATCTAAGATTCACAACGGTCCTAGACGGAACCGCCAACTGTTATAAAAAAGTCCTTCTTTATTTCTTAAGAGTATGCACCTACCAAACATGAAGTGATTGACAGCTGTTTCGACACATTGGGGGATTATCAGAATCACGTATCACGGATAGTATTTCTATTACGTAGTACCATTGATCAAGTATATATAGATATACAGCGCAGGGCTTTTATCGGGTGCGCTTTTTTTAATCGCAGAAGGCCTTAGAAGTATTAAAAAAAATCTGTGACTTTGATTTTTAAGGTTATAAAGTTTGGCGTTAATTGACACTTGTCAGTGCAAATGTGGGTCATAAATGTCTATTTAATTTATAACTAGAGTGAAAAGTCTACTGCCTGCTGTCCTTATAAAACAATTCATTATATTCCCGGTCCACACATTGCGTTTCTTCCAAAATGCGGTTGGCGCATTAATTAAATGAAGTAAACCTTTACAAAAGGCCGCAATCGCATTGGCATATTTGAATTTTGTGGAGCCCCCGCACAAACTTTTTTGTGATCGTAAAAATTTTGCCGCGGGCAATTTGTTTAAAATTTTAACACTCAAAACACCATTTTTATATTTATTTTCTTTTATTTCGGGGTCCCCAATTTGCTTCTAAATCTCTGGGGCCAACCTCGGGGTCTGCGGAAGCACTAAATACGCCACTGGAACCGGACAAGTTTAAGGGAATATCAAAATTTAAAATAATGAGTTGTTCTTTGCTGGTAAAAACGCAATGTGTAAACCAGGACTTATGTTTAAGTTTGCACCAATAAAAATAGCAATCACAATAACATTACCTAGAGCAATTTCATCTTACAATGCACGCGAATATTGTCCTTAGAAATTATTTTGCAAAATTCAAACATGGTTCAATGTTTTTTATGCCTTTCTCTGCACTAAAATACTGCTTCAACCATTTTTTGTTTGTTTTGGGGTGCTGGATCTCTAGTAGTTTAATTATCTCTATGGTAGTACCAATAACTTAATCATTATCCAGTATTACGTAATAATTACTTTGTATTACATGATTTTGCTCGAGGAATAAAAAACTACACGTAATAAATGTACAAATCATGAGTAATTATTACGTAATAACATGCAATGGTTGCGAAATGCAACGTAATAGACGTATTGAACAAGTAATAATTACGTAATAGATAAGTAATAATTACGTAATGGATGTACAAATTATGTAAGTTTCCTACTTCTCGGTTTTGCGTAATTATTACTTGGTGTTACTTGATACTACGTAATCACTAGTATCTATTACGTGGTACCAGTGAATATAGACCCATAATAAAATAAGAGAGATAGAGACAATCTCGCCCTTTACCATTACCCTTACGACTCTTTATGATTATATTACCCAATGGTGGTACCTACTACGAATCATAACGTAGTATTGTATTCATTACGAATAATTTTTACATAGTTATTACGTAATGCATTACCTCATAATTATGCATAATTTGTACATCCATTATGTGAGTTTCCTACCCCTCGGTTTTTGACCTCTCGCCGTAAATTCAACAATGCATTTTAATACGTTCTTACAGGACTCAGCAATATGCAGTCGCGAAAACCTCTCCCTTCCAATGACAGGCATAAACGCCCCACCTGTACCTCAACGCGACACACGCCCACGTTCCCAAGGTTACAACTCCGCCTCCTTCTGTGATAGCCACACCCCTACTCGCTCTCTAGATTACAACAGTACAATAAGCTTACCGTCCGCTACCACTGATGCAAACGATGTTCCTTTACCTCCGAAAGCAACGCACAAGCGGGACAGATCGTTAACGAAGCCACCATCGCCGAGGTTGTTACGTCATGCTATGTCAATGACCCCGACTGATTATACACCGATGAGGAACTCGTGGCCGGAGGCGGGGCCTGAGGAGGCACCGCCCCTTCCTCCTAGATCGCACAGTAAGTGGTCCTACTGAAACTTTTTAGATGTTTGTGTTATTGTAAATTGTTTCCTGTCTTGTAAACTATAACACAGTTTGATATTTTATTGTGGTTTTTTAATAGCGCCAGACAAAAGAACTTTAAGTTTTGGGGATAACCCGCCAAATGTGCCAAAACGTGGTCTTAAGAAATCAACAGCATCTGTCTGCAGCATAGACTATATGACGATGGAAGATTCGCTTACGTCATCTACTAGTAATCTTCTAAATGTTGAGGACCATCATGACCTTCGAGATTCTGGAATAAGGTATTTTTTTTTATTTAAATTTATCTTCAATTAGAAATAAATATCTTTTTGCAATATCGGGACTAAAGTAGGTATTTTACTAACTACTAAAGTGCATCTTTTTCTCCCTAGGGATTACGTTACTTTTTTAATCCCTAGGTACTGAAGTGGGCATTGTAAGGACAAACTATTTATACCTATATACAGGTGGTCACAAAATAAAATTTAATTTTACCAAATGTATTCGTATTTCAGTTCCGAAATTGCAAAAAATAGCGTATATTCCTCGGGACCTTAAGTGCCTTAATCCCTTGAGTACTCGCGGGATTAAGAGTCACTTTAGTCCCTAGGTATATAATGTACTATTAATAGCAAGGTAACTTGAATCGCACGCTGTCGTCCATTGTTAAACTCATGAATATAAATTTGATAAAACAAAAACCAAGTCCAGGGATTGGCTAAAACTGTGGTTATGTAATGTTGGTTGCCTAAAATCAACAAAAAACAGCACTTTCTGGTCATTGTTCAGTTGGTTTATAAGAATTAATTTAAATTCAAAATTCTGCTTAACAGCAACATAAATAAACAAATCACAAGTTGATTGATGGACCTTTGGAATATGTCAACTTGTGCTTTGTTAATTTATGTTGCTGGTAAGCACAATTTTTAATTAAAATTAACTCTTATAAACCCACTGAGCAAGAACCAGAAAGTGCTGATTTTTGTCAATTTTAGGCAATTAACATTACATAACCATAGTTTCTATGCTTCACGACATTCCCCTTTAAAAACATTACATAAAGTGCATCATACTATTCTGTGTAAAACTATGGATCTGAATTTTAGCAAACACTGATGTAAAGAGTAGAAATATCATTATTATAATTTTTTTTTTATTTACCAACAAAAACATAACAGTACAATAGTTACAGGAAATTTTATAACAAAGTTTTAATTAAAGGAGTTATAAAAAAATATGGTATTTATTTGCAATTTAAATGACAATCGTCATTATTCATTGCATTATAAAATAAAAATAATTTAAAGTGTCGGATCCACACCTCCCCCCCAAACTAGGGTAGTTTACTTCACGATATTAATTAATAATCAAGTTCTTTCTGCAGTATGACAGAAAACTCTAACCTAAACAACTTCAACAACGCCTCGTATGAGGAATATGAACTGCGCAACAGTCAACACGAAATGAATATTAACTCAAGTCCAACAGGAGAGGATTTGATTCAAAATCCCCCTCCAATCCCCCCTAAAGCACTTACGGGAAGCGGGAGTATGAACTCTAGCTTAGATTTAAGTTTAGGGGATAAAAAAGAAAACAACGTAGAGTTGTCATCGTCACCTCCGGAAAATTACTCTGTCCCAAAACTTCGAAATGAAAACGGCAACATTGATAACAATGAAAATACATAGGTGTTAGATAAGTATTAAGTTATTTAATACTTGGTTAAAACGGTGTCTGTTTTGTATTTTAGTCAGTTGTCTTGAGGCGAACTTTCCATATCTTTTAATATTTTGTCAGTAAGTCATTCCTGTATTATTGTATGCGCATAAAAAAGGTGCCAAAAATGTAGCGGCAATATTTTACATTTTAAGACGTATTTTTATTACAATTTACTATTTAGAATTTTTGTATTTATTTAAAACAAAAAAATCAAATTGTGGCCAGAATAAATGGACCAAAATAAATGTAGTATTACCAAGAAATGCATAAATAAGTTTTTGATATTATTTAGTATTAATAAACCTTGATAAAATAATAAAAATATAAAATAAATATACAGAATACAATAGAGTTATACTATCACCCTAAAGCGTAGTTTGTTAAGGTATGTAAAAGTAATAACAATAAAAACAAATAAAAATCTAGCCTTAATTTATAATACTAGTATTTATCATTTAATTCCCTATGTTGGTATTTTGTTAATTAATGAAAAATAGGCTTTAATAAAAGAGGAATTTCTTTATTCAGAATTATTTTAATTCTATTATTATTACTTTTGCAAATACAATTGCGCTTTAGGTCTGTGATTCAGTATTTTCATACATACCGTATGTTTAATTATTATGTTTTTTTACAAATATATTTTTACATTGTTCTACACCTGTTATTGCTACCCAGTTGCTTTTTATTATTTTTTCTACATTGAATAATTATTTAGTGCATAAAGTATAACTACTAAAAATAGTACCTAATTAAAATCTATTGCATCGAAAATCAAATGTAAAATTATGAGATTTAATTTTATATCTGTAGAATTCAAAAAAAAATTAATAAAATAGAATGTGTTGTGTATGTCCCCCTAACCATATCTATTAACATTTTATTTTTTGTACTAGTCATGGTTGTAAGGTAATATTTTTTATTAATATTGCTATATTATTAGAACAATTGTGTCCAAATTTAGACATATTTTTTTAAAATACCTAAAATTTGTTCCAAGTAGAAAAATAAAGCATTTAAAATACAATGAGCATTTTTTTTATTGAACTAAATATTTTAAAAACAAAGTAAAGCAATGATAAACAGATTCAAGTTTAAATAAAATAATAAAAATAAAAAATCAAGCGCGAAGAGTAGTTTCTATCGGTTTTAAAATCTAGCTTACTTCGATTTTAACAAAGGTGGCGCCATCTATTGGAGAGAAGATAAAGCAAACCTATACGATTTCTTTTAAAATGGTTAAATTCTTAGATAAATCTATGATCAGTAGTTCAAATAATCACACGTGTAATAATTATTCAAATTTAAAGGTTAGATTTCTTTCAAAGTTGTCTAATGTTGATTTTTTTCGAAAATCATGATTGAATCAATATACACCTCAAGTAACTGCAACCAAACACCAACAGCTGTAGATTGGGGCCAAAACAATCATATTTGCTACGCATCATGTAATGCTGTTCTAATTTACGACCCTAATGTAAGTAAACTTTTATCTCTACTACAAAAGACACCAATTTACTTTTTGAGTTGTTTTAGTTCGGATCAGGGGGCAAAGTAGTGAAAAGTTTAACAGGGCACAAGCAGAGAGTTAATTCTGTAAAATGGCTCAGCAAAAACGAGTTAGTTTCTGGTTCAAGCGACGGAGATGTTATTTATTGGTGTTTGGATGAAGACAGCAATCTAAAACAAATCTTAAAAGGGCATGAAAGTATTGTTAACATAGTCGATGGGTTGTACAAGGAACAGGATATCGTGGTGGCTAGTGCTTCAATGGATTCTACAGTTAGGATTTGGAATAAAAAATCAGGTAAATTAGGCAAATTCTTCTTTATTTAAATATAACCTACTTATATTTCGTTTGTTTACAATTAATGCAATAGTTTAATTTGTTTTAGATTCTTTTACTTTGGCACAAACCATAAATTGCGGCTATAACATTTGTGTGGGGGTAAAAATATCTTTTATAAATTCGAACAGTTTAATAATGGCTTGTGCTATGGATACATCTAAAATACAGCTGTATATTGAAAATGAGGAGACTGCAGCTATTTCATTTGTTCCCTCTGTATCTTTGAAAGGACATGAAAATTGGGTGCGTGGCATGGATTTTACCAAAGAAGGTTAGTTTCCATATTTATTCAGTATTTTTTGAGATAATTAAACCCTTTTTGGAAACAGGAAACGATATTCTTCTAACTTCCGCTTCACAAGACGCTTTCGTGCGATTATGGCGAATAACCGAACACATTCCGTCCGAAAACGAAACCATTAATGACAAAAAAACAACCAACATTTTCAAAAAAGAAGTAATAAAAACTACTAAACACACTTACCGTGTTTTCCTAGAATCAGTACTTTCGGGCCACGAAGGTTGGGTATACTCCGCTAGATGGAGCCCTAGAAACAACCGACTATTAACCGCCTCCCTAGATAAAACAATGGTGATCTGGGAGCACGATAAAGAAAGCGGGTTGTGGCTTGAGAAAGTAAGAGTGGGGGAAGTGGGAGGTAACACTCTAGGGTTTTACGGGGGCACGTTTAATCCACAAGGAGACCAAGTGTTAGGGTATAGTTATCATGGGGCTTTTCATATCTGGAAGAATAGAGATGATATTTGGACACCTGTTGTCACGGTTGGGGGACACCATAACGAAGTGGTTGATATTGGATGGGACCCAGCTGGGGAATTTTTGGTGTCTTTGTCCACGGATCAAACTACGAGGATTCATGCGCCTTGGAGTAGTGAAAATAAGACGGTACGTTTTTTATTTTTTAAAAAAATTGCATCGGAAAACATTTTCCGATTAAAAACTCTATTTGCAATAAGTTCCTGGAAGAATGTTTAAAGCCAACCTTATTAAACTTATTGCAGACAAGCTAATCAGGACCATTTGATCGGACATTTTCTAAAATCTTAAATATCCTTCCTAGAATAAACTCTCTTAAATAAAATGAAATGATTTATTAACGGGCAAATACCCCTTGTGCCATGTATACATATAAACAATTTATAATAACAAACATAAAATAGATTTAAAATTTAAAAATAGAAAATAAATATAATTTAAATAACATACAAAAAAAAGAGTAAAAAAGACAAGTTCATTTATAAAAATTAGTAAATAAAATAAGTTTAGATTCTTTGATTCCATAAAGGTTAATTTATAGTTGAATTAACTAACTTAAAATTAAACGCCACCTAGAATTAATGTATCGCGAATTAACATAAAATTAAAATACGACAGTTGACATCTTATTTGTAGATCAAATAAACCAATTAACGTCACTTACAGGTTATATTTCTTAATTGCAATGCAACTAATTTCTGGTAAAATAGGCATCTGTAACCTATTTCACTAGAGCCATCTATTGGTTACTAAACCAAATTT
Source organism: Cartodere bifasciata (assembly GCA_963920755.1). Taxonomy (NCBI): domain Eukaryota; kingdom Metazoa; phylum Arthropoda; class Insecta; order Coleoptera; family Latridiidae; genus Cartodere; species Cartodere bifasciata. Next base: position 15,786,663 of record OY987196.1, on the reverse strand, counting down.
AAATAAAATAAGAAAAATTAGAAAAGAAACTGTAGAATGGAAATAAAATCGGTAAAAAATGAGATTCTATGATTTACCGATAGATGCTGCTTTAAATAAGTGAAGTTAAGCAATCCATAATTGCATTAATTTGGTCGCGCTAATTTAACTGGAATTAAGGGGCGTTAAGTTAATTTTACTATAAATCAAGCTTAACTTAAGAACCGTTTATCGGACATCTGCAAAAAGTATCTTCTAGCTCATTCACTGATCTATTTCTTCGTTAATTTTAAATTTTAATATTAATGTGCATGTACTTATACCTTTTATGTTTTTTTCTTATATCACTTATGCAGCTTAATTTTATAGGCAACATGGCATGAAATAGCACGTCCACAAGTTCACGGCTATGATATGAGTTCTCTTGCTATTTTATCGCGATACAAATATGCTTCTTCTTCGGAGGAAAAAGTTATTCGTACTTTCAAAGCACCTAAAAATTTTGTGGATAATTTAGGACAACTATGTAACATAGAGGACGATCCTGAAGGTGATCTAATCAGCAACTGTAAGTTTTTCATTTATTCATAAAAACTGTTTAACACTACTTAAAAAGACATAAGTTTTTAAATAATAACGGTTTTTAGCACAAGATGCTGGTCCTAAAGGTGCATCAGTCCCTTCTTTAGGACTATCCAATAAAGCAGTGTTCACAAACGATAATCTTGAACAAGTTCAGCAAAAAAACCCAAAAGATATGTACCCGGAAGAATCGCATTTTACTTGTGTTGACTTAAAGGAACCCCCGACTGAAGAAACGTTGTTACAAAATACATTATGGCCTGAGGTGCAAAAACTATACGGTCATGGGTATGAAGTTTTTGCGTTGGCAGCCTCCAAAGATGGAAAATATTTGGCGTCGTCTTGTAAAGCAACCACGTTGAAGCATGCCTCTGTTTTACTTTGGTATGTTAATTGTGAGATTTATAATAGTATATTTATTAAAACAAAGAGTTCTATAAGGAACGTTTTTTAGCACGCGCTCAGGTTTAGAAAAGGAGTCGCGCAGCGGCGACCACTTTAATGGACAAGTGCTAAAAAATGTCTTATAAAACGAGTTCTTTATAGTATTTTTTATATTTGCTTCATTTAATTTATTAAAAATCATTTTTAAATTGAATTAAAAACTTAACGTAAAATTTTATTTTTATTGGATGGGCAACATTGACATTTTGAAGTAAAAAGTAAATTTAGGTCAGAAATATTGAATATGACATTTGTAAACTTTACTCACTTAATACTGAAGGGATAGGCGTTTTTGAGAAAATGTAACCGTTAATATCGTTTGTTCAATTCTTCTAATTATTCCCTCTACAAAAAAACTATGTCCCCTCGATAGTTTGTATTAGTAAAATTTGTGAATAAGAAGTACCTTGCAAGGGAAAGATTCATCTTTTTGCATCTGGAAAAGCAACCTAATAAAATAAAATTTTGGGTTTAATAATGAAGCAATTCAACTTTAAAAAAACAAATTTCGAGTTTTATAATGTACTTATTATAGGACGCAAATATAAAAAAGTATCTTTTTTTTTTATTTAGGGACACAACAAACTGGAAACAAATCCAAAAATTAACCTCGCACACTCTCACAGTAGTTCAAATCTCGTTTTCTCCCGACTCAAACCACATTTTGACCGTATCTCGTGACAGGCGATGGTCCGTTTTCTCAAAAACTCCCACAACGAATACTTTTAATCTAGTAGCAACCACAGACAAAAAAACTTCCATACATACTCGAATAATATGGTGCTGCGATTGGTCGCACGATTCCAAATATTTCGCGACTGGATCGCGTGACGGAAAACTTGTGATGTGGACCAAAAACGAGGAAAAGAAGATTGAAAATGTTCTTGGACAATATGAGGCAGTGGGAAAGTTCTTAAATTTGGCTTCAGAATCTGTGACAGCTGTAGCTTTTGCGCCTGATTTAATCAAAGATTCCTATTTAGTTGGCGTTGGTTTGGAAACTGGCGTTATTCATCTGTTTAAATGGACACCTGTGAATGGGTTTAATAAAGTAACTCAACTAACGCAAAGGTAAGATATTTTTCTGTTACTTTCTTTTATTCAAATAAAACAAAAAATATGAATATTTGTGATGCCTGCACTCTGTATTAAAAATTTTCTTTTCATGTTTTTTAGTATGGCTCATCAACTAACTGTTAAAAGAATTTTATTTAGGCCCAAATATGGAGAAGCAGGGCAAAAAAAGGAAAATAGAAGTATTTTACAATTTGCGTCATGCAGTTCTGATTTTTCAGTAAAGGTATTTAATATCTCAGTTGATAAATTATAAATTGAAATTTATTACTTCTGAAGATAATTTTAATTTAGATAAAAATCGTTATTTATTTACCTCCCGTTTTATATTAGGGGTGGTAATACATAATTTATGAGTTCTTTTACAAACTGAAAAATATTTTATATTTTTTAATATAATAGGTACTTAATAATAAAAGAAAGAATGAAACAAAGAAACTGAAGCATAATTTATTTTTACGAACTTTTTATATGAATAATTTCTAAATCAGGGAGCTTCTGTTGCATATTTGTCTGAATATTTGTCTAGTTATTTGCTCGTTATTTTCCACGATTTTTTTATGCATCTCCATTACCAGATAAACATAGCTTCTTTTAAAATTATCTTTAAGAAGTTGCAAATATGCAGGTGATATTTCTTCAATAAAAATAACTTATCTTAAAATTACGACTGATTTAATTTTCAAAGATCCTAAAATCTGTAGATTCAATTTACCTGTTAAAGACGCAAAAAATAATGAAAATTCGTAAAAAAAAAATTAATTAAAATATTCGTTGTAAATTATACCAGTGTAACCTTGGCGATTGCTCTAGAGACTCTAATTAAACGGGTGACCATTTGATGTTGAGTTATCCATAGTTACATCCTAGGTACATCTGATTAGCCTTAACCACATGAACTCTGTGTACGCACAGAGGCACGCTTTATGCACGAATTAATTACGAAATTATTATCAATATTGATTTCTAAAATTAAGCATATAGTAAAAGGTATTTTGATTCAATTATTTAACATTGATTAGCTCATACATTCTGTCAAAAGGCATGTAAGTAATTTTACACTGAATAAACCCAAATAAACCCCAATTTTATTAATTGAATAATCTCGACTAAAGGTACTTAACTTTTTGTAACTCAATTTTTTTTTTGGAAAAAAAAATATTAGCCGAGGATTAGGTCAATTTTTTTGACACAATTTAAAAAACGCTTTTTATAATCTGTTGCTCCATAATAGGGACTGTTTAGCGTTTAATTATAAAATGTATAGGTATAACAAGCTTTTAAAAAAAGGTAGCAACAAGAACGATATACGTAAAAAATAAAAAAAATTCAAACAATAAATATGTTAGAATTAAAAAAAAATCTGTTAACGACAATGTTAAAGTAGGTAATACTCGAAACTATTGTTATTCCAAATAATGTTCTGTTAATTTCATTTGGAAATTCTCCCAACATTTATACAATCAACACCTTTTTACTGGCGCCAGTATAGACCTTTTTCTACCGTGAAAATTAAAAAATAACACTACATTAAATTACGAAAGCACTAAACAGAACATGTGTTTTTCGCTCTGAAGTTCAATCAATTTGGAGCTTTTCTATTTTTTATAATCGTTTTCATAGGTTTAATTAGACTGTCCTTTAAAAAAAAACATATTTATTTAAGTCCTTAGAAAATAATGCTTATTTTTTTTTTTAAAGTGGGGTTAAATTTTTCCAATTTATTTTAATTGAATTTTTAGTTCATTAAAAAAAATTATTTTTTATATTTGCGTATTATAAAAGTCATTATAGTATACGCCGAAATTCAGTTTTTTAAGGTTGGTAAATTGCTTCATTATTAAACCCATAATTTTATTTTATTGGGTTGGTTTCTTAGATGCAAAAACATAACTTTTTCTTCTGCAAGGTACTTTTCATTTACAAATTTTACTACTAAAAGCTAATAAATAAATAAAAAATATCTTTATTGAGTCAAACTCAAAAGGCCATTGACCGAGGTCCTTCAGCCAAACTAAAAACTATTATATAGGAAAATATAGTTTTTTTGGAGATAAGTAATAGCGAAGTAACAAGTAAGTAACTAGAAAAATTGGAGAAACGATATCAACGGCTACATTTTCTTAAAAGCGCCTATTTATTTAGTTTTAAGTGAATAAGGTTTACAAATGTCGGCAAAAACAAATGAATGTTTTAATTAAATGTTTGACATTTCTGGCGCAGGAATTTAATAAATCCAAAGTAGCTATTAATGTTATATTAGTTTGTCAATTACTATCGCGTTTTTCCCAACCTGGTGTCACTGTTACAGTCACAGTGACACTAATTATTATAAAAATTTTGGTATTTTTTTGGATTTTTTACTAGTTTTAAGGGCATTTGTGCAAAAAATAGAATACACCATTCGGCCAGGAAGGTGTTCCCGCATTTATAGGATGCATGAAAAAGCACCTACTCATGCGGGAACACTTTCTTTTCGACCTAATTGTGTAAATTACTATTCCTAAAACATTATTGGTAAAAAATCATATTTTTGTCTCGCTTTTTAGTAAAGCTAAAACGAAAATTTCCTTTGCAACTAAATCATCACTGTAAGTTTTTTATTCTCTTTATAACAAGTCACAATCGCGATTGATTAAAGATTGTTCATGTAAATCGAAATGCATAAAATTCTGTTTTTGTATGTTCAGCATTTTTAATGTAATTTATTTAATAAGGAACAAACCAGTAAATTTAATTCTGAAAAATTATTTACCTATTCAGTTTCCTTATACAGTTTCTTTTTCAGTTTCTTTTTATATTAATTGTACATGAAGGAATGTGGTATGTACTAGCATATCGCAAAATCACAGGCCGGCTATTTAAACTAATCCATGCGATCTACCGAATACCCATTAAATGGATCCCATGGATTCAGTAATTCCATTAACTAAGCTTACGAAAAAGACAACTGAATCCAAAATCATGAGAATTCTATAAAGGATTTCCTATTTAATTATAGAAATCTCAATTTCAAATAAACAAAAAACGGTCTCTCCTAATGATTTTTCCTAAATTAAATATTTTTAATAGTTATTATACTCCTCGCAGACAAAGTCAAAAACGAGGAGTATATTGTGATTGTTTTGAAAATTCTAAAATCGTCAAAAATCGTCGTAGAGCAAAAATTCTTGCAGATTCGTGCGTTTCATCGAACTTTGAACAACTTTCAAAAAATCCGTCCGTCCGTCCGTCTGTCCGTCCGTCTGTCCGTCCGTCTGTCCGTCTGTCACGTTTTTTTGTAGACACTCTAACTTGAGAACCAAAGATACCATCAAGTTCAAATTTTCAGGAAAAATCGTTCTCATTAAAATTTAGATCCCTATTGTTTTTGGAAGAAATCGGAAAATAATAAGGGGGGCTGCGGCACCCCCCAAGTGGGAAAAAATTCATATTTCAGTTATCATAAAATTTACAGAATTTTTTTTCTGGTAACTTTAAAGCCCTTTTAATTCTCTACTAAAAGTATATTTAAGTTTTTTTTGTGCGGCCCCACTTAAGCCCCCCAATTTAAAAAAAAAGCCGTATCTTCGTTATTTTTTAATTTACAAAAAAAACTTAAGTCATAAAAATTAAAGGAAATTAAATTCTGTATTAAAATATATTTCTTGTTTTTGTTGTGAAGTTTTTAAGACAAAAAAGGTCAAAAAAATAGGTTTTTAGTGATAAAAAAGCTCTAAGTCAAGTCAAGTCTAGGTTCGGTCAAAGTGGCTTTGCAAAAAAAAAAAAATTAAAACAAGAGCATCTTTCTAATGCCAAATTAAATCCTAAACGTCAGTGTCAGAATTAATTCGCATTTATGCTTTTCGCTAATAAATCTTTTTTTTATAGAAAAGTTAATAGTATAACCTCTTCGCAGATTTTTTTTTTGTAATTTTAAAAAATTATTGTTCATTTTAATTTTATTTTTTTTCTGATTACTGCGAGGAGTATCTTATTTAATGTAGGCATCTTATAAAAAAACTCTAACAGGGTCCCTAATCTAACCTATTCACTGACCTAACCCACCCACTGATCTAACCCATTTCTAGTTTAATCTAACATCCAGTTAATTTGAGCTATTGGTATACATTGAGCATTGAGAATATATATGCTGGTATTGGAGATCATTTAATTTTAGTGAATTTAATCAATATATGGCTTTAATATTTGACTAAGCAGACGAATAAAAACCACTCGACGTTAAGTAGGATAAAAGCGAATGAATAGTTAATGAAACATGTCTAATGACATCTTATGATGCCTGATTTTTCATAAAGTGATCCATTTTTTTTTAGATCGGTTATTAACTTTTTAAAAAGAGTGTCTCATTATACAGATTTGGACACTTTTATTTTAAAGCTCCTTCGTAAGAAGGGGCTTTAAAACAAACATGGATGGCTGACTGTAACAATTCGCATCCTCGAATGCAAATTGCAAAGTATGTTTTTTTAAAACTTGCCGCCCAGTTCAATCTATTGAGGTTGTTGTACCAATTGAGCTTGTTTTAAATTGGTCACTTGTCTTATTGTCAATTTCAAATGTTGTAAGTTGTTAATACAATACCTTTTAGGAATTTGCCTCTAGATTTTATCTTAAATTCGAAAAAAGCATAAAGCTAAAGCCTTATTTAGAGATACTTAACGCCACTTAAATGAACTCAAACTTAACGTGACCAAATTAGTGCATTTAGTGATTCTATTAATTTAACTAATTCAAAGCATGCAGGTAAACGCATTTATCTGAAGGTACTTCATTATTACAGGTTTTTTAATGATTTAGCTTGTCATTTCCAATTTGCCATATTAGTGATGACGTCACTGAAGCTACTTTCCATGGTTTAAGTGACTACGAGTCAAGAAGCAATTCTAGTAATTGTCATTTTGGCGACAAGTGTAATTGTCAAAACGTCAAAGCCATGAAACCGATTGGCTGTTTAAGCTTCAGTGACGTCACACTAATATGGTGTATTCGCCATATTAGTGGTGACGTCACTAAAGCTAGTTTCCATGGTTTTAGTGACTACGAGTCAAGAAGTAATTCTCGTAATTGTCATTTTGGCGACAAGTGTAATTGTCAAAACGTCAAAGCCATGAAACCGATTGGTTGTTTTAGTTTCAGTGACGTCACACTAATATGGTGTATTATTTAAAATTTTGTCTTGGCGCAAAGGGCTAACTGCCTACGCCAATAAAATAGGAAAAAAAAAATTATTCTAGTAGCAGATGAATTGTGGGAGTTAAAAACGGTGACAGAAACCTACTTCACTCAAAATTAGTAAAATTTACAAAAATAACCTATGAAAGTGGGCGTTAAATTGAGTTAATTTGATTATAAATGACACTAAAAATTTTGTAAAATTCCCATAGAAATAGAATGACTAGAAATGAATTGCTTATAATCATAACATTAACAGTTTGTGGGTCCAAGATCTAAAAGGTTAGGTTAGCATAGGTAGGTTTCATTGAAAACGTTTGTTTATTTACGTCCACTTACTCATTAGTCCATATAACTTACATTGGGTAAACAAAAAGATCTTGGCCCCAAACAATTAATTTTTATACCTTCTTTATTGTAAATATAAAATCTCTTTGAAAATTCCCGATACGTTAATTTTAAGAGGCATTAATTCACGTAAACTATAAATCAGCCTTAACTGGTGTAGTTACCTTATGGTTTGATAAAATCTTCAAAATTAAGTAAATTAGGCTGCCGAAGCGTTTCATAAAATGTTTTAAACATCAAATGAGTATTTAATGTAGGCAAACGGAAAAGTTATCGAAGCAAATACAAAACCCCTTTCCAAAAGCCCTAACATCCAAAATTTCCTCGCAAATACCTTATTCAATTATCCTAATTCCCAACATCACAAAAAGAGAAAAATAGGGGCACGTTTCTTGGAATGCGATCAAATTCCTTAGATGTCTGATAGTTAACACCTGAGAAGACAAATACAATACGGCGGCTGTGGGGTGGTACTGTGCTGCAGGTTGCTGGGTGAGCCCAGGTAGATCTCTGGCGGGCGGGCGGCTGCTGGATGCAAGCAAGCAGGCAAGGAGGGTGTGCGAGCTTGCGCCATGGGGCGGCTGGCGCACGCCGCCGCCAGGCCGCCACATCCAGAGTGGCTTGCAGCTGGACCGCTTCAGCTCCTAAAGCACAGTGTCTCGTGAGTGCAGGTGCGTGGTGAGATTGACTAGACCGACAGTGTCCATCATCATGCATTACTACTGTCATGTCAGCACTGTCGTATCGTGAACAATGCTGCCGTGTTGCTGTCTGCTGCTACTCCTGCTAGTGGTGGGGGAACTACTGGTTGGAGGACATGGACACCCCGATGAGGATGCTGCCCAGCTGACTCTGGCTCAGGAACACTCACACTCGAACGTTAAAAGAGGTAACACTATTTTATAAAACTAAAAAAAAAACAACATGTTTTTTTAGAAGACAAATATTTAATCTACCTTGTAGAAGGGTTGGCATGACTCAAATCAACTAAATAAAATTATTTTGTTTCGAATTAAAAAAAAAAATACATTAATTTAACGTTAAGTTAAAATTTAATAAAAATAATCTGAGGCTGCTTAGGTATTATTTTCAATTACAATTTTTTGAAAAATAAATCCAAATTGTTAAAAAACAAGAAAAAAATTATGCCTTAAAAAAATGTTTTTTTTGTCCCCTTTTTCCAAATCACATTTTATTACAAGTTATTGGTATTAATTATAATTATACCCAGTTGATGAAGTCTCATCTAAGAATCATTTAAAGTAAGAATCACCTAAAGTAAGAAACGAGGGACAAACCAAATGGGCAAATTGTGTACACTAATTCCTAACAAATTCTTAACAAATTCTACAAATTCTTAACAAATTCTTCACAAATTCTAAACAAATTCCTAACAAATTCTTAACGAATTCTAAACAAATTCTACAAATTTTTAACAAATTCTCAAAAAAATGTACACTAATTCTATCATTGAATTGCCCCTCGGTAAGAAATAAAGGCAGGTGACTGGTCCATTGGTTGAGTTTGACATATGTCAAACTTAAAAGTCAAATTTAAATAGACCAATGGGTGGCCGTTAATTTCTTACTTTAAGTGATTCTTACTTTAAATGGTTATTAGACGAGACTTCATGAAGTGGGCATTCAATTTTAAAAATTAAATTTTGATACAAAAAATTATTTCAGCCAACTCTACCTTATATCAAAATGATATGTCTTATTTTCTAATGAACGTAAATAGTACATTACGTTTTTAAAAATAATAAGTTGTTCACTCGGTTATACTGTTTTTTTATAAATGTGCCTACCTGCGGAGAAAAAAAACGTTATTAAGCGATATAAATGATTTTTCTTCTACAATATCGCATTTTTAAACGAAAGTAAGTAAGTATCCCTTTAAGTTTTAACAATACTCTATTCACCCTTTCCGTTTGTACCGAAGTCGCCGGTCGACGCATCTCAGATACGTTCAAATACGTCAGAAATAAATGAATCAATCTGACGGCTTCTGAGATGTGTCGACCGGTGACTTCGGTACAAACGGAAAGGGTGAATACACCGTTTTTTTTTACCAAATACACAAAATTAGTATCGTGACGTCACTGAAGCTAATTTTCATGATTTTGACAAGTACGTGTCAAAAAGTAATTGTCAAAACATCAAAGCCATTCCGTTAAATAAATAAAAAGCATACTTTTTGTTTAAGATTAAATAATTTAATTAATTTATTATTAAGTTAATGCTTTTAGGATTTTTATGGAGCATAAGTTAATTGTAAAAATCAAGATCAAATGCTGTTTGTTTGTTATAAGTTATTTGGCGACGTTCAAAGAATAAAAGCGTTGTTTTTAAAAGGCATCTATTGGTCTTTTTCTTACTTTTATTGAATCGATTTCAACTATAACTTTCCAATAAGTAGAAGTAAAGATTGGGAAAATATAATAATTGGTTCAAAAATCTAGACAGGCGTTAGTCTATTAGTTCATTTTTTTTATCCCCACTCATTATGAATTAAGTCAATGTTGAGATCGATTCACAGCAAAGTAAGAATAGCTGTGATTACCCAATATACGCCATATTAGTGTGTCGTCTCTGAAGCCTACAAAGACAAAATTGCATAGTAATTTTCATGGTTTTTACGTTTTAAGAATTACTTCGACAATTACTTTTTGACAGGCAGTTGTCAAAACTTCAAAACCATGAAAACTAGGATGCGATTTTGTCTTTGTTGGCTTCATATTTCGTCATCACTAATACGGCAAATTGGCAGTATGTCGTTTTTTTGTCGTTAGCTCTGTTCGTAGAATCCCGGATTCTGACTGTTTTCAAACTGTCAACAGGTTGCGCACATCAAAAAAATGAAGTTCTGCGCAGGACTTTTACATTTGCGGACAGTCGGAATCTGGGATTCTGGCTTCTGCGAACAAAGCTACTATAAGCATAATTTCCCTATGTACACTTATCGCCAAAATCTACTGGGACAAGACATATGTCTTAATCAAGATTTTTCAGGTTGCGACTCCACCATTGAATTAAATCATAGATTTAATTGTACAATTTTTTGACAAGACTAGGCTTGACAATAAAAAACAATCAAACATTTTGTCAGCTTTTCCCAGGCGAAGTAATAAAATACCTAATGCAATGTCAGCAAATAAGTTTTTTCCCATTTCCAACTTTAAATCGTACGCATAGACATTGATAGCAAACATATTTTATTTATTTAATTAATAAGGGTTATAAATTAAATAACAATACACATTTTTATTGGGGAAACCTCAAACTTTAATTACGGGTTTTTGTTACATTAAAATCATTAATAAATATCAATTCATTTGTTTTGTATTTTAAAATAATAAAAATTTTAATTATCACAGCATTAAAAGTGGCAATATGATTTTTCGATTCCAGTTTTTTCCTAACAAGAGTTATTAAATAAAAAATAATAAACATCTTTATTTAGGAAACCTCAAACTTTAATGGAGCGTATTCGTACAAAAATGGGTTGGGCTAACCTAGGAGATCTCTCATACCACCCGTCGTTTCAGATGCTAACTGATATTACTTCTGAATTTTATATTTTTATCAAATATAAAGCTAATTTACCTAAAAACAACAAACTGCCGGTTTAAAACATTCTACGTATCAGCTAAAAGGTTTGTATAACATTAACGGAGTGTTTTAGTTTTACAACTTTTCATAATTAGGTAAAATAGGGTATAATGACTAATTTACAATGGTACTATAAATGCAAAATCCGTGCATCCAAAAAAATTCGTATTATTTTAAACATTCACGGAAATCCTTTTGTAAATGAGTCTTAATTTTCTTTTTTACCTAATTACAAGGAATTAAAGATGTAAAGCACTCTCTAAATGTTATACAAACCTTTTAGATGGTATAGATTGAATGTTTTAAACCGGCAGTTTGTTGTTTTTTGGTATATTAGCTTTATATTTGACAAAAATATAAAACTCTGAAGTAATGTCAGTTAGCATCTGAAACGACAGGTGTTATGACAGATCTTCAAGGTTACGCCAACCAATTTTTGTACGAATACGCTCCCTTACCAGTTTTTGTTTTATTAAAATGTGTCATTAATAAATATATAAATTCATTTATTTTGTATTTTAAAATATGTAATAAAAATTTTGATTATCACAGCATTAAAAGTGGCAACATGATTTTACGATTCCAGTTTTTTTAACGAAAATGTTTGCTAACTACAAAACAGGATGTAATAAATAAGCTACCCCACACCTGACTCCCATTGCTGCCAATAAATAATATTTTTTAAATCTCTGTGGAATAAGAAGTATTTGATTCATTTTTATAGTACACAGTTGCACACTGATACATCGAAAATACGTTAGCAAATACTCGTAGCATATCCCGAGTGTTGGTAATTCAAGTAATCGAATAAATTGAGAGTAACTTTTTTTTGGAAAAAATGATGCTTGGAAAATATTAAGGACTTATCCAAGTTAAAAAGCCTTTTTTTGAAAACCACTACTGGTCAATTCTCTTTTTTTATTTAAGGAAGTTTTTCAAAAATATCCAGATAAGGATGTCAAGCCGTTATCAAAAATTGTCCTTAATGAGAAATCCAATCGAGTTTAGCAGACTGCTGGCAACAACATCCTGTTTTCTTGAACCCAATTTGTTATGTCCCTTTTGATCACGATTTTATGACCACGATTATATTTTGTTGTAAGACAATTTAAGTAACGCTGCGTGACGTTAATCTGCCTATAATTCGTTTAATCCTTAAATTCTATCTACGTGTAAAAAGAACTTGTCTTTTTATTTCATTAGGGATATTTTTTCCAAGAAAGGACAGACTTCATCTGTCAAATTAAATTTTCTTGCTTTGCTTTTCAAGCTGCTTTTTTTTTGATCAGAAATTATATTCTTTTATTCGTTTTTTTTTGTATTCTGGCTTGGAAATAAAATGATTGAGTGAGCTATTCCTCAGATTTAGCCATAACAAAATGAATAAATTTTTTCTCCCATTTTTTGTAAATAAAGTTTCTTACTTGTACTTTTATAAGATCAAGCTAAGGATCAAGTGAGAATAATCAATCCTTATCCTTAATACTTAGTGAATAATTAATACTTTCACGAAACATAATAGGTTTAATACCGCTTAATACTTAATGCTTAAATATCTAATACCGAATCAGAACATGAAGCCTTTACATCACATCACCAATAAGGTTATGGTTGGATAAAGAGCCTTCATTTATAGCCTGCCAAAACACTTTATTAACTATATTATCCTGTCTTTGCATCTCCTAACTAAACAATGTCGGTCCTCGGTGCGTAACATTGATTAATATAGGATGTCATATTGTACTTAGTCGTTATCTTTATGCAATGGATAACATTTACGTTATGACCCTTTTTATTAGTAAGATAAATCCTTTATCATTACTAAAAAATTGTCTATTCTTTTCTGGAAAAATTTTTCTCCAAAAGTGCTTTTCAAGTACACGTCATCATACTTTAATCTCTTGGTACATAATATAAATCGGCCATGGACGTGAAAAAATGAACATCACTTATACCTTTTGGAAATTAAACATCTTCCATTTTATAATGTTCATTTGTACCTATTTTTGACATGTATTTATAATATCATACGAATATATATATATATAATATACTATTGACTTAAAAACGAAAACATTGAAATTTATTGATTGAAACATGCTGTAAAAAATTTGGCATTTATATTTTTTATACTGTGATTGTTTTCCACAAAAGTTCGCACACGAAACATAAAAAATCTCTATTCTAAAGTTTATTTTTGTGTTTATCAATATTATTAGGTACAGGATAAATGTCGAGGATGTCACTCAAAGATTGAAAAAACAAATTATATTTTGCGTTGAATATTCCATGAGTGACAGCGCTTCCTAGGTTTAAGAAAAAGACACATACAAATAAAAAAGCTGTAAAAAATTTGCAGTACAGGTAACACATATTAGACACGCTTTGTTTTTTTCTTGTTTTTAATAGGATGGATCACTTGCGCATTTGATTATAAAACCCAAATTCAAAAATGGCTTTTTATCACTTGTTTAATTTTTATTAAAAATAATAATATAGGAAGGCACTTTTTTAAAAAACTGTTTTAACCGAATGTCTTAGATTTTTTCCAGCTATTTCCCATTTAAAAAAGGCACATTGATGGTGGACACCCTGTATATCGTTATTCTTAAGTTAGTTTCCAATTAACTATGTTTTCTAAACACTCTAAATATAAGCCTAACTTATAAATTAATGGAATTATTTAATCTTGAACGAAAAGTAAGTCATTTTAGGAACAATTCCCCTACCTATTGAAAAAAAAAACGAGATTAAAAAAAGCTTTTTTACCTATAATCCATAAACAATTTTAATGTTATTTTGCTATCCATTAAAATAATTAAAAACCGTGTAGGTACTAATCACATTCAAAAGCCTCGCTACTTTTATCTTTAATCTAATTTTACAGTCTACAACACCAAAATTAACAATGTGATGTTTCCCTTTGTAGTTCGCAATTCCAATTTTCCAATATAATATTTGATGGCTGAGCTATAGGTTACCCGTATCAAAAATGAGTTTAAGTTTGACCATGTCATGTGAACATGTGGTTGCTTGTTGAAAGTGACGTGAATAGGTCCTTTCGAACCCGCATAAAAGTATCAGAATTTTAAATTAGGATCACGGTGGGGCGTTCTTTTTTTTCTATTTTGTAAACAGGTACGAAATTATGCGATCAATCTTGATACGCGATGACACGTTGCTATTGTAAAAGCTTGTTTAAAAGTGAACGGGATTTTTAACAAGAAAGAAAAAATACCACACACCCGACACCAAACAACGACGACTACTTTTCCCTTTGTGATAAACAAGTGGCTATTCATTTATGAAAAAACGTACAATCAATAAAGAATAAAACGCTGTCTTTTTACATTATTTTGTAAAAAATGACCGAACAATTACATACACAATGTTGTTATTGTTGTTTGATTTTAAACAAAACTGCTTATCAAATTTCAAAGTTTAATTTTTATTCACGAAAATGTTGCTGGCTGGAGCAAAATATGTCGATTACACACGACACATTTTTTCCAAAGTTCACCGCTTCGTAAATACTTACAGCCCTTTTGTAATTTGATGTATTTCTATTGAACACTTGTAGAAATTAGAAACACCCTGAATAATATTATCAATTCGCTTTACATTCTAAGTTTTCTTCATAAATCGTAAATGCAAAATTATAACTACAAAGTTTTCTAATGATTAAAGTTAATGAAAGAATTAGTTAAGTACTTATTCAAAAAAGCCGTAGGTAGCCTAATTTAAAAATAAAGACAAATATTTATTTTGCTTTCACTTTTGTAAAATATAAACATGAATCCCTAATTAAATATGGGTCCCCGAGGTGCTAAGTAATAATATTTTTCAAGATACATTTTAAGTTAAAATTAGGTAAATATCTCAAGTAAACCCACTAAAAATGGTCTCTGGATTAAAATATTCTTGAATATTTATGAATAACATTAAAAATATCATATTTTACCGCTTTAAATCTACACTTCAGGGTGGAAATGTAAATCCTCTGCTAGGTAATATTTTACTCTTTTTTGGACATTATCACTCTCTCAGCCTGCTAAGCCAGAGCTTCGTTTTTGTGTGAGTTTTGTCTAGCAGCAATTTTTTTAACTTCAGCCAAATAGCCTTTAAATAAAAAAAAATACCGCTTTCATTTATCTACCTTTTTTTTCTAAATGTACCTAAATCGGTAAATAAGGTATAAAAAAAATAAATGTGCCTAAAAACATTCTAATCTATCACATGTCTATTTAATCATAAATTTAATACCCTTCTTAGGGCTAAGGTAGGTAACCCATGTCTTAAGTTTTTTGGTATATCACCAAGCTTAGCTTATATAAAAACAAAAACAGATCAATTTGTAAATGTATTATGTATAAGAGGACTTTGCCATAGGAAATGACAAAATACTACTTTCAAAGTAGGTCTATGTTTAATGGTGAAAAGAGTAGAGGGAAAACCCATGTCAATACTGACACAGTTGCTTTTTTAACCAGCTTCCCACTTCTCTAGTCTTTGAACAACTCATCAATCAGTCTCTGTTCATATTGTCAAATAAATGGAGGCCTAATATTTTTTAAAAGTGGTTGGAAAGTGGTTTCTTAGAAGTTGTATACTATGTAATTCTGGAAAAGTTACTTTACTTTTCTTTACTCAAATATTCTGTTTTTGATTCCAAGATCTGAAGTCTGCAAAACTCTGAAAGATAGCGTATTTTGTGTGCTTTCATACTATACAAAGGAAGGAGTTCTGAAGCACCTAATAATGGCAAACTTTGTTTTTAATAAACATTATTAGATAATCTTAAGGCTGGTTTACAATTTACGTAGATAAATTAACATCACGTGCATAAAGCTCGATTTATAGATGAATTGACTTAACTTCACTTACAATTAACATATGGCGAATTAACACAAAATCGCATTTATAGATCCAATTTACTTCACTTTACGTTCACTTATAGGTTATCTTTATTTCAACTAATTTCAGCTAATTCAGGGTAAAGCAGCATCTGTTCTCTTTTTCACACAAGCCATACAGGGTGGTCCAAGCAAAAGTTTCCACCCCCATTATTTCCTGAACGAATTTGTTCTGGAGGAACTGCCGCGGCACGTCATTTTTTTTTTGGAGGGGGACATCTAATTAGGGTATTTTTTAATTTTTTTGTTCAACCCTCCAAGCGGGGTGATTACCCCATCAAAAATTTCAAATGGCACTACGGGTCAAGTGGGGTCTTATTTAAAAGCTACAATTTTTCTCTTTTCAAAAAAAAAAATTTCAAAATCGGGCGAAAATTTTTCAAAATTTTTATTTTTTTGAATTTTAAATTAAATTATATTTTACGCTTCTTAAGAAGAAAATGCTTAGACAGGTCGATTTTCTTTTGAAGAAGAACATGTAACAACATATTTCTTAATTTTTTTCTTCAACCCCCCAAGCGGGGTAACAATCCCATCAATAATCTTTAATGGCCATTCTGGGTAAGTGGGGCCTTATTTGAAAGCTACAATTTTTCTCTTTTCAAAAAAGTAAAAAATTTTAAAATCCGACAAATATTTTTCGAAATTTTGTTGTTTTTTTTAATTTTAAATTTAAAAGTAAATTTACAAGCCTTAAAATTTTGGTTTTTTAAGAAATTATTCTTAAAAAAAATTAAAAATGTTATTTCAAGAATAATTTCTTAAAAAATCTAAATTTTTAGGTGTTTAAATTTACTTTTAGATTTAAAATAACAAAAAACAACAAAATTTCGAAAAATATTTGTCCGATTTTAAAATTTTTTACTTTGCTGAAAAGAAAAAAATTATAGCTTTCAAATAAGGCCCCACTTACCCAGAATGGCCATTAAAGATTATTGATGGGGTTGTTACCCCGCTTAGGGGGCTGAAAAAAAAAATTAAGAAATATGTTGTTAGATGTTCTTCTTCAAAAGAAAATCGACCTGTCTAAGCATTTTCTTCTTAAGATGCGTAAAATATAATTTAATTTAAAATTCAAAAAAATAAAAATTTTGAAAAACTTTCGCCCGATTTTGAAAATATTTTTATTTTTGAAAAGAGAAAAATTGTAGCTTTCAAATAAGGCCTCACTTAACCCGTAGTGCCATTTGAAATTTTTGATGGGGTAATCATCCCGCTTGGAGGGTTAAACAAAAAAATTAAAAAACAACCTAATTAGATGTCCCCCTCCAAAAAAAAAATGACGTGTCGCGGCAGTTCCTCCAGAACAAATTGGTTCAGGAAATAATGGGGGTGGAAACTTTTGCTTGGACCACCCTGTATATCGGCTACTAGACCAAATTTTTAAAATTAGAAAGAAAACTGTAGAATAGACATACAAGTCGATCAAATCATACGATTAATTACAATTCTAAGATTGACGTATAGATGACGTTAACTGCTTTAAATTAGCGCAATTGGCAAACTATAAATGCATTAATTTGTTCGCGTTAAGTTAAGTGACTCAAAGTGGCCTTAAGTTAATTTAATTTAACTATAAATTAAGCTTTAAGGATGCCCTTAGATATAACACAAAATTAAATGAATTCTTCGAAAGTTGAAATCTCATTTATAGATCAAGAACTACCTAGAGCTTACATTTGTGAATTTAAGTAATTTCGGAGAAAGTAGCCATCAGTATCCATTTTTACTAGAGCCATCTATCGGCTACTAAACCAAATTTTTAAAATTAAAAAGAAAACTGTAGAATGAATATAAAATGACTAAAATAATGAGATTTTAAAATTTACCGATGGTAATGTTTAATGCTTTGATTTATTAAATAAGTGAAATTAAGGAGTCTTTAAATGCATAAGTTTGGTCGCATTAATTTAAGTAAAGTGTAGAGTTAAGTGGCGTTAAGGTAATTTAGCTATGAATCAAGCTTAAGACTTGCGCTTTAAATATGTTACTTTGAATACCTAATGTTAAGTTAAGGGGAAAGTTGGAATATCTGAATCAAGCAACTTGAACAATTTGAATAAACACCAAACTAGACATTATTTATGGTAAACATGAGATTTGTTCTTTTATACGTATCTAACTTGCTCTATTGAGACACTGAAATGGACCAAAAATCAATGCTTTATAATGCATGATTCCCAGTAGAGTGTAAAACAGCGCCATCCAAACACATGTGCCAAATGGTTTATTCCTTAGTTATGCATGTTTAAATCAAGTAAGACTACACTTGGTTGCATCACGAACTTAATTCAACGCCAAACTTTGCGAAATGCTCTGTAAATGTTGACAAAGTAAAGGGGTTCAACGAAGCAAGCATGCAAAAGTCACTTTGGATGGCTGGAAGAGAGATGTTCTCCTAAAAGGTGATTTGTTTAGGTAATACCTACATATATAAAAGAGATACGAAAAGAAATTTTGGTACGTCAGCATTCACGAAAAAGAACTTCAATTAAATAATGAATAATGAATGTTCAACCATGAAGTTTGATTCAGAAAACGCAACTTTTAGTTCACTTCTACTTAACTTTGACTTACCATAAATGAATTAGGTTATTTATAATAACCTTAGAAGCAGTTTTCTGGTGGTAAATTTTTTTTTGTAAAAAAGTGCGCACTCTGCATACAAATTTCTTCAAAGTATTGCTATGCTCTTGCGTAAACTACTTTTTCTACGAAAACTATTAAGCAAAAAAGTAACTAAAGGAAACGGGAAATTAAACTGCATTTTACACTAGTAATGCATAACGTATGCAGGTGACATACTCAAATGCAATTGGATAAAAATCGATTCCATTTTCAACAAGCATTCAATATTCAACACATAAAAGCGTTACAAATTTACAGTCAAAAATGTCCAACATTTTAAATTGCTTTTCTTTAAAGGGGCACTTTGGTGACAATAATGTAATTTAAAATTATAATGTAAAATAACATTGGATAACTCACTTTATACAAAAGGTGAAAAGGTCAATTGTTGTTTAGGTCTGATCTGTGAAAATAATAGGCAAACCGAGGGGCAAATCGGATGGGCAAATTTTTTGTTAAGAATTTGTTAACATATTTTTAACAAATTCTTAGCCAATTCTTAAAAAAATACACTAATTCTTTCATTGAATTGCCCATCGAGATTTATTTTTAGTTTTACATAGGAAGGTGACCCGGCGCATTCGCCATTTTATAATGTTACTTTAATAGCAAGATAAAAGCGCAGCTACGTATTGCTTGGATAAACCTAATATTGTATGTTTAAATTCTTATGTATTAGGTACTAATATTCAAAACATTACTTGAAAACGGGAGTTTTCTGTCTTTTGAATAAAATGAAACATTTACAGGTCGCATAACTATTTCATATCGATTTCCGAATACCAATGAGTTACCTCCCTTTAAATTGAACATCAAATCCGCGTCACTGCATCTTTGGTGAAATAAAATATTCTACAAATGCATTTGATGCTGCTATATTGCATAGTAAGTATTACTCACGTTCAATGTGAATTCTGGTAATTCATCCAGTTTAATACCAATTCTTTCGAAAACTAGGCAGCTGCGGGTTTCAACTCATGGAATTTTAAAGTAATTTTTTAATATAACGAATCTTTTTATTTGCATCCATGGCTGCATTCGGTAACCTTAATTCGCGAACTTTTAAAAATGATGTTGCATTCGAAAGGCATCTAGCGATCCAATCCTTAATCGATAAATATTAACATAAATGTCTTCATTAAAACTACTTCTGATTTTTGAAAATGCCAAAAATACGCACATTAAAAAAATCTTTTTCTAAAATTTTTGGTTGGTGATATTCTGAATATTTTCTTTTGCTCGATAATCGCGAGGAAAAAGAGCAGCATCCTTAGTGCGTTTTAGAGCAATGGAGCAAATTGGACCAAGAAATGATTGACAATCGTTTTCTAAGCATGCGAAAATATGTAAAACCGTTATTAACAGCAGAGGGGGGCAAACTAATTACTGAAAGATCGCATTACTTTTTTGCTTCTTCACAACTGTTTAATTTTGTTTTTAAAATTAGCTAAATTTCAAGCGATGTTATCTTTGTTTATTTTTTCTTTATTAATTTAATTTTTTCGCTGAAAATGATTGGTAATTATTTAGAGGCATTGCAAAAAAATAATGAAATGGTAAAAACAACTAAACTTCAAATTACCAACCAAAAATTTAAGAAAAACATGTTGTCTCCTAGATTGCTTTGATATGTGTATTTAAATGCTCCATATTCTGCCTTACCAAGGATTTAAGATATAATTAAAAAAAATGTAGTCATCATTCTCTACATATGAAATTTACTTTTTGTTTTATAACCAATCTACATAGTATCCTTTTAGTTAGTTTGTAGATATAAAGAGCATAAATTTATCTTCGAGAGCACTTTATATTCTTTAAGGAGATTTTACTAATTTACTACATTTTTGCTTTTTAAAGATTGGCACATCATAACTTCTCCTTTAGCGCCAGGAGACAAAAGAAAAGCACCGGAAAGGCAAGGCTTTCTTTTTTAGACAAGCTCGTTAATTCACACCTGAAACCTCTTTTGCATGCGCTTGGCACAAATTCATATAAAATCTTGACTTTGTCCAACTAAAAAGGGTATGCGGTCCTTATCTGCATTAGTTTAAAATTGGAGTGGCTTTAAAGTTGGAACCGGTAGAATGTATTCTTCGCAAAAAACAAACTTAGGTATTTACTTTACAAAAGAACTTACAATATTACGTAGCAATGTTAATACATATGTTTTAATTTAATTTGTTCAGAAATATTAAAAAAAATGGGACAATTCTTGGTTTTTGGAGACCTATAACCGAACCTATAACCTAGCCGATAACTTTTTAAATGTTAAAATTTAATCCTACATCCTACAATGTCTTCATTACAAATTAAATTTTGTTTTCGTTTTAATCTGTGAAGAATATAATAATGATATGCTTACGTCCATTGTTTTATCGCTTAGTCAGCAAATTGTTTTTTGTGCGTAAAGAGGTCGCCATTACTGGTCTGAATAAATTAAATTTGGTAGGAATTTAATATCGCAAATGAGGGAGCTGAAGGATCATTACGAAGAGACTCTCTATATAAATCGTCTATGCCTGTATTGGTCCAAGTTGGTCAAGTGTGGAATGAGCCCCATTATCTCGATTCGATGCAGGCAAAGTTCATTTCCAAATAGCCTACATTTTGCTTCATTGTATAATTATTATTTTACGTTGTGGTCAGTCTATTGGGGTTACATTTTCATGGGAAACAATTTATCTACTTAAAAAAGGTTTCTCTGTTAATTAATTAAAGAGTTAATTATATTTACGTTGGATAATTATTGAACCACAATTAAAACACTTTATTTAAGTCGACGTTTCGAAAACATCTATTTCCATCGACGGGACTAAAAATATACATAAAGTGTTTATATTCTGTTCAAATATCCTAAGAATCATTTACCGTCAATTGTTACTACAAGAAGTTTTTATTATCAGTTATTTATATTTAAGATAAAGGATTCACACTCAAGAAATAACAAAAAAAAGTTTAATTCCTGTGTGTTATATGTATAAGTTTAAGAACTGCAAAAATAGAAAAATTAAGTACAGGGTGTCCCACGTAAGATGACCCAACCCCTTATCTCAGGAACTACAAATGCTAGCAGATTTTTGTTTTCGCAGGATTGTTTGTTATGAACCAAATTTTTATTTTTAGTAATGTTTCACTCTACAGAGTGTTCCATTTACTCGGAACACACATTTACTTCTTTATTTTAAATGGAACACCCTACAGGGTGCTATTTTGTAGACTTTACTAGCGTTTTGCTCAGCTATGTGCAATTCGATTTCCATGAAAATTTCTGGAGTGACCATTTAAGAACTGTGCTTTCTACTGGTAAAAACAAAATTTTCATTGGTTTATTAGTTTTGCAGAAAACGACAGGCATTGCCTTTTTCTTACATTTTTATGGTAATAATTTTTTTTTTTGAAAAAGCTTTATATTTTACATTTAAATCAGACTTTACATATTAATTAAGAATGTACGTTGTTTTAGAATAAATTTATAAAGTTTCTTAAAATACCTGGCTAAAATGGTTCTTTTTTTATTTAGGCAGGCGTTGAATTTGTTTTGCTCTTATGACACTCATTTATTTGACGTTATTAACAATAAATCACGATTGTCATAATTTGTCAACACAATAAGAACACAGAAAATGTTTAAATCTGTAGCCCACTTACCTACAATAATTAATAAAAAAAAGACTAAATCAGCCTACTATGTTAGGAAAACTTTTAAATTAATTAAATTGATTATAAAGCAATGGTAAGGTTTATTCAAAATGTAAAAAATGATTTGTAGGTAAAATAATCCAAAGTTTCCAGAAAAAAATAATTATTAACATAAGAATTGATGAGTACGATAGTTAGTGTCATTTTCTGCAAAACCAATAGAGCAATTAAAATATTGTATTTACCAGTCGAAAGCACAGTTCTTAATTGGTTACTCCAGAAAATTTCATGGAAATCGAATTGCACATAGCTGAGCAAAACGCTAGTAAAGTCTACAAAATAACACCCTGTATATTTTTTTATATTTTTAAATACTCCCGAAAAAGAGAATTATGTTGTTAAAAGTCCGAAATCTCCAACTTTTTTAGTGTTTGCAAAAAAATTTTTTTCTGAAATTTGCAGTATTTTTTTAAAAAAATTATTGCGCTTTTCATGAGTGATATTTTTGCATGAAAATTAAACACCGTATAATTAAGATGCTTAAAACGCATTTTCATCTAAAATTTGATCAAAAATCATAACCGGAAGTGAAAAATCCGCCATTGAATATCAATACATTAAAATCGTTTTATTTCTGAAAAATTAATTGCAAAGCTATATTTTTTTTTGGCCCATTAAATTTACTTTTTAATTTTCTTTCATTTGATACCCCACTTCCCTATACCTATCTCCAACCCTTTTGGAGATATTCGATAAGAGTAGTTTTACGAATAGTTTTTACCCCAATTACAAAAACTATATCACTTACATGTTTCCTTTCAAAGAATAATCGACTTGTCGTAGCCTCTTTTTAATTAAATTTAAATAAAACATAATTGGGGTAAAAACGATTCCTAAAAACCCCCTTATCGAGTATCTCCAAAAGGGTTGGAGATAGGTATAGGGAAGTGGGGTATTAAATGAAAGGAAATTAAAAAGTAAATTTAATGGGCCAAAAAAAAATATAGCTTTGCAATTAATTTTTCAGAAATAAAACGATTTTAATGTATTGATATTCAATGGCGGATTTTTCACTTTCGGTTATGATTTTTGATCAAATTTTAGATGAAAATGCGTTTTAAGCATCTTAATTATACGGTGTTTAAATTTCATGCAAAAATATCACCCATGAAAAGCGCAATGATTTTTTTAAAAAAATACTGCAACTGGCAAAATTTTTTTTTTTGTAAAAACTAAAAAAGTTGGAGATTTCGGACTTTTAACAACATAATCCTCATTTTTGGGAGTATTTAAAAATATAAAAAAATATAGGGTGTTCCATTTAAAATAAAGAAGTGAATGTGTGTTCCGAGTAAATGGAACACCCTGTAGAGTGAAACATTACTAAAAATAAAAATTTGGTTCATTACAAACAATCCTGCGAAAACAAAAATCTGCTAGCATTTGTAGTTCCTGAGATAAGGGGTTGGGTCATCTTACGTGGGACACCCTGTACATCATTTCGTTCTAATTTAAAATTTATCACATGATGAAATGCTGTTAATAGCGAATCGTGAACTCATAAAGTGCAAGTTATATTACCTAAATAATAATAATAATTTTAATCACCATTTTAATTTTTAAATTACATACCTTATTTTATTTGCATAGTTTTCACGATGCACTTTAATTTAAACTTCTATTTGTGTTTATTTTAATAAATAAAAAATAAAAAAGCATAGGTATCTGTTTTATAATCTACTTATTGATGCCATTTAAAAAATAATTTCATTTTACACCAATATATTTTGCTAGGGAGTTTTGATTATGAAAACAACGAGAGAAATATCTAATTAGTGCATTTTTGCTGCAGCTTATAATTGCATTCTGTTCGGAAATTTCACTGTATTATTAATTAAAAAGCTGATTACATTAAAGCAGAATCGTAGATATCTTACGCCATATATGTTTAAATTTATTTCGGAATATCTATACCTCTATGATTTGAATTTTGTGATTTTTAAATTAGTGAACTGGATAAAAAAACTAGTTATGCTTTTTTGTTAATTAGAGGCAAAAATGGTAGAACAAAAAACTGCATACTTTTTTATAAAAAAAAAATTAAACCACCTATAGGTTTGTCCAGGAAATAATTATTGTTATTAAATAAACAAAAATTGTAAAGCAGTAACTTAATAAGTTTCAATTAAAGATATTCCAATGAGCTTAACGCCACTTGAATTAATGCAACCTTAACGTGACCAAATTGGGTAGGTTTAGAGATTCATTAATTTAACTAATTCAAAGCATGCGCTATGAGCGCGTTTCTTCTCTTTGACGTATACAAATTTAAAATAAAGAAAAGGCAAATCGTCACTCAAGTGCACTCCAAGTGACTGCCTTACACGAATAGCATTGCTATTCTACTCAGAGTTATTTTGTCAAACTTACTTACCTTATTCGAGCATCTCAACTTAACACGAAATTAATAATAAATTAAGTAGAGTTAATTTGATCTATAAGCAAAGACTTTCGTATAATTTGTTTAATTTTTCGTTAATTCGCAATACGTTAATTCTATACTTAAGTGGCGTTTATTTATGTAATATCTATAGCAACCTAAAATGTTATAATTTTAAAATTGCTATACCATAAGTATTTACTTATAGGTATAATATGCAGTCTCACTTACATAACTCTGTTTTTTCATCGCCTATTTGATATTCGAAATGTGTGTTTAGTTAAATTTTGTTTAAATATTAAATTATCCTTTAGAACTGTTAGCACTTTATATGAGAGATAATAAGGGAACGTGTACGTGTATTGCAGTATTAAAGCCAAACACGTTCTTAACTCATCGTTAAATATAATATAAATACCTACCTACATTAAGGTAAATTGCATGTGTATAAATTTAAAGCAAGGGAGAGATTTCCCAAAATCTGCTTTTCTAAAAATACCTGTGCTTAATTGGGACACAACAAATTAGGCAACGCAACTGTGCCTCTTTGGCAAATAAAACTGGGTTACGTAACCACTTAATACTGCTGCTACGTTTTACGTTAAAATCTATGCTCGGACCTTTTACTTCATTATGGTTTAATTTATGGGTAACCTTAATATTTTTGGACAGAAATTATCTTTCAAATTTTACTTCATGTTATACTAACATGTAAGTAAATGAAGGATGTTGATTATCTTATCTTTTGAACATTTGCATTTAATTATTTTGCACTTCCGCAACATGCTCCATTTTCCCCCTTTGATGTTCTCTAATGAGCAGAAACAGGGTGCCAAATAAACACAAGGAAAGCGTGATACCACAAAAGTAGGTCTGACATATTTTGCTCCTCCTTCTACATAACATTAATTTGACAATGTGCTGGAGTCAGCAAGCACTTTTAATCGACATGAGATAGAATCATGGCTTCTTGAGAAAACTGCATTTTTCTTTTGGTCCTCATATACTACTCATCACTGACAAGACTGTTTTATAAAGCTCGTTTTACACACTCAGAACTTTTTCTATAAGTTAAAGCTCTATTTTATTTTGTGTTAAATCGCGATGCGTTTATTCTAAAGCTTGATTTATAGATAAATTTGCTTAAATTTACTTAAAATTAACGAATTAACGGATTAAGTTAATTAGACTTAAATGTTTAGATAAGTAAAGTTAAATTGCTTAATAAGTGGCGTTAAGTTAATTTAACGCCACTTAAATGAACGCGACTAAATAAATGCATTTATGGTTAGTTTAATTTAAAGCAGTAAACGCCATCTATCGGTGAATGTTAGAGTCGTGTTATTTACCGATATTTGTGTCTATTCTTTGTAATTCTAAAAATTTGGTCTAGTAGTCGATAGACGGCTCTAGTGAAGATGCTCACTAGTTCACAGTTAGTTGAAATTTGTCAAAATTAAGAAATATAACCTATTAGTAAATGTAAAGTTGAGTTAATTGGATGTGTAAACGCTATTTCATCTTTCGTAAAATTTATTTAATTCGCGAAACGTTAAATATAAGTCAAGTTAAGTTAATTTATCTATAAATTAGTAAACGTTAATCGGATCTATAAATGCAATTTTGATCTTTCGTATAATTCTTTTAATTTTGCGTTAATTCGCAATACGTTAATTAATCTATAAGTCAAGCTTAAGTTATTTTACGTAGTCTAAATCGGCCTTCATTATTTAAAAAATCCACTTTTCCCTGTTTTCTTGTTAAGGACCACTTAAAAACAGTTTAGCCAAAATTTATTTTGTTTATTTTTTTATAATTCATTATTTTATGGTATAAGAACATGGAGAATTTTTTTTTCGTGCGGACTTTGTTCATAACTTACCTACTACTTAAAAACGTAAATACTGATGATTGTGAATTTTTTTTTTGGCTGACTTTAAACCCGTGTGCTCGTATTATTATTACTAACCTACTCAGCTCCAACTCTACCGTCTTCAAGACAAATATCAACAATGTTAAAATTAATGCTTCAAGAAACTTTGACGTAAAATCTGGTGTAAAGCGAGCTTATATCTTCCCGGCAATCGTCTCTCAATAGAGCAATCGATTTTAACCTAGTATCTAACTATCTGTACAACCGTTTCAGCTAGCGAGGAACGTCTCTCTGATGAGACTTTTTATTAACTTTGTCTAAGTTTGTGAAGCTTTGCCAATTTATAAGACAATACGAGGTGATGTTACTTGAATGCGCAAGTGTTATTATTTGTATGATTGAAAATGTTAGTGCTGTAGCATTCGTGAATTGACCTACTCATTTTTATAGCACCATAAAACTTCTGGAACAAGTTAGTTAGGTTACCAGTATGTGCTCAAGTACGTACACTTATACATTTTGCAGACTATTCTGCGATTTAGTAAAAATTTGGGGGGATTTACTTTTAATTCGCTAGAATCTTAATGTTAATGTTATTTACCAATTGCTTATCTTTGAGAAGACAAATTAGCACATTATGAAACCCGAAATTTGGTTTTTTAAGGTTGCTGAGTTGCTTCATTATTCAACCAAAAATTTTATTATATTAGGTTGGTTTTCCAGATGCAAAAAGATAAATTCTTCCCTTGCAAGGTACTTCTTATTTTCAAATTTGACTACATATTATAAACTATCGGGGGACATAGTTTTTTTGTAGAGGGAATAACTAAAATAATTGAGGAAACGATATGAACGGTTACATTTTCTCAAAAACGCCTATTCATTCAAGTGAGTAAAATTTACAAATATTATTATTCAATATGTCATGTATTAAATTTACTTTTAACTTCAAAATGTCAATGTTGTCAATCTAATAAAAATAAAATTTTAAGTTAAGTTTTTAATTTAAATTAGAAATGCTGTTTAATAAATTAAATGAGGAAAATATATAAAATACTATGAAAAATTTCGTTTTATAAGGCGTTTTTTAGCACTTATAGAGTGGCGCCATGCATCATACCATCTCTGTTATACAGATTCTGTCATTAATTATTGTAAACTTAAAAAAAAAATTATGAAATGTCAAAACTATGAAAATTTTTATGAATTTTGACATTGCCGACTTTAGTGACGACACATTAATGCGACGACGCGACGTATTTGAAAAAAATATCCTGAAATTTAATTACTGGTTTGAGTTTAACCCCTTTAATTTTAATGTTGTACTTGCCTTGCCCATTAACTTTTAGTGTTTTACACATTATTGATCTTCTAGCAAACTACCCCATAAAAATTTAAAAGCATTTTAAGGCGACATTTATAGTTCTTTTTGTACGCTTTTATTTAAAATTTTTGTTGTTGATTTGTCGTATTAAAATATGATGATTTACAAACTTTTATGTCCTACAATTTAAAAGAAAAATGTTTTTAAAATTTTGTTAAATTAGGAGATCTTTCATGCCGAGTTTATAAACCTTGAACCCAAAATAATTTCCGGGTAAATTTAAATTGAAATATCGTAAATAATATATTAAGGAACATTTTTACACTAATGGTACCTAAAAAAGTATCTTATTTTTATGTAAATAATGTTTTAAAAACGCCAATGTTGGAAACATAGAAAAAGACAAAAATTATCTTTTTCTTTGGTTTGTAATATTGGTTACCTAAAAAAATTTCACAGATAGATATTTTAATGCACTTCTGTAAACTGATGACGTAGGACTTGACCGGGTCTATTCGGGAGTTATATTTCTGCATGCAAAAATGTGGGTGTAAAACGGGTCTAATGAATTAGTAACGAGAAGAGCGCGACAGACAAGCAATCGTAACGATGTTGGTGAAGTTATTTTCTATCATTATCATCGCACTTCTCATCAATGTTATTAATCGATAGAAGCTGGGCGTAGCCGGGCACTGTTAACACAATCTATTTGCATTTTGAAGTACATCGGCAAGCGTTCCGCCTCGTGCCTTGTCTGTTGTTGACAAAGTGTCAACTCTACCACGCCTGCTGTTACTGTCCATGCCTCAGATTTGGAAGATAAACATCGGCAAATCCTACAATTTGGCACTAAACATTGTTGGTGCTTTCCCTATTGAACAATCAAACAAGCTTCTTGCAGATGCACAACGGAACAAATTACCGTGTTAGAAGTCCGCATTGAGCGAGGTTCGGACGCAAATTCATTCCCAGCAGACAAATAGGTACACATTCACGACGAAAACTTTTAGCGATATCCATCATTTTATTCGTTTTTTAAAATGCTGCGTCACATTTACACAACCACTGCCTTCGAGCATTTGATTAAAATACAAGTAGATTTATCTTGTAAATTTATCTGTAGTGGTGAAGTAAAATTGCTTGGCATACATAAATTTCCGAACAGATTTAAACGTTTAGCATGTGTAAAAATTGGTGAAATTTCAGACATTCTTGTCGGGTTTTAGGCGATGAAATTGGAACGGGATTAAAATGTTAACTTAAGAATACTTTTTTAATCATGAGTGGCGCTACGTTACTAGCAAAAACAACAAATTTATAAAATGGCGAATGCGCCGGGTAAATATACTTATAACTACGTTATATAATTATGATATTGTGAATGAGTTCCTAATGCACAATTTAATTTTTTTATCGAGTTTAAAAAAATAAATATATTTGTATCTGTGCATTTAAAACATATACCTTTACTTTACCACAAGTTAAGGTAATTTTGTAAATATTAAAGCATGATGTGCAGATTTATTTTACTCATGTCCATTTAACGTTGCAGATTGCAACTTTTCTGACCATTTGACATGCAGTAATGTCATTTAAAAAAGCTGTGTAACTGTGGCAGCCGTCTCATATTCAACAGACCTGAAATGAAGGTTTGATTTTATTCAATTTGGTACCTACTTTAGAGAACCATTTTAAAATAGTAAGACTTTGCTAAAGGACCCAACTCACTTTGATGTTTTGCATTAATATGCAGAAAACCTAGCAAGAAAAAAAGCGGTAATTTTTATTGAGGTAATTTTTTGTTTCAGAGTTTATCTATTTAATTTGCACACAAATCAGTAGATTGGTAGAACCTGTGAAACTGTAATGTTAACACTATTTGAATACAATTAAACCTTGTGAATATAAAGGACAATAATTCCTAAAGCTTGGACATTGTCAATGTTATAGGTATAGACCGTCTACCATTACTGAAGATGCATGAGTCCTTTCCAAACCAAACATAATTTGCAAATGCAATTTGCTTTTGGAGTTGAAAAGCAGTCCTTACAAGCTCCACCATTCTCGTAGGTTCCTTAAGTATGAATGAATATAAGGATATACATCATCGCCTCGAATACTGAATACAACCATCTTACTAAAGACGTAGCACTAAACAAATAATGAAGGACGACATTATTTCGTCTATTCATCACCGATGGCGAAGCATTTTAATGACTGACTAAATGAATATCATTTTACAATATTCGCAAATTAGAACATTTTAAATAAATGCGTGACAACATGGGAAAACAAATCATTTTAATTTATTTAACATCAGTAATTGATTATTTTAAAAGAAACCTTTCTACGATTATTCCCATATTTATCTTAACTTTTTTAAGCCATGTATAATAAAACTGGCTAAAAGTCACGTATTTCACTAAATGGTATAGCGCTTGTTCAAAACTAAAACGTTGCAGTTTGAAAAACACCTTTGCCAAAAAAATTAAAGCAAAAGAAAAAAGTTATAAAGGTGACATCGTTTACAAAAAAACATTTTTTATGACCGCTAACAAGTCTTATGGTTTGTGGCACATAAAAACTTTTCACGACTAGAGTAACAAAACATATTTTTATAATAATTCGGACTAAACCGACAACAAACCGACCATTCAAAGTTGCAAAGTTTTTAGTAACGAATTCACGAAATGTGGACAATAAAAAATAAACTTTTCCTTTCTGCAACTTTGCTCTAATATTTTAAAGGGTAAATCTTTACGTCGTCGAGGTTATTTGCTGGCGAAGGAGCTTTATGAATCTCCAGTGACCTATAAACTTTTCATTTATGATACAACTTATTTTGATGAAACCAAGCCGTCATATAAATATTGTTTGCAATTTTTTGAAACTTTTACAAGTATGTTTGTTGTGCAAACATATGGATGGATTATGACTCTTAAGCATTCTTTTTACGCTTACGTTTTACCTGAACATTATTTAATGCAGTCTTTTTATTAATATTATTGATTTTGAAGGACCTAAAATCTTGTTTTAGTTGCAAGTACGAATGTGCTAACCCGGCGCATTCGCC
Organism: Cartodere bifasciata; assembly: GCA_963920755.1. Classification (NCBI taxonomy): domain Eukaryota; kingdom Metazoa; phylum Arthropoda; class Insecta; order Coleoptera; family Latridiidae; genus Cartodere; species Cartodere bifasciata. Next base: position 15,755,560 of record OY987196.1, on the reverse strand, counting down.
ATTTTATATTGTTATATTTTAATTTGGGTTGGTATTGAAAAAGGATAATAAAAGACTTGACAAAGAAGTTGTTTAATTTAATAAATTTACAATAGTACTAATAAGGGTATTAAGGTCAAAAGAAGAAGGCCGCCAGATAGGGTTAAACGCGGTTTTATCCGTCAGTCTTGCTGCATCAGAAGCAGAATCCGTTAAAACGTGCTGGCGCACAAGTAAAAGTCTGGCTTTGGGTGAAATAATGAATTTAAATCATTTGGGAGCGGCCGAACTGAGTTGAGATCGCAATTTGAAGTCAGTCAACGGCAAACCACAAACCTACCCAATCCATTTCACCCAGGGATTACGTGAAACTAGTAATTAATCGAAAAGATGGATCGCACCTATTTACTCATCTACTTTAAAGTTACGAAGTATACAAAGACTTTCTTTGGAATAAAACAAAAAGTGGTGATAGAACATACAAGTTTTTTTAATTACCCTACTTTCTACTTCTTTTAAACTTAAGTCTTTTGTGAATTATTTGTTCATATTTTACACAAAGCGTTTTTGTTGACGTAAATGTTTGTAACTTTTTAATTTTAACACGGAAATAGTTACAAACGGTTTCATTAGTTCAAACTGTCCTTTGCCATTGTGGACACGGTAGCTTGAAAAACGTTTTAATTATTGGATGAACACTTTAGCAAGAGTTGCTCATTAAAATAAATTAGATGACCATCAAAATTTTACTTTATTTTTTAACTAAAAATGAATATGGAATTTAATAAAATAAAATTACTTCCCTCTTCTTTTTTTCCAAAGTATCACTTATTAAATTTGACTATTTCTTGATCTTTGTGCAAATTTTAGTTAAACAATTATTTTAGTGTTATAGTAACAAACTAGATTTATTACCGGATTTTTAAAAAGCAGTTTTTCTAAACAAAGTTTCACTAAAGTAGTACAATCTAATTAACTTAAAAATACATAAGTTTTAAAGCTATAAAACAAAAAATTCCCAGCCAAGTTGTTGACAATTAATTTTAATAAAGAAGACGTTCCCTTTAAAGTGAAAACAGAAAAGACTTGCTCGAGGACAATTACAGAAATGTCCTTATTAGTAGTGATGACATACTACCGCTCCTTAACAAGAAGGCCTGAGAAAATAAAAAACTCACGTTGAAAATACGGAAATAAATAAATTTGTATTCTTTGTAGTTATAGAAAACATTTATGTTGTTTTAAAACAGTTGGCGTTTTGCCAGCATTTTTATTGACCGTTTTATAATAAGGACTAAGAAATTTTAATTGAGATAGTAAACTTAAATTAACGAGAATTAATTGAAATGAAAGAAAATGAAATTCTTAAATCATAAAAACTAGATAAGAAATTCCTATTCTTTGGTAAAATAATATAAAAAAATAAATGTTAAAAGCGCACTTTAAATTTTAATTAATGCATCCTTTTTAAATTAGTGCTGCACCAAAACACAAAAAGGCAGACTCTAATTTTAGCAAGCATCTTACATTAATATTAAGTTTTTTTCAGCAAAGAATACACAACTGAAGGGGGGAACTTCCCTTTTCTCTTGGGATTTAGCTAGTCTGCAATTTCTTTTATTTCTATTAAAAATTGTGTTTCCATTTTATAAAGTACCTATTTTTACAGTTTTTTGTAAAAAATTCTAACCAGATATGATTTTAAGCAAGTTAGTCTGACAGAATATACAATTTTATTCAACTATTAAAAACTTTGTTTTAAATTGTTAAAGGGGACATAACAGTTAACATAAACAAAGTTATGCTTGTCTAAAAGGACATATGTTTCACTTTGATGATTTTAAATGTTAGTTTAACTCAAAAACTAGTTCTTTATTATTAAGTACTATTATTTTTGGGCGTAATTGAATTCTTTGTTTACTTGGAAATACTGAATTCCCATTATTATTTAAAACATAGGTAGCTCTTAAAAAAAGCTTGCTTCAGTCGTGAGATTTACGATACATATAGTAGAGTTTTATTTTTTAATAAAAAAATGATTAGTCGTAAATCTCAAATTTGACGTTGCTAAGAGTTTAAGATGCTTTCTAGATCTTTTGAAATTTTACACTTTATGAGATATAAATAAGGTACAAACGTTACCTTTCCACCTAGTTTTTCGCACTTTTTATTAAAAATAAGTAGAGATTATAAATCATTTTTACTTGATGTCTGAGTGATAGAATTTATGTGCTGTGTAAAAAACATTGTACGGGTTGTTTCCAACAGCGCATTCTTAGTTTTAAAATATTTTTTTTTGTTAAATATACAACTTTGAAGCTGATACCTATAAAAAGTTTCTCAAGGTTATGCATCACTATACCTGATACGTGATTCTGATGAGCCACAATAGGGTGAAACAGCAGAAAATCACTTCAGGTTTAGTGGGTGCATACCTTTAAGAGATAAAGAAAGATTTTTTTTATAATTTGGCTGCTTCGTCTAGGATTGAAAATACATCTTAGATTTCTCCATTTTATATCTGATACTTATGCTAAATAAGGTTTTATTTCGAGTTCATAAAGTTTAATCTAAGAATCATTTAGAGTAAGAATTACTTAAAGGGGAATGTCTCGAAGCATAGAAACTGTAGTTATGTAATGTTGGTTGCCTAAAATCAACAAAGCACAGCACTTTTCGGTCATTGCTAAGTGGGGTTTCAAGAACTTATTTAAAAATTGTGCTCACTAGCAACATAAATAAACAAAGCACAAGTTGACATAGGTATTCTAAAGGTCCATCAATAAGCGTTTAAATACAGAATTTTGGCAATTTAGAAGCACTATTTTTTGCACTTTAAATTTTCAAAATTCTGTATATACACGCTTTTATTTATGTTGCCCCAAGCACAATTTTTAATTAAAATTAACTCTTATTAACCCACTAAGCAATGACCAGAAAGTGCTATTTTTTGTTTATAATAGGCAAACAACATTATATAACCACAGTTTCTATGCTTCACGACATTTCCCGTTACGGTTTATGGTTTATCCAAAAAGTAACAACACAAATATGTCGCAATCAAAGTGGCAACTTTTCGCTGCACCGAATTATTGAAATGTGAAATTCTGGTCTAAATGATGTAGGTAGATTTAACTTTAAGTTTAAATTATTACAATTTTACATACCTTGTAGATGTTAACCAAATAAAAACCTTTTGTACATTTACCGGTAGGAGCGTTGTACCTGCAAAGTTCGCTAACAAGCTGATGTTTATAAATCTTAGTCAAATGAAGACAAATGAATGAAAGGGCCTTATTACCTTCGTTTGCGAGGATATCTGTCACCCACTTTGTTGCTGACATTGTATTTAGTTGACAACCGTGGTATCTATCCATTTATTCACCCTTGCTGATGGTTTTGTTAGAAATGACAGAATAGCACAACGACCAAAATCCACTTCACACCTGACGCTATTATACAGGGTGTTACCAAATAACTAGGAAAAAATTCATATAAACATGTGTCCGAAAATCCTTCGTTTCTGAGATACAGGGTGTCAAAGTTTCTCAAAAAAAATTTTAATCTTAAGATTACCAAAAAGCTAAACCAGCTATTTATTTAAAATAATAATTAAAAAAAGAAATTAATTAACCCTTCATTGTTAACTATGTTTTATTTTCATTAACATAAAAAAGCCAAACTTAAAAAAGAAATTTTGTTGCTTTTGGGCAATGCATTTTTTTCTCGAAAACGGTTAGTTTTATGACAAAAGAACAGGACATTAATTTTAAAGATCATATTCTAGGGCTTTTAATTATTTTATGAAAATACCAAAAAAGTAACACACAAAAAAGTTGGGGGTGAACAACCCCCATGGTACCCACAAATGTGCCCCTTCCAATTATAATTTTTATTTTTTTTCTACCGCACTTTATTAATGGTAAGAAAATTACCCGTGCTAAGTTTTAAATAAATATCTGGTTTAGTTTCTTGGTAATTTAAAAAAAAAAATTTTTTTTTAGAAACTTTGGCACCCTGTATCTCAGAAAAGAAGGATTTTCGGACACATGTTTATATGAACTTTTTTACTTAAAGTGTGTCCAGGAATTACCCCCTGAATTTTTTCCTAGTTATTCGGTAACACCCTCTATATCCATTTTGCTTCTCCTAATTAGAAACAAATAATATCAAACTATACTTGCACACATACATAAATAGGACATACCTACACTTATATAGTCCTTTTAAAGGATGTACCTACCTATTAGTTTTCACTATCAGTAAACAAACTTTGTCAATGGCTTAAGTATTATACTTTAGAAACAAATGTATGTTACCGATAAAATAATTACTCCTAATAAACTGTAGTGATAGAAAACAGGAATTACAGTTTTTTAGTTACTTTTTTCCTTTAACATCAGTAATCATAATCAATCATAATTATTTTGCTCTAGCGCCCACAGCCAAAATTTATCAAATTTCAGACATACACAAGCATTAGTTTCCGCTTTTATTTATGAATGTTTTGTTGTTTTATAACAATTTTTAAATTATTAACTGAAGCTGCACCTCTTTTATTTCCTTGTTTTACTTCATAACAATTTATTGATGCCTGTCAAGAAGAACAAAAGAACAGCTAATTAAGTTTTTGTTTAAAAGGAAATGGATAAAGTTCCTATGAGAGTAAACAACGGCTGTCATAAAATCTTGTAACTAAAGTAATAGCTAGGGTATAAAATATTGTCGTTATGACTCTTATAAGTTATTGATTCATAATCATTATGATGGAAGAGCTCTTATAATAAACGAGAGAAATGTTTAGCACAGATAATAGTAGTTTTCGTATATCAAGTTTTTTAAACGACTATTTATTCACGAATTTGTTAAAACACGAGCGTAAGCGAGCTTTTTATAAACGAGTGAATAAAAAAAAAGTAACTTCTACCGAGACTTTTTTGTTTGCAATTTTATGGAGCTAATTATGGATAAAAAAAAAAATTCTGCTTTAAAACAGAAAGAAGGTATTATTGAACCTTGTCAGCAGAATCTTAGAAATATTTTTGGTTTGTCATTAATCACAAATTTTTTGTGCAAGTATAAATTCCATTATTGTTTGGATTGTTTTATCGAAGATTGCAATTAATAAACCCTGTAAAAGGAAAAGAAATATGCTGAATATAGCAATTCTGGCAGCGTTGCTGATTGCTTGCCGACGCCTGTGTTTATTTTCTTTCTTGTCAGTTTCTGCTTGTGTCAGTTCGAGTAATAAGAAACCTAAATAAATAGCAGCAGCGAATCGCACGTTGCTAGGTGCAACCGGCTTACCCTCGGTCGACCTGTTTAATTTTTTGATGGAAGAATCAATCATATTGAAATTAAAATCCAAACTCGCTATTCTATTTTTACTTAAAAAGCTATTAGTGGAACTTGAGCATTTTAATTGGTTAATTAAACTTTTTTATTATGTGCTTTTAAAATTTTATCGTCAATATTTTGGAAACGGGTAGGTTTACTAAAACACCTTTTATACCTTCTAAGTTAAAAGACGTATAGAAAACCGTCTATAAACGTAAAGAAACTTTTAATGATATACAGCATATTCCGTAAAAGTTCGTGCTATTTCCTTGTGTTTTTATACATCTTTTATTACAAGTTTAAGAACCCGCCATGGATTTTAAAACAATTTTAGTTCTTACATAAAAACTTTTTACTAAAACATCGATTGAAATGTAATACTTAGCAAATAGTACCCACATAAAAACGAAGCTTTGGATAACAGCTTTTTTATAGATTTGAATTTATTGTTTGAGAAATCTTTTAAAATATTGAATTGCTTCTAGAAATTCACAACAATAATTTATTCTTGTAACAATAATAATCATAATTATAATGTCATGTCAAAGGACTTGGCATTGTGTAAAGCCATCATTATTAGATTAGGATAAATATTATTCCCAAAACAACAAAGATGACAAGTAACTGCATTAGACTAAATCGTGACATTATCCAAATTATGCTGATTCAGTCTTGGAACATGCCATTATTCTACCAACTCGTTAAATAACGAATAAAACTAAGATGTTTCTAAGAACTTATAACTATGAAAGTATTTTTTATAAAACAATTTTATTAATAGATGTAAATTTTGCTTCAATTTTTATAATATATCTTCATGGTATACCACTGAGATTTAAACATAACAGACTAGACATAATATTAGACAAACAAGTCTTTTATAAAACATATTAAAAAGTATGACACGTTTTGGTAGTTATTTCATGTAAAAATATAAACAAAATGCATTTGGGTCTTTTCTCCAGAATCTTTTTGACGTAGGTATATTTTGCAATTCCCAAGACAGTTTGTGCACTTAAGCTGCGGACAATGATTCTTCTTTTACAGAGATAAAACACAATAAATATATAAATACCAAATGTTTTATTTTCGATGTTTTAAAGTAATATAAAATGGCGAATGCGCCGGGTTTGCATAGCTTGCGTTTTAACTTGGCTGTTCCTAGGGTTGTTGCTTGGTAAGGTTTGAAGAATACATTGCACTTCACCACTTTATTACAAAAATATCGGTGAATAATACCATTAAAAGCTCGTAAAATTGTAAGAGGATCTATAATATTAACGTCAAGGGTTCATGTTAGAAAATTGAGATAAATGTTGTTTTAAGTGAATAAACAGTACGCCACTGACTCGAGTTGCTGTGGGATTTTATGCGGATACAAAGATGGATGTCGGATTATTGGAAATGAACGCTTAGTGGTTAGTCTTGGGACAGGTGATGCAGAGACCCTTTCTATCCAATTCTGCTTGGCACACAAACCAGCGGCAAAGATTAATTATCGCCCTTTTAGTTATTCAGAGAATTAAGGGGACACTGTCATTACGTCATCTGCACAAATCCCACAACTAATCACGTTTTTTGGTAACGTGCTGGCAGACTCAACTAGATGAAATGGGTCGATGAGGATATTTAGCTGAAACGCCTTCTTCTTGACGAACAAGGGTATTAAGTGCGATGACATAAAAACAAACCATGATGATGAGGACCGTTTTAATTAATTATGTTTATGTTTTTCGCCACGGGATTATCTATTTTATTTTTATCCCAAATCCTCCTTTTAATTATTTTTGCACTGTGTTCACCTAAATTATAATTTTATTTCAACCATAAAAATATTAATATGCATTAAATTAATGATCAAATAAAGATAAACTATAGAATTAAGCTTAAATTCCAATCTGTTTTTTTTTTTGTATTTTGATTTGTCTAATTAGTCATTTAAAAACACTGATCAGGTTTTATCATAAATCCTAAACGGAATAATTAAACTGCTTTCGGAAAACAGAAACCTACAGCAAATAATAAACAAAGAACTCTATTGGATATCAAATTTTCTTTGAATCGAACATGTTATTTTCAGGGCGGATCGCGTTAATTATTAAACAGGTAATTTAATTAGTTTGTTTAAATGTTGACAAATGGAAACATACTAAAAAGCTGTTATAAATTTGTTAATGAATTTGTACCTTTGATGTACAAGGTAGATCTTTCCGTTATAAACTATTATTAACTTAAAAGTAACACAATAAAATTAATCGAATTTTACTGCACGTTTCATGGTGTTCGTTTTACAATGAAATTGAATTAGTTAAACTTTTTTCTTTGTTTCATTAGAAACTTTTACACTCTTTGTACAATTGGTATTCAATTCGCTTAATTCTAATTTGTCTTTTGCAAGTTATACTTAACCCACTTAACACAATTTTGAGAAATCTCCTGAGATACTTAACTCATTATTATCAAAGAATCGCCTTTTCAGAAAAATAATTTACGAAGTTCTATGTTGGCACCCTTTCTCTTATTGTTTACCCATGTTACTTTGCATGTTAATAACTACACCAATAACTAAAATCGTTAGCAGCGTAATATGAAAATTAATTAAACCATAAGGAGACATTCCACGCCTAAAATTTCTATTATTCGCAGAGGTTCATTGTCGCGACGACATTTGACGGGTGTACAAAACTGGTTAATCTGTAAAATAAATGTACAGTAAGTAGTATGGAAATCCGGTCAGCAGTTTTCATTACACAGTATATGCACGGCTTAATTATAAAGCCAGGCGCAGCATGGGAAAGCTAAACGTGATAAAAAGATTATGTGTATGCCGCTGCTACTGGAAAGCATCAGTAAAGATTACATTGTTCTATAGTTGATTAGTTAATCCGCCGTATTATTTTCATACTCATGGGGAATTGGACTCTTTATATTTTATAGATTCAAGTTTATCTCAACTATACAGGGTGCCATCGGTAACCATTTCACTGTCTGGTGATTTTAAAACATGATTTAGAACGTAAATTTCACCTAACTTCGCCGTAACAAGGCTGTCTCTTTTTTTTCGTTTAATTCACGTCATAAGGTAGAAGTAAAGTGAAATTTACGTTCTATAAATCGGGCTTATGGATAACCACATTTTTAAGATATACCCGTTTCCCTTAAGTACCTATGCTCGATTAAATTAACTTAACGCCACTTAAAGCTACTTAATTCCACTTAACTTAACGCAACCAAATTAAGGCATTTAGAGATTTGCCTACTTTTACTTAATTAAAGCAGTAAACGCCATCTATCGGTAAACGTTAGAATCGTATTATTTACCGATATTTGTGTCTATTCTTCGGTTTTCTTTGGAATTTTAAAACTTTGGTCTAGTAGCCGATAGATGGCTCTAGTGAAGATGCCTACTTTACCCTGAATTAGTTTAAATTTGTCGAAATATAACCTATAAGTGAACGTAAAGTTAAGTTAATTGCATTTATAAATGCGACTTTATCTTTCGTATAATTAATTTAATTTTGTGTTAACTAATTCGCGAATCTATGAATCAAGCTTTAGTGTTTCAAACAAAGTATAAAGCTCCGTAAATTGCTCTAAAAAAGATTTTTATAACTTAGGTACAATATTCTTTGGGAATCCAAATAAAAAAATTTAATATGAATAAAATTATCACACACATTTTTCGACATTACTTTTAAAACACTCTTCAAAGGAATTTTACCAAGAATTTAATTTATTAGAAAATGTCTGTAGCTCCTACTACGAAAAAATATGTTCATTAGCTTTCTCAGGTTATTTATTAAAATTTGTAATATGAGGTATTGGAAAACCAAATCACTGGACAACGAGTTGGTGTTATTTTTATTTTATATGTTATATTTATCTCGATAGAAGTTAAGGAAACATATAGTTTTAATTTAGTTTTTTACTTTGTGTTTTTTTAATTAACAACACACGCCCTTTAAAATATAGTATGACATCCAAAAATCAATTTCATGCAACGGCATTAAAGGATCAAATTTAACAATAGCACAAGTGCTGTGTTATTTTGAACAAATTTTGAAACGTGCCAGTTTCAGTATTTCTACTCCTATTTTGATGAAAAGTATAATTACGCGGGATACATATTCAAGCTGTGGTCGTATTCATCATGTCACCATATGTATCTATCGGCTTTCCATGACGAGCTGCCACAATAGTCAAGCATTATACTGTTTTTACTCTTCGCCAAGCAGTGCTGACCAATGAATCTTATAAGGTCGGACAATACACCATACATTAGAATTTAAACATGCAGGTTTGTCTTAGGATAGATTCTACGTTTAAAATACGTTAGTTTATTGGTAAAAGGTTTATGAAGAATATGGCGAATGCGCCGGGTGAACATCCAATGTTAAATATACAGGTATTATTTTTTTGTATATTAAAATATAGTTTGTAGGCATGTATTTAAGATACATTGGCGAAGAGTAAATCTGCTAACTCTGGTAGTTCAATGTAAAATCATTGAACACAGATGCCATATGTCATCACACACACGCCCTTCCAACGCATGGTTACGTAATGTTGTCACATTACCACTGTAACCACAATTTCTACATAATTGCACAGTAGAGGGTTTTGGGCGTTTCGGCAGACGTATAGGCTGGTTTAAAACAAAAACGGCAAATTATTCATGTATCAGGGTAATTAAAGTTGTAAAAAATAAGTCGATACAACCTAAAATACTGTTATTTAAATGCATCAGAATGTAAAATAGGGTGAACTTTAAAAAATCCAAAATGTAATTTTCAATTCTTTAATTAAACAAAGGGTTTTTAATTTTATTTTGTACACTCACCTTTTGGTTTTTAAAGAAAATTTGCGCAAGAACTTCCATAAACTACTAATGATTTTCCTAATGTTAATAATTCAAAGGGATACTAACTTTTGACTTCAATACAGATATGATTCTGGAAAACTTTCAGAAAAAGATGTTTTCTTCATCAAAACTTTTTACCGCATTAGTCTGGTCATTTTACCTGTTTTCTACAATAAGTTTAACTTTTTCAGTGCCAAAAACATTTTGAATATTTTAAAACACAGTTTTTATTTTTCTTATTTCGTAAATTCAATTAAATTTTAAATACAAAAATAGTGGGCACCCAAAACATTAACAACAGTTTTGTTTTCCAACTCATTCATTCTAGTTTTTGCCTATGATTGTCTCAAGAAATTTCATAATTATCAAAATTTAATAATTCATTCCGCAATAATGTTATCTACTAATACAAGATAAGCACAAGAGTAATAAAAAATACTTATAAACTTCTAAGTGAAGTTAATTTTAAAAGTTATAGTCACTTTCATTACTTTATAAAATTAAGGGAGTTTGTCGGAATTTTAAAATCTTTTATAAAGAAATTTAAGCCTCAGAATTCAGATATTCTGCGTAGAGCGACTATAATTTATTTTGCTGTCGTTGGCAGATTTCTTTTTCTAACTTCCTTATCAAACACATAATATAATAGTTTTGGCAAATGGATGTCGTCTGTCATCTCAAGTTGGAAAATAGAAATGTTTGTACTTAGTTTTTATACTATAATCATTAGTTTTCCTAACACATTTTATAACTCATATTTATTAGTTTTTAATAAAACGTTTAACTTTTGACAAATCATCAACGTTTTCCTTAAAATAAATATTTTGATGTTCAAATAAACATCGTAAAATATATGTCTTAAAATAAATAGGTTTTAGCTTTAAAGCACAACTTTTCAAAACCTGGGTTGATGTCGATTTTAGGGTCCATAAAAAATGCATAACGGAAGTAGAAAATAACTTCACTCTGTCCAAAAAACGTAATCTATTTGTGAAGAAGTTAAGGGTTAAAAATAATTTAAATGCAACGCAATATTAAAAAAACTACTCTCTTATCATTGGTCCATGGTAAAGTGACCCTCGGTATGTAAATTGGATCTTAAATTAGTCTCGTGGCCTACAATACCTGGATAATCCGAGGTAGAGGTAAGTCTTCTTTATGATAATCTAAGAAGCTTGAAAAGGTACTTACGGGACTCAACAGGGTATGGGTTTATCTCGCTTTTACATCCCAACGGCCTAGTCAAAAGATCCCTAAGTGATGCGCCCTGCATCCATCATCAATCGATAAAAAGAGATTCAGTAGAGAATGCGGGGCACAATGGCCTACATCCCTACCAAACTGGAGCTCTAATATGGGGTTATTGCTTTACTGCCGCATTATTTTAAGAACAGTCTGAGTTATGCCAACAACTTTCCATTCGTTTCTTGATGACTCGGCAGTCTATACAGGAAAACCAATTATTTTCGTTCCTCTTACCGAGATTTGCATTTTTCGTTTAAGCTTTTGATGATTCCTTAATATTTCAATCTGGATGGCGAAGAGTATTTATCGATTTGTGAATAATTATTTTGATTCTTAGGTAGGCCGTAAATATCCCGGAATATATTAGGACCCTGATAAGAAAATTTAGTAGCTTTCAGATAAAAGACGTTAACGATTTTTGTGACTTGCTTTCATTAATTTTGTCAATTTAAAATTCAAAAATTATGATCATTCGCCCTTTTAAGATTCTTTCTTTTTGAAATAATTCATTTTAAGATTTTTGTGTAACTACAATTTGCTATTTTATTTAACAGATACTTAAGGCAATGGCAAATGAGCGCGTAGAAAAACTCATTATTGTAGAGGTTTATATTACGATTTATTACGCAATGTTCAGAAATCTATGATAGATCTATATTACTTATCATCGGTACACTTACCAAATCATTTTTAAACATTTTATTACAACAAAAACTGGCACCACGACTTTGTACGTTGATGCAAATTTTATGTTATGCAAAAGTCAGTAAATAGTAAATTCATACCGTATCCCTCTGGTAAGTAGACAATAAATTTTTATCTTTTTGGGATCCCTATTAGCATCTCCATAAATTTTTAGTAACAACATACGATTCACCTAAAACTGAAATATTTTATTTTATTGACATGCCTTTTTTCAAACAGTTCCTAAGTGAAAATGATGCCCTAAATATTTGGGAAATGCATTTTCTCTTTGCAAAAAGTATTATTTTCCTCTACTATTTACATAAACATGCCAAATTTCGGCTATAAATCGTTTTAGGGAAAGATATAAGAATTTATGATCGGCGCTATATTACCTTATCTCAATCTGCTTTACATTCCCGACCTGGCAATAACATATCAGAAAAGTTTCCAAGTATGAAAATATTGCAGCCTTAAGCTATAGGAGATATTTTGACCAATATTGGAAATATTTCGTAAGCTCGACGTTTCCTCTTAATTGATTTGGATGTAAACTCTTCAGAAATATTGAGCTTTTAGGGTAGGTACTTTTTCTGAGTTTCTCAACTTTTAACAGTTTACTATTTTCAAGCTAATATTTCATGGAGGCAAAATTTCTAACTGATTGTGTTTTCTGATCTATAAACGTTGCTTTCTAAATATAAATAAACAGGATTTTTGCAAAAAAATATATGATGCTTCTTTAATATTTATATTTTAATTAGAACAAGGCTTTATGTTATACTTTACGATTTGCAGTTAAAAGCAACATTAACTTTGATTAGTTTTTTATGAAGAATACTTTTGAGTTATTCTACCTACTTATGTAAGTTATTTTTATTAAAATCGGTTCGCATAATATTGATATTTGCATATAATGCAGTGCTACCCACACGCCTCCATTCATTTATTGAATGGACTAAAGAATTTTATTTTTATACATGTTTTCATAATAATATTTGTAACTATGACAGAAACTGCAGCTACATATATTTTGAAAAGGTTTGGTGTACGTAACGGATTACAGAAAGCAAGCACTTCATAACAAGTTTGTTTACAAACTTTCCTAGGTAGTTTTTAACATTATACTACAGCTATTACGTTATTTTACATCCAAAGTTATAATTTATTATGAATATGCAAAATCTCTTGGCGTATTGACGTTTTTCAAATTAAAATTCTGTTCAACTTTTAAAAAACATTTTGCTCTTAGCGTATTTTTAATATTATAATAGGGTTTTTTATAAGTCAAAAAATATTGAAAATAAACATTTTAAAACATCTTTTATGTATTAAAAAAATGCTTCTAAACATCCTACGCAAAAGGATTTAAAATTAGGATAAACAAAAAATGTTTAAACATTATTATGCCATACATAAATTTAAAAGAAAAAACAAAATAAAGATTCTTTTGACTTTAGTTGCCATTTATTAAAAAATGTTGTTTGCTAACAGATGCTCTGGTATTACCTTAGCATAATATTTCATCGATAAATTATGCTCTCTTTAAGAAATAAATTCATGTCTTTACGGCCTTGCACTGTTTAAATTTATTTGAATATTTACAAAAGCATTTTTGGTAACAGGTGTCTTAAATAAAGTTCCCCTAAAATTTTATGTTTTAACTTCTTTTAGAAATGAGGTCTGTCATTATAAATAAGGAAGAAAAGTCCTTCTTTGAGTTTAACCGATGGTAGTGCAAATATTTTCAGAGGTAATGATAGGTAGCATTAAATCCTTGCCAACAAAATTTTGTAATTTGTCAAGCATGTTTACTGAAATTACTTTTAGATATTTATCTGTGGATAAAAAGAATAAAAATAAATTTAATAACCTTGTCGGTTTATATAAGGATAGAAATTTAATCAAAAGATTAAGAAGAGTATGGATTGTCACAATTAAAATAATATGTACATGTTTGTTGTTGAATACAGGTTACTGCATTAAATGTTTACCCGGCGCATTCACCATTTTATTAAAATTACACTACCTTTTTATATTATTTCATTTTAAGTTATCAAATTTTGAGACAGTGATTTAGACTTCTGCTTTTGATGGATTATGATTTTTATGAGGATATTCTTTTTTTTACAATTATGATATTTACAACAACAAACACACAACAACCTAATAATTTTATTTTTATTTTTGTATAGGATTTGTTATAAAGTGGATTCTTATTCCAGTATATTGTAGAAAGGATTGAGAACATAAATAATACATAACAATGGTTAATATTACATGTTTTCCTACGTTGGGCGGCTGAATAGAATGGATGAGTTTTGCAACCGCAAGCATGTTTGTACTGTGCCATCGTTAAATTTTCACTGATAACTCAGTAGGTACCCTTACCAACCGCTCTTTATTGCAATTTTATAAAGCAAACCATTTTGTATACTTGTATATTCCTATTTTTTAAGTTTATGTTATACCTAGTTTTGTGTTGTGGATAAAAGAAAGTGGAAAAAGATACATTTCGTATTGGGCAAATTTTCTATAAACCTATTTGCAGAAGTTGCCTTTCACCCCAACCGGTTAAAATCGCAAAAACCTTATGGCAAGAAGAATTTGTGAATTTGTGTCTGGACACTAAATTGACAAAATGTTGATATGTCCAATTAGGAATTAATCGAAAATCCCACATAAGAGGTTCCAGGTTTTTATCAGCCGAGGAAATTTGGAGTACTGTTAATCGTTTTAAAACAGGTCACGGACGTGGCAATGTTATATATGTTATATAATGGAATGCACTACCTTGCCCATTATGTAAATGTGTTGAATCTTCGAAATCGATTAGACATATTGTGGAGCACTGTTCAAACATCAATTTTGAAGATAATTTTTATGAAATACCATAATCAGACTCCTCATGCATTAATTAATAATACTATGGACAATTAATTGTATGCTAGAGTTATTTGTTTAATGGTCTTGATGCAGATGCTTTATCAGTATATTGTACATTATTGTCTAAGACATCCCAAAAAGAACATTACTTGCACATTTTTTTTTATTAACAAGTTTTTTATATTATTGAATGTTTATTTTTGTCACCTTCCAATATTATTTTATGCTTTAATTTTTTTATATTGCAGCTAGGTATAAAAATTATGGTGCGTTGTTATTTCGGTTGCTTGACATTATTTTTGAATCACAGATTTAAAATATTGCGTTTTTTTAATGAATTTTTAATAAAAAACATGGGATTCTACAATATTTTTTAGCCGTTATTGCAAAAAATATGCGTTCATAATTATTCTTGTAAACGTTTTGTTGATTACTTTTTACCAAATAACACATGGCAAGTCTACATGTATTGTGGTACCTAAATACGTTTGAAAATATACCAATTTATTCAAACCATTTTATTTAAATCTATTTTTTTGCTGTTGCTGTTACATAAAAGCAAATTCTAAAATAAATAATTAAAAAGCAATATTTATTCGAAACATATTATTGAAAGAAATAAATAAAAAAAAAGGGCCAATAATTGCCAAGTGATACAATAAAAATGATTATTTACTGTACTGATAGTAAATAATAAAAAAAATTAATGCACACGATTGACGAACCTGGCGTACAAACCTATTTCACAATAACAAAGTGTTTGTTTTTAAAATGATAATGATGCAGTTTAATTGATTGGCATATGGCATATAACGGAAAATGTTTTGTCAAAGCAACGTTTATATCTCAATACAATGGTAAAAAACGCCTTTCTCTTTGCGTGCTAGAATTGTTTCATATTTTTCTCCTTTCACTCACTTTGATGTGAATTTTTTCTTGACGTTTTCCCATAAGGGATTCATGTTCAATAAAGATAAGAAAACTTTTGGTGACAACTACAGAAAGGGAAAAATATAGAAGATTCTTACGCGCCAAATATTTTATATTGGTCTTTCTCTATGCTGCGCGCTATCACTTTTTGGTTCGGTATAATATTACTTTTGCTTTTGTAGATATGTGTGCTAAGAAGTGATATTTATTCATATCGATTGAGGATTTGCGTATTACAGTCATTTTTATAAGAAAACTCTTTGACAGCTGTATTTCTGATTGGGTATACATATATTTTTAATGGTATCTTTTATTCCCTTTGGAAAAACAAGTTTCACATTTTTATCTCTTAATCCGTTTCTAACGACTTTTGCTTCGTAATGCCAATAGCGTTGACATGATAAAAAAACACAAACGAATTATTTATTCAACAGGGAAAACAATTTCCGAATTTATAAAAACATTAGTTTGTATGTTGTTGCAATAAAAATCTAATTTGAATTCATAACTTCGTTAACTTTATGGGATTTTTCCGCACATGTGGTTTGGTATGGACTAATTACTGTGTCCTATTAAATGTTGTTGCTGGTTTGGTACTTTACTGAGTTATAATCATCAAGGCAACTTTGCATAACCATATTTTCTATTAAAATAAAAAAGTATTTACCTTATTTCCGAACACAAATAAGGGCCCTTTATCGCTTAGAATATGGGTACAAAACTAGATAGAAAGCACCCAGCCAATACTAGAAAGTGCTTTTGCACAAACCTAATTGGTCAAGATTAGTTTGTCGCTAGTTCTTATCGTTTAATGAAGATCTTACAATAAAAGGTCTGAATAATTAATATGTCCCAAGATTATCGTTATTTAGGGTTAGACTTGCATGCTTTTGTTGTGACAGTTTGGTCTCATGAGATATGGGAAATAACTACTTATATTTAAATTGTTGTAAATTAGAGCTTAAAACTTACTTTTTCTACTTCCACCTTTAAAATAACACTTATCGTACGACTTGATCAAACCTAAAACAATCCTTTATGTCTCGCAAGCCGTGAGTAAAATGGCACTTTACATACGGGGTGAAGTTGCAACAAGCTCTTTACCTACGGGCCAAAATTAGCGTTGCTCGCAAAAAATGACAGATGACACTATTTGTATTTATTTTAGTTGTTAAAAATGTATAATTTGGAGCCTTTTTTGACAAAAATTAATTTTTTATATTTGCGTTCTATAATATGCACATTATGAAACCCGAAATTTGGTTTTTTAAAGTTTCTGAATTGCTTCATTATTAAACCCAAAATTTTATTTTATTGGTTGGTTTTCCTGATGCAAAAAGATGAATTCTTTTCTTGCAAGGTATTTTTTATTTGCAAATTTTACTATTATAATCAATCGGGGGACATATTTTTTTTGTAGAGGGAATAACTAGAAGAATTGGAGAACCGATATCAATGGTTATATTTTCTCAAAAACGCCTATTCATTCAGTATTAAATGAGTAAAGTTTACAAATGTCATTATTCAATATGTCTAACTTTAATTTATTTTTTACTTCAAAATGTCAATATTATGCTATAAGGTTGGTCATAAAAACAAAGTTTCATGTTGAATTTTTAATTCAAATTAAAAATGCTTTTTAATGAATTAAATGAAGCAAATATAAAAAATAGTATAAAAAACTCGTTTTATAAGGCGTTTTTTATCACTTGTCCATTGGAAAACTCGCCGCTGCGCGGCTCTTTTTCCAAACCTGGACGCGTGCTAAAAAACGTTCCTTATAAAACTCATTGTTTTAATATACTATTAATTAAGGTTACAGAAAAAAATTAAGTAATGTCGACTTTGGCTGTGAAACGTCAAAAATATGACAATCGACATTGTTTTAACAATGAAAGCCGTTGCAAATGTTATTAGTGTTAGTTTTAACGCATGTCTGTTTATTGAATCTACAACATGTATTTTTATTTCTACTTCTAAAATTATATTTCTAACCTAACTTTTTTTAAGTTAAATTTTGTATCTTCTAAAAAGTGCGATATTGTTTGATTTTGGGGTGGTAGAAGAAGTATAGTTCAAAACACGTTTTATAAAGGTCTTTATTCACTCGTTTAAAACCCACAAAACAAACTCGTGAATAAAGACTCGTTTATAGAACTTTATAGTACAGTCAATCTGTCCTAAATAATAAGGAGACATCGACAAAATTCTGGATAGGGCCGCCATTTTAATATGTTATAACTGAAAGTCCAAAATGTAAAACCTTAAATTGACGTTTCTCTAACTGTAAAAAAAGGACCCACTTTAATTCGTTATGTAAATTCACGGTGAAACTCGATGTCCAAATACGGATTGACTGTACTATTATACAAAAATACTAAATATATCATACGTGATATATTTATTTCTAATGTAAATAAAAAAAAACATTTAACTTAAATTATTAAAGGTATAATAAATGTTGGTGTAAAAATTTATAATTATTTGGTACAATAAACTGCTGAAATTACAACGGCTTAAGAGACTTCATAAATAATTAAAGATTTTGTAGCTAACTTATGAAAACCAACTTTAAAGGTACTGGTTAAGACAGGACAAGGCAAAATTTCTGCTTTTAAATAAACCAGTATATATTATTTTCCTTAGTACCCAAATTAAAACTGTGATCTACAAAGAACATAAGGGAGAAATACGATTAGCGTTGGTCCGTTTTTGCATGTAAATCCATCAGACATCATGTCGAAAGAGACAATACGTCACAGGCAACTCTGATTGAATAGCAGGCTTCCAATAAGCAACAACTGTCTTGATTGGACCCCTGGGGGATATATACGGCTGTATATATTTATTTACGGTAGCAGCATTTTCATTTTTCTGCTCGGTTTACACAAGGCCTCTAATTTGTTTGCTTGATTGTGTGGACGTTAAATAATTCGTTAACGCGCGTTTTTGTTTACATACAGAGTCAAGGCCATTAGTGTCTTGCTTTTCGTTTGATTTAAAACTGTCTATTTTATATTACAAACAATAACCATTTTAGGCAAGTTGTTATTTCAATTTGTTTCATAATTTTAATTTATTAACTTTATCAGGTATTGATTTTAATTATAATAAATGCATTATTAATATAGGCATAAACCCACTTAAATTTTTATTAAAAGTGCCTTTTTGTGTTTTAGTTCAATAAAAAAATCAAATAAAATTTAAATTGGAATTTAATTAAAAGTTAAACTAATAAACTGGGTAGGTAATAAAAGTTATGAAAATCTTTAAAAACTAATTGACTATTTATTTTGTAATTGAACAAACTTGGTTCGAACTTTTTAACAATTGCATTAAAAGTAAACAGAGTTTGTATAAAATAATTTCATAAAATACACTTTACCTATTGTCAAGCAACCGAAGCAATTATTTTATGCACTAAGAAATAAGTAACAGATCGCTGTCACTGTTTGTCACAATGACACTTTAAAATATTTTAAAAATTTAAGTATATTTTTGAATTTCTTATTATTTTTAAAGGTATTTGTGCAAAAAATAGAATACACAATTCGGTTGAGAACGTGTTCCTGCATTCGATACCTACTCATGCGGGAACATTTTCTTCCCTACCTAATTGTGTAAATTACTATTGAAGCAAAGCAAGTTACAATTTTTATTAAATTAACATACTAAAAAAAATTTTCAGATGCTATTTATAGACCTTTTCCGTTGGTCCGACATTCATTGTTAAATTTGACATAAGTCATTGTGACACTGGTGGTGACCACCTGTATTACAAATGATTTATGTCAAATTTAACAATGAATGTCAGACCAATGGAAAAGGTCTATATGCAAAGATTATTTTATGAATTCAAAATATGTTTGTACTATCATACTTTAAAAATATGGCCATAAATACGTAATAAAAGCAATTTATTTTTCCGTTAAATTTACTATTTTAATATTTAGGTCGTAATCAATTCAGAAAAAAACACATTATTTTTCTAGATCAAAGTCTAATGATCATTGCAGCAAAGAATTCGATAACAATCCCATTTTTCTTTGCATTCCTCTTGAAAATCTAAAGGAATTCTAAATGGTCCTAATGTAAAATAAAATACCTTTCAAATGAGAATGCCATTTGAAAACTCTCGGATACGAAAACATTATCCAATATTAAAATAAAACGATGAGTGTTTTTATTCTTTTATCAAATCTGTTTTATAACCACTTTACGTAAGCACTGCCAACCAGTCTAACTGTCATTAAAAAAGTTTTTTTGCAGTAAAATTTTCTAAACCTACTTAAATAATTTTATATTTAGGTTAAATTATCTGTACAGAGAGATAGTACAAAGGAAAGAAAAAAGAGCGCACAAAGCCGAAGTGTTATTGAAAGATATTTTGAGATTGTTCTAAATCAAGTGGGCAACTTTGAAAGCCTTGTGTTAGGAGCAAGCGGTTTATCAAGAGGGTCGTAAGTGTGACATTGAAGCATTGCACTAAGCTATTGATCCGCCTGGCCAATTGGAAGTACCTATCCCTAAGATTTTTAATGTGCCAGTTTATAGACAACTATTTTAGATGTTGTTAAAATCAGATTTATGTCTGCATTTACGTCTGCATCCAGTAAATAAAATGGCGAATGCGCCGGGCAAGCAATATATGCCTAAACACCTAACTAGTTTAAAGTACCTTCTGGAGACTGTTTTACTCCTAAAGCTTTGTAAACAAAACCGTGTATGGATCCTATGTCATGGTAAACTCTTAAGCCTAAAATTTTGGTAGTTTTGAAATTAATTCAACCATTCTACAAAGTGTAAAAGCCCTTTGATTAAGGTATTATTTTACTCTTTGCAGACACCTCTAAAGAATATTAAGCCTTGTCTGTCATTCTCTAAAATAATTAATACTCATCCTAGAGAAAAACTGCTATCAGATTTGATCGCTATCATTTTTACAAAAAGTGTATTACCTACTTATAATGATTGTATGTTTAAAACTTATTCTTATGGCGTATACTTGGGTTTAAAATCCAGTTCAGCTTACATTTTCAGCAAGCAGGTAAATTTCAAATGCAAATGGTTTTATTCCTAGTCTCTGCAAACATTAAACAAACACGAGCTTATTCCATTCTGCAGTACCAGAGAATAGATCTAATAGAATATTCAACTTAATAATAATAATGTTTGTAACCCTATATTCAAGTAGCCAGGCTACTCCAAAGCCTAAGGCTGTCTGGATTAAGAACAAGGGGGACCTATAGCTTAACGTGGGTTCCGAACCACGAGGTTACGAGCCTTTCGACTAGTACTTGGGTGGTCACCCATCCAAGTACTAACCTAGCCAGACGTTGCTTGACTTCAGTAATCGTGTGATCACTGTCCAAGCGGCCTGGCCGCTCGCTCCCTAACTTGGTAATAATGTTTCCTTGTGTTAATCTATTTTCTGAGACAACGATCGACTTTGTGTTCTAGGCACAGTATGGTTTCTAACGATTAGTAAGGCACAATGTCTTATGTTTGGAATTATAATACAGTATTTCCTACATAAAAACAAAAAAACGGAACAGAGAAAACTTTAAGGTAAAGGAAATATATATCCTTCAGGTTGAAAACGCCAACGTGGAAGAACAAGATTTGTGTCAGTCGTGGGTTTATGACAAAAGTTTTTGGCGAGAAAATGGATCTGTAGTTTAACCCACTTTAACATGGCACGAAACTTTTTATTCAGTTGAAGGTTACCATTTTTTAAATATTGTTAAAATTAAAGAAAGAGGAGTATTAACTAATAGGTGAGATATTAAACACATCTTCGATATTACACGAATCCAGACAAAACAATACAATGTAGAATCGATTTCAACTTGAAAAATACATTCGACATAAATATACAGAAGTGCTGACTTCTTTGTTACCTACCTTTAAAAATATATTTTTATCGGCAAAAACATAGGTTGAAATAAGTGGAAACGACAGTCCCCTTGTTTACTTGTATTTTAATATCGGTAACTGTTGAAAACGTTGCCTTGGTTTATGCCCCAGTTGTCATGGAAATGTACAACAAGCATCTAAACTGTGATGACGTAGGTGGGCTGTAGAATTCAAGAAACAATGAACGCAACCTGTACTCTTGTATTTTTCCTTTCTTAGTCTTTTTTTATCATTATTTTTCACATGTAAAATTAAATTTTTTATTGGAAAACGTTTGGATGTTATTTCAATACAATTCGGGCAAAATAGGCATCTCTAACCTTTTTCACTAGAGCCATGTAGCGGCTACTAGACCAAAATTTTAAAATTGAGAAGATAATCGTAGGATTGAAATAAAATCGGCACAATAATGCGATTAATTACGATTCTAAGATTTGCAGATATATGGCATTTACTGCTTTAGATTACTGAAACTAAGCAATCTATAAATGCATTAATTTCACCGCGTTAATTTAGGGTGATTGGTTTATTTGGGTTTGACATATGTCAAACTTAAATATCAAATTCAATAAGACCAATGAGGTGCCGTACATTTCTTACCTTAAGCCATTCTTATGAACTGGGCATAATATTTATCAAAATGTGTTTTTTTTTGTTTAATATGCTTTTTATATGTAAAATTTTATGCTTTTTAAGCAAAGTTTTTTTGTGAATATTTAGGAACATTTCAGTAGGGGTTTAACTCACGCTCGAAATGAATTTAAAGTCTCCCACACCTGCCACCAATTGGGACTATAATAATGATAATAATTCTTCTTCTACCTTTGTATGCCTTGGAGATTAAAACATACAGGTACCTAACCTATAAAGCAGCATTGCGATACATAAAATATAAAAGATAAATCGTGATCTAGAATGTAAAGGAGAGAGAGAAGCAATCTAATTTTAGAGAAGTCAGCAGTATCTAACCACTTGGTGTAGGAAATACGCAACCAGACATGGCTTCCCTTGATAAATTAGGCTCTGGAGCAAAATAACCGGTGATTTTCTCTCGGTGAAGACAAGTGACATTTTGTTGCCGTGCTATAAAAATAAACATTTTTAAAAATAATCTAAAGTATAGGTAGTAAGAC
This sequence comes from Cartodere bifasciata, assembly GCA_963920755.1. Taxonomy (NCBI): domain Eukaryota; kingdom Metazoa; phylum Arthropoda; class Insecta; order Coleoptera; family Latridiidae; genus Cartodere; species Cartodere bifasciata. The sequence continues at coordinate 15,732,589 of OY987196.1, read as the reverse complement.
CTTATGAAGCAAAGAATAACTAGGCATGCAAATTACCCACCTTTGTTTTTTAATTCCTTTATACATTTTATCAAGCATTAATAAAGGCGAGCTTGGTAGCAGTTTTAATTAAAAAATCTAGCCTGCACGGTTACGAAAAAAAGAACTCATTTTGTTTGCAAAACACAAACTAATTGTTTTCATATCACATCATAAAAACAATTATACCTACTGTTTATTCTGCAGATTTGTTCAATTTTTGCAGTGAAATATGTGTTTTCTTCCGCCACCGCTGGGTATTCATGTGCCTGAGAACTCGTAATAAATTTTAATAGAATTAGGTATGTGAAATGTGTGTAGATAGGCAGATACGCAATATTCCAGGCAATCTTCGTAAACTGGCATTCACAAATACTTATTGCGGAACGCGAAAGGCGATTTAAAAAGCGCCGATGCGGCTAAAGCCATTTTGTAAATCAAATAAATCAACTTATTGTCGTCATAATTCAACCTAATTCACAACACACACAACTCCATTAAAAAACAGATTGATTTATTCTTATTTGCTTTGTTTTAGTTGTTCCCTTTTTCCCCTAATTTTTTTATTGATTGGGCACCTGTTTTTGTTGTTTTCAACGTTTTTGAATGAATTCTATTTGGGTTAAACAAAAATAGCAGCATCCTTAAAAAGAATCCAAGGTAGATAAACAAAGTAGGGATAAGATCTGAAGGTAAAAAAATGTTAAAATTTCCAGAAGAATTCTTGACGCAGCCCAGGCTTTTCTAAAATGATAAAGTTGACCAAACTTAAGAGGTTTATCTCGACAACTAAAAAGACATAGCCAAGTTTGTGTACTTGTGCATAAGTTATGTTGGTGATACCACTAAGAAGTTTAACCCTCATCTATTTAGTTTTACAATAAAGACCTTATCCTTATGTACTTGTGTAAGCTGGAAATAAATTTAAGCTTTAATGTCACATTAATTTGCCTTTTGTAATAAATTGGTTTACATTGTCTAGGAAAGACATATTGATGGTTTTTTGATTATTTTACGATCTATCGCGATCGAGTTAAATTTTGTGTAAAGTTCATTTGGAAAATTATATCTTTAACATTCATGTTATACTAATTTACAAATTTTATAACGAAATAAATTTGTTAAATTAAAAATATAACCTTCGTTGTTTTTTTGTTTAAACGTGTTTTCCAATTCACCATAACCGCATATAAATTAATATTGCAAATCAAATGCTGATTATTAAACCCGCAGTAGCCAATGTACAAATAATTAAAATAAAATATATCCTAGTGTTGTTTAACAAAAAAATAATTTCGTTATGCACGAATTTTGTAACAAAAAAATAACAAACAGTTTAATTTCAGTTTAAACTATCCACATTCAGATTTAAGCTAAATATTCCAATTAAAAATACAATGCCCATGGACAGAACAAACACGCATCATTAAACAATCAATAAAAATGTTTATACGTAAATATTATTTTCAAATCTGCAAACACTCCCTGAAGAGAGTTCTTTATTAAAAAATTCACTAATTTAAATTTTTTATCCTAACCATTTATATTATTTCAAAATACTGTATTCAAAATATTTTAATAAAAAGGTTTGAAGGGTTCTAGATATAAAGCATTTTGTTTACATTTTTTCGTCTAGTGTTTATCTGTAGGGTCCTGCCTAAAAGGTGACATTTTGAGAGTCAGTGATATGCTTTAGTCTTTAGGGTGACCTAATCCGGGATTACTCTGTACTATATTTTATATAGCACACCCTTCTTTTACAAGCCGAGATGAGTTTATGAATGTAAAGCAATTTTCAACACTTGTTTATGCCAAATACATGTATGTGTAAAAAGGCTTGAATTTTTATCAAAAACTTATGAATATAAAATATTTATAAGCCTCTGATATGTGAACGTCCTTTTTTAAATTAATATTTATTAAAATTTCATTTGGACGCATAAAAAAAAACATTACTTTTGACTAACAAAGAGAATATTTTTGTTTTTATAAAGAAATAAAAAAACTAAAGGGCTACCTGATAAATTTTATGTTTGAATATATTTCTAACCAATAAAACACGTTTTAAAAAAACTTAAACAGTGTAGGAAATATGGATGTCATTGTGCTTCAAAAGAAACATTAAATAGTCTTAATTAAAATATATTTTATTAATGACGCTGACAAAAGTCCAATTTAGAATACTATTAGTCATAAATTTTTTTATAATTGGTATTATTTTTCTCTTTGTGACTGTAAAGTTATTGGGTATTATTTTTAAAAGCACCTTCAGAAACATCCCGATAATGTCGTGGTGCCAATATTTGTAAAATTATGTGTTATTTCAACAATTTCTCCAGAAAGCGACATTGTGCTTAGGGGAGTTAAAAATGGTCATAAAATTGTATTTTACTTCTCCCCCATATGGAGCCGTAAAAATAACCTGATTACCTATATGAAGTAAAATAGAGTATTGATTTCATTTTCTGTTAAATCCGGGACCAAAATAAAATATAATATTTATACTCCTTACAGTCAAATAAATATAAAATGTGCATTTGCAATTATTTGTGCGTTTTATAAGCCCATTGACAATTTCCATTATTTTTAATTGTTATAGGCTTGGACATAGGAATCGATTGTTTTTTTGGTTTGCCTTTAATTTATGAATAATATATTAATCAATGACTACAACTTGTTTGCAAAAATAACATTTTATGTTCGTAAAAATATTAGATAAATGATTGAAGAAATACTAGAAAATGGCTCCGACTTATAAATAATTCCATGTGTAGTCCACCAGTTCTTTTAAAGTTTTAAGGTTAAAAGTCTGTCTTTTGAATATCAAACTAACATTATTTTGATGCTCGACATACCCTTACAAAGAGTGATTGATTTGAGCATTTCTTTGATAAAAGATTGCTCTTCATTACTTAGTAATTTAGAGAACAATGACTTTGCAAAACACTTTGAGAATAAGCTCTTTTTGGACAATAATTTTGCGAAATCATTTATTATTATGAAGGTAGATTGCAAAAACGTTATAATCACATTATTATATGTTTTTGCAGGATTATTCTTTTACATTAAATTAATGTATTTTTTTTTTGTTTCAGGTAAGATCTTTTGCTTTTGGTAAAAGTAAAGTTTTCATCTAAAAAAATGCCTAAGGTAAGATAACATGTGTTGTATCTTTGTTAAATAATTAATGAATTACAATTTAATTTCTTAAATTTATGCTAACAGATTTTTTTTTAGTTTATTGATTTTTTAAATATCATCCCGGATTAAATCGGGTGAGCAAATAAAAACGGCCCATAAGTAGGCCATGGGCATTGTCACAATATTGTTGATTGGCAGATTTTACATTGTTCACAGCCTACTTATGGGCCGTTTTTATTTGCTCACCGGACAGTAACCTATTAATTAATGTAAGATCTCTGTGTCATTACTTAGGACATTAATGTTACAGTAGGTATTGATTTCTAGTTAATACGTCTAAAAAAGTTAAAATTTAGAAGCTAAGGCAAATTTTTCCAGGTTGTAAATAGTCATTTTAATTCAACCAGCTTTATTAATGCTTAGAAGTTTATTAGAGGTTAGGCCTCGGGTGTGGCAGTAAAATTTCCACTTAATAAAATTCATATTTTGTGTGTTTTGTTTTCACACGAAGAGGCAAAAAGAGACTAACAAAATTTAATTTTTCCCTAGATGTTTATGAGCCAAATAAGATTCAGCAACAAACAAAAATCTCTTGACTCAGCAAGAAATTTGTGTAACATTTTGGTAGGCAAGAAAGTTCATTCACTTTTCGTCCAATTATCGCTTTTCCCTTGTTTTCACAAGTTTAGTTTTCCTTATGTAGGTACTAGTTTAAAATTTTGTGGGTATAATTTTATTTAAGTTTTAAGTGTTCGCTGAGAGTTTTATATTCACTTAACGTTTTTTAACAATCCTTTCTCGGAGAATTAAAAACGATTAATAAGTTAGGATATTATTTTGGCATAAAGTTTTCCGAATATGAAATAGGTATAGTATAAATAACTTTCTTTATTTTATCGCTAAATAAGCAAAACTTAGTCATGGAAGTTTTACCTATCTTGATAGATTTAAACAATTTTGTAAGGGAAAGACTTTGAGGGGATCGTTTACTTTTAAAGTATTTCTTATAATAGATAAAAAAACTCTAGTAATATAAGTACTTATGCTAGAAATCGTTTTAGAAGCAAAAAACAAAGAAAAAATCAAACAAATAGGTATTGTTTTTGTTCAAATAAACCATCTTCCATCACTTTCAGCCAGCAAGCAGTTTATCAAGATGTATTAAAATCAAACTATTTGTTACAAATAGAAGTAACGAATAAAATGGTGAAAGGAATTCAATTTCCTTTACTGATGACTGAATTTGAAGGAATTTTGATGCTCACATTATGTTTGACCATTCCTTTTTCATTGAAATTTAAGGCAAGAAATAAAAAAGTGTAACCTACCCCAATATATTTCATTTTAGAGGTCATTGCAAATTTTGTAAACCAACGTGACTTAATTTGTTGTTTAGCATAAAATATCTCATTTTACGTCAGAATCAGGTCTGTTTAAACATAGATTTTAGGCAATTGATATGCATAAGTACTACTTTTTAATTTTTATGCTAATGTTAAAATGGAGAATGCGCCGGGTAAGCCCTATGATTTTGGCTTTACAAATTCAATACATTAAGGTCCACAGTATAGAATGTTTTCTGAAAAATCTATAAACAAGCTACACTATACCCTTTATGGTCAATGTCTAATGGTTAAAGCAACTCTATTAGTCCACCATAATTTAGTCGAAGTAAATTAAGGGGTTTGTTCAATGGCATGCCAACTCGAGTTTAACTTACATAACAGTGTAAACAATTGTATCGATAATTGCTACACCAGTTATCTTAATTACCACACAATATGATTCCGAACATCCACTGGCCAATAATACAATTGTGTAGAGGGTGTAAAGGTCCTTTTAATCAAAAATTCCATATTCATTGTATAACTAATTTAATATCATAAAGAATTTGTTGTGCTTTTATTGAATATTATTTGTTAATAAATGTAATTAATTATTTTTAAAATTAAATTGTGTTTTAACATGCAAATATTTGTTTGATCTTTAAATACAAATAATTCGAAATAATATAATTTTGTTCGTGTAGGTTATTTGGAAAGGATTTTATTCACCTCTGCTGGGCGGGATAAAAGGTACTGAAAAAAATAAGTCTGAAGATTTGGAATTTAAAAAAAAGAAAGATTTATTTAGGACAAGTTAGTTTAATTTAAATGTTATTGGGGGTAGAATGGGTCTTTCAATGCTCCTGGACAAAATTCTTTTATAAAGTATTTTTTTATCAAAGGAGCAATCCGTAACAACGTTAAAGATTTTAGTATGCAAATGGTGATGTCAAATTTGATTAGGAGAAGGTTAAAAGGATGAACGCACAAAGGTAGCTGCTATCTGACCGTTTATCGCTCGCTTTTTCAGAGGGCGAGGTCCTTAGACCTTAAAGCCTCATTTCAGGATTACAATACCCACTTCTTTGTTGAAAAGAACACTAAATTTTACATAAAACAGAAAATCTACTTCACTCACTTTCATGTAAAAACAATAAAGAATAAAAGAACAATACCATCATCTTGAATGTCATAAAGGTTGTGAGCTACAAAATGTTTTATTTCGTAGTCGCACAATATCCTTACCTACCTTTGATCCTATTTATTTCTTTAAAATTGCCTTTTATTGCTTAAGTATTTGATTTTTTTTATTTTCTATTGTATTGTTTCTGTAATTGAATGTGAAATAAACATTTTAACACTTTTTTTTAAATTTGCTTGGTAATTAAAATAAGAAATCACTTGATCCTTTGAAAAAAATGTTTGCCAAAAGTTTATAATATTAAGTACTAGCATTTTACCAAGCTTTATATGTGCATCTAATCATGGTTATACGAAGCATGGTTTTTTAATTTCTTCTATGTTTTGCCTTTTAGAATGCAAATGCTGTAAATATAACGCATTAACGTAACGGAATACGTTATTGGAGCATGTCTAAGGATCTCTATAAAAATGTAACAAAAAAATCCATCTCATACCGTGTGTCTCTCAAAAAGCGCACGAGCTCATAACGTTCTACGTATAGTTTCTACAGGTTTGAAATTTTAGGAGTTGTCTAAGGAGACTTTTAGCCTTCTTTTACATGCATTTACAAAAATTTACGACTTTCGGTTTAGGCGGAAATGACATTATTTTTGTATTTTTAAATGGAACATCCTATATATTTTGACATTTTTAGGAACATTTTTTTAATTAGAGTGCCTTGATGTCATATTGACAGATATTGTCGCCTTATAGAGTGGCGACATGCATCATTCCTTCTCTGTCATACAGATTATGTCATCAATTGTGTTTGTAAGTTGTATTTGTTGTCATCTTTGCTAATACGTGGATGACGTTATCTGTATGACAGAGAAAGAATGATGCATGTCGCCACTCTATAAGGCGACAATAACTGTCAATATGACATCAAGGCACTCTATTTTTAATAAGAATACAATCGTTTTTAATGAAATAATGTATCACTAATATTAACGATTTTATAGCTCTTTGAAAATCACCTAATTTCATCATAATCATCTATCTTAGTCATAGAGTCCTGAAGCATAGATTGCAGCGTTCTCTGTAGGACCAAATTAGCTCATTTTCAAAGTGCTATAAATCGTTAATATTGGTAATACATTATTTTTTTAAAAACGATTGTATTCTTATTAAAAGAATGTTCCTAAAAATGTCAAAATATATAGGGTGTCTCATTTAAAAATACAAAATTAATGTCATTTCCGCTTAAATCGGAAGTCATACATTTTTGTAAATGCATGTAAAAGAAGGCTAAAAGTCTTCTTAGACAATTGCTAAAATTTCAATTCTGTAGAAAGTATACGTAAAAAGTTATGAGCTTATGCGCTTTTTGCGGAACACACGGTATACTCTTGGAGATATAAGGTCCCAAAGTGCAAAACTTCGAACGCTCATACCTTGAAAATAACAGCACCTCGAGCACATATTAACAAATAAATGGTTTAATATACATAGCTACAATCTAACTTAAACCATTTCACCATTTGTTTATCTTTTAAATGGTGGAATTTTATTTCTAGAATCAATTTAATTTTACAAATTTTTTATGAAATGTTGCTGACAACAACGTCAATAAAATCTTATGCAAAAGTGTATGATCAAGACATATAGATGGAATTCTTAGATGTATTTTCCTTGACTATGTTGCCGAATTTATGCAACTTTTTTCGCATTTTTCTCGATGAATATAACAGATGGATTTTTTTTTGCAATTTTCTTAGAATCCCTAAGAATGCCCCAAGTGCGTACCATCGCGTTTTTGCGCCATATTTTGGACACCCTGTATATTATATTCCCACTTTATGTTTTACGTTTAAAGGATGATTTAGCGTTTTTTGTAATTTAAGTGGCGTTAAAGTAATTCAAGTATCTCTAAATGGACCTTAAAAGTCAACATTATTGTCCCTCAAATTTAATTAATGGATTTATTTGGGTAATTAACTTTGAAAAATCCTAGACTTTAAACTCAAGAAGTTTGTTCTTATCCATCAAATAGCTAGACATACAATGCAATCTGGAAGAGAGCAATGACCAAAGACTCCAAGGAGTGTCCAAGATGGCTTGTCACTGATATCGGTAAACTTCTATTTGATTAAAGAGGCCATAAATTCTTTAACATCGACAGAAATCACGGAGGCGATTATTACCTATTCTTTCTTTTTGTAGTGTTCAAGCTAAGAAAGCTTGATACGATAGCTGTCACGAATTAGGGTTTTCAGTTCTCATTGAAAAAAAAAACCGTATCGTAGTTAAGTAAACCACTCGGCAAATCTAAAAGTTGAATTAGATTGTTTTTAACATGACGTGCTATTTTATAAAAACTATAACTTTTCGTTTTGGTAAAATCGTTCATGTTAACGTTCCAATTAAAGAATCATTACGAAATTAAACCGCTTTATGCCGATTTATTATGAGTCATAATTTCAAGAATTTAAAGACATTCTACATATTTCAATAAAATGTTTCAGTGCTTTTGGTTTATATCTCTGGTAGGAAACAAAAAGAGTCTTACTGTTTAATTTAAAAAGAAAATTTAATTTTTCTTTTAAGAAATTTAATTTAACGGTCAAATTACCTATCTGGCACAGTTATGAAAGTTGGCTGGCAAAGTAACGAGTAGCGACCTCTCGAGAGACGCTAAAGAACAATCATCCCTTGCAAGGGATTAACGTTACCGAACAGTTCTTTTCTTTAGGATGCCGCAATTATGTAATTATTTTTAGTCAAAGAAATTGCTCGGCTTAGCTACTAAACTTTTTACATTTCTTTAATTACAGAATCTTGTTACAACCATCTTAAATGTGCACCTAAATCTGGCAAAATGAACATTAAACATAAGTGGTTAATACTTATAGTTTTTAAATTTTATTATCAAGTTAAAATAAAGTTTGCTAGAAAATTACAGAAATGTTTACCCAGCGCATTCGCCATATTATTCGCATTAGAAATTAAAAACACTAAATTTGAGGGTGGTTTTTAAGAAATACACCAATTAACTCCAGAATCTTTTAATTGGATATCAACCCTGAAACAGTTGTAACTTTTTAGCTGTGATTTATTGTACCACCACGATTTTGACTAACAGTGCTATGCCTAAGTTCTTTCCATGGTTTTTCTCGGCCGCGAAGTAAATGCTTTACCAGAAGAATAAAAATCGACCATGGACGTGAAAAAATGATCACTTGTCATCACTTATTAAACATCTTCCATTTTATAATGTTCATTTGTACCTATTTTTGACATGCATTTATAATATCATACGAATATATTATAAATTAAGATTTATCTATCTGGTGAAGATCTATTGATATAAACAGACAAAACAAATATACAATAAAATACATTGTTAAACGTACGTATTGTAGAGTTTGGGTTTGAATAAAATAAATAATTTAAAACAGCTTTTACATAATGATCATATTGTCATATTAACTCAGTAAAATCACATTTTAGCTGTAATTTAAAGCACCGTAAATCAAAAATAATATAATTATTATTAAAATGTTGTCCATGTATGACACAAAAAGGTACAGCATTATTGAAGCGTGAATAATAAAATACTTCAAAACCCAGAAATTTATTAAATTATGCTCTCGTCATTCACAAAACCCTTTTAATTGTGTTATTGTGATTATTAAAAGTAGATATGCAAAAAACAAGTTGATATTCATTTGTCAAATAACGGCAAAGTGGATGACATAATTTTAATTTGCATTCTATTATACAAAATTGTACGTTATAAGCAACGCCATTTACAGAATTACAATTTAATAATATCAATTACAAACTTAATAAATTACCAATTTCAATTATGTCATATTTAAATTCCTGGCTACTTGATGACAACCTAGTTAACTAATAGGGTGTATTTTAACATATTTTTTATATTTGCGTTCTATAATATGCACATTATGAAACCCAAAATTTGGTTTTTTAAAGTTTCTGAATTGCTTGATTATTAAACCCAAAATTTTATTTTATTGGTTGGTTTTCCTGATGCAAAAAGATACAATCTTTCCTATACGCTAAGTAAGTATCTCATTTTTTCGATGTGCGCGCCACCTATGTGACTATCGATAGTTCCGCATCGCACACTTGACTACGCGTGACATTTGAACAACAGAAGTTTATCTTAAGATCATAGAACCAGTTTCGTCAATATCTATGAACTTGACTATCGATAGTTCGTTTTTGGGGGCGCCACTAGAGATACTTATTTAGCGTATGCAAGGTACTATTTATTTACAAATTTTACTATTATAATCAATCGGGGGACATAGTTTTTTTGTAGAGGTAATAATTAGAAGAATTGGAGAAACGATATCAATGGTTACATTTTCTCAAAAACGCCTATTCATTCAGTATTAAATGAGTAAAGTTTACAAATGTCATTATTCAATATGTCTAACTTTAATTTATTTATTACTTCAAAATGTCAATGTTATGCTATAAGGTTGGTCATAAAAAACCAAATTTCATCTTAAGTTTTTAATTTAAATTAAAAATGCTTTTTAATGAATTAAATGAAGCAAATATAAAAAATAGTATAAAAAACTCGTTTTATAAGGCGTTTTTTATCACTTGTCCATTGGAAAACTCGCCGCTGCGCGGCTCTTTTTCCAAACCTGGACGCGTGCTAAAAAGCGTTTCTTATAAAACTCTATGTTTTAATATACTATTTTGTTATATTGAAGACATTTTAAAACTAACCTAAAAAAAAACTAAACGGTAAACTGTTACTTAAAAGGGTACTTTTGCTGATCAGAACCTTTTAGCTGTTTTTTAAATGTTCTAAACTAGAAGTTTTTAATTTTTTAGCAATTAAAAAACCTCACATTTTGCAAAAATTATCCCCAACAATTCTTCGAAAAATATTTTTAATTTCTTTAAAAAATTACGAGAATAGAGTCCTGGACTAGGTAAAAAGTTGGTAATTTTTTATTTTTTTTCTAATTCCTTGGGTTTTTGGGAGTATTAGTTTCAAACTCTCAATTTTTGAAAAAATTTCTAGGCCGAATAATTAATTAATTACGAAAAATTATTTTTTTTAAACGCGGGCATGCGCAGTTTAAAACTAGCTGAATTTTTAAAGACATAAGGCCAGAATATTTAAAAAGAAGAAGAAAAAATTTTGCATCTCCGTGACATATTTTGACATATGTCAACTATAAATAAAAATAAATTACACAAACAGAGAAAACAAGCAGAATTAGAAATATATTTTTGCAAAAGTACGATTTTATTTAAAAGTTAACAAGATAGACTGTAGTTTTGGGTTTAGTTTAATATTTTATAAACAAAGAATATATTATGAAAGTTTACAAGCTATTTTAAGCAAAAAATGTTGTGTAAGTGTAAGTTTTCTTTTAACAAAGATATTTCCTGCTGCTTTTATAACTTCACTTTGATAACATAAAAATTATAAAGATTGGCATACTTTTTTGGTAAGCTTAAACCTACCTTGTGTTTAGCTTTCAAAAGTATTAATCTATTGTGTGCAGATTATTCCAGTTTTTAAATTTTGGGGCTACTTTAGTTGGTGTTCTTTAGAAGGTGCATTTCAAAAACCAACATTGCGATCTATTTCTGAATGCTGTTATTCCCACGGCTTGAGTTTTGGACATTGGACAATCATAAGACACTTACTTTTCCAAGGAACTACGTTAATTTATTTGCTTTTTGAGGTTTGAAATGTAAAAACATTGTTTTGTATTAACTTCCTAGAGTAAACGTAAAGTTGCTTGTAGTAAAATTATTGCGATATGATTTATGCTTTCTAATGTCGTGTTAATAATTTAGGCTGGCACATTTTAAGCCCCGTGTGATGATTTTTCTTGTCACAAAGTTACACGACAGTACACATAGCCATTTGCTACTGCTTCTTTGGTTGTAGAAAACTTGCAAATGCACACGACATTTTACCGAACAAGTTTGTTTAAAATTTAAACGAAAACTCTAGCTTAATTGTAAAGAAATAAGGTTACAAATTGAAAATTCTGACGTATGGCACAAACTCAGAAACACGAACTTTATCACAGAGTTCTTTGATCATAATTAATAATAATTAATATTATGATCGTTTATCACGGATATAACGAGCGAGCATTTAAATTCTACCTCGACTCTTGCCATGGAAAACAAAAGCTGCTTTTCCGTATGTCTTTGATAGTTTGTTTAAACGTCAAAAAAAGATGACAACATCAAAAATGACATTAGTAAAAACTATCAAAGACCTACGGAAAAGCAGCTTTTGTTTTCCATGGCAAGAGTCGAGGTAGAATTTAAATGCTCGCTCGTTATATCGATAATTTTTGACATATGTCAAAGTCCAATCAAATTTGCGTATTTGTGATCACGTGTGCAAAACTGACCAATCACAGCAAACTTAGACTGATAACAGTCCTAGGCACATTATCAATCACTATGGCAACAATCTATGGTTTATAAATATTTAAGTAACAAAAGTATGCTTTGACGTCAAGTGACAATTTAAAAAACGCATTAACGAAAAATGTCGACGTCTCCTCAAATTAGATTTGGAAACGAAAATGATGAGTCCATAAACAAATTAATCGAAGAAACAACCCCAAAAAATACGATCCAAAGCAAAAAATACATTTGGAACATGTTTCTAGATTTTTGTAAAGTACGTAAATATGAACTAAACGGAAACCGATCCATTGAAGAACTAGCAAAAATTCTAAAAGATTGGGCAGTAAATATGAAGAAGAAAGATGGTAAAGAGTTCAAGGAAAGCACGGTAAAAACGATTTGGAATGTGTCTGCTAAGTTATTAGAAGAAAAATATTTTAACGAATTTAAAATTGTTATTAATCCATTTCTGGGAATTGTATTTAAGGAAGCACGAAATGCACGAGATGCAACCAGAAAAAAGTTACAAAGCAGTCCAACAAAACGTAAGATTAGTTCGGCACCTCTGAGTGTTTTAGAATTGGGGAAAATTGTCGATCTATGGAATGATGAATGTCCGGAAGGGCTTCAGAGAAAGTTTTACCATGTTGTTGCGGTGGAATTAGCTTGGAGGGGTGGAGAGGCCTTGGCATGTTTAATAGATTTTTTCGTCATCGAAACAAATAATGATGGAACCCCTACTAATCGAATTGAGTACAACCCCATTTTTACTAAGACGTGCCAAGGTGGATCTAAAAGTTGCGCTTCTAGCAAATGGCTCATCCAAAACACTACAAATATTAATGCCTGCCCGGTTAGATTGTTTCACAAATTGTTATTAAAACGGGGCAAAAACATTACTAGTCGTAGGCTATTCTTGCGCCCAAATCGTTTTTGGAAAGTTGAAGGGGACAGGTGGTACGATGACATGCCTTTGGGAAGAAACACCATTCTAAATTGGACAAAAACGTCGGCTGAAGCCATTGGTTTAGACACCAAATCAAAAAAAATTACCAATCATTCCAATAGATCGTCAGCAGTTAGCAATTTGGCTAAAAGTGGGATAGAAGAACAGCAGCTTCTAAAAATAACGGGACATAAAAATCCCAACTCTATAAAACCATACTTGGTACTTGATGAAGAACATCACAATAAAATTATCAACAATATGCGTGCAAACACTAGTTCCACTAATTCCTCTGTTTCCTTTAATTTTGATAATTGTAGCTTTAACAATTGTGTTTTCAATAAATAAAATGTTTCATTGTTTTCTTTATAATTTCAAAAATTATCCGACCGAATATCCCTCGAACATTGATTAATTCTTATAATGATCACAGATTCCTCACGCGCGTTTCCAAAGGTAACCACCCTCCGCCTTCGGCGTCGAGTGGTTACCAGGCAACGCGCGTTCGAATATCTGTGACCATTATTGCGAATTATCAATGTCCTTGGCACATTATAGCCGAAAATGCCCATTCGACTTTACCTACCCATTTTTAAGCCAATTTTCTAATAAATAATCAAGTTTTTGAAAATTAGTCCAGGACTCTATTACGAGACATGGAGCTCATGATATAAATAGTTCACTTTAAAAATTTTATTTTATGTATCAAGGTAGGTTGTAGGTATGTAAATAAAATCAAACATTTTAATTAAAGGGGATAAAGTAAATTTTGCGCAATTTATTTGTGTTGCAAATTGCGTTTAATTGGTAATTTTTAATTAATATTTGAACTAACCAATTAAAATCTCTAATAATGTTTCGTTCAGCTACTTTTTTAAATATTTATTAATTGTGGTTTGAATTTCTAACCTTCTTTTGTTTCTTATACAAGAGTTTAATTTTATAAATAAAAGACGAATCTGTCTTCGTTGAAACAACTAAACTTATGTTATTATCCGTATAGATTTACCAAACTCTAAAAATACCATTCTCGAGCTGAATTAAGTTCTGAGTAGTTTAGATGCATTTGACGTTTGTATGCGGCTTTATTGATAAGTTTCCAATATATATCAAAGTCGATAATGGCTTATAGCTAGCAAGATATTGCTGTAATATCCGTTAATCGTGTTTGAGACACTAGAGAAAACATGAAGTCTACCCCGCTAAATGTCTATATAATGGAGTGTTTTATCCGTTTAAGCTTTGAAATAATATATGACCTACCTACATGCTATAACAGATAATAAATAGGCACTCCTTTTCGAAGTAAACTTCATGATTTTACCAGATAATAATTCTTAAATTGTTGCTGCTTGAGATTACCTGCCAGATTTATAAGTAAGGCTTCTACGTGATTTAATTTACTGCCTTTTTTACTCAGACAAAGCTTACAAGCTTTTAGTGTGTAAAATAAAGGTTAAGTGGCTTAAGTGTAGTCTTAATAAACATCCAAGTAAATGTAGTTTTAGCCATTACGTGAAACGCATAAAATTGTTTTAAAATTATACTTTTACAGACCATAAAATTGGTTATGAAGGTAATCCTGCAAAAATCTTAATTATTTTCGCTTTTGCATCTTGTATTAAATTAAAAGTAGAAGTTTGATTTTTTTGCAAGTTACAACTTTTAATTAACTTCTACATCCTTGTCTTAAAGAAACGTTAAGTTTTTATTTATCAAACTTATTTTTTTTTCTTGAAAGGGTGAATAAAAGAATTAGGTTACTTATAAACTAAACAATTCTTTAATTTTTAGTGTTAAAGTGAATTATTTCATTTTGTTTGTGCACTGCTTATGTTAAGTATATTTTCAGACATTTTGTTTACATCTAGTGTAAACTATTATAAGTACAGAAAATAACTTGGTATACAGCATTTTGCTGCTAGAAAATAAAGTGATAATAGCGAGAGAAATAAATTGAATTTCCCGTTCCCAACACCCGTAATTTCCTGTGTAAGTTATTGTGCTTAAATATTATTAGGTGTCGCTCTTAAGACTAATTTAAACAAGCATTTCTCTTTTCTAATGTACTTGTTTCATACTTTGCATTACTCCTTATGAGCGAACAAATATTCATTGTCTAATGCAATTGTTTTAGGGAATTAACTTTCATTTATTAAATAAACAAAGCATAACACAACGTAGGTACCTTCTAGAAAATGGTATTAATATTAAACTTCTCAGACGGTATTATATAGAACTGAAGAAAAGTGCACCAGTCTAAATAAAGGAAGTGCTTAAAAGGCAAGACAAAAACAACTTTTGGGACAAGAAGTGTATGCAACGGTTGTAAGTATTTTGTTAATGTTTGTACGCCAACGAATAAATACTTAAGATGCAATGAGTTTTCCTGAATAGCTTGTTTTGCAAACAATATTACTGCTACTGCTGCAGTGATTTTATAAAACTAAAACGCTTCTTGTTTACAAAGGTATATTTTGCACAGTTAAAGGACTGCAAAAACACCTTCTTAAATGTTTTATAATTTTTAACTGGAAAATATTTACCAAATTAATCCCAAAGAGCATATTTTCTTGTTATGTTTTTGCTGACCAGATGCCTTATTATGATATATGTTGTTTTAGTAAATTATTCCGATACATATTAATATGTAAATTGGGTTGGATAGACATAATTAAACCATAACAAAATCAAGCCATCTGACCAAGCGTGAAACAAACTGTTTTAACTATCCGAAACTTTGTTGGGCACTAGAATTATAACGTTGTAGAGTACCTAGGTAGGTATTTTATAGAATAGGGATGAGTATAATGCCATTCAGTCTAGGATCTACGACCGGTATCACACATGAAGTGTGCTCTGGATTTATAGTTCTAGCAGGGATGCATGGATCCAATTCCGGCGATTCTAACGGATTAAAATGGGAATTTACAGTATACAAACTTCCTAGTCTTTATTTAACACTTTTTTTTCACAAAAAACCTACTTTAATATACATTACAGTTTTAGGCAAACTTAAAAAGATCCATCCATTTTCACATCTTGTTTTTACCAAGTTAGCAATACAGAAAAATTGGTTTTTGGAAGCATGTTACAGATAGGTACGCTATAGCTTAGTAATCATAAAAAAATGCGTTCTATAATAAGCACATTATAAAACCCGAAATTTGGTTTTTTAAGGTTGCTGTGCTTCATTATGAAACCCAACATTTTATTTTATTAGATTGGTTTTCCAGATGCAAAAAGATATTCCCTTGCAAGGTAATTTTTATTCACAAATTTTACTATTATTAACTATCGGGGGACTTTTTGTATAAAGAATAACTAGAACAATTGGAAAAACGATATCAACTATTACATTTTCTCAAAAACACCTATTCATTAAGTATTAAGTGAGTAAAGTTCACATATGTCTGGTCTAAATTTACTTTTTACTTTAAAATGTCAATGTTGCCATCTAATAAAAATAAAGTTCCATATAAAGGCCGATTTATACAACGTAACTTTTACTTTACTTTGGCGTAACTTCACTTCCACTTAACTTTACAAATTTGCCTAATTTACAGATTGCAAAGTTACGTGAAATTGGGATCAGTTAAGCGCATGTGTCTGAACTCGCGAATTCTGACAATTTACACCTGGGCGGTAATTACGGAATATCGCTTCGTACAAAACCTACATAAGAAGATCTAACAGGTATCGTACGAAGCGATATTCAGTAATCACTACCCTTAACAATAAGGGTGAATATCTCATTTTTGCCAATTTTGCGGGGTGAAATCCCCGGACTTAATCCAGTCAAAAAGGGGTCTTCTTAACAGTGAAAATGCATAAACCATCTATGTAACCAAAATGCAAATGGTGTGTTAAGACTAATTGACAAAAATTACTTGTTTACCATCAGGAAACCTGCTGCGCTTTCAATGGTGAGACCACTTGATGGAGTTCTCGGTCAGCTGGATATACGCAATTAGCATTATAGTTCTTGTCTTGTTCTCTATTAGCTTGAAGGAACGGAATGATTAATTACAACTCTAATTAGACAGGGATAGGGATGATGGGACAGATGAAGGTCTCATTAAGAGACCACATTTTGAATTCAGCTGACCTTAGGGTGCTGATAGATGTTCATAAATCATAGAGCAAAATACATAAAAAAGTTGCCAATTTTACTTGATGGGCCAAAATTGGACCAAGTTGGTAAAAAAAACATAGCAATTCTTACAAAAAATATAATATGAGTTAGTACATCTATTCAGGACGCTAAATCCACAAAATGCACAGTTTAGGATTGGCATGGTACCCCCCAAAAAGCCCCCATATAATTTGCAACATTACATTACAAGTGATCTACACTAAGCTTTGCAAATAGGTGCAAAAAAGAATAAAAAGATTTTAAAAAGATTATTTAAAAAATTATTTCCCTAAAAAAATTTTTTCTTCCCATACAACTATTTTGCATTAAAATAGTGATTGCTTAACTATTCTATGTGCAAATCATTTAAGGAGACAAAAAGAGAACATGATTTGTTACCACGATCTGTCGGGTATCGACAGAACTAATAAACACTTAGCTAAGCTGGGTTTTCTCCAAGAAAAACTTACTTTATTCACAATCATTGTGTAGTAAAATCATCATTACATATATAAACTAAAAATGGGAAATACGTAATTATTTCTAGCAAGTGTGTATAGTGGATCAGCTGCACGTTAGTAATGAGCCACATTACTAACGTGCTTCGGGTACAGGAAAACACCGCTAGATGACGCGCTGGATAAACTGTCTAGAAATTTCCAATGAAACAGTTTATTTGCACGTACGACAGCACATTTTTAAAATTGAATTATTGTGTTTTTGTCTAATTTCGTATTAGATTATTTAAATTAGTTACATTTAACTCTGGGGGGGTGTTTTGAAATCCATTCATAAAACTTGAAAATTGTAAATGTTAAACATTCAACGAAAACATTCTTTTGTTTTCACCGCCTACTTAGTTGTCAATATGTTCACGCTTTGTTTTAAACCAAGATATCTAGCTATATTATACTGTATTATTTAATATTTTATATAAATAATTTATTGTGAATAGAAATAGTATACGTACTTAAGGAAAACAGCTTCATTCCAGCCTCGGGCCCATTTCCGTCCTCGAGCTTCGCTCTCGGCTGTAATGCCGCACTTTTTCTTACAGTACGTAATCTACTATTAGTCTATTACTTTAAAGAAGTTACTAAACAGTTTGGTAAGGTTTTTAAAAGCTGTTTAAGGTCTTAAAAATTGCCTTATATCTAATGCAAGAGTGACAGTATCCTAATTTATTTTAGTTTAGGCTCGAAATTTACCACGTCGCATTTTTATCATCTTAATAATTAATATGCAAAAAGTCTCCAGTCATTTAAAAGAAATACCCTCAAGGCATTTGAAAAAATGCAAAAAGTGAAAAAAGTAAAATATTACCTAGTAAGGTACATCCATCTGTATTACATTTTGTACATTTAGAAAATTAAGTATATAAATTCACAAGACCTAAACATTAATGGTTGGTATAATGTTTTAAGGTCTGGCGAATACTTTGAATAGGTCTTTGCAATAAAATTACTTATTTCTCTTCTAGTTTTTACATTTATATACTAAGTATAATACTGAATTCATTTGTTTTAAATCTAAAATTAATTAAAATCTCATGCGGGTTAACGTTATTATTATTTTAGTGGTATTAAATTAAATTTTAATTTAGCTTCTCTT
The DNA here is from genome assembly GCA_963920755.1 of Cartodere bifasciata. NCBI lineage: Eukaryota > Metazoa > Arthropoda > Insecta > Coleoptera > Latridiidae > Cartodere > Cartodere bifasciata. The sequence goes on along the minus strand of OY987196.1, from coordinate 15,713,862 downwards.
AGCGTTATGTTATGTTTAAAGTAATTAATATTTATGTTATAATTATAATCAATTCGTTTTAAGAATTTTGTAACACTTTTGGCAAAAAAAATTTTATATAAATCTTTTAGCAACAGGCATACGCAAAAAAAAATGGTGAAAAATATTTACGTTATTTAGTTCTTACTTATATCTGCATTTTCTTAGTTTATAACTGAATTAAAATAAAATTAACAAAAACAAATAACCATATTTGTTTCAGAGAAGTATAGAAATCTCTTATACACATGAATGCTTTATAGACTTTATAGGCATTAATTGATGTCTTAGATCTCAGATGGCACATTTCCTGAGTAATTACCAATAATTCTCAGCCCACTTGATGTCGTCTCCTTATCGCTGATATCGTTTCATTCTATCTATTACTAGCATTCTCTATCTACTTAGTACATTAATGAAATCCTTAGAGGTGGTGCACACAGCTCCATGAGTTGACATATTACTAATTAATATGTTAGATTCTACCGCTAGATCCGGGCTTACTGTTTGACTTTATTTGTTTAAGGAAAGTTTTATTGAACAACCTATAGGTACCTGCCTGCTTTGATGTCTTTGAGCAGTCTTTATGCATGGTAATATTTTGTTTGGACCTCTTAAAACATTGATAAATAGTAAAGTCAATATTTAGTCGTTTCTAAAGAAAATAATTTTTAAAAATGGTGATTTTAAAAAATAATGGTTGGGGTAATATGATCTACATTGTGTCCCAGAATTGGCACACCATCTGCTGTTGAGGAATGCCCCGAAAATTTTTAAGAAAATCTCATATACCCTCGGAGCTATGAGGCCTCAAATTACAAAACTTTAAGGCCGATTTATACCACGTAACTTTCACTTTACTTCCGCTTTACTTCGGCGTAACTTAATCAAAAATTAAATAAAATACATGGGAATGTATTGGCAAATTTATACTTCACTTTAGCGCTACTTTGCTGATTCATTTAGCTTAAAGTCGTATAAAGTCGTACTAACTCGAGACCCGAGCTTGGCCATCATGCGCAAAATTTGCAAACATGAGATATTCGCCCTTATTGTCAAGGGTGGTGATTACGGAATATCGCTTCGTATACGATACCTGTTAGGTCTTCTTATGTAGGTTTTACGAAGCGATATTCCGAAATTACAGCCCAGGTATAAATTGTCAGAAGTCATGCGCTTAACTGATCCCAATTTCACGTAACTTTGCAATCTGTAAATTAGACAAATTTGTAAAGTTAAGTGGAAGTGAAGTTACGCCGAAGTAAAGTAAAAGTTACGTGGTATAAATCGGCCTTTAGACGTTTGTACCTCGAAAACAATGGCACATATTAACAAAAACAGCTTAATGCAAATAAAATAAAAGGCATATTCTATTTTTAGCTATTTTAGTAGTTGTTTTTCTTTTAAATGGATTAACATTTTTATAATCAATTTAATATCACAAATTTTTTATTAAATGAACCTGACAACAGTGTCAAAAAAATTAAATGCAAAAAGGTATTGACAATTCCAATAAGATAATAGTATATTACTACCGTGGGTGGAAAGGGTTTCATTTCTGTCGAGAGAAAAAGATGGTTTACCTAAGGGACTAAAAGGAGGTGGAGACATCTGCGGCTTTCGCAAAGTAGGCCTTGCAATTTAGTCCAACTGTCAAATAAGACATCTGTCAGTTGATGCAAACGCCAGATCGAATTTTTTTAGTGTGTAAAATATAAATTTCATTTTTACGCATGAAAAACCTCTACACAACTTAAATAAAACTGTTTAATTACAAAAATTACCTGTGCCAGCACATAATACTTGTGAATTCACCAGGATTTCTTTTAAAATCCGCTTGTATTCCGCGACAGACAATTACCCCTGTTAAGAAATGGTTTTTTTACAAAATACAAAAACACAGTGCTTACTTTACGTGCGAATCCAGTTATTTAGTATTTATTGAATGCTTTATATTCCTTTTTATCTAAAATAAGTGTTAATTTTGCTAAAACTTTGACAATTGGTAAGTGTTTAAAAATATTTCTACAAATTACATTATGTGTGCACGGTTTTAATTAAAAAACTTTTCTTATTTCAATACATTATTAAGAATCAGTAATTATAATTACCTTACTTGCATTTACACAAATATTTTTCTTCTGGACGATAAAAAAAGCATATTAAAACACTTTACTCCCAATATAAATTTTGTCGTAGAATCCAAGCGAAGTTTTAAGAGAACTTTTGGTAAATTCACAAAAATGAGGTACTGGCACAGGTAAATGTTGTAATTAAACAGTTTAATATTAGTTTTGTAGTTGTTCTTGCTTTATAAAAGTAAAATTTAACATAACTCACAAATCTGACAGGTAATTTTTGTGATGACATTTGTTTATCACCCAACCTAAAATTGTTGTTTTGACAATTGGACTAAATTACCCAGCCCTCTTGATGAAAATGTTTACCCCAGGGATGTCTCTATCTTTTATTATAGCGATCTTAGGTTTACCAAGGCGCGTAGCGCCGCGGTAAACCATTTCTCGAGACAGAAAGGAAGTTTCCACCAAGGTTAGTATACTATTTTATTTACAACTGCTTACATTTATGTTTAATTTTAAAAAGCTTTAATTTTGCAAATTAATATTATTCATTTTTAACAGCTTAGTTAACATGATTTTTTTTTTTAATTTATTACCTTGGTTACATTACAATTGCTTGACATCGAAGTAAAAAAATAATTATTTTTAATTTTCAAAAAACGTCATTTCTCGCATTATTTTTAATAATATTAAAAAAAACAATGTCGGATAGTGATGACGAATGTACAGAATTGAAAGAGTGTGCGCAAAAGGCCGAAGAGGATTTGCTCCCTCAAAAGAGTTAAATCCGACTTGTTTTCATTACCCAGGCGGAAAGTATGTACTTTCCGCCCGGGTGGAAAGTGACAGCTTAATAAAACCAATAAAGTGACATTTTCTAACTTTTAAAGAGTCAGAAATGTCATCATTTCATATGTAGTTGTAAATAAATGTATTTTTTTGTCAGACATTTCGCGGTGCCTAATTCATTTTGTCAGATCGACGCATTTTTTAATTCATTTTTTTTAATCCTTTAGGCCTTATAATCTAGATAGTTCATTTTTTGTGATGTCAGCAAAAGCAATGTCGCTGTAGTTAGCAATAAAAGTGAATGATCAAAAATCATAAATGGGGATGAAAATTCGCTTTTCTTAACATTTAAATTTATTACACTTTAACTATATTTTCCTCAGAAATAAAAGACAATTTTCAGAGGCTTTCTAGGCCTGCCCCAACATACAGGTGGTGTACCAATTCTTGGACACCCTGTAAACAAAACAATTAAAAAAAATAAAATGGCTACCAGGAATTACCCATGTCATATTTTTATTCAAAATCAAGGATTTGGGATTAAAAAAAAATTAATGTATAAAATAATGTGTAGATATTTTATAAATGAAACTTATTTGTATAAATTGTATGCACTTATTTAGCGTGACAAACACAGTATTTCAAAGCAATAAATTCAAAATGTGAATAATACATACCCAAGTTTTAATCTACCTTTACGATTTGTTTCAAAATAAGTTTGTTATATGCTCAACAAAATTTCATTAAAACTGGAATATTAATTTTGTGAAACTGTTATTAAATTTACCGTTAACTTTATTTTGTTCCGAGCCCATCATTGTCATAATTGTCCCTAAAGTATATTAAAGCGTTTTGAGTAAAGTAAAAGCAATGAAAACGGTGCAATTATTACCGTGAAAATTAATCCGCCCGGCGCATTCGCCATATTATTATATTTAACATGAAAAAAAAAAAAGTAAAATGTGCTGTCAAAATGTTTCTTTTTTATTATTGTACCTACAAGCTTATAAGAAATATATCTATTTATACAACAAGTAAGGAAACGATGGTCATTATTTAACGAATGCGAAGTTTGCAAAACGAGGCTTTAGCCGAGTTTTGTAAGAGCATAAGTGAAATAATGACTGTTTACTAACGTGTTGCATACAATATTTTATCTACGACCGCTTAATAACATAAAAAAATAAAAAAAATAATAAAAATTTTAAAAAAATTCTTGTGGTACATCCTGTAGACCTAATTGTCATCATGACAACATGTCAAATTTGCGTGAAAAAATGATCTCATAACCTAACTTATTTAATATCCGTTAGGTTATGATTTCATTACCTAACTCATTTTATTTCCGTGAAATAAAGTAAGTCATTAGGTAACCTAAATGAGTAAGATAAAGTAGCTGTTACCTAACGGTAGTAGATAAAATACTTTTCACAATACCCGTGGACTAGCAATAAAAAACGGCCATAGAAGCTAAAAAAAATTATATTCTTATTTAGAAGGGCTATACCTATACAATAATAATCATATTTTTAATATCCTTACAATTAATAAATTACATATAAAAAATAAAATTTTCTTTTTTTTTAGGTAAGATTTCATAATCATCACAAATGTGAAAACTCCACAGTTAACATTTTTTCCGAATCGGTAAGTAGATAGAAAGATAAATAAATGGAAGAATAACAAAAGATTTTCATTTTCAATAAATAAACAAAAATTCCACCTAAAAAAAAAAAACTCACCCATTACTAAAGACACTAGTGTCTTTACCCATAAGATAAATTTATTTAAAAGTTTTTCTTTGTTAATGGCTGGACAATCAAAAAATATGCACTATACGTGCATATCTTTTGGGCAAATTCTTCTAATATTGTCATACCTACCTAAGTATATAATATAAAATTTTATCATAATATAATATATATTTTGCATATTTTTGCTTGTATAGTATGGCAAATTTCATTGTTTGCAATAAATTCTAAAACGCCAGCTTGTCGCCATATATTTTATTGTGTATTAAATATTTTACATCCTTCATGCATCAAATGCAATAATGGAATTAATAAAAACATTATGGTCGATCCAGATGGAGAAAGTACCCTAATTTTAGTTAGGTTTCTTAATTTAGAAGTTCTAACTAGAATAGCAGTGATAAATAAAATATTTGATATAATTTCTTTTATGTTTTCTGGAGAGGTTTGGTGAAGGATTTATTGATTATCTCCAATATTGTTAAATTAATTGTTATTATAATACAAAGTTCGGACGCTAAAATAATGTATAATTAAAAGTATTTTATATTAAAAAAATACTGGTAAAACATTTCAATAATAAAATGCGGACGACAATCTTTTTTACAAATAAATTTATAAATTTGTATCCTTGTTTCTTTTAAAGCAATTATTTTGGATTTATCATTTAAAAGTTCCTAGTTGCTCAAATTTAATTCGTGTGCTGAAATTTCTTAAACAAAGTCTTTTCGGTAAGAAATCTTATTTCCGTAGTTATTCCTGTACAAGCAGTAAATTTCCAAGTTCTTTTTCCGTTTCGTTTCTTTGAAACAAAGTCCTTTAGAGAACCATTTTACCTTACTATTAAGTATTTCCAAATGTATAGGTACTAAACATTTAATTTATTATAAGTCCATTGATACTTATATAATTTAATATTTTGCATTTCATCGCAAACACTTAAGTAGAGAAATCAAAATTAAACCAACATTAAAATGCGTCTGCTTGCAGCAAAATTGTAGAATCAACCAAATGAAAATTGTACGTGTTATTTCGTTTAAATAAGCACAGGTGCATAGTATATAACGAAAACAGAACAATACAAGAATTTTACCTATTGTTCAGTTGTAGAAATATGAAATTGTTATTTCATTTCCATGAAAATTCAGTTGATGCAGACGTCGAAATGTATGATTTCATGTCTTAATATATGCGCAAGAAAGTTTATGATGTATGCTTTTCAGTATGATTAAATGCAACAATAACTCCTTTCCCATTACTTCAAGGCATTCCGTATTTGTAAACTGACGTTGTATCAGGAAATGAAAAACGAAAAATCGGCGGTGCGTAAAATTTCTTGTGAGGACCAACGATGTCACAATGCTTTGACAATGCTTTTACCTTAAATATTGTGTTGTTAAACAACCCAAATTTTAAACTAATAAAAACCGTGAATAAACTCAGTATTGCTGGAACTTCATAGTAAGTAAAGGTCTTTATCTTATAGAACGAAGAAACTAAAAAGGCGCCCTCTATTCAGTCCGTGGGTACTTGATTAAGAGCTCTTTTAGGATGATAGCATGCTCTGCAATGCACATTTATCGCAAAAGCGCATTACTCTTTTTAACTAAACTACTAGTTCAGACTCCTACTTGATATTCTTCCTCAAAGAAAATAAAACTTTAAGATAGAACTTGCGTATTGTATTCCGTGATCCTTACCACTGTCACAGTTCTCTTTAAACCATTTAAAATCAATACTTACCTATTTTGAATCAACTATGTATTTTTCATTTTTGTAAATAGTTTTACCCTCGGTTATACCAAATATTGAGGTCTGTACAGTAATGTCCATGCGAACTATGTCGGTACATAGAACAAGAATGGAAAAACTAAATTGGTAAAATATTGGATATTTCTACAAACAACGTTTAATACAAGAGGTTCTGACCGCATGATGACCAACTCTGTTTATTCAATTGATTTCATTCAATATTTCCTAGACGGTAAATACCTTGCGGAAAAATAAGTGAGAGAGAAGGAACATTATACATAGTTGAGTAACTTTACAGCTAATTTAAACTATATTTGGTTAAATCTTGAAAGGAAATCGGTCTCTACATTTATTGTGTTACAAACGGAAGGGTTTAAAGAATAATTTAAGTTTATAAAATGCCCGTACGGTATTTAATTATATTATGTTTGACAAAAACTACGCAGAACAGAAGCACTTCAAATTTTTGATCCAGAAAAAAATAATTTAAGTATCTTGCTCTAGAAGTTAAAGAAAACTACTAGATACATATTGCATATTAAATAACTTATTTATGCTAAATAAAAATTTGTTCTTAAAAGAAACATTTAATTAATTCTTTAATTAAATTGGCTTTTCAGCGTTAAAAGTTTATCCGTAAACAATAAAATCATTTCAAGACTAACAAGCAATACCTCGCATTTATTCCAACTCTGATGAAGTTTTAAACAGATCTATAACGCTATCCAGACACCAATCCTAAGCGTTGAATTTACTGATCTTCGCCCGAACACACAGAGCATCCTTTCTCATTTGATTAAAATCCAAAGTTTCCGACGGTTTATCCAAATTCGTGTAGGTTACTCAAAGACGACTCCTTTAATTGCTTTCAGGTTGCGCGAAGCCAAACTGGATGGGTAATTTTTAAAACTTATTGCCTCCGGTATCACCAAGTTATATTAACTGAATCTCTTTGGATGGATCTTTTAATTTTGACATACTTTAGGAAGTTTGAATACCGTATTAATTAAGTATAGCCCTTAACGCAATAAAGTGAAATAAATGTAATATTGTGTGCCAAGTAGTACCCCGTATTAGAAGGCGGCATAGAGTGGTCCTACGTTAACATACAGACATCAGAAAATGATTATTATAGGTCTGTTTTTATTAACGTGAAATGTCGCGAAGCATAGAAACTGTGGTTATGCAATGTTGGTTGCCTTATATCAACTAAAAGCAGTATTCTGGTCATTGCTCAGTGGGTTAATTTAAAAAAAAAGTTACCAGCAACACAAATAAACAAAGCTCAAGTTAAGATATTCTAAAGGTCCATCAATAAACGTTTAAATACAGAATTTTGGCAATTTAAAATGCAAAAAAAAGGTGCTTCTAAATTGCCAACATTCTGTATTTAAAGGCTTATTGATGGACTTTCAGAGTATCTTAACGTGTGCTTTGTTTATAGGCCAGGACCGTTAGGAATCAACCTCGGAATTTGAGACAGCTGGCTGAATTTTTGCATACGCCTTCGTTTTACCATTCTAAAAGTTGCCTTAAAAGTCACCACCTCAAGGGTGAGATACTCAAGGTTAAAGGTCACGAAAAACCGTTTTTGGCCCATAACTTTTTTTCTATGCCTCTTATGCTGTTTTGACAATAATAACATCCCCAAAGGGATGAAACAAAAAGTTATCCCCCTTAAGCTGTAAAGGGGATAAGGAATAAATTTACAAAAGGATTTTTTTCAAATTTGAAATGTGGCCAGTTTAACGTTATAATAAACATGGAGTTTCAGCACCCTTCAACACCCCCTATCTCGTTAAGGGTTTATTTTAAAAAGTTCACCCTAAGGCCAGATTATAGATAATTTTCCATTGTATAAATTTGGTAATATCTCCAAACAGCATAAGAGGCATAGAAAAAAAGTTATGGGCCAAAAACGGTTTTTCGTGACCTTTAACCTCGAATATCTCGTGACGCAGTCACCCTTGAGGAGGTGACTTTTAAGGCAACTTTTAGAATAATAAGACGAAGGTGTATGCAATTCAGCCAGCTGTCTCAAATTCCGAGGTTGGCCTACAATTTTGGATAACGGTCCTGGGTTATTATTTATGTTGCTGACGAGCACAATTTTTTATTAAAATTAACTTTTATAAACCCACTGAGCAATGGCCAGAAAGTGCTGCATTTTGTTGATTTTAGGCAAGCAACATAACATAAAATATATGATTTTACTACTAATCTTTTTTCAATTTTGTCAACAAAAAAAAAGTAAAGTTAGTCGGTCTTAAATTTTATTTTTAATGTTGCTTTTACCGTTTTAATACCGCATGCAGTGGTCCTTTAGAACTCGACAACATTCAGTCGAGGTGGTGGTAATAATTATCTGGAAAAGCGAAGGGATCGAAGAAGCCGATGTAACTCGGCGGCGTTAGCAGACCTTCATTTTCACAGGTTTTCTTTTTGCTTTGGACTTTTAGCAAAGTCTAGCATCATTTGCAAATATAATTAGCTTGTCTTCGCCAAATTATCTACATATTTAATTTCTAAGATTGGATTCCAATGAAATTCAAAAGGAAAACTTTTGGTTAAATACAACTCATTCCTTTATTATTTGTAATGTTCTGTTTTAGCAAAACTTTAAACGCTTAAACTGACCCTTAAACCTTCATTTTAGATAAAATTTTAAGCTCTTAGCTTATACCTAAGAATTTACCTATTTTTTCACAACTCTTTATACTCAGCAATTGTGTTCTAAATTTTCCTTCTTGCTGTCAATAATTTTTATTCATTCTAAAAGCATTTTTTAACACCCTGGGAAATAAAAGCATACTTACATTAAAGAAAATGAGCAAAACTCATTAAATTATCACATTTTAAAATTGTAAAAATACTGCCAAGAAACAATTCATTTTATATCTTAAAACAACTCGAGTTTTAAGACTCAAGAGAATCAAAAATCTCCTTTCTTAATAACATTGACTTCCATTGTTTATATAGAAATATTTTACCGTTGCCTTTTGGGTGAACTCGCAGCTAAAATAATTATCATACACTTTTACAATGAAGGCGCTGAAAAAGGTAAAAGAAAAAAGAAAAGAAATGAAATGAAATATGGACAGGAAACGTTGAAATAAAATTAAAAAATATTAAAACGGGGAGCTTTGCAATTTATAAATACTGGAAATTTGTTTTTTTGTCAGCAAGTGATTAATTGCCAAAGTAAACATTTTATAAAAAATTTCACTGTTAAAAGATTTTTTAAAACCAAATTTTAAATTTAAAAAAAATTGCCTGTCTTTTTGAAAATTAAAAATTTCTTGTAATGTTGAATAGGTGTTTATTTAAATTTAACCCTAAGGTAGACTCGACCAATCTAAGAAAAGTTAACGTTGTAAAATACGAAGCAAAATTATCCAATTTTCACTAAGCTTTATGTATTTTCTTTTTCCTTGTTAGAAGAAAGCTAAACATAATTTACCTTGATTCATGACTTCATATTTTATAACCAAAAAGACTGTTTTCCAGTCTTGAAACATCAAACATTTTGAATTTACGCTACATGCATTTGAAGAACTTAAGTTTCCATCAGGATAATCTACATTTCTTATGAAGTAAATATAAAAGTTAGTTTCTAGCTACTACTCAAAGAGGAAGTACCTACCCATCTAATAAAATATGGATCTACTAAAAGTAGCAAAATAGTCATAACAACTCTGTAAATTCTCTTCTTTGTGAGATAATGTTTCCGGTAATAATTAATAAAGCATTTATTCCAATTATTGTTATGTATAAAGAATACAATTTTTATGAAATAGTGCTTATTTTTCTTTGTTAACCATTCTGAAAGATTTACAAAAGGATTGCATTTCAAAGCAAGTTTTTAGACTTTTTTTTTAATATCTAGAAGAGAAACAAAAATTACCTAAAAAATGTACTTAATACCTATTTTCTTTAAAATGGAGAACCTATGCATAGTAAAGTGTTTTTTTTTTTATATAAATCCCTTTATAAATTTTCTAAATTATCTAGCTTAAATGGGAACATATATAAACGTTACTTTAAAATAGTCCAAAGATCGTTTATAGGATAAAAACATTTGTCTTGTCTGCTTTTTCCTTAACCAGTTTATTTTCTACGAAAAGAAATCGAATTTACATTTCGTGGTTATTGAAACTTTATGTCGTTCTTAACTTTTTTGTAGATTACTTTTTGGATGAATTTATCAAACACTTGAAAAATAAATTGGGTATTTAAATAAAATTAAGAGTATAGAGTTATCGTTAATATAAAAAAATAGTCAAATTATCATACCTAAGTGGGTGCCCAAAAAGCCAGGGTAAAATAAACTTACCATGCTCATCAATTTTCTTGTAGATTCTAACGTATGGTTTTTTAAATGAAAGAAAATGCTTTAGTTCTTTTAATTATTAGAAAAAGAATAAATAATGTTTGGCAAATATATTTTAAATATCCGTCCGTATGTATGTGTAAGTATGCCAAATTTTAAAGCTCTATTAATATTCGTCTGGTAAATATTTTCTAATGTTAAATTTTTAAACCTAAAATATTCTGAATTTTCGTTCTTTTCTCAACTTCCACATTTCAGAATATATTATATTGTGGACCTTCATTCACACGCCAGTTAAAGGGAGAATTTTATATTTAGATACCTACCCAAATGGCAATGTATTTCGTGGAAACGGTCGGGAGTCGCTGCGATAACGACCACCGCTCGTTGGGGCACAATATGTTGGACAAATATGTGGCAATTGTAGTTTTAACTATAGCGGCATAAAAACACAATAAAGGAAAAAAGAAATGCGTCCGGAGAGCTATGAAATAAACTCATGCTATTAATATGCCGCAAAATACGCATATTTTAGTGATGTCATTGTAGATAGGTACACTTTATAAATTTTTAAGCGAAGGTTTATTCCTAATTTACCCAAAAATATTAACTAATAACCAAAAAATCATAAGCAGGCAACATACAAGGTGTCCAAAAAATGGCGCATAATGGCGATGATACGTTGTAGGGGCACTTCTAGGGATCCCCAGAAAGTTGTTAAATAAAATTTATCTCAAATATTCTCGGAGATATGACACCTCAAACTGCGAAACTTTAAACGCTTATCTTAAAGATAACAGCACATATTAACAAAATAAATGGCAAAATACAAAAGCACAATCTATACAAAATTATTTTACCATTCGTTTACCTTTTAAATGTCAAATTACATTTTTATAATTAATTTAATTTTACAAACATTTTATGGAATTAAGCTGACAACAATGTCAATATGATCTAATGCAAAAATGTATGCTCAAGAGTCTAGATGAGATTTTAAGATGTATTTTACAAACTGTGTTGCCGAACTTTGTTCGAATTTTTCCCGATGAATTTAACAGATGAATCTTTTTTGACAATTTTCTAGGGATTCCTAAAAATGACCCAAGAGTGTACCATCGCGTTCATGTGCCATATTTATGAAAAAAGTTTACGCAATAAAACTAATTAAATCCACGAGTTTTTTTTTTATTACTATAGAAAATATTTTAAAATTGCATTTATTTTATTAAAAATAATAAAAGCAATGGCAGGCAGTTGTGGACGTATTTATATTAAACTGATTTGCGATTTGGCGATATCGATTGAAATGAATGGGTCATAAATTTGTAGGAAATATTTAGGCGCATCATAACGACCAAAATGCCATTCCCCATGCGAAATAAAACCTGAATTAAAAAGTCGTGTATTTAAAAGGGACAGAATATTCCATTTTATTATTCTCTTATACGAAGTATTCTGAGCTATATGTAATAAAAAATCACAACGTTTTGTTCTCCCTTAGCCCAGATTTTCGCTAAAGGTAATATTTCATCAAAGGGAATCTTTTTTATCAGGACCGACGATATGAAACGCTTTATTTTTTTCACACGGTCTTATTTCTATATGCTGGTTTTTATCTAGATTTAAAAAACGGAATATTTTGACAAAATGCTACCACCCTACATTCAAAGAGATGTTATGATAAGTAGTAGCGTATGAAATCCGTCTTGTATACACGCAAAGGTGTTTTATAAGCTTCTAAGACCTAAAAGATATAGAATTCTGATGGAGGATCAAAGCGTCGAATAACTTAAGATTTTATTAAAAAGCATCCTCTATTATAGAAATATAATAATATAGAACGATATGAATATTAAATAAACATCTTAAATATAATACATAACACGAGCTTTTATTACTTATTATATTTATTTGTAAAAAAATAGTTTAAATTTATGTGCTTTTCATAATTTATATAAATTTATTCGCTGTCTTGATTACGACATTTGCTTTTTTCAATTTTAGATTTATTTTGCTTGATTAAGCCATTTGAAATCCTTTGTTTCATAATTGCACAAAGTTAACGAATGGAAAGTGTTGCATATCTCATATTGTAAAGACAGGCCGAAATCGGAGTACTAGTTTGTAGAGTTAGAAGTTGAAAATTGGAGCCAACAACACCAATTTTGTTTGCTTTTCAAGCTACACTTTGATGTTTAATAGCTAACTAATAACCAAGGAAAATGTTTAATGTTTACAGTGTTTCCTAAATTTAATGTTAGCAAAAGGTAAGTTTATGGTAACCTAAGTTTGTGTTTAGATGTAAAATTTTAGTATTTAGGTATTTGAAATTCGAGTATTGTTTCAGAATTAATGAAAATGGCATTGATCCCTTACTGATTAGGTAGGTACATGGTTATTACTCTTCGCAAAGTCGAAGAGTATTATAAATTCGATCGGGCCAAACCTAAAATCGTTATTTTTCGTCGTAGAGCAAAAATTCTTGCAGATTCGTGCGTTTTGTCGAATTTTGAACAACTTTCAAAAAATCCGTCTGTCCGTCTGGTGTATGTCACGTTTTTTGTTACCACGATAACTCAAAAACCAATGGACCAATCAAGTTCAAAATTTCTGGAAAAATCATTTTTCACAAAAGGAAGAACCCTATTGTTTTTGAAAAAAATCGGATAATTATAAAGATCTCAGAATCTGAATTTAAAGTTAAAAAAAATCATATCGGAATAATTATTAAATTATTTTGAAAAATATTCTTAATAATATTAAATCTCGTTAAATATCCATCAAAATCCATTGTAATTTATTTTATAACTCCACGCGTTATGGAGAAAAAGCCATTAATAAATGCAGAAAAAGCACTTAGACTGTGAGTGTATACGTCGTTTAGAATGAAAACAATTAATAAAGAAAAACGTAGTAGGCAATATTAGACTTCTCTTTTAAAACAAATAAAACAGTACTAACAAAAGAACGTATAAGCGGAGCTCAAAATCAAAGCTTCGTTAGGGTCGTGGTAGGAATATCTAGAGTAAAGATGCTAGAATGATTATAGGTACTTTAATCTAGAGTACCTATATATAATGAGTAGCGCCACAGGAGATGTTTTTTGATTGGTGGACTCAATTTCATCTGTGGTTGGACTCAAAAATAGTTGGTACCAAAAATAGCATTTTTTTGACAAATAAAGTTTGCTCCAAAAGAAAATTTTTGTCCTTGTCAATTAATGACATTATTCGTAAATATAAAATAATTTGCTCAATATAATGTTTTCTATACTGGTTTGCTTATGAGCATTTGCCTATTTCTTATTTTTTACATTCATACATCTTAATGGTTCTGTTTATTGCTATTGTTTATTAAACCAAAGTAAGTTTTACCGTTAAATAATATAAAACTCTACATGCCCGGTTACTTTTTTTTAGAAAAGGGGGATACAAACTAGACTTCCATTTCATGCAAATATAAAAAGCAGATAAAGGTGCAATTCTACTAGAACTAAATTTCCCTTAATTTACGAAAAGTTAACGTTTGTAAGAAAATTAAAACTTTTTATTTTACATAATTTAATTTAATTTTAGAGGTCCAATTTTTGGAAACGTAGTTGTAAACAAAGTAATATATGTATACCCGAAAGTATACCTTATTAGAATTGTAAAGAAATGGTTGAGTTGCTGATTCAACACTAATTAAATTTTATTCTTCGCGGACATATTTTTTATCACCGTTAAAAGAAGTAAGATGGACAAAGATTTGATTTTACCTCTAGCAAATTATCAAAACTTTTTATGATGAATTAATTAGAACATAAAAATTTAGAAAATACCGACCTACAAACACATAAAGAACCCTTTAGGCTATTTTGTGTAAACAGTCCATAAGTTGATGATTCTGTGAAAAGAAGTTGCTAGCTAGATGCATATCATGAATTTTTAACTAATTTTGACGCAAAATTGTCATTTTGACGACCCTCTGGCGCTACTCATTATATATAGGTACTCTAGGAATATCGACTCTCACATCCAAAGACTGGGGTTCGAGTCCCAAGAGCGGCGTAAAACTTTTTTTATTTTATTTTTATATTAAAAAACTGTTTATTTTTTTTATTATTACTGCGAAGAGTATTCAATAAAATGTGCATACATTATATAAAAAACACCCCCCTGAATCAACAAATCTGCAAAGAGTAACTTCTAACCCACTCCAGTTAATGATGTATAAACAAGCTAACCACAAAGTATTAGATGCGTTTTAAACTTGCAAATATAATTAAATTATTTTTTTTTGCCGTACTATTGAGATAATAAGTCGCGCCATTTTTTTAAATATAAGAGGGAAATTTGACAATTTTACAAGAGAAATGTCATTCAAAATTTCTAGGTCTGTAGTTCGCGTAACGTAAAATTTCTTATTTAGATATGCCAAACCTGATTTTTAGGTTAAAATTGCACGTTTGCGTAAACGACCTTTACTTACGTTACGAAAATGTGAATGGCATTTCCCTCATATGGAAACTTTCCCATTCTACTAATAGGTGGACATAGACATCCCTATTATCACAATAATAAATGTGTAAAATATTTTAAAGTTCTGCCTCGAACAATGGTTTTGCATAGGATAGTAATCCGGCGCATTCGCCATTTTCCATCTTGTGTACATTTTTAATTTCAAATTTGTTTGCACTTCAAGATCATGAAATAAGTAAAATTTACGTACGTAAATAGTGATTTTTAATTTCCCAAGAAATACCACCTAATTATCAAAAAATTCTTCCAATTCATCTAAAAATATACCTCAAATTGCGCGGTAAAAGAGGCCAATATGCATCTCGACTTAACGAAATTATTCAAATTTCCAAGCTTCTATTAAAGTTTCGTATAATTTACTTAATTTTTTATTTATTTGCGATACGATTTTAAGTGGCGTTATTATACGTAAAGTCTAAATCGACCATAAATATTTTCCTTAAAAAAAGAAAAGTTCTGGTACAGACACGTTTCCCCTTGGCTACGACCAAAGCCACCAGAATACCTATGGATTATTTTTGCAGACATTCAAAGGCTTTTGAGTAATTACAATAATTGGCAATTAGGAAAACATCTCTTAAAAATCGTACACCAGATGTAGTTGCAGAATTAATTAAGCTTTTAATTCAGAAATCGTAATCTTAAATTAAAATAACTTATTTTATGTCTTCTTAAAATGAGACATCTGGTATTGACGTTATAGTTTTTAATAGTTATCTTGAGCAAGCAGGTTATCACCAATATGCCAGTTTAATGGCTGCAGCGGCTGACAATTTCATACCGATAAAACTAAAACTAAAGATTTACCCACTAGTCGTTTATCCATTGAATGAAAACCAAAGCTGCATTATCTTTTTTAAACTGTTTCTTTAACTCTAGGAATGATTTCGTGAAATCAATTGGGAAATGCATATTTTACCAGAACTTATTTAAATTAATTAATTCACACACGTCTTTACCATGATTATTATTGTAACTATTGAAGGTTTTCATAGAGATCACTACACTCTTCGTTGAATAAATTAAAAGACCGTTCATGCTTAGCACTTGACACGAACGTTATTCTCTTAAAATATATTATCATTTGAATAGGATCACCCGACCGAGACACTAGATAAAACAAATCAAATTTGAAAAGTTTATAAAGTTAATTAACACATTCTCATTACAATCTCAGCAAGAACAACAAACTTTGTAGCTCAATGCCTAAATTAAAATTTTCTTATTATTTACATATTTAGCATTATGTTTTTTTTTTGTCAATATTAATAGAATATTTGTTAAATTTTCTTTAAAAATTAATTTTTTGAACGGACCTGCAGGACAATAAGTAAAACTTATTTTGGTTTGGGTTCATTTCTCTTACGTACTTTGGTTTTGCCATGTTTATAAATTGACGCAATCACTTTTTAATCTTCTTGACACGAGCGCAGGTGTGGTTAGGCAGAGAAAAAATCTTTTGATATTTAAGTATAAAAATCTCCACAAATGATAAATTTAACTGCAAAAGAAGGTTTGAAGGGCCTTTAACTGAAAAGTGGCGATGCTCAAGTAACATAAAGAGCCTTTTTAAAAAGGGAAATACTGTGATAATATTCCTGCAACAAATTAAATTTGGTGTAGTTGTAAATCTTTTACTAAAGCGGTCACGCGCTTCTAGAGCAATTTTTATTTAATTAAAAACTTTCTAATGAATCTCCGTGTGAGACAGCAGTTGCTCATGAACTCGTTCAGAATTATAAATACGGCGGTAGAGTGAAGTCCTATCGTTGAAGCTAAAACTAGCCAGATAATTATGTTTAGGAGGGCTCAGTCATCCATAAAACTTCCACTTGCATTTACCTTTCATCATTAGTTAAATATTTCGTATTTTCGTAACTTTGTTGCTCTTATAATTTTCATCAATGTTGCATGAAACATAGTTTTTGGTTGGGAGTAGTCTCACTCAGAGCATCGGTATTAAGCCATAGTTGCCGAAACAGACCGAACAGACAGAAATAAGTTAATAAAAAAAAGTGTGCCTTTAGCGAGCCATTAATATTTTATGATTCGCCTTTTTAATCAAATATATGACATGATAATAGCAAATTTCCGCTTTTATAACGTTTAAAGAAGTCATAAATTCAAAGTTGTAAAAACTTGGATTACCGCATAAACACGTAAAGCTGTCGTCCACATATAGTTTTCTTGTCGTTAACTTAACGCAGAACTGTCAGTTTTATTTATAACTGTCCAACACCTTATTCAAACAAAGTTAAACTAAGCTCAAGAGTTGGAATGAATATTGAAAACTTAAATTAAGTTTTCGTTACCTCCAACAAGACAAAAGGCAACTGTGGATATTATTTATGCATAGGAATTTGTATTTTGTGTTTATATTCTCGAGTAATTTTGATAGTAAAAGATTAATGAACATGCAAGTTATTTAAGAAATTCTGTACTTCGTGGAGGAATGTCTCCGAGATTTTTAATGAAATATTT
This sequence comes from Cartodere bifasciata, assembly GCA_963920755.1. Classification (NCBI taxonomy): domain Eukaryota; kingdom Metazoa; phylum Arthropoda; class Insecta; order Coleoptera; family Latridiidae; genus Cartodere; species Cartodere bifasciata. The sequence continues at coordinate 15,696,137 of OY987196.1, read as the reverse complement.
AAGACATCATGAGTTTTATGAAATGAACTAATGCTCTCACATTAGAGTTTAAGCAGTCACAATAAAATCAATAAGGGTATTATAAGTGTTGTGTCTTGACACTGATTTACGAAAAACAGCTACGTATATTCTTCGACAACCATAAAATTTAAGTTAGCATCCGTTCTGCTAGTTCCTGCTTTAGTGGCCTAGTAAAAATCGATTTTGGCTTTTGGTAAATATTGAGGCTAACAATGTATTTTTGTCGCCTAAATATGGAACCGATAAGTCATAATAATTGCTTCATTCTTTTATATTTAGCAGAAACCTAAAAAAAAACAAGCTTTATTGCAAGATAAGCAAACAAAAATATTATTATTTATTGTCCGCTTTCTAGGGAACTATCTAAAAACATCTTAATGTCAGAAGCTGATAAATTTGAACTGGCTTGCAAAGCTTACTTAAGTACAACAATGCGGGTAAATACCTATAAAGTGAATAACTTAGTTTTAACACTTTGAGCATAAATTATCCTACCTTTTCTTACTTCTTTATACAAAAGTTAGCTGCATAAACTCTTACAATATTAACAAGCTTCCTTCCAGCCTACATAACAGGATGGTTGGGGAATTTGCTCAAGGCTTAAAGGTGTACCTCAACATAACTTTAAACACTCGACTACGTGATTAAAACTTATATCTTCTTGTAAATTACAAGTATTTTAATGATAATGTGCTTAACTTTTATGCCTAAGAACACAAAATTTGGGCAGAATTCCATGACTACACAAGGGAAAACGTAGAGAAAAGTGGTTGTAAGAATATGTGTCTAAATCAGCAATAAAAGGGATTCAACAATAAACTGATACAATTTCTTTCCTAGAATTTGTCATCGCACTTTCCTTTTAAACTGATGGAGATTCCAATCTTAGATATTTCAGACGTTTCCACATAAGAGATTCAATCTTTTATGCTTATAGGGTTTGCATTTTTAACATGTTAATAAACAACGATGCACAACCCCAGAAAAACTTACCTTACAAAAATCAGTATAATTGTGTTTATACAAAAATTTAAAATGTGGATGCCGATACAACGTTCTTGCATAAAATTAAATATCTTTGACAAACTATATGAATATTCATTAAAATTTAAGTCTTGTTTTAGAAGTAGGTTACTAAACCGTTTTTTGGAAACTTGACGTGCAAAGAATTCCTCGTTAAAAAAGCCATTAAAAACCTTTAGGATTACATAAGTCTTTGAGTTAGTGGGTAAAGTAAACACAATAACAAAATAAAATGAACTCTTATTTAATTTCAGTAACAGCGTAAATGTTTCCACGCGGCAAAATTTTATAATAACTACAAAATAAGAACGTAAAACATGGTTTTCCTTTTTAGCTCGAATTTGATTAACGTTCGCACGAGAGCTTGCATCCAGTCTGTTTAGACGCTAGCCTGCTGGAACTTATGTTTTATTGATTTCAAATTACGTTATTGATGTTTTTTTTATTATTTTTATATTATTACCTTTTTTTAGGAAACGAGCAACGACTGAAAACTTTTAAAGTCTGTCGTTTATATGCGGTGGTATTCTGCATAGTAGGTACTTCGTTTTTGTAAAATAAAATAAATGCGAGTCCTTTAGGTATGATTAATACTTGAGTCAATATAATCTGTTATGATTAGAAATTAAACAAATATACTTGGCATGCTGGTTCCACTTGGAATCGCTGTGAATCTTGCAGTTTTGCGATCCTTTTAAAATTAAATCGCAAAATTATGCCCAAAACATAAATAGTGGTAAGTTAGACTCGCAAGTCGCAATGCTGGAAGATCTCGAAAAGGATAAGATCATTTCTAAAGCCTTTTTTCTTCAGGAGATCTTTACTTACAGGACCATTCAAAATTTTCAATTTTTTCTTCCACCACTAACATTAAAAAGAAGTAGTTGTTTGATTTGTTTTAATGGCAAGAGTCAATTAGTTCATTGTGTATTGCCCAATTAATTTTCTTAACTTTATTTAATATGCCTGGTACACAAAAATAAACATTAGCCTACTGCGGAAGATTTATTTTAAGAAATATTTTTTAAAGCAATTTGTGGTAGAACATGATGTGGCTAAGGTAAATATTTAAAATTTCTTGTACTGTTTTTCTCCGAATTTTATACCGTTATTATATCCTTTAGGGGACGCCACCGCAATTTTACCAAAATGTAATGGTTAGAGTGTGAGCAAATAAACAATTAACCTAAAACGCGTAAACAGATGGGTTTGGTAACAAAAAAGGGTATACAGGTTGCACCATATGCGTGAAATATATTCAGGAAAGGGCATCCGTCCTACAGTTCACAGGACTCAGTAATGCAATGTCCTTATGGACGGAAGCACCTGGAGCAATGATCTCAGGCTGAAGGACGGGACGGTCGGATGGACATAAACACAAGTGGTCCTAGCGTGACGGATTTCCAGTAGGCCGTTGATTGTTAAGGGCGCGGTGTGCATACACAGCCCGGAGCTATAGAGTAGTTGCCTGGCAACCAACAACGGCTGCAGCTTGCTTGCTTTCTTCGCTTGCCGATCTGGCTTCTGCCCAACTCTCTCATTTTTCCACAGCTCTACCATATAGGCCAATCTGTTTATGTTATAGCCATTTATGAGGTTTATGTGCGATTTCACTAATGCATACGGATTGTGGCGTTTGACTTTTCTAACCTAATTATCACTTTCGGGAATTCATGTCAACGCATCAATTGCCACATACCAACACCCGGTTAATTAGTTTTTTAGCGGGATTATAAAAGGTTTTGTGCAGGTAAAATTAAAATACCTACACTTGCCATCGCTTTTTGCCCCTAGCATTTTAATTATCCTGACTCGGGCATTAAAGTTCCACGTACTTATATGTTGTGTCGTGTTAAGTATAATTAAAAAAAAATTAAACATTTTGTTGACGATAACAAAATGTATCCAAATGTTCTATATTTACACTTAGAATCCATTATATCGAGTGAGCAAATAAAAACGGCCCATAAGTAGGCCGTGGGCATTGTTAAAATATTGTTGATTGACAGATTTTACATTGTTCACAGCCTACTTATGGGCCGTTTTTATTTGTTCACCGGATATGTATAGAATCAAATCTTTTACAAATTATAATTTTTTAAGTATTTTGCCTTTCTAAACCCACTGTCCTGTTTGTGATAGAATGATCTTATATGTGGAGCATGAAACGAAATGAATAAACGTAAATTCCAACAATTTAAATTGAATTCTCACAATGTAAACAACATTTTTGTGGTGAACAGACAAATAATGAGCATTTTTTGCGGTGGCAGACGTCGGAAGACCATTAAAATATCATCTATTTTATACATTTTACCCGTTTCAAAATAAATTAATTTTACCTACTCTACTTTCTTGTTCTTACACTGGCGTGACACTAAATACTCCCTTTGATCTAAGGTTTGGTTTTTTTATTTGGTGTATGAATGCAAGCTATAACCAAAACATCGAAGCACTTATTTGCGTTAGTTTAAGGTACTGTTTTTTTTAACTGAATTTAAAATGTTAATTTTTACTGATTTTTAACATTAGACTTGAACCATAATAATTCTGCATGGAATTGAATAATTAATCAATGAGAATTAGGTATTAAGAAATATAACTATTGCAAAGATTAGAAGTATAATACCAAGATACCTAGCTCAAAAAATTAATGTTGGTGGCTAAAAATACCACAGATTTCTGGATTGTATAATTGCAAACAGTAAAGCTTCGTTTAGTTTTCATTGAGCTAGTGCACAGGCACAGAAAAATAAAACCTAAAAAGAATAAAATGAGCTTTTGTCAAGTAATTACGTCTTTTGTGAACTTCTCTCCCAATAACGGCTAAGTAGCTACTCCAAGTCTGCTGGAGTTAATTGCATATTTAACGTCTGCAATAATTAGTATTTATTAATAATTATCTTCCTTTACATTATTAAACTCTGAAATTGGCTTTCCGACGCAACACCCTCATAAACAACAATTTGCTTACAAAATAGCAGTTTCTAATAAAATCTAAGTTTACTACTTAACTGATAGTTACGAAAACTTCGAGAGACGATTCGATAGGAGAAGTGGTCCTTGCAACTATGGGCATTTTGGAAGTGTTTTAAGAATTTGTAGGCACATTATGAAGACATTTTTGGGGAAAAATACTTTATGAAAAATCAGTTGTGAAGTTGATTTTTAGTTAACTAGGTTTTTCGTTATACTTATGGCAGATGTTTTTTTTTGTGTCTTTCTTTTTTGTTGGCGTATTATGGCAAATGTTAACTTTATTAAGGTCTAAGAAAATAAATGTGATATAAGTCTTGGAAATTAAAACTTTAAAAGATTTGTTTTTGCAACTTTGTTTTCATACTCGTCGTATAGAAAATTTTAAGAGTTGCAATTTTAATAACTTTAAAAATTCATTATTTAAGAGATTTAAAGCAAATTTTATAATGCATTCTTTCAAAAAAATAGAACTAGAAATCCAGCCCCATTTTCTAAATATACGTTTTAAAGTTTTTTCATGTTTGTACCAAATTGTACATCAAAAACTGCTAAATTTTTAAAATTCCAATATCGCAATGTGGTGCGTAGGTAATATTGAAACAGTCAAACTTCTTGCCAAGGTAATAATTTACTGCTGAAATATATGTAAACGCAAATAAAAATATGAGTAAGTTTGTACCAGAATAAACTGTAATTTGAATGCATGGATTTCTCAAACTTTATATAAGGTGGATTTGTAAATCAGATTTAAAGGTACATAAACTTTGTACAGTATTTGGTCGTAATTCAAGCTAAAAATTGTAAATATTTCCGATGTGTATTCAAATATGCAAAACCATATTGACTTTTCTATAAATTGCCAATTTTATGAATTGTAAAAACCGTAGACGCTTATTTGCTTTCAAAAAAATTTAATATTTTATTTCCTTGCGATGTTTCTTTAATGTTGATGCCAAACTTCAAGTTACATACATGGTTAACGATAATTTTGGTAATCCTTTTGATGTTGTACTAAGGACCAATTTTAAGAAAAGGGTCCCACAAATCCGCTTACCTAAAAGGGGTTAAATGGTTTAGTTTTTCGCACAATCGGACTTAATTGCAGACCTGGCAGGAGGTCACTAGGCCAGTCCAGTTTAATTAAAAAAAAAGTTTAGTTAAATTTCAGATTAAGTAACTAATGTCGCAAATACTTTAATAAAGATTGAATCGATTCGTTTAAAACTAATCTACTCTCGAATACTTAGGCGCTATTACTAAAATCAATTAATTTAGGGCGTAGCTCACTAGAATCGCAAAAACTAAATTGAAATAGTTGGAATGTTTTGTCAACGGATTAAAAAGTTGGGTATACGATTTGGATTTAAGGAAATTAGTTATTTGTTTTAGGCGTAGGTACCTACCTAGTTTAAGTTGGGACGGGCAAAGGGCACAAATGGGGGGAGTTAATTAGAGCTGGGAAAAGTTAGCTTATTAAAAGAGATAGTATGATTAATTTATTTGAAATAAAGCTGGATGCTTCACATGCTATTACAAATTCCTTTTCTGCCTCCACTACCGCTGCCACCACCGCGCCGTTTTCAAGCAAGCTAATGGGAATTCACTAAATTAAATTGAAAAGTGCTGCAACCATTTTCCAAAAATTTTCATTAAGTGGCTTCTTTGGTGGTCCTGAAACGCGTCTTGGAACTATTTATTATTATTTATTTTTAGAAGATCGATTTTAATACTAATTGATCAAATAATAAGGTCAAACTAAAGGCACAAAATAAAACTTTCTTTTTTTAGAAGATTTAGTTGTGGAAGTCCCCAAAAAAACTTCCTCTAGTTTGCAACATTCGATCCCAATGGATCTGCACCAAATTTTACAAATAGGTGCTCAATAAGATTCTAAAATGATTTTTGGAAAAAATATTTCTCAACGATAACATTTTCGCAGCTCAACTGGCCTCTTAAGAGTTATATTCAATTATGTTGGATTAACACCAAACTTTGCAAATGGACGTAAAACAAGGCTCTAAAAAACCTAAACTTAACATTTTCATTTGAAAAATTTTCTATAGCCCCCCAAATGGGATAACATAATTTTTTTTAGAAGAAATCCATAGCAGGAAAGTACCAAGTTATAAAAAAAAAAGTGTTTTAAATTTGATAAGAAATAAAAGTCAAATTAGCTTCTCGTGTAATATATTTTAATAGAACAATATAATTTAACGAAAAATTCATAAAACGTGCGCGCAGAAAATTCTTTTCATGCTTGTAAAGGACTCTATTATTTTAATATCCGACACAAGCCAAAAGGAAAGAAAGTCAATTTGAAAATCTTCTCATTATCCTTCAGCATATAGATTAAAGAAGGCAATACTAAATTCTTCTTTAAGTCCCGTATTTTTGCGTTAAATGTCGCATTTTTCTTTTAAAAAGAACAGGAAATTCTTGTTGAATCCAGAGATGGAATAAAATGCAATCAACATCCTACAAATTATTTTCAAAAGCTCACTTTTATTTTAAGAGGATAAAAAAGCGTTTACTTTATGGACTTTTGCATTAATAATATTTTGGGAAAACCTTTGATGATTTAGGGTATTTAGTGTAAATATTCTGTCAGTTATAAAACTCTTGATATTTAAACAACATAATGATTGTACGAAATAAACATAAATATAAATTATTTTAATCCATATTTTAGGATCTGTTTTTAGTTTAATACATCGTAAAAATATCAAGTGTACAGACCTAATTTTATCCTTATTAAAGCATATTTATTTCATCGCAAAATTGATAAATATGTTTTGAAAGCAATAAAATCTACTAGATAATAATAACAAAAAGTAAAACTAGGACAAACATAATATCATTTGTATGGCCTTCTATAATATTATGGCAATGATCAAAACTGTATAAGTTTGCTACAACATACGCCACATAAATTTGACAAATCACTCATGAAAAAATAATGATATCCTTCGGGATAAATACCTATTTCCCCCTTGAAGCACAATCAAAGGAATATCTATTGGTAGTGAGAGACAGCGGCGTGTCAGAAATAATGAGAAATGATTCAGAGGTCACAATGAATTTTAAGTGTCGCCATAAAATGTAGATACCATGCTACTCGTAAAAACATTATACAGACATCAAAGACAGCGGCGACTCAGCCACATTCTTATAGGGGTATTTTCCAAATTCCATTTTTGTTATTTGCTACGAGGGTTGCCTGAAAAGGTGAAATACAGGGTGTCAATAAATTGGCAAATAAACGCAATGGTTCGTTGTTGGGGCATGCTTTGGGAAATTGTTAAAATTTGTTATATTTATTGAGGATAATGCGATACAATTTCGGGTTACATTTTATTGACATTGTTGTCAGCTTTATTTTATAAAAATTTCGTAAAATTAAATTGATGAGGTATAAAATAAAATATATAAATACGTTTAAGATAAACAATGGTAAAATGGTTTAAGATAGACTGTAGCTTTGTATTAATATTTTTTCGTTAATATGTACTGTAATCTTCAAGCTATGAGCGTTCGAAGTTTTGCACTTTGGAACCTCGTATCGACAAGGGTATATGAGATTATTTTTTTATACTTTTCTAGGGATCCCTAGGCATGACCCAATAACGTACCATCACGTTTATGTGCCAATTTTAAGACACCCTGTTTAACAGATGGATTATTTACATTTTTCTAGGAAACCTTAAATTGCCCCAACAACGTAGAATATTAATGAAATATCGAGTCTCCATTATATTCTTGGATTTAGATTTTAAAGAATATTTAAACAGGTACAAACGTTGTATTATGTAACAATTGTAATATGGCGAATGCGCCATAATTGTTTATTTCTGTAAAATTTACTAAATCATCTGTTTTTTTTGTACATAAATCTATTTAAGTAGTAGGGACAGAAGGCTACTTTAGACTGCGAAGTGTCTTATACTAAAATTAATTAATTAATTTAATATACAGCCAATTTAAGGAATATTTTTACGAAGCAATAAAAAATTCTCGTAAAAAAACAACTAAAAGTCTTGATACGCTTATGATATTTGTAGGTAAGAAACTTTGTGACAGATACTGCAGGAAGTAATCTAATACAATAATTCAGTTCAGTGAATCGATCTTGATACTTGTTAAAGTTTTATGTTCTTTTTTTATCTCTATCATTATTATATTTGGTATAAGAAACTGCTTTTCCGAGAACGTGTTCCAGCTTTGCCCCTGTGGAATTTTCTCCCAGCAATCGAAGTAGCAATATGGCGTGCTCAAACTGTCTTCTTATACCTCTGCAAACATTTAACGAAGTTTCATAAGTCTTTTTATCAAAACCACAGAAACTTGACTCGATTTCTATAAATCGCAACAAGTTATGTACGTGGATTCAAGTGAAACTTAGTTTTGGAAGTTTCTTTGCTACTGCCGCAACTTCAGTTGGCAAATTATGCTTGAAAATTAATAGTTTTTTGCCTTATACTTTTTGTCGCTAAACCATGCAAAATCGTCTAATACTAAGTAAAATTTAATGTGGATCTGTAAAATGTGACGTAGGACTTGACCGAGTCTAATTCGGAAAATGGCGAATGCGTCGGGTTAGCAGTACAGTGTACTACATCTTAAAACAGAAACAAACTTTTACAAAATGGGTTAAAATGCACGAACCATTTTAAAATGCATAAGACAATGCGTTAAGATATAAAAAAGCTCATGAGTCATGAGGAAACCCATAAAGGAGGAATATAAGTCCAACTGACGTCTGTTCACATGGTGTGAATTGTCGCAAGATTTGCGAACAATGAAGTATCGATAGTAGTTTGTGACATTTCTAGTTCGGGCACGTAACTGTCACACTGGAGGCAAGCATGTAACTTGAAGGTGGCACGTGTATGGTACAGCATAAAATAATTCAGCAGATATCCACTTTATGCTTTATGTGCCGGTGTTTAGTTTATCAAAAAAATGCCTTTTTTATCTTGTCTGCTGTGCGTTTGAAACGTTTAGGGATAACTATAGCTAATCTTTTTTTGTTCTTTTTGCATTTTGGATGTTGTATTCGTGCAGAATTTTAATGAGATTTTAAACACTCATTATCCTCGTATACCTATTATTTTCCAACATTGATTAAATTGTGCTTTTGTTGTTGTTAGATTTTTATTTGTATATGATTTATTATTAAAAAGCATCCGTTATATACAGGGTGTCCCAGAATTGGCGCACCACCTGTATAGTACGTTGTTGGGGCATGCCCAGGGATCCCTAGAAAATTGTAAAAAAAAATCCATCTCATACACCCTCGAAGATATGAGGCCCCAAAGTGCAAAACTATAAACGCATATACCTTAAAAACAACAGCACGTATTAACGAAAAATATGGTTTAATACAAAGCTGCAGTCTATCTTAAACCATTTCACCAATTTTTCTTCTTTTAAATGGTCAAATAACATTTTTATAATCAATTTAATTTTACAAAATTTTCTTGAAATAAGCTGACAACAATGTCAATAAAATTTTAGGCAAAAGTGTATAATTAAGACTCACAGATGGAATTTTTAGGTTTATTTACCTAGACTGTGTAGTATTTTCCTAGACTGTGTTGCCAAATTTATGCAACTTTGTTCGCATTTTTCTCAATGAATATAACAGATGGATTTTTTTTAACTATTTTCCTGGAATCCCCAGGAATGCCCTAACAGCGTACCATACAGGTGGTGCGCCAATTCTGGGACACCCTGTATAAGTTGCATAAGTTCGGCAACAAAGTTTGTAGAATACATCTTAAAAACTCATCCAGATTCTTGAGCATACATTTTGGCATTAGATCATATTGACATTGTTGTCAGCTTCATTTCATAAAATGTTTATAAAATTAAATTGATAATAAGAATGTAATTTGACCATTTCAAAGATAATCAAATGGTAAAATAACTTTAGATTGATTGTGCCTTTGTATTTAGCCATTTCCTTCCTTAATATTTGCTGTTATATCCTCAAGATATAAGCGTTTAAAGTTTCGCACTTTGGGCTCTCATATCTCCGGGGCTATATGGGATAGATTTTTTTAACAATTTTTTGGGGCTCTCTAGGCATGCCCCAACAACGTATTATCTCGTTTATGCCTCATTTTTTTGACACCCTGTATAAACAGAACATCAAGTGCAGTTTGTTTATCGTAAACAAAACAACTACCAAACTTTTTCACGTTAGAAGTCATATGGTGATGTTAAAACAATAAAAGCAAATTTTTTCAGTTACAGTTACCAATTACTCAATATTGGCACTATGTCGCTTTATCTGACTATGCCATTTCAGGAACAATTCCGCTACTTAAACTTAAATCATTTTGCAATTAATCCATTCATATCTAATTGAAACATGTTCATAATCCAAATCTCTGGTTTAAAATTAATCAGTTCTGATAAGTATTAAAAACAGTAATACTTAAACAAGGGAATAGGTAGATACATAGAATAATTTAAGTCATAAAATGCTTATTTCGGTATAAGAGTTCTAATATTAGTAATAGTTTCATCAAAAGCATAATCTAAATGTTATTCGGGCTTTTCCCAGTGAACTTTAGGTAGGTACTTATCTGGCTAGCTAAAAGTGTGTCAGTGCTGTATCTAAAAGTTCGCCTTCTACCCCAAATGCATCCGTCTTTCTCACGGTGACGTAATCAGAGCTCGGCAATGACGCGGTTATATTTCACCACCGACGCCCGTTCTCTCAGCTCGTTTCCATGCCAACCGATACAATGTAAATGCATGACTCGGTTTTATTCTAAAGAGACGCAGGTAGGGCTTTTAATTTTTTAACACCTTGGCTTATTTTAATAAAACAAATACCATAAAAATTATTTTAAAACTAAAAGCTTGTTATAAGGGTTTTTTGTTTGGTGAAAAAGCACTCACAACAATAAAAGCTAGGTTTGTCCATTTTGTCTATTTAACTCAAATGTGCCGGTGTTTTTTGTTATTTTAATTAGTTTATTATGTTTACGTGCATGTCCATGGCCAAACAAATCAAAACGCGTTTGGATTAAATGGAAGTCACGCACCGTCAGTTAAATTACATTGAAACGAGTTTTAATTTTTTTTATTTCATGATTCCGGATGTTGCTGAAAGTAGTTTTTGAGGTATAACGACACCCAATATTTTTAACGATACTTTATTATTAGTGTTTTACGCAATAACATGATAATAATGAACATGAATTTTTTAGACCTAATTTTAAAAGATATTTAAAAGGGCTTGTTTTAAATTCTTGGGGTTCCTATCTACAAATTTGTTAACTAAGAATAAAAGTCTTAAAGATACCTGCAAAAGTTTGTTATTTTCTTTATATTGGATTGTAATGGGATATTTAATTAGAAGCACTCAGAAATTGATACCTTTAATTAAAACCTTACATTACTTGTGTTATGTCTATTTTGTTGCAAACTTATTCTTTAAGCTTTATACAAAAGATGTTTCTTTTAATTTAATTAAGTTTAGAAAGCAAGTTGAACCAAACAGATTAAAATAATATCCAATTACCTACAAAAAGAAGTATTTTTTTCAAGTTACCTACCTACTAAAATTATTGATCATATATTGTTCAAGTAGGACGTAATAGGTACAACTTAAATTGAAACACTACTTATTATCTTTCTGGCACATTTCCAAAGTTTACGATTGAGTAATTTGTCACTAAATCACAAGTGAAAAGTAATTCAACTATAATATATAAAATAAACGAAGCCAAAAATAAACATGTGTTTTAAATGCGTCCCTGGAAAAAATCTGTTTTACTTCGCCACTAGATTGTGGAATTTTATTCAACAAAAACCTGCCCAAGTTCCGCGTTTTCTATTTGATAAAATGCAGCTCTTATTAACCAGTAACCTAAAAAATCGACCAACTGATGGTTAATCAAGATTAATTTTTTTAACGTGCAGAGTTTTATGTAATGAATAAAACGTTTGCATGTTGGCATCAGAACAAATAAATCTTTAAATGAATTAGTTTATTGTTTGTAATGTGTGTGTGTACGAGTATGCTTTTGTTAACGTTAGAATTAATTAATTTTGGTTGAACTCTAAAAAAAAATATAAACTATTTTTTACACAATACAGGGTGTCCCAGAATTGGCGCACCACCTGTATGGTACGTTGTTGGGGCATGCCCAGGGATCCCCAGAAAATTGTCAAAAAAAATCCATCTCATACACCCTCGAAGATATAAGGTCCCAAAGTGCAAAACTTTAAACGCATATACCTTAAAAACAACAGCACGTATTAACGAAAAATATGGTTTAATACAAAGCTGCAGTCTATCTTAAACCATTTCACCCATTTTTCTTCTTTTAAATGCCCAAATAACATTTTTAAAATCAATTTAATTTAAATTTTCTTGAAATAAGCTGACAACAATGTCAATAAAGTTTTATGAAAAAGTGTATAATCAAGACTCATAGATGGTATTTTTAGATTTATTCTTTTAGACTGTGTAGTATTTTTCTAGACTGTGTTGTCGAATTTAAGCAACTTTGTTAGCAATTTTCTCAATGAATATAACAGATGAATTTTTTTTGACAATTTTCCTGAAATCCCCAGGCATGCCCTAACAGCGTACCATACAGATGGTGCGCCAATTCTGGGACACCCTGTATACATATGTAAACGTAGGTAGGTACATCGTACTTTACAACAAATCGTCCCTTTTACTCGTGTTATGATCTTTAATGTGTTAGAACAAACAAATCTACAACATGAAAGCATCCACATTACCAACCAAGTACCATATTTTCTGTGAGGTAAAGTGCTCAAGTGGTAGAGATTTTCTTATTGTGTGGCGTAAATAAATGTGACCCTTTTAGGAATTATGGTAGCAAATTGGCAATAACGACACGATGTGTTGAGGTCTATGTGAAATTACGGCTTGTCCAGCTTCCACAGCTCGTTACTGCACCACTTTCCGCTCTTGTAAGAACTTCTAGCCGTCCATTAGTGTGACTGACTGACGACACATTGACCTTTTTATCTCTAAAGCTAAAAGAACCCTAAAACTTAAAACAGTTTTAACATTTGAATTTATTTATTTTATCTATTAATCAAAAATAACTTTCACATTGTTAAATGACTAGGTAACTTAGGGTTAAGTTACCTTTATTTAATTAGAGTAAGTGAAACCCTTACCTACTTTCCAGTAATGTATAGTTACGAAGTTATACAAATATTAGATTTCTAACGTGCATTTTGTAAATAAGTTATTAATAACCAAGAAAGTGTCTGAGGGACCACACTTGCTGTTAAAACACAATTGGCATAAGATATAGATTACATATGAATTAACAGATGGCGCTATGCGAGATATAGCACCGGTCCAATTTAGGAGGTGATTCAATTTATGCATCCTAACCCTACATTGAGAGATTACTAGAAATCTTGAATAAAAAAACAGTAAAGTTGTTTTTAAGTAGTCTGCTCTAAAAATTTTTGCTAAATGTTCAGAAAAGTTTTTGCATTCGGCAGCTATATAAACTTACAAAAAATTGATCTTTTTTTTATCAGTTCGGTTGGCAATAGCACCTAGATTAGTATTTACGCAAATAAAAATTGACAAAGTTTTAAAATAGTGGTTGTGAACACTGTTGCTTATCTACCGTTAAATATTAATACGAAATGTTTAAAATTTTATTATTATTTTTTTGCGTAATAATAAATGTAAATCAGGGACAAATTGTGGTACCTACCCAAGTAATAAGATGCAAAGTAAGTTTTTTTAAAAACTTTTTAGGTTCTTATGTAATTTGTGTCAAATTAATAATTGTAAAAGTTTTTAAGATTATTGTTACAATAATATGGTAGTCCGGCGCATTCACCATTTTATGCATCATAGTATTTTTATATTAAAGGTTCAGAAGGTTTATACAGTGCAAATAATAATGTAAATAGGTACTCTACAATGCTATTTTATATTTGATTTTTTAGCAATATTTATTTTCCTATAAATGAGCTTAATTCTTGTATTGGATAATATGTAGATCCGATAAACCGTTCCTAAATAATTATGGTTTGACAAATTTCGTTACAAATATATACAAAAGAAAGTCATACAAATTCATAAAAAAAGATTTTTGCTTCAGGATTTTAAAAAAGGTCCGACCAAACTTGTAGCTTAATTCATAGGTTAAATAAATTAGCATAACGCCACTCTAAGCCACTTCACTCCACTTAAATTAATGCCACAAAATTGATGCATTTATAGTTTGTCAATTATTGCGTTAATTTAAAACAGTAAACGCCATATCAATCAAGCTTGTAATTAATCGTATTATTTTTTCAACTTGTATGGCTATTCTAAAGATTTTAAAAACAGATTTGTGTTAAGTGAAACTAAATTAATTGATCTACTTATAAATTAAGCTTAATACGTTTACACTTTGACACTTGTTATAAAGAGTTTAATATTGGTATAAAAAAAGCAGAGATTTCTTTCTTTAAAATATACTAAACGCCATTGTTATTTACGTCTACAATAACGCTATCGGCTATATTGCGTAACATGATGTGTTTACAAGAAAGCTTTAATATAGCTAATTTACAGAAGTGCCAATTAACAAATTTCTTGATATAGTGAAGTATAATGAAACTCCATCTCCAAACTCTAAATATAAATTGAACGCACGTTTCCATGATATTTTGAATACGAATATGTAGAGAGAACCCAATTAATGAAAATCAAAGTCAAACTTTTCAAGCAAGAATAAATTTTCAGCTCAGTGACTCAAAAAGTAAAGGCTTAGAAGCAATTCTGAGATATAAGGCAAGAAGCTAGGATGTTGTAGGTAGGTCAACAGTCGTCTGTCTGTCACCATGGATACTCGTGCAAAGCTTTCTATGATACATGATTGCGTTAGAGTGGACGCCAAAGCATCCCTTTTTGTTGGAATAGCTGGATGCGAAACGTGACGTACAAAAACAGTCGGGGAACCTAATTCAATACGTCTGATTAATGACACTCCTCATAATATAATTATATTTTCACTTTTGTTGGGTTTTATGCTTTTAATCTAGGCCACGGTTAAACTTGCTAAGGTGATCTTGTAAAATCAATTTCAGTTTGTTTCAGAAGATCAAAGTTATCTTTGGTCCTCCCTATCTTTCCTATTAGACAGATATTGCCGATTTGTTATTATAATTCAGCTCGTTCTTTTTAAGTTTTCAAAATGCTATCTATTAGCTCATAGATGTCGTAAAAAACGATGACAGAGACCAATTTCACAAGAAATTATTTAAATTAACAAAATTAACCTATAAAGTGTCCCCAAGTGGTGGAGTTAATTTGATCTATGAAATGGAATTTCAACTTTCGTATAATGATTCATTTAACATTGTGTTGGTTCACGGTACGTTAATTTTAAGTGGCGTTAATTAACGTAAACTATAAAACAGTCTTAAACTAAAAATTAAATAGGCTGTTTAACGAATCGTTGGATTTAAATGTAATAGGGCTTACAATAGTAAAAGTATTATATACCCGATCCATCAAAATTAAAACATTTTGCATTTGCAACAATTTTAAAACCCACAAAATTTAAATATTTATGTAACCGAAGTGACGAGAAAATCCGAATTTATTCCAAGCGACATATAATACGTGGATTGAGTCGCATGACCCTATGTCAACCTAAAATAAAGCGCTTTATAAGAAAGTGTATAATACGTTATACAGGAAAGGAGAACGTATCTTCTAGGCAATGTGAAGTTTGAAAAAAACAGCAATAACCCCTAAGCCATATATCCTTTATGTTTTCCTGAAAATATGTTGCAAACTCTCAGCGGTGTCGTGTAGATCACGTTTAAAGGAGATGAACAATTTACTCATAAAGTAAAAGTAAATGGTTGCAAAATAACCGTGAAGCTGTAGGTTGGATGGGGACCCATTCCTATCTTGTTTGGTATTCTATGTCAATGAGTGGCAGCGGCTTCTAACGTTTCAGAGTTTCAAGGGGACTTTTACATTTCCCCATCCAAACATTTCATTACAAACTTTTGGTAATTCCATTCTGATTTTACATGACCGCTAAAATATCTCAAATTGCTTTGTTCTTTTTTTGTTTATTTCATTCATTTTTTTCACTGCTTATAAAGGGTGTCGCAAAAAAATATAATATAATAAAAGATAGAGTTTTATAATTAACGTTTTTTAGCACGCGCGGTCTAGGATTAGAAATCGAGTAGCACACTCTCTTTTCGGGCGTATCTTATTAACCATTGACAATTTTTTAAGCCGAGGATAGTTTTTAAAAATCTGAAATGTCAAAAAAGGGGACCTTACATAGCATAAATACGCAACAAAAGGTCGAATCAATTAAATACAAAAATATTGATCGTAAGGAGCACCAAATCAACTGAGGAACCAGACACAACTCCGATAATTTAAAAACAACATGAAAATGGCAAGCATGATTTAAGTTCGATATTCTTGTTGAAACATCCTATAGATTATATTTCTTGAAGCATGCCTTTATTTATTTGATTATACTATACACATTGTCGGCGTAAACAGCACACTGGGGGCTCAAGGCTCAGGAACGCGGAAGAAAAGAATTTATTTCCATTAGTACGTAAGCTGAAACGAATATACATTTCGCCTGAAATTATATATCATGTTTTATCTGAAAATTTCTTGAATTTGACTTAAAGGCGTAGGTTACATTATTCTAACGGCACTGAAAACGTGGGTAATAGTTAGTAACTTACGTAACGTAAGAGAAAATGATTTACTATAGCCAATAGCCGTTTGACCAATTGATAATTTAGAGGCTGGAATGAAGTTTTTTATTGTACCTTGTAATAAAACTGGAGTAATTTCTCCCATGGTTTTTTCTCTGGCCTTGATGGAGATGCTTTATCAGTAAATAAACATTGTCTGTCCATGGGCAACCCAGAAAGAACATAGCTTGCATTTATTTAAAATACCTATTAACAACTTTTTTCTATTATTGATTGTTCATATTTGTCACATACCAATACTTCTAGGTACCCAATTTTACCTGTAACTTTTATTAATAATCATACGAATATATAAATATATTCATATTTGTGATCATGTTTCTGAACATCAAAAGTAGGAAACATAATATTGATATAAAGCTAGCAAAAGCTTCAACACTAAAGTTGGATAAGGATAATAATTTTTTTTATTTTCTTTTTGTTTATAATTTAAAATATTTCGCAAAGTAAAAAGTAATATAGGGATTAGCATTCGACACTGTAATCCTTTCCAGAAAGTTCTGGTCAAATTAAAAAGCTCTAACAAGCTAGTACCTATAAGGATTTACAGATTTTGCTAGGCTAAGCTGATTTGGTTGAAAATACAAAAACTGGATTCATTTCCTAATAGATGAAAGGCAGTGGCTAAATGAAAAACGTCCTTTGCAGTCTATACATATAATATTAATCTTCTGCGTTTGGTATAATAAATGAAAGAAATGGATAATAATAATATGTTCGACATTTTCATCATCAATATCAATATTTTCTCTTTTATGAAATGTTTTTGTGTTCTTTGTGGGTTTACCAGTGTTCTGGTTGATTAAGTTGAAAAAATCTTTGTAGGGCTTCATCATGCAATCTGAGTCTATTGTTCAACAAAATCGGCCAGTTATAACCCGTTGCAATGTCTATCAAGTACCTATCTACCTAATGTTTTTTAGTTTTGCTTGGTTGTACACAATTTAAACAAACAAAACTAGATTGGTTTTTTAAATTAATAAAGTTTTACAGCGTTCATACCTGAGTTCAAACTAATCGGCGAGATTATCGTTTCAAAAAACTACACATCAAAGAGCCTTTATGTCACAAATTTTACACGTTAAGGCAAAAGAAGAACAGCAAAAACCTTCAGTCATTCATGAATACCTAAAAATGTTTAACTGTAGTGGTTTTTTTATTCAACCTGGTGTATTGCGGTAGAAAAGCCAATCGGAGTTTACAATGGTTTGGAACATAATTATTTGGAAAGTTTAGTGTTTCGCCCTTGTACTGCTTCCCTCTAAATGGTAGACCATACATCACAGAAGATGGGCCTGCCTGTCAGCACACCGATTCAATATATCTTGCACACTTTAACAACTTTTCTTTCAGCAACACACGCTACTCTTCCAGAAAATGGTGGTTTAAAGTAAACACCAACAAAACATTTTAGGTAGAATAGAGGATATTTTATTGAATGATTATGCAAAAATAGTTTTTCAATATTTGTAACATTTATCTTAAAGTTTAACATTCTAAAATAATATTGCTTCAAAAAAAAAGAACCTAAGCATTTAACAAAGAATATAGTTAAGGCTGGGGATTCGAATTCACAGATTCGAAGATCTGTGCTCCTAGAATCTGGTAGAAGTCATCTGGGTTGAGCTCCCGTCAATTCTACTAAATAGTACATGAGGGTCCCATAGTATATTAAAATTAAATGTAGTTTTAAAAACTAGAAAAATGGGGCTACAAACTTATTATGGTTTTATTTAAATCGGACATTTCTATGTGTCAAAAATGTAACTCCAAAAATCATTAAAATATTTTTGATTTTTGAAACTTTGAAACTAAGATTTAAATGAAACCATAATACGTTTGTACCTAGCTCTATTTTTCTAGTCTTCAAAACTACATTGAGGGTATAGTCCGTAGATTATTTGTGTGTGACATTTTCTATGACAACGAATTGTGTAACAAGTCGTTTTATGTCACTAGGTTTACTAAAATGACTTACGGACCATACCCTTAGTTTGAATACAAGATGGGACCCTCATGTAGATGTCCTTCTGTCTGCTACTTAGTAGAATTAATTAAAAAGCAGCTCAACGGAGATGACTTATACGAACTTCTATAGGAGCAAATATTTTCGAATCCGTGAATTTAAATTTTAATGCAAAAATTGGATATTTTTTAAACCCTAAATTAAAATTAATGGGGGAGGGTTAGCCGTTCAGTCGCCCCTATCAACAATTTTAATAAGGTAATTAATAAAAGCATTGTTACTTTGAATTTTAAAGAAATAATAAAAAAAGAGTTAATTCACGATTGTAAAGTAAGAAACTTTTAATCATTCGACTTTAAGAAATTTAAATTAATCGTTCTTATTGGAAGTAATCCTGTTAAACGTGCTATACCGGAATTAATTAGAAAAGTGCCGACTTAAAGCTTGGCATTCTGTAAAGAAGCATCCGGAAGATCCGATGGGTGGTTAAAACTTTTCATGGTAACAATAGTAGAGTTAACAAACCGTTGCAAAACACATTAATTTAACGTGAATTTCCCGCGTGTCACTCAAGGCACAGACAGTAGCAAACTTGAACCATTTACAGAAACTGCAAGAGTAAAATATCGTCTAGGTACAGGAGAGAAAATTGAAGCTCCAACGTTGATGATAGGATCTAGTCACTTGCCTTTATAACAAACAAAAGCTACACGAAATTAGAAAGCTTCTCTTGCCGTTGATGCTGCTGTTATCCGACGAAAATTGCAAAGTATACACTTTTCTTGCTCAAGAATTTAACCCAAATTGAATACATGCACTTAATTAATTTCCACTTCCCAAGTAAGCTTTCTTAAAGCTCCGTCGACGTCACCTTTCTACAAAACTGCGCCCAAAAGACCTATTATATAACTTTCTCAATGTTGAAACTGTATCAATAACCCCTTTTTAAACTTTGACTAAAGTTAGGAAACATTTAAGACATAATATTTTTATACTCTTAAACTGTAAAGGAACTTTACAATAACTAACTTAGGCTTTAGAGGTTTATGTTACTTCTAATAATGTGAAAGTAATTGAAAGGAAGAGGTTTTTATCAATTTTGTCACCACTTATAATTTAAAGTTATAAAAGAAATTATTTCAGGTACAATGAAGTCTATTACCTACGCCTTGATTGCCCATTTTGTTAAACATAGCACCCCCCGACATAAGAAGAGAGTGAGACAAATACATTTTCTAAAAACCTAGATTTGCAAAAGTTGCGAGTATCCAATGTATGGACCTAACCTAGTACTATTAATTTTTTTAGAAAGTATCACGGATGTTACATCACATGTCTGACCTGCGCATTTGTGCCAGCTTTGCTGGACATGCGTTTGCTGCCTATGTGTGGGTCACTTCTGCCTCGGCAGATGGCGGTAACACCACAAGTCCTTCTTTTGATATTTGTTGAAATAGCTATTTTTAGGCGTTATATTCTAAATTTTAAGTATCACCCTAAAATATCGCTTTCTTATGTTACACCCTGTGTAACTTTTATTGTTATACTCAAGAATAGAGTAAGTAAGAGAGTCGTCGGTGTATTTACCCACAAACCCAGCCTTTGTATGGATTGTTGACCAGCAATTGTGGTTAGTGTTCTGCTGCTGACGCTGCACAAGGTAATGAGCATTGTGGTCAATGTTTACCAGCTAAAACATTGTTCAATTTGAAATTGT
Source organism: Cartodere bifasciata (assembly GCA_963920755.1). Taxonomy (NCBI): domain Eukaryota; kingdom Metazoa; phylum Arthropoda; class Insecta; order Coleoptera; family Latridiidae; genus Cartodere; species Cartodere bifasciata. The sequence continues at coordinate 15,675,654 of OY987196.1, read as the reverse complement.
TTTAGCTACTTACCTGCACCACTAGAATTCTCTCTTAACCCTTTCAAAATCAGGTCAGGTGAGATAATTGATATTTGGGTATTTTTAGTACAAAGTGTTACGACTTAGTTCTAAAAAAAATTATATATGTATAAGATGTATAGTACAGGGTGTCCAAAAAATGGCGCATAAACGCGATGGTACGTTGTTGGGGCATGTCTGAGGAGCCCCAGAAAATTGTTAAAAAAAATCTATCTCATATACCCTCGGAGATATGCTGCCATAAAGTGCGAAACTTTAAATGTTTATATCTTGAATATAACAGCACATATTAACGAAACAAATGATTTAATACAAAGCTTTAGTCTATTTTAAACCATTCCACCATTAGTTCATTTTTTAAATGGTCGAATTACATTTTTATAATCAATTTAATTTTACAAAATTTTGATGAAATGAAATCTAGTGCAAAAGTGTATGATCAAGACTCATAAATGAGATTTTTAGACTTATAGATGGGATTTTAAGATGTATTTTCCTAGACTGTGTTGCCGAATTTATGCAACTTTGTTCCCATTTTTCTCGATGAATATAGGAGATGGATTTTTTTTGACAATTTTCTATTGATCCATGAGAATGCCCCAAGAGCTAATTGCGTTTATGCGCCATTTTTTGGACACCCTGTATAAGCGTTTTTAAACATTCGTGGTTTTTATAGGTTTAAAAAGTATGTTTTCTTGAGTTTAATGTTTTCTTACCTAAAAGCATCATTTTGCTCTTTAAATACTTGTTTGCAAAGGGAAAAAAATGTAACCAATTAAAGCGGATGAGTCGTATTTATAAAAAGTCCCAGGTAAAATATGACAAATTTTATCAAGAAAGCGAGAATATTATTATGAGAAATACAGCTTAAAGCAAGCTTAAAGTAGCAGACATAGACACTCTTCTAATGGAAACAGGAAAAACGTGTGAAACGTACAATTCTCAGTTGTGCTCCTTGAAAAGTGATATTTCAGTCTTTCGTATTTCTGCAAGAAAAAGTAAAGAGTACCTACAACACAACACAATGCTAAAGAGCTTTTGCATTTTCTCTGAAAACATTTATAGCTCCTTCATAAGACTTTTACCTCTCACTTTGTAAAGTAATTTGTCTTTGTTGGTTTGTATCATCAATAAAAATGTTGTTCACAATTTTGTTGTTGTCGGAAGATATCTTTTGCTTTAGAAGTTTTCTTGGATTACTTTGCAGTTGGACGGCAACCTAATATTGCAGTGATACCAGGATTTAACATTCAACCTTTGAGTTCACTTCACAGATCATGGACATATCTTTGATGCAGTCGGATTTACAAAAGACTTAACTCAGATTTTTACAAAGATGCATCAGCTATTTTATCGTCATGTTTTTTCTGAAGCTGCCCATTTAGTTAAAAGAGAACGGTTTACTTTGACTTTCATTTCATTAGAAAACGAAGTTTATTCAGAGAGATTTTCTTCTCTTTGTGTTTATTTAAATTATTATCCTACACATTGGCAAATAATTGGCATTATTCTAATATTATTTGGCTATATTTCGATAATTCTAAATGTTTGTTACATTTGCTGTTACAAGATACAAATAAAATTGATAAATCACGTCGTTATGTTCCAAAAAACATATTTCTGCTTTGTTTCAGTATCAGAACATCATTATTTTTAATACAACACCAATTATTCTAAATTATTCTCTTTCAAATTCTCTCTTACAATTTGGCCTTATCAAAATAAATATGAGAATATAAATTGCGACAAAATTGTATTTCTTTCTTTTTGAGATAATGAGTTCAATTTATCCTTTTTAATAACCATCATGTTGAGAAAGTTTGACTAACAATGTATTTTTTCTTTTGCAGGTATGTTTCAAAAATAAAAAATACTGAAATATCATTTTTTGCTGCGTGGTAAGTTTTTTACAGAACACGTTTATGATAAAAATAAAAGACAACATTTGTAGAATTATAAAATGTTAAATGTACATTGCTATAAATTGGTGGAACAAAAGGGAAACAAGATAAAATTTATCACTTCATCCAACTAAAGCACTTTTTGTGGAAAAAGCAAATAAAAAGTGCATAATTTTAGCTGTAGAAGTTTTGTTGGTCTCGGCGTTCCCTGGAGTGTTAATGTTACACGTACAATACAAAAGCGGTGCAATTCAAACTATTTAATAAGACAGAGCTACGGAAAATCGACCATGGCCCAATTTCAATTACGATACACCTTTTAGATTACTTTTGTAACAATTCTAATTTAGAATACAATTTTCCTATAATAAAGTCTAAATTATTTTTGATTAACTACTTAATTCGACTTAAAATAATAATTAAAAATAGAAAATTGGTAAATAAATATGACATAAAACAATGCAGTAGAATAAAATGGAATTAAAATGTTTGTAAGTACATGGTTTGCTAACCCGGCGCCTTCACCATTTTCTTTAAGACTGAAGATGCAAATTCACAGATCTTTTAATCTGTGCTCCTAGAAGCTCGTATAAGTTCATCTCCGTTAAGCTCTCTTCAATTCTACTAAAGAGCACATCTACATGAGGGCACCAATAAGCCCCATCGTATACTAGAACAAAATGTAGTTTTGAAAACCAGAAAAATTGGGCTACAAACGTATTCATATAAATCTGTTATTTCATTGTGTCAAAAAATTGACGCATAAACGCGATGCCCCAATAACGTACCGTCACGTTTATTCACCATTTTTGGACACCCTGTATAGGTAGTCTTTATGCTAAATATATTAACTTTAGCATAATTTATACTTAATGCATGTAGGCACCATACTCAAAATTGGATGTTTATGACCTATAACTTTTAGCAACGAAAACTTAAACTAAAGGTTGTGTTATGTTAAAGTTATTTTAAACGTAATGGCTTCATTCCAGTTATTTATTGCGACCGCTCTAGTAACTAGTTACTAAAGGAGGCATAATTATAAGATATTTTTGGCATTCATAAAGTACACCAGTGGCAGTTTTATTAAAGCACAAATAGGTACCAAAGTGACTTATTGCCACAATAAACTTTTCAGCTTTCTGGAAATCAAATTTTTGTTTTTTGTTATTGGAGCATTTAAAGAATCTATAGTACAGTCAATCTGTATTTGGATATCGACAAAATTCCTGGTAGGGTCGCCATTATAATATGTTATAATTGGAGATCTAAAATGTAAAACCTCAAATTGGCGTATTTTTACCTTCAATTTATAATATAGAATCACGGTGGAACAGCACCAAATTTTGCAACTGGATGTCAAATAAGGATTTAAAAAAAATTGTGAAAAAGAATTCCTTCACCCCCTAAATTTAATAGCTTTCAAAAAGTAATAAACGATTACGTCGGATTACTAGGATTTGCACCAAATTCTGCAAATAGATGCAAAATAAGGTGCTAAGAAATATTTCTTAATAAATTGGACCTACAGTTATAACATATTATAATGGCGGCACTTCTAGGAATTTTGCTGATGTCCCCTCATTATTTATGATAGATTAACTATAGGTTTAAGTAAATTCGAAAGTATAATGTTTTCATTAATTAAACAGAAAATTTTATGCTAATAACTTGTACATTATTTTTAAAATATTTATTTCTCACACTAACTGCGCAGATAGTTTTAAAATTGTTTTATGCACAATATGTGTGAACATTTTAGCCAACTTTTTAATTTGTTAAAAACTGTATGTAGGTAGACTTTGTTCGATCATTATAATTAATATTACGTTATTTATAGTCAATACCTTCATAAACATTTTTGGGAATAAGGCATTCTGCTCCGAACCCATTTAAATAATTCTGGCCCAATCAGTTTAATGGCATACGCTTTTTGTAAAATTACAAAACAATTACACCGCTACATCCAGTAAATCAATCTTTACGATCAAAACTTTTCTGTAAAGTTTCTCTAACCAAAAATTGTCCGGGTACAACTCGTCCCTGCCATAAATCGACTACCCAAATCCATTGAATGAATTGATTTTAATTCCAACAAAATATAAAGTTGTCACCATAAATTCAGCATTGGAAAAGTTTGTGTGGTGCACTAGAGGGTGTACGCCACTGTGCTTTGTTATAATGGCCATCCCTTGTGGTGGCTTTGAGACCAGATGACGACATTTATCAAGTCACCTTCGCATAAAAGTAAGGCTACTTGGACATTCTCTTTTCCATTTCGCATCTCAACTTGTCACTTTGTTTGAAATCTCAGCATATGCTTTGCCCAGGAGAAAACAAAAGCAGCAACCAGTGTTTCTTATTAATATATATTTCCAAACATTTAACGATCTACAATTAATAATGAATTTAATTTACTAGCGATTTCCATTATTTAAAGGAAACTTAGCCCTCATTCTTGATGACAACTTACTCCTTCATACAAAATAATGTTGTAAACAACAAGTCTTTAGAATGTAAGCATTGCTTAATAATATAAATGTGGTAGATCCAGCTAGTAATTCTGAAAGGAAACTAACTAAACTACAAGTTTACAAGACTTGATTTGAAGCAACTTATTTAGAAGGTACGTAAATGAATAAACTTGCTTCTAGTTACGCACCAGCGTTTGTTAGGAAAACTACTAGTTTAACTTAATAAAGGGAACTACAAAATATAGTTCTTGACATATTGGTACAAAGGACCGCCCTTATAAAGTGTATTTCATTATGCGTTAACTTCTATCATAAGTAAATAAGTACATCTATTATGGACTATTTGTTACAAAAGACAGCGTTTAACGGTTTAAAGGCCTTTGATTGATCGGTATGGGTATATAAAAGCCAATGATGAGGAAGATAATAGCCAAGTATGTTATTAATAAATGTCTCTTGATATTTTTATTAATCACATATTTTTGGGGTTAGATAAATGCCTTGATTAAAACTGTTTAGGGTCCTGTCACTCAGCTACTGGATTAGATGTTGAATTAAATATTTGGATTTGTCGAAATAAAAACTTCTGCTTGTCTTTTGGACATATCTAATTCTGGGAAACAATAAAAGCTAGCAGTGAATAATCGCCCGGCGCATTCGCCATATTATACACAAGTTATAGATACTTTTATTTTACATAGCAAATAAAGTTTTATTGTAAATGGTTGAATTTTCATGTTAAGTGTATTTTGTCAAATCTATGTAAGTACCTTTATCCATTGCAACAAACAAACTTAATTGCAAAACTTTGAAATATTCTGGAAGTATTATTTATGTAGCACAAACCTAAGCCGGCTGAAAAATATACAAACAAAACTTATCTAGACAAAAGCAATCCAAGAGAAACAAACCACACTAAAATATCGACACTTTGTTAAAATGAAATAGTGCTCAATTTACAGAAAATCACATCGGTATCAGCATTATTATAAAGCAAGGCTTTGTACCTACCTAACTTATGCATGACACTACTCAAGCTGCCATCTTTGTTTCTCTGATGCAAAAATGCTTTTAAAAATAAAAACCACCAAGCTAAAGCTATTGTTAATACTATGGTGTAGGTACGTTTGTAAACCTCGCGTTTGCTAGGTATACAAAATTGAATTTATTGCTGACGTTAATTGAATCAATAACATGCAACAAGATGATAAAGTGCTTTTCAATGAACAAAAACATTGTAAAGAACTGCTTTTTTAATTTTATTTTTTCAGTAGGTATTTGAATCTGTACAATCATTTTCTAAAAAACTATTTTTTAGATTTTTTATCGCAATAGATAACCCTTTTATATATTTTCAAACCTGTAATTTCTATTTTATAGAGGATGGTAGTAGGGATTTTTAAATTTAAATTTTTTAAAAAAATAAGTTTGCTTAACACTCATTTTCTAATCACAAAAATCCTGGGATTAAAGAAGTTGCATTTTCGGAATTTTCGGGATTACAATTCTGGAATTGGAATCCTTAAACGGTAGGGATAATATTTTTTAGAAGAATGCAACAAAGCATTAAGTTTTTCATAATAAAGAAAAGTTGAAAATAATTCAAGAAAGCGCAAGTAATTCTGTGGCTGGATGGCATTACCAATTTTGTTTATGGACTCAGAGTATATTCAAATTAAAAACATCTATCATGCAGTAAATAATTATTCTACGAAAAATAAAGAACTATATGATTGATTTTGGATTCGTAAATCAATCAAAAAAGTGCTAAATAAAAATACTAAAAAAGAGCGACAAATAGCCAAAAAAAATGTTTTTACATTTACTAAATTTGGTATAAGTGCATGTGATACATGGTTTAAATCACTCATATTGTTCATTAATCTTTTTTCTTCCGGGTAGGTACCTTTTTTTATCCTAAATGTTTCACATATTCAAAGAGTCCATAAACAAAGAAGGGATGTTGTTCCTGAAACTTAGGCAGTCAAAATTACATAACCACAGTCTCTATGCTTCGCGACATTTTACGTTACAACATTTTGAACAAAAAATAAGAAAGCAATAAGGCTTTAACTTTTGAAGATTTGAATCTAATCAAGATAGCATTAGGTTATTTAAGAATTCTTTATGAAAACGCACATTTTCGTAAAAGATTATAACTTTTCGTTGTTTTCTGTAATCAAGGTCTGCATGATTTTGGTACCTACCTATGTAATTGCAAGAGCCAATGCCTGATTAGAAACTAAATCAAAGCGTTATTAGTATCCAGTCGAGTGCTTTTAAATTGGTTTCCTGCTCATATTGAAAATGACGAGTCGACTATGTAGTTGGCCGGTAGTATGATTCAATTAAATTTCTAATAGGGTTATGAAGGGCGGTCCTGATTGCAATTCTGTTTGATTGATTTTATGACGTCAGCCATTATAGTATGTTTGGAGTGGAGTATTAATTTTCACCACATATTTAAAAACGTTAATGACATAAAAAAATATCAGTGTTTTTGGATGTGTTTTGATACAAAGTAATAACTTTTTCTGGAAAGTGTTCAATTACCAGTTTGATCGAGGGTTCAATAATTATTTATTACTTAACCCAATTCCCAAAAATGATTGCAATGCTATAAAAGCAAAAACTTTATTAAAAAGGAATGTCACGAAGCATAAAAACTGTAGTAATGTAATGTTGGTTCCCTAAAATCAACAAAAAACAGCACTACTCATTAAAAAAAATAAACAAATATGAGAAAATTGCCATATTTCTTGCTGAAGGACTTTGGTCGATGGCCCTATTGTAAATAATTTTTTATTTCAATAAATACCATTTATTATTATTACCAAATTTTATTTTTTAGTAGCCATTATTTTTATTTAATGATGAATTTACACTCGAATTTACATTAGATAAAATACTGAAATTAAAGTATCATAAAACGTTCCAACACAAATCATAAAGTTTTATTTATTTTATGCAAATGCTTCATTCATTTACCAATCTAAATTTTCACCTTTATCTAAATATATTAAATTGCAAATTTATTCAACTCATCAAAGACTTTTTCAAATGTGAATTGGCCAGAAATATAACTACATGAATTATTAATTTATCTGGAAAATACAAGTCATAATTGTCTCTTTACCTTTTCTTAAGTTTAATTATTTCCATTGTAAAGTGTTTTGGCACCGCTTCTAAAGAATATTTGAATTTTAATCCCACACCCAAAACCCATTGTGTTAAAATTAAAATATTCAGTTGTTTTGCGGGTTATAGCAAGGACTCCAAGGAGACTGGGTAAAATGCGACAAATTCCATCAATATGGCATTTTCTTTTTCAGGCTTTCTTTGTTTTCAAATGAGAGCTTCTGCTTAAGTGCAACAAAGTGGAAAAGGCTCGGGAAAATGCTTCCAAACATATACATCATTGATTTCATATAGTGCACTCCATTGTTTTTCGTTTTACGCAATCCGAAAATATTTGATTGACTACCAATACCACTCGTTATCAATTATTTTATAAGGATTTTACGTTTTCGTTTAAACTTTTTATATAGCATACCGTCCTCTTTATGCATTTCAGCGTATATAATTCTAATTAAATCTACCTATATAGGCACAATTTAACCGTAAAAAATGCTTCTAAGAATTTGTATGAAAAACAAAAAAAATAATTCTTTAACAGAAGGGAAAAATACTGGGAAGGTATTGACAACTGAAATTAACTACAATGGCTTAAATTTTGACAGATCTAGTAGCTAGTGTGCGCCCAATGACGTCATAAGTGCTTAGAATTTAACTTAAGTGTGCTTAATGATTTATTGTAAACAATTGTCAATCAAGTTGTCAACTGTCTGTCACACAACTGTCATTTAAGAAAAAAAATTGTTGCAAACATAATTTCTTACTTCTTTTTTCGGTTTCACATAATTGTTTGCTAGTAAATCAAAATATTTTAATTTCGGCTTTAATATTGAACGGCTGTACAAGTGCAAGTGTATTTGGGACACTTAGTATCTTCACTAAAACCAAATGATTATGATGCCCACAAAGAATCTGTTCGATTACGAATATAGGCCATAATCTTACTAGACGAAACACATTTACGATATTTATCACACATATTACGTGTCGATTATTATGCCCCATGTCCAGAAAATGAATATAGGTAAAAAAAGAAAGCTTAGAAATAACTTGTTGGAACCCGATGAACGAAAGAATGTAAATACTTCCCAAGGTTAGTAGACTGTGCCTTCTAAATCCCGCTTTTCTCAAATTTAAAAAATTAAATTAGAAATATAAGTGTCTTGATTAGATGGCCCCTTTTTGATGCGATTTTTCAGAATTTTTTTGTATGGTTGTCCATTTTTTATTTTCATTTAACTTTAAAGTTTTTTCGAGAGTTTTATGTATGGAAAATTTATAGATAAAAAATATTATCTTTTTCTGTTTACCGCACAAAGCAAGTCCATTATTACGGTTTTAATTTGTAATGAAGTTTTTACTTTAAATTGTCACTTTGACTTTTTTACATGCACTAAAAATCTAATATAGCCCGCCCAGCTACTATCTGAAGAATCTTAAAATTGCGCCCAAAACTTAAGTTTGGAAGTTATCTCGTAACGCTAATTTCAGTTGTCAATAAGTTAAGCAATAAATACTGTTATTTTTAGTGGACAGACATTTTAGTTTGTGATATTTTTATGGTGATTGCTTAGAAAGTTTATGTCATTTTAACGGAATTGACAAATAGCAGCCTTTGTTGTGCATGTGCACATTTCGTGAAAATAAGTTTCTCGTTGACCAAACAACCCAGGGTACCATGTTAAATTTTGTCTGACATAAGTTCTTATTAAATTGAATTTTGAAATGAATTTTACTCGGTCGGTATTTTATAAATAAATAGAAGCAGCTCTCACCACTACGAGCTTTAAATAATAATGCTAACTGGATTTTCCAGGCATCTACCTTACTTTGACCATCATGCTTAAAAACTTAATGTAATTTTGTTAAAAGTAAAGTCTACCAAGTTAAAAAAAAAACTACAACTCGAACGGCGAATGCACTAACAACTACAGGACGAAACAATAAGGGTTTAGTTATGCAAATTTTTTCCTGCAATGGAAAAATGCAAACCTGCTAGACTACCAAATTGAATTTGTAATCAAAGAATAAATTAAAATTCATTATCTCATCGTTTTGCATTCTTCAATTAAGTCGTAATTGGACGTTATAGGCCAAGCTTTTAGTGTGAGAATTTTGTTTTCCAGTCACGTTTTGCTCCTTGCTGGAAGGATCAGGACAACTGCAGATTGCGACTCTCTTTCGATTACGGACCACTTGTTCTATAGTTCAGCTAAAAACTGGTCATTTTCTGGAAACATTTCTTTATTGAGGATGCTTGGAGCGCACGGATGATTTGATCTGTTTTAGTCTTTAAAGGTTTTATTAAAATGTTAAAAAGCTTAGCAGGTAAAACATTTTTGTTCTGCCCCAAAATTTTATTTTATTAAATTAAGAACTTTACTGCCTAAGGTCCTGTGACACAAACAAAACCGTTAAGGTTGTGTCGCATCCTTAAAAAAACATATCGTTAGTTTTAATACAAGATTCAGGACATAAGTTCTAAAATTGAAACCTAGCAGCAAAGGAAAACAGAATATTGACGTCAATATGTATAATAGCAAAGGACGTTAGAATAGGCATACCTCCAGGTATGGCACAATTACTACAGAAACATCGAGATACTTCACCATTTATTTTAAAGCAATATTTTTCTATAAAGTAGAACAGGTAAATATGTACCTTTATACTTTTCGTTTTTCTATCTCTATTTAAAAAAAATACAAAGAAATGGTGCTTTTATGTTTAAATTAATAAATGCAAAATTAAAATACAGGGTGTCTATGCTTAGGTTGCTCTTTTAAATATGGCAAATAGGTTGTAAAAAACTAAGACATCTGATAAAACATATATTTATTTATGAAGATTTACGTTATACGGGGTGCCCCAAATTGGCGCACCACCTATATAGTACATTGTTGGGGAATGTCTAGGGATCCCTAGAAAATTGTCAAAGAAAAATCCGAGGGGCAAATCGGATGGGCAAATTGGGTACACTAATTCACAAATTCTAGAATTTGTTAACAAATTTTTAACAAATTTTTAAAAAAATGCACACTAATTCTTTTATTGAATTGCCCCTCGGAAAAATCTATCACACTATATACCCTCAGATATATGAGGCCGAAAAGTGCGAAACTTTAAACTCTTATATCTTAAAAACAACGGCACAAATTTATTAAATTTTAACCAAATTTTCCTGAGAGATAAGAAAAGATGGATTTTTTAACAATGTCCCGAGGATCTCTAGGTATGCCCGAACAGCGTACCATACAGGTCGCCCATTCTGAGAGAATACAAAGTACCCAATCACCAATTTTCGCATAAATTTAAAATTTTGCAGTATATCTTTAATTTTCCAACAAATTACCACCACCTCAAGTTCCCCCTTCAAAATTAGTCTAAAAATAATTCCAATTTTTCAAAAAATACGACCGATTGTTTAGACCAATTTTCTTAGTGAATTTCCCCTCGTTTTTTTCTTTGCTATTTCTTATGTTACATACCGTGGATGATAGTCGTTGAGTTGACGTGAGTGCTATTCTAGCAATATGTATGCCATTCTACAAATCATTTTCATATTCGTACACTAAAATAGAATTTATTGACATCGTTTCTTTTATCGCAGGATAAAACAATATCGTTTCCATCGGTCTATTGGGCCGTATTTTTAATATCACCAGTCTTTTCATGATTTTATGGCGAATTGCTTTTGACGTTGTGGAAATTTACGCTTCCGGAGACATACAGTTGGATTTTACTAGTTACATTATGCTTTACGGCTATAAGATGTCGGTTTAAGTGAAAATAATATTACGATTCTGACAACTTATTCGTTTCTTGGTATTACATAGGGACAAATTTAATATCATATTTTATTTTAAATAAAAAAAATAAATCATAAGAACCCATTTTTCTTTCCAGTGTCATAATTAAAAGTAAATGCTATAGTTATTTAATGTGGCCCAGTTCAGTGATTAAAAAAATAAAAACCTGACCCAAAAAGAACGCCTGCTGAATTTAAATAAGGTGTAGGCACGTCTCCTAATAAAATATTAAAAATTACATTAAAAGCAAACAATACAGCTTTGAATAAATAACCACAAAAGGGTCAAAATAACTTGAATAAAATATAAACACAACTAAATTTATTTCAATTAGGATTTCAAGTTTGGTGTATTAAGTTATTATCTTTGGTTTAATGAAAACAAAAGCTCATAACTCCAAAAGGCAAGATTAATGGAGTAATTATAAAAAGCTCATAAATCTAAATCGCTGTGGCTGCTATCAGTAATTGTTTGCTACCGGCCAGATTTTCTGGCATATGTGCCTAATATAATTTTCCCAAAACTTTTAATTTTTAATGCCTTATCTGGTTCCCTCTCGTTTCCGAACTGTGTACGGGTTTCCTTCCGTAATTAATTTTAATATTATTCGCATACTGTTAACCTTCTACAAAGCAACGTTAAAATTAAAATGCTTTCTTAACATCATAAAAATATACTTGTACATTTTTAAAATAGGTACATAATGCCCTGGGCATTGCAATTTCTAATAATTCTTTGTTAAACTATCAAACAAAATATGCCAACAACAAATATTTAATATTCTTCTAAGATTCCTGCTGCTAGGTACTAACAATAAATATGTAGCTCCTATGAAAAAATTTAATAAAACATTACATAAATCTCTTCTAAAATATTAAAGAAGTATGCTCAATAAGGGTGGTGACTGCCTGCCTAGGAGCAAGGGGTTATATTTTATGGCCTTGAGCAAAAGAAAATTCAATCATTCGTCATTTCCCGCCTTGCCAATCATTATGAAGTTATATTTTCATTGGGGATTTTGTGCTTCTACACGGATTATACATCAAGCAATTTGCGAAGGTGATTTGAAACTACTTTTACAGGCGTACATTGCATACCTCTTATGGATTTAAAAGTTTCAATCAATTTAAATATGAGATAGGATAAAAAAATAACCTTATATTTTAGAATCAAGTATCTACTTACTAGGGTTTTGTTTGTATTTTTTGTTTTTTTATAAGATAATTTTGTAAATTCAAAGTTTGCTCTAGATTTTTCCTCTAAAGTGAACCTCTTAAATATTAACGGCCACTCTACAGTTAGTAAAACAATATACATATTTGTTACTCAGACCAATGAATATTTAAATATAAAGAATGCAGTTATTTTGGCTCGGGGCTTTATTAATCAAATTTAATATTATTGTGCAAACAATAAAACAATAGAAGCTTATCTTTTGTTACATTGTGCCAAATAAGCCGCTTTATTTGGCATTGTGGTATAGTTGCCCAAATTATTCGTTTGGTAAATTTATTAAGGTTCTCGACAATTTTAAATGAGGTATTTAAATATGTTTCTGGCTTGATTCCTTTTATTTAATTTTTTAATTAATTTTGGTTAAAAATTAAGTTGTTTTTGTAGCGGATTCAATTAAATAGCAATAGTCACTTGGTAAATAATGTACTATTTTATCATTGTGGGGTAATTATGTCATTATTGATTTCTAAAGAGCTTTATTACCACCAAGATGTTGGGAAAATTACAGAACAAAAAATAAGTGAAAAGAAAGAGTGATTTTTGTAATATTTCTACAATGAAAAAGAAGCTGGAAATGAATTTCCTTGGAAATATTGGAAACGCACAAAGGATGTTTCTAACATAGTTATTGATACCAGAAGATAAAAAATAGGGTAGAAAAGAATGTCATTGTTAGAGCAGGGCCCATACAGCAATATTCCTAAAGAGTGAAGAGACCGACAAATATTTGATTTATGAGTTTACCACTTTTTTTAACTTTAAAAGCGAGTTCATTATTTATGTTTGCAGTTTTTCTCGTGATTTTCATAGAAATAAATTGCTTTTGTTAATATATTTTTTGTGAAGGGCCCTTCAAATTTATGTTTCAATTATGGATTGTTATTTTTTACAAGGAAAATGAATTTTTATTTGATGGAATTATGTCGCTTCACAAAAGCCCAAAAAATATTTTAGAAGGTCGGAAAATTTTAATATCGCTCGGCTTTTATATGAGTTTTAGGTATATAAATTATGGTAAATGAGAATTATTAATTTACTTGTCTTGCTTGTTAAATAAGTAAATTTATAAATTTAAATCTTTAAATTAAAGTAAAAAGTTTGCTTCAAAACAGTTTGAGATCTTTGAGAAAGTATAATTGCCTTAAATTTTCCATTAAATTAAAATGTAAAATACGTAAATAGGTCTCAAATTTAATTAATATTCTTTTAAGTACCTACCTATTGAATTTAAAAAGAGAAAATACAAGGTGTCCCATATAATTTGACTTGCAAATTCCCATAGAGGGAGATCTAAAAAAAGGTACCTAACACTGTTAGTCGTAATTTTAAAAACAGACACCAAATATTTATTTTTTATAATCCAAAAAATTTCTCAATTTGTGTTTGTTCATTTAATTATGGGACAGCCTGTTAAGTGAAATCAGACGCTTTAACAAGAAACACACAAAAATCAATATCGTAAGGACAGTCAAGAGGATATCTAGAATTAGAACTTAATTTAAATTTAATTTTGCGGCAAATATTGATAGGGAGAAGTGATAATTAAAATACCAAATTGCTTAGGGGTAAAGTTGGGATAAACAAATTATAAATGACGTCAATTTAAATGGAAATTTTTCTTTTTACCTGTAAATACTGCGCGCGCATTTAAATTTTCAGTATAAAACACCTTTTTTTTTACACAAAAATAACTTTGGTTATGTGTTGAAAAACTTTTAGGTACATTGCAAATTAATTATTTTATTAAAACTTGTGTTTAAAAACTTTATCTACGTTATTCGAAATCCATAAATTAAAAACATGTCAACATTTAAACTAAACAAGACGGAATATTAAGTTTTTATTTTTATAAAATTATTCTGTCAATAACACATTTATTTTACCATCAAGTTAAGCTATAAACTTTTAAATAACGCAATTTTTGGTGTGAAATAAACACAAATCTGGAAATGACATGAAAATAAAGTTAACTTTCAGTGATTTTGATTTGCTACATTTACCTGGTAGGTACGTGCATTAGAGCAAAACATATTTAAATGTTCACACTTTATAACTAGTTTGGAAGGGTTAAAAACATTCACGTTAACTTTTAAATTACACCATTGACGAATAATGTTTATACTGCGAGGTAATTTAACTGTCAACATGGTGTACACGACGCGGAAATACAAACAAAAAGAAATCTTTATATTTTTTGAAAAAACCTAGATTTTGACCGGTTTAATTATTTATTTTTTTCAGTTAGATTAAAAAAAGTTAATCAAGGCAACTTAGCTAGTAAGGATTATAAAAAATAAGAGATTAAGATAAAAGTTGGCAACTAAAAGAATAATTTGACATTTTTTGGGATTTTAAGGTAATCTGGCATATAACAGTCCCGTTCAGATTATTTATATATTTCTGGAAGAAAAGTTTGAGAAGTTAAGAGTTTCTGATAAAGCCCTAAATGGTGATGAATGAGGGACGATTCCACTGCCTAACAAGTCTAAAAGTTTTCTTGTTTTTACCACTTTCTCATTCTCTTTAATATCTGCAAATGTACGACATAAATTTTGCATACTTTATGGTTGTTATTTTACGGAGGTTTTAATATTCTCTTCCTTTTACCGTGTTTTCTATAGGACATGTAGATATAAATAATCCACTACAACTAATAGGAAAAATGTTTTAATATTTCAACTTTTTAAGAAATAGTTATAACAACTAGGATGTACACGGTTGAGATACTTTAACCACAAAAAAAACAAAATTTTAATAAATATACCTATACTCAAGACATGGGAATAGCATTTCAAGGTCTTCATTTATTCTAAAATTGGATTTTGTAGACAAAAGTAAGTTCTCAATTTAGGGTTTTTAATAAAATTAAGGATATTTTTCATTACACATTTTGTAGTGTACCTTCTTATAGCACGGCTGCTTCCGAAACATTTGAATTTCCTTGCCTAATAACTTAACATTGTTGAACATTTCAAATTGGTTGCTAATTGCAGGCAAATAATATCATTTTAGTTTAGTCGAGAGTTTAGCTTAATGCATTTGGAGCTTTGGGTTTCTATACTTACAATTTTCAAACTGCCAAACGGCTTACATCAATTAGGTGTTTTCAATTAATTCCTTGTTAAACTTTCCTTCAAGCAGAGTTGTTGAGTTTAAATACAGATGTTGTTATAGTAGGATAACTTTTATGCATTAACAAGCTAAAATAGTCGTACATTTGCATTTGCCCTCATAGTTTATGATAGTTTGCCAGTAATAACAAAGAGTTGTACAAACCAAACTTACTTCAGGTATCAACAATCCTATGTCGTTTAAGAATTCACTAGCATATTGCATTTGATAATCAGGTATAAGATGTCATAATAAATTAAATTATTCAACTAAACTATCTACCTATATACATTGCGCATAAACTCGATGGTACGTTGTTGGGGGATGACTAGGGATGCCTGAAAAATGTTTAACAAAATCCATTTGTTACTTTCAATAAAAAAAATGTGAGCAAAGTTGTATAAATTCGGCAACCCAGTCTAGGAAAATACATCTAAAAATCCCATCTATTATAAATATTGATTGTACTTTTGCATTAGATTTTATTGACAAATAACGTGCGATCCACAAAATTTGACGTCGATTCTGGCTGTGGAACGTCAAAAATATGAAAATCGACAATGTTTTAACAATGAAAAATTTTTTATTTACAACTGTATATGAAATGATGACATTTCTGACTTTTTAAAAGTTGGAAAATGTCACTTTATTTGTTTTATTAAGCTGTCACTTTCCACCCGGGCGGAAAGTAACTACTTTCCGCCTGGGTAATGAAAACAAGTCGGATTTAACTCTTTTGTGGGAGCAAATCCTCTTCGGCCTTTTGCGCACACTCTTTTAATTCTGTACATTCGTCATCACTATCTGACATTATGTTTTTTTTTAATATTAGTTGGTTTAAGACTTTAAAATAATGCGAGAAATGACGTTTTTTGAAAATTAAAAATAACTATTTTTTTAATTCGATGTCAAGCAATTGTAATGTAACCATGGTAATAAATTTAAAAAAAATAATCATGTTAACTAAGATGTTAACAATGAATAATATTAATTTGCAAAATTAAAGCTTTTTAAAATTAAACATAAATGTAAGCAGTTGTAAATAAAATAGTATACTAACCTCGGTGGAAATTTCCTTTCTGTCTCGAGAAATGGTTTACCGCGGCGCTACGCGCCTTGGTAAACCATCTTTTTCTCTCGACAGAAATGAAACCCTTTCCACCCACGGTAGTAATATACTATAAATTTTACAAATGCATGGCAAGAGTCGACGTCAAATTTTGTGGATTGCACGATATAAAAATGAAATTCGACCATTTAATAGATAAGCAAATGGTAAAATGGTTTAAGATAGAATTTAGCTTTATATTTAATTATTATTTTTTTTGTGCTGTTATCTGCAAGGTATAAGCGTTCGAAATTTTGCACTTCGAGACCTCATATCTCTAAGGGTATATGAGAGCGATTTTCCTTTAAGATTTTTCTAGAGATCCCTAATAACGTATCTGTTGCGTTTATGCCCCAATTTTTGGACATTCTGTGACCTGTGTAGGTAACTTTTATATACTAGCTATTTATTTTAATCCATATTACTTTATAACAACTCTTTTACACTCACTTGACTTCACTGTGCTATGTCTTTGAAATTAAAAAAAATTACCATGAAAAATAATCTGCATCATATTTCAATGCCAAAATTCTCAAGCAGATTTAAATATTTTATTTAAAGCTCATTTTCCATCATTCCATACAAGATGCCCGACTATCCCAGTTACACAGGTGCATCAATTTTGACACATACCTACATCAGTTGAGTAAATTGAAAATTTATATTCAAAAAATGTTAAGCGAAATATTTTCTCCTATTCTCCTGACTGATACATCTCCGTAAGGAGGCTATGTAGCTAAAAGGTTTCTATTTATCCAGCAGATATGTTGTGGATCAAATCGAGGAAAGCAATCAGTCAGGCTTCACTTGTAAGAGCTTTCCCCTGGGGAGACAACTATCTGGATGCCTCTAGCGCCCCACTTTACTACCTGCATGAATCTGTGTGCCACAGCTAAACCAGGACTAGACCAGAGAGTCCTTAAGCCGATTTTGTTATGATTAGGCTTTCGTTTCTAACTTATACACTTAAAGTTCTTATCCAAATTTAGATTGAAAATAGCTTTGTCAGGCTTAAGGCAAGAATCTGTTACAACAAAAATATTACAAAGGCGCGCAAGACAAGTAACTTTACTTGATTTGGCATACTGTGCTGCCAGAATTACTATACTACCTATAATAGTCAGGTGCACATACAATTATGTTACGAGTAACATTTTTAGTTAATTTGAAAAAGTACATTTGAGTACGACTTGGCAACAGTTTTGCTATCTAGCCTAGGTACTAGCGTTTCCTAGAGTTATAGTAAAAATGCTGACAAGATTTTAACGTAGCTTCTCTAATTATGATCTGCAAAAGGCAGTCTTCCCTGGCGATTAAGAGTGGTAACACCTCTAGCTTGGGGGGCTCAATGTGGGGCCCTTTTAGTTAGTTAAATAATGTAAGTACTATTTTAATTCACTCATGTTTGTTTAATGCCGAAAATAAATTGTTTAAATTCATTTAATCTATATTCTTTATTTTTTTTTGAAATAATAAAAGTATCCTAAAATCACCAAAAAACACGTCGTGACAATATACATAAAGTTCTAGCCATTTAAATACCGACTGAAAAAGGGTAAAGTTCTTGAAATTCAATTGTTTCAAGAAAAAATATTGTCTTATAAAAATTAACTATAATAACGAAGATGAAGAGCAATTATAAATAAACATAAGGAAAAGTATATTAACCAATAAAACGTGCTCCAAAATACAATTAACTGAACCACATTTAATAAAACGAAAAGCAATTTGTAACGTTCGCCTTTGATTAGTTTCCCATAATTCGTTTTCTTTTTCCAAATATTAGTTATGTTCCGAGATAGTGGTTCAAGTTAAAAAGGACTGTCTACTAAAATGCTTGATTAACTGTTAAGCCTCTTTTATGTTCAGGATTTAAGAGAATTGTATTCCTAGGACATGGCTAACCTAAACTCTATTATTTTTAGTCAGACCACGTAATATGTATTATCTTTCAACAGGACTAACAAATAAGTGCAATTTGGATGATATATTGAATTTTTCTGCCATCTGAATTTAATTATATTAAAGGTATAAATGCGTTGAAAAAAAAATAAACTGGTTTTAAAAAGTCTACTGGAAAAATTTAAAACAGATCCATTATGGATGTAGGTTTAAAACAGTGGTCTACAAAATACGCAAAACAGCATGTTTTTTATGAAATATATAAAAACGATGGCGTTCGTAAAAACAAAACTTGTTTTCATATTTTTTTAATATAACTCTAAATCATTTTCAATGATCTAAATGTCAGAAAAATAGGGACTAACTGCAAATGTATTCTTAAATACACCACAATCATCTCTAGAAAACATGCTTTTTTGGCATTTCAACTATAACAGACGAGCAAAAGATTTAAAGAGTTTTATATGGGAATGTGATCCGGCTCCTTCGCCAAAATATAATCTTTCCTTATTAGAATTAGAAAGTTGTATTTCATTGTGGTAAAATTTCTTCAATGTAAAAGTTATAAGTTAAGCGTACCAACAATAAATAATAATTAATATCAAATAACGAGAAAACACGTTTCCACTTGGCAAAGTTCAACAGTTAATCACATATTAAAACAATTGCAACAAGGAAAGCAAATCAGGTAGGCTGGGTGAAAAGCGGCAGGTAGCTTTAGCAAAGTGAAAGGAAATTAACGCACTACACGTGGGTGTTTTTAGCAACATAATCCACCAACTAAGTTACACCAACTCGCGTTAAAATGATATTAACATTACTTCTAGATTTATGACACAAATTTACCCGATGCTCCTCGGTACTTATGCTGTATTTAATACTTTAACCTTTTACTTCCAGCCAGTATGGTGTTTAATCTGAGCTACTTATAATTAGTTCTAATGATTTATCTTAATATTATCGTCATTTTCTCCTTTGATTATTAATTTTCATTAGGGGTTTGCTTTTTGTGATTAAGTTGATTTTAAATACAGTTCCAGTTTCAAAAGGTGTTTAATTTAGACACTAATAATTATTAAGCCATTTTAGATGATAATGAGAAAACTTCTGATATTAACTTTTGTCTCCTATTCTAAGATACTGTTAACGAAGAATGTCGCGAAGCATAGAAACTGTGTTGTAATGTTGGTTGCCTAAAATCAACAAAAAACTGCACTTTATGGTCATGGCTCAGTGGGTTTATAAGAGTTAATTTTAATTAAAAACTGTGCTTACTAGCAACATAAATAAACATAGCACAAGTTGACATTATTCTAAAGGTCCATCAATAATCGTTTAAATACAGAATTTTGGCAATGTAAAAGCCCTTTTCTTACATTTTAAATTGTCAAAATTCTGTATTTAAACGCTTATTGATGAACCTTTAGAATATGTCAACTTGTGCTTTGTTTATTTATGTTCTTGGCGAGCACAATTTTTAATTAAAATTAACTTTTATAAACCCACTGAGCAATGACCAGAAAGTGCTGTTTTTGTTGATTTTACGCAACCAACATTACATAACTACAATTTCTATGCTTCGCGACATTCCCCTTTAATGAAATTCATCATTAGAATCTCGTATAAAGATTTAAGTTTCATTCACAATGAAAATTAGCTTGCATCCGGTAAGAATTAAGGTAGCTTGCAAGAGCTTGAAATATGTATTTAGGCAATATCATTCACAATGAATTAGCTTGTAAGAGCTCATGCAAGCTAATTCATTGTGAACGGTATATCCCAAATACATATTTTAAGCTCTTGCAAGCTACCTTAATTCTTACAGGATGCAGCTAGTAGCTAATTTTCATTGTAAATCCCACTTATGTCCTTTTATATCTATGGGATTAGTCAATGCGTACCCGTAAGAAACTTGTATACCGAGATAGAACTAACTAACTAGGCTTGAATAAGATAAAAGAGATTCCAACAGTATTCATCAAATTCGCGACATCCCGTATACTGTGGAAGTGGGGATCAGGGTAAAGCATAATTGTTATTCGGGTGATTAAAGAGAGCCAACAGGCCTTTATTGGTATCTATTCGATTTGGCATTATTAAACAACTGGTCACCTGCTGCTCTCCTGGACTTGCCTAAAGCCTGCTTGATGGATTCACGCTAGTGGATATTTATTGAAGTCGAACGTGACTTGTGGCTTTCAACCTGAATTATTCGAGTTTGGAGGCTCTATCTGATGATGCAAAGAGTAATTAAACAATTGCCACCAGGTAACCATCCCAACAACCCTTTTCTAATGAGCTCATTTAGCAAATGTTGTATGCTGTTGAATTTAAAGTAATGATGGCACCGCGAGCTGAATATTGCCTCAGGCATTGTCTTAAAGTCTTTCCATTTTTTCAGAGGCAATACTTATAATTATAAATTGGGTAGAATATTAGCTTTTTTAGTCAGCCTTTCAGCTTTCATGTTATTAAACAAAATCAGATAATTTGTACTTTCTGGGAGTTTTCTAGATGTTTTAAGTTTTCAAAAGTGTTGCTTATATCGCAAGCTACAATTTTATCATACGTAATCCTTTCCGTGAGAAGGCATCCGCAAAAATTTACCGTAAATATTCAATAAAACGAACGGAAGAATAATCTCGAAAAATATGCAGACTACCGTCTAATCCGAATGAATAAAAGTACGTGTGAATAAAAATGAAAGCTTATGTGGTGCAAAGTCCCAACAACGACGATGCCACATATGGCGTCGGTGCCATTTTTGCCCAAACAGACCCTGGAAAACGTGCATTTCATTGGAATATAGAGCACCTTATACATACTACGTTCCCCTTTGTTTTGAAATGAAATAAGATGCACCTGTCTGATGGTAAGTGTTTTCGATTGTTACACCAGCAAACGATCTTTTCTTACGTTCTTAAGATGCGATTCTTTTTGGTTTATCCTACCACATTTTTGTATCTGTATTTCGATACAAGATCCAAGCTTATTTTTATTGTGAATGAAGCCTTAGTGTACAACAAATATAACATCAATTTTTGCCATAAAATAAACCATTAGTTTTAGACGCATGAATAGTGTAGCAAACATTATTTATTTTTGTACTAAGTAGCAAAAACTGTAACAATGTTCGTAAAATTAAACCAAAAATATAGAAAATATATCCCATAAATATAAAGTTGCTTCCTAACGAAGATAGTTCTGTAAACATTTTTCTGCAAAATAAATAATCGCTATTAGACGGAGAGCCAGCAGTCATTTTGACTAAGGTGTTTTAACAAGGCTAAAAAGTTGTAGAGAAATTATTTATAACATTCTAATAAAGAATTGTCCGGTCTGGCAGGCCAACCCCGGTTGCAACATCAACCATTACTTCTTTAAAACTGTCAAAAAATAATTTTAATTATGTTGTTTTAACAAGGTTGAAATTTTAATATGTTTTACTTCAAACATTGTCAAATACAAAACCAAAACTGCCAGACCATTTTAACGGTTGCAAGTACGTGCCAGACCGCCCTAAAGGGTGTCCCACCGGGAGTTTCAAGTATAAATATCTCAGGAACGGTTTGAATTAGCTTTATTATTATTATTTTGAATACTGGGGTCTATTCGGATTATCTCACAAATAAAAATATTTTCAACGTGGCGACACTTCCGGTTCTACCGGAAGTTGGTCATTACTACCTTTTTTTGGCTGACATACCCCATTTTTTTTATTTTAGATTTGAATTCTATTTAGTTATTTTAATTTAAGTTTGTTAAGAAAATATTTCTAGTTTTTTTCTATTTAAAATTTCAATTTTAACGGTTGCAAGTACAGGGTGTCCCAGGTAAGATAACCCAACCCCTTATCTCAGGAACTAGCACAAGGGTTGGAGATACACTTATCGCCAAAATCTACTGGGACAAGACATAAGTCTTAATCATGATTTTTCAGGTTGTAATCTCACCATTGAACTAAATCATAAATTTAAATGTACAATTTTTTGACACGATTTTTGACTCGACAATAAAAAACAATAAATCATTTTGTCATTTTTGTTCAGGTGAACAGTTCTTGGCAGGTGAAGTAATAAAATAATGCTAAGTTTACGTCATCAAATAAGTTTTGTCCCAGACCATTTTGGGGACAAGTGTAGGTATAGGGAAGTGGGGTATCAAATAAAAGGACAAGTAAATTTAATGGGCCAAAAAAAATATAACTTTGCATTAAATTTTTTAGAAATAAAACGGATCTAAGTAATGTATCGATATTCAATGGTGGATTTTTCACTTTCGGTTACGATTTTGGGTCAAATTTTAATTTTAGATAAAAATGTTTTTTTAAGCATCTTAATTATACGTTGTATAAATTTCATGCAAAAATATTGCGCGAAATGATTTTTTTAAAAAGCTGGCAAAAATTTCAGAAATTTTTTTTTTGCATAAACTAAAAAAGTTGGAGATTTGGACTTTTAACAAAATTATCCTCATTTTTAGAAGAATTTAAAAATATAAAAAAAAATATAGGGTATTCCATTAAAAATAAAGAAGTGGATGTGTGTTCCGAGTAACTGGAACACCCTGTATAGTGAAATATTACTAAAAATAATAATAAAAACAATACTGCGAAAAAAAAAATTGCTAGCATTCTTAGTTCCTGAGATAAGGGGTTGGGTCATCTTACGTGGGACACCCTGTACTTGCAACCGTTAAAATTGAAATTTTAAATAGAAAAAAACTAGAAATATTTTCTTAACAAACTTAAATTAAAATAACTAAATAGAATTCAAATCTAAAATAAAAAAAATGGGGTATGTCAGTCAAAAAAGGTAGTAATGGCCAACTTTCGGTAGAACCGGAAGTGTCGCCACGTTGAAAATATTTTTATTTGTGAGATAATCCGAATAGACCCCAGTATTCAAAATTTAATAAAGCTAATTCAAACCGTTCCTGAGATATTTATACTCGAAACTCCCGGTGGGACACCCTTTAGGGCAATCTGGCACGTACTTTCAACCGTTAAAATGGTCTGGCAGTTTTGGTTTTGTATTTGACAATGTTTGAAGTAAAACATATTAAAATTTCAACCTTGTTAAAACAACATAATTAAAATTATTTTTTGACAGTTTTAAAGAAGTAATGGTTGATGTTGCAACCGGGGTTGGCCTGCCAGACCGGACAATTCTTTATTAGAATGTTATAAATAATTTCTCTACAACTTTTTAGCCTTGTTAAAACACCTTAGTCAAAATGACTGCTGGCTCTTAGTCTATATAGACGTAATTTTTTGTCAAATAACAAATAAATATCTTGACAGAACTCTGACGTAAATCAGATATAGTTTTGGAACTCTTTTAATAATGAAGCAATTCAGCAACCTTAAAAAACCAAATTTCGGGTTTCATAATGAGCCTATCATAGATCGCAAATATTAAAACACCTTTACTTATTTTAAATTACCGAATACGAATCTTCAGAAGAAAGTGACCTAGAAAACGATAAAGACGAAAGTGTTGAAATTATAGAGCCCCAAGAAAAACCACCAGAAAATATAACCAATAAGATAATTGAAAAAATAAAGAGAACAGAATCAAAGGTCCCAGTTGCGCAGTCAGCTTTAAAAGAACCAACTAAGAAAAAAGAAAAGGAAACCGAAAAGGAAAAGGATAAGAAAAAGAAAAAAAAGAAAATAAATAAGCAAAACACGTTACGGCCAATAAGTATTAAGCTAGCTTTTAAGTTATTAATTTAGTTTTATGTTCTATGCACCCAGCAATACCTTAAATGTTAAGTACTTACTTAATTCTTTTACCCTAAAGTTATGAAATCAATTTTTTTAGAAAAAAATTACCATTATGGACCAAATAATTAATGAAATAAAATCAAATCACGTAACTACAGAAGAACTAGAAAGTCTAAAAGAAACAAACGAAATACTAAGCATAAATGCCACAAACTTGAATTTTACAATGATTCACATGAATATAAGAAGCATCCAAAAGAATTTTGAAGAATTGGAAATTTTTTTAAGCCAGTTTTCTAAAAAGTTGCACTGCATTATTTTGACAGAAACGTGGCAGATTCTTAATACGAATTTATTTAAGCTTGATGGATACAATATGATCTACAATAACGGTATTTATAATCAAAACGATGGAACATTAATATTTTTAAAAGAAGATATAAAATATGAGACAGCAATGGAACAAATTGGCGAAATTAAAAGTATTAATTTACAATTTTGCTATAAAGAAAAATCATTTTCCATACTAGCATTATATAAATCACCACAAATAAACCCAGAACAATTTACCAATGACTTACAAAATTATCTTGAACATAACCCAACAAATAGTGAAATATCCTTGATAGCAGGAGACATAAACATCGACATATTAAAAGACAACGCACATGCAATAAACTATCTAAATGTTATGGCTGAATATGACTACAAATCAACAATAAATAAAGCAACCCGAGTTCAAGGAGAGAGTAAAACCTGCCTCGACCATATTTTTGTAAAAAGCTCAGAAGACCAATGCGAAAGACTGCTGCCAATAATTGTTAAAGAAAATATCTCGGATCACTTCCCTACAATACTTCAAATCATGTATGAGAATAGGAATGTAAAGAAAGATAAAAAGTGTGAGACCTATAATTATTTCGTTAACTATAAAACACTTAAAACTGAACTGCAAGGCACAAATTGGAATATAATTCTTAATTCAAGCAATCCTGAAATAGCGGCCAAAATTTTCACAGATAAAATATCACAATTATTACAGCAGCACACACATAAAATAAAAATAAAAACCAAAAAAAGAAAAAATTGGATAACAAAAGGCTTAATAAAGTCAGTTAACCATAAAAATGAACTTTACAAAAAAACACAAAGACATCCAACTAACGCAAATTTGATAGAAGAATACAAAAGGTACAAAAAAAGTCTACAGGGTCTTATACAAAAAACAAAAGACCATTATTATGAACGTCAAATTGAGAAAAATAAAAATTCCAATACCCAAAGAAATTGTCGAGTATATTTCAAACCCTTTTACTCACATCGTAAATCTATGCTTCCAAAATGGTGTTTGCCCACAAGTATTTAAAACGTCAAAAATAAAACCTATCTTCAAAAAGGGAACAACTACTGATGCCAAAAATTATAGACCAATTTCCTTAATAACATGTTTCTCGAAAGTTTTTGAAACCCTACTAAAGGATAGACTTGACGGGTTTATAAGTAAACATCAAATACTTAGTGTATATCAATTCGGATTTCGTCACAAAAAATCAACCGCTGATGCCATCTTGACACTTACAAACAAAATTTACAATGCATTAGATCAAAGTAAACCCTCCCTCGCTATTTTCGTCGATCTGGAAAAAGCATTTGACACGGTCAGTCATAAAATGCTTTTAACATCATTAGAGGATATTGGTGTAAGAGATAAACCCAAAAGTTTGCTTGAAAGCTATTTAACCGAACGCAAACAGTATGTTGAATTAGATAATGTAAAAAGTGGCCAAAGAACTGTAAATTATGGAGTGCCACAAGGAACCATATTAGGACCACTTTTATTCATAATCTACTTAAACAATCTATTTTCTATTAAAACTGAAGGACACATCATAAGCTTTGCAGACGATACAGCTATTCATTACGAAGGACGTACTTGGGAAGAAGTAAAGGAGAAGGCGGAACAAGGTTTTGGCAAAATTAAAGAATGGTTTGATTTTAAACTATTATCAATTAACTTCGAAAAAACCTTCTTCATTCCATTCTCTAGCTACAATATTGACTACAAACAAAAAAATATAGAACATTTAAACATAAATTCAAACGATTCGACTTTTAAAATAAATTTTACAACTAATATAAAATATTTAGGAATTCACATCGATAAACACCTACGTTGGGACATTCAAACAAGTGAACTAATAAAAAAACTTCGACGAACATTCCCTATATTTAAAAAGCTCAGAACGATAATTGACATTAAACAACAAACAACAATTTATAAAGCAATTGTTGAATCAATACTTCGTTATGGCATAATTGGATGGGGTGGAGTCCAGCAAAATTACTTGGAAAAAATAGTTGTATGTCAAAAAAGAATTCTTAAAATTATGTATTTTAAAGGAAACAGATTTTCTTCAGAACAATTATACAAACTCTCAAATCAAATGGATCCCAGACAACTTTTTGCATTTACTGTACTTGTTGAGCAACACACAAATAAAGCGACCACTATAAGATCGGATCGTTACCCAATAAGGAGCATAAATAATCTTCCTGTACAGAGAATGAGAAAAACTGTCGGTCAACGATCATATCCATACTTAGCTCCAAAATTGTATAATCTTCTCCCACAACCTTTAAAAAACATAAATATAAAAATGTTTAAAGCAGAATGTTCAAAATTTATACTTTCTAATAAGTTAAAAATTCATAATGAAATAAACCTAAAATTCTAATTAAATAAAATTACCTAAATAAAAAAATTAACCAAATTCACCGATTTTGACAACATACACCAACGAATCTAGACAAAAAAAGCTTACCAAACTAAACCAATTATGCACAACTAAACCGATTTTGACACACACCCGAAATTGACCAATATAACCGATCGCGACAAAAATATTTAAAAGTTAAGGCATTGCAAGTGCATATTTTTCAAATTGTACATATATATATAATTCTATTTCTATTTTTGTTTGTTATTTTTTCACGCACATCAATTGATTGAGGCTACCCTTGATCAATATTGATCAGTGTTAAATTTTAATTTATTGTAAACTTATTTTTTCACAATAAATTCATTCATTCATTCATTCATTCACCTATCAGCTATTACATCAAAAGCTGCTGTTGGTTTCTACCATAACAAGTGCTTTATTTCTTCGATAAATCATAGCCTGGTAAACGTTACCTACTTATCAACAGAAAAATATAACAAGAAAAAGTTTCTTGATAACAGTAGGTACCTACCTTAGAAAATGAGTCTATAAACGAAATATGTTTTCAATAAATCTCAACTGCCTTTATAAAGCAAAGAAATTTGATATATTTTCACCTTATAAAATAGAAGCTTTATAAATTATGTGAAATATATAACCTTTACAATTTTAACCTATATTCAGCAAGGAGGCTGAATATGATACGCTTTGAAGATGGTTCAAAATCGCCAGATTGAATTTATTTGCCTGATATAGGGTGAAGTATTTATGGTTATTACCCAAGGTGCTTTAAGGAAAAATTGTATGGGTGCTTTATTTCTAGGGGTAAATCGATAGTAAATATGGTTTCAACCGTATTTTCATAGGGAGTCAGTTAACAAAATTGCATCAACAATAAATTCTGGAGCAATAATAAATTTTAAATAAATAATTATTAAATAACAAGACAGATTTAGGAATTTTTGGAATACATTTTCAATAGACTGTGCCATTGTATTTGGCCATTTTTTTTGCTGATATGTGCTGTTGTTTTCAAGGTATAAACGTTTAAAGTTTCGAACTTTAAAGCCTCATATCTCCAAGGGTATATAAGATTTGTTTTAAGAATTTTCTGGGAATCCTTAGGCATGCCTCAGCAACGTACCATTGTGTTTATGTGCCAATTTTTGGCACCCTGTATAGATACCTATATTTAATTTATTGATGCATACTTTTGTGAAGCGTAAAAGACATTAAATGCAATAATTATTATTTAATTACCTAGTCGCCTGTTAGTTGGTAGTAATATAATTTTAATTAAAGCACAGCTTGTGAAATTTGAGTTGTAAGTAATGATTCAGTTCAAAGCAACAATTTACAATTATTCGCGTTAAGTTTTGAAATTGTTAATTTCAGAGTAGAAAAAATGTTAAACAAGAGGTGTTAAACTTGTTTCTAAACGTTAATTAAATAATCTCTCCAAAAAAATATAGGTAGCTAATGTTTTTCTGTATAAATTTAATTAAAAACATTGTTAATAAAAATACAGTCCATTTGACAAAAGTACAGGATAAGAGGGCGGCCCATTGTTTTATTAAGCATTCTTGACGTGACACGAAATAATAATTTCAGTACAAATTTAATATTTCCCTAACCAAACTCACCACAAATAATCATTCACATTTACGCGACATGTAGCGCTTTATGACTGTAATAATTCATATTAGCTTAATTTATGGTTTATAGTACACCTGGGTAGGTATACCTAATAGAGTTTGAGTAGGTATTTAAAAAATGAAATTGACAGGAAAATTAATAAAACAATAATTGTCTCTTATACTTTTTATACCAAATTTTTCAAGATAAATTCTGAGCCACTAGATGTCAGCTTTAAATGCGAATTGCTTAAGAAAGCAAACATAGGAGAATGGTTTGTTCTAAGTAATAGAAAAAAATCTTAATTTTGCAGTGGTACTTACGAAAACTTTTGATATGGATGCTTTCTCAAGCAATTTGCGTTTAAAGTTCACATCTGGGTGGGTCCGCAACCTAAACAAATAAAATGTAATTTTTTAAGTATTACAATGAATTAAACTAGAAATATCGAATTTAAGACGTAAAAAAATAAGTTACATTTTAGTCTTTAAGTTTAAGCCAATGTTGGGACATTCTGTATAGACAATATTTACTTTATTTATTTTATCTAAGCAATATAACGTTTAATAGAATCAAAGTAAAAGCCTATAAAGCAACCACTTAGCAGCCACAATTGGTAAAATAAGAGCTCAATGTCTAAAAACGAAAATTAATTCATAGCATGCCATTCAAGATGGTTTATTTCTTAATCCAATGTTATTATGTACACGCACGAATAAAATCACTTAGGGGTTCAGTTTCACATCCTTTCAAGAATAACTCATTTTTTGTATCATTATTTTTTAAGAATGTCTTTATTTGTTTATAAATTATACTTGCTGACCTAAATACAAAAAAAAAACAACACTTCATTGCACTTATCATTTTCTTGCAGTTTAAAAAAGACATTCGGCGCATTCGCCATAATTGTTTTAAATCTTGTCTTGAATGATAATTAAAATCATATATGTTAAAAGCCTTACATTTTTACCATCTTGTAAAAAAATATTTTTTGCATAGTTTCATACATACTACCTACTTAAAAATAAAAGTTTAACAAACAACACACCACATACCTATTTTAAAATTAACTAAAACTTGACTTGCAAGAAACAGACTTTGCAAGTTTAATTATTTTTAAGTTAACTTTTTTTTATTAAAACTTCACACCTTGATTATAAAAAGGCTAAAATTTTCATATGAAAATGGTAACCACGAAATCCGATCAAAGAGTTTTGAGCAGCAGCATAGTTGTAAAAAGTTGGATACAAAATAAACGGTGTGGTTATTCTGCGTTTAAAAAATAATAATAATTCGGGATACAAAGGCATTTGGTAGATGCATTTCGTGAGTTTCCCAAAGCATATTATTGTTTGGAACGTTTTGAATTTTTGATGAATGTAATTGTGGTCCCCATGCAGATACAACGAGCTCATTTGCTAAGAGAGGGCGCTCCTAGACGTATTAGTATTTAGAGCGGCTGTTTCATTATTTTAAGTGCTGTAAGATTAAATTATGTCTAAGGCCGCATTTCATTTTAATTATAACGAACTTTGTGTTGTTGTTCAGATATTACAGAAATACATATACGGGTCGGAAAATTAATTTTCTTTTCTAGTTGGCAAACTTCCATTCCTACCTATAGTTTTGACTTTAAATGGTTTTTGTAAACAGGGAATAAAAGGTATAACTCAGAAAACATTCTTATAAATATCTTGGAAAATAAAGTGTTTTGCCCTAAATTTCTAAAAATAAAATACAGTCTTCAAGTCATGGAAGTATAAATTAACCTCGAAATTAAGTTACTTAATTAAAAGTTGTGTTTTTAATTGTTAATATAACTAGCTGAGTCGAGGCCGGTGGATCCGACTCTTGAGTTCATTTCTTACGTTACATTCATTTTTTTGTTAGAATTAAAGCGTTTCCTGAAGATAGTCCAGAAGGTCCAAAACATAAACACAACCTTTTATGTTTTTAAAGACATGTCCAAAATTCACATTCCATTTACCAGGAAGTAATTTTTGATTAATAAAAATTGTATTGGATTTTTAAATGATATGACCTTGACATGCCCTTGAACTCCTGTCTTTTGGTTATCCATCCTTTAAGTTTGAGACCTTTAACTATTGTGATGTATGAGATAATTGAAGTCAAACTATAAATCGTTCCCTAAAGATGGCTTACTAAGTCCGAAACACAAGAACAACCTTTTGTGTTTTTAAAAACAAGTCCAGCATTTACTTTGCATTTAACTTAACATAGTTTTTTAATAATAAAGATGCTATTGACCTTGACATGACCTTGAACTCCTGTCTTTTGGTTATCCATCCTCCAAGTTTAAAACCTTTAACTATTGTGATCTTTGAGATAATCGAAGTCAAACAATAAATCGTCACCTGAAGATGGCCTGCTAAGTCCGAAACATGAGAATAACCTTTTGTGTTTTTAAAATCATGTCCAACATTTACCTTGCATTAAACTTAACCTAGTTATTTAATAATAAAAATGCTATTGGCCCTTTAAATAATATGACCTTGTCATGACCTTGAACTTCTGTTTTTTGGTTATCCATCCTCCAAGTTTGAAGTCGTTAACCATTGTAATCTTTGAGATAACCGAAGTCAAACTATAAATCGTTTTCTGAAGATGGCCTTCTAAGTCCGAAACATGAGAATAACCTTTTGTGTTTTCAAAATCATATCCAACTTTTACCTTGCGTTAGACCTAACATAGTTTTTTAATAATAAAAATGCTATTGACCTTTCAAATAATATGACCTTGACATGACCCTGAACTTTTGTCTTTTGGTTATCCATCCTCCAAGTTTAAAACCGTTAACCATTGTAATCTTTGAGATAACCGAAGTCAAACTATAAATCGTTTCCTGAAGATGGCCTACTAAGTCCGAAACATGAGCATAATCTTTTGTGTTTTCAAAATCATGTCCAACATTTACCTTGCATTGAACTTAACATAGTTTTTTAATAATAAAAATGATATTGACCTTGAGAAAGATATGACCTTGACGTGACCTTGAACCCCTGTCTCTTGTGTATCCATCCTCCAAGTTTGAGTCCTCTAACTATTGTAGTATTGGAGCTATGTCAATGCAAACATTGACATTTGAAAACGTCATAGCTATTTTCCTAGACATAGAATTTTTTTTAAAAAAATTTAACACAAAGGGCTCTCCAAAAGAATATGTTTGAGCAAAAAAAAATCACAATATTTTGGGCTAGATTTTTTTTTGCATGCAATATCTACTAACCTTGACCAGTGGTCAGTATGACCTTGAGGTCACCTTGACCACAAGACTTTGGTATTTACTTATGCCAAGTTTGAACCTTCTATCTATTACCATAGTTGAGTAAATTACAGTTAAAGAAATTTTTTGTCCCGTACATCCATCCATCCATCCATCCATCCTAACATACACCAAAGTGATATTTTTTAATAACAACCCAGTGGATGGTCCGATCGAGATGATTCTAGTTTTAAAATATCCGTAATTTTTTGTAGCATCTTTCCAACACCCTTAACATTTACGTATCTTGCTTCGTTTAGGCACAGTTGCAAAAAAACATCGATTTTCAGAAATTGCAATTACAATAGTACATTTCCTTTAGAGAAATGAACTAAAAGTAGGTATGTTCCAGTTTTTTTATGTTTCCTTCGGTCTGATTGCAAGTTTTTGAGTATTATAGGGGCTAAACAATTAAACACCCTGTTTAAAACAAATTGCAATTTCTTTTATACGAAAATTTCTTCTAAACTTTTATTGAAAATTCATTATAGTAGCTTATAATAGATTTATAAAAAATATATTTCCTTATTGTACTCCTTTTGGCCCTTCTTAGGAATTTTCTATTTACGCCACTACAAGAATATGTAGGTGTGGATTATACACCTAGTTGAAAGAAAAAAAGAAGCAAAAACGTGTGATGAGGT
Source organism: Cartodere bifasciata (assembly GCA_963920755.1). Taxonomy (NCBI): domain Eukaryota; kingdom Metazoa; phylum Arthropoda; class Insecta; order Coleoptera; family Latridiidae; genus Cartodere; species Cartodere bifasciata. The sequence goes on along the minus strand of OY987196.1, from coordinate 15,642,950 downwards.
TTAGAATTCCTACGCTTTACCGTCTATTTGACCCGGTAAAGCGTTTGGATTCTGAATCTTGTTGCAAGTAGCGACATCTGTTGTTCTTCACTTCGAACTTGACTATGATCCACTCTACTCTTTTATGTGCTTATATTATATCCACCTAGAAAAGGAAGAAATTTGGGTAAAATTGGAACAATTCTCTGTTTGAATTTATTTCAAATCTTAAAAAACTCTTTTAATAATTTGAATTTATATTTGATACTATAGGTATCCATACATTCACTTGTAATTTAATATCAATCCCTATACTTTGAATCGAAGTACATAAAGGAATCCTGTAAAAATCCATGTGCATTATTATGCGCGAGTCTTGAATAGGTGTAGCTGTATGTTATCATATCAAGAAACAGTGATTATCCATTGGTTAGGATCTCCTACACAAAATACATCTCTCTGCAAAAATCTGTCCACTGCTAGTACTAATACGAATAGCGACAGTATGAAAGATGGAAATGCAGGTGAGGCCTGCGCGGTGCTGACGAAGGGCAAGACTCTGAAACGGCTGTACACCGCTGGTCCTCTGTGTTTACATTTTTCATATAATTTCTGCAGTTTGATGTATTCATTTGAATCTTTTAATAAACTTAAACTGTAAAGATGGATATCCTTGTGCTACAAAAGAAATATGAAAAGTCGTAATTGAAAAAAATAAGGTTATTATTTGGTAAAACTATAAATTTTTTTTTTATTTTTGACCATGAGTAACTAACCAATTGAATACTTGGCTTTATTGAGTGGTCATTAAACTAACGCAAAACCACAGACCTTCTAACAAGGAGCGAAGCTTTAGTTAGGGATTCGCCTTGAACTTATATTAATTAAGATAAGATGGAATGTATTCCAATTAAGCTAAGAAGATTAAACTAATTTGTACGGGTACATAGAATGTTTGTCTATTGTTACTCTACAACAAGGAATTCGTTATCATTCTGATATTTAATTAGTCAAGAGCAAATAAAAGTGTCATTTTGTCCAGTAAAAATTTAAAATGTGCAAAATTTAATTTCCTTAGATCATTCATTAATTTGGGAATAGATACCCAATTATTGATCGCTGTAGAAATCTCTTAAAGATAACTTCAAGGATTTCTCCATTTCATTTATTTAATTGTATAAATAAAACAAAAACATTTTATAACCAAGAGTTGTAAGTTTAAGCACATTTGCCGACATCATTTAATTTTAATGTGTTTCGGAAAATCTCCTAGAATAATGATAAGTTTTAGTAAAAGCTTGCCTAGACATTTATGTAAGTTTTTCCAGAACTATGTATATTTTAAGGTTAATTCATTCTAATTTTCATGTTAAATTAATAATTTTTTAGTCAAATTAAGGCAAGAGTTTGTTAAAGATTCTATTTATGATGTGATGCTAAAAATTTCACAAAAAAAGAATTTGTGTCAAATCCTTCAATAAAATGGCGAATGCGCCGGGCGAACATCTATTGAGTTTTTTGAACATGTAGATTAAAATGCTGCTTTATAAAGTATTAACACAAGTGGTTTTAAATAAATGGGTGAAACAACATATTAGTAATAAATAATAGATAAATGAGCAATTGCTTCAAATATGTCGCGGAAACATTAATTTAAAGAGAAAACAAGAATCATGTATTTCTGTAATTAATCAAATGAAGTAGATATAAAGCACCCATATATACATTAAATAAAATTACATAGTTAGGTTGATATAGCCTCTCCATTTCTCATTTATCTTGCAAAGTGTGACAAATTGAAATTTATTACATGATACCTATACCAATTTTATTTTTTGCTTTTATAAAAAATGTAAGGAATTTATAAAAATTAAAGCCTTTTTAAAAATAGCGTATAACTAGATGTTGGAAGCCTCGTCGAATATAAGCATTGTAAAAAATGTGTGTTTAATCGAAAACCCACTCGATCAGATATTGGAAGCAGGTAAAAAGTACTTAAATCCAAATTCGAGCTGTGAATTACGCGGATAGAATTCAATTTAAAACCGGAAATAAATTAGAGCCCATAACAGAAACGGTCACTAAAGAGGTTTTCAAGGGCTTATTGACTTTTCGAATAGTATCCGGGCTATACAGGGATTTTATCCAAAAGTGAGTCTTAATCCTGGAGCTCCTGTTAAAAAATCAATCTACATTTACGATTTACCTCCACAAATTAAAGAAAAACCTAGAGCAATGCCAACCTTTTTTGATTAACACACTATTAAATTTATAATCAAACCATTTAATTTGCATTTAAATAACTACAGCATTGCACTTTAAATATTTTCTAAATTTGCAACAAGTGCATTTTATTTCATTGGGTTAATGAATACCTACAGTTTTATTAAAATAATATAGGTGTACTCTTTCGTTCTAGGCCGAACAGCCAAGTTATAAAAAAGTCCTTCTTTATTCCTTAAGGGTATATATGCACCCACCAAACCTAAAGCGATTGACAGCTATTTTGCCCTATTAAGACTTTTTTTTTTAATAAATAAACATTTATTGATCAACGTAAATATATATCTACAGATAAACTTAATAAGAAAGACAAAACAGTCAATACACATTAATCAAAAGAGGCTGGATTGGGGCACTTAGGGGCATATCAGAGATAGTTGATGCATAACCTTAAGGAACTAAGATACTTGTATATTTCAACAAATATCGAAAGAAGGACTTAAGGTGTTACCGCCATCTGCCGAGGCAAAAGTGACTCACACATAGGCAGTCTACGCATGTTCAGCAAAGCTGGCACAATTGCGCAGGTCAGCCATGTGATATAGATAGCAAAACTGCCAGTGTCCAAGGTAAACAATTGCCGCGTGAACGATCAAAATGGTGGAATCTAAGATTCCGCGAGATAAAAGAAGTCCCTTTTTATTTCTTAGGTATATGCACCCATTAAACCAAACTTTTTAAAAACATAAAACACAAGATTGCTTCAACTGTAACAAGTGGCATTAGTTCTATTTATCAGCTCGATCTTTTTAATTTGAATTGTTTTTCTTTTCAGTTAGTAAGTTATAGAGATAAAATTCACCCCATGCTTCAGATTATTTCTACGGTATATATAGAGATTAATGCCTGCATTTTGTATTAAAAAAAAGAAACCAGACACAAAAACGTCGCTTTTTGCACAGATGTAATGGGGAAAATATTATCATTCAGGTCGCTACTAATCCTGACGCGGTGAATGAAAATAGGATTAGTGAATGTAAGCCATTATCCAAAGAAGCTTTTTGAATGGATGGTTAGATAGATGGATGTTCTTTACTGAGTCTGTATCAGCATAAATTTAAGCTGATATTTACATGCATTTGCGCTGCGTGTCAGGTATTTAATGTGGCGTATTTGCTAACAACCATTATAGGATTATAGAGGCGCAGCGAGAATGACGAGTTTACTTTGCCGTGAAGGAATAAACTACTTAGCATAACAAGCTACAATATCTTACTCATGTACCTAGATAAATTATTGTAACTTGTAGCTTTCTGTTAGACAACTGGCCTCCGAAGGCAACACACCTTCTAATGTCACATTGGTGCGATCCTGATTCCCTTCTGCTTGGATGTTTGCACCCATATCACAAACTCTTGTTAATAACACCTAAGTTTAGAGCTTAACCAATGTAGCAGATATAAAAAGGTGGAATCTAGGATTATCATCAACGATCCTAGGCAAAATTTTTAAGTTATAAAAGTAGTCCTTCATTATTTATAAAGGGTATGTACCCACCACACCTTAAGTGATTGACAGCGGTTTCGCTTTTTTGGGGGCTCATCAAAATCACGTATCAGGGATAGTCGATGCATAACCTTTAGAAACTAAGAACCTTGTCTATTTTAACAAATATCAAATGAAGGACTTGAGGTGTTACCGCCATCTACCGAAGCAGAAGTGACTTACATATAAGCAGCCTACGCATGTCCAGCAAAAGTGGCACAAATGGTCAAGTCAGCCATGTGATATAGGTAGCAAAACCGCCAGTGTCGAAACAACTGCCGCTGCCACAAGGTCTGATTTTACAATTTGGCAGGTTCAAACTCAATAAGTACTAGGATACACTTGTATATTTTATTTTTTGCTAGATGATATTTTGTGTTACAACCAATTTCCACAAACGACTTAAGTATCACAAAATAACAATCTAATTTTTGAATTAAAAGTAACTTTTATAACCCGTTTTCAGATTAGATTATGAAAGGAGGTTAATAAGTCAATTTAAAACACATAACTTTTTGCATTAAACTGTATTGTGCCATTTACTCGCAAAAAAGAGGCAGTTTTCTTAAAGCAGATAATAGGAAAATTGGGCTGCTTATCAGTGATAGGGGTGATGGGACCATCTTTGATATTGGTTTACGTGACCAGCATAAAACACTTCATGTCTGTATAGTAACTTACGATTCGCAACTCAATCTAGTTAAACTTCTTATATCTAACTTACAGAATATATTTAAAAAAAGTGTTATAAGAAGAGACAAATACAGGTTACTAGGTTAGTTCTTGATCATCAATAGGAACAAAATCGCAGTAAGTAGGTAATTATTTAATGAACTATATATACTATATGTATATAAATTTTAAATGATCTCTTTCCTAAGTTTTATATTTACTTAACAAATGTACATCAGCTGTAATGTTAAATAGCAAATAATTGCAGAAAAAGTATTTATACATAATAAATGATGAATTAAAATGCTCATGATTATGTAAACTCAGCTAAAGGTACTTTACAAGATAAATATTTGTTGTAAAACTCCAATTTGCCCTGAATATAATTCTTTGCGATGTAAACCGGCCATATTTTGCTACGCAGCATATGGTATAATCTAAATCAAGAGTTAAATAAAATGATTCTAAAGAGCCCCAATAGGGCGAAACAGCTGTCAATCACTTTAGGGGGTTTGGTGGGTGCATACGCTTAAGAAATAAAAAAAAAACCTCTTTTATAACTTAAATTTTTCTTAGATTCCACCATTTATAATCAAAAGTATTATAGCATTCGTGGGCTATTGTTATTATTTATTATTTACAAAAAAGTGACACAAAATCAGGTTATTATTGAAGTTCTACAAAACCATGCATAATTAGTTCAAACATATGTTTTGCCTTGGTATAACAAATTATTTTAAATTTCTACTTGTTAAAGTTGTTTACATTTACGGTCAACGCAAATGAATCAAGTTTAATACGAAACTTTGTTTATGTTTCAATAAGCTTAAATTAACCAATTCAATGTTCTTCATTACAGAAGCAGACTATACACTGGATGAGTCCTTCTGGATCGATGAAAGCCCAACTGGTAAGTTCAGTGCCAGTTATATCGCCCTTTAGCTTCAACTTTTAGCACCTATTCAAGTTTATAAAACTTACCCACTTTTATCTGCTGGGTCAGTTGTGTGTTGTAGTACTAATCAAGGAAACTCTCGAACTAAATGTTTATCTAATTGGATAATGTCAAGTTAGCACTCTAAAGAAAAACTTTTCCTTGACTTTATTACACATTCAAAGAACTATAAAAGATGTTTAGCCAAGTACGAAGAGATTTAACTATTATATTTTATGGAAACCAAAACTGTTTATTGCATTAAAGGAGAATGTCGCGAAGCATAGAAACTGTGGTAGTTATGTAATGTTGGTTGCCTAAAATCAACAAAAAACAGCATTTTCTGGTCATTGCTCATAAGTGTAAATTTAATGGTAATTAAAAATTGTGCTTACCATCAACATAAATAAACAATGCACAAATTGAAATATTCTAAAGGTCCATCAATAAGCTTTTAAATACAGAATTTTGGCCATTTAGGAGCTCCATTTTTTTGTATTTTACATTGCAAAAATTCTGTATTTCAACGCTTATTGATGGACCTTTAGAATATGTCAACTTGTGCTTTGTTTATTTATGTTGCTGGTAGGCACACTTTTTAACTTAAATTAACTCTTATAAACCCACTTAGCAATGACCAGAAAGTGCTGTTTTTTGTTGATTTTAAGCAACCAACATTACAAAACCACAGTTTCTATGCTTCGCGACATTTTCCGTTATAATGTCCTTAGAACGAGCTAAAATTTCGTAAATTTATAACATTTCCCATTCTTTTGATAAAAAATAAATAACTATCAGCTAAATATAAAGTGTTATCCCCTCTCCTTTAGAAATTCTAATTGCGTGCTTGAAACAAGAAACTCTTTACAACAATGTGGAATGAAGTTTATTAGACTTTAGAGTTATAATAATGTGTGGTCAGAAATACCCACGCCCATGGCTCGCATCGAGAGAACTGTTCAGAAAAGTTAATGCGAACTTTAAACCAATTCAATTATATTATTCAATGTTCTTGCTAATTAAAGACCCGAAAGTTTATTGTTCAAGTTTGCAAAGTTAATTTAAAATTTCATAGGGTATAACCAAAGGTGAATAAAGCGAAATAGTTATCTCGAGCACGGCCCACTTTAATGACATTTAATTTCATTACGTTTAATACAAAACAATTGTAGGTTTGTTTTTGTTTAGATGAGACACTTGTTATTATTATACTCTTCACAAGAGTATATTGCAATCGATCAGAAAATCCTAAAATCGTCAATTTTCGTCGTAGAGCAAAAAATTTTGCAGATTCGTGCGTTTCGTGACTTTTTAAGATTTTCATTTTTTGTCCGTCCGTCTGTCTGTCTGTCTGTCTGTCACGTTTCTTGTGGTCACGCTATCTCAAAAACCAAAACCGATATCAAACTTAAATTTTAAGGAAAAATCGATCCCTATAAGAGGAAGAACCCTATTGTTTTTGGCAAGAATCTGATTACTACAAAGCCCCCTTTTAAGCCCCCCAAATGAAAAAAAAATTGTAGCTTGACTATTATTAAATTTACAAAAAAAATTATTTGACATAAAATATAGGAAATTTAATTGTTTACAAAAAAGTATTCGTTTGTTTTTTTTTCCGACCCCCCAATTACCCCCCAGCACAAAAAAAACCTCCTATGTCCGTTATTATCCAATCTACAAAAAAAAAATTTTCTACAAAATTAATTAAAATTTAATTTTCTATTAAAAATGTTTCTTCGTTTTTTGTAAATGTAGACAATGAGGTTAAAAAAACAAAAAATTAATGATTTTAGTAGCAAAAAACTTCTAAGTCCAAATCGGGTCACGATTCAGTCAAGAAGGTAATGCCAATAATATTTCAACCAAAGAAACAAAAGCAGCTGTCAAAACAAATAACCTCAAATATGTTAAACGTCAAAACTGACGTTTATCCTCTTCGTTAATGAAATTCTTCGTGTTTTCTGTTAATAGTTTGCACTCTTCGCAGATAAAAAAAAAAAAAAGGTGTTTTATTTTAAAAACTATTATCTTATAATTGTTTCTTGCGAAGAGTATTCTATAGAATGTGTAGCAATTATATAACAAAGTAATTTAGCTTTGATTTAAAAAATATAAAATCTCACTTTTACCGAATCCGAGTTCTACTCGAGCTACTCATTTGCGAAGAGTAACTTCTAGGCGTTTCGACTTCTACCCATTCCGACTTCTGCCCATCCTAGTTTTCCTCACAGTCAAATTTCCATAAAAGCTAGAATTAGTTCGATTGCGAGTGAGATAAAATTATTTACGTAGTATTTCCTGCAGAATAAACCAGTGTTTATTATTTTATTTTAAGTCATAACAATAACTATTTCACAAAGTTTAAAAGTAAAGTACAGAATGTTTTAAAAATGGTGTCGAAAAATTGGTGTTTTAATTTCTTGTCATGATTTAAAAAAAGTCCGACAAAATGAATTCAAATTTTACCGCAATTTATATTAATGTTTTTTTTAAATTTAACTACAGGTAACTACATATTTAAGATTAACTGGTAGATGCTTTTTAATTACTAGCAAAATCATTAAATATTATTTTGCAGTTAAACCGGGCATAATGATAATATAACTTGGTCACTGTGCAATGAGTTGAAAATACTTACAAATACAGAATTGCCCTAGTTCCAGAGCCACCACAGTTACTCTTAAAAATTTAATGCTAACAAACTTGTCCTGCAAGACAAATAAAATATTTAAATGAAAAAACACCTCTTTGCGAAAAATTTATTTTCTAACGTCAAGTTTATTTTATTATTCCGAGACTAATTGAATTTCTTTCTAAAGTTCATATACATTTATCTCTTTTTTTACTTGCTTATGCATAACAACTCAAGGATTATTTTAAATAAAATACAGTTGGTCTTAAATAAGTTCGGGATCCTTAAATTAAAGAAAATGACAAAAAATTTCGTACACATTTTTCCACCTAATGCCTAAGATGCCTTAAACTAATAATGAAGTGAAATTAGTTGTATTATAACGCTGAAACTTTCCAACAATTATAATTTATCTGGAACAATTATTTATGTTTATTTAAGAGGATTTTCATGGGCTATAACCGTTTCAAATAGATTGCTGGCAATTAATAAAGGCACACCAAAGTGAAGTCAGTGTGCGGAACTAACACTGATAAGTCCTGACACTCCTCACAAATAAAAGCAGGTGGCGCTGCGATCACCGATACGCCGCCAGCACTATAACCTATCTCCATTATAAATTATGTATAATAATAACAACATTAAACAAACACAACCTTATTATATCCGGAGAATCAGGTGCTAGAATTTTGAATTACCGGACCGAAGCGGGTTTGTTATGTTTATTGAAATTACCCCAGTAGTTGCTTTAAAGCTGAGTTGTGCAATAAAGTTTAAATCAAATATAAATTAAACATATTTAGTATACCTACTTAAACGTCATGCTTTCCTTTTTTCATTTCTCTCCATGAGTAATTCGCGCCATTTTTTTTAATAGATCGTATTCGTACAAAAATTGGTTTGGGTTACCTAGGTTAGGTCATACCATCCGTCGTTCAAGATTATAACTGACATTATAATATTTTATACTTTTATCAAAAATAACGCTAATGTACCAAAAAACAACGAACTGTCGTTTTAAAACATTTAATGTAGCAGCTAAAAAGTTTGTATAACATTTAGAAAATGTTTTACATCTTAAATGTTTGACCTAATTAGGTAAAAAAGAAAATAATGATTTATTTACAAAAGAACTTCCCTGAATGTGCAAAATAATCCGCATTTTTTATACGAAAAATTAAAGATGTAAACCACTCAGTAAATGTTATACAAACCTGTTAGCTGGTAGGTAGGACGGGTGGTATGACATATCCTAGTGTACTCCAACCAATTTTTGTAAGTACGAATACAACCTATTTTTTTTTCAACAAAAAAATGTTAAAGCCATAGATTTACCTACAATTGTAGGCTTCTTTAAAAAAAAGAGCTTTCTTATGTTAATCAAATAATTAAGCTTTCTATTGCAACTAACGCTTTCGAGCCTTTAGAAAACGATTTTTTTGTGTCCAATAAAATTAACATTCCTGACCTAAATAATTATAATTTTGAAATCGTTTTTTTCTTAACCAGGATAAAATAATAATGTTTTTAGAATGACTTAATTTCAGGTAGTAATATAAATGGAAATAAGGTTACATTTTTTAATTTTTTTTTTCTGAATAATTCATTTGCGAGCTGAAATAATACCATCAACTCAAAGTTATGAAACCTAGAAATGTAATATTGCATTTTATGTTAAAGAATATTGTGTTGTGGTTGACATTTTCCTTTAAATTATAATGTAGGCACTTTTCTAAAACAAGCATAAACCCAAATAACACAACATAACATGGAATATTTGATATTCCTATTTATTTATATTCTGATGGGGTTTGATTCCCCATTCCGCAACTAGAAAGTGGCTAGTTTTTAGAGGCGGAGGTTGGTTGTGCCCGTGTTCTTATATGTTCATTCAATTAGGCATATTTAGGTACTTAGTCTGAACCACTGTGTGTGTGCTTCAAACTTTTTAAACTTATAAAACTATTTTTCTGAACTGGAAATTTTTAGTGCTTGTGCACTACGCAGTACGCACTATGTTTTGATCTATAATTAAACCTATGCGCTTTTGTGAAAAAGAAAAATTACATAACACTTTAGCGATTTAATAAACCACAATATATTAAATTTTTGAAAAATTGATTACAGATACATTGTTTAAAATAACAATGGGTTGAATCAATGCATTGAAAATGAGAAAATATTCAAAATTAATAATTATGTGAAATTAGAGCTTTAAAACATAGACAATAGAATTTATTTATTTTATTAATCAAGTTAAGGTTTAAATTTAACAATATATTAATTTTATATATGGTGTAAGATAACTCACTACATTTAGATTTTATAATAAATGAATTTTCATTACCATTTTGTAAAATTGCCTTTTATAAGAGTCTTAAAAAAGATTTCGTATTAGGCGGTTATCATAAAACATGTTTTTGATCCGAGAGGGTGGCAGTTTTACAAGTTACCCCGCAGGCAACTACTTTAATACTCTGGCTAAAATGTCACATTGTTAAAAATATGCCTCTCAGCTTTATAATTAAATTATAGCAGATGATGATGTTTTTATAAGTACTAAAGCCAGATTGCCTTAAAAATGGTAAATACTTAAGTTTCTGACTATAAAACATGTTACATGGCTAAAATGTTACTTAATTTCTAGTCTAAAAATAGTAAAAATTAACAACTGCTTTTAACGTTTTATACCTCAACGTTAAAGATACACAGTTGTAGTTTTATTTTAGAGGTTTCATTAGTAGCTACATTGGTGTAATTTTAAGACCCCTAGGGGCATGTTTGCTTTTGCTCTGAAATGGAAAAATCCCCAACAAGAACTCTTAGCTTATGAGCTAAATTTCCTGCATTATTGTGGGTAAACACAAAAGCTTTTTCCATTTATTTAAGGGCTTGTTTGAAATTGACAATACATAACAGTTTATGATTTTATGGCATATCTTGCACTAATAAAAAAATTAATAAAAAGGCCTATTTAAAAAGATGCATTCGAAGTTTATACGCCTAATCATATAAAAACAAAGCCGCTTAACGTAAAAAAAAATAACAAACACGAAACAATTTTCTAACTGTGGTTTTGTTTTTCGAAGTCGTTTATAAAGCCCGCTTTGTTGTACACATACCTGTGTATGCAATTCATTCTATAACCGATTTGAGGTTAGCATTGGAAATGTTATCCATGCATACAGAAACCATAGAGATGAACGACATCAAAGAATCTAACACATTTGGTCAATTCGCCAATGAAAATTCATTAAGCCAGGTGAGATTTCATTTACAGAAATTAGAGAATTCCACTTTAGGTTTAGCTCAAATATTTAATTAATTTTGTAAATAGATAGTAACATTGTGTATAAATATAAAATGGTGGATGCGCCGGGTGAATATGGCCTGATTTTTAATTCTTTATAAATAAGGTAAAATATGACAGCACCAAAACTTAAAATATTGTTATGGTATTCTTTCACAAGCCAATGTTTATTATTTAAATATACAAGACACCGAACTAATATTCGTTTAATGCTTTTGTATCAACATTGTTTTATTCAGCTTGTGCAATTATTTCTGCATAATCACTCTCAAATTATACTTTTATAATTCCGTAAAACTTTGCCATAAAACAATGACTGGAATGTTTTATGTATACTTTCAATAGGAAAAAAGTTGTTACTCTTAAATCTCTTCAAGAACTTGCCTTCGTCTTCTGTCGAACTCGTCAACAAACTTTATTATAATCTCATCCAAGTTTCTTTACGTCTTGCAAATCAATACGGTGGGTTCTTCACAAAATATTAATAACTTTTATCGAAACTTGTATTTCCCTTCAACAAATTTTCATACATTATTAAAATAATAAGAAAACTCATTTCAAATTTTCAATATTGTCTTGACAAATTTTTTAATTATGCAAATTAATTATTTCAAGCGTCCAATAATTTATTTCATAAATTAAATTTCAATTTAATAATTAAATCTGTTAAAAAAAACAGTATGCCTACCCAAAATTAAGGTCGAAAATAAGATTCTCAGTGTACCTATGTTAAGGACAATTACTCAAACATTTAGAATACGATAAACATTCTGTAAGTAATTAAAAATGGCGAATGCGCCGGATTAGCTTTAGTGTTATTTAGGGTCCCATAGGCATTCTCATAAATTAAAATAAAAGGAATGATTGTGGAAAAAGCACACATTTATATAAAATGTATTCTACAAAATAAATGTAATGAATATGTCAATAATTTACATTTTCATCAAATATCCGATAAATGGAAAATATAATTACCAGGATATATTTTATTAAGTTAAAAAGATTACATTTAGTTACCTACCATTTATGTAAATTACATAATTATTTAGTTGACAATAGTGAATAATATTAAACCACAGTGATGTGGTTAATATTCCATTACGGCAATCTAATGAGAACTCGGGCACTATGAAGCATCAGAGAGATATTGAAAATGGATAAAGTGATGATAGAAGGGCTGGACATGCAAACGCAAACCACATCTCATCGACTTTACAATATTATCTACCATATACGTACAGGGGGTCTGCTTAAATATTTTATAATCAAATCTGTATTTGTGTGTTCATACAGGGTAATCAATCTCTAAAACTTAATTTTTTGGGTCAAAATAAGTCAACACACTATTATCCGAATGTCCCTTACGGGCATACAGCTCTTTTAAAGAGGTAAATTACTACATAATTTTAAAAAATCTAAATAAGGTTGCTGCAGTCGGAAGAGCATATTGCCACCATCGAGTTTTGCTCTCGGTTGGGTTTCTATCGATATACGTAATATTCTATTCTATTGTTACGATAGAAAGTATTATACAGGTTTCCCAGAATTGGCGCACCACCTGTATGTTATGTTGTTGGGGTATGCTTAGGGAATTGTTTAAAAAATCCATCTTTTCTTATCTCTGAGGAAAATACGGTTAATGTTCAGGCAACTCTGCTAAGGAAAGGGCATTTTAAAACCCATCTATGATTCTTGATCATACCTTTTTGCATCTGAATTATTGAGATTGTTCTCAGCTTTATTTCATAAACATTTTGTGAAATTAATTAATTATAAAAATGATGACCATTTTAAAGATAAACAAATAGTAAACTAGTTTAAGATAGACTGTGCCTTTTTATTAAGCCATATTTTTAGTTAATATGTGCCGTTGTTTCGCACTTTGGGGCCTCATATCTCCAAGGGTATATTAAATAGATTTTTATTTGACAATTTCTCGTGAATCCCTAGGCATACTTCAACAACGTACCATACAAGTGGTGCGCTTATTCTAGGACACCTGTAAAATTTACAAAATATCCTGTTTTTATCAAGTCTGAAAAAATAAAAAGTGGACATAAATTTTTGGTTTTACAGCATGTTTAACTATGAAAGAATTTTTGGTTAAAACGAACGGTATCAGGTGATATAGAAGAGCATAACGTACGTATCATATTCTGGTTTTGGTCGGTTGCACAAATAACAATGTTTTTGAGTCCAAGCGTAGCAATTCAGGTGTGCATATCTGCGATAGCTTTGAAATTGGATTGAGATGTACGCCGATTTAATATTTAATGCGAAACCCAATTTATATGCTTAAAACTACCTAAAGTAGATATTTCGATATTTTGAATTATACCCGTAAGTAGTTTCTAAAGTAGGTGGAATCTATTTCCCTTGTAGTTAATTTATTACATGTGGACGTAACAATACAAACAATCTAACTGGAAATAATATCAAATTTCTCAGAATAAACTATACTGTAGGTCAATAAATTTTTAACTAATAGATTAAACAGATTTAGGTTAGTTTAGTAAATACAAAAAACTTGTGTTTAATTAGTCTTTACTCATTTAAAGCTTAAAATGTTGCTGACAAAGATTTCACACTACACATAAAAATAAAAGAATTCTATTGCATTTGCATTAAATATAAAAGAAAAGGTGAACAAACCGCAAACAATTTCATTTGTAAATGTGCAATAATTTATAAACATTTTGTGTTTTATTCGGGTCATATTTTAGGTCAATGCTTTGTCGTGGAACAATACATTCTTTTGAGACTTGAATTTAAATTTTTCCGGACCCAGGTTTTGGGTTTTAAATATTAAAAAGAATAACGAATTTGTATTCAGAAAGTTAAAGAAAGTGCAGTAAATTAAGATTTCTGTCGCATGGTTTTGGGAATAATGTTTTGCATTTCGCATTTGGCTGTGTATTGCTTGTTAAAATTGTTAAGTTTATCCACGTTTAAAAATATATGGGCGTACATAACGAAAGGTATTTCAAACTTTTAATAAATGTCGCTAAATAAATAGCGGTAGCCAATTTTCTGAAGTATGCAAAAGTTTTGTAGGATAGGAATTTTGTGTTTTCCCCGAATAGTTAATTGTGCACGGCACGAAAATTTCTGCGATGATTGCAATTACTTTAAACCACAGAATATCCCAGATTCGGTATTTTAACTTTAAAACAAATCTGTGGTTTTTACCTTAACTATTTCGCAAATTTGCCCTTGGCGTTACGGGAAACCCTTTAAAACAATTGACTTGACGGCATTCCTTAGTAAAAACATCAGGTCCTGCCAAATATTCTACCTAATGCATAGAAACAAATTTGGTGTTCAAAAATTTTAAATAAATGTTAAGGTACAGGGTGTCCCACGTAAGATGACCCAACCCCTTATCTCAGGAACTAAAAATGCTAGCAAATTTTTGTTTGCGCAGGATTGTTTGTAATAAACCAAATTTTTATTTTTAGTAATGTTTTACTCTACAGGGTGTTCCATTTACTCGGAACACACATTCACTTTTTTATTTTAAATGGAATACCCTATATTTTTTTATATTTTTAAATACTCCCAAAAATAAGAATTATTTTGGTAAAAGTCCGAAATCTCCCACTTTTTTAGTTTTTGCAAAAAAAAAAATTTTCCGAAATTTTTGCCAGTTGCAGCATTTTTTTAAAAAAATCATTGCGCTTTTCATGGGTGATACTTTTGCATGAAATTTAAACAACGTATAATCAAGATGCTTAAAAAGCACTTTTATCTACAATTTGACCAAAAATAGTAACCGGAAGTGAAAAATCCGCCATTGAAAATCGATACATTAAAACCGTTTTATTTCTGAAAAATTAAATGCAAAGCTATATTTTTTTTTGGCTCATTAAATTTACTTTTTAATTTCCTTTTATTTGATACCCCACTTCCCTATACCTATCTCCAACCCTTTTGGAGATATTCGATAAGGGTAGTTTTACAAATAGTTTTTACCCCAATTACAAAAAATATATCACATACATGTCCCCTTTCAAAGGATAATCGACTTGTCTTAGCCTTGTTTTAATTAGATTTAAATAAAACATAATTGGGGTAAAAACGATTCCTAAAAACACCCTTATTGACTATCTCCAAAAGGGTTGGAGATAGGTATAGGGAAGTGGGGTATCAAATAAAAGGAAATTAAAAAGTAAATTTAATGAGCCAAAAAAAAATATAGCTTTGCATTTAATTTTTCAGAAATAAAACGGTTTTAATGTATCGATTTTCAATGGCGGATTTTTCACTTCCGGTTACTATTTTTGGTCAAATTGTAGATAAAAGTGCTTTTTAAGCATCTTGATTATACGTTGTTTAAATTTCATGCAAAAGTATCACCCATGAAAAGCGCAATGATTTTTTTAAAAAAATGCTGCAACTGGCAAAAATTTCGGAAAATTTTTTTTTTTGCAAAAACTAAAAAAGTGGGAGATTTCGGACTTTTACCAAAATAATTCTTATTTTTGGGAGTATTTAAAAATATAAAAAAATATAGGGTATTCCATTTAAAATAAAAAAGTGAATGTGTGTTCCGAGTAAATGGAACACCCTGTAGAGTAAAACATTACTAAAAATAAAAATTTGGTTTATTACAAACAATCCTGCGCAAACAAAAATTTGCTAGCATTTTTAGTTCCTGAGATAAGGGGTTGGGTCATCTTACGTGGGACACCCTGTACTATCAAAATCATAAGAACGATTTTTTTATTCATACATGTTTCTTTTGTTTTAGGTGAGGTGGAAAGGTTGCTCCGGGAATACACTCAAAATCAAGAGATGGTTAAAAATATCGGCTCACATTACTACCAAATCATCTATCCAGTGCAACTTCGGCAACACAAGAAAATGGGCATATCGACTCGGGAGATAGCGTCTAAGGTACGCAAAACACGGAGTACGGTATGTCATTGCACATCTATTCATCTCACATTCACCATCTGTAATGTACTGTTGTGTTTTTGGTTATTTAAACTGTATCAAATAATATCGAATTTTATTTTCTTTAAAAGCAAAACAAGCTTCTTTTTAAGCTCAGGAGACTGGGTGTCTTTGTCAGTTATTGCATCTATCGCAATAATAAAAATTATTTCAAATTAGAATCATGGGTATCCAGTTTAAATAATCAAAGCTTTTTACATGTAGTTAAAAAAGCCAAAGCTAAAGATTGGAGTTTTTAGGTGGCGCCTTTATATGCATGGCTTATTTAGACACACTTCCCACATAAGATACAAAACTATTTTCTCTAATTAACACCCTAAAATTATATTTAGCTTAACCCTTGGATTAACCAAAGCATTTCCGGTTTCTTCAATATACTTTACAACCCTTTTAGAAATTAGAAATTAATGTACCAAAAGTAAGGCTACGCAATTTTACCCTCATCAAAGAAAAGGCCACTTTTGTTTTCGGGCAAAATAGTAAAAACAGCAGTTTTTACAAAAAATAAATAACAACCGAATTTTTAATATTTAAATATAGTAAAATTAAAAGAATGTCCAAAATCACAAAAAGCATAATTTTGTCATAACTTTTGGCTTTTCCAGCTTCCAAACTTTTTTTATTTTAATTTCAGTCAAAAAAGTAATGCTTACAATAAAAAAAAACTAAATCTTGTTATGGAAGGAAGTCTTAAACCTTGCATTTAATATGTTGTGCAGTTTCTATATGTGTCCATTATTTATTTTGCATTAGCTTATTTTTGTCCCCTTGTTAATGTTAACTGTAAACAACTCGATTACAAATAATAATAATAACGTACCTTCCTAAAAAGCTTATTAAACGATGTAATATTAGAACACAACTCAATTAAAGAAAGTACCCACATCCCCTACTAAACTGCTCCAAAAAAATCAACGAATAGCTCTAGATTAAAAGTTGGTAGTTAAAAAAAGGAAACAATACAAAGTCTATTTTTTATAAAACAACAATAGCGCCTTTGAGTATAGATAGATAGTACCTAAAAACAAGAGAGCGCAGCAACAATGGCACAAAACAAGGCTTTTGTTATCGATAGATCCTCTGGTAGTCACTACTTAATGCTTAATATCACGTGGTATTGTCAACGTGCACAGACCTTTTGTGTTTTTCTATTTTCTCCCAGTAATTATTTTCTCACATTATCCCGTTTCTTTGTTCCTTAGTAAACCGCTGAATGGGAGCAATAATATGGCGGCGTCGAAGGGTCTAAATTCTATATGTTTGTTTTGTCTTAGTGTTAAAACTTTAATTAAGATTTTTTTTTGGGGTAATCTACTTTAGTCAAATAGCTATAGAACACTGCATTGTAATGTAAAACAATGTTTAATGGTCAATTTATAAATCACTTCCACTGGTTTACTGTTTTCCTATTATCTTTTATTTAAACAGATAAATGTGTGCAAATCATACCTACTTGTTCATAAAAAGAACTTTAACTTTAGTCACTTTTGTATTGTTTACCTGAACTTTTTTATCTTTTATTTTAACTACACTGTTAGATGTCAAACGGTGAAATATAACCTCAAAGGCTAACAAAATATTTATTTTCTGGTTGATTTAGTGGATTATTCAATTTTCTATTAGTGTTTAAATAGTTTTTAAATGAAAATAATTGAAATAGGTGAATAATTACTTATGGATTTGGTTAAATTTGTGATTTTTTAACTTCCAGATATAAGGTAACACCTCGGGTAACACTAAAAGTTTTTATAAACATGTAGATTTTGCTAAAGTCACTTAAAGATAAACAATAAACAGGTAAAAATAATAGAGTCAAAGTGATTTTTAAACCCGGCATAAATGTCCATCAAGTTTTTCTATAAATATTCTTATATATATTATTTAATTTTAAATAATAATAAATTTTATTACCCTAACTTTTAACACTAAACCGAGAAAGAATGCATTTTGTTTAATCACCTATTAAAAACTATTGGTTGCTAATAATATTTCATTAAATTTATTTATTTTATTTTAACAACAAAATCTTGTAGGAATAAGTAACTCTTACTTGAACCAATTTTAAGGGTGTAGTAAACGTCCCATTATAACTAATTACTTTAGTTCTCTTAACAAGATGTTCCAAGTAAAACATTAAACAAAAGCCTTTATTTAATTAAGCTTAATTAAGAAAACAATGTCCTTATCTCTGTATAGCGTTTTTTAACAAGATTATTTTGACTAAATAACCTTTAATTATGCTAAACAGTTACAAACTTTATGGATGTTTCCACAGAAATAAATGTTCTTATTCCCTTTTGATTTAAGTTTAGGGAAATCTGTCAAATAAAATGCTTTGGGGTGGTTTGACTGCTTGAAAGTACCTTTAAATCCCTGAAACGTAAATGTTATTGGTTACAACGAACCAAGTTTTTAGACCATAAAATAGTTGTGGCTTTAAAAGCTACCAAAAATTCCTTCGTCATTACTGTACATATTTAATTATAAAATAAACAAAATTAAGCATTTCCTAAAAACCAATTGAGTTGCTAAAATAACGTGCGACAAAGCAAATCCCCTGAAGAGCAGTTTGTAATCTCTTGAAGTAAAATAGGAAATGGTAGTGACAGCTTTTGGCGGAGCTTATTTATTATCTTATTATCCTTGAAATAATTGATCGGTCAAGCGTTGTTTTATTAAATTATCCATTACACGCCGTAATTAATTGTATTATTCACAATAAACTGGACATACCATGCCATCCTGTTAAATGTTAAAAATAACCGGTGAAAATGCAGGAAAAATGCTTTGTAAATTATACATGGCCAATCACCTGAGGCTTTCCGCTTTAAGTTAATAAAACATGTGTTTTACCAGATCAGCAATCATTCGAACATAATGAACATATTCGTATAAATTAACGCATTTAAATTTTAGAATTTAAATTACCTAATTGTTATGAAACAAAAAAACAACCATTAAGGATCGAATACAGGATGTCCCGGAATTGGCGCACTACCTGTGATACGATTTTGTGGCATGCCTTCGGATGCTTGGATTATTGTTAAAAAAAGTCTATCTTTTTTTATTCTCTGAGGAAAATACGGTTAAAGTTCGATAAATTTGGCAACACTGTTGAGGAAAGGGCATTTTAAAACCCATCTATAATTCTTGATTATACCTACATACGCACTGTTACTATTACGGAATCTATATTTAATCCTTTAGAAAGTCATTTAAGTAAAAAAACATTAGGCAGTTTCGCCCGGCGCATTCGCCATTTTACATTTACATAATAAATACGATTTATTGTAGTTGGGTATTTCTTGCTAAAAACTGTCCCATGACTTAATTGATTAATTCATCTTTTCTATTAACTATTAACCGACAGGTTTTTCGTTCCTAAACTTATTCATATCATTTGCTTATTACATCTAGATACAATTCAAACTTTCTAAAAAGGTTCAGTTCAATGATTACCAAAGTATCATTCTATCCATTAAATCTCTCGGACCTTTGAGGCAACTTTATTGAGCATAAAACAGAAATGACAAAATCTGCGGGTGTGCGGTCTAATCACAAAATGTAAATAAAGCTTTTCTGTCCCACTGATGTATTGATAGGAAACTCGAGTTCTTGAATTATCGATTTGCATCCGCATTGAAATATTCGAGGCAAATGTAAATATAGCTAAAGTAGAGATCTCCGGCTAGCAAGCCCCATCATGAACCAAACTTAGTTGAAAACTTGTTCGCATTATTCCGAACTGTCTAAACTAATTTGTATGCACGTATGTATTTTTCAAGTAAGTTAGTTGAAATAAATTTAATTTCTCCTTTCAGAGAGGCCAGGGCGATGGAAGTTTTCAGCAGAGCAGACCTCGACCGACAAAAGTAAGTCTTTTCATTAGATTAAACGCAATATTAACATACCTACTGTTCTGCGCCCAGCTTTATAAAATATCATAAAGCATCAAAAGAAGTACTAAATACAATTCGCACTCATCAGTGTGTGAACTGTGAAGCATATGTATATTATATTTTATATACAGGTGTGTCATTTTGGAACCCAGCGTCAGGGTCGAAATTAAACAAAATTGGTAAATATTTTCTGTTATGTTTTTTACCATAGTTTTGTTAACACCTAACATTGATTTATAAATGCTTAAAAATTATACAAAAGCAAGCAACTATAGCTATAGTTGTATAAGTAGCTACTTATATTAGCTTTTTAAATCAATGTTACTTAAATAGTTTTACTAAAGTTATATTATGTTAAAGTAACTATAATATCGTTATATAAGGGTGTTGGTTATGAAGTTCGACAAGTCAGCAGAACTCTCTACTACTACTACTCTAAAAGATAGGGCACGTGGTTTCAACTATATTTGGTTTTGCTTAACCCAGGGCGTAACCAAGAAATCTCGCATAGGTATAAAATTAGAAACCAAGGACGTACAATTATAATTAACAGAAATAATTGCCCCTTTTTGTAATTACACAGCAAGATGGCTTTTGTTCTGACATGAATAGCTTCATATCTGCCGCAATATGCTTTTGGGACCTAAACTCAATTATTTCTAATTCGTACTTAAAAAAGCCATACTTAATTCTGCTAAGTACTCACCTAGTCTTACCCTAACCCTACAACAATTGTTGTGTGCAAAAATGTGAAGCCATTACGTTATAAACCTTCTAGCGCTATATTATGCAAACTTATTTGTGTTTTTTGTTTAAAATACTTCTTGATTCTTGGCCAAAGTTATAATTAATTTAAAAGTTTCTTTTCCAGTTTACATTAAGCTTTATTATATCAAAATGAAAACAAATTTCAAGAATTTTAACATTAATTCAAAAGTTGACATTACACAATTTATAAACATTTGTTTTCATTAGCGGATTACCCTTTTATTTATTCTTTGACCTAAAAAGTCCGTTTTATGATTTTTACCAGCAACAAATATTGTTTTCTGAGCAGTGCTCTAAATAAACAGTTTTAACCAAAACATGATTTTTTTATCAAAGGTTTCCTTTCCTAGATATACATACAAGACATATTTGTAGGTAAGTTTTAACATCAAATTGATCTGAATAATAGAATTATTCTTGGATTATTGCGGGTATCAAAGTTCAAAATTCGCTTCAGATAGACAAAACAAAAATAATAAAACGAAACATTTATTTATTTGCTTTAGGATTTATAGGTATGTCAGAAAATATTTGACCCTACTAAATATCATTAATTGGTTACTTTATTTCCGAAATAAAATATCGAAAACTTGAAGTCAGTTGTGTTTACCTTATTTTTACGATAAAGTAAACAATCTTATGCCTTTTTTATTTCCTCAAGTTTTACGAGGAGCCTCCACTGATCCATACTTTTCAAAGTGTATGCCACAGGGATTGGGTTTTCACAGGGGTATAAGTTTAGCGTTTTTTGCTGATCAATAAATGTGAAAATTTAAGCTCCGGGGCCAATAATAAAAAGTGATGCTAGCAAAATAATGTTTTTTAATTCCAAAGCTATATATTATCAACTCATATTCTCATTTTATAAAGCGTATAGCGTTGTGTGTAATATTATAAATTTATTTTTGCAGCCAACATTTCTATTTTTGGTTGTATTTGATTTATTTGAAAGAAATTTGAACTTTTAGAAAGCTTCTAGTAGTATCAATCATATTTGCTGATAACAAATTCAATTTTTTTTTTGTAATTTGTTTACACTTATCCTTAACGGGAGATTGCGCGGTAATGTTGGTTGCCTAAATTTCAACAAAAACAACCCTTTCCGTTTTATGGACATTGGGAATATAAGAAAGATTTCGGTTTAAAAAAGGTACTTACCCGCAAGAGAAAAGATCAATAAACAATATGAGTGGTTCAAAATATGTATTACAATGCACTAAAATACCAAATTTAGTAAATTAAAAAACACTTTTTTTTGACCATTTGTAACTCTTTTTTAATCATTTTATTCAGCACTTTTTAGATTGATTTACGAACCCAAAATCACTCATATTGTTCTTCATTTAATGTAGAATAATTATTTACTGCATAATAGATGTTTATAATTCAAATAAACTCAATGTCCATAAAACGAATTTGCAATGCTTAAAAATGTCAAAAAAATTTAAAAACTAAAAAATTATCGACCCCTGCATTACCGATATTAATAAAAATGGACAAACGTCAGCTTTAAAATATTCGTAAAGAATTTTTTGATAGAAACTCCGAAATCTTTTTATAAGTTATTATTGGTGTTTGTTTAGTTAATCCTATTTTGTACAAGGTAAGTAAAGGTATAATTAACCTAAAACCTCATTTAAAGAAAGAACAAATCCCGGCCAATGTATCATTCTCGAAAGAAAAATACAAAAAATAAGAAGTTGCAATATTGGTGGAATGATAAAAAACGGAAAAGGCCTAAAAAGTAAGTTACTTTCAACTTTAAATACAACCAACACTCAAGGTGTCCTTCAACCAAATTAGAAAGAAACGTTAAAACATAGGGACATAGGAAGGTACTTACTGCAATTTCACAATCATTTTCTTAAAGTTTCTAAAAATGCTCATTTTTGTAAATACAAATATCTTTCAAAAAAGATGCAGCAAAAGAAAAAACATTGTCCGTAAACAGAACCTCACACTTTAATCCTACATTCTACAAATTCATTGATTAACACTACACTGGAGAGCCACTTTTTAAAGACATTTTGTAAATACCAAATACAAATGCCTACTGGTTAGCAAGCAGAAAAAACGATTGTAATTTTATTAAACTGGCGAGTTCAGATCAATTTTAATTTTATTTCGTTTGTTCTCTTTCCACACGTTTCACTCGTTTGTAAAGAATCTTATCATCAAAAATTAAAGACAAATACGCGAACAAATGCAGCAGAATTATTTTTGGCTTTATATTTCAGATCTATATTATTCTATTTTAAAAATACGAACTTGACTAGACACCACAGTCGGCCATTTAATAGCTTAATGCTTCCTCTCTACTAGTCGAAGTAGTGGTTGCGCACCGAGCAGACTGAGCAGAGCGGATAAACCCGATCACAAGACGAAGAACAATATCGCCAGCACCCAAAGCCGGTTTCACCAGCGCCGTACCAACGTTACCAGCAAGGCCCGCTGCGAGGACGTGCCCCCAATATGTGGCCACCAAAAGACAGAATAAATGGGAATCTCGCGGGCGGGCTCCAAAGAATGCTAGTACGTCCTGGGTTTCACAGTAAATGGCCCATAAACTTAGTGATAAAAATGAAATTGCGTCATTGGAATAACCCCTTATCCATATCTTTACTTTACAGTGATACGCCGGTTTCCCGAAATAGCAATAAAATGGAGTGACCAACGTTATTTTCTGTAGAGAAATTACCAACATCATGTTTTGAAAGTGTTATTTGTATTGCATAACAGCTGGTTATGACCAAGATAAAATCAAATTTGAGTTTTATAACCGACGAGTAACTTTTTCCAATTTAATTCATTTTAAGTTGTATTTTAAAAAAATGTTTCTTTTTTTTTGAAAAAAATTGATTTTAATATTAAAAAAATAGGTAAAAATCTCAAAATTATTATAAATAGGTAATAAATACATTCCTTAAAAAATACCAAAATTAAAATTAATTTTAAAGCGAGTAATTTTTTGCAATTTTAGGTCATTTAAAAATGTTAGTTTTTTTTACAAAAATGTGGTTTCGGTAATCAACAAATAGGTAAGATACTTAATTTTATAAAAAATAGGTAATAAATTCCTTAAAAAAAGTTGTTTTCTTTTTTGACCTATACATTGTAGTTTTTATACAAAAAAGAAAAGTTTAATACATGAGCAATATATGTGTACAACCCTGTATATGACCTATATAATTTGACGTCTTTTGACAAAGTCATAACCCAAAAAATAAAAAATTGACAGAAGTTTCATTTTTTTAGTAAACTGTGGTGCCATCTTTTATGATTTGTTTGAGGCTTTTTTGTTTATTTCAAAAATAAATCAATAGAGGGAGATTTGTGCAATCCCCCTTTAACTATTTCTTTATTTATTTATGTTTTTTGTTAAAATTAGACAAAAGTGGATTTTTTATTTGGGGAAAAAAATTTCAGAATAAAATTTCATGCAAAAAATTTTAGGCTACGCATTTAAATCTTTATTAAACCAATAGCCGTAAATTTCTTTTTACTTTTGCATTTTCTTAATGGATAAAGGTTTATGAAGCTTCAAGCTATTACTTAATACTTATTTTTTTTACTTCAGAAAAAAAGTTTTGTTGTTGTTAAATTTTGCTTGTTTATTTGCTGTCTCTATTAAATCGACTGGTGATTCATTTATAGAAAGATTCTACCTTTTATTATTTTGTTTTTGTTTTTTTTACCTGTTTGTGTTTTTATAAACTTACTGCAATATAATGCTCTTAAGAAAAATAAATTAATATTTAGGTACCTAGGTATAAAAATCAAAACAAATATACTAGGTAGGTTATTATTGTTCTTTATAATTGAATCAACAGGTTTTGGAAGTTAAATCCATAAAAGTTATTGATAACAAAAGAAAATGTAAGATGCAGACTTCTTTTCCTAAAATAATATTTGTTTAACTTTGTCTTTTAAATTCCTTGTAAGGAAAACGTAATTTTAAAGAAATATTATCTCTGTAAACATTTTTATAAAACTATATCCGAGCATGTTTTAAGATTTTTAAATATTAAATATCCATCTACATTAAAAAATACCTTGCTTGCATGGCATTAGTAAGAAATGTTTAGCAAATTTAAAAACACCCATGTTCCTAGAACAATTTTAACATTTGTACTGTACTGTAAAATCTATTGAACAGAGGAGTTAAGAAAAAAAATAGTATATTAAATAGAGTTTTATAAGGAACGTTGTCCATTGGAAAACTCGCCGCTGCGCGGCTCTTTTTCCAAACCTGGACGCGTGCTAAAAAACGCCTTATAAAACGAGTTTTTTATACTATTTTTTATATTTTCATCATTTAATTCATTAAAAAGCATTTTTAATTTGAATTAAAAACTTAAGATGAAATTTTGTTTTTATGACCAACCTTATAGCATAACATTGACATTTTGAAGTAAAAAATAAATTAAAGTTAGACATATTGAATAATGACATTTGTAAATTTTACTCATTTAATACTGAATGAATAGGTGTTTTTGAGAAAATGTAACCATTGATATCGTTTCTCCAATGGTTCTAGTTTTTCCTTCTACAAAAAAACTATGTCCCCCGATTGATTATAATAGCAAAATTTGTAAATAAAAAGTACCTTGCAAGAAAAGAATTCATCTTTTTGCATCAGGAAAACCAACCAATAAAATAAAATTTTGGGTTTAATAATGAAGCAATTCAGAAACTTTAAAAAACCAAATTTTGGGTTTCATAATGTGCATATTATAGAACGCAAATATAAAATAGTATATTAAAACATTGAGTTTTATAAGGAACGTTTTTTAGCACGCGTCCAGGTTTGGAAAAAGAGCCGCGCAGCGGCGAGTTTTCCAATGGACAAGTGATAAAAAACGCCTTATAAAACGAGTTTTTTATACTATTTTTTATATTTGCTTCATTTAATTCATTAAAAAGCATTTTTAATTTGAATTAAAAACTTAAGATGAAATTTTGTTTTTTATGACCAACCTTATAGCATAACATTGACATTTTGAAGTAAAAAATAAATTAAAGTTAGACATATTGAATAATGACATTTGTAAACTTTACTCATTTAATACTGAATGAATAGGCGTTTTTGAGAAAATGTAACCATTGATATCGTTTCTCCAATTGTTCTAGTTATTCCCTCTACAAAAAAACTATGCCCCCCGATTGATTATAATAGTAAAATTTGTAAATAAAAAGTACCTTGCAAGAAAAGAATTCATCTTTTTGCATCAGGAAAACCAACCAATAAGATAAAATTTTGGGTTTAATAATGAAGCAATTCAGAAACTTAAAGAAACCAAATTTTGGGTTTCATAATGTGCATATTATAGAACGCAAATATAAAAATGGAAATTAAGACATTAGATCAGTTTTGACATATACATTTTACGCACACACTACGTTAATAAATAAAGAATAATTTCCCATGTAAACGGAAAATGTAAAAATATTTTTAAGGGGGTATTTTTATGGTTAAATATATTACATAAAACTTGTGTTTTACGCACTGTGCAAAATCTATATTTACTTCTTTACTTTCTATAGGTTTAAAAGTTTACTTTGTAATCCAACTTTGTAAAAAAAAGTTACCCGTAACTGTAAGCAAAGAATAATCGAAAATTAGACAAATGTAAAGTTATGACAAAAAAAAATACATTAAAGAATACGTTTTGGCACGGTTTTAGCGACCGAATTAACAATAAAATCTGAGCCGTTTTATAAAATTTTAGTCAACAATCAATAACATGCAAATTTCCAAAATTGCATTAAATGATATAACGGATAAATAGAGCCCAAGGGTAAATCTAACAAAAGATCAATATTAATAGCCCCAGAGCTACTGCTACAGCAGGATCCAGAATGATCATCAAAGTGGTAGAATCTAGCAATATTCCTATTCACATGGCCAACTTGCTTCATCATATGAAGTGGTAGGATGGATGCAGAAAGGAAGCCATGCATCATGGCCTACCGAGAGAGGAAGCGGAAACCGGCGACCCCCCAAACCCCCCAACCCACTCCCACTGAGTGACTGTCTCTGGCACTCTGGCGTTTCTATAATTCCCGCGTCCTAACATTTTGCATAGGTAACTGAACACATAGTAATTAATGACATTTTAGAGACGTATTAAATGGTGCTCTGATCCAGAAAAACTCGTTTTAAACCCAACGAAAGTACAATCAGTTTAAAACAAAAGATTTGTTTTTAGTTAGTTATACCCTAAGGAAATGTTGGAAAAAAAAATGGGGCTTATTTATTAAGTACCTATTTAAAAAAGAATTAATATAAATCGATGGAAAAATTATAGATGGAAGAGAAGGAAAATTACATATTATAGAGAGTTGTTGTGGTTTTATAAATAAAGCACAAGAAAATAAAGAGTTTAAGCTAGTGTGCTAAGTACCACTGTTGTAAAAAATCCAAAGGATGCCGATAGAAATAATAATGTATCAGTAAACTTTACTACTAAAACATTATTTTGGCCATTTAATGTGTCGGTCCGAGAATTGGTCCATGAGGAAATCCTTTATTAAATAAAGCATCATTGAAGACAACACCGTTAGCAAGAGTTTAAAACATCAGAATATAGGAAAGATATTCTCGAAGGATCCAAATACTGAAACTAAAGTTTCGAATCTCCTTCACTTATGCCAAATTTGTATGCACTTAATATGAGAAGATAGGATATATTTTGAATTAAACATTAAGGAGTAGTAAAATAACTACCCACGTAAAATGGAATTTCCCTAGTAATAATTACCTCACATTATCTATTCATTACATATGGTTTTGATATTAGCATGGTAATATAAATATCTAAATTACTATTAAACTGTAGCATGGAAATGAGGAGAAATCCTATCAGCATATTGGGTTTCTAGTGTATTTTGATTGGTTCATTAAAACCCAATAACCCATTTCCGAATCCATTTGTCCACCTGCTCTATTGTAATTTTCTATTCATTCGTCAATTCTCAATACGGTTATTACCAAGGAAATTGTTCATCATACAAGTGTCAATATACGCAAAGACATGCATTAGATGTTGGCTACGAATATATAAATCGATTTTGTCTTTTCTATAAGAATTTGACCTACCCTAATGTTTGTGTAATCATTCTTCATATTTTTATGACTTGTCTGGATTTTACAAATGGTTCATTATTACAATCTTTGTAAAAACATGCTATCAAGATAAATTGCAGGGGCATCGATCAGACCAAATATTGTTAATTTTCATCGTAAAGTAAAAACTTTTCTACCATTAAAATAAAGCTAGGACTGACTAGTTGAGTTTGTTTCAAGTCTATCGTTCAGTTCACTCAGGAGTCGACTTTTGTATCATGTGGAACTACACAAAAAGAATCGATTACAATAATTAATCGTTTTTACTTTGATGAACTATACTGGACCTTGTCGATTACTTTAACTTTTTTTATTTGTCACTAAAGCAGTTTTTCTTAATAATGGAATGGTTTTAGCAGGGTAGTTTTTTACTTTAATGGTCCTTACCCCACTAACAACCCAGCGCTTAAAAGATTAGTGCGTGACAAAGTTTATAATACTGCACTAAACGAAAAAGCAATCTAGTTTTAAATGCTGCATAAGGTTCAAGTAGAAAGATCTCCGAGCTTAGATGTACATTTTAGCCTGACTGGGCTGGGCTTTAACCTCCAGGGAACCAGTCTGTATGTCTTTTACTACATATGTTTCTCTTTATAAAATGCTAATAAAAGTCAACGATTCTATAAAGCCTGCCATTCAGATGTTTGGTTTTAAATCGGTAAACGTTTTATATTTCGGATTTAACTTAAAATTTGTGGCTACCCATTTAGGTAAACTGGATTTTAAAAACGACTTTTACGAATGCTTCTTTGTTAACAAATATCGCTCGTTAAATTTTTAATATTTTATATAATTCTTTTAAATTTTAATTACTACAAGCTTTTAAATACTCTACAAAAATGTAATGGGTTGCAAGTTGTTCCATTTTTAAAAAAATAATTATGTGACAAACATAAATTATTTCCAATAAATAAGTCAATCTTTTCAAGTGGGAGCTTGGAAAGTATAATTTTTTGATACTTTCCATAAATAAAAACAATAAAAATAACAAACTTACTAATTTGTATATTTGACATTCCCTCATTTAAGCTTTTTAACGTAGATCTCAAAAATTGTAAAAGCCCAATTATGAATAAAATATATGAATATAAAAAATATTAAAATAATAAAAATAACAAATATCATTAATGCATATCGAATTTCCAAAAATTAAGGCATAAACGTTGTGGGGGTATGTCTAGGGATTCCTGGAAAATTGTTTCAAAACTTCCATCTGTTATATTTACTGAGAAAAATGCGAACAAAATTTTATAAATTCGTTTCATAAACAAGAGCGGGTTAGATCAGTGAGTGGGATAGATCATTTAAAAAGTTAAACTTCGCAAATAGCTCATTTTTTATAACTATTTTTTTTATTTTTATATAATTGTTACACATTCTATATGATACTCTTCGCAGTAGATGATTAAAAAAGTGCATTTTTTATTTTATTGAAAACAACGTAAAACTTATTTTTTTTGTAAACGGGTGGGAATACAAAAAAATTACCCAATGCTTTTCTATAGGGAAAAATACAATCTTTAATTTTATTAGGAATATTTTTTTTCGTAAAGTTGATATTAACGAAAATATGAATTTTTTTCTACTTTGGGGGTGTTTTTAACTCTCTATTTATTACTTGATTTTTGTCCAAAGACAATAGCGCACTTCCTCTAAATGGGATTGATTTTTGTGTTAAATCTCAAGTTGATCCGATAAACCGTTCTTGAGTTATGGTGGTCACAAATTTCGTTACAGACAGACAGACGGACAAAAAATAAAAGTCTTAAAAAGTCATGAAACGAACGAATCTGCAAATTTTTGCTCTAGGATAAATATTAACGATTTTAGAGAAGGTCCGAGTAATCGCAATATACTCTTTTGCGAAGAGTATATAAGTCTTGAAATATACATCTATGAGTCTTGATCATCACTTTTGCATTACTTTTTATTAACATAGTTGTCAGCTTCATTTCATAAAATGTTGTAAAATTAAATTGATAAAAAATAAAAAAATGCCAGGAATAACTTTTTTTAATTTTCCAGGGTTTACTTTTTTTATTCCTTTTTCTTATGATGACGTGTCTGTAAAATTAAGTAGCAAAATTACTCTCGGTCCTCATGCTATTCAACCCGCTTTTCAATTAAGGCCCTTTTAGTACCTTTAATCGTTTATGGTGGTAGCTTAACACTTAACTGTTCACCAAAATAACAAAAACAATATAGCTGGAAACGCTGATTGAACTGTCTTTACCTACTTAAGAAAATTAATAATCAGTCATTTCCAGAATAAATAAGGAACCGGCAATTTATTAATTATGGCCACAAACGACGGGGGAAGATAAGATAGATGCTCACATTGGAAAGTTTAGGTACCTACCTATTGTATCAATATCTCCTTTGTAAAGCTAAAACAATTCAAATTTGACACATAGATTAATGTATAATGCGATAGATACCGCTGTAAACACAATCTATCACAATGCTTTAACCAGACATCCATAAATTAAGGACCATATCCAACTATTTATATTACATCATAATCAAGGAGGATTAAACAGATGAATGGAAACCAGAAGTGCCAGATTAGGTTTACACAATTGCATTGAAAAAAAAACTTAGTTTAATTTTTATAGTAAATACCATGTTTAAATTAGCAACAAGTTATCCTCCACACGTCCGAAAAAACTATCGAGTTAATTACTTCAGAGTTGTATCGTATTGTCTGTGACAGGCTTTAGGGTTTCTTCGCTCCTAAAATTTTAAAAATAAATGTTGACCCTGGAAGATTTATGTTAAAATTTAAAAGAAACAAAAGGAAAGAAATATGTACTAACAGATACAAACTAAACCACTCTAATCTTGAAGTGGGTTAATTTAAGATTCACTTGAAAATAAAATACCTTGAGTGACACATTCCCTTATCCTGAAATCCATGTTAATCTGTATAAACCACAGATGCTTAGAAACGAGCAAGATTTGTCAGTGTCCACAAACTAAGGGGATGCGAAAAAGGGCGGTGGGAGTAAACTAAATTGCTTTGTGTGCCGAACTATATCCCAGGAATGCAGACACCTGTTTCAGTAACTAGAAGGAGTAGTGGTAATGTAGAGATCGTGCGGCAGATCCATTTAATTCATTTGGGAATAGATCTAACCAGGACACGCAATAAATATTTAGGAAGAAAAAACGAGATGTTTTAAGACTTAGGTAACGTCTCGAATGAATTGTAAGTTAGGGAAGGCGATACCCTGAAAGAATTAATGCATTTATAAGGGACATTTTAAAAGGGATGTTTTTTATGTTTTATGTACAAATAAAATAGTATACTAAAACATAGAGTCTTTTAGCAAGCGTCCAGGTTTGAGAAAATGTAGCCGTTAATATCGTTTCTCCAATTCTTCTATACTAGTTATTCCCTCTACAAAAAACTATATCCCCCGATAGTTTATAATAGTAAAATTTGTAAATAAAAAGTAACTTGCAAGAGAAGAATTTATATTTTTGCATCTGAAAAGCCAACCTAATAAAATAAAATGTTGGGTTTAATAAAGCAATCCAGCAACCTTAAAAAAACCAATTTTCGAATTTAATAATGTTCTTTTATATAATTATAGAACGCAAATATAAAAGTATTTTGTACGCAAGCGCGTTCAAAACTATGTGGTTTCTTTTTTACAATAATTTATTTGTATACTTAAGTTTACATAAACAAAATGTAATAAAATGCGCGCAATGGAAGTAACGGCATAAAAAACCCGTTTTGTAAAATATTTAAAAATTTATCTTGTGCTTAAATAACGTCTATACAATAGGTACTTGTGTTTTAGTTGTATGTAATATGCATTGTTTTTTAAAAGCGTAAAGCAGATAAACATATAAAAGAAAAAAGTCTAAGAAAAAAATAAACACGATGATTGATTGTTATTTTATGGAACGTTGATTAAAAAAAAAAACAAAATTACCATGTTCATGCCCCAACGATATTCTTTAAAATATACCTACCGTATTAATTTTTGTATGCTCTATTTTTTACCTGCGAAATTAAATCATCGATAGCTAACGGTCGTAAAAATTGGATTCGTGCCGGAATCGGTTGTGAATTTTTTGATTTTCTTTTCTAATCAAAATAAACCTCTCTAGAATAATGCCACAAGATTTTAAAAGGATCTACAAATCAATGATTTTACTATAATTGTTCTGTTTTAATGAATAATAATTTATTTTTATTATTGTAGCTTCACTTAAAAATACCATTATTGGTTGAAAATAAGAGCAAAAACTTTTATACTTTTAAGTTTAATTGAGAATTAAATACGATAAAACGATGGCTAAAATGAGCAATTTAATAGTTTATATGTCATTACATTTTTATTACCTAATATAAACAATTTAATGGGTGTTGTTCTTTAAGGTTATTTTCCAGACGCCAACGAAATAAAGTTTTTGGCTAAGCTGGTTGGAATTTGAATATTCTTTCGGTAGGACTAATTTGAAATTCAGTTCTTTATAAACAACGTTATTGTACTTTTGACGTGTATGCCAACCTGGACCAATTATGCATTGTATTATTCAAGAGCGTTGACCAACACTATAAGGTTTATTATACGATCTAATAAATTATCTTTTTCCTAAAACACAAAAAAGACATTGTAGATAAATAACTGCATTATTTCAAGGGATTTAAACCGTCCATAGAACAACGGAAACAGATCTTAAACCATGATTGTTAAAAAAAGGTAGCAAGTTTTGTAAAGCAATATTTTCAGCGCTTCTTAAGTAATGTTTCGTTTTGTGTAGAGGCACTTGAGGAAGAAAAGTGTTCGTTTGTCAAAGTACATAATAAATGGACTTGCTGGTTTTTATGAGCACATACAAGAATCATAAATCAAATTCTGACGTAAATATTACATTTTGCGACAACTTAGTAAATATACACTTGTCTCCCACTGATTAAAACAAAGAAAGATAAATGTTCTCTAGGCTTGACCCACAACAACTTCTAAGGGTTTCTAAAACGTTTTAGAAATAGTTTTCAGTGTTTGAATTACCTTTCTTTACATCATTGTTAGAGTTTGAAAGCAACTTTATGTAAAGTGGCCTCCGAACTTCATTCTAGAAATCCAGGAGTATGCCATTATATTTATTTAGGTTACCTACTACATTTCACTTAATTTCTAAACATGTTTATTTATATACTCTTTAATATACTCATTTAATATTTTCCAACCAAAAATTATTTAAATAAGCATTGTGCCAACCCTGCGTCCCTGCTAGTTTTAACGACATTAATTGCAAGTAGTATTTTTACTAGTTTGGCCAGACAGAGGATTATTGAAAGTAATCAATAAATAGATTCACAAAATGTGTGTTACGTTGCGTTGAAACAAGCAGCCAATATTCAATGTGCTTCTTATGTTTCAGCTATTACAAAAATGTTCTAGCTCGTAACAGCAACAGTTATGAGACTTATACGGGATGGTCAACACACCGTAATTGTTTCATTTCGATAACGATTTCAAAACGACCGCTGCGATAGGAGCACATAAATTTTACGACAAGATTAATTGCTCGTATATCCCCACACGTGTGATTAAATTGTGTATGCCAACGTCGGTAAAATAAATTGTAAGAGTGTTTGTAATGTGTTTTAAATTTCCACCAAATTACATATCGTTTAATAAATATTTCCAGTCGGCGTATAGAGCATGCGAACCCCTCGTAATAACGCTGGTAGGTAGATAAAAACGAAATAAATGTTTACCTCGGCACCTAACATTTTATATTTTATGAGCATTTAATACAAAAATATATTGTTGCCTCCAGCGTAGTGTTATTTTATGTTAACATCAAATAGGTAACTACCTAACCTATAGTTTAATAACATTTTAGTTAAGAGCTAACATAACAATGTTAGCAAAAATCAAATCCACAATATACAATCCACTGTATGCATGAATATAGGTCAAAAGCTTAATCTAACATTAGACAGCGTTTAATATGACATATTTCGAGGAGAGACTGGATTATTCCCAAGCAATTTTGAAGTACTTAGTCGCTTAGTTAGCCCATTGGTATCAGATCTGGGAATGACATAATTCAACATTCTAAAGCCCAAGAACGTTGTTACCGACATCCATAGGTGGACTTTCGAAGACTTAATCGTTATAACTTAATAAGACAATACAAACAACTTAGTGAAAGGGCTGACAACTCCAAGATGCAAAACCTAAAGTTTGATGAGATGCCGGCTAACAACTCTAGCAAGTAAAATGATTCTTATCATAGTGAAGCTACCTGAAGCATGATGTTCTATGTTGCTGAATTGAGCAAACTTGCATTATTTTATGAAACATGAATATCATTAGTTGAATGAAGTTGCTTAATATGCATTTCGTATAGTTGAAAGTTCGGTTCACTGATGTGCCTTTACATCAGTGTGAAGGAGCCAAAACTTATTCAAATTGTCTTATTAAGACAGGAATCTGCTTTATCTCAGTCACATTTGCTATCCATGTCGATGGATTAAGACATGAATTTAGCAGCATCTAATTTAATACTAAAAGGTTTAAAGCCAATTGATAATGTTAATCAAGTCTACAACATTTGTAGCAGATGAACAGAGAAATAATATCGTTCATAAAAGTATTAAAGAAATTCAGAGATAAATTATATGTATGACAGAGGGAAGTTTTCAACCTAACGCCCAGGACTAAAGACTAACATGTTAAATCAATTAAGTTCTTAAATTTTTTTTTTCTCTATTAAGTAAATTCGGATACTGCTGAATGCTTTAAACGGAGATAGCAACATAATTTAATTTAGCAACATTTATAGTAGTATATAAATTGAATGGCATTTGCACAAATAGAGTATTGACAGTCTAAGTCGCCCAGCTAAGGCACTCCAATAAATGCTTCTTATAAACCCATCAATTCTCCGGTAAGTGGCTAGATAAATGGGAATGGCGTTGATAATGGTCGAAATTCGAGTGCTAGAGCCCAATATATATTTAGACCGTGTTTTTGGATGGATGTGTAGACATTTTCTCAGCAGAGTACGGGGCGTGTAGAAACTCTATAACTTTCCAGCCGGAAACGGAAAAAACAAATAAGTAAAACTAGAGCGCGGCTCGCCATTAATGTGACAGAGTGCTGATGGTGCTCTCACAGCCCAGCAGCGCCCCTTTTGACCCTGAAGCCGCTTTTATCCATCCCCAGACTTAAAAGATACAATAAATAAACAAGGTTAACTTTTTTTTTTACATTGAAAGCACTACATAAACTGTTTGGGAATAAACTGCCCCTACATCATGTAATTTATGTTCGTAGCCCACTTAAATGTCTGTTGCACTTAACATATTTGGGATAACTATTATTTGTTGCTAAAAAGGGTGGTTATTTTTAATGAAAACATAGATGAAAATGAGTAAGAACCATTTAAACATTTTAATTTTAAAATTACAAAATTTGTAACTGTATTAGGTATAACAGTAATAGAGAACCTACCCTCCAACTGATTGAATCAAATTTATAAATTTTAGACAAAAGTTTTCTAATTATGCAATTTAAAATATCAATATAGGAAAAACAACGTATTTGTAATTAATTTTGGTACCGTTTCGTATTTCAATTATAAGTCTTAGTCTAGATTTCGCACTTTCAATGTGGATTGCATGGCATATATAACATTATTTGTAACTATATGTAAAAGCAAATGTATTACACGTAAATTTGAAACGACATCTATCAACACTTGAGCAAAATCTGATTGAAAACCAACTAAATATTTAATCGAAATTCCGTCCAGACCTATTTATTTGTAATAGAAAATTTGTAGATAGAGCGCATTTTCGAAAGTATTTTCATCTTTCTACCATACGCGCAACTTTAAAACGAATTGGAGAATTCGTTTTCGCTGAAAATTAAATCCGTGCAGTATTTTTTCGCTTAAGTAAAGGTAAACGGTAATATTTGCATTTTGGATATCGTATTTCAAAGAAATTACATTACGTAGAATCGCTTTGATGTATTTGATAATATCTATAATAAATTTGGAAGCTTTATTCAATCAAAACTATAGATAAAAAGATAAAAG
This sequence comes from Cartodere bifasciata, assembly GCA_963920755.1. NCBI lineage: Eukaryota > Metazoa > Arthropoda > Insecta > Coleoptera > Latridiidae > Cartodere > Cartodere bifasciata. The sequence goes on along the minus strand of OY987196.1, from coordinate 15,606,830 downwards.
AAAACTGGATTGCTGAATTTTCCAGTATTACATTCCTATAATGTCATACTTATTGCCTTCACTTCAATGGGCTAATAGTAGTCGACAATTTTCATGCTCAAACGAAAATATTGGTGTGTAATTTTGTAGTCTGACACTTATTTCCTGGAAGGTTGTTATCTTATCGTACAGATATTTTATTTCCTTTCGTGGTTTATTTTTAGCCACTTGCTTTCAGTAATTGGTTTACGAATTTATACCCTCATATTTTTAAGGACTGCTTCTTTATAAGAATCTCTACAAATTAATGTCTTATCCGATTACAATAATTGTCTATTGGGAATTTATAGGAATTTCCAGGTATACGAAAATGAGTAATATTACTCGTAAATATTATAATATCTAAACTTGAGGTATCAAGATGCTGTTAAGATAAAATTGCAATGAGTTTGGTAAACGAGCTAAAATTCTACACCCACTAACTACTACTACTAACTCCATTTTTTCCGAGTTTTCTATTACAAGATTCTTTAATTAAATATCAAACGACAAACTATGATTAATAAATTTGATTATTTAACAAGGAAGTTGGCTGAGTTAAATAAACACTAAATAAAGGAAGGGCAGAGAAAACAAACAGATTATACGAGCATACCTTCATTACAATAATTTGCTTCAATTATTTTTGTATGTTCGTTGTTTCAATAAACACATTGTTGTAGACAAAGTTGTATATCAATTTAATTTGGAAAATTAATAATACATTTCGATTTTATTTTACTCCTGTTTACCTTTTACCTTATTTAAGTCATTTTAACCACCAAAAATATGTGTTGCTTTTACTTAATGTTAATCAACAATCAAATTATTTGAACTAACAAGATATAAAATGTTCGGTTCAGCACTTATACAACATTCTGTATTTTTAATACTACAAAAGAAGCAATGCAATATTTTACAAATATGTTTTCTGATTTCAATCTAAAACATAATAAGAAATGTTAGTATGAGGCTCTATGAAAGACGATAGTGAACTAAAATTGAAATTACACTTTTTATTGCAAAACGTCGAATGCAGTCTTTTACTGAAACTGTCATTTCAGAAATTAAAGCACGTGTTCAACAAATTACAACTCGTGTTTTCCGAGATTACAAACATTTTCTGATTAATGTTTGTCAGCCATGATGCCGACTTTATTTAAAAAGTATCATTTCAAATTAAGTTTTAATTTAGATAGGCAGGGATTTTTTGATTTTTTTTACCTACTATAACAACCTTACAATTCTTTAAATTCTACATTTATTGTTACATATTTTATTCCAGAGCGTTAATTTGTATTCTAGTACAGTCAATCTGTACTAAATAATTCCGGGTAGGGCTGCCATTATAATATTTTATAACTATAAGGTCTAAAATGTAAATCCTTAAATTGGCGTATCTCTACCTGTCTTGGAAACGGGGTTATGGACCCTCAAAGTTCCCCCTCAATTCGTTATGTAAGATCACAGTGGAACTGCGCCAAATTTTGAAACTAGATGTCAAATAAGATTTTAAAATCATTTTCGTATAAATTTTTCGTCAGAAAAAATTTCTTCAGTCCAAAAATATCCCCGAAAGAGTAATATCCAGTCATGTTAGATTACGATCAAATAATGCAAATAGATACAAAATAAGATGCTAAAAAACTTAGTCCTAATACTTTTTCCCAAAAAAAAAATTCCTTCTCCCCATAAACAAAAGGGGCTCTTAAGAGGGGCATGAATTTTTTTATGAAAAAAAGTTATTAAGAAATATTTTTAAGCATCTTATTTTGAATTCATCTCAAAATTTGGTGTAAATCCAACGTGATTGGTTATTACTCTTTGGGGGCTACTTAGGGGGTGAAGGAATTTTTTTCCAAGAATTTTTTTTTACTAAAATAACTTTAAAATCTTATTTGACATATAGTTTTAAAATTTGGGGCAATTCTTACATAACGAATTGAAGGGGGCCCAAATAATCCCGTTTCCAAGACAGATAAAGATACGCCAATTTAAGGTTTTACATTTTGGACCCCCTAGTTAGAACATATTATAATGGCGACCCTACCCGGAATTATGTCGATGTCCAAATACGAATTGACTGTACTAGTCACAGGCTGGCCTACCTTTATAAAATTATACACATACGTGTAACCCGGCGCATTCACCATTTTACTCAGTGTTTCTGATCGCTTCTCTTTTAATTTATTTATCAAATAATTAGAGATTTATGGTTTTACTAAATTTGACCTGCCCAATTTTTAAAAATAAGTGTACCTATTGCTTGACTTTTTAACGCTTAGTACCAATTTTAAAAACAAAGATTGTGTATATTTTATTGTTTATAAAAATGTTTACTTATTTTTTCAAATTCTGTAGGTAAGTAAATTAACTGCCAAGTATTTTAATAAAACATTGTTAAGAAAAACTTTCTATAATATGATTTCCTTGAAGAAACTTTATACTTATCAAAAAGCGCCTCTAGTAAACAACCTTTCGAAGTTTGTGTATAGGTAAGCAATGTGGATTTTTCTATAAGTTTGCAGCAGCATATTTGAGTAAGCTACGGCATGCAAAACATGTGACGGCGATGAAGCAAGCGTACAGGAGCGCCAACCTTACAATGCGCGCTTGTAACCCTGGAAACCACTAGCTCTTAATTGAAAACCAACCTGATGACGAATCAATAAAAGGCGCTCACGCCCATCTAATTCTACGCCACTGGATTTATGCATTTTACCACCCAGTTCATTGTATGCAGATTGCAGGGCATAAACACAATGACCTAAATATCTGTGAAGGTGCCAAATTATGCTAAAGACAAGTTAGGGTAAGATTGCCCAAATTAAAACACTTTTCTTTTTGAATTTAGGTCTAATATAACCAATAAAAGATTTTTTTAAAAACTTAAACAGTGTAAGAAATGTATGGAACTTCTTATGATATAAAAGAAATATTGATAGTTCTAATTAAAAAAGAGTAGGTATCTTCTTTATTCGTTTAAATTATAAAAGGATTACAAAAGTCCAATTTAGGATTCTGGTCTCCTAAATTGAACTAGTGATCTTCTTAATTGAACCGGCTATTTACACGTGAATAAGGTGCTAAAAAAAAGTGGCAGAAAAGTTATTATGTTTCTTTACGTGTCGTACAATAATATTAAATTTTATTAGTAACATTAGCACATTGTGCATGTGAAACATCTTGAGAAATATTGAAAGGCTCTTAAATTGGACCAATGTAATTTAGGATATTCGTATTCAGTGTTGGTCCAATTTAGGCGAATGTGCTTAAAATTAGCATGAGGCGCCATTCAGTAAAATAAAACTAATATTTGATATTACGGTTTAAAAGTGTTTATAAATTAATAATTACTAACCACGTGCTGGAGGTATCACACTTGCCGTTAATACACAATAGACATGAATCATAGATGACGTATAAATTAACAGATGGCGCTTTTTATGTTTTATGTGCGATATATAGCATCGGTCAAATTCAGGAGGAGGCTCACATTATGCAACCTTACCCTGATATATTTATAGATGAACTTAAACTTGAACGTTTATTCATTCATTTACAAGTAAAATGTTTCATATAATAGGCAGAAGGATTCTTATTTAGCAATAATATTTTATCTTACACTTTTTATAACTAGTAGGTACTGTAGGTAGTATTTAAGTAGGACGAAAACATTTATTAACTGTTATAAGTAATACTTACAAAAGGTAAATCGAATTTTGTATATCAACATAAACCTGGAGTATACTTGTAGAAAAGACTTTTAACTTGAAATTGGTTTATCATCAGAGCATGTTATAAGTGGCTATGTACTTATGTAGATTCTTACCACTTCACTAATGTATATGTAAATCATCTATTACCATATGAATATCCTAATCATTTGCATTCCTAGTTTGTCTTAATTATTCCTCTATTATGAAGCAAGACCCTAGTTTGTTCGGACCTTTGCTATTTAACACCATCCGCACTGCCGGATTAAGAACAAAAACCAAGGAAACACTTGGCCCTGTCTTAAAGACTTTAGTAAAGTTTACGTTTAATAATTTAACCTAGGATCTAGGATAGGCGCCTCCATAGTGTCGTTCTATTAGCACTAAGCCTGGTCTACCTAATTGTTGGGCCTAATATTTCCTATTTCAAACTCAAACTGGAAACAGCCCTTTGTTGTGTGTACATGCATTACATTGAGTTAATAATGATTCTTAAAACAATTGGGAAAGTAACTTAATTCTCTAGCACTTCTAGAGGATATAAACTTTAATGCTTTTCGGACAGTTCTAATAAACAACTTTAGAAAACCTTCAGGTAACAATTTTACTCATTTTTCTTTTTTGTTTCAGACAGGAAAACATTTTCACAGAACATCATTACTCATCAAAGCTTTTGATCATAAGTTTCGGTTGGATCTGGAACTTAACACGTAAGTATTCTTTTTATTTTATTATTCACTATGAAACTTGATCATATTTCTACCAAAATGTAACTTTTAGACAGTATTAAATAAGAAACTCTTCTGAATTTATTACTTACCTCATTTTAACAATTTTAAGCCTTAGTAAAACATCCAAACTTTCCTAAAGTTTCTTAAGTTTTTAGAAATTTCAATAGATATACCTACCGTACATTAAGTAGTGGTAATTTTAATGTAGTGTTTTTAAGTTTACGAGGAGGTTGTTACCTTGTTTTAGTAGGAAGTCTTTGACAAAAAAAATAAAATTACTTAAACCCATTTTGTTACGCGTACTTAATACTTATTATTAGGTACCATTAATCCAGTTGCTATAGAAGAAAAGGGCATAAACAATTACTATAATTGTTTTTATTTTTTATTTTCAGGCAACTAGTCGCACCTAATATCATGCAAAAACATTTTTTAGCAAATGGGGCAGAACAAGTATCAAAACAAGTAAGTTTACTGAATGTCTTATTTATTTATCCAACAAAATACTTTTTAATAATGGTAAAAGTAACAAATATATTCACTAACTATATTTTTTTTACTTTGTTACTCTTATGTTTTAAATTATTAATTACAGTTATCGTAGGAAATTCCAAAAATGTTTAGAAAGAAAATATATATTTTCTCGAAAATAGTGTATTTCTTGTCTTTGCAAGGGTCATGTGTAGTTGGCGTTTCAGTTGGCCAAATTGTTGTAAACCACTTCCATGCAGTTGTTGATGTACTCTCAGATGGTTCTTCAGTTGGCCAAATTGTGGTTTCACTAGTAAACCACTCCCAGTCAGTTGTTGAAGTACTTTCAGATGTTTCTTCAGTTGGTTCGTCGTAGTCAGGAGTTGATGTTCCTGAAGTTTCTTCAGTTGGCCAATCCCAGTCAGTGGTTGATGTACTTTTAGATGTTGCATCAGTTGGTTCGTCGTAGTCAGGATTTAATGTACTTTCAGTTGTTTCACCAGTTGGCCAATTCCAGTCAGTGGTAGATGTACTTTCAGATGTTGCATCAGTTGGTTCGTCGTAGTCAGGATTTAATGTACTTTCAGTTGTTTCACCAGTTGGCCAATTCCAGTCAGTGGTTGATGTACTTTCAGATGTTGCATCAGTTGGTTCGTCGTAGTCAGGATTTAATGTACTTTCAGTTGTTTCACCAGTTGGCCAATTCCAGTCAGTGGTTGATGTACTTTCAGATGTTGCATCAGTTGGTTCGTCGTAGTCAGGATTTAATGTACTTTCAGTTGTTTCACCAGTTGGCCAATTCCAGTCAGTGGTTGATGTACTTTCAGATGTTGCATCAGTTGGTTCGTCGTAGTCAGGATTTAATGTACTTTCAGTTGTTTTACCAGTTGGCAAATTCCACTCAGTGGTTGATGTACTTTCAGATGTTGCATCAGTTGGTTCGTCGTAGTCAGGAGTTGATGTTCCTGATGTTTCTTCAGTTGGCCAATCCCACCCAGTGGTTGATGTACTTTCAGATGTTGCATCAGTTGGTTCGTCATAGTCAGGAGTTGTTGTACTTTCAGTTGTTTCTGCAGTTGGCAAATTCCACTCAGTGGTTGATGTAGTTTCAGATGTATCCTTAGTTGAATCATCGTAATCAGATGTTGATGTACTTTCAGATGTATCCTCAGTAAAATCATCGTAATCAGATGTGTCCTCAGTTGGCTCATCGTAATCAATAGTTGAAGTAGTTGTTTCTTCAGTTGTTGTTGGCTCATCTGCTGAACTTAAAATAATGTAGGGTTTTCTTTTATTTGTCAAAGCGTAGTAATTTCCAACATCTGATTTACGTATTTGGCCCAGCACATTTAACTTTCTATTTGAGCCACAAGAATTAGTCCCGTCTTCACATACAAATCCGTAAAATTGTTGGAATTTTACTCCTTCGATAAAGAACTCCATTCCCATGTTTGTATTACATATACCTAAAACATTATCATAGTAATGGCAGAATACATTTTCAAAAGGCAAATACAGTATTTGTAAAACATTTCTATTTTTGCAAATAAAGCAAAAAATACAATATCCCATTGATATGTTTTAAAACTTACTTTCTCTGCATTTAGGTTGCATTTCTCCCCAATTAATAAATAAATTAACAGCTCCTTCATCGCCATCATTAGCCCCATTATCATAGTTGGTAAAAAAATTGACAACAATGTTAGCATAATTTGAATTTATATCTTCTGCTGGAGATATTGCATTTATTCTAGCTATTTTATTAGTTTCTTTTGTTTCCATTTTTTTCCCAATAAGCTTAGCAATTCTGGCACCCAGTCCATGACAGATTATTTCAATTTTGGATCCTACGTTTGATCCACCCAATAATAAAGTATGAGCGATATGTTCGGCTAGAAATTATCAATTTATTAAAATCCATTATTTACCTACTTAATAATTGAAATACCAACCCCATTGATCAGCTTTTAGCTTGTAACGCCAAACCTTTTCCCAAGATATTTCAACCACTACTGTGTTTTCTACTTTTAAATACTCTTTTCTTAATGTAGAATACCAAAAATCATTGTTACTCTTCATTTCGTGATCATGAATAAAAACATAGATATTTTCAGCATTTTTAAGAAATTTTTCAATGTTGCCTTCTTTGTGTGGGTGTCTAGGTTGATTGGAAGTATATGCCACAATTTTCAGGCTGTCATTTGTTATATTAGGTTTGCGCCCTTAAAAGAGAAATACAATAAAAACTGGACGTAAGTGAATTTTTTTACACGTATGTAACGTTGATAACAAGAATTGTTAGATACAGAGTAAAATTTAACATATACAAGATCTATGGTTAAATAAAATACATATGTACCCATTTAAAGTGGAATAACATTTCTAATTTGTTAGGTCAGTTGCCATTTTCAGATGTAATATCCCAAAATTAATAAGTTGTAATAATGTTGTCCTATATTTTCTAAAGCGGGCCTTTCTTACCATAAAATAACACGGTTGAAAAATGTTAAAAATTTTAAAAATGTATCGATGCTTAAAGAATATTCGGTCTTGCCAGCGATATAAACGACGTTTAACCATAGACTATAATAAAGGTTATTCCGGCGGCTGTTTTTAAACTTTTTAGGTTTAATATTTTTTTTAACTTACAGGATAGAATAACAGTCTTTGATATATTATTAGTTTAATTTTTTTTTCGTAAGTAGACATCAAATTAGAATTTAAAATACAGATACAATAATGTTTTTATGGAATCTTAAGATTTGGTGGGCGTATTCATAAAAATATGACAATCTAAAAAATGGGGCCTCTCGACTTTTTTTTTTGTAACCGACCTTTTTCTATTTAAGATTTTTTCTGAAAATGTCATCCCACCTATATTTGTGCGAAAACATTTTTTTTTAATTAAATGATTTCAACGTAAATAAAACATATTTAAAAAAAACATTAAACCATTCAAAATTTATGTTGGGGGGACAACAGAAAAACTTTCTCTCTGTAATACGTACATACACAATCTGTTAAAACAAATTTTTTTATTTTTTTTTATTTAAAAATGAATAAGTAATATAAAAATATGAATTTAATTTTTAATATCATAATAAAAAAAAGCAAATAGAGGTATTTTAACAACGGATTCCATTTACAGATATTTTACAAATCAGAGTGTATTAGTATTTAAGTAATTAGTTTTTTTTATTTTTAATGGATTGTACTTAAACTATTATTTTTTAAAAAAATAAATAAAGAATTTGAAACCAAATTATTAAATATTATACTTACTATCATTTGGAAATGCCCAAACTGAACTTGTGATAACACAGAATAAAAAGAAAACCTTTAAAATTTCCATTTTAAGTGCACAATAACTATTTTTTTGCAAAAACAAATATTTATACAAATATTTATCTTATAATTTCTTACCAATGATCACAAGCACGTATTAATGGGCCATTTTGGCATTTTAAACCAATTTATTTAAATTGCTATTAAAAAAACCTATTTAAGCGCAATCTGTTTATTTAAATGTGGCAATTTTGTGTTCTTTCAACTGTTATTTTTTTGATTTATACTAGGAAATAATAAATGGTAACATGTTTAAGTCCAATTTATTTTACTTAACATTTGCATATGGATATTTATCGTTTGTTTTAATATAAAACTTTCCACCATCATTATTATTTATTGGTTTTCCAAAATTAACTTTTCTGTTTTTTCTGCATAGCCCAAGTTGATATGCTTCATAACTGTAACATTGCGTTCCCCAAAAACTCCCTGTTCGAATTGCTTCTGTAAAGTATACGGTACTTCTTTTATGGCTGCAGAAAACTGCAAAAAAATGTTCAGCATTGTTTTTGTACTACCCAAAAATTCTAGTTTAAGGATCCAAATGAATTAAAAGCACTGATTTAAGACGTACTTTCTTATGCATCCACCAAACCTGAAGTGATTGACAGCTGTTTCACTCTATTATTTCTCAACAGAATCGTGTATTAAGGGTATGGTCGATGCATTTAACCGTAAGAAACTCGTATACTTGTATATTTTCAGCAAATACCTACCAAAGAAATGACAAGGGCGGTACTGCAATCTGCCGAGACCGAAATGATTCACGCATAAGCAGTCTGCTATCGTATGGCTAATCCATCTCGTAAACAGATCAGCTGGCGCTATTCAGCTAGGCCAAAGCGTCCAACTCTATTTTTTTTATGAGTTAAACTAATTAAAGGCAAGCAATAATATATGTAATTACCAATATTCATTGGGTTGGTGACATCATCAGGACAACCAGGTTGATATCCAGATCCTCCATTAATGAAGAAATCAATGGTTCCACAAGGTTCCTGAAACCCGAAGAGCCCTCCGTCGGTATGAAACACTACCACATGTTTAGCATCGTTTCTAGATAATCTCATGTCATTATTGGCTAAACTAAAAAGAGGTCCTGCAGGATCTAATCCGTTTATAAGCGATAGCGTTCGATTTTTGTCTCTTAGTCGTTTTCCAACAAAACCCGCAACTTGAGCACCAAGGCTGTGACCGGTTAACTCAATTTTTAGAGGGCATAAGTTTGAGTTTATTATGAAATCTCCAATTATTACGCCTAAAACATATTTCGAAAGCAATTTCAGGAGAATGCAGTTTTTCTAATTCTAAGTAAATAATGTATTTGTTTTTATTTATTATCATCTTATTTCTTTTAATTGTCCGTGAAAAAGGAACTTACCAACATCGTGTGTTTCAACACTGGAAATAGGATAAATTAAATGAGCAGGCGCATCCCATTCAACCAAAATAACTGAATAATTGATAAATTTGTGGTCTAAATAGGCGGATCGTAAATCATTGTACCAACTAGTGGTTTTATCTTCCAACCAGCCGTGAATCAGAAAGACAATTTTTTCCGACAGATTAAGTTCATCATTTGCATTATTTTGTGTCAATTGTAATCCATCATTGGCAGAATTCTTAGTGTAAAGAAAATATTTGACTTCTCCCTGTGTAACACCTTCGAAAAAAAAGTGTTATGTTAACATAAAATTTTTATATTTAATAATTATTATACTTACCTTGAAAACAATTGCAGCTAAGCAAAATGGAAAATAATAAAGATAAAGGTAATAATAAAAACATTGTAATAAAAAGTAATAAAATAACAACCGTTTTTAAAATTGCTCCTTTTAACAACTAAATAACCATTACAAATTATAATTAAAAATCATTTTACATAAATTTGAGTATCGTAAAATTAATTTTGTAGGCACAAAATGATAAAATATGTTAATTCCATATTACCTGTACGTTAATTCATGGTTAATTTATCGCTACCATATTGGCACCTTTAAAAAATTATATTTTTATCAATCCGAAATAGCATAATAATATTTATATCATAGTGCTGACATATTTTAAATTGCATTTTTTAACTAGAGATAGATTCGAGCTTGTTACGTCATAAGGGAATCGCTACAAGACAAGGAATATAAAATCGCCTGAATTGTCATCTATATACATATGTATACACTTCTAAGTTTAAATTATATAAATGAATGATTAGATGCTTTAAGAAGTTACAAAAGCATTGTAATAGAAACTTGAGAAACTTCCATATAAGTAAAATAAGTTTGTGGAGATTCATAATACAAGAACAGCGTAGAGTAGGATACTAGATAGAAGATAAAAATATCATAAAAAAAAAATTAAGGGTGTCCTTAAAAAAAGTAATTGAAATTCCTAATCTAAATAAAAATCCAATAATGTTAAGAGAGTCTTGAAGTTTATGCAATATGTGTTAGACAACAGTTTAACTTGATCAAAATACCATTCTAGATATGATTTTGAGTCTTATATATTTGTCTTTTCTTTTCAGGAGATCGAACAGTGCTATTACCACGGAACTGTCCAGGGTTTTCCTGGAGCCACTGCTGCCTTTCATACATGCAACGGAGTTAGTGGCGTCATTCATCTTGGAAATGAAACTTTTGTTATTCATCCATTTTATGGAGGGGATCTTTCGGTCAGTATAATAATTTTTATTAAAGTATCCCGTACACAAAGCTACGAAAGTCACTAACCTAAAATTGGATACTATAATATAATATCATAGAAGGGGAATTTGGCATGTACGTAATGTACAAAAGCTAATGTAGCTCCAGTCGTTGCCTAATTATTAAATAATACAACATTAGCTTTGTTTCCTTTGCACAGAATCTGAGTTCCAAAGTGTCCGCAGGTGCAAAAATCCTGCCCAGAACTTTTGACAATTTGAAAACAATTTGGTTACTATAGTTACTATAGGTTATAGTGATTTTAGTTGATTCGTGTGCAAAGTGAACAAGTCTGATGTAGCATTCTATAAACAAAATCATGTTATTCATAAAGGATCAAATATACGTCGTTGCATGAAATACCTTTGTTTAATAACGTTTTACAAAATTGTGTTTTAAAATGAAACAGCAAAAGTTATTTACGCTTATAAAGCGGTAATTCGTGGATGATTGTCAGCATCTCACTTGAAATCGAATGATCAGCATTCACAGAGAGTATGCCATGAATTTGTACGGGCTACATCCATGATTACAACGCAATGTTATTGACAGATGGCCTTCTATCGCCTTTAAAGGGGAGGTAGCTGTGATGGCGACCGATAATTGGCTGTCAGTTGTCACATCATCAGCGACATCTGAAGGGACGTGTTCATTAAAACTTATTCCAATTAATTTTAATTAATGCGAACATTCATAGAAATTGCGGACGAGCTGAAATAATTTACTAGCGCCATAGCTATCGCATTATGGCATTGTTTGCTGCGTAAATATATTCCTTGTTAAATAAAGCTGGAAGCATTATTTATGAAAACCACTAACTTTCAGCAAACACTATTGTATAGGTTTGAGCTCCATTTTCAACTATAAAACAAAACTTATTGTACTCTTCGCTTAAATATAAAAGCAAAGATTTTGTTACAACTCACAATAAAGCCTAAATCAGAAGTGGGACGACTCGCGCTGTATATATTTTTATAATTAGGAAACGGTGACAAAGAAAGTGGGTGCTTAGATTTGTTCAAAGTTTTTGCTTTAATATATCAATCTCAGGGTTTGAATATTTAAGCTCGGATATTTATTTTAGCTCCGTATAATATACTCTACATACATTTTGGTTTTACGAATATTCATGTAAATATGTTGTTCGTTAATACCTGGTTTATCCGCATCAATAAAATATTTTTCTCCAAAATTGAACTGTGGAGTGGAAAGTGGTCGGTCAAGCGATGTAAATGAAGCTTAACAACCGATAAAAATTGTATGGACTAAGTTGTGTAATGACCCTTATGGGTATTTGCAAGCTTTTTCAGATCAGTGATCGGTTGATCCTTTAAATTTTACGACAAGTTACTGGATCTTTTTACATGGTACCTATCCGTATGTACTAGCGTTTTTTGCAATCGAGAAATCCCTGTTTTTTTTTAATTTTTATTAAATTTGATGATTCTATATGGCTACTGCATAACCCTTCCTTTACCTGAATTTGTTGCTTGTTAGCTTTGTACCAAAACTCTTGTGGGTCTGTATCATCTGAAGTAGACAAACAAGGCTTTATGCAAAATAGAAATTGGATAATTTTCAACGATATTAAGCAACCGCAAAACTAACAAATGTTACAATGGTGTTACTAATTTGTCACGACTTAATTATTAATAAAGCATAACGTATTTAGGCATGGAATACAACTACATATACTTCCTAGTATGCAAACTACTAAGACACTTCTATTTGCTTATTGAAAACAAAATAAAAAAACTCTGAATTAAAAAAAATACTTAATTTTTAGATCTTACTTGATAAGGCTCTAGGAAAAGCCAAAAAAAAATATAAGTTAACGCATTAAAAGAGTCAATGTTGACCGGCTTTGCTACAATGCAGCAAAAGTTAAAAAATTTTAAAGTTTTCTTCGTAAAGCCACAAAAATAAAATAAAATTTTATGCAAGAATATCTTAATTTTATTTACAGTTTTCGCTTCATTATACTTCTTTTACGAACCAACGACAATGAAGCTTAAACTCGTAAATTTTGATAGCACAGCTACATTCTTGCAACATTGTTGGAAAAAATTTGTTGTTTGATAGAGGGTAGTCTATCTAATTTTTCATAAAGTTTCTTTTTGTTTTTGCAATAATAACATGAAACATTATTTTGTTTTTATCTGTGGTTTTATATCTTTGGTACGAAGCATTCATAGTATTCATGAAGGTCTCATTATTGTAAAAATTTACGAGTTCCGTACAACAAAAATTCATTTAGAAGCATAAAGCTAGACCAGGCAACTTTCATCGGTGCTTTGTAAGTAGCGAAAACGCGGTCATAAAAGTCATAGTATAAAATCGGGAAGTAGCGATAAGCCCATATTGTATAAAGCAGATCGGCAATCCGGTGATTAGAAACACTTTGGCATGCCCATTAAAACCGGATTAGGGACTTAATTTAAGCCGTCGAACTATTCTACGGCTTTTATTTTGCATACAAACTGTCTCATTAAAACTTGATACCGAAATTACCTACCTTAATACATATACTTATATCTTACATATAGGTTGTTCCAAAATATACCAAAGTACGCTTACGTCGCGACACCAAAGTCTGCTTTAAACGATTAATCGGTACACAACATGTACAGTTCTATCGGACCTGAGGGAGAAAATTTTTACAAAAAGGATAACAGGTAGAAAAACGAACAAAACTAGTATTTCCATACGTCTGTTACATTTTTGGAGACATTCTAAATATATTCAAACTATCTATTATAAGAAATAAGCCTTTCAGAAAAAGTAGAAAACTTTTCTGTTGCATAAAAGATATGGTTTTGTAAATCTGATGTACACTCCAAACTTGCTAATTCTAAAACTTTCTTTAACGCCGTCTGAGATAAAACTGTACCTAATCCATCAGTTTAAACCGTCACTCCTGCTTCTGTTTTAACGTTTTATATTCATTTATTTTAGCTCGACAGAACCTCTTTCTAACCCAATACCAAAATTTCGTCGGATATTTCGTCACCGAGTAATCCATTTGATCCTTTATAATTAATTAAGTTCTTAATGAAATTCTACAATAGCGATCACTTTTCTTTGGACTTTTTAAAGACTCTACGTCATATCATTGTTTTTTTTTAATCCTCGATAATAAAAAGTATTTAAAATTCGATTAAACAAATCCTAAAGTGGTGGTTCTTCTATTCTACACTGGCTTTCAAAAGTCTTGCACCCCCCCTTTAAAAACTTTCGCGTTTGCCTGACTGAAATTAAATTTTCTTTAAAACAAACTATAAAGCCTTGGTGATATAATACACAAGATAGAAAAGCGTTTAATTAATTTTCTTCAATGGTACCAAGCGTTTAAAAAAAAAGTGTTTTACCCACGAAGCATCCCGCTTAATTTTTTCTCTGACCAATGAAAACGGGTTTGCATATAATGTTATGTTAACATAATACCCCTACACTAGGAGTTCATAAAAAAAAATCCGAAATTTTGCTTTTAAGGGCGACAATGGGAATCCGCGTCTTATTAAACGTGTCGAAATATTCCCACAGGGAGTGATGTGACTGGCCTGCCAGCTAATCGAACCTGAATTCATTTGGACATAGTGGGATTTTATCTCTAAACAAGTTTTCCGCAAAAAAAAACCCGAAAAAAAGACGCTAAAAAGCAGCCATGGGCTAATTGTTGCGTTGCGAGAAAATGGCGAATGCACCCCTAGAAGTTGTTAATAGCCCCGTTAGAAGTATGCGAAACCATTTGAATGCATCATTTAGAACAAGGAGTACTAATACCACTCACTAATAATCCCGTGTTTGCTTTATTTTTAATTTTTACACTTCTTCAATTTTCAGGAATTTTACACTTTTTTTTTAAACGCTTGGTACCATTAAAGAAAATTAATTAAACGCTTTTATATCTTGTGTATTATATCACCAAGGCTTTAAAGTTTATTTTAAAGAAAATTTAATTTCTGTCAGGCAAACGCGAAAGTTTTTAAAGGGGGGGTGCAAGACTTTTGAAAGCCAGTGTATTTACGAGTGAATGCGCAACGACAATAGAGCAATATAAAATTATGTTAGCTCTAGGTATATATGTGTTCTTACAAATGTGACTGCACAGCTTTTTTCGTCTTTTTTTAGCAGAAGCACCCTCACGTGATATTTGAAGCCCGTACCAAAGCAAGTAAAGGTTGTGCCAATACAGGAAATATGGAATATCGCCTTACCCCTCATTCGGGCTTTCTACCATCCCCTCTTCGAATCAAGAGGGACATCAGGGAAGTTACTAAATTTATTGAAATAGCTTTAATTATCGACAAAGCTATGTTTGAAAAAAGAAACGGCAGCACCCGAATAGGTAAAGTTTCAAACTAATAAAACCTTATGTCGCTTCGAACAATTCCATTGATGTTTTTTGTGACAATCGTATCATTTAGTCTTCTTTAATACAGTTACTTAAAGTTTTTGCAGCAACTTCAAGGTTTTCTTGTAGAAAATTTGCATGCGCTTCTGACGTGATTTGAAATTACCTAGGGTTTTAACAAATCCGGGAGGAAATCATTTTGTTTTACTATGCTTTTCTTAAAATATAAAAAGGATGTTGCATAAAATTACTAATATCTAAACCCACTTTAAAATCACTTTGCTGTGTCAAAACTCTACACTAATCAAAACATACACGTCTATTCTTATATTCACAACCATTACTTTCAGATGTAGTGCAAGACACCATCCAAGTAGCCAACATAGCCGATTTATACTTTCGAACTTTAAACACACGAGTGTCAGTAGTGTATATGGAGACGTGGCAAGGGGGCAATCAGGTCCAAATAGACAGAAAATCAGACATTAGTAGAGCCTTATCTAATTTAAACGATTACGCGTCGCGCAAACTTTTTCACGTAGTTAGAGACACCACCCAATTATTAACGGGGGAGGAATTCGAAAGTGGGGAAGCGGGGATGGCAGTGCCTGCGACCTTGTGCACACCCAAAGCTGTAGCAATTAGTGTAGATATTAATACGTATGAACCGCATTTGCTTGCGGGGACAATGGCCCATATGATCGGGCATAACATCGGCATGGGGCATGACGATGGGCGAGAGGAGTGTCGGTGTATGGACTGGCATGGATGCATTATGGCGCAATCCATCGTTGGATTAGAAAATATTCAGCCTTACAAATTTTCCGATTGCAGCCGATCTGATTACATGGATATGCTGCGAACTGGAAAAGCGCTGTGTCTTCTGAATAAGCCGAACATGGTTGACAACGTAAGAACCTACAAAATGCCCACAAAAATTTGATCATCTGAAACTAGTGTTCGTAAATAATTAATAAATTGACACAACTCAAGCCAACGCAATTTGTAATCCGGAACTTTTAATCTTTTCCCTTTGAATTTTCAAAATTGTGCACATTCTTCGATCATATAAATTAGTTAAGGATGATCATATATGTATAAGTTTCGTTTATCTTTAAATGTAGATAATTTAATTTAAAAGCGTCTTTTGTCCGTTTTAAGTTGAATTTCAACATTTAAAGTATTTTTAATCACTTTCCCACAGGTGCGAAAGCGATCATGCGGCAACAAAATAGTCGAAGAAGACGAAGACTGCGATTGTGGAGGATTAGAGTGCGACAATAATGTAGATCCATGTTGCGATCCTGTAACATGCAAACTGAAAAAAGAGGCGGAATGTGCATCGGGACCATGTTGCCATAAATGTAAACTTAGACCAAAAAACTATACTTGTCGGGAGTCATCAAACGAATGCGACTTACCCGAGAAATGCAATGGTGAAACTGGTGATTGTCCACCGGATGTTTTTAAGAAAAATGGAAGGAATTGTTCTCTCGACAATGTTCCAGCGGGAAGATGTTTCCAGGGGTTTTGTCCGACTTTGGATGAGCAATGTATGCACATTTGGGGATTCGGTACGTCATTTAATTACTTTAATTTTGCGAACCTTAACGACTCTTACAAACTATTTTCTACTGCATCCATTAACAATGAAAGCTTATAAACGACAAGAAGTTGCATTCATTATAAATAAAAACATGTTTCAGGAGCTTCAGACAGTGCAGAGGAATGCTTTAAGCAGTTCAATGCTCAAGGAACACCAAACGGTCACTGTGGTGACGATTACAGCGGAAAATTAGTAGCTTGCGCCAAAACTAACGTAAAATGTGGATCTCTGCATTGTCAAGGAGGAGATAGATCTCCCACTATAAATGGTCTGAAAGAACAGTTTGCTAGTACTATTATATCAATTAAAGGACAGGAATACACATGCAAGTAAGTTAATAAATATGTTCGTTATGTTAAAACATGTCTTTAAAGCTTTGCTAAAAAATATTCTGAGCCTTGCGGGAATCCATCTTTATCCTTTTTGCACTCCAGATCTTTGCAGCAAGCCACTTCTCTCTTTCCATAATTTCATATCAGTGTTCTGTGTGTGTTTAGTAGAGCGCTAAATAGTGATAAGCATTAGATCTGTTTTCAGAACAACTACCAGTAATGCAAATCAGATTGGACTGCCTAAATTAGGCTTGGTACGAGATGGAACTCCATGTGGTGATAACCTTATATGCCTTAATCAAACGTGTACGTCCATTCATCCGTACATTGATCAGAGAAAGTGCCCTGAAAGTCGCGGAGAAGAGTGTTCTGGAAGAGGAGTAAGTACAGACTTTTGTTGATATCTTAACTTCATAAAAAGCACACTAACTTTCGAAAAAAGTTTAAATTAAACACGTAATTTGTAATGTTAAATTCCGTAGCTACTGTTCTTTATTTCATTTTCTCTACTAAAGAGTGTAAAATTAAAGTGTTAAAGTATTTGTTATTTATTATAGGAATGCGACAATTTAAACAGATGCCACTGTGACAAAGGGTGGCAAGGACCTGACTGCTCTATTAAAGTTGAAGAAAAACCCGAAGATGTACTGCCAACCGTCCCCCCACATGAAATAAACGATTCCACCAATATCACCCAAAAAATGAAGAAGAAGGAAACCCCCTACGGTAAGTCATTTTGTTTTCTAAATTATAAATATAACAATAGAACATTATTAACTGATTTCGTTGCTTTAATATTAAAAAAAAATAAAGTTTATAACCCCAGGTATTATAAATGAGATCTATTCCAGGATAGAACAAAAATATGATCCCTGTTGAGTTATAAAAGCTAAAACCAAAAACGTTCCTGGGTATTTTAAGGAAGTTTCAATAGATTGAAAATACCAAGTACACTTTTGCAAAGGACAGCCCAATTAAAAAATAAAAGTTTTACAAAACTTTGGAAAAGGGTAATAAGATGCTCTGTTGAAAAATTTTCGAGTAAACAATAACCCCAGGTATTATAAATGAGATCTATTCCAGGATAGAACAAAAATATGATCCCTGTTGAGTTATAAAAGCTAAAACCAAAAACGTTCCTGGGTATTTTAAGGAAGTTTCAATAGATTGAAAATACCAAGTACACTTTTGCAAAGGACAGCCCAATTAAAAAATAAAAGTTTTACAAAACTTTGGAAAAGGGTAATAAGATGCTCTGTTGAAAAATTTTCGAGTAAACAATCGCTTTTAAAGTTTTTAAACTGATCAACTAAATATACTATAAAACTTTCCAACTCACACAAAGTAGTTGCCATGTACTTCGAATGAAAATACAAGTGTAGCTTAACTAGGTAATATAAGTTAGAATAAGCTTTTAAAGGCAATTTAATACCGTTACAGAAATATAGGTAATTTTTACGAACACTAAAAATCATAATTATTTAGTCGATATTGTTTTATTTCCCTATTGTTTGGCATAAAAATGATTCTACAAATTATTACTAAAAGTTAAAGTTCATTTTAAACACGGTGTGAGACTTTTAAGCGACTTCCAAAACACAAAACTTCTGGGTAGGGTCAACAAATTATGTACTTGGAGTTCAGACCTCTTGAATGCTTCAATACAGGTAAATTAAAACCCGATAGTTCGTTGCAAGCTTTTTTATGGTTTATTGAATACTACCAACAAATTAGTACGTATTTAAAAACATTCTGCAGTTAGAAACAAACTTTTAATTTTTTTGTAAATGTTGATTTTTATGCCTCAATGAACAGAATATGCAATAAAAACTTTTTAATCATGTACTTTAAATATAAACTCAACTGCATAAACATTTTAAAATTTAAAATTTCTACAAAAATAATTGTACCTAACGTTTTTGGTTTTAGCAAATTTAGAAGTGACTTGGAACTCTAAAACATAATTTTAGAATTTCAAATCACTTTTGAACAAAATCCCAGCATCATCAACTTTGTTTAAAAATGCGAACTGCCAATAAATACATTTATTTTTCATAAAAATCGGTAGAATCATAATTTACCCTTTCTAGACAACAAGAATACAGACAACCTGAGTACGGTTACTCTGGTGTTCATCCTAGTGGGCGTAGTGAAAGGTGTCTTCATTTGTTTTGCCGTTGTGGCAGTTTGCTACAGGTGGTTTACCATATTTACTGTTATATCGCATTTTTATAAATGTCGCAGTGTCTGTAAATATGCTTACATGATCTTGATTCGTCGTCAAATTATCATTTTACATTGTATTTTGAATACCTTTTGGGCAAATTTATAATCATTTAAGTTATAATAACCAAAATTTAAATAAACTCAAAATTAATAATAAATCATTTATTCTGTTTGCTCCAAAGGTTCATAACTTTGTACAGTAAATATTGATTATGATTATGGTAAACGCATATTCTGTATAATATATTATTTATTAACATATTTGATGGTTTTGATATTGTTTATATAACAAACATTGTAAAATTGGCAAAATCCTACTAATATTTCCCTTTTATTGAATATGTATAATGATAATTTTAATTAAATAAAAACTAATTAATTCAAATTCAAAACATACAATCATATTAAAGAGACGTGGTGCGTAGTTAGCAAAACACTCATTAGACTAACTGCTCTCTGCAAAACTAAATCTCTTTTACCCACTTTGATATTTGTATCATTCGAAACGGGAAATTGGGAAAAATTCTTTAAATTTGTTGACTACTTTGATAAGTGGCAGTTTCATATATAATTAACCACAATTTAATAGATTATATAATGAAGCTCTGATAATGCACAAAGAATCCCACGCATCCGATAAATCAATAATTTAATTGATGCTAATACTTGCAGTAAAACAGACTCTTAATAATCCATGTAGAAAAGTATAAAACTAGCATCATTATAAATAATAATGTTATCCAAACTTTTTTGCAAATACTTATTAAAATCCAAGTTCAGTTGTTCGTCAAATTGCTCTACCATAAATAAATCAATATTCAATGCTATAAATTATTAAACGAAACAGGCTACGATGGATCATTAACCTCAAAAGCATCCCTACGCGATCGTATTGCGTTATAAATAATTTAAAATGTACACCAAAGTTGTTTGAAGACTGGTGGTTTACGGCTATTTTTAGTATGAATTTTATTTAAAGCTTCATAAGTTTAATTAAAATCTGACATTGAAAAGGTCTGATGAGGTCATGGTAATTTTGTTATTGCACTTAAATTATTAAACAAACTTTTTTATTCAGTTAATTTTCTGACAGGACCTTAAATGCATTTTATGCTTTCTGAAATTAAAACGCTAATTTAAATATGTTTTACATTTATTTTTGTTGGACACTTAAAATACCAGATTCATTTAAATACCGAAAAAAATATGCGGCTTTAGTCTTGACTACGGTTTTATTTCTATTTTGGTTTACCTATTAAGAGTTGCAAAAGGATCATATCGAATGTTTTTCTTTTGTCTGGCAAAAGTAGTATTTATACTACTATTACTCCTACAGCTCGTTCAGACGCCCGGCGACTTCAGCTGATACAATTAAAGTCGTTTAACTAAAACTAAATAGCATTGTTAACACGTTCAGTTGATCAATTGAAGTCGCCCCGTTTGAACGCAGGTGTAGTACTAGTAGTATAAATACTACTTTAGCCAGACAAAGGCAAATTGTGATGATTTTGGTTGAATCTTATTCTAAAAGATTCAGAATGTGGTACAAATATCAAGGGTACATTAAAAATATTGGTAGGATTTTGTAAAAATGTCATGTGTAAATATTGTCTCATTGGAGCTTTTCCTATTCTATCTCTTAACTTGGCCTGTGTGTGGTGCATGTGGCCATGTGTCGTCCATCTGCCCATCTGCCGATCAACAACAACAAACAACAATCCACTTCAACATGATCAACACAGAGGACTATCACGGTTCCAACACGATTTTTCTCGTGGGTACTCTCATGTCGGTGGTAGGGGGTGTGTTCATTGTGTTTGCAACTATGGCCCTTTGCTACAGGTCAGTTGTAGTACACAAAAACTTCTCGCTCTGTCTCAGGTTAGTGAGCAGACCACTACAGGTAGCGACCAATTGTTTTCCACGTTGTTTTTTGGCATTATTTATGCATCCTATGCCTTCTATCTACAAGCTCTCGGCTGATGCTGTTCTTAATTATTTATGCTTCAGAGTATATTATTGTGTTACCTATTTACTGCATAAATACACCAATCATATCATTCTTTTATTCAATCACACAATTTAACAATTCCTTACATCCTTTCCATTTAATTTTTGTTTTCTTTGATACTTTCTGTGTAATATAATTAATAATTCTTTCACTAAATTGACAAAAATAATAAATTTATATTTTTGACACGGATTTTAAAATATAGTAGTTCCTCGTTATTATTTATAAATTCAGTTTTGAACTTATGTCCGATGTTGCAAAAATTTGCTTAATACGGGTTGTAAAGAAATTGGCGCAAAACTCGCGGTACGTTGTTGGGGCTTGCTTAGGGATTTCGGGAAAAATGTTAGAAAAAACTATCTCATATACCCCTCGAGATATAACGTACAAAGTACAGTCAAGTCAAGATATATTTTTCTAACCATTTTTCTAGGGATTCCTTATGCTCCAACAACTTACCATCGTGTTTAGGCGCCAATTTTTGGACAACACGTATAAAGCCGGTTTATTTCTCTCCACGCAAAATGTGTAATATGAAGAGAAAACAGCTAAGTAATATGCTTTTTAAAAAAAAATTCAAAAAACAAAATTTTTTAAAATTGAACTTTCGCAGCGATTATATACTTTTATTTTAAATTATCCTGGACAGGACATTCATTTTTTTATATACACTGTATTAGTGTGACGTCACTGAAGCTAAAGCAACAAATCGAAAATTACTTACTTCTTGACTTGTAATCATTAAAACCATGAAAACTAACTTCAGTGACGACATACTAATCTGGTGATTACGTTCTTGAAACATTACTTATACCCTACCAACGTATCCCATTTTCTCCATAAAGTGGTTTACAAAAGAAATCCTTTTTTTTTTGTTTTAAACCATTAATAATTCAAATGTAGATCTTGATTAGTCAAAAGCCAATTAATTGTGGCAGAATATTTGTTTGTAATTTAATTTTGCGTCATCATTTAATTTTTTTTTTTTCTTTGTTGACCAAAAGTTAGGTTGTATAAGATTTACGTTCCTGCCTCCCAATAAATCAATTATTGTTTATTACTTTTTCACATCATAATCCACTTTTAGTTTTGGGTGCACACATGAAATTAAAATACTAGCTTACAACCAAATAATAATAATTAACTTTTATTTTATTCAGCACACAAGAAAACTACAAGTAATTAGTATAAATCGTTCCAGTAATTCTTGTTCAAATTATATAAAACCGGGACTACGATATAATTACAAAAATAAAAAGTAAAAAAAATATGGGCGCCATAACGACCCTACTAATTAGTAACTGCATTCCATTTTCAAAGCAAATTCGTGGAAATTAATTTTTCTCAATTGGACGCTTTACCTCTTTAGCACATGCTCAAATAATATATCATTTAAATTTATGTAACCCTACCTTTTTTTATTAGGTTTATTTAAAACTGATTTGAACAGGATGTTTTTTATTAGTTCATAAATTGAATTTTTGCACAATTGTTTGTAGGATTTATACATCACCAATAACTTTTGAAGCACCCTGTTAAATCATTTTTAAAAGTAATTGCCCATAAACTAAAACCATGCGGCAAAGATAGTTAAATCCTTAAATTATTAATATGCTCAACAATTCGTTATAGACAGTTTTATAGTTCACCACAATACTTTACAACCCCCTTCCACCACAATAATTTACCCAAAGCAGTATTTTTCTTTGGATGTTGCGGTAACAATAATAGGCATTGCATGAATCGCCGCATGTTATTTTCTATGTAGGAATGAATTTAGCAAAAGCAAACATATCGAAAAAGCTTTTTCACAAAAACAATTATCATGCACAAATAAACAGGTACCCGAGGCGTTTAAGTGCGTTTAACGCAGCTAAAACTGTTATTCCAATTATTATAGCGTGAAAATTGTTTTACGCAAATACTAAAATTAAACAAAAAGCAACGCTAAAAATTGTTATAGTATTTGACTAAATCAGAACTACTGAAACGTAAAATACGAGCCAAGTTTGTACCCTTTTTACAATTCGATTAACTTTGGGAATTAAACCCCATGGTATGCTAAACAAAGACATATGCCTTTAGGAAGTACCAAAATAAACATAAATATAATAGTAATTTTTATATCAAGTTTTATAACCGAGTCTATACTCACGAGTTTGTTAATTTCTGAGTGCACGCAAGGGTTTTTTAAACAAGTGAATAAGAAAAATTATAAAACGTGTTACGAACTATATTATTTTCTACCACCACAAATACTGTCTAAAATTATAAAAATACTCAGAAACAACTCACGGTTTTAGCTACAAAGCTTTTTTTAGCAGACTTGTTGACATTCGTAAAAACTATCACTAACAACATTTGCAATGGCTTTAATTTTTAAGAAATGTAAACATTACTTAATATTGATAATTATTCACGGTAACTTTAATTAGAATTCATTTTTATTCAAAGAAGACGCGAAATTATACGTTTTCGACAAAGAAAAAAATTCAAAAATTGTATTGTATTTTTATTTAATCCTGGTAACTTTATACAAAGTATGTCATCTGTCATTTTCTGCGAGAAACGCTAACTTTGGTCCGTGGATAAAGAGCTTGTTGCTACTTCACCCCGAAGGTTGCAAGATATAGCTCAATAATTGTTTCAAGTCGTGCGATAAGTGTCATTTTAAAGGGGGAACTAGAAAAAAGATTTGGATAGGGCCTACTTGGTGTGGACAAAATGTGGAGGTGTTTTTTATTGATGCCAATATGTGGATAAGGAAAGACGAATAGAAAAAAAAAGATGATACTGCGGTCTCATAAATATCTCGGGTATCGATTGTGAAAAACAACGCTTTAGAAAATAAATCGCTACAATTATGCATCCCACCGGTAATCCATTTGTACCAAACATCGATATGATCAATTATTATTAGTAGGTTCTGGGAAAACGCAAATTTGTAATGTGTTTTACAGTTTTGACGTTGTATCAGCACGATGTTTAGGCACAATGGTAATTATTTTCAATGATTCAAAGTCATGGCACAGATTTGCATTCTAGATAACTAAAATGGATGTTTTACAATTTTACAGAATTTAGTAGCCACTCGTACCATAGTAATACATGAATTTTCAATTTGTGTATTTACACATCTGAAAAATTAATCGAAAATGTATTAAACTAACCTGTTTCATTTGTAATTCCTTTTGGTACCTAAATGTAAATGAATTATTGCTAGTGAAAAAGCTTTTTTATGTTTTGTGCAAGCGCTTTTTTGTTAAGTGTTTAAGTGCATTTTGTTTGAACAAAAAGACAAACTGCCCTTTATTTATGAGCCCGTCATGTAGGAAATTAAGTGGGAAATATTGCCTAAAACATCCAGTTTAACCAAAGCATCAAAATAAAGGCAAATTGTATTTTTGTGTTGCATGCATCCACAACAAATTACACAACACAATGATGAACCAAACAACTAAAATAAAATACAAAAAAGTCAATTCAAACTTGTTAAAAGATGTCCCTTCCCAATTTAGACTTTTTCTAAATGAGTAGTAAAAAGGTAATGGTAACCATTTAGAATAGTTAAAAATATTTTTTTGAACACTCTATTATTACAATAATTTTAAAATCAAAATTCACCAAGTACACTTTTTAATTATAAGTGAATTATATTTTGCTATTATTGGGCATGTTTTTAATAATTTGTACATAACATCTGGTATAATCCATGTTTGGAGGCAAAGAATATAAAAATTGACCCAGTAAAATATGCATTATACTCTCAAATTTTAACTCAGTCACAAATAATAATGGGGTGTTTTTGTTTTCTTTTATTTTTCGTTATAATTTTACCAAAATGGAAGGAGGACTACTGTTCACAAATACGAAAAAGCATACAAAAAACCTATTTCGAAAAACTATGTTCATGCGTCTGGTAACCATTCACAAGAAAGTACCCTGGAAAGTAACAGGATATTGGGCCTTACTGGCAGTGTCCAATCTATTGGGTAAGTTTTTGTTTTTCAGTCATTCTAGGTCCATAGGTCAATGAAGTTAAATCACTTAATAAAAAATAAGTATTTTACGACAAAAGAATATGAGAATGGGAATCAATTTAAAATATAGACAGCCCACCTAATGAAGAATATTTTTCGAATAAGTGAGAATTCTGAAGGTTAGAGATTCAAATTCACAGATCTTGCCATTTGAGTTCCTAGAAGCTCGTATCGTAAGTCATCTCCGTTGAGCTTCCGTCAATTCTACTAAATATCACATCCACATGATGGTCCCATCGAATATTAAAACTAAATCTAGTTTTGAAGATTAAAAAAATAGTACTACAAACGTCAAAGTAGATGTGCTATTTAGTAGAATTAACGGGAGCTAAACGTAGATGACTTATACGAGGTTCTAGGAGCACAGATTGGAAGATCTGTGAACTTAAATCTCTAGCCTTGAAACAAAAGACTTTCAGAGTGTCTTGACGTTCACAAACAGTCAGAAATTGAGTTACCCGATTGGACGTTTTGACATTTGCATAGCTACATGTGATCGGCTAATTAAAGGTCCTTGCAAAAAAACAATAGATGTATTTAAAGATCATAAACATGGCAGACTTTACGGAAAATGTCAAAAATATAAAGGGGTTTTATACAAACTATAACTTAAAACGATTCTCATTCTCTTTTATTGCGTTTTTACAATATTGTAAAACTAAAATCATGAAAACTTTTTACGAAAAATTATGATATAGACAATACCTAACCGCTTACCATAAAGGTATAAAAACTTTACAATCATCTTTATAACATTCATAAAACATTGTTTATTTGTTTAGAGGTGCATGAAAATGATAACTTATTTAATTAAAGGTTCCTAACCTTTTATAACTAGTGCATTGACTGAATGATTTTTTTAGTAGACTCTAGCATAGCCTTCTTATAAGTTTAGATGCCTAATGCAGCATTTTAAAAATATGTGTGTAAAACGGGATGTTCTTGTTTTAAAGAAAAGTCAAAAATAATACGGAGCATCCTGTATAACTTCCTAGATCTTCTTCCAATTTAAAAATAAAAGTAAACTGTTGGTGTATTTTTCTGTCTGCATTTATTTAAATTTATGCAACATAAAGCTTATTTTGTATTTTCAAAGGTAATATTCGTCATAAAAATAGAAAGCAATCAAAATAATATAAACTAATAGTGCAAATCATGAAATTTAAATAAAATGCGTTTTTTACTGTCACATGTAATATCCGAGATAAAAGGTTTGAAAATGTTAAAATTTTATTCACGTAAATTATGTACGTTTTATATGGCCATTATTGTCACATTTTAAATAATTCATTTATATTTAAATACAGTTGGATATAAATGCAATGTCACAAACTAGCAATTTTTTTCATTTAGTTTAAATTGTACGTGGAGGGGTTTTTTCATTACATCTTGTATACTACATTGCAAATAAAATGACATATTTTTAATTATGTACCACTTTAACGTAACCTTGTTAAGAAGAAGGTGTCAACTGATAGAAACATATTTTTTTAACTCAAAAAGTTCCTTTGTTGTTGTCCCTTTTTTTTACACTGAGAACCCACCTCATAAACTAAATAAAACATTTATTGGGACAAATACTTTAAAAAGACGATCACTTGGCATAATTTCTGCAACAAGGTTGCAAAAGATAAGTTTATTTGTTACTACTACTTTTTCTTTCTTTAATGCAGCCGAGCGGATTCGCAGAGAGTTTTATTTCGTTCATCAAATCACATGGGTGCTGGTGGATCTCAACACTTTCAGTAAGTATTATTAGTATTATCAATTAAACAACAGGATTCAAAATAATAGTCTCCCAAACACTCTTGCTGAAAATATACAAATACAATGCGCATAGACAGCAGTTTCGACTTTATCATGGTCTTCTGGCACAATGTAAACATACTGTTCCAAAAAAGGCATTGGCAATTGTTAAGTAAAAAATGTCAATAATAGATTGGTCCATTTCACCTTGTGTAGTCTGATTTGACGTTATTTGGTAATTTAAATTGATTTGATGCAAAAAAGTAAAAACCATCAAATAATCATCACGTTATACAGGTAAATACGTTTCCTTTTAAGTAAATAAATTTAAACGAAGCACGTTTTCTAAAAATGTACGACCCATACGTGATAAATCTAATTTTAAAAATGTATTTACATTAAACGTCTTTTCCTAAAAGAACACGAGTGGTATAAAATGATAAAAAGTTTTTGCTGAAGTTTATTTACAGTTTTTAAAATACTTATTAAAAGTTATTGTATTTTACACGAATAATAAAAACTCTTGAAAAGTTTACACTACCACATTTTTTTGAGAGAATCATTGTATTTAGGGTAGGTTGACTAAATTGAAAGACTTTTCAGTATGATTTTTCTGCAACGCCTTGTAAAATTGGACTGATTTAATTTAGGATATTTGTGTTCAGTCACTGTTGGTCCAATTTAGTTGAATTTTTAAAAATGCCTAATTACTAAGCAGACATATTTGTATTTTCAGAGAACAAAACATGCAGAAAATGAAACGGTTGCCAATTGGAGCCTCCAGCGAAGATGATCAAGGTAAATTCAATTTCTATTTAATTTTATGCTTTGCTCGGAACTAAACTTTTATTTGTCAAAATAGAATATCAAAACTAAACAAAATATTAATTTTCAGTAGAAGATGAAACAGTATCATTTATAGACCTTCAACACAACAACTTAAAACTGCCAGAGAAGAAAGGAATTCTCAAAAAACATGACTACGGCATGATGCTAAGCGATCTGAAGGATTCTTGGGCTAACGGAGCACAAACCGAAGATCTTATGAACCAAGCTGAAGCAAATATAGCACAACTTATGAGTGGGCAGGGAAGCACAGACGTGGAACGCACGCTTAAGACCCTGAATGGTTATCATGAAGATATAATCAAGGCGTTGAGGAACGCTGCTTCGCGAAGAAGCACGTCCATACCATCTGGGAGTACCTCGGAACTAAATGAGGAAAGACTGAGACGAAGTTTGCAGCAATGCGCCGAGAGCTTTTCGGACTACAAGAGGAGTAGTCAAGAGAAGGTTTGTGAAGCACAGGTATCCTTTTTTATACGTCCCTTAATTATCTGATATCTTTGTGAATAAAGACTTTCCAAATTTCTATTTTAGTATTCCTTTCCAAACACAAAACTATAAATTCAAATACTTCTAAGATTGCCCATTTTGTTAACTTTAATCGAATTAAAATAAGAATCGTTAGTTAATAAAGACCTCGCTATACTCTATGCTTAGATCATCTTACAGGTAATGCAAGCAGACGACGAAGACGAAGATGAGGACGAAGTGCCTCCATGCGGTCCTATACGCATACGTAACTTAGAAGACTTAATCCGACAACTAGAGCACCACTCTCGACATATGAGTCCCTCTGGTTCCGAAGATATCCGGTTGTCTGAAACAGAGGCGGATCGACATTATAGAGGAGGTCAAGAATCGTCTTGTAGCGAGAGTTCACATCAAAGTCATACGAGGGACGGCGTGAGGGGGGATAGGTTTATGTACGGGAGGCATCGATATCCACCAGCGAGGTTACCCTATCCCCCCATGCATCAAACGGATGAAGATAGTATATATGAAAGTGCGGATCATGATCGGGGGGCCACTTGTCATGACACACCTGATAGTGAAAGGTATTTTGCACAAGCTTCATTCTTTTTTAGTTTTAAAGAGAATCTTTGAAACTTCCCTAAGAAGTCGGTTTTGTTTAGGTGTCAGGCCAAGGCAGTTACCAATTACAGATTCTTCCATATACTTTGTAGAACAGTTAAATAGATCTTCTATACTATTATTGTGTTCATTCGGTCAAATTTTTCTATACTTTTTAACACTTGTGTTTCGAGTTTTTAAGCTTTTAATATTCATGGTTTTTCTCTACTCATTCTTATCTAATTTCCCTTAATTCTTTTATTACTTTAATGTATACATTAGATTATACAATGTTGGGCCTAGAACTCAGCCCCGTGATACTCCGTTCCGTTCTATGTTTAGGCTTCTTTGTAATTGGTTATTGCTTTTTCCAAGTTTAAATCTTTGTTGTTCTAAATCTGTAATGATACTGTCTACTGATGACTTTTAAGTTACCAGAATCCAGATACACTGCTATATACCTTCTAAACTGTAGGTATTTTTTAAGTTAACTAATTATTATACTTTTCAGTAGTGTTGTGAGATTAAAATTTCTCTCTTTTATTTTTGTATCTAATTTTCTTACGAGATATTTAATTTATTTTCGTTAACCTACTAGGTCTATTGGACAAAAATGTTATAAATTTTAAACTATAAAAGTAAGAAGGTAACAATTTAAATTTCCCGCGGATGGTTGCGTCAAATCCAATCATAACACGTTATTTAGGGTCACATGTTGGGGGCGTTGACCTTAATGAACAAGTGAGGCTAAATTTGCCATGTTTTATTTATTTATTCTTTATTGTGCTTTTTCTTCAAAATTAAATAAATAAGAAATAACACATATGTTTTTGGTATAAAACAAATAGTTAAGTGATTTTACACTTAATTTAGTATTCGGTAGCATTTTTTTAATTTACTGGTTAATTTACCGGTAAATTAACCGGTTAATTAACCGCATTTTTAATTTACCGGTAAATTCACAACACTACTTTTCAGTGATGACTTTATACATGCTCAACAACAACTAGCTCGATGGGCCAGTGAAGATGGAGTAGGAGCGCCTGGACCCAGTGGAGGGGTTACAGTACATACTGGAGGGTCTGGTTCAGGAATGCCTGGACTTCCTCTACCTCGGGAATACTTTCCATCACCTAGTAGTTCGACAAGTGAAGAGCCTCCTAGTATTGCAAGAGCTCCTGTACCTGCACCCTGTCCTCCTCCAGGCCCTCCACATCCAGATCACGCCACCATCCACAGGCCGAAGAGGTATCCGGAGTACAAACACTGATAATGACTGAAAAAGGTTGGTAACCTACTTTATTTTGCATCAAGGATTTGTTATTATTGTTTTTTTTCTGTCTTTAGGGCAGATTGGCGACGCTAGCTCCTTCTGCCTGTGAAT
Organism: Cartodere bifasciata; assembly: GCA_963920755.1. Lineage (NCBI taxonomy): Eukaryota > Metazoa > Arthropoda > Insecta > Coleoptera > Latridiidae > Cartodere > Cartodere bifasciata. The sequence goes on along the minus strand of OY987196.1, from coordinate 15,576,231 downwards.
CCTACGTACGAACAATATTCCAGCCTCCGACAGAAAATCGTTTAACTTTACCGACGAAAACGTATCAACGCCCATTGTAAAAAGTGCACCTAATGAAAGTTTTTTATATTAAAAAACTTTATTACTTTTGAATTTAGTCTTAGATGATATTTCATCTAAAGATACCACCACCAAAAAAAAACAAACAATTAGGAAATTAAAGAATGAAAAAGAAGTTCAAAGGGAATAAAGTCGACTTTAGTAATAATAATAACACACTTAGAACATGGGACAGTGGATAAAGTTCGTATTTAAAAAATATTCTAAAATGCAAGTTACTTCGTTTTAACTAAACTAAATAAAGAAATAAACTTATTAAAATATCTAAATTATTATTAGTAAGGAATAAACTGTTAAAGACATTAAAACTACTCACATGGACTATTAAAATTGTGTTTAGTGTTGTGCAAAGAAAAAAGACTTTCTAAAGTATTTATTTGTTGACCAGTTTTTACTAAGAGAAAACTTTTGAGACGAACATGAGCCTTTCAAATGTGGTTTTAAAAATCAAGCACATACATTTCTTGTCGCCATCAAGAGTGCTACAAGGTGCATACAAGTGGTCAATTTTAAATTGACCGGCTTCCTCTCTTTTATAAATAAATGAAGAGCAGTGTTCTTCTTAAAGGTTTAAAACAAAAAAATGTTATTCCGGATTCTGGAATAACAATAAATCGTCGTATAATTCTAAATGGTGTTTTGGAGGATTCCCAATTTTGCCTTAGTTGTCAACGCCATATTGCTTCCTTAGTCCACACTTTTGTTGCGTTTCAAAAACAAAAGTGCGCTAAGACATAACGTTAAGGAAGCACGTCACTATTCTTTTTTTATAAAACGAATGTTTTTAAAACGAAAATTATGATTTTTAGTTTGTAAGTTCAACGGTCTTTTCTTATTAAACAAATTTTGACAGTATGGCCTAATTTAAAAAGGAATGGCACCAAGTAAAAAGGAAAAAAAAATGCTTACTAACCTTTAACAACTCATCAAGTTGCACGTAAACAAGTATGCGTAATTTTTGCTTGGTGCCAAGTCTTCTCATTTTGTATCTGCAGTAGCTTTAAGAATAAATAACAGGGTATAAACATTGTTTAAATGCATCTACGTTTTTTCTAATGTTTGTTAATTTTATTTCGAATTTATTTACATATATTGCAAAGTTTATAAAATGTATTTATTGTTTCTCATGGTGTCCATCCAATTCTTAAAAAAATGTACAGAATATTTATTATTTAAATTTAGTCGCCGTAAATACATAGTTGTTATTTAATATTTACAAAACTTACTTAAGTAAAAAACGAGTTGAGAAATAGAATTATTTAGAAAACATAATGTTCAATTTGTTTAGAAAATTAAAAATGAATCCTATTTTAATGCAATTAGATACTTTTCCTATGGAAAATAGATGATTTTGCAAACAAATTATTTGCATACTAAAAAAATTGATTGTTTCAATAAAATATAGTCCATAACATAAGAACATTACATGAATTTATAATGTTAAAAAATAAAGTTTAAACAGAAGTACATAAAAATGTTCATAGCTTATAAATTGAAGGAAGAAAACATGCATCAAAATAGGATTCATCTATAGAAACGTCATAAATAACATATCTAAAATGTTTTTATCATTATAATGTTTCTGTTAACAGAAGTTAATTTTTTTTCCAATACTTTATTAATTTATATATTTTAAAAAATACATGCTTCTTGGGTTTTAATACATGACAACAATTTTATTAAATAATTAAGTTCATTTTTTGAATAAATTTAAACATTAAGGTATGCCATTTATGACAAACATAATATCCAAGTAACCTTTACGGTGACAAATGACAATTCTAAATGCTCATTAGCAAAAAAGTCTGCAAATAAATTTAAAAGCGTATGAAAACTAATAGAAAGGGGTAGAATGCAAGTGTATATAGAATGTAACATAATTGAAATACCGCAAAATTGACGTTTTGATTTTATTAACACAACTGTTTTAACTATACATATTGTTCCTTAATTTTGATGCGAATTCACGTAAATACCTACCTAATCATCAAAATTAAAGAAAGCAAAAAAATGTTTTTATTCTAAAAAACCTAAGTTATAAGCGTCAAAATCTAAAATGCAAATCGTATAATTATAAAAAACTGTTTTGTATCATAAAAGTTGTCTAATTATTATTGAAATACGATCATTTTGAAAAGCACCCATTTTAACCTTTTTAAATATTGTTGCGTTACTAATAATTAAATGATTCAATGTCAATTATATTTCCTGTTAATACTGTTGAATTTTAACGTACATTCATTTAAAATAAAAAACACTTTCAAACACAACTATATTTTATTTTGTTAATACAAACGATGTCGATAAACTAACTACAAAAGTGGAGAAGTGATTTTTTAAATGATGTCATTTCCAAAAACTTTTTTTGCCAATAATTTTTGTCACCATTCGCAATTTTAATTCAAAAATTTAACGTTTGAAAAAGATATTTATTAACAAAATTAATATTATCTCTGGGTTATTTTAAATGAATTAATGTTAAAAAGTCAAACCAAACATACTTGTGTAGTTTAGAACTTGTTGTACCCAAAAACATGATGTTTTAATTTTATCTAAAAAATACTACCCGTACGTGCCAAAATCAGCCAAATTTTTAAATCCACTAAAATAATATTTTTGTTTTAGCACCAATATCTAAAATTATCCATAAAAAATCTTTGCGGAAAAATTGCTCACTAAAAAATTTAATTATTTTGTAAAATTTTGCACTTTCTTAGCAGTTCCGTATTATTATTACATTTTTTATTTTTTTCAGTATTTTAAAAAGCATTAAGATAAGACTGTGCAAAATTACAAAAAGAGAATGTAACACACAATTTTAAAAATGAAAAAAGACATTAATTGCAATGCAACGTTTTCTAAATAAAAAAAAAAGGTCAGTTGGGTGTAAATATAGTGTTATAACGATATACACTGCCTAAATAAATGAATTATTACAATACCTTGTTTTATTAACCACATCTTGACAGATTTTGTTAATATTGTGCGATCCACAAAATTTCACCTCGACTCTTGCCACGGATCAGTCAACTTTCAAATTTTTACATTGTCTGTGTGTATTTTATCTATGTATAATGTAAACTATGGTCTAGTCTGTTGCCATGGGAGTATTTGGTCAATAAACAACCACAACGTCAAATTTAATCATTTCACTCAAAAATCCGAAACAAACACTCAAATAAAAATGTTTTGGGGCCTAACCCCAGCTCTAGATCTTGTGAAAACTTACAAAACCAAAGAAAAGCCCCTCCCAACAAAACTAAACATATTAATCATTGGTGGAACAGACTTAAGACACGTGCTGAAAACCATCGCAAGAAAATATCGCCACGAAAATGTTACTTTGAATTTTTTTCTCATCGATGCTGCAATGGAAATTGTTGCTAAACAGTTGTTACTTTTAAACATCGCTTTACAACCACAAGCTGAGCTGGGCATTATTCAGAAGACAAGGATTTTTATGGAAATTTATGGGAATACTATTGTAAGACCTCTCGTAGCAAAATATCTCGCTACCACAGCTTATGAGCTAGTTAAAATGATCACAAATTACACGTACTTAAACGAAATAATGCCAATTGCTAGTTTGGATATTAAATATAAAGAGAGGGATTATCTGGAGAATGTTATCAAGTTTTGGTACAGCAATGATAAGTTTGAGATTAATGAGTCTTGGGATCATAGAATGAGGAAATTCTTAGGCAAGTAATATTATTATTTGGGTTCTCTCAATTTAAACTAACTTAACTAGGAAATTTTAACTACAAACTGCAAAGAGTATCATTTAAAATATTTATGCCTGAAAAACAAGGTGTCGCGGGTTTAGTTACATTACTTGCTTTTAGTTTGCTTTTTTTTTTTTAAATGGTAAATTCAGAGGGTAAAAATCTAAGACATTTGTTGGAAGAAATATTTTCGAAGGGTATACCGTTCCAGAAATACAGCCCTTGGTAAGGTAGTATAAAAATGCAAATATTAATCGAACCATTTCACTATTTGATAAATGGTTGAATTACCTTTTTAAAATAATTTTAATTCATTCATCAAGATTCATAGATGGGATTTTTAGATGTATTTTTCTAGACTGTGTTGTCTAATTTATGCAACTTTGTTCACATTTTCCCCAATGAATAGATTTTTTTAAACAACTTTCTAGGAATCCCTAGACAAATTCCCCAACACCATCGCGTTTATGCGCCAATTTTTGGGCACCCCGTAGTTTTTTTGGATATTTTTGACTGAGCATTTTTAGTCTACACCTCTTAAAGGGTTGTATTTCTGGAAATGTAGTTCATTTACCAAATTTCTCTATTTGTCATATAAAGAAGCAAACTAAACGCGAACACTCTGTATAATCAACCAATTTTTGGTTTTAGGAATTCGTTACGATTCAAAATTAGCCGCTTTCGATTGGGATCTGCACATGCGCCTAAAACCCATAGGAGGGAAGCAAGTCTGCGCCCCTGAATATAAAAACTTCCGCTCAAATGGTGTCGCCTTCTCGTGGCTAGAATCTGAAGTATCAAAACCGAATCGCTCTCTGGCTTGCGCAGTAGTGCCTAACGGAGATCGTTTCGCTCATTACGGCTACTTAGGCGAAATGCAAACGGGTCCCTTTGTAACTTACGGATTGGACTGCGAAGATAAGGAATTTCTCAAAACCACCAACGATCAAAATAAATACCGAGCTACGGACGTTACGGAAAGAAACTTACGGCAAATTTTTCACGAAATAGCATTTGAAAAAGATTACGAACACTCAACCACTAATGATTACACGTTAGGCCCAGCAAAAATACAAGAAGATAAAATAATACTTGACGTGAAAAACGAAACTATGATTGCCCATTTTCAGCCCAAAAAATGCATCCCAATTAAAAACGTCCACATTAAATTCCTATCTATTGCAGCCCTGCCTTTAATGAAGAACAAGGAGGACTATAAAAACCAGTTCAATATTGTTTATTTCGCCAGTAATTACATGAAGCATTTTAGTCAGGAAACTGTTCAGCACATTTCAGGTCCAAACGCAATGCTTATTGTGGAGAATGAAAGATTTAATCTTAATTTAAGAGATAAGCAGTTACACGAAGGGGAACAGCAATTGAAGAAGCAATTAAAAGGGCTGGATTTGGTTGAAATTCCATACAAAGTTCTCGAGGATAATTATTTTAAATTTATTATAAATGCTGAATGAAACTAAAAAGTAAAAAAAAAACAAATTAAATTTATAATAACTTTAAGTTTTGTAAGAATGTTTTTCATAAAAATAAATAGTGTATTAAGAAACAAGCTTTATAATAAGATATTTCTTGGTAAAATTTGACAGAAAATGGTTCATATTCGTACCAAAATTGGTTGGGATATCCAAGAATTTGTGATACCACCCGTCGTTTAAGATGCTAACTGACATTACTTCATTATTTTATTAAATATAGCGCTAATATACCAAAAACAAGAAACTGCCGGTTTAAAACATTCAATGTACCGGCCAAAAGGTTTGTATAACATTAAGGAAGTGTTTTACATCATCGATAGTTAAAAAAGTCAATAATAACTCATTTACAACGAAACTTTCGGCCCTAGATGTGTAAAACAGTTTGCATTTTGTTTTATGCACGAAGTTACTTTGTAAATACGATTTTAATAAAATCAATTACCTACTTTATCATTTTGATTTTATATTCTTAAAGTTTACGTTTGATAAGAAAAAAACACTTACCCTTCAGAAGCTTTTGACTTGCCCGTCTCCTCTAGTCTTTTTTTGTCTTCCACATTTTCTCCAAATTTTTTTCAAAGATGCTTACTGTTTTAATTAATTTATTGTTTTAGGACGTAATAATAAAAAACAAAATTTACATGAAAAAACATGAAGCGATGTAAAATCTAATACATCTTCTTAATAACATTATCTTAATTTTTCTTTTTCTTGGATTTCACATTTTGATTTTTGTTTTGGGGTGATTTATTACTTTTAGGTGCATTATTTAATGCATTTGTGTTTTTGTTTTTGATTTCTCCAAAATCTTTCTTTTTATTGAGTTGCTTTACTTTGTTTTTGATTTTGGATGCAACTTCTTGTGGAACGTCTTCAATTTTTAAACCCTCTTTTTTATTTTTGAGTTTTTCTAATTTTTCTTCTCTGCGTTTTGCCTTCTTTTCCATTCGTTTTTGTTTGGCTGATTTTTGTGGGGGTTCATCTACAGGTTCCACTGGAGTTTGAGGCGTCTTTTTCGGAGCATTGGATTTTTTTGGGGATTGGTTTTTATTGAATTTTGAAGATTGATTTTCATTATTTTTGCTAGGAGCATTAGTTTTTTGTAGCTCTGTTTTCTTATCACTGTTTGTGGGTTTAGTATTTTTGTTAAATGGTTTGTTAGTTTGTTTTACATCGCTTTGCGCCTGTTTATTGTTACTTTTACCATTTTGTTTGCCTTTTACAGATTTATCTACGTTAGTTTTTGTTTTACTATGATTTTCCATAGAATCTTTTTTGTTGGTGTTTTTGGAAACATCAGTTTTAGGTTTCTTTTTCTCGGGTTGTTCGCTGGGTTCTCCGCTTGATTCTTCGTCTTCATCCGCTTCTGAATCGCTATCATTAGTTCTTTTTTTGCTGTTGCTTTCCTCTTCTACATCATTATTGTGTGGAATTACATTAGAGAACTTCTTAAGCTTGGCTACATAAAACCCATCCATGTTATGTGTGTGTGGATAAAAACGTTTAGTAAGTTTCAAAGTTGGGTGGAATCTGTGTTGTCTATAATTAACGAAGCCTTCAGTACCAAACTCAAGCCCAGTATCTACTAGTTTAACATTCCGTTTCTTAAGTGCGTAATCAATAACCCATTCGTTTTCTTCAGGCAGCACTGAACACGTGGAATAAACGATGTATCCACCAGTCGACGACTTAGCATTCACGCAATCAATCGCAGCCAGCAAAAGCTGTCTTTGTAGATTATAACAACGCTGAATATCTTGATCATCCTTGCTTGTTTTAACGCTAGGATCTTTCGCAACGACACCTGTTCCTGTACAAGGCGCGTCAAGGAGGACTCTATCGAAATCCTTGATAATTCCAGGGTATTTTCTACCGTCCATGCAAGTTATAACAGAGTTAACTACGCCAAGTCGGTGGAAGTTACCAACTACTGCCTTTATACGCTCTCGGTGAAGATCGTTAGCGAAAAGGACGCCCGTGTTTTTCATTATGGCTGATATATGGGACGCCTTGCCACCTGGGGCTGATGACATGTCGAGGATGCGCTCGTTTTCCTGAGGGCAGAGCGCCATTACGGGGAGCATACTAGATGCACCTTGGATAATGTAGTGACCTGTAAGAAGAATGATTTTGCTTAATAATATTCATAAACTGGTTTAGGTTTATTGTTTATTAGACTAGGGCTGTTGCAAGCTAATAATAGTATATTACCATATTAAAAACATAGAGTTTTATAATATATAACGATTTTTAGCACGCGTGGAAAACAAACTGTGCAGCGAAGAGTTTTCCAATGGACAAGTACTTAAAAACGCTTTATAAAACGGGTTTTTTATAGTATTTTTCATTTATGCTTAATTTAATTTATTAAAAAGCATTTTTATTTTGAATTAAAAACTTAACTTTAACTTAAAATTTAATTTTTATTGGATTGGCAACATTGACATTTTTTGGTAAAAAGTAAATTTAGGTCAGACATATTGAATAATGACATTTGTAAGCTATGCTCAATTAATACTAAATGAATTGGCGCTTTTGAGAAATGTAACCCTTGATATCGTTTCTCCAATTCATCTAGTTATTTCCACTACAAAAAAAAAAAACTATGTCCCCCGATAGTTTATAATAGTAAAATTTGTAAATAAAAAATAATTTGCAAGGGAAGAATTCCTATTTTTGCATCTGGAAAATCAAGCTAAATTTGGGTTTAATAATGAAGCAATTCAGCAACCTTAAAAAACCCAATTACGGATTTCATAATGTGCTTAATTGTAAAACGCAAATAATTTTATGAACTTTTGACTAAGGGCGATATTAGGAAACACCGTGTATAGTTTTAATTTTAAATACATGCAGCAAAATTAATTGGATACTCCAACCAATTTTTGTACAAATATGGTTCATTCTACAAAAAAACTCACCAGCCAAATACTCAGGCGTTGCACCAATGGGAACAGTAGAAGAATAAACAACCAAACCAACTTTACTCCATTTTCCAATGGGATCCAAGTTAACCCCTCTGTTAATAAGTGCTTGGGCTAAATCTCTTCTTCTAGTTTTCAAACTGTTCGTTCTTATTGTCAGTGGTCTTTGCACCTCACTTGCCTCCAGAAATTCCAATAGTTCAGACAATGTAAACAACTGCATAAACTTTTCCATTAGGAATTCGTTGTAACTGTAATAAGTGCACAAATCCTCTTTTAGCAAGTTTAAGTATTCTGAACGGGACGTTTCTGCGTCTCTGTGTTTGGCAAAATCGGTCAAAACTACGATAACATCCCTGATTCTCTGTTGAACGTCTTGTAAACTTTGTATTTGTTCTTTTTCTTCTAAGGTTGGAAATTTGAATTTCTCCTGATTATCGATGTTGAGTTGCATTTCTTGTTCCGCTTGTTTTTTCTCACGGCCCATCTTTTTCTTTAGCTTAATGTTTTGCTTTTCTATAGGCAGTAAATCATCGTCAGCGTCAAAATCATCTTTTTCATCGTCGGAAGAATCTTCTTCATCTGATACATCGTTTAAGGTACCGATTTGTGGCTCTTCATCAGAATCATCATCATCATCATCATTTTCGTCGTCATTTTCAACGTCGCTATCTTCTTCATCTTTTTGTTCAACGTCACTGTTATCGTCGTCACTTTCCTCTATATCGCTATTTTCAGCTGCACAATCATCTATTTCTTCCTCGATAGATTCGTCTTCATTTCCACTATCAGAGTCATTCTTCTTGTTTTTAGCCGGTTTTAACCATTGTTTATTATCATCGGTAAATCCATTAACATCTTCCTCGTCATTAGATTCATCCTCTGCTGATTCATCGCTATTATATGCTTTCCGTTTTGGGGCTTTAGGATTTTGCTTCTGTTTTTTCTTTTTCGGCTCAGCATTTTTAGGTTTTTCTGCCGCTTCTGCCTGTTTTTTTGTACGTTTTGCTATCCTCTGTTTCTGGCGATGGCTCAGTTTCTTTTCGGTGTCATCTAAAATATAAAATAATAATTTTATTCATCATGTTTTGCTACTTATAGACGCAAAAATACCTTTTAACAGATCTTTTGAAAAGGTGGGTTCTTTCTGTTTCTTTGCTTTTCTACCAGGACCTTTTTTAGCAATCACACCTTCAGTAAATTTAGCGCGTCTTCCCATTTTTAACCAGAAACTTTAAGTTTTTATAAGCCACACGTGTTTATAATACACAAATCACAAAAATTCACCACATTTAAAATCGTGTTAAAGTAGGGTTATGTTTAAGTGTCAATTGTCAAAAATTCTCCGTACTTCTTCAAAGTTAAGAATGCGCATCTGCTAGAAATCACATGATCTATTAAAGATGATGGTGCAGAACTTCATTAACAGATGGCAGCAGCGTTAATTACAGTTCGGTGTTGCCAAGCTTATACATTTTCAGTAGATTTATGTTGGATTCAGGAACTTTTTATTTAAAAAATTAAACTAAAAGTATGTCCCAATGGCCACCAATGATTGGTTGGGTAATTTTAAATTTTGTTTGATTCATTTTGATTGCCAAACCGAACCCAAAGTAGTAAAGTTGGGCCCTCAGTTTCAGTTCTAAGTACGCAATATACTATTTTCATAAATTGACGAAAATCTGGCAACACTGAAAGCAGTAGCAGTCCAAAAATTTTATTTTAGAGGATGTCACAAACCAGATGTTTGTTTTATAATAAATTTAACAAAGTTCTCTTTTTTAAAGACATAATTTGAGAATATTTTGGAGCAATATGCCTAGAGCATCTATTTTATAAAAGTGGATACCTAGAAATGTAAGTTAAAATAATTATTTTAAATTAATTAACATAAAGGTTATGACTCTGATTGACAGTTCGAACAATAACAAAAATGGAAAACTCCAAGGATATTCAATTAATCGGAGATGATCAAGAAAGTATAGAAAATTTAGTTAAAAATACACCTATAAAGGCACTTAGAAGCAGGACGATTAATATAATTTCTTCTTTATTAAATCCTACAAGAATATTATGTCATAATGGTTTGCGAAGGTAAAACTTGGACAATAATTATATATAGCAATTATATTACTTATTTTATCATATATTTTAGAGATTGGCAAGGCTTGGCAGAGTTATGTGGTATACCCGGGGACCAAATATTGTGCGGAGCTGAATGTTCGGATCCTACAGAGAAAGTTTTAAAATTGTGGCCTTTTATTGAAAAAGGTTGTACCGTTGGAAAACTGTTGGAGTTTTTAGAAAAATTGGGCCGTTTTGATGTTATAGACGATGCTAAGGCATCTATTGGTAAGTTAAAAGTAGAGTGCCTTGATTATTTTGACAGTTACTCTATAAGGCGACAATAATTGTCAAAATCATCAAGGCACTCTAGTTAAAAGTTAGTAACTATGTAGGTACAGTACAGTTAACTTGTAAAAAAATGTTTTATTATGAAAATGATTTTGAACAAACTTTTTCAAAAATGTATATATTTTGACAAGTCCCTTTTAAAGTTGAAAATTTCATTTATATTTCAGAGGAAGATGTGAAATTTTTTAACAAAAATCCCCCAAAAGAAGAAGATTTGGACTTAGAACCGGAGCAAACTTATGATGCGTTTGTCCTTTTTTCTGATGAAGACATTGATTTTGCAACTAAGCTCATAGACCATATGGAAAGACAGTACAATTTTAAATTATGTGCTAAGGACAGGGACATGCCACCGGGCAGTACACATGGTGATTTAATGAACGTAATTAATCGATGTAATCGATTAATTGTCATTATTTCACCTGCGTTTTTGGAGAGCAACTCACTCAGGTTTTATTATGACTATGTGCAAGGTGATTCAGTTGGTAAGTACATATCTGTTAAATCACATTTTTCACGTCTTGTATTAACTGACCTACATTCTTTATTGCTTCTTTGTTTCTAAGGTTATTTTTAAAGAAAAAAAACAAGCAAAATTCGTTTTTCTGGATATTTTTGCTAAATAGATGGCTAATTCTAATTTCATTTATTTCAGAAAATAACAAACGAAAAATAATTCCATGCATTTATAAACAATGCGAAACTTTACCACCAATTTTGAGTTGTTACTTTTGTTTAAAGTACAGGACTGATAACTTTGGTGGTAATTTTTGGGAAAGGTTACGAGATGTTATTAGGCCCCCAACAATAAAACACTCTGTAAATCGGTAAGTTTTTTTTACACAAAGTATGTCTTCTTCTCGGTTTCGGGTTTTGTGAGTTTGTCGCCAAAAAAAATTTTTAATTAAGAGGAGGGTCCCAAATTTTAACCATCTATCGGATATTCCCTCCTCTTGGAGAAAAAGCTTTCGGAACGGAAATTGTCCTGAAATTTAGTACACAGTCTACTTAGATCGGTAAATTAAAAATTAAATTATTTGATTTTCACGTATACGGTATTTTAAAATAAAAGGTAAGATGCAGGTAAAAGCTTGTTCATAACCTGCTAATTCTCGACCTTAAGAAATTACGTAAATCAGTCGGAGTAATTAAAAACGCTTTTAAAAAACTATGATATTGTCATTGGAGTAACTTATTTTGTTGAAATGAGGATACATTATTTTAATTGGTATTTTTTTATATTTTTAAAAATGGGCTGTTTTTATTTACCCTAGTGTCTTTAATTTACCCCAACGATTTTTAGATTTTTATAAAAATTTTAGGTACTTAATTGGTCCTAATAACTATAAAAAGACTTTAAGATTTATTAAAACCCAATGTTTTTAATTGCACAAAATAAGAGTTTCCATTTGCCCGATAGAAAAACATAATTGAGGTAGAAGAAAACATTGCCTCACGTCTTTCTATGAAAAGACCACCTCCAAGACTAACAAAAATCCCTAAGAAAAAATGTGCAGGATCTATTGTGCTATTTTTTTAGATCTATTTCCGAAAAGCATCGAAAAGCTTCCAAAGACTGTACGCAATCCATAGAACAATCAAGAAATCACGCAAAAAATTTAAATCACAGCGTTAAATTTAGTAGCATGGTAAATCTAAATAGTCCAGATAGTAAAGTTTTACCAGAACAAAATCTCAATAGCAGTTCAAGCGCGAATCACATAGGCTCGACGACATCTTCCCAAACTGAATCGATCAAAACCAAAAAATCCAAGAATTGGATCACGAAAATTCTTCACAAAACTCATAAACACCAAAACGGTATCAATAATACGAATACCATTCATAACACTGATAGTTCCAATGGTATTGTTGTGGAAAAACATAAAAAGAAGTTTTGGACATTAAACAGTAAACGAAAAGCACAGGTCGCTCATTAGAAAAATAGTCAAAGAAACTAAAAGAATCTATTTTAGACATACCCATAATTTTATAATTAGGCCAAAATCTCGATAAAAACGTATTATTTTATTTGGATTATTTAAAATAATTTTAATAGTTATTCGCTTCAATGTGTACTATTTTAAGTATTTTGTAGTAACATTATAACTTAGAGAGAAAAAATAAAATTTGCGTGCGAAATTTAAAACTCGTTTTGAGTTTTTTATTAAAAGTTTAATACTGCTTTTATTTTATTTACATAACTTTTCAATAATTAAAATGTATTTAATTAAGGCTAGAGATTCAAACCGATCTTCTAATCTGTGCTCCTATAAGTTCGTATAAGTCAACTCTGTTGAGCTTCCGTCAATTCTACTAAATAGCACATCTACGTAACATGAGGGCCCCATCGTACATTAAAAGTAAATTTAGTTTTTAAAATTAAAAAAATAGGGCTACAAACGTATTATGGCTTCATATTAATTTCATATTTTTTTTTAAGTCAGATTATCTACACAAAGAAATAACCGATTTATATGAAACCATAATACTATTACATTTGTAGTTGTATTTTTCTAATTTTTAAAACTACATTTAGTTTTAATATACGATGGGCCCCTCATGGAGATGTGCTATTTAGTAAAATTAACGGAAGCTCAACGGAGATGACTTCTACGAGCTTTTAAAAGCACAGGTTAGGAGATCTGTGAATTTGAATCTCTTGCCTTAACATATTTTTTCAAATATCAATCGTGTGTACCCAACTCGAAACCAAACAATATTTTCCTGAAGAAAAATAAAGATCCCTTTCAGTTCTCTGATGCGACGACCGTGAAGCTCCATTCAAACGGGAATAGTAAATATCCAAGTATATGAATGCCTATTTTTTAGTTATTCATGTGATTACATATTATCCATTTTTTCTAGTTAGTTTCAAAAGACCATTAAGTACATTAGACCAAACAAATTAAACATCAACCTCGGAATTTTTTGGAGCTGGCGGGACTTTCGTGATAAACCTTTGTTTTGATGTTATAAATGTTGTCTCAAAAGTCACCATCGATATCGTGTGAGCGTAACTTTTTACGCGGGGTCAAAGGTCATGAAAAACCGTTTTTGGTCCATAATGGCTTTAATATGCTTCTAATGACTTTTGGAGTTATTACATAAAATATAGATCGAGAAATTCTCTACATATTTGATCTTGGGTGGACATTTTTTAATCAACCCTTACCCAGCTAGGGGCTGTAGACTGAAGTGCGTACCCCATATTTCAAACACCGATAAAATGGTGGCATTTAATGATTAAGAGATGTCCATTCGTAAATTTATTCCTTAGGTTCCATTAAACAATTTGAGAAGGACAACTTCTCAAATAATCCCCTGGGGGCTAAAATCCACCCACATGCAACTTTTTTTTAAATCATCCCTCCTGGATAAAATATTAGCCCAATGGGGCTGTTTTTATTAAAAATGGGTTTAAATATAATCAATTAATAGGAAACGACACTTTTTTTTAATCATGTAGCTGAAAACCGTTTCATAAAAAAATGTTTAATTTTTGGAAAGATGGGAGGGGATTTTAGCCCCCAGGGGATTATTTGAGAAATTGTCCTTCTTAAATTGTTAAATGGAGCCTAAGGAATAAATTTACGAATGGACATCTCTTAATCATTAAATGCCACCATTTTAGCGGTGTTTAAAATATGGGGTACGCACTTCAGTCTACAGCCCCTAGGTGGGTAAGGGTTGATTAAAAAATGTCCACCCAAGATCAAATATGTAGAGAATTTCTCAATCTATATTTTATGTAATAACTTCAAAAGTCATTAGAAGCATATTAAAGCCGTTATGGGCTAAAAACGGTTTTCCATGACCTTTGACCCCGCGTAAAAAGTTACGCTCACACGATATCGATGGTGACTTTTGTGACAACATTTACAACATCAAAACAAAGGTTTATCACGAAAGTCCCTCCAGCTCCAAAAAATTCCGAGGTTGACGCTTTATTTTGTATATCTTTCCTGGGTTACATGGTTTTGTGCGGTTTTGCCATACCATTCAATGTTTAAATGTAAAAACTCAAAAAACTGTTAAAAATGCATATTTTGCTTTGCTATTTGAAAAGCTTACTGAATGTAATTTTATTTAGCTAAATTACTTGTAACTTTTAAATTTATTGTTACATTATGATAATGCCTAATTTAATAAAAATTATAATTTTTATCCATTTGGTGTTTCAATTTCTTCTTTCGATTTTTTTTTTAATAATATTGGATAATGTTGGCCTTTGTAGGTCATTGGACCAAAACTCTTTTAGCAAATCTTTTTTTAAAACTAAACTGCCTGTCAAAAGTTAAAAATATTTTTCAACAAAATTATGAAAAGGTAAGGAAAAACAAAACTTTATAATGGTGTTTACTTTACTTTACTAAAGTAGATAAATTTTTGGAAATGCAGACATATTTTAAATTAAATAGCCATCCAATTAAAAAAAAATTACGTTTTTGAATTTTTATAATTTCCGCAAACAAACTTATTAATTTATCTTAAATAAAACATTGTGAAAAAAATTGTAATCTTTCTACAAGACAACAGGAAGTTATTGTCTTTTTAATATTTTTGCTAGAAAATAGCCAGAAAAGTATTTGAGGTACATATTTAGAAAGGGTTAAAAGGTTTAAGTGAAAGTGCAGTTTATCATACTTATTTAAAACCTAAATTTCGAAATGTGGCCAAGAAGTAATTGGCAGACAGATCAGTGTCCTGTTAAAACCCTGAGGACGCGACCTTTAAACTTTGCTTGCTTGTTCAGAACACGCCCTGATATTCTGGATAATGGAAACATCCAGTGGGTAGATTTAGATTTACAAGCTTGCTCATGAAGGTAGGTAAATTTTTATTATAAAAACCCAGACCAAATCCCACGCCACGCTTGCTTTTACCGCCCACACAAAATTCTACTTTGTTTGGGAATCAAATAATTTAATATTCACCCAAAGATTAATTAAATTAGCTAAACATGTTGTTACCACGACGCCTACACAAAATCAACTTTAAATTAACAAAATTTGGATACTTTTAATTATTATATGTACATTCATTTAGATGCTTTTTAGGCGAAATGAAAAATTAAAAGTCACAAGATCCAAATAAATTGTTAATACCTACTTATTTACTTACATAATTTATACATGGATAAGTTGATGATTTTGGTGCAAATTGCGAATCCAATCGCGCTTTAATATAAGAACAAGAATTTTCCTTAAATCCATTAATACTTCAGCAAAGTAAAAGTTCTTTATCGATGGCTACAATCTTTACATTAGAAAGTCGTAAGTTTCGACAAAATTAAAATTGTTTAGTGACACTAATAATTAATTTTCCTTGCATGCATACCTTTTACGCCTATGTGTTATTGAAAGAGTTTTATGCTAAATTATGGTTTGGAAATATTATTAAACTTAGGGGAAATTGTAACTACTTAGTCGGCCAAGAATAAATAAATAAGATTTTAAAAAGGTTGCTGCATAAATTATTTTTCTAAAAAAATTTATCTGCCCCCTAGATAACCCCCGAAGAGTAATACTCAATCATGTTAAATTCACACCAAACTTGGTAAACAGATGCAAAATAAAGTTCTAAGCAACTTCATACTTTCTTCTAAAATTTTTTTATCTCATTTGGAAGAAAAACCCAAAAGGTTTAGAAATTTAAAAAAAAAATTTTAATTTAAGATTTTTTGAACTTATTCTGCATTTGTTTAACAAGTTTGATGTGAATCCAATATGATTGAATATTACTCTTCGGGGGTCATTTCGGAAGCAGAGGAATTTTTTTTAGAGAAATGATTTTTACAGCAACCTTTTTAAAGTTTTGTTTAGCACCTATTTTTAAAATTTTGTGCAGATCAGTCGTAATCTAATGTTGCAAATTAAAGGGTTTTTTTTTGGGGGCTTGTACACCAACCCCAAACTTATTAGTGTACATTTTGTGGATATAACACATATATAAAATCTGGCTGTTGTGTATTTTTTGCAATGTAAAAATCTCCTAGCCGTGATTTTGTAAAAACCGAGATCCAAACACACCAAAAAAGTGGATTTTAATTAATTGTTCGGTACTTTCGACATTGTAGGTAGAAGTTTGAAAATTTCCTAAAGAAGGTTTTTAAGATTTTTTAAAATATGATTAAATCTGAGTTATGTTTTTAATTAGTTCTAAATATTCCAGTCATTATGGAAAATAAAACGAATTCATTTTAAGTTGTGTTATACTGTGAAATTTTATCAAATTAGATTTTTTTAATGCAAATCGTGTAGGTATAAGTACCTACCTCTAGGTGCTTTAAAGGGTGCTTTCAAAGAATATTGTATGTTTTCAATGATGTTGACTTAACAAGGTATTGGTTGGAAAAGCAAACCCTGAACGGTGGTAAATATGCATCTAAACAGTGACTAGGAATCAAAGGAAGGCCGGAGGAAGGCGTGCCAGGTCGCGCGAACGTTGACTCCATCAGCCTGGTTGGTATCCCTACCCACCTAATGCCCTACTGCTCTAATTATCCTTCAGGAACCTCAACACACTTTCCTCAGCTACTCACTTGATAGTTATTGTTTTGATTTTCACCAATTCGAAAATCAACTATTTTTTGTTTTTTTTTTTTAGAAAAATGTTTTTACCAAATTTAAATGTGGAATAATGGTTTAAAAATTATAAAACCAACCACCAACTGCAAAATTGTTTCTCTTTAATTTTTTGACTATTTAAAATACTTATACGAAAAAAATCGCCCGCATACAAATATCATTCAACTAAAGAGCGTCCACAAAGGTAAACTTTGTAAACATAAGAAAAAGTGACATAAACTATTACAAGCCGACATTAAATTCGCCTTTTACGCCTTAAAATTCGGATCTAAATTGTCCCCTCGAGTGTCCCATTTTGGACTTAGTACGTATTGCTCTCCCTGAAAAAAGGTGCTTAAAAACATAGCAATAGTTCCAAAACCAGATGAGATATTGATGTTTTTCCAATAGTTTTTATGTATTTTAGTATGATTCTTTGCGATTTTTCTTACAGGGTATTTATGTTACCTATACAGGGTAGAGATCGACAAACTGAAATGGTGAATTCGGTTAACCAAAATAAAAATAAGGGTATAGTCCGAATGACTTACAGATTTGTGTGTTTCTTTCTCTTTTGTACCGGTAAAAAGATTACCATTCGGACCATGCCCTAAACTCTTCATAAACATGTGTCCGATTTTGCCCCTTAAAGATGTCAAAAAATTAAATTTCAGTTTGCGATATCTTAAAAACCATAAAAGATATTTTCAGAAAATTTTGAACATTTCAAAAGGTCTTTATTATTTTTCCAACGCATTAATTGACATTTTTAAATTATTTTCAGGGGCGTACTTATGGGGGGGAGGGCTTAAGTTCCTGTAATAATACACCCTCCAAGAAGTAAGCCCCTGATAAACTTAAGTTAAAAATTTTGATTATTGCATTGGAATATCATTCAAAATTTTACTAAAACAACTTTTACGGATTGTAAGATATAATATACCTACTTACTTTATTATTATAGCAATTTTTTTTAACCCTTTAAAGGGCTTTTTTAGTAGGTAACCGGGCGAAAACGGAGA
Organism: Cartodere bifasciata; assembly: GCA_963920755.1. Lineage (NCBI taxonomy): Eukaryota > Metazoa > Arthropoda > Insecta > Coleoptera > Latridiidae > Cartodere > Cartodere bifasciata. The sequence continues at coordinate 15,557,984 of OY987196.1, read as the reverse complement.
CATGATTATTATTATTATTTTGTATATTCAGAGGTAACTTATAACAGGTTCCTCTAGAAAGAAAAAATACACTTCCTGCCCAAAAATAGCAAAAGTATTTGTCAAGGAATTTGCAGTAAAAATATAACTAAAATCGGGATAAAAACTTGAAAAAATATCCGCGTAAATATCGTTATGACTTATTTTATTGTAAAGATTTCGGTAGGTACTCAAAAAGGTTTTATCTGGTCGTTACACGTTACAAACAACAAGGACAATCTGATTTGATCCAGTGTATGCTGCGTATGTACCTACATATTTTTCTGCCGTCTTTCTTTCCCTGGAAAAGCATTTGACCGAGTGACCTGATTTTAGAACTCTGGGGTTGGGCCACACCGTGAGAACGATGTTATTGTGAATTTCCACCAAGCGACCTGCGACAAAGCGAGTATTACACGATATCAATTTATCAAATCAAATAAAACCCCAAAAATGATTGGGTCAGTTGAAAACTTCACAGAAAAATCTTCTATTTAATTTACAGAAAGGCAATAACGCTTTCGTAAAATTTGTGAAATCATCGTAGATAAATAAAACAAAAATGTTAAGCGATTAATTTTATTATTATTTATAAATAATGTACATGATTAACAGAATCCTATATAAAAACAGGTGTGAATATTTCTATTAATACATATTTTATTTCAAAAACGCATCTCTTTCAAATTACCTACTTAAATCCTATTTTAAATACATTCTGCATTGACTACAAAATATTGAAATATGTTTAACAACAAAATTTATTTATCAAACAAACCATAAAACCCTTCTCACCTAGTCCTTAACATTTTAGTATAAAAGAGAAATGCATTTTTAAAAAGACTGATCATAGAAACAACGTTTCTGCCTTCTTTGAAGCATCATCTTTACTCATTTATAGGTAAATCTGCCATTTAACTCCCAGAGAAATTATACAGAATTATAGACCACCGTTAAGATTGTCGCTTCTGTTTTACGCGATTTAATACATTCAGTTTTGGTTTACACATATAAAAATCTTTTTGTTAATGTTACTAATTTTTGCAATAAAAAATTGCAAGTAAAAAATGTCTATTTAAAAAGCCTCGCAAAAAATTATTTGTTCATTTTGTTTGCATGTCTTGTTTTAAAAACTGGCTTAAGTTGTTTGCCCGGCGCATTCGCCATTTTACAAAGTTGTATTCAAACACTCGCATGGATGCGTTTCTGATTTTTCGTATTTAATGTTAATAAAAACGCAAAATCAGAAATGTCCACTTCTACAGGGTGTTCAAAAATTGGCGAATAAAAGCGATGCTACGTTGTTGGGGCATGCCTAGGGATTCCTGGAAAATTGTTAAAAAAAATCCATCTGTTATTCATTAAGGAAAATGCGAACTAAGTTGCATAAATTCGGCAACATACAGGCTAATTTCAAATCAGATAATCATCGAAGCAGTGCAAAGTTGCGACCCGGTTGCAGCACTATTTTGTTTAAAGGTAAAGGTTTTTCGGCACATAATTGTAATTTACGAATTAATAAATCCAATTGACTAAACAAAACAGAATTTTCTTTACGAAAAATACCTTTTTTAGATCAAAATATGTAGTTCGCGACATCGCAAATTTGCACTGCTTCGAAATTTATTGACTTGAAATTAGCTTGATAGTCTAGAAAAATACGTCCAAAAATCCCATCTATGAGTCTTGATTGCACTTTTGCATTAGATTTTATTGACATTATTGTTGTTAGCTTTATTTCATGAAAATTTTGTAAAATTAAATTAATTAGAAAAATGTAATTCGACCATTTAAAAAATAAACAAATGGTTTAAGATATACTGTACCTAGTTTTTTTCGTTTATATATGCTGTTATTCTCAAGATATAAACGTTTGGTCCATCTCCAAGGTGAGATGGATTAATTTTAATAATTTTCTGTCTTACCGTCGCGTTTCTGTGCTAATTTTTGGATACCCTGTATAAGCTAGTTTTTTTAATCTTATGTACGATCTTTGCTTAAACAATCCTGATTCTTAATACTTGTATTTTTATGTTTAGGATGTAAAGGCACCCAAACTTTTGAAAGAATCTGACTGAAGCAATGCTGTCTTCTCAGTTATATTTCTTTATGGCGTTTTATTCAATAAGCTATTGCTTACAGCCAATCAGCGATTTTAATTTTATTGGTATTTTTGTATTTTCGAGTGCGAGTAGTAATTTGCAGCAACACAAGTCAGTCAAAAAGAATTATATGAAAATATAGGTTTCTTTTCATTCTCTTTAATCCGGAAAATTACTTGCATAATTAAGTGCAAGTGTAGAATAGAAAAAATATCCTGCAATTTCATAATATATGCAAGTTACCGAGCAAAGTTTATCCGCATTTACTTTTTCTTCGTTGCATTGCAAACGCAATAAATGATTAAAATTGCTTTTTAAAGATACGTCTATTATTTTAACATTTTCGCCTAAAAGTTATCCTTTTTTTTAAGATTGACAAACATATAAAATTCATGTACCTACTTAAATAAAGAATTTTGTCGATCGTAATCTTGTGCTTAAAAGCTAAGGTCCTGACATAGAAGAAAAAAATTACCCTAAAATAATTAACATTTACGAAACTAACAAACAAAAATACATAAAATAATCTCAACATTACATGGCATTTGATTAAAAATTAAACCCTCTTTGCCTTTTTTTTTGATCTTCACACCTGTAAAGTCTGTTTTTTTGTGCTAGATGACTTAAATGAATGGCAGTGCTAATTTACGGTATGTATCTGACTTTTGACAAAGAGTCCCTCATACACGTACAACACTTTTAACTTAAGAAATAATAGGTGATTTTAATAATTTAAATTGATTTAGGTAAAGAGCTGGACAATTTAAAACTTGGGTAATTTAATAACAAAAAAAATTATGTCAGGGATTGTTAAATTTTTTAATTAAAAACGTTTAAAATTGAAAAAGAATTGTTTTCTTTTTGTAATGATTATTTCATTTATATGTCAAATTAGGGGTTTATGCCAAAATTTAAAGCATTTTACTGCAAGTTATACTGGAAATCACCCGTTGTCAACAACCTGAGTTGAAATATCCCGTTGGTAAGCACTGACAGCGAAAGAAAATACCTGGATAGAATTCAAAATTATGATTTTTTGTTAATTTTGTTGAACATTGTTCTTTCGGTTAGTCGTATTCCATTCTTTTAAATTAAAAGAGTGACCCATTACCTGTTTAATTCTTTTGTTAATTATAACTTATAAGTAATTTAATTTTTAAAGTGCTTAGTAAAAAACGCTGTAAAAAATATTAGTAAAAACAATAGTTTAAGAAGTCCAGCTCTTAGTAAAAATTAATAAAACAATTACAATAAAAAACATTCAGCATATTATCTCTGTTTGGTAAAAATTTTCTAAGTTAATAACGCTTTTAATTTATTTGGTTTAATCTTCTAATAATAATAGGTAATTAATACATTTTTTATATATTTGGTTGATTTTAAGTCCAAGTCCTGCACTCTTTATTGGCACATGTTATTTTGGCACATGCGCGTTAATATCTTCATGTATTGAGATTAGAAGTAATGTCTAAATTTGATTTCTATTTTTTATATTTAATGGTAATGTCTCATTTTTTTATTTAAGTTTTGAACACTCAATTACACTGCGTTAACGCTATTGATTAAAAAAATCAACGTGAAAATGTTAATTAAAAAACCAAATTTGGTTTTTAGACATAAAAACACATTTAAAGGAGAGAAATTTAAAAAGCCGTTTTTTAATCATTCACAGCCTGAACACAAAATTTAGGTGTAGTTTTTAAGAAATATAGGCCGGCTAATAAAAACTATATGGCAGAAAACAAAACATTTAAATGAACCAAGTTTAAACTGCCTTATTGCTTATTTCATGGAATTTTGGCATAAAATGCACCTAATTTGCAACGGAAAGCAGTTCCTAAGCAAAGCCCGCCACATGCTTTTGACCAATTAGAAAAAATAGTTTTTATTTAACCGGCCTGCATTTTATAGATGAACACGAAAATGGTATTTAAAAAATATCTATTAGAAAACAAAAAAAAAATCACATAAGTTTATTTTAACAGTTATTTAATTAGATTTAATTAAATCTGTCTAAAGCAAAATTTACAAAATGTTTAAATAACCTAAATAATTTTCTTTAATTTTAACCAATTTGGCGCAATTTTAAAATATTATTAAAATACAATGCAACAATATTAAAAATGCAACAAACAATTAAATTAGTCAAATTTAAAGAAAATAATGGCAGTTATGTTAAACACCCTGTATTAATTGATGTAAAATCGTAAGACACAAAAAATTTGTTATTAGTAATTATTCTTATTAGGTAATACGATGGTTTTGTAAACTTGCCTTAAGTTTTATTTTATTTCGTTTTAAAGTCATTGACGCGCAAAAATTTAAATTCGCGCCGTTTTGTTTGTTTGAAAAAATGTTTTTAAAAGTACATTAATTATTTTAAAATGTTTAAACCCGCTTTTTCATTCTTTAAAAGAGTTTTTGTATTATTATAACATTAAAAAATCCGCGATGTTCTTCTTCAGATATCAAATTACGTTTAAACGACATTCATGATGACACATTTATTTAAAAAATGGCCTCAAAAAGAGGTAGGTTTGCTTGCTCAGCCGCAATATTTTGGTAATGATTACCATACGTTACAAATCCGTTTCTTCTGGGATTTTTTTAAATTTATTTAAAACACATAACACGTTAGTTTAAGACGGTTAGAGGCGATCTTCTTCTTCTTCCTCTTCTTCCGCTTCGTCGATGACTCCTTCGTTTTCTTCTTTGTACCCGGGATGTTCGGATATGGCGTAGTAATTTCCATTGTAGATCACGCCGAGTTCGCGAAGGACATCACCCCGAATGGTCGCCTTTATGGTCCAGTTATAACAATCATCGCTTTCACTTTCACGATCCAAGCGTTCGACGTCTAAAATTTTGGAACTAAGTCGCTCTAATATTATTCCTATATCTTTAATGGAGAGATGTTTCTTTTGATCAACGCTGAGTTGGTCGATGAGTAGAAGGAATTTTTCTGAGGTGACGGCCTCGTCTTCCATTACTGTGTTCTCGGTTTCGCTCTCCGAACTTTCGTGTTCGGACACTGCAACAAAAAGGAAATGTTTTAACCTGTTATTTTGGTTGTTAAACTGCACTATACATTGCTTGTTGGGAGGGAGGATGGAATCGTAATTCAGAGTAACACCTTTAATTTGCTATTGTTATCATAGTTTCCCGTAATCGATTACTTTTATACAAATTTTGCAGTTAGGACGTTGTTTTTTTGGTTTTAGAAATTTTAAAATTCTCGCTAAAAATGACAAATATTTCTTAATTTTGCGCCAAAAATAACAATTAATTTTAAATAATCCGCCCAATAACAGATGTTTTTTGAATTTCGCACCAACAATAACAAATAATTTTGAATTTCGCAGCAAAAACACCGAAAATTACCATTTTAAAAAAAAATAATCCTAAAAGCAATCAAGGTTCTTGTAAAGGTTCTTGTAATCATAATTAGATTAAAAAAAAAATCGTAATTAACAAACATTAAGCATTCATGATTACATCTCTGATTACTATACCTTTTCAATCCTCAATTCAGAAAGCTTAAAATTTAATTAGAAAAGTGTAATCTTGTTTCCGAAACCATAAATTTGTAAATGTAAATTTCAATTCGAAAAAATTACAATAAAATAAATTGTTAAGGTTGAAATAGTAATCATCAATCGAATACTTTCAAAATAATCGTTACCCTGCCTGTTTGTATTAACTTTACTTTGAGAAAATGGCGAATGCGCCGGGTTGGCAAGATGTACTTATCAACTGTAATTCGGCGAATGCGCTTAATTACAAATCGGCAATCTTTTAAGAAAATGACGATTCTGATCGTTTAGCATCATAATCCGTCACCGAGGCCAGCATAAGGGATTTGATTTATGTAAAGTTCTTTAAAAAAACTAAATAGGAATAAAGTATGATTTATAGTTAAATTAAATTAACGCCACTTAATTTCACTTAAATTAACGCGACCTAATTAATGCATTTACCTATAGATTGCTTACTTTTGCTAATTTAATGCAGTAAACACATCTATTGGAATTTGGTAAATCTTAGAATCGTAATAATTTGTATTATTTTACCGACTTTATGTCTATTCTTTGGTTTTCTTTCTAATTTAAAAAATTTGGTCTAGTAGCCGATAGATGGCTCTAGTGAAAAAGGTTACAGATGCCTACTTTATCCTGAATTAGTTGAAATTAACGGTTACTTAAATCTATAGGTAAATGCGATTTCATCTTTCGTATCATTTAATTTTGTGTTATTTCGGATACGTTAATTCTAAGTGAAGTTAAGTTAATTCATGTATAAATCAAGCTAAAATGTTTTATTTTTGCTTACCAGTATTACGGTCCGATTGTCCACCGTTTCGGCCGCCACCTTCAATGTCTAAAAAACGCACATGTCTATGTGGTGGTTGAGGGGAGGTTTGTTGCTGAGCATCTTGTATGGGCGACGTTGCCACACTGCTCTTATGCACAGCGATGCGTCGTCCTTCCTCGTGTAATGCGCAACAGTGAAAGTCGCATTCGACTGCGCCATTACTTTGTGGACTACCAGCTCGAGGAAGATGAACATGGTGAGCACATTCCGGCGTATGTATGTGAATGGTAGCACCCTCTATGGAGCTGCCTTGTCGAGACAGCCTGTGCATTGGCCGCACATCGTCGTGGTTTATCACAGTTATCTGGGGGCTAGAATATCGAATCTGAAACAATAACAAAAAATATTTAGGATTTAGGTAGATTTTCAGAATGTTGTAAAAGTTATAGTTCAGTCAATCTGTCCTAAATAATGAGGGGACATTGACAAAATTCCTGGTTATAATATTATGTTATAACTGGAAATCCAAAATGTAAAACCTCAAATTGGCGTATATCTACCTGTCTTCGAAACGGGGTTATTACGGTGGAACAGCGCCAAACTTTACAACTAGATGTCAAATAAAATTATAAAATGATTTGCGTACAAATTTTTCCTCAGAAAAAATTTCTTCACCCCATAAATAGCAATTTCCAATCACGTTGGATTAGCATCAAATTTTGCAAATAGATACAAAATAAGATGTTAAAAACTATTAGTTAAAGTTACTGGAAATAAATTTAAAGTTATGTATTCCATGAAAATACGGAATTCCGAATTAACCTATTCTGTGCGTCTAGTTTGGAGTTATCACCAATTATAGGACGTAACTTCACTTCCACTTAATCAATTTCAATTTGTCTAATTTATAGATTGCAAAGTTACGTGAAATTGGGAACATTTTAAAAGCATGTGTCCGAACTCGCGCGCGCGTCTGACTACACCTTGACAATAAGGGTGCATATCTCATTTTTGCAAATGTTGCGCATGATCGGCCAAGTTCGGCTTTCGACTTAGTACGACTTAAAGCTAAATAAATCAGCAAAGTAGCGCTAAAGTAAAGTATAAATTTGCCAATACATTCCCACTCGCATTCCCATGTATTTTATTTAATTTTCGTTTAAGTTACGCCGAAGTAAAGCGGAAGTAAAGTGAAGGTTACGTTCTATGAATCAGCCTTTAGAACATAAAAATGTTTTACCATCATTTATTCAATTTTTTTAAAATCATTTTTTCTGGATAAATTTCCGAGATCGACCCCATATTTCTGGTGTCCCAAATAGAAAGACAGATTTCTACATTACAAGGGATGAGAAAATTCAAAGCTCAATTTTATAAAATAAAGTAGTAGAGTGTAAAAATTAAACAAACCTGTTGCTGAGCATAAATTTCGCTGAGGTCCTTCTTGGTCTGCGGCAGTGTTTGAATTACGAGGGAGGGCCTGCGACTTGGGGACAACTTGGGTCCAGGAGGGGGCGGCGCTGGTGAAGGCGCCTCAGACGGCGCCCGTGGTGACGGGCCAGACCGCTGGTCCCAATGCAGCACCACTGTCACACGACCCTTGTTATCCATGATTTTCCAGGAGGGCGTCTCATCGTGTAACTCTAAAGCGTGTATCGTTTCGCATACTATTTTCGGAATTGCTGAGATCGCTACTGAAACAAATACAAAGAAATGACAACTACTATTTTCGGAATTGCTGAGATCACTACTGAAACAAATACAAAGTAACGACAACTACAGGAAGAAAAGGACCATAAGGGTTTATTAAAGATAGGCAAAATTCCACAGAAATCATCAAATATCCATAAGTTTTTAATGTTAATAAAATATATTAAAAAGTAAAAAAAATATATTTAACAGTTCAAAAGTTGAGATTGAAGGGGGTGGGCAATACAAAAGTTCACTGTATACAGGTGTCCAAGAAATGGCGCATAAACGCGAGGGTACGCTTTTGGGGAAATCTAAGGGATCCCCAGAAAATTGTCAAAAAAAATCCATCTGTTATATTCATCGAGAAAAATGCGAACAAAGTTGCATAAGTTCGGCAAAACAGTTTGAAAAATACATCTTTAAAACTCATCTAGACTCTTGAGCAAATATTTTTGCATTAAATCATATTGACATTGTTGTCATTTCATAAAAATTTTGTAAAATTCAAATGGTAAAATAATTTTAGATAAATAGACTTTGTATTTATCCATTTCTTTCGTTCTATGTGCTGTTATCATCAAGATATAAGCGTTTAAAGTTTCGCATTTTGAGGCCTCATATCTTTGAGGATATATGAAATTTTTTTTAACAACTTTTTGAGGCTCCCTATACATGCCCCAATAACGTACCATCACGTTTATGAGCCATTTTTTGGACATCCTGTATTTAAAATTAAAAAAAATAATATTAAACGGTTCAAAATTTAAGATCGTAGGGGGAGAGGGTGGCCAATACAAAAGTTCACCGTATAGAAAAGCCACTAATGGCCCGTATTTTGTAGCGTTAGGGCAAGTTTAACGCTGGTTCGTACATTTATTTAATTTTTTGTGAATGGGCGAAAACATTGATAGGATAAATATTCAATTTTATCAGAAACTTTGGGACCTTTATTACATCTTATCCCCTTGTTTATCTATTACTTAATTTTTCTTTAAAAACTAATGTGAATAAAATTTGTGCCAAATTTTAAATCAGTTTAATAATTCGTTCCTGATGATTAATATGTTAATAACAAAAAAATTTGTAGATAAACAGACTGTCCGTCTACATAAAAACTAAAATACTATAAGAGAATTAAATTTGAAGAAAGATTTGCTACAGAATGAAACGATTTTAAGGTACATTACGTAGAGAAGTTGTGAATGAAGCGTGTTCTCAATTGAACTACATAAACTGTTTATACCTAGGTCCTTTTAGAGACCAGTGAAAATTTTTAGAGGCCAAAATTAACTTTTTTGGAGGCATTAAAGTATTTATGTTAAAAACAAATGTGGTGGTGTAATTTAAATTTAAAAAAGAGTAATTGTTCATACTTTGTTGAATACTGGTGTCAAACGTACCAGCTCTAATGACATCAACTCCAGCAGGTAACCAGCGTTCTCCAGGCCGTAGAAGAAGCAAAACAGAATTTGGAGGCAGTGTCCTGAAGTAGTCCGCATCCTCCACTTGCGTGCCGTCGTTCTCAAGTACGAGACGCACCTGTTCGACGGGCGGCAAACCCAACTTGTCGCGGCCGCGCTGCACCAGCTCTTCCAGCGAGGCCGCCACCAGTCCTTTCCGTACGCTACGCCGCCCGTCCCATAGCTTGAAGGGCCTCTTTCCGCGGGACTCCTGCAACACGCCCATGATAGAGGCCTACTGCCCACCGCCGCACACCGCGCTGCACTGAGTGAAAGGCTCCTGACCGACCTGACCTAGTCACACTGCGGTAGTGTAGGTTATTGCCGGTGTGAGGCGCTGTACGGGTCGCGGAGGCGGCGCGGCATGCAATCAAAGTGCATTTTCTATAGGGGATGCATTTGGTTTAAGCTGCTTTTGGAATGAGGAAAGCAAAACATTGTTAAACCCTTGGTTAAATCTTAGTAAAATGATAATATTTTATGGGATTTTACGATTTTTTGTGCCACACAATGTTTTCTTAGGAAGAAATTATGTTTACTTCAAAACAATAGCTTAATAAAGTCCAATAAAGTGGTTTTTTATTAAATTTAAAAATGTGCTTATTTAAAACCTACTGTAATGTAATTAAGTTGTACAGTAAAGCTTTTAAATTTAAAAAAATCGTGACAATTTTTCTAAAATTAAGGTAAACGGGGAAAGTTCGAATGTCACGAAGCATAGTAACTGTGGTTATGTAATGTTGCTTGTCTAAAATCAACAAAAAACAGCACTTTCTGATCATTTTACTCAGTGGGTTTATAAGAGTTAATTTAAATTAAAAATTGTGCTTACCAGCAACATAAATAAACAGAGCACAAGTTGAAATATTCAAAAAGTTCATTATAAACCGTTTAAATACAGAATCTTAGCAACTTAAAATGCAAAAAAAAATAGTGCTATCAAATCACCAAAATTATGTATTCAACGCTTATTGAATTATAGAATATTTTAACGTCTTGTGCTTTTATTATTTATGTTGCTGGTAAGCACAATTTTTGATTAAAATTAACTATTATAAACCCACTAAGCAATGACCAGAAAGTGCTGTTTTTTGTTGATTTTAGGCAAACAACATTACATAACCACAGTTTCTATGCTTCGCGACATTTCCCTTTAAGCTGGTAAACATATAAACAAACTTCCTTTTAAATGACTTAAAATAATTGCATTCAAATTAAAGAAAATAGCTTGGCCATGTAACATACACGCTCATTACAAATCTATAGAATTTTGCACTTTGATTTTTGCGTTAAAAAAATAAGGCTCTTCTGTTTAAATTGATATACTCAATATAGAAAACACAGTACCTACTTATATAAAAATTCAACGATACAAAATTAGTAAGTAAAGGTACCTAAGCAACATTTCACGCAGCAACAAGAAAACAAACAAAAGAAGAGATAGATATGGGTATCTTCTCAACAATTTTTCAAGTTAAAAAGTGCCGATTCAACGCAAAGTTGCACCATTTTGTCAAACAAATAACTAAACAACTGATTTCTGATTCGTAAAGTATAAAATGGCAAATGCGCCGGGCTAGCATTTATTTAATAATACCCACTGAAATTCAGGACTTTGGGCTTCCAGGCTACATTTTTATGTATGGAGTATTACTGTTGTATATGTTTTATGCATTGTGTGTGAATGTATGTATATTGCACAACCTTTAGGTAATTAAATAATTTATTTTTCGAGCACCCGCAAAGATAACAATGAAGATCGATGTTCGAATTGATAATTTTTGATTATGTGGATAGGGTAAATGGATTCTTAATCAAATCTATCAATTTTCATAAAAAAAAGTAAACAAACTTTTAGAAAGATTACGCCACGCCCACATTTTATTAATAATATTTAAAGAGATTTCAAAAGGGGCCAAGCCTCCTCATGGTTACGGCCCTGGTGGTTTTCTAGGACTTCAGAAAAATATATTATATATCTTGTATAAGAGAACACGTAATTCTGCGCCAATTTTAAAATTAATGTTTATGTTAAAACGACATATCTACTACAACATGTGCCAAACTACTTTGCACGCCACGTTTAATGAATAATCATCAGTGTACAAAATTATTTTAAACTCGGCTAAGGTATCTACAAAGTTTAATTTTCAATAATTGTCTGGTAATCATCTATTTTCTACTTAATTGTGTTAAAGAAAAATATCAGTTTTCCAACTCCGCATGGTTTTTAAAATGATCAAACCTTATTGGCACTTTTTAATTCAAGTTTTTGTTGCTGTTGATAACGAGGCAGGTGTGTGTGTGGGCATGATAAAAAAATACCGCGCGATTAGGTGCAAAACTACTTATAAAAAACCAAATTTTGGACGCTAATTGATTTGAGTATGAGTAGTTGCAGATGACATGTGAAGAAACTATACAGAATGTCCTGTATGGTACGCTATTGGGGCATGCAAATCTCCAGAAAATTGTTAAAAAAAATCTATTTTTAGTTATCTCTAAGAAGAATTCGGTCGATAAATTCGGCAACTCTGTTAAGAAAAGAGCACTTTAAAACCCATCCATGATTCTTGAGCATACCTTTTTGCATCGATCATATTGACATTGTTGTCAGCTTCATTTCATAAAAATTGTGTGAAATTAAATTGATTATTTTTTTTTGTTAACTTATTTTACATCTGTTTCTGCAACTATGGCTTAATACCGATGCTCTAAGTGAGACTACCCCCAACCGAGAAATTTTGTCGTATCCCATCCTTTCTCAAAGATGGGTAGAGTTCTTTTAGCTACAATTTTTTGGGGATCCCTAGGCATGTTCCAACAGCGTACCATACATGTAGTGTGTCAATTCTGGGACACCATGTACACCGTAATCAATCTAAGACATTTTTTTTAAAGTCTATGCGTCAAATCTATCCCCATGAAAGTTGCAAAGGTAAATTGTAAAAGTCAAAAATGATTTGCAGAGAAACTTTATTCTACCAGTTATACCTAGTGTTTAATTATCATTTAAATATTGTTGATGTTTTGCATAAAGTTTAACTATTCTTTAATAACAAAACAAAAATTAACTAGATGTATATATAGCAACAAACTATCGACGTTGTTTGTATGCAATTAAATTAATAAACATAAAAATGTTTGAAAAGTACGTAAGGAAACGTAATTTGTAATGAACTGTTTTTTTTGGAGCGCTGTCTTTTGGAATCTGTTCAATATTATCAGTAAGTAAGCTGACAGTTTACTTGCTCTGCTGTCATTCTGTTAAACTGTTAAGATCTGCCTTTTTTAAGGACATACTGACCACTGTTTAAATTTAGAGTAACGACCAAAACAAGGTGGAGTACCTAAATTGTTTAACATCTCGTTTAAAACGAAAAAAAAAAACCCTTAAAAATAATCGCATAGTTTGCGCGGCTGCCACATGGTGCAAACTGTCACAAACAACAGAACCCATTTTAAGGATACCTCTCTGGCCATCACGGCATGATTTGGGGGGCGGCCTGGGGGCCCGCTCTGATCCTGCACTAGCTCACAATCACTACACCACCGCGGGGCCCGCTAGCCCTCCAAGAGCCTCCATTCTGAGCCCGTTTTCGTGCACTTGACTCTCAGAAAACCCTGCGAACTGGCCGCACACGCACGCCACCTACCGAGCGATCGATCGCGGTGAGGCGCGGCAGCAGAGGCCGGCTGAGCGCGCGGCGATGGGGACGCAAGCGTGGGTGCGTGGATATGGGTAGGTATCTACTTGTTTCCCTGAATCAACCCACACACTATTTACTATCAGGCTTTAATTAAGGGACAAATCTGCAACCACCTTAACTGTAGCGCCCTTATAACAATAATAATTCTTCTTATTTAAAATTTAAATAAAAAAAATATGTTTTTGATAAACACGAGGATAAACATTACCTATTGATCTATCAATATTAGTTGGTGGTAGGTAAGGAGTAGTATTTTCCTGATGCATATCCGAAGAGGTGTAAACATGCATCTATAATTACAAATACATTTTTGATGTATAGAAATGCTGAATCAAATTAGATTTATTTAAATAGTTACCTACTTAAATTAAAATCGTGAAACTTTTATGATTATTCCACCACCCTACACCAAATGAAGAAACAGATTAAAATAAAAATAAATCTGCCTTAAAATCTTTTGTAAAATTATTTTCACCCACAAATATTGGGTAAGGATTTAAAGCTTGCCTTAGAAATAACGAAAAATAATTATAACAATTATTATAAACTGTGCAGTTGTCATATTGCACACATTTTTCAAAAATATCAATAAAGGCAAAGTTTAAGGGGGAAATCCTTAGAGAAATCATTACCTACAATGTAAAGAATTATTGTAGGTATTATCTCCATTTTTTAGAAATTCGCGAAATTAGTCAGGATCGTATTAGTTGGAATCTGGGATACTTTTTTTAGTAGTTCTTGTATTCCTGCAAAAATTTACTACTTACCTATTTGTAATAGTAAGAACATTTTTGGAATTTTTAAGCGGAGGATAAATTTTGGAAAAATAAAGCTTTTTTTAATAAAATTTAAGAAAAACCGAGAGAAAAACCATTTTAAAATGCAAAAAAGGAAAATATTTGATAATGTAAAACAATTTTTTTTTAATTTTATCTCGAGAACATTTTCAAATGGAAACTTAGGTATTTGGAAACTTATTCTAAAAAAAGTTCCCGCAGGAACTTATTTGGGAATATACATTCCAAAATAAGTTCCCAGAAACATTCACCGAAAAATTATTTTGAAACGTACATTTTTCAAAATAAGCTCCCGAAAACATTCCACGGGAATTAAGAATTACCTAACTTATTTGGGAAAATATTCTAAAATAAATTTTCGGAAGCAATCCTTAGAAACTTTTTAGCAATGTTCCCAAGGGTACATTGCCGGGAACTTGTTATTGAATGTTTATGAAAAATATCACATCAGAATGTTTATTTAAAAAAAAAACTTTAAATAATCATTACTAATCAATCCTCCTTTTACATTTTTCAATTATTAGGTATAGTACGCTATCTAACGTATTGTTTTAAATAATCATACGTCCTGATTTTAGGCAACCAACATTGCATTTGTGCCTGGCCTTTAAAACTCGTATAACAAATTGCGCACGGAGTAGAATTTCCGTGCTTCTATTTTGATGTCAAAATTCATAACCTCATTCTCTCAAATGTCAGAACAAAAACCAAACTACCCATCCGATCAATCATGTAAAAAATGTTTACCAAAATATTACTAATAACAACAACATTAATTATGAATTCTGATGGCAAGTATTAAACAAAGTTTAATAAACAATGAACATCTAATGCCTAATTCGAAAGATGCCAGCGGCTTAGTGGTAGGCCCTAAAATTTTCCACACATCCAAGGTAAATATTGGGCATAACTATAAACAAATATTTACTGTAGAATACAATCTTTGCAGGACCCACCGCTATTTTTTATAATGATGCGTCTTAACGTAAAAGTAGCTCTACTATTTGTGATAACACTAGGTTTCTGTACCGTCATTACCTTATGGTCAATATGTGGCGACAATAGCAGCAGACAATGGAAGAAAACTAACTCACAAAACGCTGAAAACTTAAAAGAAATAGAATGTGATATTAATAATAATGAATATTTAATAAATTGCCGGAAAGATGGAGACGAAGTCTACATACCATTTAGTTTTCTGCATAAATATTTTGAAATTTATGGAAAACTAATTACTTATGATGGAGTGGAGAAATTTGAGTGGTCACACAGTTACAGCAAAGTGTATCATCCCAAGTTGAAGTATGATCCACGTGGTATTTTTATGTATTTTGAGAATTATAATGTTGAAGTCAGGGAGCGAGTAAAATGCGTCAGTGCAATCGAAGGTAAATCAATCTTAATAATAGACAAATTAACAGCTTTTATAAAATATTGTTGTTTTTAGGCGTGCCTATTTCCACTCAATGGGAAAGCCAAGGATACTTTTACGCGACCCAGATAGCCCAATTCGGGCTTTCGCACTACAGTAAAAACCTAACGGAGCCAGAACCACGCAGAAAAATCATTGAAAGTTCGCAAAAAGACACAGCCAAATGGATAGTACCACCAAAAGCCAAAGTTTCGCGTAGTTTTGACAATGTTGCCGGCGGTAAAGTGCTTAAATTTGAAACTAATGAATACAGTGACGGTGTTAGATTCAAAACGGACCATGTTTTGGATTTCGTTATGAATGTGGATATTTTTTTGGGCGGAAACAGTAGTTTTAGTGTAGTGCTGCAAAATAGAGAGACGAAAGCTACCTATAATTTGCATTATATTACTTCGAACATATCAATAACCGCGCAGGTAAGATATTTCTTTAAACTCATTTGTTCTATGATGAATACATAATGTTAATTTTAGGACAACAATATTTATCACGGCATTGGTACTTCTCAAGAATGGAAGCAGATAACCCGGGACTTAATAGTGGACTTACAAAAAGGACTTAACTACCTCGATAAAGACAAATCCAAGCATAAAATTCCTAGATCTAAACTTAAATTAACTGATATTATTCTACATGGAAATGGGGCCATTGATAACTTAACTCTATCTACTTCCGAACACATGCAAATGTTTTATAACGCCGCTGAATGGTTTGTACGGCATCAAGATCCAGTCACGGGAGGTTGGGCTATTCCAGTAAAGCGCCATCTTGTTAGTGGGTTTGCAGATTTGCAACCTGGGTGGTATTCCTCGATGGGGCAAGGTCATGCTTTGTCGGTCCTTTCGAGAGCTTTCTATCATTCTGGAGGAGATGATAGGTACGTTTTTTTAAAATAAATATTTCATGTTAAAACTGAACATTTTGCTTACTAGTACTGTTTTTTATTCAGGTACCTCCAAGCGGCACTAAACGGTCTAAAACCGTTTAAAGTACCCAGTGCAAAAGGTGGAGTCTTAGCCACATTTCTTAACAAATACAAATGGTACGAAGAATACCCAACCACCAAACCATCATTCGTTTTAAACGGTTTCATTTACTCCTTGTTGGGGCTGTATGACCTTATGACAATTGCCCCGCGGGACATGGTTTACGAAGCAGAAGATTTATTCAACGACGGTATTGTATCATTAAAAAAATTGCTACCCTTGTTTGATATGGGTAGTGGAACCGCATATGACTTAAGACACTTTACTTTAGGGGTTGCCCCAAATTTAGCAAGGTGGGACTATCATGCTACTCATATTAATCAATTGTTACTTTTGGGGACCATTGTAAAAGAGCCGCTTTTTGTTGAGACGGCTGATCGTTGGATAGGTTATATGAATGGCAAAAGAGCAGCGCATAATTAGTTCATTTGATGAATAATGAAGTGATTATAAATACATATATAAAAAAGTATCATTCACAATTGTCTACTGATACCTGGAAGCAAGTAGAGATAGTCAATAAAAAAAGATACAAGGCAGAAATATTTTCTCTGTCTTCCAAGTCCAATATTTTAACAGTATCTGGCATTACTTAATATTTAATGATTCATTACTTCATCCAATAAACTGGTATTGCTAACCGGTAGCGCTTGTTAACAACATCAGAAGAGGGATAGTTTTTTCGTACCAATAAATTAATAGGTGCACATATGAGCTATAACACTGCTAGAACTTTATGAAGTAACTAATTTAAAGTTAGGGTAATCTATAGACACAAAAATAACGCCACCTGTTTAGCATTTTGTTGGGCTAAGAAATGTAATATTAAATTTTATGTAATTCTCAAAAAATCATAACAATGATGACGTGTAGCTAGCTCTTATACTGTTGCCAGTTGCAGTCCTTGAGATTAAATTGAAAAACATTTGTTTTACGAATGATACGCCTTATTAAAGATATATCAAGAAAAAAAATGACAGATAACTAAATTATGTTTATTATTTTCTTCAAAAGATTTTTAAATATCGCTCTCGATAACGCTTTAAAAAATGTGGCAATTATGAATGGTGTGTTACATGAAAATAATGGATTTGTTCAACAATTATTTTTTGCTGATTGCATTGTTTTCATTTGCAGTAGATTAAACGAATTCAAAATATAAACGCGTTACGAATCTAATGTGTTGTTCCCTTATCGCTTGCACATTAAGATTTGATTTAAAAATATTTGAGCTGCGTATTTGTTTGGGAATTGCTTTCCATAACCTCCAAGTGGTTGTAAAAGTACCGTCAAAAATACTCTAGAGTGCCACTCGCGCTAGTTATTTTCAAACGGACTCGCTGCTCTAAAATCGATATTTATACATATAAAGTACTTATGTAGCAAACTCGTAGACCTATGTATATGAAACTTGCCATTATAAAAACTTTTTGTCGTACTAACTATACTTAAGAAAAAGTAGACAAACGGATGGTCGCATAAGTAAACATAAAAATTATTATCGTTAATACCCCAGCTAATTTTGGCGTTTAGGTTTTATTTACAAAAAATACACCATACACCTTTTATTAAGAAATCGTAAACCAAAATTAACAAAACGGAAACTGAAATTCGGAAACCGTTAAAACATGCAAACAGAAATTCGGGAAAGTTTCATATAGATATTTTTTCTGAATTCTAGTTTACAGTTTCCGAATTTAAGTTTTCTAATGTAACAAATGCGCTTGCAAATTAATTTAACAAATAAAACAAGATTTAATTTTGTTTGAGTTTTGAACATATATATATTATTATTAAACTGCAAGCGTATAACAATTGAAGTTATCGCGGCCATGATACTTTTAAATAAGTTTTATTGTCCAGGTAAAAAATGTTGTACAATGTATTAAAATATTGCATATTGCAAAAAAATACTTAAATAATCATGTAGATTTTTAAAAAAGGATAAAATAAAATAAAAAATCAGCAATGTTAATGCAATCATGTAAATTAGTAAAAACGCTTATTAGTTGCATATTTTATCTAAATGATTTTTATGATAAGAATTAGGCGCCACATATAAGTGAAAAATTCTTTTTATGAAAATCCCAATAAAAAAATAAATATGTATATTATACACTTATCTTGTCCAAGCAAAACTACTATGTAATTAATTTTTTGTAATGTTATTTACATGCAATTAAATTAAGTTGCTGCTTTACCCGGAGCTTTTCCATAAAAAAAAATTAAAACGTATTTGCGTTCCAGAAATGATTTTTTTTTAGTATGATTTTTAACAAAACGACATACAAAATTCCACTAAGTATGTATAAATACATATTTAGTATGCCATAAAAAATATTTGTGAAAACCGTTGTAAATTATTATATTTCAATAACATTGATCTGTATAAGGAAAAGCTTCAATCCGTGCTATTTCCACTTTGGTATACATTATCTCAACAGCTTACAAAGAGTCGGAGTGAAGAGTGGGAAAAGATAAGAAATTGGTCCAACAATCGAAGCAGTCGTTATCGCGGTGGTTCATCATTATCCCCGTTCTTTGTGAGCTCAATGTTAAGATCATGTGTACCAAAGTGGGAATAGCTTGGAATATTTTATTATTTGTACCTTATGTATATTTTTTAATTAATATGTATGTATTCCACGATAGTTTTTATTTTTTTATATTCATGTTGTAGTTATATCATTCACAAATTGTATAATGTTTATTTATTTAAATTATTATTAAAACTTGTTAACATTGTTTTAGATGCGTCATAATACTTGTAATGACCAATATTTTTGTTAGAGTAATACTTAACCAATTTATTTATAAATGGTGACCAGACAATAACAATCTGTAATTTTAAAGGAAATATAATATCCCTTTGAAACACTTGTGTGTGTTTTTATTTTTTATACCAGGATGATATTTGTAACAAAGAACTCAATTTTTAAATTGCCCCCAGGTCTCCCCCAGCATTCAGTAGTGTAGCTGTCTACTTGCACTTTATTTGTGTCAACCTAAAATCTCTTTTTTGAAAACGGATGTCAGTATGACAGTTTTAGAAATAAAAAATTAGGCGGAAAGTAAATAACCAAAATTACGAAATATAAGTAATTTTTTATAACACAATATCTTCAAAGGTTCTTTAACACAACAATGCGAATGCCATCATTAAAGGCTTCATATTCCCTACAAAATGTGACCTTCAACGTAGTAATGCAAAATACCAGGAAAATCGAAGGCGAACCACTGCACTACTCAAATGATGATAGCATGCGTACCTCTAATATTAAAATACAAACTAACCGAATTATAAAACGCAAAGTACCTTCCTTAAAAAGTAAGACAAATATCCAACATAGTGGTGACAACTCTTGCTCTTCCGGATGTCCAAATTTGCCGAAAGCAGCCACTAAAAAACACAATTCACACAAAGTGGCGTTAGAAAACGATTTCAGCGATGAAGAAAACGAGACAACTAAAAAAACAATTATCTCCACTGATGATGAAGTAGCAACAATATACCAAAAAGGCGATGGCAGTGTTATAATGCGAAAAGCAAGTAGAAATAGTAACTGCACACAGCCCCGTTATAAACAGAGCGATGTCAAATTATCTTCCAAAGGATCAGACTCCCAAGAAATTGATATTTTAAATATATTTGATCCTAAGGGAAATAAATTATGCGTTATAAATGTACAAAATAATGATGTCGTAGACTACAGACCTGTAAGTAGTTAAATTGTATTGTTGATATATTGACCCGTATCACTTAAAACGTTAAGGGACATTAACAAATCTTTGTAGGCTTCCAAATCTAAATCTAAGGAACGGGGAGTGCAAGCTACGGAGCCTAGAATAATACCAAAAACTTCTAACAGAAAACCACCTTGCAGATGTTGTAGAAGTCTATATGGCAAAGACGCATCTTGCAAAAAGCCCAAACCTGTTTTAAAATCTTCCGAGCATCATCATAAGTCTTCCAATGGTCAATCAAAAAGTATAAAATTTAAATACCTAATTACATATCTAAATTTTCAAAACTTATACTAACGATTTTAGATGCAAGAAAGGCAGAAAAATCAGGTCAAGATGACGTATGTAAAGAATTCGGTATCCGGAGAATTCACCACCCACAATTCACCGCCGACAATTCATCGCCCACAATTCACCGATCCACAGTTCATCGATAAGACAGTTCATCGACAAGTCAATTCATCGCCACACAATTGTTCGATGGGAGAATTCATCGCCTAGTATGAATATTAGTTTATTTAATGAACAAAATAAATAACAGAAATTTATTTACCTAGAATATTACCTGCCACCAAAATAATTATAGATAAGCTTACCTAATGATTTAATTGAAATTTCTTGGATATTTATTTACCTAGAATATTGCCCGTGTCCTCTTATTTGCCGACACCCAATTTGCAGACATACCCAATTTGCAGACCTAAATGGTCAAAAACGGAAAGGATAGAGGTAATGGAATTTTTTTTAGCTGGGTAAAGTCCAATATGAATACTTTTTTTTGAATTTCAGGATTTTAGACTGACTTATATGAAAGCACTGGGGGACACTTTCCACTGGGGGAAATTAGGTTAGGTAGGTTAGGTTAAGTTTTGCTGCTAAAATAAAAATAGAAACTCTAGCTATGTCGGTGCCTAACAGTGCGTCCAAAATTGTGTGCATTACACTGAGGGACATATTACTAGGTGTTGTTATGCTAAAAATGTATCAACACATTATCAGAAAGCATTGTAGTTTAAACTCATTTCATTTAATATCCATACTAGGCGATGAATTCTCCCATCGAACAATTGTGTGGCGGTGAATTGACTTGTCGATGAATTGTCTTATCGATGAACTGTGGATCGGTGAATTGTGGGCGATGAATTGTCGGCGGTGAATTGTGGGTGGTGAATTTTCCTAGACCCAAAGAATTCCCAAAGTTAGTATACAATGCAAAATATTTTTTTTAAGGACGACATCTTAAAAGAATTGGAGGTGATGCACAGCGACATTTTAATTGATTCAAAAAAGCATAACAATATCATAAACCTCATTGTTAAAGAATTAAACAAACAATACAAAGATATAAATGAAATTAAAAGTGTTGTAGAAGTGCAGTAAGTAAAAACAAAGCAAAGTTTAGATAAAAGCGCTAACTAAAAGTAACTTTTAGACAAAATGAAATCGAAGTTGAAGTGAAAAGTTTTAAAAGCGTAGAAACGAAAACAAAATCTAAAGCAAATATACCTTGCTACGAGTGCGACGAAACAGGAAAAGCGAAGTTGTACCAAGAGCCATCCCTTGTTCCAAAAGGACCTGTACCTCTCGAACTTCAGCCCTACAAATCTCAGTCCCAAAAATATCTACCCTGCGGACCATGCGACGAAGCTTGTTTGCTTGGTGCTAAATCAACAAATACCAACAGCCAATTTTACCAAGAGCGGGGAGCATATGGCCCAATGACATTCAAGGAGAAGCAAATGGCGGACGTGTATCCTGATTATGATTACAACCTTTACAAACAAATTTATCCCAAGGCTGGTGATGAGAGATCTATAGTATCGGATAAGGTACACGAGGCGCAGAGACAGCTAAATAAATCATTGGAGCAATTGCATGATGAAAGAAGTGGAAAGAAAAGTCCTAAAAGAGACAAGTCTAATCGTAAATCGAGACGAAAAAATAAATCAAAATGTGGAATTTGTGGTCCAAAGATAGAAAAAGCAAAATGTGGAATTTGTGACAAAAAAACAAAAGGTAAGCTTTTCATTTTATTCATATGGGTTTAAAACAAGCCAATACCGTGATTTTTTAAATCTAAACAACTTATACGATGGCATTTTCTATACATACATTTTATCACGGACCTTTAATACTACTGACTTATATGAGTATTCTTTTATAAAGGAGACAAAATAATGATGAAAGAATACAAGACATCTGAGGGAAATAAATCGAAAAAGAACCGAAAACGAGATGATAAATCAAAATCAGAGAAATCACAAAAGTATAAAAGTAAGTTTATTCCCAGTTTATACGCCAGTTAGCTTTTAATTTTTTTTTTTTATTTAGAATGTGGATGTAGAGACAAGTCACAAAAGTATAAAAGTAAGTTTATTCAAAGTTAATTGGAGGTATTCACGATCGCCATCAGTATCATTAAAATACTGATTATTATTATTTTGACAGATTATTTCCTTCCAGTCATCTCCTGCTATCTGAGCTCGCATTTCCTACGATTTAGCCTGATAACACCACGTTGCTATGACTCCGTGGTGTTATCGCAGCGATAACACCACGTTGCTACGACTACGTGGTGTTATCACTTAGGCATGGCTAAGCGTTCTTTTCTTCAAAACACTTAACTATGTCTTCCACTACAGGACTACCTCTGGTATTCCTTATCCCAAATAACTATGTGTTGAATCTCCTATATCAACCTAAATTTTGGATAATGTTTTGGGGGAGTTGTAACTTTATAATTTTTAGGATCACAGTATGATCTGTGCAATAAGCAGACTTGATATTACAAGTTGACATTAGTGACATAACTTGCACTACCTTTTGATGTCTTGAAAGGATCTTAAAAAAAAGTTTTTATATTTGCGTTCTATAATATGCACATTATGAAACCCGAAATTTGGTTTTTTAAAGTTTCTGAATTGCTTCATTATTAAACCCAAAATTTTATTTTATTGGTTGGTTTTCCTGATGCAAAAAGATGAATTCTTTTCTTGCAAGGTACTTTTTATTTACAAATTTTAATATTATAATCAATCGGGGGACATAGTTTTTTTGTAGAGGGAATAACTAGAAGAATTGGAGAAACGATATCAATGGTTACATTTTCTCAAAAACGCCTATTCATTCAGTATTAAATGAGTAAAGTTTACAAATGTCATTATTCAATATGTCTAACTTTAATTTATTTTTTACTTCAAAATGTCAATGTTATGCTATAAGGTTGGTCATAAAAACAAAAATTTCATCTTAAGTTTTTAATTCAAATTAAAAATGCTTTTTAATGAATTAAATGAAGCAAATATAAAAAATAGTATAAAAAACTCGTTTTATAAGGCGTTTTTTATCACTTGTCCATTGGAAAACTCGCCGCTGCGCGGCTCTTTTTCCAAACCTGGACGCGTGCTAAAAAACGTTCCTTATAAAACTCAATGTTTTAATATACTATTAAAAATGAATGCAAAGTTGCGTTTTGTTCGGTACACGTGTTTTGCAAAAAAATATAGCCAATATGTAGAAAACTATGTATTAAATACCTGAAGACGAAAAAATTTGCGTTAAAAATGTTATTGTAACGCTACTGAAATGGGTACTTATATTTTGCAGAAATTTGGAATGTTTCTTATCATAATTAAAAAAAACTGTAAGTAAGTTAAATTCTGTCAGGAAATAATCTTTCGAATACCACTCATGAATCGAGTATTGCACGGTAATACTAATTTTTCTACAAGCGTGCGAAAAAGTACACTTTTCCGCACGCATTTTAGTACGCAAAGTGTCACTTTTCCGCACTAGCGCGGCAAAGCATTTGCGTGCGACAAAGTAACAGACGTAAGCTGACGGTTTTACATTTTTTATGTATTATTTATTTATTATTTAATAACCAACACATTTTGCTTTCGATTTTAAGAGGTTTTTGATTTTTTGAGACTTTATTTTATTTAAAATGACAATATAAATTTCAACCATTTTTTTCTTCGGTTACTATGGTAATGACAATATATTTTTGATATACAGGATACTTAAAAAAACCTAAAACTATTTTTCTTTCCTAAAAATAAGAAAATAAAAGCTTATTCCTTGTTGTATTCAACGCTTGTAGAAAAAATATTGTTCCTAACACGTGCGGAAGGTGTATTTTACGCACTTGGGCGCATGGCCGAACTCCGCTTCGCGTCGTTCGTCAAAAAGTATCACCTTCCGCACTTGTTAGGAAATATCTATTTATACAACAAGTAAGGAAACGATGGTCATTATTTCACGAATGCGAAGTTTGCATAACGAGGCTTTAGCCGAGTTTTGTAAGAGCATAAGTGAAATAATGACTGTTTCCTAACGTGTTGCATACAATATTTTATCTACGACCGCTTAATAACTTAAAAAAATTAAAAAAAATAATAAACATTTTAAAAAAAATTTTGTAGTACATCCTGTAGACCTAATTGTCATCATGACAACATGTCAAATTTGAGTGAAAAAATGATCTCATTTCCTAACTTATTTAATTTCCGTTAGGTTATGATTTCATTACCTAACTCATTTTATTTCCGTGAAATAAAGTAAGTCATTAGTTAACTTAAATGAGTAAGATAAAGTAGCTGTTACCTAACGGTAGTAGATAATATCTATTTATACAACAAGTAAGGAAACGATGGTCATTATTTCACGAATGCGAAGTTTGTAAAACGAGGCTTTAGCCGAGTTTTGTAAGAGCATAAGTGAAATAATGACTGTTTCCTAACGTGTTGCATACAATATTTTATCTACGACCGCTTAATAACTTAAAAAAAATAAAAAATATAATAAAAATTTTAAAAAAATTCTTGTGGTACATCCTGTAGACCTAATTGTCATCATGACAACATGTCAAATTTGCGTGAAAAAATGATCTCATTTCCTAACTTATTTAATTTCCGTTAGGTTATGATTTCATTACCTAACTCATTTTATTTCCGTGAAATAAAGTAAGTCATTAGGTAACTTAAATGAGTAAGATAAAGTAGCTGTTACCTAACGGTAGTAGATAATATCTATTTATACAACAAGTAAGGAAACGATGGTCATTATTTCACGAATGCGAAGTTTGCAAAACGAGGCTTTAGCCAAGTTTTGTAAGAGCATAAGTGAAATAATGACTGTTTCCTAACGTGTTGCATACAATATTTTATCTACGACCGCTTAATAACTTAAAAAAATTAAAAAAAATAATAAACATTTTAAAAAAAAATTTGTAGTACATCCTGTAGACCTAATTGTCATCATGACAACATGTCAAATTTGAGTGAAAAAATGATCTCATTTCCTAACTTATTTAATTTCCGTTAGGTTATGATTTCATTACCTAACTCATTTTATTTCCGTGAAATAAAGTAAGTCATTAGTTAACTTAAATGAGTAAGATAAAGTAGCTGTTACCTAACGGTAGTAGATAAAATACTATTTTTATATTTGCGTTTCATAATATGCACATTATGAAACCCGAAATTTGGTTTTTTAAAGTTTCTGAATTGCTCCATTATTAAACCCAAAATTTAATTTTATTGGTTGGTTTTCCTGATGCAAAAAGATGAATTCTTTTCTTGCAAGGTACTTTTTATTTACAAATTTGACTATTATAATCAATCAGGGGACATAGTTTTTTTGTAGAGGGAATAACTACATGTAGAAGAATTGGGGAAACGATATCAATGGTTATATTTTCTCAAAAACGCCTATTCATTCAGTATTAAATGAGTAAAGTTTACAAATGTCATTATTCAATATGTCTAACTTTAATTTATTTTTTACTTCAAAATGTCAATGTTATGCTAAAAGGTTGGTCATAAAAACAAAATTTTATCTTAAGTTTTTAATTCAAATTAAAAATGCTTTTTAATGAATTAAATGAAGCAAATATAAAAAATAGTATAAAAAACTCGTTTTATAAGACGTTTTTTATCACTTGTCCATTGGAAAACTGGTTATGTATCATTCGAATTTCATGTCTTTTTGCAAATGGGAACACCCCAATACAAAATCTCTTAAATAATCTTATTTTGAGCTGAATGGGGCCCCTGTCATTTTTTTAAACTAATTTATCATCTGAACTCATAAAGTGGGATGCAAAGAACCTAGGTATTCATTTTTGTGACAATCAAATCAACAGGATGTGTTAAATAATGAATAACAATAAATGGGGCGCAGGGGGGCTCTGACAAAAAGTTCGACATGTCTCATCGAATAGATCACAGGAGTATGTCCTTAAAAGCTCATGTTTAAAGTTATAAGGTTTAATTCAACCTGTTACCCCTTTAAATGCGCCATGAAGAAAGTGTACTAATGGACCCTAGGGGGGCCCATGGAAACATTTGAAAATATTGCGTACCCAAAGTGGTTACTGGATCTTCTTAGAAATCCAAATATAAAGTTTTATGAAAAAATGTTAAAACACAACGGTATAAAAAAATGAAGTAACCGTAAAAAAAGAAGGGGGCACAGCGGGGCTTCTATCAAAATCCCGAAATGTCTCATCGAGCCAATTTTTTTTAAATGTCTTGATGAGTATATGTTGTGAATTTCAGACCGTGAGCACAATTTGCAGATAGAGGCCTTATTTTTCCCCTTAACCACTGAGCTACAGCTACATCATTCGTTACAATATAATATCATTGTATAATCTGTCAAAATAATGACAATCAGTATTTTAATGATACTGATGGCGATCGTGAATATCTCCAAATACCGCAATTCTTTTAAACTTTATTATTTAGAATGTGGATGTAGAGAAAAAAGTGGATCACCGGCAAACAAAAGAGAGGGAAATAAATCAAAAAAGGACCAAAGACGAGATAATAAATTAAAATCAGAGAACACACAAAAGTATAAAAGTAAGTTTATTCCCAGTTTATACGCCAGTTAGCTTTAAATTTTATTATTTAGAATGTGGATGTAGAGACAAAAGTGGATCACCAGCGAAAAAAAGAGAAAACCCAAAACAAATCTCGGAAACAAATTCAGAAGAAAGTAGAAAACAATCCAAGAAAAAGAAAAATCGGAAAGATTCTTGCTCCACATGTTCGTCAGAAGAAAATTCATTGTCGGGAGATTCAGATCTTTCAAAAAAGATCCACAGGGCTCAAAGAAAACTCGATGAAAGTGTTGATTTATTACACAGACTAAAAAGACAAAAATACGAAGGCTGAGACAATACAACGCAAGCCTCTTTATAATATGAATAAAAGATGTCTTTAGAAATTTTTGAAAAGATGGGATATTTACAACTAGATGTAAACAAGTATTACAGAAAACGCATCAGAAACATAGGAACAGATTCCCAAAGAAAAGAAAATAAACGAAAACCATAAAAATTACCCGGAAGTGTAATATCTAAATAAAAGTTATAAAAAAATATCTTTTTATTTTTATTTGTGATTTCATTGACCTTATATTATATTAGTACATACTTAATACTCTGATAAATGTCAAAAAAATTCTATGGCGAATGTTTATTGTCAAAGTATAAAAATTTGAATGTTTTTTGACATCAAAAAATTTATGTAAAATCAAAATTTTACTGTTGCAAAAAATTAAATACAAATACATAGGCAATATGGGCAAACAGCGAAGAACTCGAAACAGCCCTCTTCATCATCAAACATCTTCATTACATAATCTAAAGGGATCTAGTTTAGATGGGCTGTTTTTCTACGAACCAAACAAAAATACAAGAACTGATTTATCTAGAATAAAAAGCAGATTGTTCTTATTTGATTCAACTACAAATTCATTCCAAAAAGTAAAAGCATTTAATCCAAAAGCAATTACAAAAGAAGAATGGGTGAATAATATTTCCTATAAAGAGAGGAAAAATCGTTTGTCCCGAATATTTAGTTCAATCATAAACGGATTCGGAATTTCAAAAACCTTAATGGAAACCTCATCAATGCTAAGTATTGGTTCAAGCACAATTGTTTCCAGAAGAAAAAACAAAAATACTAAAGAAAAAATAGACAATAAGGGCGGATTCTTTAAGAGATTGTTTAAACATAAAAAGACTGTAAAAAAATCAATTGCAGTTATGACCTTTGAAGCGGAATTAGATCAGCAAGTCGTTAATAAAGATCCCCTTTTACCGGAAGATACATACTACAATCCATACTTCTCTGAACATGTTGCGATGTCTATTACCAAGGCGGAAAACACGTTTTGTGGAAAACCAATCTGCGAAAAACGTGAGACTTGTTGCGATTGTCCCAATAATGTTTTAAACATTATGGACAAAAATGGAAATAAACTTTGTGAAATATACATTAAAGCAGACGAAGTTGTGGGTAATGTACACGAGGTTTTACGCAAGGATTCACAAGAATCAAAAGAGGATACAGTTGAAACCACCATCATTAGAAAAGAAGTTACAAGAACTCACGTATGTGAATGTTTTCTTTAGTAAATGGCAAAACCGAAAAGATTTACCAGTCTCAATTGAGATTAATGATCAGTTACAACAATAATTGTCCATCCGTAACATATCGCTTTCTTAGATTTAAATACATTAAACCAAAACTGGTTAAGGATGTAACAACGCTTTGCATTTGTTTAATTAATGGACATAATTATAAATTTATTGATTTTTTTACTAGGCCAATGCCCCACCAAAAAAAGAAAGCAGTGAGCTTAAGAAACTAAGCAGTGAGCTTAAAAAACAAAGCAGTGGGCCCAAAAAAGAAAGCAGTGAGCTTAAAAAACAAAGCAGTGAGCTTAAAAAACAAAGTAGCGGACCAAAAACCGAAATAAGTGAGCCTAAAATGGAAAAAACTGAAAGAATTGGTTTGCAGACAATTACGACTAAAAAAACGACTAAACCTTCTCAACCAAGTAAGTTTCCCTTTTTTAATTTAGTTTGTGACATAAATGTTATATTTCAGAACCCATACCTGAGGAACATTATGATGAGGTATCTAAGAAAATAAAAAGTAAAATTATATGTAATATAATCTAATGAAACATTTAATATTTTTTTAGAACAGTATCTTAAATGCGTTAGAAGGTATTAAAGATGATATAAACAAAGACACTAAAACGCACAACAACATCATTAACAGAATACTTCAAGAATTAAAAAAACAGCATGTAGAGATTGAGTCAATTAAATGCAGTTTGCGAAGAGAACCCTCGATAAGTAGTGACTATGTAAAAATCCCTTCTAAGAAATTTGACAAGGAACCTTCTCCACCTAGAAATTTGGACAGAGGTGAACCTGAAATATTATCAACAGTGGAAGACGAAGTAATAGAAACCACGATTATAAAAAAATCAGTTCATGCTGTTGAGTCCTCAAACAAATCAGAAGTAGTACCAGATCAACCGGCAACAGTAGAAGAAATTAAAGAAGTTGAAGAACAGGATATAAGTTCTATGAAGCCGAAAGAATCTAAAGACAAACCTAAGAAAAAAGAAACTAAAAAGTCTGGTGGTTGCTTTGCGTGCTGCAAGAAAAAGAAGAAACCGCCAGTGGAAGACAAAAAAATACAAGCAGGTTTAATAATGCGTTCGTTTAGGTAAATTAAACTTTTTTCAAGACAAATGTTTAGATCCTAGAAAGGAATCCATAGCCTCGGAGAAAAAGGCTCCTTATTGCAAACCCAAAGCCAAGAAGAAGCCTTTAAAACCTGGTGAAAAGGGGGCCGGCGAACAGCCAGAATTGTACAAGAAGAAGGAAACATTCGAAGAGGAAATTGATACAACAGAAATCATAAGAACCAGTAAAAATTAAACTAATACATTTATAAAGATATAAATGTCTCTTGTTTCAGCTTCATCAGGAAAAATGCCAACCATAGAGGTTTCAATGCACCATGAAAAATGTAAATTACACACTCAGACATAAGCAAAAATATAAAGGGTCGCTTTTTTAGATTTATCAGACAAACCGCCAGATAAAATTGGTTCACATCACCAAGATAAATGTTAATTTAGCAGTTTACACATAAATTAAAATATAAACGGGCACGTGTTTCAGATTTGTCGGACAAACAACTGGATAGAGAGGCTTCAATAATTCGCGAAGACGAAAAATGTAAATTTTTTTATTAAACACATGAATTAAAATACAGAGCCCTATTAATTCCATCTCTTGTTAATGTGCTTGCAGCTAAATTTACCTTGAGCTTAAAAGACCCAAGAAATAAAAATAATTGTATAAACAGGCACCTGTTTTAGATTCATCAGGAATACAGCTGGTTAGAGAGGGTTCATTTCCCCTAGAAAAGGAAAAATTTCATCACCATGATGATGTTAAACAAAAAAGTTCAGAAAAATACCGAAGTGTTGAGAAAGTTGAAAGTCGAAAGAGGGAGAAGGAAAAAAGTGATAAAAGTATGGAGAGATCCCGCTCAGAAAGTCCGACAAAAAAACCAGCTACATGTATGTAAATAAAAAAAAATTATTGCTTTAAAGATGTACAAGAAAGTACAACCAGATATTTTATTCAAAGTTATAGTAAGTAATTATTAATTAAACATGTTGGAAAAAGTTGGCTTTCTATGAAAATTCTCAAAAATAACGGTTTAACAAAAACGAACAAATTGGCTGAAGTAATTTGATCGATGGCCCTATTGTAAATAAATTATTATTTTAATAAAATAAAATTTCTTATTATTATTTTATCCAGAACTAAGACATACAAATAATAGGTATACAATTTTTGCAGGTTGTCCAAAAAGAGCTCACCCTGGATGTTCGGAGGGTAAGTTTAGTTCAGAAAAGAACCCTGTAAGGTTAATGTGTATGTTTTAGATTGCAAAGGAAAGCAGAAAAAATAGTCACATAATTTTAAGTAATCTAGACTTATTTTGTCATTGTTCAAGTTTTCAATAAAAAAATTTTGATCAAAGATTTTCCATTACTAATGACACTTTTAAAAACTCACTGACTTATTTTTATCGTTTTGACAATGACACTTTAAAAATAAATTATTCAAAATTATTAATGTATCACAAAATTATTAATGTTAAAGACATCAAATTATGTAATTTCCATCATTTAAAGTCACCCCAATGAAAAAGAAGGTTAAACCATTGTGCATTGTGGAAAAAATAGAAGCATCCTCAAGCAGTGACGATATAAGACCTTGTCCGTGGGAAACCCCGAAAAAAACCCACAAGACTCACAAACATATTAATTTAGATAAATTATATAACGAGCTTAAAAGAACTCAAAGAGATTTGTCGCAATTACGCAATAATCTACTTCTATTAAACATTAAAAGTTTTAAGTTGGTACCAAGCAAAGAAAACATTTTCAAGGACTACGGTAAGGAATGCTGCTATAACAAAAAATTTCCAACATTGCATCAGCAATCCACTAGAGATTTACCACTGAAAAGGACAGTTTCCACATTTCTTATACCAGATGACCAAGCCATTGGATGGAGTTTCCCATCTGTGGATGGCCATCAATATATTTACGAGCAGTCCAAGTCGACCAAAACATTCACTAAAAGTAGCCACAAAGGTGACGGAAGGTACACCACAAAACGTACCAAGAAAATATATAAAATTAAAAACTGCATTGGACAAACGGAAGAATTTGTTGGAGTGGAAAGGAGAGTTGCTGCTGCATCTCCAGAGAGCTTGCTAAGTAAAAGCAGCCCATATTACGCAAAACAAATTGCCTACAACACAAACGTATCTGCAAGACCAAAATACACTTGCTGTCCATGCTCAAACACGAATTTGGCCAATGGAGGACAGATTGCTCAGTCAGGGGGACCTGATGGAATGAAAATATGCGAAATTTATATCCGTACTGATAAAACCGATGGTAAACCTTGTTCTCCTTTGCATACGTTCGCTGCTTCTGAAATAAAAACTAACAATGCACCCTTAAATAACACAAACAAGGTGAGCAAAGGTTCTGGAAATAAAAAAAACCGTGCCACTTCGCCTCCACGAAATCCTTCCCGAGAAGCAAAAGAATCATCTAAAATATCTAACCATGAAGCTCAACGGTCAATGAATTCAATTAAACGAGGTTGGTATTTTAGTTCTTATATTAATTAAAACAAATACAATTATTACTTCTTGCAATCAATTCATTCATGTTCGATGCATTTAAAAATTCAGAAAATTTTTTTAACAAAGCAGAACTTGAAATTTAAATAATCTGGTAAATTGAGATTTGTTAACTGTTTTTTTCTTATGCTCAAAGTTTTCAAATGCTTTGCAAATTTTTTATGTTGCATACCTCTACTAAATTAAGAATTATACAGCTTCTTCGGCGCATCCAACGCATCCTTCAGATGTCAACTACCCTTTTAAGAACGACTTAAGCGATGAAGAATCTGTAAAAGCTGGATCTTCGAAGAAAAGCCGAGAAAAATCGAGATCAAGCCCTTTTGATCAAGCTTATTCTGTAAATTCGATTAGATCTACTCCAGCACGTGAAACAAAAGCTTGTACTTGCACCGATTGTCAATGCCCAACTGCCTATGTTTTAGCCAATGCGGAAATTACTAAAGTAAGTAGATGTTCAGAAATACTGTCTTAAATTTAAAAATTTATCATTAAAGGAAGAAATACTAACTACCATCCAAAGTATGAAAACAAAAATGCTTGTCGACTCCACTTTTAATAACAACACCATTAATAGGATTTTGGAAGAATTGGAGAGGCAACATTCGGACATAAAGCAAATCAAAGAAGCTGTGGTGTCATCAGGAAAATGGTAGACTATTTAAAGTCATTACAGTTTGTTCCTGCAAAAATCATATTGATCTTAAGTTTTAACTGTTTAACATTTTCTTTCAAAATTTTCCACACAATGTAATGGTTTTGTTTTTTCGTATTATTGGAAAGTTTTTGTACTCGTTTTTAATAAAAGCATTCATAAAACCTTGTTTTCTTGTGTTTTAATTTAATTTTATAAAAATAATCATACAAAAGCACAGGAAAATAAGTTTTTAGGAACAAGAATTAACTAGTAGATTAAAAAAACATTTCCTTAGGCATGTGAAAAATCATCTAAAAGCAGAATCCGGCGATTCTGATTCTCGTAAACTCGAAGATATAACAGTTGAGGAAATTGCATCGGATACAGATATAACCATAAAACAAGTAAACAAAACCTATGCCTCTAAGCGTGCTCCTGATAACAATCAAATTCGAAGAAGTTTTATGGGCAAACCTAAAAAGAATGATGACGATGTAATTGAGGTAATCGAAGGTGGTTTTGATACTGGTTCTGAAAAGAATCAAATCCGAAGAAGTTCCTTAATCAGTTACAAAATGGACGATAATTTAGTTGAAGAAACAATAGAACGTGATTTTAAAAGAAGCTTGCAAAGTGCACCACAGAGTGCACCACCCTCGGCACCGCTATCACCTACGAGATCTCCGCCTTACATTGAACGTCCTTGTTTGCCTCCAGTAAGCCCCTTAAATTTTTTAGAAGTTGCTGATTTTAATAAAATTATTCATTTAGAAAAAGGTTATTCCGACAAGCACCTTGTATTCTCCCATAGTGCCTAGTGATAAGGAAAGGGAACATACAGATGATGTGCCGAGGAGAGCAAGACGTGGGAAAGACAAACTAAACGACATTTTGGATAAAGCTGGCCACGATGAGGTTTCAGGAGTTAGAAGATATGGTCGATTGCAAAATGTTCCAAATAAACCGCCAAAGAAAAAGAAGTGGTGGCAATGTAAGTCAAACATTAAGTTGCAATTAGTTTAGCCTAAACAAAGTATTTATCGAGTATCTTACTGTAAAGATTTATCATTTTACCTAATATTAGTTTATTAAAAGATATACTTACTCAATCAAGTGGTAAATGCTTCTAAAAAAAATGTCTAGCGACCAAGGAAATAATTTAGACTCGAATATAGACAGTTCCTTCTTTGGGACGCTTAAGCTTTGTTTGGTTTCGCTTTTAAAGTAATGGTGCCG
Source organism: Cartodere bifasciata (assembly GCA_963920755.1). Lineage (NCBI taxonomy): Eukaryota > Metazoa > Arthropoda > Insecta > Coleoptera > Latridiidae > Cartodere > Cartodere bifasciata. The sequence goes on along the minus strand of OY987196.1, from coordinate 15,523,809 downwards.
CACTTTTAAAACTGAAGACAATAGTTACCTAATGGTGTCTTTGACGAAACTTACTTGTTGTGTTACTAAAATGATAAATACGTAAAAATAAAACATTTATTAAAACTCACATATTATGGCACAAAATAATTAATACTTCAAATTTCATGAACCGCGCTTAACCACCTGCAGAATAAAATATTTCAGATAATTTAACTTTTTACCTTACAAGCAACTTTTTAGATTATCTTTAATAATAACGAAACAATAAAAAAAAAGCAGTGGCTTTAATTTTAGGATGCGAACTTTACACTAATTTCTTTCCGTTATTTTTCTGATCATTAAATGTCCTTTTTTCTTCTTCTCCTGAATAGTAATCGGTTTTTGCAAGATACAAACAATCGTCAATTCCAAAACTAAAATCATACGTTTTTAGGCGGCAAGAGAAAAGGAAACAAAAAATAAAGGACGAACCTGTAAAATAGAATAACTGTAGGAGCGGTAAGAAAATGCCATATGGAATGAGAGTCGAATATATAAAATAAAGGAGGCTGGTCTATAACTTCCAACAAAAGAAGTCCAGCGGTTAACAGAACAAAAACAACGCATTTCCAGACATAAGGTTGATTTCTATAATTTAGCATGCACCACCCAAGCCATGAAAAAGCCGTAACCGTACCTGAAAATAATTAAGACTTAAAAAGCATTAATTACAATCTAAACGTAAATACTAAAACCACCTGTGATATAAATTTATTAGTCAGATGTAAAAATTTATATTTTAAAAGTGTCATTGTTATGTATATTTTTGATGATTTAATTATTTAAAGTAAAGTGATATATTATTACTTGTTTAATAAAAAAACAATACTAAAAAAATATTTACCGACTATAATATTCACTTGCATGTTGTAACCGTAATCAATACTTTTTTGCAGCAAGGTGTACAATACATAATTGGAATAAAAAGTCATAACCATGCAACTCAACAACATCATAATAATCTTCGGTATTTTACCTCGTAGAATCCTAAAATACAAGTAAAATATATAGTAGAGGAAAATTTACTCAAAAAGTCGCTTATTTACGAAGTTCGTATGCACGGAAAAACGTAGTTTTGAAACATTATTTTTATGAAAGCTTATACCTTGGAGATATCCAAACCACTTTTTGGCACAAAAAATCTGGCGACAGGGGCTGTCTGGGCCCCATTTTAAAAAAATATGTGACAAAATAAACTTTTGATATTTTGTTGCCAGAACTCTTGGGATTAAATTAGTATTAAAACTTTTTCTAATTTTTTATTATAAGTCAGTTAAATTCTGCAATGAATCTTGAAAATCAAAGGGTCCCCCCTTTGGTTTTTAAGCTTTAATCGCGTTTTTCTCGGAATTATTTTTTTGCAATAATTTAAAATAACATATCACTCATTTGTAGAGAAACCTTATGTGGAAATAAAAAATAGTTTTTATAAAGGTTGTAGCTTGTTTCTTTGGGATTCGTATGGTTTTTGAATTTTCAAAATATTTTAACAAATAGACCCACCATTGGAAAAAAACTAAGATGATGCAAAGTTCTCGCGTCTTCCCCCCGCATATTTACGCGTCCCGCTTCTCCCGCTGCAGTCCATGTTGTGTGTAGACATACAACTCTATGTTAAAATTTGTTTTTTCTCTTTGACTTTTCTTGTCAAATCTTTAAGGTTACATAATATTTAAGACATTTTGTATGAATTTAACATTGTTTAAGGTTTAAAATCAAGAATTGAGGTAAACTATTTTAATTTATATTAATAAAATATGTAATAAAGTAAGTTTTTAGTCATGGGAGACAGTAAATATTTAAAACCCTTCTTGAAATCACGAGAAAACAACCGGCAAAAAGAAAGGTGTGTGATATGTGGGGGTAATAGAAATTTATATGGAAGTACCCAAAAAAGTTTGAAAACCCTAAAAAAGACCATAGATTTAAGAGCAAGACACGGCCAAAACATGGGGCATATAACAAATGGAATCCATTATTGCTCCCTTGGATATTAATTTGTATGGTTGGACCAAACACCAAAACAACATTGTACCCATCCTAACACAATTACCAAAAGTCCCAGAAAATGCTATTTTAACCGCTTGCTCATGCAAAAAATTTTATAATTCAATGTTCTTTGAAACAATTTAAATTTTCAATTTTTTTTAGATTGTCGCAATAAGAATTGTTCGTGCAGTAAATAAACGTTTGCATGTACCGGGGCATGTAAATGCATGGCATTTTGTAAGAACCCTTTCAATCCATCTATGGGAGCAGTCTTAGAGTAGATTCCATAAGTTTCTTGTCTTTTCTACATACAATAGTAACTAATTAATGTTTGTACAAATAAACGTGTTATTATTTTTTCAAAGTTTGTTGTGTATATGATTTTTATTGCGTTTTGATTATATTGGCCCATCTCAACGCTTCCGAGGAATTAACAAACTTTCTGCTTAACAAATGCAAATTATAAAAGACCAAACCAGAAGAAGCTGTTACAGTTAAATTTTTTTTAAATTAATCTTTCTTTGCATGTAAATTATGAACAATGTTATGTTTGGGGCACATTAACATCTGAACAAATTTTAATTAACAAGATACAAGTAATAAGTATGTAGGTAAAAAACTGCATTTGGGGCTGTTTGAAAATAACTTTTTTGGGTACTTCCATATAAATTTCTATTACCCCCACATATCACACACCTTTCTTTTTGCCGGTTGTTTTCTCGTGATTTCAAGAAGGGTTTTAAATATTTACTGTCTCCCATGACTAAAAACTTATTTTATTACATATTTTATTAATATAAATTAAAATAGTTTACCTCAATCCTTGATTTTAAACCTTAAACAATGTTAAATTCATACAAAATGTCTTAAATATTATTACTACAGTCAATCTGTCCTAAATATTGGGGGTACATCAACAAAATTCCTGGTAGGGCCGCCTTTTTTATATGATGTAACTGGATGTCCAAAGAGTAAAACCCCAAATTGGCGTATATCTACCTATTGCAGAATCGGAGTTATGGCCCCCCAAAGGGCCCCCTTTAATTCATCACGGTGGAACTGCACCAAATTTTGCAAATAGATGTCAAATAAGGTTATAAAAAGATTTTTATGAAAAAAAAATCTCTAAAAAAATTCCTTTACCTCCTAAATAGCCCCCAAAGACTAATAACCAATCACGTTGGATTTACACCAAATTTTGCAGATCGATGCAAAATAAGATGCTTAAAAATATTTCCTTATAACTTTTTTTCAAAAAATAATTCCTTCGCCCCATAAACGAAGGGGGCATTTAAGGGGGGCATAGAATTTTTTTTTCAAAAAAAGTTATTAATAAATATTCTTTAGCATCTCATTTTACATCTATCTGCAAAATTTGGTGTAAATCCAACGTGATTGATTATTACTCTTTGGGGGCTATTTAGGGTAAGATCGCTATAATAAAAGATAGAGACATCCCTGGGGTAAACATTTTCATCAAGAGGGCTGGGGAATTTAGTCCAATTGTCAAAAAACAAATTTTAGGTTGGGTGATATACAAATGTCATCACAAAAATTACCTGTCAGATTTATGAGTTATGTTAAATTTACTTTTATAAAGCAAGAACAGCTACAAAACTATAATATTAAACTGTTTAATTACAATCTTTACCTGTGGCAGTACCTCATCCTTGTGAATTTATTAAGATTTCTCCGAAAACTTCGCTTGGATTCTACGACGAAACTTATATTGGGGGCAAAGTGTTTTAATATGCTTTATTTATCGTCCGGTGCATCCACAAGAAAAATATTCGTGTAAATGCAAGTAAAGTAATTGTGATTATTGATTTTTAATCATTTATTGAAATAAGGAAAGTTTTTTAATTAAAAACGTGAACACATAATGAGATTTGTAAAAATATTTTTTAACACTTACCAATTGCCAAAGTTTTACCAAAATTAACGCTTATTTTAAATAAAAAGGAATATAAAACATTCAATAAATATTAAATAACTGGTTTCGCACGTAAAGTAAGCACTGTGTTTTTATATTTTGTAAAAAAACCATTTCTTAACAGGGGTAATTGTCTGTCGCGGAATCCAAGCGGAGTTTTAAGAGAAATCCTGGTAAATTCACAAGTATGAGGTGCAGTCACAGGTAATGTTTGTAATTAAACAGTTTTATTTTAATTTTGTAGAAGTTCTTGATGTATAAAAATGAAATTTATAATTTTTGCAAAAAAAAATCGATCACTGGCATTTGCATCAACTGACAGATGTCTTATTTGACAGTTGGACTAAATTGCAAGGCCTACTTTGCGAAAGGCGAAGATGTCTCCACCTCCTTTTAGCCCTTAATTTAGGGGGTGAAGGAATTTTTGTAGAGATTTTTATTTTATAAAAATCTTTTTATAACCTTATTTGACATCTATTTGCAAAATTTGGTGCAATTCCACCGTGATGAATTAAAGGGGGCCCATTGGGGGGCCATAACTTTGTTTCTGAAACAGATAGATATACGCCAATTTGGGGTTTTACTCTTTGGACATCCAGTTACATCATATAAAAAAGGCGGCTCTACCAGGAATTTTGTCGATGTCCACATACGGATTGACTGTACTATATATGTAACCTTAAAGATTTGACAAGAAAAGTCAAAGAGAAAAAACAAATTTTAACATAGAGTTGTGTGTCTACACACAACATGGACTGCAGCGGGGAGAAGCGGGACGCGTAAATATGCGGGGGGAAGACGCGAGAACTTTGCATCATCTTAGTTTTTTTCCAATGGTGGGTCTATTTGTTAAAATATTTTGAAAATTCAAAAACCATACGAATCCCAAAGAAACAAGCTACAACCTTTATAAAAACTATTTTTTATTTCCACATAAGGTTTCTCTACAAATGAGTGATATGTTATTTTAAATTATTGCAAAAAAATAATTCCGAGAAAAACGCGATTAAAGTTTAAAAACCAAAGGGGGGACCCTTTGATTTTCAAGATTCATTGCAGAATTTAACTGACTTATAATACAAAATTAGAAAAAGTTTTAATACTAATTTAATCCCAAGAGTTCTGGCAACAAAATATCAAAAGTTTATTTTGTCACATATTTTTTTAAAATGGGGCCCAGACAGCCCCTGTCGCCAGATTTTTTATGCCAAAAAGTGGTTTGGATATCTCCAAGGTATAAGCTTTCATAAAAATAATGTTTCAAAACTACGTTTTTTCGTGCACACGAAACTTTCGAAAAATCGAATTCTGAACTCTACTAATAATGAAATATTCATTTCGCCATAGTTAAAAATAAAATGAAACATGATGATTTTAAAATCTTATGAAAAATGAATACAATACAATGTATTATTTTTTTCTGCAATGGACTGGCAAAACAACTTTTAAATAGATTTTTTTAAAATGTACAAATGTTTACTTTCTAAGTTAAAAATGTCTAGGAATATAAATCCCAAGACAAAATTTTTACTTACCGTATTATCACAAAATAAAAGTTCACTAGTATTATAGAAAAGGCACATGCGTAGTCAAGTTTTTCAGTCCAATAAGTGTCCCGAGAATGAAATACAGTGGACCAAAACCAGGCATGTAAATGTATCTACAATTCTTTAATAATGTAACCATCTTAAAGCCAAGAAATTACCTTGCAGAACCGAATAGGTATGAGCGATCCAAATTGTTGATCCATTTAACTTACCAAACAGTAAAAGTGCCACATCCAGTATAAAGGATCTTTTGCCGAAACGAACTGCCTAAATTTGCGTATCATGTCTACATGAACTGCAAAGTTTAGCAAAGAGAAAAATGCAGACGCCGGTTCTTGAATCCCGTAAAACCGGACAAACGGCCACTAAAGTCATAAATTTTAATTTAAACATAAGACTACAATTTGCCCAAGACTCTAATGTACCTTTCCAAAATATTGGTAAACTTCTCCAGTGTGATTTATAGCTTTCCACATAGACTCATAATAGCATTCTTCCATGCAGTTCCAACCAAAAAGTTGTAGATAAAGCGGTTGTTGATCTTGTCTTTTAAATTTATATTCTGATAAAACAAATATTTTAATAAAATAATATTACAAGACGAACACTCACCGTCTGTGCAATTTAACTCAAAACATTTTCTAACAAAGTAATTAAAAGTGAGAGAATAATCTCCTGGAGATGTTGCCACCAATTTAATACACAACGAAATCGGGAGGATTATTAAAGCTAAATGTACAGCATCCATTTTTTATCTTTTCTTCATACTTTAAGCAAAAATTCTTGTCCCCAACCCCCCAAATTCACCGACCATAATGCCCTGAAAACTAAACTAGAAAGAAAGATTAGATTACTGTGAGGTTTGAGGTTAGGATTTATGTTGTTTGTTTTGACATGAGTCATAGATCAAATTGACAGATTTTGGGATACCATCTAGTACACAGGGCGTCAAGCAAAGAAGTTATCCCCTTTCTAAGAGATGGCGCAACAGTCAATTTCAAAGGTGACTAATCTCATTTCTCGTTATCTTCGAGTTCGAAGGAAAATGCCCGCCATGTTACTGAATGCTCACTGCTGCATTTTTGTTTTAGTCACCGCGTTCGCGTAGCTCCCGTACGTATTTTAAGTGAAATGGGAAGTGTAATTTAAAAAACAGATCGTAAACATAATTGTTATCAATAAATGCTTGAGTGCAAAAAATGTGTTATTAGTGCAAAGTTTTAGTGAATATGGGGAAATGGATTCGCATCCAATAAATAAACAGCTGTAAAAATTGACGTTTTCTTTAGGTGAGTCAACATTATAGCACCAAGGATTTTCTTATCATATTACCTAGAATAGGATTAACAAAGGTGGTAAAGTACAACCAAAAAAACTAAACGGATAATAAAATATTCAAAACATAAAAACTAACCTAGAAATTTTACTAATAAACAGGTTGTTTTTTGTTTTGACACCGGCCTTCTTTCGAATTTTCATGCATGCGTGCTTTTTATTTTAATCGACACGATGATGTCTGATACATCCTGTGTTTTTAACGAGATTTCTCATTTTGCTGCACTTTATAGTTTATGGCAATTTTTAATCGCAACTTTTTTTGCTAATTTAATGGAGTTTCTATTAAAAACGCAGGGTTCCCTGTATGGTTTAACGTAAACATTATGTTGTGTGACTGTGTGTTGATTTTGAATCTTTGCATCAATATTAATTTTGTTTTGTTTTAAGTTTTGCGAGGAGTTTTGGCATCTTGAGAAGATCAAGTAATTCATGGGGACTGTTCCCAAAAAAAGTTCGAGCAAAATCACAAGTTAATATCTGCTTATTGGTCGAATAGTTACGAATGCTTATTTTATTCGTAACATTTTATCTTAATTCTTATTGATTATTAATTGGCAAACATACGAAATAGCATTTATTGCCTCTATTTCAATGCAAGAAGAATTAAGAATAACTTCTTGTTTAATGTTAAGGCAGGACAAAAAATCCTACAAAAAAATTTAAAATTTAACTTTTGTGTATTTTTTAGGCCAATGGCAAAATATACCTACCAGTTTAATTATTAGGTATATTTTGAATTATATTCATACCAACGAAAATTCAAGGTTTTTTAAGATATTTTTATTTAACATTTGTTATAAACTGTTATAAACTTTATTCTTTGCAACTTGCTTGGCAATAACAAATGTAAAGTGAAGTGGCATGGATAATTAATATATTAATTTGAATTTAATTAACTTGTCCTTGGCTGACATTTTTTATTGAAATATTTTGATTATAATATAACGCTAGTTTACGATACTTTTTGCTATAAATTTATATAATAGATATCTTGTTTAATTAAATGATTTACCACAGAATTATCTTAAATCATTAGGTACATTTTTTGTAAACCTTTTCGAAATGGTCAAAAGTGTGCGTTTTTTTAAAACATGATGTAGAATATTCGTTTTTATTGTTCTCGGAGATCTGAAACTTGTAGTAAAGACAACAGTAAAAAAAGTTAGCTACTTAACCTAGTTTAACACACCAAAAATATTTTTAGACCAAAACTTGGCATACAAAAATCTATACTTTTGTATTTGTAATGTTTTTATTATTTTTACTTTTTGGCAGTCTAAATAACCTTATTTAAGTTTTTCTTCTTGAACATGAGTTACGGAGGAAAAAGATAAACCCAATCCTTGTTTTTTGTTCGTTTTAACAAAGATTCTAGTATTCAAAGGGTGCAGATAAAAGTGTTTGCATTTTTGGCTTATCTTTGTTGATTTTGGAAGTCCTTTAAACATAAGTAAACAAATTTAAAGTACGTTTCATATCACTTGTTGTATTTTGTATCTATATTTAAGGCCAAAATTTATTCCATTTCGTTTTTTTACATGGAAGTACAGCAAAATACCGGAAATGTTAACACTAAAATATTAAAAAAAAAAAAAAGTTAACTACGTAGTACAAGAAATATATTATTATTTTGCCTATAGCAATGGGCAAGAATAAAGAAATTAAATAACAATTTGTTAAAAAAATCTTACGAAATGTTAGTAGGTAACAAATTAGAAATACTTTAAATGCGGATATGTGCCTACTAAAGTTTGGAGGAGATACTTTATTTCGTTTGGTCACGAAAGTGTTTTTATTTTACCATAATTAACACTTTGATCACGCTATCTGTCGATTTGGATTCTTAAGGTCAACTTTTTGGACTAGGACTTTTAAAAGTAGGTTTACAGTAACTTGGAGGAAAGGGACAAATTGAAAACTAGACTGGGTTAGTTCAGTAGGTGGGTTATGTCGAATTTTCAACTAATCGGCATTTGTCGATCACCACTTAAAAAGCGTTTTTACTGTCATTTGGTAGAGTCCGAGGTAGAGTCGGTTTGCCAATTTGACAAGGCCGATCGGAACTAATCGGCTCTGCCAATCGGTACAAAATAAACATAGCCAGTGTCATTTGGCTAAGCCGATTTGTCAATTAGGCAAGGCCGATCGGCAAATACCGATTAGGTGAAAATCAGACCCTAGAAGTTACTCTTTGCAGAGGTTGTTTTCGTAAAGTTTTAAATACGAATTTTGTACACTTTGAGAGTTACTTTTACCCCCCTATTTAATCTTTAATTTCTCCAAAAACAATAGGATTCTTCCTCATAATAAAATTGATTTTGTATTAAATTTCAAGTTGATCCTATAAACCGTTCTTGAGTCATTCTGTTTTTAGAAATGTCGTTACGTACAGGTGGACTGACAATTAAAGAAGTATCAGAAAGTCATGAAACGAACGAAGTTAAAGAGATTTTTACTCTAGGATGAATATTTACGATTTTAGAAAAAATACTATCAAACTTAATTAATATATACCCTTCAACATTGTCTTTCCAGAGTATTAAAATTACATTGCCTTTTACCTATGTTTTTACAAATCAAAATTTCGCAGAAGAGATTTGAAAGGGTAGCTATAAATAAGAAAAGTTTTTATGCAATAAATCACAAGCCAGTAGACATAATTAATTTTGGTTAGCTGTAACCATTTGTTGTTTCTTTGTAGCCACATGCAATTTTATGAATAAATGTTTTTTATAAATTGTAATTACATATTATTGTCTATTGCAGAAAATGCATTAAAATTTCATCAAGTAACAATACCGTAACAATTTGTAACAAATTAGTTTTATTTGCCTATGTTACTACGAACATTAGTTTATTTCTTGAACTAAGATCGTTTTATTAAAGCTTTTATGTTGTTTAATTTAACATTTAATTTAATTAAAATACTCCCGGAGAGACATCTGACGAAAGACGTATCGCATAGATCATTTTTTAGTTGGTTAAACTTTGATCAATGGCTATTTGTTAATTTTCTCAGGCTGCTCTTACCAGTGGTCTTACATTTTGAACAAAACATAAATTGTTGCATGTAGTCTGCAAAAGATTCCTCTTTTGTTTTCTGGATGCATGCTTCTCTTTAAATTCCATTTTTTGATAATTCCATATAAGAAACTTTACAATGATCTGTGGGGGTGTTCAATAATCTATCATCTAGAAAATTGATCGCCATAATCGACTAATATTAAAGGTGCAGCATTGTTCAACATGTGCTCATGTTCTAATCATGGATAATATGCAATCTTATACATGTAAACTTTATTAAAAAAAGTTAAGACAAGAATGGCGATTTTCGTGACGATTTCTTCTCAGACCATCTAATATGCGTGTAGGTGTTTAGATTATGGCCAAATAAATTTTACGAGGACAAAAATGCTCGATGTTAGGTTGAAATATTTAGGTACTTAATTTTGTTGTTGTTTATGTAAATACTCGTGTAAATATAAAAATGGTTTGATATTTCATAATCTCCATTTTTATTGTAACCTTGTTATCGAAATATTAAGACAATTTTGCGTAGTAGATCAACAGTGGAGCAAAAAGTATAGTTTAAAAATGAACCCATAGTTGTTCAATGGATCTTCTTTTACATCTACCCTTAAATCTTTGATAAAAAAATGGTAATCATCCTGAGAATTTAAATTTCACATCATTAATATTTAGTTTATTAAATTTGCTGCAGATTAAATCTTAAACCTTTGATTTCAGTTAATTTTGCGACCTTCATAATTTTATAAATTGGAATAAAAATAATTACAATTCTTTGAATTAGAATAATTTGTTTTATAAAGTTATGTCGAAATGTGTGTCAATTTGTAAAACATTTGTTGTGTTATTTTTTACGAAAAATTTAAACATTTTCTTTTTAAGATTTTGTTTGTGGTGATCGCTTGTAATATTCAAAATTTTGTCTTGAATTTTTTTAGATTTTTCATGTTTATTTAGTAGCCTGTTATTTTGGTTATCTGAGAGGTTAACTTTAAATAAAAAGTGTGAAAAAACTGACAATACTGATTTAAATACTTTTTGTTCCAGATACCAATGGCTGAAAATGGTAAATACAAGCAGATACCGCAACCATTTAAGTCGGAGGTAAGTTTTGACATTTTGTCCCAATTTAGTGAATTTAAACAGTAATAAAATATAAATAACTTTATTAAGTCCATAGGAGCTTAATATGTTTTTCCTTAAAAATTTAAAGAACTTGTTTAAAAAGTGTACAAAACTTCATTTAAATAAAAAGTTAACGCGGTAAACGACCTTAAAATGTTAATTTTTAGTTTTTACGAGAGTTTTTAGTGCTTTCTCTTCAACAGACGTGCTAGCAGCTCTCGTTTTAGCTACCGATTCTTTAAATGCAGCACACCTATTTTCAAAATTATTACATTAATAATTTATTTTGAATTATAATAAGGACACCGTTTTTTATGTGTAAACATAAATTTTATCTATCATAATTTAAATATTCTACTATAAATTATTTTGTTAAGAAAGACATACATGATAAAAAGTACTGTTGGAAATGAGTTCTATCTTACTTGTTGATTTATTTCGTCACCTTCACGCGGTTTTTTCGTCAGATCCAAATAATGTTTATATTCCGGTAGATAAGTATTATAAAGCATGCATTTTTGCTTGCATCATTCTCAGCAACACAGCGTTTTTAATAGATGATGAACAGGATGTAGTCTTTCGTCATTGCATTGGGCTATTATATTAACTACACACTTTTGCAAAAGTAATTTTCTTTTTAGAAGGTAGGAATGCTGTAGGTCATTCCTCCGAAAAACATTCTTTACAGCGTTTATCCATTTGATTAGGATATTTCAATTAGATGTTAAATTGACAAATGGATGATGCTTTTAAATTTAAATAACAAAATAAAGTATGTGGCAATTCTACAAGCATCAACGTAGTATTTATCTTCCTTTGTTGTTTTGGTATTTTGGATGTCAATCTTATGTTGAACAATATGATCTGAGATAGTATCTGTATGATTTCTTATTTTCTATATATTGAATCCTTTCACAGTTTAAATTTGAAAATTACGTCACGAAGTTGAAACAAATTTTAATTGGGTATACAAAATTGTTTTTGACCCAGCTTGTGTTCCAGGAATTGCTAATGGTGAATCGAATAACATAGAGATAGATATAGCAAAAATTCAAACAGGAATTAATTAAAAAGATTTGTTTTTTTTTATAAAGAAGAAATACGGTTTCATTTAATTTAGTAAAAACAAAGAAAAAAAAACCATCGAGGTGACGTTGCTGTTTAAACTGCTTAAACAGGAGTTTCGGTTGGGTGGTTTGCAACAAAGCGGAGCAAATGTTACATATTGCTGAAGAAACATGCTCGTTTGGTATGAAATAAGCAATCGGCAGTACACGGGAGCTAGAGCACCTGCACAAAATACCAAACTCCAAACCTATAGTAATGTGTGAATAATGAAACATGAGACTCAATACAAACAATGGATACTCGTGCTGGACAAACTAATAGTTACTATTACTATGTATAACAGCAATCTTCTGAGACTTTTGTTAATAATTATATATGCTTAAGGTTTTAAGATAATGAGGATAATAATTCTGTTCCAAAATAAAACATAAGGATGACAAGAATACCAAGAAAATCAAAATTGTAAATCAAACTATAATCTTCAGTTTCCAGAAGAAAGTGAATTTAATTTTAACTGATCGAACATGTGCTTTTTTATTGATTTGGTTGTCACATATTAAATGCAACATTTAAAAGAAACCAAAAATTTAGTTACATTTACCTACACTAATTAGCTTAAAAACAATTACAATAAATTTTAACAGTTTCACTTTCACCATTTACATCTTATACCGTATTGAATACGCAAAATTTAAACTCCAAATGACGTTTAGTTAAGTTTTGTAAAAAATGTTCTTCAGCAAATAACATCATTAGACATTTTAAAACTTTCGCATGGGCAAATTTATTCATTTATTCAGACGATAAGGTAATGAGAACATTACTTGAACATTACCATATTCATTGAAGATATATACCTACATGTCATTGTTACAGGGTAGTTCTTATAATGCAACTAGAAAGTATCAAATTTCTCCCGAGTTTCACATGTGCTCTAACTTAATTATAATTAATATGTTTTAATAGAAGAAAACATTGATCTGTTATTTGCAAAACAAACTACAAAATTGGATTGACAGATCATTAATAAAAATATTAATTAAAAATTAATTTAATGTGTTGAGAAAGCCGGATGATTTATTAATTTTTAGTATTTCTTAAATTCTATCGGTTGTTAATTAATAAAATTTCATTAATAGTTTATTTATCAGCTCATGATAACATTAAGCAAATAAAAACAAAATAGCAGTTTATTATATAAATACGTGTAATTGGGCGCCAATTTTTTTAAAGCTCAGGTTAAATGTTATCAAAATTAACCTAATAGCATTTAAAATTGATCGTAAAACTTCACCATAAGAAATAACAAAATTCAATCTCAGAATTAATAAACGGTTATGTTTAGATTTAATGAGATATTTTTACATTAAACTTTTTAAACCTACATCTAATTTTTATATTTTAGTTTCGATACAACATATTTGAGTGTAAGACTATTTGCTTCAAAATATTCTTGTTTTAACTAAATTGAAATATCAACTCCTTCTAACCCTACCGCCAATAAGCCTTAAATCACCAGTATTAGACTTGAAAATCATCAGAGTGTGACTGAATCACCCCATCCCTTTTTTAGATACGTTAAACCCAAGTCACTACTTTTACACAATAGAAAATGAAAATATCTCAATTATTTACAGTGGAATAGGGCCAACTTACTTGCTAAACCATTACATGGTCGGAGCAAATACTAGGAGGGGTTGGTGTAAAGTAATCCTTGCACCCAATTTATGGAATAACACCCTGCTGATTTGGACGTTATTAAAGTTGGTGTTGATGGAATGAAGTTTGAGCATATAAGAGGTAAAAGAGTCAGAAGTACCAAAAATAAGTTATTGTCGTAAACCAATCTTACTTTATGAGTTTTTTTTAATTCTGAGGATGATCTTATAAGAGCTATCGGCAGGGAATATTTCAATTTTCAAGGGGAGCTTTTAACATATTTTGATGCTTCAGATTTTCATTGTTCGCCTCGGTGTCGGACATTTTTACTGCAAGTAAACATACGTCTATGTCATTGTATTTTATTAGTTAGGGGGTACGTATTGTGAGGAGAAATCATTTATTTATTTTTTCCCTTGGGACCGTGCTGAAATTGCCACGATTCGATCAAAAGGTGATTGATTTTCGTGTAGCTACATTGTTAACCGTTCTTCTTCTATAAGGTTCCTCTATTTATGAAAACGTGAAGAACTTTATTCATTTGAAAGTTATCTAAAATTATTTTGTTATTTTTACCTATGTCGGTTGATTTCTTTTCAAAAATTCAATTTGTTTTTTTAACTTCATTTAATTCGTTATGTAACGGAATCTATCGATAGATAGATATGCTGTTTAATTTCATGGTTTAAATCTCGCTTTAAATGGTTGTCCAATGAAGTCTAACCCAACATTATGTAACAATAAAAGAATATTTTATAAAATTGCACTATAATGATAAATACAAATCGAAAGTATAATATTGCAGTTAATGGATAATTTAAATAAAAAATTAAAATTAGCATAGCCTTCGATCTTGTTTCTTTCCAAGTTTCTTTTACATTATTATTCGTATAATATTATTCCAGCACGTATCAACCAGTACGTTGTATTGCGATTTATTTTTATAAAGCTAATTATTAACGATCTACAAGTTTCTTGTGACTCGAGGCAATTGTTCAAGGAATCAAATATTCCTGTTTCTTGAAATTCTTATTATATTGTTTAATACATGCTGAAGATATTTTTATTAGATTTCGTTTATTGCATAATAAAGACACGATGCATTTATTTATCTCATAAACATTTTGCAATTTCTACACTATTCTTTGTTTACGTTTTTACATAAAACTATTTCTATTAGAATTAACCATATAATGTTCTTGGCATTTTATTTTTGAATGGCAAAACTAATTGTTAATGATTGTGGTTGCGTTTTATTTTACAATAGTATTGAAAGATACATTAGATAAGGTAACTAGTGTGCATTTTTAAATAAAGATGAAATAAAGAATGTTATAATCAAGGTTGGCAACTCGACTGGCAATCGAACATCAGCTGTGATATTTTTTTGAAGCATCTTAATTTCATTAACCATGATATAAAATAGTGGAATTAACGATTTACAACGATTCAAAGCGGAACATAATATTTTTGCCTGCAATTCTTTGTCTGTGATATTTATAATAATTAATAAATTGATTTGATTTGATTTGAACTGCCAAGTTATAAAAGATGTCATTTCTTAAGGGTATGCATCTACCAAACCTGAAGTGATTGACAGATGTTTCGCCCTTTTGGCTCATCATCAGAATCACGAATCATGGGTGCATATATTTTTATAATTTATCACATTTTACACGTATCTTACGATACTCGTAAGTAACGATTTATCTCGCACTATTATAAAAAAAAGAAAAAGAAAACATTTCTTTAGGAAAAAATTCCTTATTGTCCTTTAGATAACCTCTTGAAAGGGAATAAAGAGGTCTTCAATTTACAAGTAATAAGCCATGAAGGCTATTGCCTTATGAATCACAAACGTCTTTTAACGCCTTTTCTTCTGTGCACGTGCAAACTTGAATGTTCAGTGAAAGATAATAGAAAGGAGTGTCCATAAAAAAATATTGGCATAATTTTTACGGACTAAATTTTGCATATGTAGGGCAAGATTAATGTTTTACTACCTCTTTGTACTAAATAAACTGATTGCATTGGATTCAAAGAAACAAATTAGCAGTTAGCATCGAAAAAGTGATGCTTAACTCTATTTCAATGTATTGACTTGTTTGACCTACATAGAACTTGAAGATTGATAGTAATCATCTCTGCTATTTGCAAAACAAAAGCTGAAAAAAAAAAACGATAAATATATATGCATTGCAGCATTTTACAGGAAATATTGGTTTTATCTTTCCATCTAATTGTGTTGTGATTACACACTTTCTATATAATTTGTTTCATAGAAAAAGTAAACAGTAATTGTGTGAGTTGCTATTTTATTGCAAAGGCATAACTGGAATATTCTGGGATAATTATCTAGAAAGTGAGAAGATTAAAATCCTAATGATTTTGACAAAAAATCATAGATAAAACAAATTTCCTTCGGATGCTATAAATAACGAAAACAAAAAATAACGAAGGTGTGTTCGTTTACTTATTAAGTTATTAAAATCATAAATCAAAAGTAAAAGTTAGATTCAGAGTATTAGTAAGAAAAAACTACAAGATTAAGCATTACTTCTATAATTGTAGAATTATTAGGTGCAATAAAACATATTTCCAAGTAAGCTAAAGTAGACAATACTGGAGACTAAAAAATGCGATAAATTTATGCTGCAATAGCAATGTTTGTGCTAGACTCTGCTTTTAAAGGGGGATTGCACAAATCTCCCTCTATTGATTTATTTTTGAAATAAACAAAAAAACCTCAAACAAATCATAAAAGATGGCACCACAGTTTACTAAAAAAATGAAACTTCTGTCAACTTTTTATTTTTTGGGTTATGACTTTGTCAAAAGACGTCAAAATATATAGGTCATATACAGGGTTGTACACAAAAATTGGTCATGTATTAAATTTTTCTTTTTTGTATAAAAACTACAAGGTATAAGTCAAAAAAGAAAACAACTTTTTTTTAAGGAATTTATTACCTATTTTTTATAAAAAAACTAACATTTTTAAAATACCTAAAATTGCAAAAAATTACTCGATTCAAAATTAAAATTAAATTTAATTTTGGTTCTTCTGTCGATGCAAATTAAATAATCCAAAACATGTTGTTGGTAATTTCTCTACAGAAAATAACGTTGGTCACTCCATGTTATTTCTATTTCGGGAAACCGGGGTATCACTGTAAAGTAAAGATGGATAAGGGGTTATTCCAATGACGCAATTTCATTTCTATCTCTAAGTTTATGGGCGACTTACTGTGAAACCCAGGACGTACCAGCATTCTTTGGGGCCCGCCCGCGAGATTCCCATTTTTTTCTGTCATTTGGTGGCCACAACCGATTGGGGGCACTTCCGCGCAGCGGGCCTTGCTGGTAGCGCTGAGGTACGGCGTCGCTGGTGAAACCGACTTTGGCTGCTCGTCTTGTGATCGGGTTTATCCGCTCTGCTCAGTCTGCTCGGTGCGCAACCACTACTTCGACTAGTAGAGAGGAAGCATTAAGCTATTAAATGGCCGACTGTGGTGTCTAGTAAAGTTATTATTTTTAAAATAGAATAATATAGATCTGAAATATAAAGCCAAAAATAATTCTGCTGCATTTGTTCGCGTATTTGTCTTTAATTTTTGATGATAAGATTCTTTACAAACAAGTGAAACGTGTGGAAAGAGAACAAACGAAATAAAATTGATCTGAACTCACCAGTTTAATAAAATTACAAACGTTTTTTTCTGCTTGCAAACCAGTAGGCATCTGTATTTGGTATTTACAAAATGTCTTTAAAAAGTGGCTCTCCAGTGTAGTGTTAATGAATGCATTTGTAGAACGTAGGATTAAAGTGTGAGGTTCTGTTTACGGACAATGCTTTTTCTTTTGCTGCATCTTTTTTGGAAGATATTTGTATTTACAAAAATGAGCATTTTTAGAAACTTTAAGAAAATGATTCTGAAATTGCAGTAAGTACCTTCCTATGTCCCTATGTTTTAACGTTTCTAATTTGGTTGAAGGACACCTTGAGTGTTGGTTGTATTTAAAGTTGAAAGTAACTTACTTTTTAGGCCTTTTCCGTTTTTTATCATTCCACCAATATTGCAACTTCTTATTTTTTGTATTTTTCTTTCGAGAATGATACACTGGCCGGGATTTGTTCTTTCTTTAAATGAGGTTTTAGTTTAATTATACCTTTACTTACCTTGTACAAAATAGGATTAACTAAACAAACACCAATAATAACTTATAAAAAGATTTCGGAGTTTCTATCAAAAAATTCTTTACGAATATTTTAAAGCTGACGTTTGTCCATTTTTCTTAATATCGGTAATGCAGGTGTCGATAATTTTTTAGTTTTTAAATTTTTTTGACATTTTTAAGCATTGCAAATTCGTTTTATGGACATTGAGTTTATTTGAATTATAAACATCTATTATGCAGTAAATAATTATTCTACATTAAATGAAGAACAATATGAGTGATTTTGAGTTCGTAAATCAATCTAAAAAGTGCTGAATAAAATGATTAAAAAAGAGCTACAAATGGTCAAAAAAAAGTGTTTTTTAATTTACTAAATTTGGTATTTTAGTGCATTGTAATACATATTTTGAACCACTCATATTGTTTATTGATCTTTTCTCTTGCGGGTAAGTACCTTTTTTAATCCGAAATCTTTCTTATATTCCCAATGTCCATAAAACAGAAAGTGTTGTTTTTGGTTGATTTTAGGCAACCAACATTACCGCGCAATCTCCCGTTAAATGTATGTCATAGATTTTTAAACGTCTAATTTAAACTGATTTATCTATTCTTTAAGACCATGTAACCAGATCATATAGGTATATTCATGATATGATCAAGACAGAAAACTGAATATACGAGACTACATCGAGACAATATCAATTTGTATTATCGTTGATGAATTTCGCTAAAAATGTTATTTTTGGATTAGCTGCAACTTTTGATTTCACATTTTACTTTCTCTTTTGTTTTTGTTTTTCTTGTCAATTCAATGAAATTTCACAAGAAGTTAATAAAATATTATATTTATTTTACAAATTTTTTATGATCAAGAAAAGTAATACCTAATGTTTACAGTTTTAACAACGCAAGTGTTTTTCGTGTTCTCATGTTTTAATAATAATAATTTTTATTAGTAATAATTTTAAGACACATCAATTTTAAAATGTCTTTCTGATTTCACTTTGAAAGTTTCAGTCGCATGTACAAAAATTGATTCTCATCTGAATAATAGTAATATATTAATTTGGGAGCTACAACCCCGTTTCCAAAACAGGTACGCCAATTTTGGGTTTAACTCTTTGGACCTCCAGTTATAACGTGTAAAGGTGGGGCTACTTCTTAATTTTTATAATTAGGACAAATTGACTGTACTTTTTTGTTATGATAACCGTCCTGTTTTATAAATTATTTACCTACATAATTCTCTGCAGGGAAGAACATTTTCTCGAGAAAAAGAGTGATAACGTGTTTCATCTGTTTCATATGATTGCAAATTACGTTTTAAAAAATTAAATTAGGTTTGAGAAATTTATAAGGTGTACTTTTTTTGCATAATCTTTAGTTTGACTAATTTATAAAAAAAACGATGTTAAACAAATTGTAGAAAAACTCATCAGCAGTCAATTGTTTTAATGGACTTTTTAAAAAAATGACCCTTACCGAAGGCTGTAAGTCATCACCATCAAATACAGATAATATTGTTTTGTTTTGTAAAAGCAGTAAACATGTCTTTGGCTATACCCCATAAAGAATAAACTACCTTTCTTTTTGATTTATAGTGCGTTTTATATCGGGTGATCTTTAGTACCTTTCTAGAAACCATACACGTTAAGATCAATAAACATAAAATGGTTTTTTAGTCATTGTATTGTCTTTTTTTTTGACCAACTTTGTATGTCATTTTAAGTACTTGTAATATGATTATGAATACAGGATGAATTGAGGTCACTGGTTGTAAAATAACAAAAAAAATATCCGGATCATTTGGTTTATGGCTTTTTAATGTATTTTGTTTAAATAGCTACGTGGGTCATTCTGAAGAACGTAACGGCTGAAAAACGTATCCGTATTCCTTTGTATCCATATTTACGAGTATGCATGAAAGACATTTGAAGTTTCAAGCTTGATTTATAGAACTTTTTCCCTAGTTTAAGGGGAATACACAAAATGTTAAATAACTTACTCAATACTGACCGTGCTTATAATAAAGACGAAAAAGTGCGTTGCCGATGACCTGTCGTATGTAAGACACTATTGGAGCAATAATCATAAACACTTTTAATTGAAATGTTTTGTGTCATTTAAAGAGAAATATTTTTAAATGAGATGACTGTGGAGGGTCGTCCTTAATAACTACACATATACAACAGTTTGTTTGAGAGAAGATAAGTAGAGCAAGCCATGAAAATAAAAAACAATCAGTGTCAGCTCTTTAGTGACTAATTTCTTTGTACTTGGTGTTTTATTTTTAATAAGTATAATTACTATCATTAGTCATTGTAATCTATTTTAATATATGCTTTTATTTTTGTTTTAAATGCACCCTTTTAGCTCGCCTTTTGACTATCACTAGGTGTAATGTAACAAGGAGCAACCCGACAGGCTGGCGCCAAAGTGACCCGGGTTCGATTCCCGATAGGGTAAACAAAAAAAAATTGGAATAACGAAAATAGAGATAAAAATGTTTCGCAAATATACAAAAATACATAAAGATAATGGGAAATACCAGAAAATAAATTGTACACCTTTTTTCTTTTAAATCAACTATCTATACTTTTGTCTGTAACTATGTAGGCCTTTTAATAATAGGTATTTTCACCTGCAACAAGCAAATTAACTAAATTAGTTTCATCATTCGCTGCTTTTACTTTATTACGAACTCGATAAATAATTTCGCAATACCGATCTAGAGGCAATCGAATTTTAATGTATTCCCCGAAAAAACGTGACTTCTTAATTCGGTATATCTACATTAATTTACATTTTCTTTTTTGTTTATATTAAATTACCTGACAGATGAAAGCACCATTTTGGGCATCTATCGAAACATTTCGAAGTAACAACTAGGTACTATACCCTTAAATGACTAATATTTGCATAATTTAAATGGCGAATGATGAAACGCTTTAATGTGAAAAATTAGGTAGGTACCTAATTTTTTGTTTTATGTTTTAAATTTGGATATGGTTTTACTTGACATGTACAAAAATACGTGGAGATATTTGCCCCAATTATTCAAAAACAAGCAGTGCAGAGTGAATCGTAATCTCCAATAATTGTTAAAGTCTATGATAAAAAGAAAAGACCATTTTTTAAAAACATAATTTGAGAATATTATAATCTACATACGAGTATTAATAAACAATAATTTTTTAAAAAATTGCAATGAAAATGAATACCCAATCTACTACAAAACGCAGGGCTTTGGATTACTATCATAAAGAAGAAAGCATTATAGTTTTTTTCATCATCAATATTTTCTTTTTTTACATTTTACATAAAATTGCCGCACTGAGGCAAAATATGTTTATCAAGTGAGAGTACGTAAATATAACTTTGATAGAACTTTACTATAAGTTAAAAGGTGAATATGCTTATCTAAAGTCTATTATAAGGTATTTGATGCAATGTACTGCATCATCACTAATTTGATCTTACATAAAGCACACATAAAATCTGTTGTTGTTGCATTCCTAAATAATTAATGCAAAACAAAAGAGCATTAGTTTCAATAAAGTGAGACTTGATACAGTTGCGGTGTTATTTTTAAACTACATGGCGCCATCTCTTACAAAGTTGTTGTACTGCTGATAAAAATACCATTTGCTTTTATTTTTAATAACATAACGCATTTCAACAGCACCTGCCCTCTGTTATAAAGAATGCAATGAATGCTTAACTTATTTGTTTGTATAGGAATTATTTTATAATTGGTTGTACATAATTAGCTATATTTATAACTAAAATTAAATTTTATTGTATTATTACTCGATTATAACCATGTTTTATATATGGCCAGACAAATATTATTATTCTATTGCTAATAGAATGTAAATTATTTGTATGTAATTTTATGTTTGTTTTATTTAAATTTTATGTTTTTGTCCAAATGTTTCCAACCGACTGACGCGACGTTTCTGTTTTTAAATTTTCTGCTTAAAATCTAAATTATGCATATTATTATGCTATTTATTTAATAATGAATATTTTGCATAAAAACCAAAACAAAGTCGTGATGTTATTGTTTTGTTTTAATTGCAGAGGATCCAAAATAATAATTATTTTTTGTAAACAAGACCCAGATGTTTACGTTTTTAACATTGAATTACATAAAAAAATCTTTTATAACTTGGCGTCCCACCTCTAGGGTCGACAATGAATCTTAGATTCCACCATTTTATATCATTGGATTACATGTGTGTCTCCTATCTGTGAAAAAATATGTTACAGAAACCATCGATATAAAATAATAGTGCATTACATTAAAAAAGAGAGTCATTATTGACTTGGTGCAAACATTGACAATGCGCGAGGTATATTGGGACCCAAAGTTTTTGTTTATCCATCATGCAGAATTCACTAAAACTATCAATCAGCTGATTTTAACTGGGTAAATCTGACAGCAAATGATCTTTTCTAACCTCACAAATTCCGTTCCGTGGACATTTTTTTGCTTCCAATTTCCCAATTTTTGTGACTCATAATTACAAAAAATGGCGCGAATTACTTCTCAACAAAGCTTTTTGCTACCGTGATTTATATACAATTTTTTTATTACTATTACATGTCCATAAACCATTGTTTGTCCAGAGTAAAATTTACGGGACGTTTACCTCGATTTGACCAGTTTAAGAATGCAGTGTTTTTGTTGGACTCTTGACAGTCTTGACTGATTATCCGTATTTTAAGGAAATGCATGCCTAAAAAATAGATATAATGTTATGCATACATATTTCAAAAGAGTTCAATCACGAATGCTTGCAGCATAGCCTTAATGAATCGATTTTAGATTTTAATTATAGTTATTATTGTTATATTTTAGTTTAGTTTATTTATTAATAATGATCCCGACAACTGTTAAATGTTACTGGTGTTAGATTAAGTAATAACTAATTAGCGTATCTGTGTTTTTTATAACCACAAGCCACCTATGGTGCTAATAATTACAATTTATGTATTATTTTACAGTGACAAAGAAAAATGCAATATAGGACACAGCACGCTTTCCGCTTTAAATATTATAAAACAATTAAATTAGTATTATTGTCTCATTGACTAGCGGTCGTACTACATTTAATATACAATAAAGTTTAGTCTGTTCTTTAGTGCTCATTGTAACATTTTTTGTAATTAAAAAAATACGGTACGTAAGCATATTGTGTCAAACTTAAACGACCGTGAAATGTCGTGAAGTAAAATACCAACAAATGACCTTTCTTTCACATAGAAGTCGTGAAAAAAGAAAAATGCATGTGACTGTATAGAAAGGCATTTAAAGAAATATTAAGCTTTTAAATTATTTATTTAGAGCGATTCAGGGAGCTCTATTAGCACCTTAAAAAGCAATTGTAGCTTTGCTGTCGCTGTTCCCTACTAGCGTCATCTATCAGCACAATTTCATACTAAGCAAGTAGATGGATATTTGATGATTTCTGTGGCGAATGTTTAATATAAAACAAAGATTCTCTCCAAACCACACTTTATTTATATAAAGTGTGGTTTGGAGAGAATCTTTGTTTTATATTACTAAGCAAGTACTTTAAAAATTGAAAAGAAAAAATTACAAAAAAAATCTTTAAGTTTACAGATTTCTTTTTAATTTCTATAAGGTTTTTTTAATTCGAAGGGATACTGATTAGTAGAAACATATTTTTGGTTGCATATCCATGGTAAAAAATGACATTAATGCTCGCATTTATAAGAGGAAGCAATTACTTTTCACCTGCATAAACAATAATTTTTTTTTTTTTTGTTAAATACCTTACAACTTAAAGGAAGGCATGAATAAATATTAAAAACTGAAAGTGTTAAAAGTTGAATCAATAAAAGTGTTTTTCTTAACATGCGGAGAAGAGAAAGTAACAATGGGGCTAGCCACTTATAATTTTGTTTCCACCTATTTAGTCAAATTAGTCATTCCTTTGCGAAAAAAAAACCAGTTATGGATTTTAAATTAAATTGGAAGATTTAAAGTGCGTTCAAGATATTTATTAATATACCTGCCCAAATTTTAAT
Source organism: Cartodere bifasciata (assembly GCA_963920755.1). NCBI lineage: Eukaryota > Metazoa > Arthropoda > Insecta > Coleoptera > Latridiidae > Cartodere > Cartodere bifasciata. Next base: position 15,499,866 of record OY987196.1, on the reverse strand, counting down.
TTAATAAACACCACCGGCACCGTATCGTAACTCTTTTAAATCGGGCTTGAGGCCATGTCTGTATTTATATACTTTTACGAATGCTTTTTTTAAGGTTGACAGTTAGTTCAGAATTAAATAGGTTCATTAATTTTTTTTTATAATTTGCGAATTATTTCATTCTGTATAGTTTAGAGGTGCCAAAATTTAAAGCAGTTTACTGCGAATTACACTTACTGAAAACATACCGTTGGCAACAACCTAAGCGAAAACTTCCCGATGACAAGTACTTCTAAATAAAAATGGCACTATTTATTTACCTGGGACATTCATATTTTTTGTGACCTTTTTTTCAATATTTTTTTAAATAAAATAATCGTGATGCTCTTATGTCCACTTGTACCCACATTTTAAGTGTTACTTAGTATTTAAGTGATACTTAAACATATAAAAATTTAGCTTAGTGTTTTATCTCAAATCTAATGTGACAATAAAAAGAATAAATAGGATAAAAGCATTGCCACGGTTTTGAATTTGAGTTTATTTCCTAAATTATTGCATGAATATTATAGCATTCCATTGTTAAAGTTATTAATTTCACTCTTGTTTGCAATAAAATGACAGAACTAATTCGTCTCAAACCTCCAAATATGATGACCCTTGCCATCTCGCTATGTCATTAATCATGGCTTTCTTAAACTCTTAATAGTTGGTACGTGTGGGCATCCATAAAATTTTAAGTTAAACTATAAGAAAGGTAATACCGCAGGCATTGTTTAATGTTATAAATATGTTTTGGTTTCCATACGAAGATAATATACATACATAACACAATGGCAGATTGTCTTAAGTTTTAACCACATTGCTATCACTCAAGTTGATCTCGGTAATTTGTTTTATGGAAAAAAAGGTTGTGAACTTTATTTTATAATTAATTAGGTACAAAGAATAAACAATCGATTCTCAAGGACTATGTTAACCATAATTCATTATAAATGGACCACCTGAACCGTGTTTTATTTATTATGTTTTATTGAATAAATGCATTTTGGTAAATTTTTCAAATTTTAATAAAATTGTTGTGCAAATTTTATTTTAAACGTTTATATTGACGATGAAAAAAATGGTTTTTTTTAGTTTAAAACCCCTTGCACAATCTTTTTAATAGGGTTTCAGGCAGAGAAGCACTTAAAATTCTAAAATTAACTTTAGCGAATAAGAATGTATGAGATTTCAATAGTGCGTTAAAAACAAATTAATTTCTAATCTCAAAATAAACCTACAAAATTGTATAGCAATAAAATCCCCAATGTTTATATTTAAAAACAAAATTCTAACACTGCATCACCTTTCTGTAGGTACTTTATTTTTAGTGTGGTTATAAAATTAGGATGCCAATATTATTATAGAGGTTTGTAAAGAAAACTTTATGGAATTAAATGTATTACAAAAAGTCTAGGAAAAAGTTTCCGTTAAAAGTTTTGTGCAAATTTGATGAAACCGACTGGAAGGGGTCATTTGAGGGTAGAAATAGTCGCTTACTGGTCCAGCATGAAGTTTTGCATCTTCGTAAAATCTTACGGTATCAGTTTGCAATATTGCCATGTCATGTGTATTAAAAATTGTGTTAAAAATGTTTTTTTCACATTTTTTTCATTCAGTTTTAATTTAAAGCCAGTGATTTAAATTCAAAGATCTGTGCTGCTAGAAGCTTGTATACTCATCTCTGTTGAGCTCCCGTCAATTCTACTAAATATCCACATCCACGTTGTTATTTAGTAGAATTGAGGGAAGCTCAACGGTCTTATACGAGCTTCTAGTAGCATACACGTGAATTTGAATCTCTAGCCTTAAGATTTCCAGTAAAGCCATAAGGCTACTAAGAATGAATGCTGTGTATTTTAAGTCATGGTTACTTCTCACACGAGAACACGATTGCAATAAAATACCACCGCTTAAATAACTACATTTGGCTACTATATAAAATCCATTTTACACCTTAAATTCATGTTGATTGGTCGTTCGTAGATTACAAGTCTACTATAAAAAAAAACTCAACCTATTCGTAGTGGGTGTTATTGGCACTTCGCATAAAATATTTCAAAGATATTTATTGCACTTGGAAATTGCTTTAAACATAATCTTAACGTATGATTTGAAAATTTATTTCATATCGTGATCATTTTGTACCTTGTAGTCAGTTACTGAATGTGATATTTTAAAAGAAAATGTACAATCCTATTAAAAAATGACATGCTTTACTGATTCCTTGATTTTATCTTAACATCCAGCAAATAATTGTTTTGCTAACTAATGATGTTTCTACTTATGAAGATTTTATAGATTTTTGTTAAAGCATTTACTGCAACAGGTGTTTTTCAGTTATTTTTAGTCTTATGCCTTGAGAAAATCATGATAATGATTTTACTCAGTAATTTAATTACTAATAATTACTTATAGGTAATTAGAGTTTTATGATTCACAGGTATAGTTAACTTTTTTTGCTACCAATTGGCACCAGAATTCCGAGAAAATTTTCTAGAAAAGTAACTACTTATCTTGTAATAAAATGTGCTGTTTAACGACAAGAAAGTGCATTATTTTCCACATTTTTGTACAAACTGTTAAAATAAACATAAATAATAAATATACCTCGGTATTAGTTCATCAAATTAAATGCAAGTCAATCTTTCAATTTTGTGAAAATGTCGTTAAAGCGATAATTAAAGTTTATATCGCTAAATAATTATTAACTTTAATTACGAGTACCTAGTAGTGTTAACTTTCTTATTCGTATCTTATTTTTCAAGCTTTAATTAAGAAACTATAGTATACCTAAGCAAATAAATTACTTACTTTGTTTTTTTTTGCAGGTAAGCAGATGCAGTTTATAAATAAAGTCGAGAATATTATTCTTTTTAAATGAAATGACCACTTTAGTAAGTATGCATTTTTGGAGTGTTTTGATTTAATACATTAGCAAATGATGTGTAAGACAGTCTACCTAGTACCAACCTGAATAAAATCAAAACGATACCTACTGCAACTCCCTTGGGGGATCTTTCTCAAGATATTTGATCAATTCGTAATTGGTGCGTATTTTTTAAACAACGTAAACAGGAGACAAATTTTTCTTGTTACATGAGAATTTTAAAATTATTACGAAATTTTGCTAAAAGCTAGGGTCTCTGTATAATCAAGAGAATCAGCTTAGATCGTTATACTCAATATTAATCACAAAATATGAGACAGTACCTAATTTGGTTCCTTTACTTAAAAAAAAAATCACCTTCGCTTAAATGTTTCTGTTCTGGATCCTTTGTTTCGCGTAATTGCTACTTTGTTTCTCGCCATTGTGTAATTTTGTAATTAATACGGTTTTATTGTAACATCAAAGTGTTTTTGTAACCTATTTATTTATAATACACCTTTAAATACGAGTGTTTCGTGTTATTGAAGAATTTATTTACTATTATAATAAACATCGTACCTTTTTTTTCTTGGATCTAATTTGAGGCAACACATACAACAAAAAACTCTCTTAGTAAATATTTATACCACTGATATTGCAAAAATAGCGCCTATTTATAATTTATGTAGAAGTTTCGTAAATCTTGAATACCTCAGAATTTTTTCACTGATTTTGTTTTTTTTGATAAAAACTTCTGTGAATTTTCCTTATTAAATCACGAGGTTACTTGACTTGGTGAACTGCAAAATAAGCAGTAACGAAATATCAAAGTTTCTAAACCTAATCTAATACTTGATGGTGAGAACTATTGAATTTCTCACAACCCAAACTAACCTATTCAACATGATAGTGGTAAAGTTTACAAAATATAATTAAATCTTGTTTTGAAACCATCAACTAGTGTAGATACAAGTACGTACAATAAGACTATAAAGTACTAACCAATAAAGATAATCAGAATTGAAATTCTGTTTAAACAACTCTAATTACAGTATTCAACACTAAAATTAGCATAAATTATTTTGATTACCATTTCAGATAAAAGAACAAAAGTATAAAACAATTTTATTTACTACGTAGCTACTTCTATTAGAGATAAATGTATGATACTTTCTAACAAATTCGACAAGTTGTTTACGTTAATGACACCGGTTCATGTCACGTAGTTAACAGAAGTACCAGGGTTATCAACAAAAAGTTGATTTTAGCAAATGTAGTAGTTATCTGTGTGGTCTATGTATTTTTCCTTATCACAAAAATAATCAACTATATCAAAAGTTACGTTTTTAACAATATTTACTTTTACATTTCTCTAATTTATGTTAAAGATGGCATCGAAGCAAAAGGTTGATTTTTACTATTTATTTGTATCATGCGATCCACAAAATTTGACGTCGACTTTTGTCATGCATTTGTAGAATTTCAATTTTTTTCATTGTTAAAACATTGTCGATTGTCATATTTTTGACGTTTCACAGCTAGAGTCGACGTCAAATTTTGTGGATCGCACGTTACAAACATTTTTTGTGCATCTAGAAAAATCTTACTAAACTCGTAAAAACTATTGGCCCAGTGTTGTCAAGCAGTAGACAAATACAAAAATGTTGTTCGGATCATTTACAAAGAAAATGGGTCAGTATATCAAGGCCAACTTTTTGAACGGTGTTTTGTAGTGTCCCTAATGAGTAATAAACCAAGATTAAAATAAAATTGGATACACGTCATAAGATCATCATAACGTTTCTTGGTAAACCAAAGGACTACAACTTATCGATGTAATGCTTGGTTTACGCCGTAGAAAATTGTAGAAAAGATAAGAATACAACGAAAATATCTGTATAAGGGATTCTTTAGAAAGATGTAGGACCATTTTAATAGAAATTGATTGGCTTATAGAATCTAACCTTTTTTTAAAAACCCTTTTGGATCCTTGTGTACAATTTTTAACACTTCTATTGTCCTTGATCCAAAACCTGTCCAAGTTTTTTTGTTGATTCTAGTTGGAACCCCTCTGTTAAGTTTTCGTCTAACCACCCTGTACTTTTTTTATGATTTTGCACCTACACCTCCACGAATAATATTGTTGTTATATGTTATAAAGTTAGCTGCTAGCAGGACCAGCAGCCGACACCATCAGCAGGAAAGTAACTAGAGGGGGGATCTGGCAAGCAGTCACTCAGTTACTAACTCATTCTATACACTACAAACGAATTTAATTGAAATCCAGATACAGTACACTGTCCGTACTTGGATGGTGCTTATCGTCGTCTTACCTGTTTCGAACTAAAGCAGGTTTCTTGTTTTGAAGATTTGCCGGTTCTGAATTTCGGACTTTTTTCCAACTAATGAACTTGGTTTTAGTGCATATTGCTGATTTTTTTTTCGTTATTTTCTTGTGGACTTTTAGAATAACTTTTTTCAAGGAGTGTAATATTTTGGTGGTTGCTTAGTGCTCTAGGATTAATAGGCTATATTGCGTCAGACAACGTGGATATTCTCAAGGTAACAAACATCAATTTTTATTTGGTTTTTATCGGTCAGGTAATATTGCGAATTCGAGCGTAAAAAGTTAAATTATTAGGTCGAATTTAATGCTGTTTCGAACTGTTATTTTCGCCGATTCAATTATTTTTAGTTAATACAAGGTTGCGATAATAAGATTAAACCATTTGGTTGTTTTTAAAATAAGTAGAAAAAGTTTTTTTGTGCCAGGTAATGTTTTCTTAAGTTGGTATAGGGGTTCTAGGAAAATACTATTTTTAGAGCTAAAATAAATAATATAAAAGTTAAATTAATCAAAAGTTGGCACAATCTATTATCTGAGATTTATTAACTTTAATCTAAATCGAAATATTTACGACGTATTAGTAATAGAAAAACGCCCCCACATTAATTTAATAACACGTTGTCAAGTCAATAGCAAATCAAGATTCACCATTACTTTGCATTCTGCTCCATTGTCAATCATGATTGTAGATTATGTTTTATTTAAATTTCTTATTTCTTTTGCTTCGTATTGTTCTCCAGATAAACTTTTATATTTTGTTTTTCATTTCTTTTTTTTAAGGTTCGGTTACTGCAACAAGCATATGTCATCCGGTATTGCGTTAAACTTTCACCTTTTAGGTACTTCATCTATATGCAAAATACCTGCATTTTTACAATATGACTGTAACCTCAAATCCATTTATTTAAATTTGTGTTATTTTAAGTGTTGACTCATTTCTATAGATAGAATCCTTGTGTAAACAGGTAGATAATTAACGTTTTCAAATACAATTATTATAGGTTTGGTTTATGTGATGTATCGCTAGCCATTTTTTTAGTTTTTTAATTTATTTGACAGCAGCCTATTTTGTTGATTTAAACAAATATTTACAAGAAATTCATGGTCAATTTTTTTGAATATGATTCTTTATGGCAAAAGAAAGATAGTGTTTATAAAACTAAAAGAGAATAAGTGAGCTATTTAAAGAAAATTGATTCACTTATTAAAAGAAAAACCTTTTTTAATTAAATTAAAAGTTTAGCTCAAACAAATGAAACTGATTTTCACTTAGAAAAGACGATGTAAATAGACACTGAATAAAGTATCCAAAATCATAAATAGAAGTAGTAAATGTGGAAAGGGGACAGCTTTAATTATCCCGTCATGAATAATTATTGCATTATTAAATATCATACCCGGAACAAGACAAAAAAGTAACTGAATAGTAATTAAAAAACATTGATATATCTGACTGACGAGTAGGCCAAATCAACAAAAAACGCATTGTCTTCCTGTCTTATAACATAACAGTCATTAGAAAAGATGGCATTAATATATTCTATAGAATAATAAATCCATGACATAAAATGTGGTCCAGCTTCCATCTGCAATGATAGTTAGATGTTTATTCTTACAAAATATTGCTGTCTATTTTGTACGATAGTGTGGTTTTAGAACTATACAGGGTGTTGCAAATCTATGGGTCTATTAGAAGTATCTGGAGAACCGCTTTACTTAGCGCTCTGATTTTTTTTTTATTAATTCTTAGGACATAAAATCTACAGCTCTAAAATATTTAGAGATTTGGGCGACTTCCGGTTATACCGGAAACTGACACCCACTTCCTTATTTTAAATGGAATACCCTATTTTTTATTATGGATTTGGTTTTCTTTTTAAATTTAATGATAACTTTGTTAATATGACCATACCCCAAATTTGGGCCGTTTTCCTGGAAAAAAATATTTTCTCCAAGATTTGACTTTCGCAACTGTTTTGGAAACAATTTATTTTCAAAAAATGAATCAATTTTTCGCCATAAAATTTAAACTACTTATTAACAAAGCCCAAAGGAATGTTAAACAAAAAAAAAATTAACATTTTTACAAACCGGAAGTGGAAATTTTTTTGGTTAAAGTTAAGAAAATTAAAAGTGATTTTTCTTAAAAAAATCAAATGCAATTACTATTTTTTTATTAGCCTAAGAGATTGTTTCTTTTATTTCCTTACGATTGGTACTATGGTTTCCTATACCGATTCTTAACCGTTTTGGGGATATGCGCAAAATAAGAAAATTACCAAATAAATCTCGTGCTATAACATAACAGGTAATGTTATAAGTGGTATTTCCATTACGATTAAGCTTATTTTTATGCACATTTGCACAGAAAAATGGACTATTTCAGATTTTGGCTAACTCCCTCCCGCCCCCTAAACCCCCAAAACATCTCCAAAAAATTAAATTTGAATGCTTTTAACATAATTATAAAGAAAAAAACGCACGTATGCACAACTAAAAAGCGCCACTTTTTTTAAATTGCATTTTTCCCCCAATGTGCCCCAATCCCCAAACCCCCAAAACATCTTTTGGTTGCGTTTTAGATTTTTATGGACTGTAAAACTTAAAAAATAAAAATAGGCTAAATCGTAATGGAAATACCACTTATAACTCGGTAATTTCCTTATTTTGCGCGTATCCCCAAAACGGTTAAGAATCGGTATAGGGAACCATAGTACCAATCAAAAGGAAATAAAAAAAAAACAATCTCTTGGGCTAATAATAAAATAGTAGTTGCATTTGATTTTTTTAAGAAAAATCACTTTTAATTTTCTTAACTTTAAGCAAAAAAATTTCCACTTCCGGTTTGTAAAAATGGTAATTTTTTTTTTGTTAAACCTTCCTTTGGGCTTTGTTAATAAGTAGTTTAAATTTTATGACGAAAAATTGATTCACTTTTTAAAAATAAATTGTTTTCAAAACAGTTGCAAAAGTCAAATCTTGGAGAAAATTTTTTTTTCCAGGAAAACGGCCCAAATTTGGGGTATGGTCATATTAACAAAGTTATCATTAAATTTAAAAAGGAATCCAAATCCATAATAAAAAATAGGGTATTCCATTTAAAATAAGGAAGTGGGTGTCAGTTTCCGGTATAACCGGAAGTCGCCCAAATCTCTAAATATTTTAAAGCTGTAGATTTTATGTCCTAAGAATTAATAAAAAAAAAATCTGAGCGCTAGGTAAAGCGGTTCTCCAGATACTTCTAATAGACTCATAGATTTGCAACACCCTGTATGCTGGACAAAACTAAAAATGTATGTCTGGTAATTAAATGAAAGCACCTTGACAATAATAATAAATAATTAAAGATATCTAGGTGTTCCTTTGATGGTATATTAAAGTAGAGTGACCGATTTTTAAATAACGGTAAGCCATGATATCTTCGAGAATGGTTTTAATGTTCCATTGAATTCTTTTTTTCGTTCTATATTTTATGAACTTTTATTATAATAATTAGAATAGTTGCAATGCTTCTGACACATAGCTAAAGTATGTGAGAAAAAACTGCGTAGTTATTAATGTAAAATGTATGTTAACACATCTAAATGAAGGGAAGGGGGAGTTCAATAAAATATTAAATACTGTAAATTAAAACAAATGCGCTTGATCAGTTTGTATTATTTAAAATTATTACTGTGTTGTATTAACACACGTTTTATTTCTCTACAAAGAAAAATTTGTAAATTATTATAATGTTAGAAATCTAACCAAAAAAATGAACATGAACACAAAATTGCGAATTTATAAGAAGTAGTACTGGTAAAATTGAAAAAAAAAATAATTCTTTGCAAACTGGGTAGGTGAATGATTGAATTAAAAATTAGCAGACGTTTTGTAGAATTTGTTTTGTTTTTTCAAAAGCTGTGAAATAAAAATCAAGTTTTTGCTTGAATCTCTCGGTTATAATATACAGGTTTTATTGATAAATTGCAATATATTTGCTTTATTTACAATTTGGGAAAAATGCCATTTTTAATAAAAAATAATCTTTTTAATTTTAATTAAAATTTGTAATATAAAGGAAGTTAAACAAATTTTTACATTTATTTACTACTGTTTGCGATAACTTTTTCGAAGTAACAAAACGTCTCGTAGAACACCAATTTCAATTAAAAATAAACTTCAAGCAAATCTATTACCCATCTATTATTACTCTCGAGGCTATTTTAAATAACTCTTAATTAAATTCTGTTGCTAATTTTAAAGCGCATGTACTATTTTAATAATTGTGCGTCAATGAATTATCCTTATCTTTTATGATTGAAAGTATTTATTTATATTTATGCAATTTAATAACTTAATTGATTATTTGCCATTTGCAAATTTTGCTTAAATAATGTTGTAACAATCTAGGAAGTCACACATACTTAATTTAAAGATAATTGTTTTTATTAAAATTCACAGCGAAGCGATTGCTAACTTTTACAAATCTTTAAACCAATGGATTTTGTTACTGATCTCATATACAGACTGTCCAAAAATTCGCGAACAATCGGGGCGGTACGTTATTGGAGCATGCCTAGGAATCCCTGGATAAATGTTTAAAAGAATCCATCTCATACACTCTTGGAGATATGAGGTCCCAAAGTGCAAAACTTCGAACGCTTAAATACCTTGAAAATAACAACACATTTTAACAAAAAAAAAAAAATGGTTTAATACAAAGCTACAGTCTATCTTAAACCATTTTCTCATTTGTCAATAAAATCTTATGCAAATAAAATGTATGATCAAGACTCATAGATAGGGTTTTTAGATGTATTTTTCTAAACTGTGTTGACGAAGTTATCCAACTATGTTCGCATTTTCCTCAATGAATATAACTGATGGATTTTTCAAACTATATGCAGGGTCTTTTGCCGCATCTTATACTTCTTGAATTGTGCCATACTTTGACAAAACTAAATCGCTTTTTCTCCATGTACATGTATGATTTAAGTAAAATACATAGTTGTAGATTAAAAAATGTTGTTATGTGTATGAACATACAATGTATCAACGGAATTATACCTAAACGAAATCACTTGTTATCTAATTTGTTTTTATTTAGTATAAATAATTTAATACGTTAAGAAACCATTATCCAGTTACCCCAGTTTTATTAATAACTTTAAATTACACCAAGTATTTAGTTAAGACGAAGTTTAATTATTTTCCTTATTTAAATAATTGGATATATTTATTGAAACATTATGATGCAAATTATTTTTAATAGCTGTAAATGAACTTAAGTTATGGCTAGACATCTATTATAAATGTGCAAAATTCTAAGCAGTTACATATTGTTACACATTATAAAAATAGACTTCTTGAGTGATGGAAAGTAAAAAAAGAAGACCAATATACTTACTTTATTGTTTAAAAAAAAACTCTTTATATTACTTTTACCTAAAAATTAATTTGTTGTGATGTTTTTCACTTTGGTAAGCCAAAATCACAATATTCCAATTGTGTTTTAATAAATTCTTGTTTAATTTATTTTAAAAATTTTAAATAATGTTTCTTCCTAACAAATGAAATTTATCTAGATCATTTAAATTGTTTTTTTGCAATCATTTTTTGCTCCAACATCTTTATTTTAGATTTTTTTATTCTTTGCATTTTTTTTGTAGTTATATGACATAAACGATAGTTTTGTTCGCTGCGCACAGAATTCTGCGCAGACTCTTGACAATTTAAAAACAGTTTGGGACTAGAATTTTGGTAAAAACGAACAAAGCTTTTATTGTCTAATGCTTGTGTATTTAATTATCAAAATATAAACTTTTTCAGATAAGAATTAAAATTTTCGCTGTACCAACAAATAGTATATTTGGCAATTTTAGTTTGTATTGCTAAATCTACAACACATACTTTGGTATTCTCAGAAAAAATACAACCTGTGCAAATTTGTTTGTCTCAACATTGTTATTAGTACGACCTGAAATTTGTTGCTAGAGATCATCGGGATCAAACAGTTTATTAAGCATGCTATGAGACGACATCAATAAATTTTATTAGACGTTGTAAAAAAGTTAAAAGCCTCATTGTATATTTAATTATGCATTATTTTTTTATTTAAATATTCCTAAGGTGATGTCATTATTTTTGTTGAATCTTTTAGATACTAATGAGCAAGTTTTATACCCGTCAAATGAGTTTATTAATAAAACATGTGGAAGTTTTGTATTTAGTCATGAATTTGAATATTAAACACATTTTGTTAAATTAATTTTGGGACTCCTACACTTAAATAAAAACCACACTCACACAATTTATATAACTTGGAGAAATCATATTAAAACTGATGGACGTGAGGGCGTTTGCTAAGCATTTGGATTATCAGGTCACGGGTTTAAGCCCTTGGGGTAATTTCCACGTTTTTGTTTACCTTTTTCTCAGCAGCAGCGCATGAACAATTAGATAAATTAGTGGGTGTAGACCAGGAAATTCATACCACTATAAACTCTTTGCTATTTGATGTTGACCTCATGTCTAACCTATTACAGCATGTTGACAATGTATAATTTGCTATGTATAGAAGATTATACTATCATAATGTTTTGAATCATCAACGTACTAGTAATGTAAATAATTATCAATCAAAGCGTCAAAGTGTTTCGTGGTGCAGGATGTTAATACACTCTTTTGTTCGGGAAATATTCTGGTATGATTTAATCGCACACTAGATTATGATAGGTTAACGAACGTGGAAATAACGGAAATAACAAACAATTGCTTTTTTGGCCACAACGCGTAGATTACTTGCTTTTTTGGTTTTTTTCTTTTGGATAGTAGTACCTACTTAGGTCATGCGTGCGTATCAAGGGGATCGGAAATCGTAAGTTTAGCGTACACAGATTACATATGTAGACTACATTTTGGAAAAATTTAAAGAATTCACGAAGAATACACGGAAATTCATATGACTACAAAAAGAATACACGGGAATACATAAGACTACAAAGAGAATACGCGGGACTACATATGGAATACATGAGACTACAAAGAAAATATAAAAGACTACATAGATGATACACGTGTCTACACAGGAAATATTAGAGACTACATAGGGATTACATGGGTCCAGAAAAGTTGGGAATACATAGTAAATTGTTAAAAATACTTAGGAAATTTTTGGGAATACATAGAGAACACGTAAAGAATACACGAGACTAGAAAATATGCCCGTACATAGAATACACAAAGCTTCCAAATCCCTCGGTGCGTATCATGTAGCAGCAGGTATAATATTTTAGAATTTTTGTAGTATTTAAATTTTTCTTCATAGAGACTAGATCAGTGAAATTTATTTTTTTACTGTCTTTTCAAATAAATTGTGAAATTTAAGATAAAGCAAAATAGGAATAGTTACGCTTCCAATCAATTTTTTTTTATTATGCGGTACGTTTAATAATGAAAGGAACTAATAATAAAACGTTAACGAGTAACCTTTAACGACTGTTCATAAAACCGTAATAAAATAGCATATTAATTATCTCTTCTCTTACACAAATTGTCAATAAACTGTTCTAATAAATTTAAATAGCTGTTTATTGGTATTTAGACCTCTTAACAGCAATCTTTAATAGTAATTATGGTCATAAAACAATTATTTACTACGGAAGTATTAAATTTAATATTATTAATGTTTTACTTTGCAAAAGAAAACATTTACCTTTTTAAAAAAATTCGGCAATTCAGAAAGAAAATGGGGAGGAAAAAGCAGTCATTTCTTATCTTATAATTTCCTATTCATATGCCTGTCATATCCTAAATTTATACAATATTTAAGTGACGTGAGTTGTAGCCAAACCAACTGCAAATACTTATATTAGCCAAAACAAAACTGTTTGTTTCCAAAAATAAAACAAATAAATTAACAAACAACTCAGCTATCTGTTTAACAATGTAGGCATTTTGTTCTGCACACGAGTTTCGTCTATTTATATACATTGTTCAACGATTAAATGTATGCAGAAAATGACCACTCTCATTTGTACGCTAAATGTTTGCTTATCAAATCCATTATAACCATTTTTACCTTTAAACACTTTGCAAGCAGCTACTTAAAAGTAACGCGACTGATAAGAAACTTAAACCAGATAGAGAAGTACCAACTGATTCCGAAGACGCTCCGAGTTTCGAACTGGCAAGTTTAGTGGAGCTAATATGATTTTCGAATTAAACTTTAAGAAGATGGACATTCATGAAAAAACGATACTGATGTCAAAAAAATCGCAACATCTTATGGCACTGTAGAATTTAATGAGGAAAATACAAATTGCTAAAATTACTTTTGCTGTAATATCTTGACATAACTTTAAACACCTGGTATCGGTTCACTAAAAAAAAGCAAGACCTTTGTACTTGAACGAATGGAACGGTATTATCATAAAACATTTACTGCTTCTTTGAATGATACATCATTTCATTTCAATTACAATCATGTCATAAATGTATGAAATGTAAAGTGTAAGAACATAGCATAATTTCAGTTAGATTTATTAGATTTGATTATGTATGTATCGTTTAAATTATATTGTGTATTATTATGAAGGTTGGATGTTCCACTTGGTTTAAGACTAGAAGAGTTTCTGCATCATGTGGGGAGTAAGTTGTTTACCTCTATAACACCAGCGGGGATTGTGATTACATTATTTTAAATAATAAAATTCATAGCATTCCAACTCGGGAGTAATGTGCATTTGTAATTGAATTGAAAATTTAATATCAATGTGGGTTTGTCTGTTTAATTTCCAATAAAGAATACTCCTTCTTCGTCTTTATATGTTGTTTAAATTAATATGCCTAATAAAAAAGGCACCCCAGCTAATCAGTATTATTCATGACTAAATACCGTAAATTTATAACATATTCTCCTATTATGCACGGTTTACACAACTTCTTTACCCCAACTTCTTTCCCCTTTACCTCATAGTCTTCTAAGATAAATATGTGTAAATGTTATTTGGCGTTCAAACAGAAAATCTTTACCTCCGTCTCTTTCTGTACTTTCTGTTTAAACGCCAAATGTCATTCACACATATTTATCTTAGAAGACTATGAGGTAAAGAAGGAAGAAGTGGAGGTAAAGAAGTTGTATAAGCTCTCCATTACACCGTTGTGAGTTGTATTGAAGCACTTTTTGCTAAAAGATTGTGACATTTAAATTACCATTAAATTGGCATGCAATCTGAACAAATTGGCGTTATAGATTTTCATCTAAGCGGATGCACTATTTATAAACACGAGATTATTACTAATTTGTGTCATAATTATTCAATTAAGGTTTCTCCTAATAAGAAACCAGAAATTATATCTCTTAATCCATGTAGTTGAAGACAGACAGGCATTGATGTCGCCTTTTTATTTGCCTATAGGCGTCATCATTTATGTAGCTGATCTTTTAGAAGCTTTATTGATAGCAATATAGTTCCATTTTCGATACTACGACCGCGACATTTACGAGTATGTGTACAAAATACATATTTTTATCAATAGTTGACTATTTACAGCGCTAACTAAAAATGGAGCTTATGTGGCACGTTTTAAGAAAACATTTAAAAAGCGTGACATCCTGTACCATTATGACTACTTAAAAATCTAAAGCACAAATATTTAAAATAAAAAACTGGAATAACAAACTGAAAAATGTGGTAACTATACTTGTTGTAAGCTACTGGTCAGTTTCAAGGTCACGTCTGATGATTCGGATCGTAGAAAAACATCTTAATCGTACAAATAGCTAATTGAATACTGTAAACTAGTTTAATAAAATGTCCGTTCATGTAGAGAGTAAGTCACAGTAAGTCTGGACTAATCCTCTTACTCATATTATGTAAATATTTAAAATTTGTAGCAGCTTCAAGTTGTATTAAAATATCCCGACAACTAATGTAAATAATAATGAGCATGTTGATGTATATAAATATGACTTAACATTGATTTGCTTCTGTTTGTAAAATAAGACAGCATGTTGCAATTTTTTATTTTAACATAATGAATAACTAATGTGTTATTAAAATTACTAGGTACCACTCATTTTACACCGATTTTAAGATTTCAAAACTTCTGTCGTGTGGTTTTTAAATCGGTTGCATTTTTGTTTTATTTGCTATAAACCGAGCTATAAACCATATCTAAACATTTTTATTAAACTGTAAACCGTTACCTAAAAGGTTAGCCTAATAATTATTTTCACTTTCTTTGAAGTCTTTAAACTCTAAGAAACAATAAATAGTATCAGTGAGCTAAAACGTTGATTCTGATTTGATTGTTCTCTCAGTTTGCTGAAGTGAAAAAGTAGAATTGTAAAATCACGATACACAACATCCACTTTCGTGCTTTTGTTGGCGTAATAAAGAAAAAGTAATGCACGTTTTATATTAGAGAAGGTATTTTGTAGAGGCTATTAGAAAAAAGATCGTTTTGCACAAAACCACAATTTATTGGAAATAATTGCGGGATTGTTCTACTTCAAGTAGGTTACCATTTCCGCGTGTAAAACTAATGATTACATCTCGAAAAAGTATGACTATTAACACCTGACTGTAACAGTACTTTGATACTGTAGTGTTTCAGCTCCAATTAAGCCTAATTTTTATATTCACCGAGCTATACGGAAAGCTTTGCACGGATAAGAGAGACGTAACACTCCTAACTAATTTCACCCAACCAAGAATGTAACTGCTAGCTTAATAATAAAAAGAAACTGCATTGGTCATAACTGATGATTTGTTTTTATGTATGGATAATCAAACTTTTATGCCTCTACACTTTCTTTGGGAACAACTAGCGGAATCCTACCTCAAACGGTATTGTTTGAGGTAGTATCAACAATACTCATATGAATTACATCTAGCACAGTCAGAATTTAAAGTCACTTTAATTTGCATAACGAAATCACAATGGCATCAGTAATCAGTATGGTAGTGCGTTGTCGGCATTGCTAAAAACATAACAGGACTTTTGCAAAAGAGCCTGACCGAGTTAATATTGCTAAAGGTACCATCATAAATTTAGGATTCGTCGTCGTTACAGCATTGTAATGTTTGGAATTGGTTACAATCGTGTAATGTACTCATTTGTGGACAAGTCTTGACATTATCAAGTTATGCGACTGCTTTTTAATTGATTGTATTGGTTTCATTATTGAAAAATAAACAATGTTAGGTTAGTGTTTAGTTCTTGGTACTGCTTTTGATTTGTTTCATTACTGTTAATTAAACAAAATGTTTAGCATTCTTGATTGCGTTGCCGCAAAAACTATTAAAAGGAATGATGTAAAAGTATTGATACGTCTTTGACGAAGCATTTGAGTGTTTAAAGCATGAAATAACACTTTTCTTATTTAAGTTCTTGTTATTAACGTGTTATTAGTTCCTTACTCTTTATACTGTTAAAAGGTATTACAGCTATTACCTACTGAAGCATAATAAAAAATACATTTTAGTATTATCCCTGGACAATGGATGTTAACGAATAAAATCAGCAACATACAAGTATCGAGTATCATAAGATCTGCAATGAATCCCTTGCGGAGATAACAAAATGTCTCCAACATAGCAAGACAAGACATTTGCAACCCACACATTCTTGTTCATCCAATTCTAATTGAGATAACAGATGACATAACTGCATATGTGTTAGTGTCGTGTTTGTTGCAGTAATGCTCGAGTAAGCAAACATAAAACTGATGCACGGTTTTTTAAAGTCAATGTTTCAGAACAAGACATTAATCATATTTAACATGGGAGAAATTGTAAATGATATTAAATAAAAAAATATATGCGAACATACTGTTAATAACTTATTAATAAGTAAAACTTTCAATAACATATGTTATGTTTGAAACGGAGCTAGGCTAACTAAGAAAAATAAAGAATGCATTTGACTTTGAAAGAGTGAATAATATGTAGACACATCATCTACATCAATTAGATTTTTAACAGGTTGCTTTTCTATAAATATAAATTGTGAAGAAAATGTGTAAATAAACCTTGAAACATATCTACTATAAGAACATGAAATCAAGCAACGATATGAATATGCAAATTTGTAACTGTAATGTATAACTGATTGGTTTAATTTGTGTTATTGTTTGACGTGTGTGCAGGCAAATCAAATAAATTAAGCGTGACCAATACATTCCGTACGCAAATTATAATTGTATAACACCCGCAGATCTATCCCATTAAGTCAAATTGCTGCCTAGAACAATAACGTCTTGGTTCGAGTAATTACTGAAACTATTAAGAAACTCCAGATTTTCATAAAACTGAAATAGCATTAGTGCACTTTCACATATCAATATTTTTTCGGACATATGATGGATGGTGTTAGCTTGTAGAGATTTCTAAATTTATTATTTGGAGGTATGCAGCTTGAAATTACGTAGTTGCACAACGCATTCTAGATTAATTGTTTTTAACAAGCATTAGCTTTAATAAAGAAATACATAATAGTCAATTAAAGCCTAAATAAGGCCAAGTAGCAAAATATTAAAAGTATTTACCGACAAAGGTTCTACTATCCATTATGTTAAAGGAGACTTTTGACAAAAAGATTTTCTTTAACTAAAACCGTTAGAATTATTGTTTTTAAGTTCAATTGCTCACAAATGGGCGAATTCCAAAATCTTCTGTTATGGTGAACAAATGAATTTTCCAATCAGCTGCAGATGACAAACATTTACATCATCTGTTCTGTGAATATTTTTATTTAAGAAGTATATCCAAGCTGGAAACTTCTCGTTTTCCGATTGTTTAAAATCATGTATCACTTTCAAATTATGATTTAACTTTTTTGCTTTAAATTATCTTTTTTACCCTGCTGCCGCGCGCCGGGAGGATAGATTTGATGATCAGCAAATTTTCAGCCTCCTTATTTCTAAAATTTCTTCTCTATGAACAGATTTTTCCTAAAACTATCTTTTGAAAAGAAAATAAGATAATTGTGTCATATTCCACTAATCTAAATTGCATTCGTTGTGCACAATCAATTCATCTTTCATTCCAAATTAAAAGCATCTAAAGATAATGTATACCACATGACATCCTTCAGTCCGTGTCCATACGAAATCTTATTTATTTAATAATCTGATAGGTATGGTACGCGCATAAACCTAGTATGATTATGGAAGATAATGTTTGTACCGTTAATTTGTACGTTCACTTGCAGACTTTTTGTGCACTATCATGGTACCTGATATCATTACCAAGACAATATCATTCAATCATTTTGTTTTTAATGTACAATATGTTGGTAGCCGTAAAACCGTACGGTAGTCTGCGGTGGAATCTGAACTTGTTTAAAGCTGGTTGAATATGGTCTGTGTCATTAAAATCGTGATTTATTTTCTAAAGATTTATCAACAGTAATTGTCACCTAATTCAGGCATAGGGTCCTAATGAAGTAATTAAAACCAAGATTAAGCATTAACCTTAAATTAAAGATACAGTTAGCAACTTCATAGGTAATAATAATTTTATTTTAAATCATCATAATAAATCGTGTTAAGGCTTAAGTCGTAAAAATTTAGCCAAACATACAAAAAAAAAACACTTATTGCGTAAATTTTTTGTAAAATTCCTGCTAATAAATTTATTTTTTACGACTTAAGCCTTAACTAAAGTAAAAAAAAACATCTGCTGATACCTTGTATTTACACCATACAGATACATAATTTCACCTTTTATGTCCATTTCAGTCAATTACTTAAAAGTAGAAGTGCTCAAGAAATTCCGCAATGTATTTCCATCTAAGCAGATTATTAATAAAATTAATATTATATGTTTTCAAATTGACGTTATTTCTTTTCTTGGAAAATATGTCCATGTTTACTTTCCCCATGTCTCTTGTAAATTTCGATCTCTTTTATTTGATTATTTATTATAAGAAACCGCTGCAAAACTGAGAAAGTTATAATATTTTAATACTAATAAGTTGATGTGACAGAATTTTTGCAACTTAAATAGGTTGGATTAATTTTTATTTATATTAATAATTTCTTCTTATAGACCTTATTGTTTTCTAAAATATGCAATCTGTTTTAGATATCAAAAGATAATGATAAACTTTCTCTAATCTAAGGCACATTAAGGCTACAAATTACTTATGCACGTTTATTTACCTTAATTTAAGTCATTATAAAAAATTAATGTGTCATACTATTACCCCGAAGGTATAATAAGGCAGGAATAATTATGATTTCTTCAGCATAGACCAAATTGTTTGTTGTCTATTATTATTCTAATAGTATTGCGCAATTCTAATTACGTTTTTGCGTTTTAGATAAACATTAAAATAACATTTTTAAATTTGATTGCTCTTATTTAAGTATAAGTCCCGCTACAAGCAACATTTCGAAATCATTTTTTATTATCTTTAAAAATACCCCCTGCATGGGTCCAAATGCTTTTACATTACATAGATTGAACTAGACTCATATAATGATGTCTAACAATGCCACTTTCACTATGTGTTGAAATATAATTTTAACCAAATGCATGTATGTATTGATTTAGTTCGTTTTTTGTTAATTAATTTAAAAAAATATATATTAACAGCATAATTTAAAGTAGGAGCTTCTATAAATAAAATGGTTCCTAAACTAAAACTTGTACCAGCAATTGTTGGAACATAACGTCATAAGAAATTAAGGATATTTTAATAACGCATACTTTTATTTAATTACCAATCGTGAAGGACTGCTACCTTGGCAATGCTAAAGTGTAAAATGTCATGCATCACTTAAAAAAGAAATAAAGCAAACTTGGTTTGTCTTATTTAACGTTAATTAACAAGACATTATTGGTAATAAAATATGAATTCATAAAATTCCTGAATAG
This sequence comes from Cartodere bifasciata, assembly GCA_963920755.1. NCBI lineage: Eukaryota > Metazoa > Arthropoda > Insecta > Coleoptera > Latridiidae > Cartodere > Cartodere bifasciata. The sequence continues at coordinate 15,479,759 of OY987196.1, read as the reverse complement.
ATAATTAACAAGTTAATTAAAGTAGCACCTTTAATAAAGAGTGTTGTGCATTAATTATTTAATTAAATTACAACTATTGTATGCACCAATTAATATTAATAAGTCGTGGGAGAGAAATTTACAATTACGTTATTTGACTAGTGAGCTAATTTTAATGTTATTTATTCCAATAGAATCACGAATAAATAATAAAGCAAATTATCAATTATTTAAAGAATGATTACATATACATATTATAACAAATCGCATCTACATAATGATGAAGGAAAGTATTATTATAACATTCACATATCTTTTAGCAAATCATAAAGTGTGGCCAGTTATTTAAATTTTGAATAATTGGATCCTTTCCAAGTTGCTACAAATAGTATAATTAGTCGCAAAGTTTTCTTGAATTTATTCCTTATGACATACACGATTAGGCAAACATGAACAGCTGTTTGGAGCAAAATATGTAGGAAGACGGAAGACAATTGTATTGACAACACTACAGAATTTGCTGTAATAAAAAGGTGAATTCCGAGGTAAATTGCTAGAACATTCAGGTTATGTGAGTAGGATTTCGTCATCTACGGGAACGGAAAAGAAGGTTACTGAAGTAATTGTCGCCATAAAGTCTTATACTAATAACGAAGGTGTAAGAAACAACGTTTTGGGATTTTTTTTCTTTGACTCGTTTTCTCTCGTGTTTTCTGCCGTAAAACTTTAACACATTAACAGAAGGTTGACCAAAGGTCTACGGTAATATTATTGTTGTGTTTTTAATTTGAATCCGGAATCTGTAATTAAGCCTTCGTAGCTGTCATAAAAGAATGCTAAACTTGCGTTTTGTGATATCATCCGTGTTGAAATATGACACAACAATTATAGTAAAAGTTTTTACAGCAACGATTATAGAAAGTATATAATTAGGCGACGAATGCTGTGGATGGACACAAAAGAAGTCCCTCCGCGCATCCGCCTTCATACGAATTAAAGAAAATTACATTCATTCAAAGAACCTTTTTTGTAGCAGCCAAAACAAACATTAATTAATAATGTACTTTGGAAAGTTCTATCATTATCATCATATTTTTTGCAACAATAACTATTTATACATCCTATATCATTATATTATTTTACACATAGTATGTTCACTTCTAAAAACAAACTTGTAATTGTTTAGCCAAAACTAAAGAAACTAGAATAATATACTAGTGTCTTTAGTCAAAACATTAGAATTTGTTTTTTTACCTACTTTTAATCTGATGTCTTTTCGCACGCATCTTTACTTTGAACTATTAAGATTAACGTGGCAAATTGTGTCGAAAGCATTGTCCAGGTCAAAGACGACAATAATTCATATAACATGTTTTTTTACTAATTTATAACAATGATGACCTGGTGACAAACATAACTATAGCTCCCTGTTTATGAACGGTATCCGTTGTCACTTCGGTCAATGCCGCGGTTCGTGAAGCGTGTTTCCTTACCCATGGATTTTGTCGTGCAATAAATAATACTTTGCTAAAGTACATGGCGTAAATTTTTATTTAGTAATCTTGGCATCCACAACAACGGTATAATTAATTTTTGCTTGATCATAATTTAGAATCGTATACCCACAGACCTAACTTAATGGCTAATGAAGTGAATCGAATTAATATAAAAACATAACAATCCCAAGTAACGGAAACCTGCTTCAGCAAGAGGAAATCAATTTAATTTAACAGGCAAAGAGATGGGATTTACAATAATAACTGAGATTATTTGGTATGACGTTACAACTCTAAATTTAAAATGTTTATTATTCCGTCATTATTACTTAATGGATGTTGTAATTTTTAATTGAAAAGAAAGTTATTGAATACTTTTTTTTATTCGTAAGGCAACCTTAATAAAGTTCAACTTAGGATTCATTTATACCCAATTTTGCCATCAGTTTGTTTAACATTTGGGTTGGAATTATTAAGCTCATTTTTTTTTCATTTATAATAATTGCAGTACTCTATTGATCTAGGTTAATAAATCGCTGATCTACCAAAAGCTTTTGATGAGAAAGGTTAAAGAACTCGCATTACCTAGCCACAGATAATTTCTAATAAAAGAACAACGTAAAAAAGAACAAGGGAAATAGATAAAATAAAGTGGGGTCCCCCAAGGAACAGTTTGGGGATAAATACGTTATTAGAGATGTAGAAAACTTCCTTTAAGCGGATGAACCATAAAGTAGGGCATAACAATGACTTTTAAGTAGTGGCCCCTTAATTCAAGGCTCTCCATTCATTAAACTTTTTATGACTAAAATTTCGTAAGATTAGGTATGTTCTCACATTTTAAATTTTACGGAGATTAAAATTTAATTTGCAGTTAATGATTGTTATTATTATTTTAATAACACTTCCGACTTCTGGTCGTGATTAAAAAGCAGCAGTTTTGTTGACAGTTTTTGGTATGTACTCAATTGCAAATTTTAATTATGCAGAGAATTTGCTTTATTTATCTTGACCTTTAGGCCTATTGTTGAGAAATGCATTTTGAGTAGTCCAACAAAAGCATAGTTTATTACTCATCTTATTTAATGGTCATAATGTTGTCACTAGAGGCACGGATGCATATCTCCTACGTAACAGTACTACTAGCAAAGAACGAACATAATGTGTAACATGTCACCACACATTGCTCGGTCGGACAGCTCCAAGTGAAAGTGTTTTTATGATTAGGAGTTCAACGTGAAATGAATTCCAAATTAATCATTCCCATTTCAGACGCATTTAATCAAACGCATTTGGAAAGTATTTCTCACATCACTAATAACACGGATAACGCGATCATGTCGGTATGATAAAAATACTAATTTAAATTATATTAAGTTATGGCCTTAATTTGAATAGACAATTCGTAAGATTTATCGAAGAACATATCTATGATTAATTTAAACAAATGTTAACACGATCCAAATCGGAAGTGCTTGAGCTATTAAGCAATTTCTCCTAGATAGCGGTAGCACTGCCAAACAACGAAGTGCTTTTCCAAAGATTTAGAAGACACGTCCTACGCAACATTATTATGACTACAAGGCAAAATACATTACTAAAAATTATGTATTAATAAAATTAGCATAATAATAAAATAAAAACTAGAGTTTGGTACAGACACCATTCCATATTTATAGGAACATGTAGACGCTAGAAGAGATTATTTATAACTGTCTGCAAGCAAAACTTTATATTTTATCCAACATCGTCGGTGAACAGCGGCAAAGTAACAATAATAAATCATGTAAAAAATAATGGAACAAGGTTATCTTTAAAAATTTATTTAAGTATACAGCCAAGGTATGTCAGAGTGGGTTTTGTGGCATAAAAAATCGAAACATGTTTGTAAGAACAGTTGGAGGATTGATAGTAGGTTCCCAAAGGAATGCATTTTAAATCCAAGCAACTACATTATGTATTTATAATCAAAGTCAAACCTACACAGTATCAATAATGAACCAATTTTAAAACACTTCTGTAAATATTTATTGTCGAAACTGTGCTTAAATACTGTACAGGCATACGTAAAGAGAAGATTTAAAAAAACAATTGAGATAATTTTTTAAGAAGTATAGGAAGGTACCTACCTTTTTGTGGAAAGTACGATGCATCTTATAATGATGTGCGCCAAAATTTCATCCCCAACCTGTTTAATTTGGGTACTGATATAGCTTCGACAAATTTTGAATCTTTATGGAACGGATATTAAGATATGATTACTTCTTTGAAATACCAATTATGCTACTGTTTAGAAGAAACCAAAACATTCATGTCTGAGGAGACATAACTATAATTTATGTATGTGAATCAGAAAGCATTTCCTCAAGACCTAAGGATCAGCGTTTAAGCTAATGTAAATACCACCATAAATAGGTAATTGTTATCGACAAATCCAGTGTTATTTACAGCATTCGCAGCACTATAATTTAAACAAGTACTGACAGTAAGACACATACGATATTAATTACCAATTTCTATCTATTTACAGTAATAAATTTAGACTTAGAAACACACATAGGTGCAGCTGGAGGAAAGTACCTATCTGATAGGGGCCCATTTCAATCATAAGGATAAAGCAAAATTTAACACCAACTATAAAGCAAAGTAGGTCTAACGGAAAGGTAAATAAATTAATACAGTTTATTTGCATGTAGTTAACTTTCTAACCCCAGACCGCCGAAGCAGTTTACTGTGGCTAATGTCGTCAATTACATTTTGTTTGAATTGTTATTTACATCCAGTAGTCTTTTGCATTTTGATCAGTCATAAATTAGTTTGATACTACCAGGTTTCACTTTATTGAAGAGCTTCTTGCTGAAGTTATCTACATATTGGATGTCTAACAATGGTTTAGCTTCTATTTAATAGCTTTTGATGCTTGTTCTGCTCATTTATTTACATTGACTACTCTGTTGATGATTTCACAAGATGATAGCAAAAGCTTTTCTACATAAAATATGCATTTTCTATTTGGTTTCTTTTTTTTGTAGTCAGAGGTACTGAGAAACATTATACGTCGAAACTCGATGTTTTAATGCTAAATTTTAATATATCGGGTGAGCAAATAAAAACGGCCCCTAAGTAGGCTATGAACAATGTAAAATCTGTCAATTAACAATATTTTTACAATCCCCATGGCCTACTTATGGGCCGTTTTTATTTGCTCACCCGATACATATACGTTTGAATCGATAAGATGATTAAAACCAGCAATTACAGCCACCAAAACTGAGGTTACTTAAACTAAAAATTCGTTAATTGTTTTCTTTAAACTTATATCTATTAGCGAAAGACACTGCAATTAGATATCTACTTCTAGTTCTAAATGGGGCGCCTTCGAAGAAATGTGTCAGATATAGAATTTATTACGGATATTTCCCGGATTACCTGCCCCGTCATTACATCCTTCCTTGGCAGAAAATGGACTAGAGCACTTTATCATCTTAGTATTATGAATTGTTCTGGCTAGGTAGCTTTCAGAGTGGGCGTTTTGATAAAATTACCTCTGGCAAATCGATTTGAGATTTATTAGTTGTAATAAAAACAATTGGTTTTATATAAATCAGTCTGCGACATGATCTATTGCTGTCTTGATTCTATAGTTTCATTAAAAACCTACAAATTAGTGTTGTTTTTTTATTTAAATAATCTTATCAAAGTTTTAATTATTATGAGCGTTGTTTGAAAGTACAAATAAAAGATAAGGAGTTTTCGTTCCCGTGTTTTGCACATGCAAATTGTACTTATCGCTATGTAATAGTCGTATTTTGTTCGCTATTAATGGTTTCTTGTTTTTGCAGGAAACGATCCGAAGAGCACAGGAAGCACAAGTTGAACACACGTTTCCGGTAAGTGCCTACTAAATAAATCAAAAATTATACCTTTCAAATTTTGTTTTTATGAAACATTATTATCTTGCCTCAAATATAATGAATGTAGCGGTTATTCATGGGTGTACCACAACTTTATTATTTTGTTTTCTACTTTACTAAAATATTAGAAAACTATGGGAATTTGATTATAATTACCAGAAAAATTCGTAAAAAAAAAACAAGAAACACCTTGGAAACTCTTTTTAAAAAATTCAATTAAAGAAAGCAATCTTTGGTTGTTTATAAATATGCAAGTTTTAAATTAGCTTTACAGGTAGACCCCTTTAAATTAACCAAATCAAAATTTATCGAGGCGAGCTCCAAGCTAATTTGAGCATGTCCTTTTTGATGAATGTGCAACCTCAGTGTGTTGCCTCGATAGGAACGCACCCAAAGTTAAACAGTTAACACACAATGTCGCCAAGCTGTCTGATGATGGCGTGAAAAATATATTATCTATACAACAGACTCGACTTGTACATGTGGAAGTGAATGCTGTGCCACGGCAGTGAGGAACGACATATGTAAATTGCACCATAATGGTTATTATCTCTTGTGTTGAATGCTTCAGGCTATTTGAAAAAGTCTATACTTTGAACTCTATAGTTAACACTTTATTGAACATTTTTATATAGTGATTATTGCCAAAATTTATCTAGCAGCGCCGAAAGCACACGTTGCTGTGTCCGATCTGATTATAGTTGTATCAGTATCAACAATATTGTGGTCTGTCGTTTATTTTGCAGACATGTAGGTACTAACTAAAAATACTTTATTTTCGGCAATTACATTTTGTTTCAATTAAACTGTTTCATCAAAAAATAAAAGGCACTTACTTTTATACTATTAAACCTATCACTACTAAGAGAAAGATTCATTTAAAATGATTATTTCTGGCAACAACTTCCCAACCTCTGACGTCAAACCTACACAGTATCAATAATGAACCAATTTTAAAACACTTCTGTAAATATTTATTGTCGAAACGGTGCTTAAATACTGTACAGGCATACGTAAAGAGAAGATTTAAAAAAACAATTGAGATAATTTTTGGTGCGATTTCTTAACAAATGGTACCTAATGGATGTAATGAAATGTTAAAATGTCCATTATTTACACAAGAAATTATAAGAATAGAAGAATGGTTCTCTGCATTAACATTCTAAAACCCTACACCAATAATGCAACTACTTAGAATACAACAACAAATGTTATTATGGTTGCAGAAGACTTTTTTCCAAAGTAAAATGATGTTTAAACGCCTTCATAACACAACATTGTAGGATGTATGTGCACAAACTTATACGACATTTGGATACATTAAATAGCAAATGATTAATGAGATAAAATAGCAACTTAAATAGCTTCAAGAAGAGCAACGGACTACAAATAGGTCGTCGCTTTATTGCAGATGAAGTGAAATAATTGCAAAAAACAGCACTCCTTATTGTTTAATGAAATTGGGTTACAAGCTTACAGGGCATTGCTTTGTGATGAAGCCAGACTTACTAGACTATGTTAAACTAATTACCATTTAATTAAAAGCATGAAGACACATGCAACAGATTACGGCCAAGGTTTTGAGATATTTGAAAAGAGCGAGACGAATTTTGGAAATGGAATATTGGCGACTCAAAGTTTTTTAATTTGGGAACACTCCTGTCCAGTAGAACAAGACCAATTTTCCATGCCGTTCGGAAATTTCATAGATCAAATAAAGCCTAAGAAAGGGCAAAAGTATATTTAGTAGGACAATGACATTTTCGCAAAGAAGTAGATATAAGTACAGCTCTCAAAAATCAACTAATGAAGAGGATATCTACTTGATAATGTTAACAAAAGAAGCTCAAGTTATTATCAGAGTCAGGAGGTTGGTCCCCATTTTCCAAAATAACTTTTATATCTTGTTATTTAGAATTTCATGGAAATTTCCGATTTTTCTTTATTTTTGATGTCCATAAGGTTAATAATGCTTGGGAGTCATCTTTAAAAATACTTATTTAGAACCTTTAAATTCTCACATAATTCCTTCATTCTTTACTGTTTCAACAAGCTCAAAGGTATATCTTTTTGAATCTCTCATGCATGCATGGAAAACTTTGGCACTTAACATGTAAGAACCTTACCTATTTTACGTAATGCTAAAATCGCCTTCTACCTATAAAGATTCTTGATTTTATCTTTGTATACAACATTGAAGATTTACCTTTTACCTGGTGATCTTTTGCCAATGCAAGGTTTTTTTTGAAATAACATATACTGCAGTTATTTGCTGATCTCTGATTGGTTTTAACACGATAACTATGGTCATGAAGACATAGCTCTAGAAAACCTCAAAAAATAAGGAAAAATAAATACCTACCTTCCATCATGATAGTTTTTTGCATCCGGATGCGAGATGCTAAAAGGTTGTTAATTTTATATATTTTAAGTGTTGCTGTAATTTGTTAAGCTCTAAATGTTGGATTTTTCGTGGTATAACTCAATAGTACCTGTATAATATTCTAGGATATGAAAAAGGTCTTACGTAAATGTTTATGATATTAATATGAATAAAGCACTTACTTACCCACATATTTACAGATTAATTCTAACAAAGTTAGGCTCGTAAATCTGGGAGTTTAAAATTCTGATTCTGCAACACGTTAACGCTAAAACCATTTGCTTAACAATTTGTAATCTATTAATAAATTAACATAGGTAAATAAATCTGAGAAGACATTCAATAAAGTTTATTGTTCTATTACATTATTCACTAATTTATGTAATCCTTTTAAATCAATGTTCCCGTATGAATGAAGATATTAAAATAATTTCCGAATACCATAAAATCGTATCTCCTTTTTAAGCTAAAGGTTTAGTTTATCATTAAATTTAAAACGCAAATTGTATGGATAATGAAAACAAAAGATTGTTTAAAGGTACGGTTATATAAATAGTAATTAGGTTTTACTGAATAAAATAACAAATTACGTAAGTTAAGCACGTATCGACCTAAGAAAATTGCACAGGTAATACACATAGAGGAAATTGATTTTTGGTTTTTTTAGCTGAGTTTATTTCTTGATTAGCTATGACAGCTTACAGTCTTTTAAAAATATGTTTTTTTTACTTCCTTTACCCAAAGGTCAGTGTTACGTTGTTTGACTTTATTTTATACATTGAATATTGTCGTTTATCTAATTTTGTTAAAATGGGAAATTAAAATCTCGATTAAATTAGTTTATCTAATTATTTGTTAGTTTACAAGTTTTGCATGATTATGTTTTTATTTTTCTAAATCATTCTAAATGTTGAATAACAATTTTAAATATTTATTACTCTCAGTGCATTGTATAAAAAACTTTTAACGGATGCTCCATTCTGTAGTCTATTTTAGTTTAAATTAACGTAATATTTTAAATTGTAAAAGGTGATGTTTTTATGAATTCCAATTAGCATACTTTTGTTACGTTAATTACATAATAAAAATTCCCAAAGCACGTGGCTTTAATTTGTTTGTTCCAAATTTTAGAAACTGTACAAATCATTATTTATAATTTTATTAACTGGAAACGTTAAAACAATTTGTTTTAATTTGTTTAACAAGAAAAATGTGTGATTAGAGCTCATAGGAGTTTGTGCCCTATAAAAATAAACGTACTTTGCACACAGGATTAATATTTCTACATAGAGCAAACTTTTTGAATTTTAGAGAAAAATACCGTAGTAAAAATGCTTAGTTTATTATTTTTTAAGCGAGCCATAAAAAAAATGGTTGTTGTCCTATTATGGGTCTAAAACTCAAATGCAAATTCTTCATCGTTCATATGATTCCTTTTTTTAGCTTTGATAACTGAAAGAAAGCGTCAATTCAATTGTTGTTTAAGAATAGTTTATTCCGAGCTTTATTCCTAATTTATTTAACGCCTTGGAAATAAAAAAAGTTTTAAGACATAATAATATACATTCCAAATTAACATTGTGAAAGATGCAGTATGTAGTAAAGATAAGAATTCTTTCACTTACATAACTTCCTAAGTTGTCTAAGTGTTCTTAACGAAAACACAGTTTGTTTTTCACAAAGCTGCTATTTTTATTGTTACAAATAAGTATAAACCTTAACTTGTAAAAGAGCCGTTGCATAAAAAAATGCAAAAAAGTCAATTATTTTAAGTAATGCTTAGCATGGAATTACAGTACACGCTGTATGTTAAAATGTCGTTAAAGTAAAGTACGGTAATGATTTTTTAAACAGTAACCGTCTGACGAGAAACACAATCTTGTTTGGGTAAGGTAAACTGAGTAACTTGGCCATTACTTCCAGTTTTTGTACGTCAAGGGTTTATTTATTTTTGTTTGCGTTGTATTGAAGAGCAATTCACTCATCTTTTGATGATGTTGCTGCTGCTGGTGTTGCAGATGTGCGTGTATGTCTGCTATTTCTCTTATGCATGTATACTCTCGTTAATGTTTTGCATTTTTTTGAACGTAACGTTCAAAAGAATTCAAAGACTGTGCTATACAAATAAATATAACTTGTTTGCTCGTTAGCCTCGTACAAAAAGCAAAATGACATACTAGGGGGTATTAATTTGTTCTACGTTATTATTCTAAATACGTGTTGCAAAATATTTCTTGTTCATTATTCAGAAAAGTCATTAACTTCAATTCGAAGCACATTTATTCAGTTTAAATTAAATCTAATGATGCTGCCATTTCTACTTAGGGTTCCAAGAATTAAGTTTAAAAATGTTTGAACTATATACAAAGTAAAGGTTTTTACATATTTTACTCGCTTAAATTATAAATCGCGTCATGATGTTACTATTTGAAATACAGAAGCCGTTGACCGCGAATATCCAAAATAGAAGCCATAAACTAGGAAAAGAATAATAGTGCTTGCATAAATGACATAACTTAAAAACGATTAAGTTACACTTTCTAAATACGGCAAGTGATCGATCAAAATAGTTATTATTATCTTTAGGTAATTTATTAAAAAACTATTTGGGGCAATTAACAAACTTCAATACCTAATAATTAACTTTACCTATACTTCCTTTAACTATCGTTGCCTAATAAAATATATAAGTCATAAATTACCTATAGCAAATTATGATTAACTTCAGAAAATTTCTGAACACCATTAAAATTTATTAGTACAAAGACGATGATAAAATCTAGAAAGAACTATAAGGCACTTATGTCGAATTCGGAATCGTCCCAGAAATTATGATAATAGGTCAATTGTTCTTTGAAAAGATTTCAATGTTAAAATACTCCTAAAGGCATTAATTATTCTTTCAAAGTATTCTATCTTGAATGAGCAATTAAGTATCAATACTACGGGTAAATAGAAAAAAGATGAAATTTGCAATTACAATGAATGTGTTTGCACATTCTGCTCATGAATATGGCAAGTTTCTAATTATATCCACGAAGAAGAATTATTAGCACATTTTAAACAGTAGTTGATACGCCAAGCAAGTTGATCTATTCATCCATAGAAATGCATATAAAGATCTAAGATTAAACGACTAATTAAGCAGATGCATAAATGTTTACAATTTAGTTCCTTTCAATATTCACAATGTATTTTTATATTTGTTGAAATTAATAATTATAAATACAACAAGAATAAATACAAGAATGTTTAAGATATAAATTATGTTCTGTGATGAAAAATAACATTATCAGGAATAAATTGGCACAAAATGTCGCATATAATAATTACGAGCATAAAACGAGTTTGTTTTAATGAAAAAATATAGAAGGTTAATGTGTTTACTAATTGTGTTATCATTCCTTTATTGGAATAACAAAAATTAGTTTTTATGTAACTTATTAGCACAATACAGGGTGTTGCAAATCTATGGGTCTATTAGAAGTATCTGGAGAACCACTTCACCTAGCGCTCTGATTTTTTTTTTATTAATTCTTAGGACATAAAATCTACAGCTCTAAAATATTTTGAGATTTGGGCGACTTCCGGTTATACCGGAAACTGACACCCACTTCCTTATTTTAAATGGAATACCCTATTTTTTATTACAGATTTGGATTTCTTTTTAAATTTAATGATAACTTTGTTAATATGACCATACCCCAAATTTGGGCCGTTTTCCTGGAAAAAAATATTTTCTCCAAGATTTGACTTTCGCAACTGTTTTGAAAACAATTTATTTTCAAAAAATGAATCAATTTTTCGTAATAAAATTTAAACCACTTATTAACAATATCCATAGGAATGTTTAACAAAAAAAAAATTCGCCTTTTTACTAACCGGAAGTGGAAATTTTTTTGGTTAAACTTAAGAAAATTAAAAGTGTTTTTTCTCAAAAAAATCAAATGCAACTAGTATTTTTTTATAAACCCAAGAGATTGCTTTTTTTATTTTCGTTCGATTGGTACTATGGTTCCCTATACCGATTCTTAAACGTTTTGGGGATACGCGCAAAATAAGGAAATTCCCAAGTAAATCTCGTGCTCTAACATTACCAGGTACTGTTATAAGTGGTATTTCCATTACGATTTAGCTTATTTTTGTTTTTTAAGTTTTACAGCCCATAAAAATCTAAAACGCACTTAAAAGATGTTTTGGGGGCTTGGGGATTGGGGGAAAGTTAGATACAATTTAAAGTGGTTGCGCTTTTTCGTTGTACATACGTGCGTTTTTTTCTTTGTAATTATGATAAAAAACATTAAAATTTAATTTTTTGGAGATGTTTTGGGGGTCTTGGGGACAGGAGAAAGTTAGCTAAAATCTAAAATGGTTCATTTTTGTTTGTGCATAAGTTAATTTTTTTTCTTTTATGTTAAAAAATTTCAAATTTTAATATTTTTTTTTGGAGATGTTTTGGAGGTCTAGGGGGCGGAAGGGAGTTAGCCAAAATCTGAAATAGTCCATTTTTCTGTGCAAATGTGCATAAAAATAAGCTAAATCGTAATGGAAATACCACTTATAACAGTACCTGTTAATGTTAGAGCACGAGATTTACTAATTTCCTTATTTTGCGCCTATCCCCAAAACGGTTAAGAATCGGTATAGGGAACCATAGTACCAATGGAAAGGAAATAAAAAAAGCAATCTCTTAAGCTTACAAAAAGATACTAGTTGCGTTTGATTTTTTTGAGAAAAAACACTTTTAATTTTCTTAAGTTTAAGCGAAAAAATTTCCACTTCCGGTTAGTAAAAATGCGAATTTTTTTGTTGTTAAACATTCCTTTGGGCTTTGTTAATAAGTGGTTTAAATTTTATTACGAAAAAATTGATTCATTTTTTGAAAATAAATTGTTTTCAAAACAGTTGCGAAAGTCAAATCTTGGAGAAAATATTTTTTTCCAGGAAAACGGCCCAAATTTGGGGTATGGTCATATTAACAAAGTTATCATTAAATTTAAAAAGAAATCCAAATCAGTAATAAAAAATAGGGTATTAAATTTAAAATAAGGAAGTGGGTGTCAGTTTCCGGTATAACCGGAAGTCGCCCAAATCTCAAAATATTTTAGAGCTGTAGATTTTATGTCCTAAGAATTAATAAAAAAAAAATCAGAGCGCTAGGTGAAGTGGTTCTCCAGATACTTCTAATAGACCCATAGATTTGCAACACCCTGTATGTCACAAGAGAAGAAAGGGCCAATTTCCAAATCTTCTATTTAAGCTTCCGAAAATATTTCTACTTTGGGAATGTTCTCATACAGGAAATTTTTCATTTACCCGTATTAGATAGAAAGCTGGCAACACAAAAAATCGGTCAATATTTAATATTTCTTTACTTGGTCCAATATAATAAACTAGCATTGCTTTACTGGGAGCATTTTTTAAAAACAGCAGAAGTGGGATAATAAGTAACTAATTTAAATCTAATGCAATCAATAGACTTCTTCTGCGTAATATTAGCGATTCTGGTTACAGGGTTTTCTGTCCTTATAGAAAGCACATTTTAAAAGCGATTGGCCCATTATAAAGATCTGGCAGGGTTATGGCTCGTATGTGCAAATACTAATTTTCTTGTATAAACAAACACTTATTACTTATTAACATTAAAATAAAACGCTACCTGTTTCGCCTACTACAAATTTTGGTAAGGGACAGTCGTTCCAAACCGCTAACTTTAAATCCCTTATGCTTTTTAGTCATTGAATTTAGTCATTGAAAAATCTGGATAGTTTGACCGCTGCCAGACATGTAAAACAAGACACGAAGACCCTAAAGTGTGGTTTTGTTACAAACTACGTATTAGTTTATTTTTGTTATACAATTTTATGCCGGTGTCTTAAAAGATTAAAATAAGGTAAAAAAATTACATTTAACATGAAACTAAAGCCGACATAAAAGAAAATATACATAGCCTTTTGTGATTTTACAAGACAGGTTAAAAAATGTTTAGTATTTACCAGAATAGTAAACGAATCGAATAATAGGCTGACTGTCTCTTCATATGACATGCACCATCTAACGTAACCGTATAGGAAATGATTAAAATACGTCATAAAATGTGAGAAGAATATGCCTACAATACCTATCATCCGTGAAGAATGCAACGTAATGCAAATGAACTGGAAACACTTTGTCGAAGGAACTTACATGGAATGCACAATTAAATACCTCAGACAAGCCATGCACTTTATTGACTGTAATAAGTTTTATTTGATACGAGGTAATCGACTTGCGAATAAGCTTTATTATTATTGTACGTATACAAAATGAGAAAATAATGTAATAGCAGTCGGTGGTGGTTACAGTGTACTCACTTAGATAATGGATAGATATAAAGTTAATTAAAAGTTGACTATTATGGATAGTTAAAGCCTGGTATATATGCATCTAGCAAAAGATAGCGTTTTTTATGCAGATGCCAGATTAGTTGGTTATTACCAGGTGTTATATCGCACAGAGATTCTTTTCCAGCTTTATAGCGAACGCTTATAAGATACCAAATTGTATACTACATCTCCTTGGTAGTAAAAGACATTAAATTTAAAAACAACACAATAAAATTGTGAATTTAATTCTTTGTTAAATAATGTTCTTTTTGGGATGCCCATGGTTAAGGTTCATATACTGATGAAGCAACTTCTTCAAGGTCAGAGGAAAAACATGGGAGAAGAAACTCCAAAAATCCAGTCCATGGTACAATTAATAAATGGTCAAAATTACATATCCAATTTATTAGGAGATTATGTTTTTTTATAAAAACCATCATCAAAATTGATGTTTGGAAATTCATCCAATTCTTCCTCGACTGATTAAAACCTGGAACCTCTTGAGTGGAATCTTCGATTAATTCCTTATTGGCTTCCTCGATTTTAACCGATTGGGAGGCAACCTCTACAAATCTAGCTTTATAGGAAATTTTTCCAACTCGAAATGTATCCTGTCCCACTTTAGCCGCATGCCATTTTCTAATTTAAACTAGAACTACTTTAACACCATTTTTACTCAGTAAATGCAAAATATTTTGGTTATAAAGTAATTAAATAATAATTTGCACCAGCGTATTCGCAATATTACCAGTTTCAGAATAAGAATTTTTATGGATTGTTTCACTAAAAGATTCTGTTTAATGTGCATATTGTTACTTTCCAACCAAAAAAGTACCTTGTGTGTAAATTTGGTTAAAAAACAATTGCATGTCCTTTAAAAATTTACATATAAATTGAATTAATTCAAAAAATTAAACCAGATAATAACAATAAAAAGAGCAAAACACATTCTAGAAATCACATTAAAATTAAAATGTGATTTTAAGAGTGACCTTATATTCGACATCAACGCATTAAATTAGAGTTATTGCTTTTTACACAATTGGGAAAAAGTTGATAATTAATTAAATGAAAGCACTTTTAATTATCGTTAAGTAAATAAAATACAAATTACTGATTATTCTTTGTTGGATGGTATAAACTGGCATTGAGTATGGCTTCGAGGGAAGGAACATTAACTTTTACGATACTACTAAGTAACTTGTATATGGGCAAGCTTCGTCATTATTGTTCCGCCCTTAATTTGCATAATTTAAGAGCCGACGAAGCAATTAATACCATCGGTTAATTATTTCTTATTACCTGATGCTGGTGCTACCTGATATTAAATATTTAGATGTTATCTTTATCACAAAAAGAGGTCTGGCCGCCTGACAATAATTTTATACTAATAGTCTTTGTCTTTATTATGGTTTGAACTTGCCGGGTTGAGTCTTTTGAACTTACCTTGCAAACTTCCAGTAATTTCAATCTTGGGTTCTGGTTGGTAGCACTAAAATAAAGAAAATTCCATTTTTATTACCACATAACAAAGAGTTTTCGTCAATTTATGAATTTTTTTTGTTTCAGAATTCAACAGCACCAATTGGAATCTACTCTTTGCCACCAGGAAGTAGAGGCCCAAGAAGTTTATACTTGAAACGAACAGGAGATTCCTTTGGATTCACACTAAGACATTTTATAATTTATCCGCCAGATATACTCACAGTAAGTTCAATATCATGTAATACTTATGTTAATTGCGCTGCTATCGTTTCTTTCAATGTCAAGTAGATGCTTAACAGAAGAGTTAAAATACCTACTTAGTAAAGTAGTAGATATCATATTTCTGAATAAATCCAAAGAAATAGAAAATACATATTACAAAAGATTATACATAAGGTACAAATAGAAAATGGGAAATATAAATTTTAGCAGACGAATGATTTGTTGTGCTTTGGTTTATTCCATATCACCCAAAATTCGGATTCCGAGTTCGTGCATGATTTTAAATCCTTTTGAGGTTTAGTCCAGTGTTTACTCCTCGTAATTTCATTCTATTAAAAAACAATAAAGCAGTAAAGAAAATAAACGATCTTGTGATTCGATTTTGTGTAAATTTAGCGTATTAAAACCGTTGCTGCTTCTAAACTAAGTTAAATCACAACTCATTTTTTTATGTGTCCCTATTACCACATTAACATTAAATGATTAAAGTCGCCCATAACTTTTTTTGGTGCCATATTTGGTCATTTTCCATAACTGCCTGGTAGAGAAGGAGTGCAAATATTGCGGTTTATATTTTTTTTTATAAAAAGATGTGTCCATTGTCGACTAAAAACTACAACTAATTTGAATCAACCATGAATTCAAAATATGATCCGATCTTGTTTAAATTTAACGTACTCGGTAGCATTTTAAAAGCATTGCTGTTTATAAACAAAGTTACCTATATCACAAACGAAATTTTGTTATGCATCTTCATTAGCACATTAACATTTTAAAGTATTAAAAAAAATCTACCCAGTCCCACAGCTTTTTTTGGACTTAAATTTGGTCATTTTCCATAGTTTGAGGTAGTGGAGAAGAAGTGCAAATATGCAGCTACTGATTTTTAAATAAATAGACGTGTCCATTGTCAACATAAAATAACTAACAATTTTAATCATCCAAAATCGCAAAATCCTAAAATTCAACTTTTAGTCTAAGACAAGAAGAATTATAAAAATTCACAAATTTATTTTTTTTACCACCTTCACCATGGGTAATTGTATCTCGAATTGTACCCACCAAATATAAAACAAATCAAATAATAGCCTCTTTGATTCTGTGATTTTATATGGAATGTCCTCTTCACAATTGTCTTCTTGTTTTTAGCTTATACTTGAGATTCCTATTTCACTTATAAGTAACAAAAATTTGAGTAAAATCAGTGAGAACCCAAAAATTTAGACATTTACTTTTGATTCTCACGCTGCAAAATAAAAATTTGCTCAATTCAAAACATCTGCTTACTTATAAAATGTCTAGCAAAATCATATAAAAACTGAATCATTAAGTCCATTACTGTCTTCTAATGAAGTAATATGTTGTAGTTGATTGTTTTTTTTGTTGCAGGAAAGTGATGGTAGACACGCAGCAGTGGGTGCCATTTCAGCACCTATGGAAACAATCTTCGTCCGAGATGTAAAAAGCAGAAGTGCGCAAAAAGCAGGTTTACAGCGAGGAGATCGAATAGTTGGTGTGAACGGTCATCACGTTGTTAATCTTCCATATCAAACCGTTGTTAATTTAATTCAAAATAGTCCGCCATATTTACAACTTCTTGTTGTGCCAAAGGAAGACGATATTTTACAAAAGGTAATTATTGTATTGAATTTTGACTTTTATTTTCTTTGCAAATAAAATAATTCGGCACATGGTATTCGCAGAAAAGTATGTCACATAAAAAACTGGCCATGATCTCTATTATATTCTAGCAAATATGCAAAAGCAGGTGATAATAGAAAAAAACTTGGCAGTAGACACGCCAGATTTGTCTACGTTTGAAAATAAACAATTATTAGTATGTTCCTACATACTCGCCTACATATAAATAATACAAAATATTTTAAAAAGTAGCGTTGTCTCAAAATAAATAATTTATCAATATTTTTAATTTTCAGTTCTTCTCAGACACCGCATACAACCCAGTTAGTAATCAGAGCCCAATTCTCCAACCAGACTACTATCATCCAAACAACGGAAAACGAACAGCTCAAAAAGTGGTAGCTCAAGCTATCCATAATCAACCGCGAAGGTTTCAAGCAGACGTACAATCTTGGAAATATCTACAAAATCAAGTAGCCTTAAGGCCGGTACCACCCGAACGGGGAATTAAACCCCAATTACTGTCCCATGAAATCTATACCGAAATCGCACCTCATGAGGCTAGACAGAGGCAAATCAGTCGGGCCCAACCCCAGGTATGTTTATAAATCTTTTTCAAAGCAACAATAAATTATAACAATTATATTCGCTGTCATTAATAAATAACTGTTTTAAGGTGCCTCTTTACCGAAAGATGGGCAGAAGAGCTAGTGAAGGCAACGCGCTTCCAGAACGAAACTTTTACGCATCAAATACGGAATCCCAAGACTACATCAGCATAGACAGTGACCCCGGCGAAATGGTTGTCAATCCAAATATAAACACCATGAAAACCGCTTATAAAGCAACTGGTTATATGAGTGACAGTACCTCTCAGGGAAGTGCGGATGTATCTTCTATGTTGGGAAGTTATCCCAATTCGGCTGGGTGCAGGGCTAGCTTAGATGGAGGTGGTAGAAGAGAAAGTTCTTCCTCTTTAACGTCTTCGTATGCAGATGGCAGTAAGGACAGTTTGTACTCGATGGATTCGAATTCAACCCTTACTGGTAAGTGTAACACCTTTTTCTGTTGATTTAATTAAACAAGTAATCATTTTAGGTCATGAGACAGACAACTCATCCGTCATAATGTCGCGCTACCGCAAGAGCTTTCAACAAAAAGAAGAATTCCTACGAATGCCCTCATCCACATCACCAGAACCTACACTAATACAGCGAGAATTTTACGGGCGGCCTAAGAAACTCGAAAAATCAATGTGGCCTCCACCGAACGAAGTAGAATCCCCCACACGAACAGTCAATAATAAACCCACACATCACAATTTCCAAAGGGTTAAAAATGAGATTGATACTGAGCGGGACTATGTTGGGCCTAATCAACCCAGTAGTTTGGGAACGTTGCCACAGCAAAGAGGAGTGAAATCACCTAAAGGAAACCATAGCGGATTGGGAAACATTCAAGAAGGATCTATGGCTCCCACGGATTTTGGACACCCGGACGAAATGAACGGAGCTTATAGTGCTTGTGAAGGAGAAGACAAACGGTAATTTACATCCACAAACTGCATTTTAATCTTTGGCTAACTTATATTTGTTGTAGAGTTTACTCCCCAACAACGCAATTGGTACAGCAACGAGCCAAGGCCTTTGAGAGTGGCAAACCGTTGCCAGAAGATGATCCAGCTTTAAGTGACAGAACTAGCTTTTATAAAAGTGAGTTGGCACGCATTAGTTCTAAACAAGTAGTGCCTAATGTTACTGAACGGGCGCAAGAGTACGAAATTCGAGCGAACGAGCCGAGAAGAGACAATTCTAGTAATTCTCTTCCTAGGAGGATACACCGGGACAGCAGGTCACTTGACAGCTCAGGTAGGATTTTATTTAAATCAATTACTCATAAAAAATACTTAGAACATTTAATGCTCCTTAAAGATACTGTTGGATTAAAAATCAATAAAAACAATAACATATTAAGGGAGATTTAAAAGAGCCATGTTAAGCTTCTGTTATATTTAGTCCAGTCGTAAAAATAAAAAAGGGTGTCTCTCTTAAATCTCTTGTTATATGGATCATCCAATTTTTAAGTTTTGTAAAAAAATATCCTGTTTATTAAAAGGGAGCTGTAGCAGTGTGACAGAAGCGTTATCCTCAAGTGGTAATAAACTTTCTGGAAATGTAATTATTTCCAGTGGAAGTAAATTTATCCATTGTCCGCCGCCTCATCTGCAAGATCTTGTTGGCAAACAAAAAAGCGCAGGTTAATAAAAACAGTAATTTGTTTGTAGTCGCAGATTAATCCAATGGAATGATTTAATTGTTTTGACTTTAACACTCTTTGTTTGTATTTGATATTAACACAATTTGTGTATTTTATTGTGTTTTAAAATTCCAATTTATTAACACTTACAACAGCAACAACTTCTTTTAAATAACATTCGTTTGATGTTTTTGGCGTGATTTTTTTGGGTAAAATGCTCTAAATATATTAAATGGATGTCCAATTAACTTCAGATTTGGTTTACAACACGTTAATAACTTTTTTTGTTGTGCAAGGTAAAGTTTAATAATAAATACGTTGGCGTATTGCATAAATTATGGTTTGTTCTTAAGAGTTAATTATGGAAAATTTGTATTTATTGATACAAGCAATTTTCAATTAATTGCTTAAGCTTAAATATACTGTCAAAATAAAGAACATAAAATACGAGCGGTAATGTGTTGTAAAATATCCATGTAATTTGTAGATTATTAATCCAATAATAACCGGCATAATTCACCACTCAACAAGTAAAAAAAGACTGACAAGGTGTTGGGTGTATTTTTATAAATGATGTGCACTTGTAAAGCTAAAGAGCTCATGTAGTCGTCTTTCCGTAGGTGTGGCAATTAATTCTTAACACTTTATGAAACCACAATGATTAGCTCTGCCCTTATGTAGTAGGTAGATCCTTTGCCTTTCCCAATATTTCAACTCCTTTTCTTTAGAATGATGATGAACACTCCTAAATTCATTCATTTATTTACTCTTCGCATAGAAATTAAAGATCATAACGAAATGCCTCTTTTTAGTGTTTTTAGTACAATTAATTGTATACTTTTCGTGAAGTATCGTAAAGTATTGTTAATTTGCATTTGGCCTTTCAAAATGTGGTCATAAAACAAAGTGATATTAAAATAATTGCGTCGTATAAGACTTTCATCTAAACTTTTAAAATTAACATGGTAAAGTGCTATGTTGTCTGTTTTGGTGCAAAATTTCACTTCAAACCAACGGGATTAAATCCTTATTTTACTTACTTTGATCGTTTAATTTAAGAACAATCCTAGAAAAATTATTTCATAGTATGAAGAGTGAAGGCTTTTAATTAATTTTGAAGTATTTGCAGTTAAGACTTAGGTGGGATTCACAAGGAAAATTACCTTGTCTTTTGTAAGAATTAGGGTAGCTTGCAAGAGCTTAAACTGTGTATTTGGGATATACCATTTACAATGAATTAGCTTGCATGAGCTCTTACAAGCTAATTTATTGTGAATGGTACAGCCTAAATACATATTTCAAGCTCTTGCTCTTAATTCTTACCGGATGCAAGCTAAGTTTCATTGTGAATAAAGCGTTACTGTTTCATTGGTAGTAATTGATTAACAAAAATGGCCATGTTTAAAAAACAACAGATATTATTAAATTTTAAATGTAAAAAATTGAATACCAAAATATTAATATAGCGCTATAATCTTTGATGCATCTTTGCATAAGGCAATAAAAATGCTTACTTACTGACTTTTGATTTATTTAAAAAGAAACATTGTTTACAAGAAGAAAGACAAAACTTTATTAAAGTTGACAACATCGCACTTTCAAATATTCTTTTAATTACCCAACAATTTAAAATTTAATCACTCAGTTTACCTTTTTATGGGCCAATTTGACAAACTATTATTTTGTTTTTACTTCGGCTTTTATTTATCTTTAAATTGTTCACACTAACGTTTATAGCATTATTTGTTATGCGAAAAGTAGTGTCTACTTAACAATGTAATGTTTCTTCCAACATTATTTGATTATTCATAGTAATTACTCTTTTCCCTGCATAAATGTTTAACATTTAACAATGCTATGGTGGTGATTGCAGATTCAGCATCGTACGAGTTGACGTCTGTTGGCTTGCCAAGATCTAACTCGGCCGAATCGTGGGTTGTTGTGAGTCAAGAAAAAGATCAAAAAGGTAAGTTTCAGTACTTTTTACAAAATTATTTACAATACTTGGACTGGAAACACTATAAACATACGGATAAATGCAATTTTATTTAAAAATGCTTTAAAAGTGTAAAATAAGACTAGGAAAAAAAGTTTGTTCAATGAAGTTTTAGAAAAGCTCAAGTATTCTACTTTTTAAAGTAATATTAGACAAACTTAATTAATTTTATAAAAATTAATCTAAAAAATCGTCAAATTACTTTTTGTTCCTCTTGAAACTTATTTAAGGCTGAAGAAGGAAAAAACCCGGCATCGAAACTGTAGCAATTTTTATTAATAACGGGTGTCGCGTATTCTAGGGCCACCATTTGAATCTTGCTTATCTTAAGAAATACAAGGGTATTTTAATGCCTATTTAACTTCCGACAAGCAGAAATTGAGTATCTCTAACCGTTTTTCGTTACCTTTAAAAATCTAAAAAGGTGCATTTCGGTAATTTGACTGTAACGTTTTTGTTCTTAAGGGGATGTTTTTAGACACTTTTTTGTAAGCAATCATTCTGGTTAAAGAAAATTCGATTAACGTTTTGTTTTCTAAAAATTATCATCATGTTCTTTTTTTCTTACATTTTATTTTTAAGGGATGTTAATAGAAATTTGAAGACATTTTTTTGTCTGTCATTAGATTCTGATTAAAAAAACTTTCTACTACCTTTCGTTATCTACAAAATATTAATCTTTCTCTTTTTTTATGAGAGATCATATTAAATTTTTATTTTAACGAATTTGGTATTAAAAACCAAAGGTCGTACAAAAATTTTGTAATTGGATTCTGGTTTCTTTGTTTTTACAATTAACCCAAAAAGTGTGTTTTTGGCGTTTCGTTTTTATTAAAGTGTTTACATAGAAATCTAATTGATCTCCCATAAGAAAAAAAGAACATGATAATAATTTTTAGAAAACAAAACGTTGTCGAAAATGTATTTAACCAGAACCTGAATGCTAACAAAAAAGTGTCTGTTTAATATAAAAATTCTCAAAGAATAAAAATTTTAAAGCCAAATGACCGAAATGTACTTTTTTTAAAGGTAACCAAAAAAACGATAGAGATAATTAAGATCTGCTTGCTTAAACGACCTTGCATTTCTTAAGATGAGCGAGCAAGATCCCAATGGTGGCCCTAGAATTCGCGACATTCTGTATGTGTTTTAATACCAAATTCTTGAGTTATTATATAAAAAATAAAATAAAAACTTGTCGTTTAAAACTTAATTTTATGTTTTATTGAACATTCTTGATTTTACACTACAACATAACTATATTTTCTGTTACTTAAACGAACATAGGCGTCAAAAATAATAACACCCCACTTTACGGAGATATGCCTCCTTTGATTCCTGAACCTGTAGAGCACATGCATGCCAGCAAAACGCCACCACCGCCTTCGGTGCGGGTCACGCCGCCCCCTTACACTAAGGCTGCACGCCCTACTGATTTACAGCTACAAGGGGGGCCCATCCGTCCTAACAGACACCTCAAACCACCGGTTATTGCCATTGATAGCCCGATAAGGCTAACAGGTGTGTGTACAAAATTACAAATATTAATGATAACAAAGGGTAACACACATTTTTGGGGTGCTTGTTTGCTTGCTTTGGCTAACACTAATGTCTAAATAATTGCTTTATTTCGTTCTAACGTATTGTGGGATAATTGAATTGCAGGGGTTGTTATTAATTTGTTGTGTAATAAAAAACACTCCAAATTCACAATCTCGTTTATTCGGTTAACAAAAACATTGAAATTGTAATGCATCCAAGTAATTTAAGTTGCCTAAAGAAGATGATTAACACCGCTATGAAATTAAGATTTTTTTAATTTCAATGGCAATGGAGTTCTTCTTATTTCTTTTTTTGCAGCAAGAATTTTTACAGTTTAAGTTTAAGTAATAACAAAATTGCTGGCCATATAAAAAAAAAACATTTTTTAAGAATGGTCGTAGCCTGCCCCAAAATTTAAAATGCATTTTTAAGACTTAGCAATTTTATTAGTTTTCTTTATCCAATGGTTAAATTTACCATTTTTAAACGGATTTTATAGAAAAGCACACACTAAGGTCGAATCGTTTTAATAAGTTTATTTTACAAATAATTTACTTAAATTTAAAGCTTTAAAATATCTGGTTTAATAAAAAATGAAAATGAGATGATAAATATAATTTGCTATAAAGTTTGGACAGATAAAATACTGTATATTAGGTTATACAAAGTAGGAAGTTTTCTAGTGAAGTGGCACTAATAAAATACCGTTGGCAGGTTGGCATTTTTAGATTCCTTTAAAAAAAAAGTCGTTTAGGTTTTTTTTTCTTTTTATTCTGTTGGTTTGGAGTTATTCATTTTAGAGAATAATAGTCCGAGAAAATCTTACATTAGGTCAAGAAATTTTCCGGGCAGCACAATTTTTATGGGAAATTGTAGTATTTGATATCTAGAAACATAATTACCATGTGCGCACTCATGCGCATATTAGCATTTTGTGCTAGAGCCTCCGAAAGAGCCCCCTTTAATTGGTAATGCTAGATCATGGAGGATTTAAACCAAATTTTTAAAATAGACACTAAACAAGGTTCTAAAATGATTTTTGTAAACATTTTTTTCGCAAAAAAATTTCTTCACCCCCCAAATGCCCCCAAAATGAGTAATATTTATCACGTTGGATTTACACCAAATTTTGAAAATAGGTTCATAATAAGGTTCTAAAGAACATTCTAAAAAAAAAAATCTGTAAAAAATTTTCTTCACCCCCCATGAGAAATAGCCCCCAGAAGGGGCAAAAAAAATTTTTTTTTAAATATTTTTCAAAAAGGGTTTTTAGAACCTATAATTTTGCATATGTTTGTAAAGTTTGGTGTAAATTAAACGTGGTAAATATTACTCATTTTGGGGCCATTTAGGGGGTGAAGGAATTTTTTTGGAATATTTTTTTTTATGAATATCACTTTAGAACCTTATTTGGTGTCTATTTGCAAAATTTGGTGCAGATCCACCATGATGTAATATTACGAATTAAAGGGGGCTCTTTGGGGGGCTCTAGCACAAAATGCTAATATGCGCATGTGTGCGCACATGGTAATTATGATTCTAGGTATCAAATACTACACGTTTTCACAAAAATTGTGCTGCCCGAAAAATTTCTGAAAAATAGGAATTTTTTGTAAGATTTTCTCGGACTATAATATCTTTAAAGTATTACATTTATTCATGAACTGTTGCACCTCATCTAAATGTCTAATCATTTAACTGACCAAATACAGTCAACTTAATTTTGTCACCTAATATTGTACCTAACTTATGTTTATTAACTTATTTATATGCACCTTCTTCTTTACATCTTCTTTTCTAATATTTTCAGGGGAAGAACCACCAGTGGTAAAGCTCAGAATTAAAAATACTAACCTGGGTAAGTGTTAACATCATTTAATTGACCTTTATTTGCCTTTGAATAATTACTCAATACACCTAATTTTACACTTGACTTATTAGCAATAAATTTGTAGTATTCTTGATTTAACCTTATAAGGTGTGTAGCCTACTTTTAAATTATTCATCGACATGTGTTTATTTTTGCAAAGTGGTTAAAAATACCTTTTAAGAACTTGTTTAATTAAATGGTTTTTGATTTTTCTCCTATTCTTATTACACCTTTACAGACGCTGATTGAATACGATACTTTACCTATGCGTAAGGTGGAAAATCAAGTATTACAAATTATTTAACGGAACTTTGCTCTTTTGGTGTAACATTTAATGATTTCCTTTTATAGATACTGTTTTCCAATAGCAACAATACTGATTTTATTTTTTGTCATATTATATAAATTAATTTTTATTTGTTTTATAGGAGATGATGATCGCGTCACAAGAAGAGAATCATATCTTAAGGCAACGGAAAGCAGCAGGCTACCTTTTGGAAACGAACTTAGCGATGGCGAAGTTTCGCCCAATGTTTTACGAAGGTAAGAATACAAAATAACTTAACGAACTAAACATTTTTCATACTTAAGTTTTAAAAATGCTGCTTACACCTTCAAGCCTTCAATTTCATTAATTTGTGTGTTGGAGGCTATATTTTACAACACACGTACCTTTTGTTTATTAAAATTGGCTTTAGTGCACATAGACGGTGGCGCCCTCCTATGTTTCCTGGTGATATTCAACAGCTTAAAAAGCTATTTGAAGATGCCGCTTCTTCTTTTGGGTGAGACGCATTGGATCTGGAAAAATAACCATATTTAACAATACTAAAATGCATTTTGCACAAATTATCTTTAATCCACTAACCAACTAAATTGAGCTTCTTCCTAAATCGGTATACTTTGCCATAATAAGTAACATTAATGAGCGATCTATTAAGGACGAATTTACGCCTAACTTTATTTTCTAAAACTAAACCGTATTTAAACGCAAGTTTTGCAAATGATTGGTGTAGTAGGTAATAACAAGGACCCATTTTTTCAAGAAGCTTTTCTTTTTCTTTTAAATTAAATAACTCTAATGACTCAAACATAAAAGCGAAATTTTCACCTTACTAAAACAATACATTTTTTCTTCCGGAACATCGCTTCTGAATTAACTAAATTGGGTATTAGAGCGATTGTTCTATGCAATAATTTAAAACAAGCATATCTTTCTTGTAACTTATAACAACACTTTCGCTTTTTCTAGAATAATGCGATGATTACTGCTCACTAGACCATTAATGATTGCACAATCTGCCTTATTTTCAACTTCCAAGACTACTTGATGCATAATGTATATATTTTAAATTGTTTTGTTATAACAAGACTCGTACTAGTTTATGTATAGGATGGAAATTTGAATAAGTATTTTCTGTAAAACCTTGAGCATCGCAATTACTGAACAGTATTACAACAAAATGTTGAATGATAAATGCGTTTACATTTTGAAGAATGTTAGCAACTATGCTTCTTTGTAGACTCAGAACTAACAACCCCCGTATTGTAATGTAAAATGTAACTTAAAAGTTTATTTGTCTTTTTTTTGTATGACCTTAACATAGGTGCATATTAGTATGCCTATTAACGGTACTCTCGACTGTACTAGTATTTCTCCGAATAAATTAGAATCTGAGTAACCATTAAAGTACCAAAAACTTAACTAAACATTTTTCAGTGGAAGCGCAAGTGGAAGTAGCAGTAATGCATCATTGGACAGAGACAAGGAACGATACAACATTATTAAGGAGGGATGTCTTCATTGTAAGATTATGGAAATTGATGGAAAGGTTAGTATTTAATAACAACAGGCGTCCACAAAAAACTACCTTAACTATTGCGATGAAACGAGTAACCACAAAAATGTGGAAATCAACAATGTTAAAAATCGTTAGTAAAGTTAAGAGATCCATGACAAGAGTCGAGATAGTTTTTGTAGATTGGTCGATATCTAAATTTTAAATATAAATGTCCATTTGAGAGTAACGACTAACGAGTACGAAAATCTGTGATAGTACTTCAAAGTACAAGGACAGATTTCGGGAGAAAATACTCTCATAAGGATGCGTAGGTTAATGTAACGCTTAAGGGTTGGCTGAAAGGCATTAGGTAAATTGACGCTTCTTAGAATTAACGTATCGCGAATTAGCAAAAAGTTAAATGAATTTAGCTCTAGTTAGAGTTTACTTAGCTCCACTTAAATTAAATAGAACTTTAACGTGACCAAATTAATGCTCATTCAATTAATTTAACTAATTAGACGCATCTATTGTTATGTCTCCGAGACTGTATTATTATACAAATTTTACAGACTTGTTTATAACTTAGCGGCTTAATAGTCGATAGATGACAGTGATCGACTTTACACAAAATTAGTCAAATTAACAGAAATAGTCAACAAAAGGCTAATTTTTCCATAACCATATAACCATAGTTATATTAGACAAAGATAGATAAATATTCTCAATAGTCAACAAAAGGCTAATTTTTCCATAACCATATAACCATAGTTATATTAGACAAAGATAGATAAATATTCTCTTACAATAAAGAGAGACAGCAAATAACTATGGTTTTTTTTTCTTTTACAATATTTTTATAAATTTTACGATGTTTTATTATTATTAATTGATGGAAGACGACAGCCAACGTTTGGCTCATCATGGACTGGAATGGAATATACATATTGCAGTCCAAATAGTCGTCACTTAGATGCCCGGACCATGTCCCTAGGACTCTCCCGGGCTTGCAAAAGTTGCCGCCACCAATACCGAACAACGTATTGTAATTTTCTTGTAACTTTAAGAAGAATCATACGAATATATATATATACTATGGTTTTATAGTTATTAACGCCAAAAAATCCCTAAAGTGTCGCTTAAGTGTTAATTCTATAGTGAGATTTCAACTTTCGTAATAAATGGTTTTAATTTACGTAAGCAGCCTATAAACCCTCCTTTATGCCAAAGTTAAAATCTCATTTGTAGATTAAATTTACACTACTTAAGAGAGCGTTGAAGCTTATTTCTGTTAATTTGGCTAATGTTGGGTTAAGTCAAAATGCTCGGCCCTCGGGCAAGTTCTCACTCACTCTGTTTACGCTAGAGTCAACGTCTTGAACAAGACTTTTTATTTTGCATTGCCATTTTTCAAAGAAAAGAAACGCGCTTACAGCGCAGTCTTTAAATTAGTTAAATTATTGAATCCCTAAATGCACTGATTTGGTCACGTTGAGTTTGCGTTAATTTAAGTGGCGTTAAACTAATTCAAGTATCTCTAAACCAACCTGAAACATTAAAACATTTAATGCAAAACGTTCCTATTCTGGATCTAAGTTACTTACTTCATTATGGATCGATCTCAACACTGACTTCACACTTAGGAGGGATAAGAATGAACCACCTGACTAACGACTGCATAGATTACTGGACCAATTTCTTATCTTTTCCCACTCTTACCACTCCCACTTATTGAGCAGTCAATGTTGAGATCGATGTAATGCAAAGTAAGAATAGCTCAGAATTGCTAATAATTTACAATTTTAACAATTTCTTTTAACAGCGTTCTGGAGATCGTTCTTGGAAACAAGTATGGGTCGTTCTTCGGGGACCTAAATTATACATCTATAAAGAAGTTAGCCACAAGGTAAGTTTAATAAAATCTAATACGTGAATAAAGCCGCTATGCATAATGTGTATTAAACCAGCCTACATAATTTGGTAATGAAAAATGCTGGTCGAGGCATTAATTAATAAATTAATTCATATTATTTAAATGCTTCAATGAGCACTCGTAGGAACGTGTCATTTCATAATAATTAAAAAATACATCACACAATATACATTTCTTAATGCAACAACATTCAGTTGCGATGACCGGAAATTGCCATATTGGCCGAATACCATTTCCGGAACTGATTTAATTAGTTTAATTGAGTTGCGGGTCAAGATTGGCATCGCCTTGAATGATTTTGTTTTGCAATAGTTGTGGTTAGAATTTTAATATTTGCACCTCAAAAAATTAGCAGAAAGATATTCAAGAATCAAAACAATTCTGTTTTTTTTTATTTTGTATTACAGGTGTGGAAGTACAAAGGTTAAAAGTTAACTGACACGGCGCCTAATTAGTAATATAGGTTTATAAAAACAAAAATAAATCAGATCAGCAAAATTTAAAAAAATGTACGCACACTTTACAATCACGTCATTAAATAATAAATAACAAATTAACAAATATCTGTTGTTATTTAATATTCGCGATGTAATAATCGCCACAAATTCCAAAATTGTCGTTAAAAATTACACAACATTCTTGGTTTAGTTCCAATTTCTTCTGTTTAACAGGACTGAATAATTTACAATTTTGTATGACTAGCTGAAAATAGTCAGAAAGCAGTGTAGTGTAAATTTTCCGATTAAATGCATGATAAAACCGATAAAATTATTCCTAAAAAAGGTACATACCAACGTTAATACATTAATTTCTTAAGACTTTTCATAATATCCAAGAACCATATGTTTTGAAATCTTATTGGCGCGTGTCAAAAAAACCATATGGATTGGACTTTACCATGTGTTGATTATGGTCAGTGAATATCCAGGAACAGCCTGTTTCTTTGGACTGACAAACTAAACTGTTTAATTTCTTATATTTTGTTTATGTACATACTTTTAAGATAGTTTGGAACGAGGTTTGCTAAAAACTGATCTAAGGTTCTCGGCTAAAAAAGTGTTAATGTATTTAAATAGAATTACCAGTCTAGTCTGCAAATAAAAAATCATTAATAAAATTTCGACAAAGATAACTCTAATGGATCATATTCATACCTTCGAAAACTTCTCCATTCTTGCAACTTATAAAAAAAAAATTATAAACCATCGACATAGAGACGTGGCATGGTAGCAGCAGGGAGGATTCATAGAGAATCATCTTTGCTGCTACCACGTCCCGTCCCTATATCGATGGTTTATAATATTTCTTCTATAAGTTGCAAGAATAAAGAAATTTTTAAAGGTATAGATATGGCTAATTATGAGACATTCTGTTCACAAAATTAGTAGCGAATATTTGTAGTAGAGCAATTATTTGAGAAACAGTGGTCTATTAAATTATTGCCAAAAATGAGATTACCAATATCTAATAAAATAACTCGTAAAATAATAATTACAGAGGACATATTTTAACTCCTTTTCCCCCGACATATGTTTTTATAAGTCCACCTGGGCGAATTCATGGGCACGATGCATATCATGGAACCTCTATGATAGTACCTACTGTCCATGAGCACCCATATCTATGTTGCCACTGTCGAGTGATGCGTCGTGTATCGGTATAAGCGCGGTTCTTTTTTAAAACAACTTTTCAATAACATAATACGCTTCTTTTCTTTTAATTATTTAATAAATAAAATACATAAGAAAGTGCTGTTGTTTGTGTTTCAATAGTGGATTCTATAAAGTTTCATATATTTTTTATGAAAATATTGACGAAACTTTGGTAGTGTTTTTGGTACTGTTTCAGTGATTGTTATTTATATCATAATATGGGCATTTTTACCAACAACCTTAACTTTAAGAATTATTAATTTGTCAGAATATTTCAATCTCGATTTTAATTTGCAGCAACAATCGTGTTGTAGTTCACTAAGCTTTAAATTTTTTTATTACAACTTATTAAAATTTAATATAATACAAAGTTAATTAAATGCCAAATTGTACACTTAAAAGGCCTGCATTTAATAGGTATCCAAATGAGTCTTGTGTTTTGTTAACAGTGACAATAATAAGTTTTTTTTCTTATCAATTAATTACTTTTTTTTTAATTTAACATAAGTACTTCTGGATTAAGCGCATTATAAAGTTGGTCAATTTAAATAGAAATGTCGGATCAACAATTAATTAACTGCAAGCAAGGGTTTCACAAGAAAGTTTCTAGATCCAAACTAAAAGATTATTTCAAGGACTCTCTTAGATTCTTTTTTTTTCGGAATATTAAAATAGATCTAACAATTGTTTTAAATTCTGTAATTGAATCCAAAGTTTTTATAGGAAGTATTGTCCTACTCAACTTTATTAAAAAAAAAAGCCTAGAAGTTGTAGACACTATTTATTATTATTATTTAAATTAAACAAGTTTTTAAAATATTTTTAAAATTATGCTCGTAAATATGATATATCAAGTCTATTAATATTAAAGCACCCTGTAGCTAACACTTTTCCAAATAAAAAAAATCAAAGTCTACTTTAATCGCATCCGGTCGGTCGGCCGTTCGCAGAGAGTAATTTTTTGCTAGTATTATTTAATGGAAAAAGCAGTCAATTAAAATCAAAAGTGCTCTTGCATACTAAAAATTATGTCTAGTCAAGTTTAATGAGGTACACACATCTTACCTACTCGCCCACTTGACTTAATTAAACTCAAGATTCTCGTACATAGCTAACGTACTCGATATAGTCTTGAAAATCTCGTTCGACCTGTTATAATTTGCAATATTAGTTCATTGAGAGTTTATATTTAGATCATCTCATTCATTACACTCTTCGGTTTATCAATAACAAACAGGGTAACAAAGAAAAAGTCTTCTTTCCAATGGTACCAAATAGAAACATTTTAAAAATTATAATTGTACAACAACTTCTCAAAAGATCGTGAAATCTAGGTAATGTAATTTACATGGTCAAGAAACATTTGGGAACTTCCGATCATAATTTATTTACGATATTATTAGGTTCTAAAGTTTAAGGTGAAATTACGTGAAACGTACGTCTGTACCCACGAGTTAATTGCATTCAAAAACAAATTAAGAGTTGATCACTTTTCTATAATTGCTATCTTGAAATGTCATTTTTAGTATGATTTGCCAAGCTAAACAGTTCCTGAAACAACTAAAATTAACAAACACATTTCCAATAGCTATTGTGTGTAGTGTTATTTATGAAATTTAATACAACTTCAGACTAAAAAGTGTTATTATGTTTGAGCAACCTGTGTTACGTGAAAGTCACAGACATAAATCGGGGACAATTTCGTGTATTCCTCTTCATTTGCATTTTTCTACACATGGATTTTTTCATCGAAAGCTAAAAAGATGGGGCTCCACCGGATCTTGGGTAAATGCAACATTAAATTGTTAAATTAGTCCGGTTAAAATTTTGTAACTTGTTTAAAGGAAGTTTCATCATTTAATAAGTACATTTTTTTTAGTAATAAATATCCTAATTAAGGCAATACAGAAATATTCAAAACATTTCAAAAATAATCACAAAGAAATGAAGGAAAGTTAAATATTCTCCATTAAATAAATTATTTAATTGAAGATTATGGTATTATTATGTAAATGCCATAATTTATTAACTTCTAATGAGATAAAACTGTGTACCTTTTAAAAACACATTTTAGAGATATTTATTAATGCATCTCTCGCATTATAACGCTGCACTTCGAAATTCCTAGTCAGTTAGATTCCTTGACACTTTTAGAAATTATGGGGCATTAAGTACAAGGACCGTTCGCTTAATCGTTCGGCTTTGTACCTTTAAATAATTATTTCGTAATATGAATAAAAAAAATACAGAATTCAGTTATGTGAATGCCAATTAAGAACCATGAAAATTTAAATCATAAAAAATTTTCACATTGTTATTGTTTACACAAGTTTTGTTTTGTAATAAATTTAATGATTCCATTGTAATTCCACCTGTAATATTTTTTAAAAGGACATCAAATTACCATTAATAATCAAGAATTGTTTGAATTTGAACCTGCGAATAAATATATTCATACATTTTTGCACGTTTTGTCTAACGCATAGTTGCATTTAAAATGAATTTATTATTAGATATCTTGTTGGGAATAGTTGAGGAATATTCTTTAAACACACCCTATAAACACAAATACAGGTTTTTTTTTTTCGAAAAACAAAACGTTACAATTGATATAAAATGCTAATTTAAGTACTCATAAAATCCTATTTAGTAATTCACAAATCCTAAATAAATTGCTAACTAGAAGGTACACTTTAAGAGTAGTAATTACATTTAAAGCTAGAAAGCATGAATGTACCTACTCGTATTGCCTAATTGTAATTGTAAGATTGTTTAACAAAGTGAATACTATAAATAATGCATTTATTACGTTACAATAAGTTTAGATAACAAAAGAAAGAATTACAATAAAAACGGACATTAACAAAACATCATTATTTTAAATTCTTTAAAACGCATGACACAGATTTTAAATTGATCTTGTTTATTGTAGAGCCCGATTGGAACAGCCGAACTGGTAGTAGAGCCTTCGCTTGGGAGCGGTGTCGACATCAGATCCTCCTTAGTAAGGGTTGCCGAAGACTACACCAAAAGAAAGCACGTCCTCCGAGTCTCATCAGTCAACCCCTGCCGTTCCGAAGTACTGCTCCAAGCAGATAACGCCGAAGATTTAGCGGACTGGGTCAAAGTTCTAAACGACCAAGTCCCGACAGCTACCACTGAAGAATCAAACCCAAACATCGCTAAGCAACAACAGGCAGTTCCACAAGCCAACCCAGCGCAAACATCCATTCAAGTTCAAGGAAGCCGCTTGTTACCCAATAAAAAGACTACATCTACACGAAACCGTTCACCAACTGGCCAGTCACCTGTTTCAAAAACACGAAAGCCATCACAAATTCCAGACATAGCGACAAGTCCAAAAACGAAAACGTGGCGTGGAAAAGTAGTGCGACAGTTAAAGAAAATACATGGTGGTAGTTCACCGAGCTCGCCTACTGCTCCCGAAGGGTCCACTTTTGGAGTGCCTTTAGAACAGTGTTTAGCTTCGTCAAGAAATCCGTATGTGCCTAAAATAGTGGAGGTGTGTACTGATATTGTAGAGGAAAGAGGATTGCAAACAGTTGGTATCTACCGAGTTCCAGGAAATAACGCAATGATCACATCGTTAACTGAAGAGGTAAAATTTTTGGTAATAGAATTATCACAGAAAAATTAAACTACTTGTTTTCAGATAAACAAAAATTACCACGACATCCCACTAGACGACACCAGATGGCAGGACATTCACGTTGTAAGCAGCATTCTCAAAAGCTTCTTCAGAAAACTGCCAGATTCGTTAGTGACCACGGCTCTGTACGAATGCTTTATGAAAGCCGATAAAATTGAAAACGACCCGCAAGCCCGTATGGAGGAACTCAAACGCCTTATTAAAAGTTTACCTCCACACAACTATCATACGTTAAAACATTTAATTCTGCATTTATGTAAAGTGGTTCAATACTCCGATGAGAATAAAATGAAGGCGAAAAACGTTGCTATAATGTTTGGACCTAATATTGTCAGACAGGAGGAAGAAACCATGCAAAGTATGGTTAGCAACATGAACCATCATTGCAAAATCATGGAAACGTTACTTTTATACGTAAGTTTTTCTTTGTTTTTATGTAAGAACTTGTTTTTATTTGTTTTTTTTTCATGCAGGCTGATTGGTTCTTCTCTGATAATGAATCCGCTACCCTCAACATAAGATTAATGGAGAACTTTGACGATTGTGAAATGGCGACAAATCAACAGGCGCTAATTGATGGTATGTTTAATAATTTAAATAAAAATGTTTCGATAATTCAAATTTACATTTTAGCCTTAACAACAACCCAAAAAGAAAAAAATGGTGCTATTCTGTCAACAATAATATCAGCCGCACAACGCAAAATTCATAAAAAGAAACCAAATTCAGCCGACAAAGAATTATCATCACCTAACGGGTCCAATTGCAACACTACCATAAATTCGATAGAATATTCTACTTCAGATTTTAAAGAAGTAACAATGGATCATAAAAATCGTATCCCTACAACTGTGATAGACCTTGAAAAATGTAATAAACCCGAGAAAATGCCTTGGTTTAACTACTCCACTGACAAGGAAGAGTTTCATAAAAGAATTACAGATTTTGAGAAGGAAACGAAGGCAATGTTGACGATGCCAAGGAATTTGGAGATATCAGTCAGTAGTTTAGGTAAGTAACAAATTTCTTTTGCTAGAATAACCTTTATTAATAATTTGTTTTGCAGGTTCCAGACAAACATCAAACGCAAGCATGAACGTGCAACAAATTTCAACAAGACTATCAGTGCAATCCGATCCAAACCTTTTACAAAAAACACACAGTGCTTCGAACGTGTTCCCAGAACATTTAAAACAATCATTAATAAATAAGTCCACAACAATAGAGAATAGAAACAGTTTAGACTCTTCCTATGCAGTGCGGTACAATCATAACACATCCAGTGCTAAATCTATTAACAATAATGACGGTGGTGTACGTCACGGAGTGCCTCAAGGACTTTACTATGGTCCTGTGTCGGATAATGATGGTTTAAGAATTGGAACAGATTACGTGGATGGTGGAGATAGATGGAATGCTAAATATTCTTTGAGAAAGGGTAGTTCGGCGGAAAATATCAACATGAGTACGACTGATTTAACGAATAATGGTACTATGAAAAAGATTAAATATGAAAATCAGGTGAGTTCAGAAAATAACAAACTAAGTAATATTATTGTTTTGCAAAATCTGTTTACATCTTCTCTTGTTTACCTTATTTTTATTGTTAACGTTAATTTTCTTCCAGAATGAAAACCAGCGAACAGGGTCTTTAGATTCCTTGAATAAAATTCCTGGACCAGAAGATGGTAAGCATATTAAAGTTTCTTTACCTGTAGTTTATAAACCTTTTCTTACATAGATAGTTTATTATCTAATTTCTCTCTAAACTTTTTAATTACACTAGAATTTATTTATTATTGACTTTCATATTCTAAAACTGTATATTAATTGAATGCTAGGTAGTAGTGTCCCTTTGAGCGCTCCGCGAGGGTGGCGACCTGTGAAGCCCCCTCAAATGGCTCCCCAAAGACCACCGCGTACACGAAATTTGTACCACCAAAGATTATAGAGGTAGTCGAGTGTGTTAATGCTTATTTTAACAAAAATCGCTCGCTAGCAAACGCAATTTAGGTTTGGATTCACCAATTTTAATGTAACCAACTTGTTAAAATTGGAAAATCCTGCTCACTATGGCAGCTTATTTTTATTTATTAAATTTCATTTTATAAAAAAACAAACAAATGTAAAATATCAATATGTGTTTCTTGAATTGGCTTAATTGTTGTAGAAAAATGTTTAGACTGCAAAAGAATAACTCCATACAAATAATGCTTATCTCATAATTGCCAAAATTGTAATTAATACCAGACTTTTTAATTATGTCATGTAACGCACATTAAATTAAAACTAATTATTTTCAGATGCAGATCTCGTAACAACAATGACAAAACTGTACGACGAAAAACTAAAGAAAGAACACACACAAAAGAGCCTACTAACAGGGGAAGGCCTACCATTCGTCGATGCTTCTCCAGAGAAAATACCGCCAGAAAAAATAAACAAAAACACAAGTAACAAAGAAAATATCCCACACTCTGGTAATAACCTGTACCGCAATCCAAGTTTACACAAATTCAGTATATCAAACAAAGAAAAGAAAGACCGAGACGAAGATATGACTGACCAAGAGAAGGACGAAGATTCCACGATGACAATTGAAATACCAGATAACAATAAATTTATATCAAACAACTCACAAGTATTAGGGAACAAATTAACCATTTTCAACAGCAACAAATTATCAAGTGACCACAAATTAAAAAGATCAGAATCGTTAAACAAACCAGAACGTAACGTTTCACCTCTTAAATTAAAGCGATCGGAAAGCTTAAACAAAGCCGAAAACAGAGTTAAGCGTTCGGATAGCTTGTCCAAGTACGAAAAAACAGAGTCCAATATATCAAAAAAACGAGAGCTGCTTACTTCGTCAGTCCGCCGAAAAGATAGCAAACTAAAACGAAAAAACGGTATGCCAGATCGATCAATTAAAAGACGACATACAGTCGGTGGTACGAAAGATCCGGACAAAGTCACATGGTTGGGAAAATATAACGACGAAAATGAAACGCAAAAGGAAAATAAACGAACTAGTTCGCCAGATTTAAGTTCGACGCGAAGAGAGCGTTTCCTTTTTGAAATTAATTTGATAGGACCTGAGAATATGGTTGTATCTTTGAGACATCACATTGGTGGGAGACCACAAAGTTTTCCTGAAACTTCGGTTTTCTCCGTACCGCTAGAATCACACGTTTAATAAAATGGTCTTAAATAATGTTGTAAGTTGTGCCTTATATTGACGAAAATATAATTATTTTCCACCTGGACGTTCAAATCAATACTGACTAAACATCAAAATAAAGAGACTGAATTAAATAATGTGCAATATTCTAAATATTGTTAAATAATATTTTACAGTGCTTTTATCATCTTGACAAAAAAATTTATTCATTTAAAAAAAGAAGTAGACACTCTTAAAAAAACGACCAAAATTAAGGGATAATCAAATCTTATGCTTGAAAACCGAGCTTTTTATCGGGTATCTAGAAATTGTATAAAATATATGCATTTATATTGTAGGCTTCTTTAAAATTTGATATTTGTGATTGTGTATTACATTGGCACACTTACTTCTGTTTGCTAAAATTAAGATTAAATTACTTTAAAAAAATGTGTTTAAAACATTTTTTAAAAAGGATAAAACAACTTGCGGTAACGATTCAAGGAATTTGATGTGTCTGCCTCTATATTCCTTTAAAATAATATTAAAGCAATTAAAATTTGTGATAATGACAAGAAATATAGCATATTGTTTAATATAAAAAAAACAATTAAATATTTTGTTAATTTCTTGTATTCAATTTAATATTTAGTTTAAGCTTGTAAATATAATTTAATTCCTATTATAAGATGCAACCACTTAAATAAAATTTTATTATTTTATATTTAATAAACATATCATAAGAAACACCTATATTTTTAGGTGTATTATTTTAAAATATTTAATTGAAAAGGATGTAGTTTTAAGGATAATTTTTGATTTAGAATTTGTATTCACTATTATTTTATTTAAATTGAATTGTGGTTTATTTTTATTGAATTATTAATAATTATTGCCTATAGTTTGTAAATAATATTAAATATTGTTTATTTGCTTGTGAGTTGGTGTAAAAAATAATTAAAATTATTATTTAGGCTGTTTGTATCTTGCCTGTTATTGTTTTTATAGTTTTTAAGTACAAATTGTATTTGTTGTTGTAATTTTGTGTAACTTGTAAATATATTTTCATCATGCACCGATTCATTTTGTTTTAGTTTTTTCACAGAAAAAGATTTCTTTAAAATTTGACGCTAAATCTCAAAAAGAATGTTAATAAAGTATGACGCTTTTATGTTTTATAAGAAGAAAGATCTAATAAAAACAAACAGTATCAGTAACACGTCTAAAATTTTTAACATTTAATTATTGTGTTTTATTTTTTCATAATTTATTTTTCAACTAAATTTTTTTAAGTTTTTCAGTACAGGAATAAGTCTTTTATAAATATTCGGTTCTTATATTTTGTTATCAAAAATAAAAATCAACAAAGAGGAGATAACAATGATAACACAATAATTAGGTAGTGATTTTTCATCAAAACTACAAACACAATTTCAGTTACGAAAGGGGTATCAATATTACATAGTTTTTTAAAAATTGAATAGAAACAACAAAAAGACGTGTTCTCCTAAATTATTATCAGGTAAGTAATAAATATATTATCTTTATTAGGTCTTAAAAACTATATTTTGGTAATTTTCATCTGCATTGCTGCTAATATTAGGCATACGAGTTTTAAACATTCGGTGAATTATCTAAAACAAACGAGCTTTTTTCGATGACTATTTATTTAAAATCTATACGTTTATAAACATAATAACTTTTTAACAAAAAAGAAACAATTAAAATTAAAATAGGTCTATATAAGTTGTAATAAATGAAAGAGGGTTTTGCTATTTTTAGCCGCTTTTGCTTTTCATAAATCACCAAAAAAGCAAATTAATCAAAGAGAGATACATCAACTTCTATCTGCTTTCAAACCTTTTTCATATAGCATATCCAACAGAAAATAACCATTTTGCGTCCCTCGAAATAATCGATCTACATCCCACACTGCTACAGGACGCCTTCGCAATGTAGGCGCCGGCGCCTGGCGTCGCCCACCGAAGACGAAGCTTTCCAGCTGCAATCATCCAGACGGACGGCATTATTTGCC
Source organism: Cartodere bifasciata (assembly GCA_963920755.1). Taxonomy (NCBI): domain Eukaryota; kingdom Metazoa; phylum Arthropoda; class Insecta; order Coleoptera; family Latridiidae; genus Cartodere; species Cartodere bifasciata. Next base: position 15,440,379 of record OY987196.1, on the reverse strand, counting down.
TTGATCATCTTTATATTCTTTCAAATTTGACAATTATTTTTGTTGGCAGTGTCAGAAAGTGTAGCCTTCGAAATGTTGTGAGTGCCCCGCGGGAAACAGGTAAAAATCTTGTTTTTAACGATTAATTTACTGTTCAAATTAGGGCCGATTGAGTTTGAAAGGCCACCCACCTGTTTGTTCATCCGATGTACGTCAATGCAATTATATACAGCGATTTTAGTCGCTTTAGGGATTAAAGAGTTCGATAATTTTTTATAAGGATTAATTAGTTCATCCATTAAAATGAAATGATATTATTTTTTTGTAATACTTCTCTATCGTTACGTTTTAAAACACAAACATATTTAGGATTGTGTTAAAAGGTCATGTTATAGGTACTTCTTGTTCGCCTAATAATTTCTTCGTTTTGCAAAAATGTATAAAACAAGCAAGAGTAACTTTAATATAAATAAATGTGTTCTCTACTTTTAACAAGAATAATTATCAATGACCTTTAAAAAATGTCCTTTTCTGAATTGTTTCGGGAACTTTTTTAAAATCCTTATCTGCATTTTTTAGAGGGTAGATGGCATTTAGAAAGATTTTTCTTAATTTGGCCATTACCTACCTAAATACACCACACTATTTTTTTTAATTACATATCTTATTTTTACTCTATAATTGTTGTAATATTATATAAATCGTATTTTTTTAAAGTGTCATAACTAAAAATTATTTGATTCCAACGAAGATTTTTTGTGCCGGATTAGCCATTAGGTTGATGGGTAGACTAAGGCGCTTTTTTAAATTTATTTTTTTTCTGTTCTATACACTTTTTTCTGATGAAACAGCCGCTAAAATATGTTCTTTATTTGGTGCTTGCGGACCATAATCTGGCTCTGGTTATACCATTATTAGATAAAAATCATCAAGTTCTTGTTTAACTTTAATATTATCTGTTTGTCCCATAACGCCATTGTTCAGTTTTAATAAAAGCTCACAAACAAAGTTTTATTTAGCTGTCGTAGATTACTTAGAACTGAGCCCTTTTGTAAACATAATTCGATTTAAGTATAGGTGTCCGTAAAAAAGTGGGCATCTTGAAAACATATTAGATCCCTTGATTATAGTAAGAAAAAAGTCTCTATTAACAGTTTTGATCGGACGATTTTGTTTTACCCATTTAACGCCACTTAAAATTAATTTATCGTGAATTAACAAAAATTTGAATAAATTATACGAAGTTGAAATGTCATTTATTGATTAAATTTACTCCATTTAAAAGCTTTAAGCTTACTTCTCTTAATTTGAATAATTTCGTGTTCGAGATGCTCGAGCCTTGGGCAAGTTCAAAAAACTCATTCTGTGTAGGGTGGCAATGCTTGGTATAGGGCAGAGTCACTCGGAGTGCACTCAAGCGACGCTAAAGTGAACTTCTTGAACAAGACTCTTTATTTCACGTTGCTATTCGTCAAAGAGATGAAACGCACTGTTAGCGCATGATTTGGATTAGTTAAATTTATGAATATCTAAATGCACTAATTTGATCACGTTATATTCGCGTCAATTTAAGTGGCGTTAAGCTAATGCAAGTATCTCTAAACGACATTAAATCTATCTTTATTTAACTTTGGTACATTGAGCACCAGTTATAATAAGCTATAAACCGACCAACAAAGGCGTCGCAGGTGTAATTTTATGAACATAGTGGGCTTTAAGGACTAAATTATGTCCTTTGTAGCCTTGTAGGTAATTTTAATCACTTTAAATTGCCTCAACTACATAAAACGTAATGACCAGAGAATTACGCTAACCTTACACGTAACTTTCTTACGCTGACTTTGCTGATAAAAGATTTGTATTATTTAAAATTATCTAAAATGATTACCAAATCAAGAAAAAGGAGATGCCTTTAAGGATTTCAAGGCATAAATTATTGGTGTAAGGATAGCATTAGGTCCTATACATAGGTATTCACACAAATATACAGCTACTCACTTTATCAAATACATTTTTTGCGGGATTTTTTTAATTTAAAAAATGGGGATATATACAGCATTAAGTGGGTTAATTTTTATTTAACCATTTTAATGTTTTCTGAATAATGTTAATGTGATGAAATAAACAAAGTAAATTAAATCTGCATAATATTCGCAGCAAGTCAACTAGGTTGAAAAATCGATAAAGTAAAACTTTTTAAAATTCATACTGGCGAAGATAAGCTGGCATAATCAGGAAACATTCTACCCACTCAGTGTTGTTGCTTTAAAATTAGTTTAAAATTTAGTGTTTTGTAAGAAGTCTGTGAAAAGTTAACATAATTTTGCCCTTAAATTCTTTAGAAACAAAATTTTTCTGCATAATCTTTTGTATTACATAACGATCAAACTTATGACGTCAATCGTCGTTGGACGAACAACATTTAATTTATATTTCGTCTTCCATGATCATTGATTTGTGAGTGAGTGTACTGAAATCTTCCGCAAATTAGGTTGTTTTTGCGTGGTTGTAAAGCGATGCAAAATAAGTGGATTATCTAGTCAGAATGGGATATGCTGTTTGAACTCCATCAATAACCAATTACTTTTGAAGAAAATGTTATTTTTGCAATTTATTCCAATACCAAAGCTGGACTAAAATTAAATTCTAGGTATTTGCAGATAGGTACCTTTTCTCGGCCATAACATAAAGATGTTTACTTAATTTATTAATTTATTTTTTATACCTATTGCAGAAAAAGTCAAAAATAACAAACATTTTAATCGAACAAACATTCCAACTGATCGACGTTTTTGAGCTCTAATTGAACTTTGCCATTACCATTAGCACAATTTGTGATTTATTTTAGTTCATTTCTCTAAGGGAAATGTACTATTGTAATTGCAATTTCTGAAAATCGATGTTTTTTTGCAATTGCGCCTAAACGAAGCAAGATACTTGAATACTTCATGCTGTTGGAAAGATGCTACAAAAAATTCCCGATCTTCTGATACTAGAATCATATCGATAGGATCATCCACTGGGTTGTTATTAAAAAATATCACTTTTGTGTATTTTTTTAACCGTAATTTACTCAACTATGGTACTATTTAGAAAGTTCAAACTTGACATAAGTAAATACCAAAGTCTTGTGGTCAAGGTGACCTGAAGGTCAAACTGACCACTGGTCAAGGTTAGAAGATATTGCATGCAAAAAAAACCTAGCCCAAAATATTGTGTATTTTTTTTGCTTAAATTTTTAAGCAAAAAAAATTGCTTCACAGAGCCCTTTGTGTTAAAACTTTTAAAAAAAAATTCTATGTCTAGAAAAACGTTTTTAAATGTCAATGTTTGCATGAACATAGCTCCAATACTACAATAGTTAGAGATCTAAAACTTGGAGGATGGATACACAAGACACAGCGGTTTAAGGTCATGTTAAGGTCATACCTTTTTAATGGTCAATAGGATTTTTATTATTAAAAATCAATGTTAAGTTAAATGCAAGGTAAATGTTGGACATGTTTTTGAATACACACAAGGCTGTTCTTATGTTTCGGACTTAGTAATAGGCCATCTTCAGAAAACGATTTATAGTTTGACTTCGAGTATCTTAAACATAACAATAATTAAAAGTTTTAAATTTGGAGGATGGATAACCAAAAGACAGGACTTCAAGGTCATATTGTTTGTAAGGTCAATATCATTTTTATTATTAAAAAATTATGTAAATGTAAATGTTGGACATGTTTTTGAATACACACAAGGCTGTTCTTATGTTTCGGACTTAGTAGGCCATCTTCAGGAAACGATTTATAGTTTGACTTCGAGTATCCAAACATAACAATAATTAAAAGTTTTAAACTTGGAGGATGGATACCAAAAGACAGGACTTCAAGGTCATGTCAAGGTCATATTTTTTGTAAGGTCAATAGCATTTTTATTATTAAAAAATTATGTTAAGTTAAATGCAATGTAAATGTTGGACATGTCTTTAAAAACATAAAAGGTTGTTTTTATGTTTTGGATCTACTGGACTATCATTAGGAAACGCTTTAATTCTAACAAAAAAAAGGAATTTATACTTAAGAAATGAACTCAAGAGTCGGATCTACCGGCCTCGACTCAGCTAGTTTACAAGTAAAATTTGTTATTCTAGGAATTTACCGAGGAATTTACCATTTAAAATATTTTCAAAACTCATAACAGATAAGGTTCGAACCTTATGGCGGAACCGCCAAATGTTAAATCTACATACTAAGTAGTAGTTTTATTTTTTCGCATGAATTAATCTAAAGAGCATATTGCAATCGATCAGAAAGAAACCAAAATCATTAATGTCTATGCGAGTGCTTATTGTGTTTACTTCCAAATCAAAACTTGTTAAACAAATTAATCAGGTAGATAAATCAAATAAAACAAAAAATATCTTTATTAAGCCAAACTTAAAAGGCCATTAATTGAAGGAGCGGTCCATGCCAAAAAGTTATATTTTATGTTTAAATATAAATTGAGTTTTCCCAAAAGTTAAACTAGATACTTAGCTGATGATGTGAGTAAAACTCGCAGTAAAATAGGCTTTATTATATTACCTATTAGCAAGTCCATTTCGTGTTTTCCCAAACAAAGTTTTAGGAAGACCTTTTAAAAAAAATAACGTTTACAAAGCCTTTCTTCCCAAACGGGACATTTTGTATTCTGTATGACCACTAGCAAAGCTTTGTGTAAAATTTTAATGAAATATTAGGGTAATTATGTTTTAAACTTCTATGTAGGTTGTAAAGTTGTTGGAAATTTATTTTCGAACCCTTCTCGTTTTTCTGCTTAATCTAAACACTTTAGGATAATACTCATGTCCGATTTTCATAAATCGAGTTAATGATAATAATCTCGGATTTCCAATCCCTTAGGAAAAGTTTATTTAATAATAATTTGTTTTTTTTAATGCAGGCCATGCCGTGGCCGGGCATATCTTTGCGGCTTGCCCTCCTTTTATGGGCCGCAAGTGTCGGACCCCCTGGATTAAATGCTGAACAAAATATAGGTGAGTATTTAAATAATTGCCTTGTCTTCTTTACTGAGCTTAGGTACCATCGAGAGTACGATTTAAACTTGCTGAAGATTGACTCAAAATCTATTATAAATAATCTTTTGGATACGTTTATGAACTTGAAATAAACACTTTCCGTTAGAAAAATCGGAGTAACTTTTCTTTGAAATTAAAATGATGTATGATACTTCATTCAGTTCAGATTCGCGATCTTCATATTTTGGATTGTAATTGTCAAACATGGAGAAGCGAAAGATAGGCGACACGTTTTAACAATCCCAAGTATGACGACCGCGAACCTGGATCTGAACTACATGGGTGTGTATGCATACGTCCATGGACATAATCTATTAAGCTCGAAGGTATTTAATTATTTATTTTTTATGGGATTAAATTTAAAAATGTAATTCACCTCATTTACATTACAAACCCAAATGATTTGTCAACACACTAACCTTATTAGGTCTAAAAATAGTTTTTAAGAATATGACGCAGGAATTTTTAATTTAATCGACCTAAAACTGTAGTACACGCTTTCAATAATCATTGTGTTTCTGTTTAAAAAATGCCCACATAGTAAAAGGAATACCATTACCTACAAATTTACTCATACTACATCAAAATCAGGTTCCCTGTGGGTAGTCTGAAATGGATTAAAATAAATAATCTACCTTTGAAAATAAAATGTTGATTCAATTTACCAATTAATTTCTTCAATAATGATTACGCAAAAGGCAATACTAGACTAAAACCAGTAATTGCATAAGTATTTGGTTACCAATCATTAAGATTTTATTTTCGGGTTTTATTTGCCAAGATACTAATGAACGTTTTCCCGAATCTACCCTTGTTTTATCAGTGATTGGAACTTATATTTTAGAGTTTGGTATTTGATATTTCTTTAATTGCAAATAATCTTAAGAGAAGGAAAGGTGAAAACTTAGGACTTGCATCTGGTTTAAGTTGCAAACTAGAATGACTTAAATACATTTCTTGTAGTAAAGCCTTAATGAGTAATAGCCCAATCATTCTAATATTGCCCCCAGAAAAAAATCCCAACCAAAATCTGCTTATGCAGGTTTGTAGCCACTACCCCCAGAAACATAAAAGTAAAAAATTCCCACAAAATTTTCGTGACGTTTAGCCCCCATCTTGCATAGAAGTGAGGACTTAGTTTTTTGTTAATACCTAAACTGTTTGGCACTTTTGAAAAAAGTTTAAAAAATTTTTAGGAACATTATTTTAATAAGAATACAATCATTTTTAAAAAAGTAATAAATCACCAATATGAACGATTTTATAGCACTTTGGAAATGTGTTAATTTGGTCCTACACAGAACGCTGCAATCTATGCTTCAGGACTCTATGACTAAGATAGACGATTATGATGAAATAAGGTGATTTTCAAAGAGCTATAGAATCGTTAATATTGGTGATTTATTATTTTTTTAAAAATGATTGTATTCTTATTAAAATAATGTTTCTAAAAATATTTAAAACTTTTTTCAAAAGTGCCGAATAGTTTAGGTATTAACAAAAAACTAATTCCTCACTTCTATACAAGATGGGGGCTTAAACGTCACGAAAATTTTGTGGGAATTTTTCACTTTTGTATTCCTGGGGGTAGTGCCTACAATCCTGCATAAGCAGATCTTGGTTGGGAAGGAACCTACAAATTTTAATTAGAATAATTGGACTATAAGGACAGTTCAAAAATATTTCAAGCGTTTTAAATGTTGAATTAAAATAAAATATCCACTTATTAATAACGTTGTAAGACTACCCTGCTTCCTCGTATATCCTGCAATTATTGTGCTTACGTACGAAACAAAACAAACCGAATCAACGTATACAGACGTGCACAGATATTGATTTTCTATTTTGGTTATTCTACACATTTTCATTCACATTTCTCTCTCTAGATTATTCTATCCATTTCCAAAAGTATTCAGAAACTCAGCCAAATGAATGAAATTTCCACAAGGATCTACCTACATAGTTCAGTAGACTACAAAGTGCACTTTATAAAAAGGAAGAATTTTAAAAGCGCTGCTGGGCAAATAAAATTCTAAAAGCCTTTTTCTTAAAAACACCCAAATAATAAAAGAATTTACGGTGGAAAGCGAACCTACCTACATTCTGGAATGTAACCTTATGCTTTTTTTCTTTCAGGATGTCTTTTTAGCGAACGTTTATGTTTAGAAGAAGAATGGTGCTATGACGGTAAGCCTTTTTTATTATCAAAGTACAAAGTACATAAGTAAGAGATAACAAATAGTAGTGTATTGTTCCATACCATTAAAGAAAATAAAAGTAACGCCCGCTGCTATAAAATAACAATGTTTTAAATTCAGAACCAAAGACTTAACACAAACTTATGTAATAAATGATAAACGTTTTATTTAAAAAACCCAATCATTGAAATGACAAAACCTTTCAGATTATGCTTTTGGAAGATGTTTACCGTCCGCCGGAAATTTGGAAAACTCGGATTATTACAGGTAAGCTTTTCTGAATAAACATGAAAGCAGTCGTTTACTCAAAACATTTTAGGTTCGACTTGGAGCGCGAAGAACTGCACGAACTCAAAAGAGAACTAGAACGATTATTCACGTTAGGCTATCGTTGGAACCACGGTTACACACAATGTCGTCTTCAGGCAATGTTGTACGCAATCAAGCACAGAATTATAAACGAACCAGATTCCTGTTCCCATTTAGTAGACCAAGACTTAGAGGGAGCTTTAAAAGCTATGGACATTCAAGTTCCAATAGATCCGGAACAAGTGGCTATTATTAGATACACTCCGAGTGATGATGACCCACGTTCCGAGTTTGCGGATGAAGTTTATTATCCCCCAGAGAGAAACCGGAATAGAAATTTAATAAGAGATACGATTCTTTCGCCCAACGCTATTGATAGTAAGTTTTCTGTTTAAACTTGTTTTGTTCAATTAACCATAAAATACAATTATAACAGTAATGGACATGGAAGACCCATCAGTAAATAATCGCGGAAATGATTACGAACTCACAAACACCTGGAGTAAGCGTTGGATCCCTCAGATGCATCGCAGATCTCTCCCTTACGACTACCAACCTTTTGACGAAACAAATGCACTGGACAGACTGGAGTATTTGTCTAGAAACCAGCAAGATCATTCAAATGATAGAGAAATGTATAACACCGCAAATAATGATAAAAAGGACAATAGTTTAAACATTGAAGATTTGGAGGACATTTACTCCGTTATCGACTTTATGAACAAGTGGCAGTTGCGACCAACAGATTTGGTTAAAATTTTAACGCCGGAGAGTTATGAAAGACTTAAGTTGTAAGTATTTTATTTCGATTTAAAGAACGAAGATTTTATATTCTATTACTTAATAGAAAACTGGAGGAGTTGGAAGCCAACTTGGAAGCAAACGAAGAGCTAAGTAACTCCGTGCAAACATTTTTGGACGCAATTATAAACAATGAGGATACGAATCCGTCAAACCAACGTTTTGCTTTTCCGTACAACACTCCAGACAACTTTAGGTCTGGTTGGGAAGCAAGGGACACTGTAAATCGTTTTAATGATTTACCCGAACCTAGAATATACTATGATGAAATGGAAAATCCAATTGAAGAGAATGGCAGCGGATATCAAACACCAACTGATGATATTTATCGCAAATTGGAAATGGTCGAAAAACCAACTGAAAGAAACCGTCCCGTCGAAGGAGGAATATTTAGAGAATTGCAGCAAAAAAAATTGGAAGAAGGAGCAGTTGAAAAACGGTTTGGTCAAGGAGTTTATACCGAAGGTGGAATGGTGTATCCGTCTCCCAATAAAGGTAATTTCATAATTTTGTTGAATAAGCCAAAAAATCGTTAGTCATACTTTTTAATGTAAATTGTACCTTCAGGTCCAATTAACATAATTTCTTCATAAAATTTAATGTTGTAAGCATCATGCATTCATTCTGCTTTCTAGGCGAGTCATCAGAATTCGAAAGTGAAACTCATAATTTTGATCTGGATCACTATTGGGGGTTTAAAAGACCTGAACGCTTAGATGTAAAAAAACCAGGGCCACCTTTCGATCATAACATTAATGGCAGTAAGAGTCTTGCTACACCCTCTCTTTATATCTATTAATCGCCACTATTTTTAGTTTGAAGACTGTTAAAATTTTTGGGTGTTTTCACTTTGTTAGATTTTTATCCCTTTATGTATTTTTGCATCTTGTGTTGATGGGTGGTTTCCTGCATTTTTACAAACCCCTTTTAATATTTTAGGCGCTATTACCAGTTAGGACTCTTAAAATACAGTGAAAAAAGAATAACATTAAATAATTATTAAGTTTTTACTTCTTCACTGTATTTTTTGCATTGTTAGACACTCATGCATTTTATATCAATCCAAATCTTCCCTTCGCTTCATGTAAACCAATTATGTTTTTAATTTAAATTAATACTATATATTTTTAGATGCGAAACGGAGGGGATTTATAAATGAAGATAATTTGATCCTACCGTCCATGATGAAAAAGGGTCCCCGAAGTCCAATTCCAAACAAAAATGATATTGACTTTTCAGATCAGGAACCCGATCATGTTTTTGTTGCTTTCGATAGAAAGTAAGTGTTATGATATATATATATCTCATATTTTTTGTAATTAAAAAAAATTATAGCTTTCGCACATGGAAACACGGACAGGACGTTATAAAAAACCTATCAACATTGCTTCAAATGGATGCAACAGATTTTGATAACGGGCGGTGAGTCTCTTAAAAAGTAAGTACCCAAGGGTATTTTATAACTTACATATTTTCAGTGTCTTGGGTAACGTTATATCTTTCAAAGTTTTGCCAAATAGTCGAGGGTATAACGCAACTGAAGTTGCGAGGAAAATATCACTTAGAAAGAAGGAAATACATCTTCTGACAGGATTGCAAGTTCGTGAGGTCGGAACTGATCGGGTGCGTTTAAACTTCCGCTTATAATCTTGCTCATATTTAATATTTTTCTCTTTTTCTAGGAAAAGGTTAACGCAGTGTTTGCAGCCCCTCTCGCCAATAATTCCGATTTCTACATGATGATTTTTATGGTTTGCGGCATCCTTGGTGCAATCATTATTTCAGTGGCTCTTTTGATTCTCATGCGCCGTCACATTAAAGCCCGTGAAAAGCTTCACGGCTTATCCCGCCCAGACACAGAAGCTAGCAAGGACTACCAAGATTTATGCAGAGCAAGGATGTCGAAAGGTCAGCAACCGCCTGGGGATAACGCAAGGATTACTTCTTTGTCTAAGGAGTCTGAGCAAAGTCCTTCAAGCAGGTCTAGTACGTCATCTTGGAGTGAGGAGCCAGCGTTGCACAACATGGACATTTCTACTGGTAAGACCTCACATTACCCAAGAAATGTTTTTGTTTAACACATCCCTTTAGGTCATATGGTCTTAAGCTACATGGAGGATCATCTTAAGAATAAGGACCGCTTGGACCATGAATGGGAAGCCCTTTGCGCTTACGTTGCCGAACCCTGCGCTACCACTATTGCTAATCTACCGGACAACAAAGAAAAGAATCGTCATCCAGAAGTCGTTCCGTACGATCATGCTAGGGTTTTACTTAACACTCTTTGCAATGCGTCAGGTTGTGACTACATCAACGCCTCAAGTGTAACTGATCATGATCCACGACATCCTGCTTATTTGGCAACCCAAGGACCTCTTCCTAATACTGCGGCTGATTTCTGGCAATTGGTGTGGGAACAAGGAGCTGTAGTGATTGTGATGTTGACTAGATTAACTGAGTCTGGACATGCGATGTGTCACCGATATTGGCCCGAAGAAGGTAATGCAAATCCAAACTTTGTCAGTTATAAAACCTGAGGTGTTTGTTTTTAAGGTTCTGAGCTCTATCACACTTACGAAGTCCACTTGGTTAGCGAACACATTTGGTGCGACGATTACTTGGTCCGATCATTTTACTTGAAAAATACCCGCACTGGTGAGACACGCACTGTTACTCAATTCCACTTTTTGTCTTGGTCTGAAACTGGGGTACCTGTATCCACTAAAGCTTTGTTGGAGTTCCGCAGAAAAGTTAACAAGTCATATCGAGGACGGTAAGCGTTCGTATAAGTTAAAGAACCATGTAAAAAATAAAAATTTTGTTTTCTTTTTACAGATCTTGTCCAATCGTGGTCCACTGCAGCGATGGAGCAGGTCGTACAGGAACTTACTGTTTGATCGACATGGTTCTTAGCCGTATGGCTAAAGGAGCTAAGGAAATTGACATTGCAGCCACCTTGGAACATCTACGCGATCAAAGACCGGGAATGGTATCTTCCAAACAGCAGTTTGAATTTGTTTTAACAGCCGTTGCTGAAGAAGTTCATGCTATTTTAAAGGCACTACCTGCACAACCAAATCCTGTGCCAGAAAAAGAAAAATAAGCGCAATGAATCTAACAAACGACTAAAGTTCTCTGAAGAAATGAAAAAAGCCAAGCAAGATTGTTGACCGAATTTACGAACGAAAGGAGTATTTACTTGACTTTTTTCATTAACGTTAGAACGACGATAAAATTTAAGTTCAAAGTAATTTTTTCAATTATTTTGCTTATTGAAAGTAGTCAATTGGTTTTTAAAGTTTCTATTTCAGTGGCTTATTAGCTTTAAGTTAAATTAATAAAAAGTGCTTTATAACCAGCCCTATTTAGCATTTCTTATTTAAAAAACTAAGATTATTGAAACTACAAGATTAATTTACCTATAACTATATTAAACAATAATTGTCATAATCATAAAACAGATTCCTCTCAGATGAAAAACATATTAAAACGATAAAAAATATATTTATATCAATGTGCTATATTACTTAAAAAGATATATTTTGTGTCAATGTATATCATATTTTTATGTGTTAAATGTTTAAAATTTTATTAATGTTACTTTAATATTTTAAAAACATATTCTGAGATATATTTTTGAAAAAACTACCCTACTTCACACAAGTATATTAGCATTTATGGTCACCAGCCTCCCATAAATGGTAATATCCCACATCTTTGCATCAAAAACCAAGGAAATGGATATAAACTCTAGGGAAATAACCAGACTGATTGCAGAATTTTAATTCAACTTAAAATTCACTTGTTTACAACTCTCACGAATAAGTGAATTTTAACGAAAGATATATAAAGATAAGATCTTAAATTCATCATTTTAACTACAAAGGTATAATTACAAATGTTCTATATTATATAACATACATATATGCTATTTTGTCAAAGTATAAAATATATTATAATAGTGTAAGGCAATGTTAAAAGTATTATGGAATTATAAATGTAATGACTCTCTGAAATTAGAATATTAGATTAATGTATTTATCTGTATGTCTACAGCATTAGTTCGTTATTTTAATCTACCACCCTCCTTCCTCATCCCAACAAAAGAACAAATTTAATATAAATCAACGAACAAAAACCAATAATAAAATAAAAAAACAAACATACGAATACATTTATTTAACTACATTTTGTTGTTTCTATGCAATTATTTTTCACTAGAAAAATACATATTTTAAAACTTCATAAAAATAAGTTTCTAAGTACGCCGTAAAACTTCCTAAAAATGAATTAGTTATTGCTTTTAAAATGGGGCCATGTTTCCATATACTAAAAAAGAGGATGCAAAACCCATTCTTCTTTTTGTAAAGACTTACTCAATGTTATCGAAATTAATCGTGGACTAACTGCATTTGCTTCACCTTTTAAAACTTGCATACACTTACACATATAGTAGTAGTAGGTACGCATTCACAAATTATTAATTATTATAACTAATAAACCATCTTTTACAAAAGGTTCTATGGAACAACTGCTAATTACAGTAAAGGATCTGACATAAAAGATTAATTGACTCTTCTTTTATATTTGATGTCATAGTACCAAATGCATCTCATGAGTGCAAGAAACTAGCATTTTGATCTTTTGTATCAAAGAAAAAATGTCTACCTACACTTAGATTCCATGTGGCTTTTTAGGTGAATTAGCATTCGATAGTATTTCGACGGCGCATATAAACTAATAAGGTACTGCAGTTAACTTATAAAAGTATTGCAATGGAATATTAAGCGAAGAAATAAGAATTGAAGGAAAAGTTTCTTTTGATAAAACTTGTGAGCTTATTAACGAAAAAAAAAAAAGACATAGAGACAGTCCAAAAAACGGAGGCGGAAAAATAAATTATAAAACTTTGAAAATAATGAATCAAAAAAGATGTTCTATGTGGGAAGATTATTAACAATAGGTACAATAATTCAAAATTTCACAAAGAAAAAAAAAGACTTGAATATTAGAATACCAATGTTTTACCATAATATAAAGATAAGTTCCCTTTTATTTGCATTTTGTCAAACGACTCTTTCATCCACCATAGAATATCATTACCTTCACGTGATGCTTTTGTAGTTGGTAACCCAGTTTCCAACTATTATTAAAATACTACCCTACAATAGATATGTCAGACAGAACAGCATGTTTCAAGAGCAACAAAAGTGTGCTAGCAGCACCGGTTCATCCTAAAAGAGACGTCCATAAAGCGTAACCATGACGACGGTCGAGTACGAGAGCAAATCTCCAAGTACAGTGCGGATGCGTGCCATCATCACCGGCGGGCGGCGGCGGCGGATTTACCATCCATACACACCCTTGCAGGGCATCTATAACGGCGCTTAGGTGCTTGCTCACAGTCAAGTAGCTTCCGTGTAATCGAGGTTGCCCGTGTTTTGTTTTGTGACAGAGTGCTTCTTGATACTTGAGAGTTAAATACTTTAAAGGATACCCCATAATTCGCGCCAACTTACTTTACGAGGGTGTTTCAAAAGTGAGTTGTTTGTTATTAAGTGTAGTTTTCTTTGTTGTTGGTGTCAGATAATTCGAGAGAATTTAGATGAAAGCAAGACGCTTATTTGTAGTTATTGCGCCTCTTCTTTTGTTTAATTTATCTTTATTCTTCACACTTTCTTATTCAATTTAACTCTATTTAACATTAGATTAAACTTCTCTGTGAGATGAAAACAACATTATGCCCGCTACTTTTAATATAACAATGTTTGCTGAGAAGTCTGCAGGAATATAAGCCCTATTAAAGTCGCAGTGAACTTGAACGAATTTAAACCATTACTTATTTCACTGAAATCTTTGTGCAAGTTATGAATCGTAACATTTAAATACTATTGAAAGGTTAATAGGGTATTTATTCAACCATTTATTCCTTTTGCACAAATTTAAATTAAATGATACAAAAGTAAATACAGAAAATTATAAAGTCTTTGAAGACACATTCATTAAACTCAAAATGTTACTGAATATGGGCGTAGGCTCTAACGGACGAATATATAAATGATTTTGTGCATTTAGTTTTAGTACAATACAATCGGATCTATTTTCAAACAAAGACTTACTAATTAAGACTAAGAAAAACATCCCATTAAAGAACAATTAAAATAGAATGGACGTATTTATTCAAAATAAACACTTTGTAGATGCAAGATAAATTCATCTTTAATTATGCCGAGATCCATACATGTCAACAAAAAAACGCAACAAAGATAAGATCGCGGTAAATTCTTCTCTATTACATAGTAGGTACATCAATATTTTAATTTTATCATCAATCAAATTTCTTAGCAAATATTATCATTTTCATTGTCCTAAGTTAACCGTTTAGCGCTTGAATTATGGATACAATCTTAGACAGTTGTACTATACGAAGAAGATTATGGCGAAGACGATTCTAAAAATATCCTAAAAGTTTAGATAACTTGCTCCCGGTTGTCCCTTTGATGAAGGGACATCTTGAACATCCGGTTAAGTTCTCTAGACATGAAAGAAATATAAATCTCAAATCTTTAGGCATTTACGATGCCTAACATTGATGACACATCTCGTGACAAATATAGAGTGAACAGCTTGTATAATGCTAAGAATATAACAAAAATGACTAAGGGTTTATCCAGGGTTCATCATTTACTAAAAATAGCGACAAAAGAAATGGTACGTGCAAAATTGAATAGGTTACCACTTGGAAAATAAAACTAAGCTTAATAACATAGCTCTTGTAGAAGTTTGCTACAATAAATGACCATATCGAATTGTATAGCCTTTTTACGACATGACCGAAGTTTTACACGATAAATAAACACTAACGAAATGTGAGAACATTTTACCAATTTATTGGCCTCTCAAGAAAATAAATTTATCCTAGAAGATGGGTGTAAAATAAAGTGTCCTTTTTCTAACAAGAAAAGTTATACTTTTTAAACTGAACTTTCTATACTTAAACGATGTAAACTTAAAAATAACCGAAAATATGCAATAAACCCAGACGCAGACTAAATATTTACGTTAGTACCTAAATGGGATAATGAAAAAATAAATTAACTTACAATGTAATCAAATCTGAATCCTGAAAGGTTCAATAAAACCATACTCTAGCCTTTCCCTATAATTAATTTATGAAGGTACAACATTGATTGTTCTACTTTACAGAGCGTTACTCTATACTTCAGGGAGTAAAGGACTTTAGATGCTTTGAACAAATAATCGAAGTGATTAAATAATATGGCTCATAGGTTACTCAAATTTGCTGCAGCGTTAGATCTGATCAAGGGCTTTGTTGCTTTATCTCTAGGATCCTTTACCGTTTAGTTAACGTAACTTTCAACCTTTACCTTTCCTTGATCGTACCCCAGAGGTTTTATCTTTATAAATTTTTAGCACCTTTGGGATGTTTAGTTAATGACCTTACGGTAACTCTGAAGAGCCCTTGAATTTATTGAGGCATTAGGGTTTTCGATTAATTATCCACAGATTCTTAAACACAGGATTAGGTAGATAAATTACCAAATTACGTGTTGATAGCTTAACTTCATAGCTCAATTAAACATAGATCAGCAAATGAAACCTTCATCCAACCTATTTCATTACCAAGATTAAATAAATTATCAAAATTTGTTGTAAGGATGTTTTACATGGTTTATAACTTTGACTGTTGACGTCAAGGTCATCCCGGATTAAATCATCTTTATATTACGGACGATAAACATCATCAATTTTTTTTTAGCCACTTCAGTTTATGTTTTTCACTAAACCAAATCCAGGCAATTAAAATAAACAAACTGCTACTACATTAAACATGTGTTTCTTAGTGCATGCTGGTAATTGACACACATATGCGATACAAGAGTGATTTAAAACAAGTGACAATTAAAAAAAGACTAAAATTAAAACATTCCCAGGAAAATTATAAGTCGGACGACTCGGAGAAAAATTAAGAGCTGTAGTCTAGTTCTCTACTGTAGTACTTGAATGAACAAAGATTTCTATTGTGTTCGTGTCATCGTGTGAGAATCTTTATTAAAATATGCAGATGAACTTTTTATCTTTTAATTCATGTAGATTGTGGTTTAAAATATGCACGCCCGGAAACGAAAAAAGTGCTCAACATAGAAGTTGTTGTAATAAAAAACAACAATTAATTGATATTTTAATAAAATAATAAAAACAACTGTACAAAAATGGTTTTGTAGGCACCAAGTATTACATTTGGAAGAATCAAGAGTACTTTTAAAAAAAAATTTTTGTGTAAAATACTTACTTTTTGAGTCCTTAATGCTATACTAAATAGTGATCTAAGCTTTATTTATTCTCTATAGAAAAAAAATTGCTAATTGTTGAAGGATCTAATAGATTTACCCCAAGATTTAACCTAAGGGCCTACGGTTACCTTTTTATTGATTTAGTAACGTAATAAGGATAAAAAAACTCCATAAAATTCAAAAGACAAAAAGTTTCTCAGAAACAAAATATTGAAAACTTTAATAATTATAAGTTTTGCTTGACTTTCCTTGTTCGTAAAGTAGACGGTGGCAACCAAAAGTTTTTAAAAATATTCTCTTTTGCATTGTAAGCGTAATGAAAGGCTTGAATGTTCTACAAGAAAATCTAAATGATGCAGATTTGTCTAAAGGAATTGGGTCAACCTCCAACCGCCCCAAGCAAGCCGTAACCTATCCTTTACCGAATCGGAATAGTTCAGTAGGATCGGCGGCACCCTCCCATTAACTGCGACCGGAAGTTCATTGCTCCCGAATACATTTCTAGAAGCAAAACAAACAAAAAACTTGGTCCATATCTGGTTTTGTAATTCCTCCATTCTCAACGAAGTTGTGATGAAAGATTCTTGCCAATGTTACGTCAACTAATACTCAATAGTCAATACCCAAGAGTTTATCGAAAAGTTTTTCCAAAGAAAATAAAAGTTTTATGCATAGTGTATGAATTGACGTTTGGAGACAACATAAAACTTTAAGAAGGGTGGTTATTTATAGAAAAAAAAGAATTTATTGAAAGTTAGGCCAACTATCTTTAGATACTTTTATCGAATTTAAACAGACTTATTCCTCAGAGATAGAGTTTTTATAAAATAAAGTTTAAGAAAAGTATCCGAAGCACCAACATTTTCATATCAAACTTTTCTATTTATTTAAATTAACGTTAATTTCCTTTGACAATATTGTTTCCAAGTTTTAATGAATTTTCAATTCCTAACCAAATTTGGTTGATACAGCAGAGAAAATTGATCAAACAGGGTGGCCACCCAAATTTAATTATTGGATTCCTTGACATTTTTTTTTTACTTTTTCCTGAGTTTTTTTAGATTTTCAAATTAACAAATGTGTAGACACATATCTTAACAGAATTAGGATTTTTCTAGAAATGCTGTCCATAATTATTAACTATATAATTTTCCCTAGCAAAAACTCTCGCAAAAGTTTCAAACTGTAAGTACATAGTAAAGTTTTACAAAATTGGATATTGACATACCGTCACAACATTATTACCTATTATATTGCCTAATTATAATATGTATTATCCATCATATTAATTCATATCAACATATCTACCAATTTAATCATAAGTACTCAATTGATTTGCCTATTTGTTTGTCTGAAACCTGAATGTTTGAATTAGACTAGAAATTAAATTACCAGCGAGTATAATAGTGAAATGGTCATAACTGTTTTTGAAAATACATAAAAGGATAACAGCTAACTATACTATAGTATAAGATGTTTTAGAATATTTTGCACTTTGTAAAATACCTAGTTATTTTAAATTTAAGTTTTTTATTTAGGTACTACGTCAAAAAAATAAACCTAAAATTTAAATACCAATACTTGACTTACACAGGGAACATTCACTTTTATGCCTTTTGGATAATATAAAAATTCTATTACCCATTTTCAAAGAGTGATAAAAATACCATTAAAGTTGCCATCAAACTAACCTGAGGTAGGTAATAAACATTTTATCTTAAAGGTATATAAAGGATTTTTTAGCTTTAACCAACTAGCCATTGAATAAATGATTATATAATCCCGTGAAACATTTTACTAGGTAAAGCAAACTTTCCTAATCTCCATTCCTATCCAGATCCTGAAAGTAGGCTAACAGAAATATCGGCAGCTTCCCGTATCGCTCTCGCAGGATATTCAAGGGCGTGGCAGCACCGGCCCGGGCAACGTTCTGCGATGTTTATTCAGGATGAATACCTACTTCAGAAGGGTTAACTTCGGGTTTAACTAATGTCTACCTAATTTGAACCCTTTTGCACTTAATTATTTTGTGAATAATTACACACCGCGAACATTTTATGAGGGTTAGGTCAGTAAGCTGTTAAGGATAATTATCTTTTTTGTAAATTATGTATTAAAGAAATTTACTTTGCAAGCGCACCCAAATTTAAAAAAAAATAGAAATGTACATACGTACTCAAACTTGACCTATATCACATGGCTGACCTACGCATTGTACCCACTTAGCTGGACATTAGTATAGGCTGCATATGTGTGGTTCACTTCTGCCTTGGCAGATGGCGGTAACACCTTCAAGTCTTTCTTTCGATATTTGTTGAAATATACAAGTATGTTAGTTTCTTAAGGTTATATGCTTATGGATCAACTTTCCCTGACGTGATTTTGATGAGCCCAAATAGGGCGAATCAGCTGTCAATCACTCCAGGTTTGGTGGGTGCATACCCTTAAGAAATAAAGAAGGACTTCTTTTATAACTTTTTATATCAGACCTTATGCTTATGTCTATAATGAATATTCAGAAAAATAATTCCTTGCACTCCTTTGGGATCTTTTGACTTTTGCCTATTAATTGGGAGGCGGCAGCTCCCGATCTACTGCATGCCTGTATTCCCCTTTATCTCTCATTTATTTAAATGGGTGGATTTAAAAACCCGATGCATATAAGCTTTTGACTACAACTACTACTAATACAAAATTTAGCTAATCGACTTTACTATTCCTCGAACTTTATTTCTGCAAAGAGTGGCATAATTAAGAACAAGGAAACAACCTGTTAACGCTGTGTACCTTATTTAAGCTTCCATGAAATATTTATTAACAAGCTAGAGAGTACATTCCATTTCGTATTAACAACCCTTACCAGGAATGTCGGTTTCATTTATTCGATTAAACTCGGATTCAAATAAAACATAAACGAGATCGTGGTATGTATGCACTTGTTTGTAAATTATTTTTTAATGCATTACATGGAACACCTGAATCATGTTAATAAATTACACGCAGTTCCAGTTGAGCAGGGAGCTATTTTGATAGTGAATAATAAATTTTCTATTAAAGGGGATCCCAAAGCTAACGCAGCACCAGTAATATTTCATGACATAAAATTGAAAATGAGTTTTCCAACAGGTAGGTATTATTGATTGCCATAATTTTGTTGTCTTTGCTAGAAATAGACCCACGATAAAACACAAGTTCTAAAAGTAAAATTTTACAAAAACCAGAGTATTAAAAATGTTACCACCAAAACAAATTTGCTAATAGTCTCTAAAATATTAGGATTAGCGGTCATAAAACTTGTTATTATTTTCAATGGTATTTTAAATATAGACATGCCCTACCTAAAGATATTTCAAGCTTCAAATGTTATTTTTTACAAATCATAAAGTAGCTGCACTTTCCAAGAAAAACAAAATTTTGATAGTTCTCTTTCTACAAGAGCAGTGAACCAGCATAAATAATTTATAAAACTTATGTGCAATTTTTGTTTATTCTCCAAATCCCTTTAAAAATGAACAAGCAAACTTTTTACACTCGTACTACAAATTTGATAATCCAACTCCAACATAATTTCGTATTTTTATTGTTTGATGCCTTGATGGCTATTTTCAGTTTTAAGGGGAAACAATAAAGTGTAAGTGCAAACAAATCGATTCATTCATGTGTTATTTGTTATGGTTGCATCAATTCCAATTTAATACACGATTTTATTGTTCCATTGCGATACCAAAGTACTAACTATTTTGTTGTCACTTTTACTTGTTTCATTTCGAAAGCAAATATTCATTTTTAATGTATTCCTTTTCTCTTATTGTTTAGGCTGGACATGCTTGACTATACAACCATAACAAATTTTTTTATTTAAAATAATAATTTGATAGGATTTGCTCTTCAAAATAATACATTGTAAGAATGATCAAGTCTTTTTATAAATCATACTAAAGCTATTTGCTTGAAGCTAAACTAAAAACATTAAAAGAAATAGTAGAAAGCAACCATATGATAAAATAAAAAAATTATCTAATAAATGTTTAATGTTTCGAGAATCTGGAATGACCCAAGAAAAACTTGATATTGAAACTACGATAATTGATCAACTACTATTAGAATGATAAATGAAATTAATTATATAATTAAATGTCCATTAACGACACTAACAATAACCCAATAACACTTACCAATAATATACATAGTTTGCCATAATAATATTGATTTCAGGTTACAGGTAGTTTAGATATCGAGTATTGGTATGGGGAAAATATGAACATTTAGGTAATAGTAAAAAAGTTATTAATAATTTAATTCATTTTGAGTCAGATAATGTATTTCATAAAAACCGCCTTTAATTTAATTTGTGTTAGAAAAGTCCTCTTCAATATGTTTAATAGTTTCTGAAGATTCACCCTAATCACATACTAGACTAGGTAGTGCATTCCACTATTACAACATACCATTGCAACGTCTGTACCCGTTAACAGTACTTCAATTATTCCTTTGCTGATCAAAACCTGGAACCTCTTGATGTTCGATTAATTTCTTATTGAACACACTAACATTTTGATTTTTGACAATTAAGTTGGGAGTCAATTTTAGAAAGGCTGTTAAGCCAAAAAGGACAGCACTCCACCGTTGAATAATTAAGTATTGCCAATCCTGCTGTTTTTAAAGCAAGAGCATTTGTTTCCCAACTACTTAGTTTCCACCAATTTACTTAACATGATATTGCTGATGATTTTTGTCTGATTTTTTCCTAGTCATTATTATACAACAAAGAGCTGTCACATGTAACTCTAAGATATTTAATTTAAAGGTAATGAAACTTACTTTATGATCAGTCAAATACTTAATTCTTAATTTTAAAGTAAGAGGCGTTATCGCAAAAATTATTAAATTCTCTTGTTAGTTCTTTTAAAAACGTTCCTTTAAACCGTTTACTATCAGGTGTTAAGCATAGTTAAACACCATAATAACCAAAACAAATAAATAACTTTTACTTTTTGCAGGAGTGCAAGGAACCCCACCCAACTAAAACAGTTGCCTATCCTTATGGATTTAAAATTTGGAGGAAGCCACTTGATTTCTTGAACTTATCAATCACAGTAAGCGGTATTGCACGACAGCAAATGCAACTGTTTCATCTCAAATCTGGACTACTTGATTTTTAAGAACATTTGAACAAAATACCATACAGTAAGTTTGTTTTTTATCACCTATTTAATAACATTAAACATTTGCATCTGTTACAGGAACATTTGACTATCGCCAAAGGCATCTAGATGCGTGCAAAGCTCGGTATCAATTGTTTAACGAGTGGGATAGAGTCGTCAGTTAGTTAAATGTTAACTGTTTCGCGTTAATAAAATAGTGCTTCCGGTTTTTGATATAGGAATATCCGCGGTGTATCAGTGTTGCCAACTTTGTGATTTAATAAAGTTATAATCTATTCACCCTTCGTGGGATAATGGAAAGCAATTCAGTGTCTCCTATGCCGGAAAATAATATGGCGCCTATTGCTGAATTTGACAAAACCCCTCCCACTCCTCCTGAGGACACTCTTCCCATGGATGATTTGCCTCCTCCTCCCACTACTGTCACCGTGTCGGAGGAGAAGGAAAAAGAAGCGTAAGTACCTGTAAAAATAATCTGTATAAAAAGCAAAACAATAGAGATTCATTGGGTATTTAAATACCAAAAGAATATGTAAGGATGCTTAGCATATAATTTAAAGCTATTTACCATAATTTAATTATATTTGTCGAATGTTTAAGTCATTATTTAATAAGAGGCAAGTTTATGGAATAATTGCACTCTTCTTATTTTCTAAACTTTTCCTGATTGTACGGCAAAGAAAATAGTTGAAGCATTTAGTAAAATTCGTATCCAAAAAAGTTTTCATTGTCAACGAAACAAAGGAGATACCATGTAATTATCCTTGTGATTACTAAAACACCCTAGATAAAAATGGACACTTTTTTGTTTGCATTCAGTTCAAAAACATGCAACATTAGTGCGTCAACTAATAATGGTGCATTAACCGATGATAATGATCACTAAAAAAGTGAAAATAAAACGTTATGGATGTTAATCTTGAAACCACAAGTTTAATAAAAAATAAATAAGTATTTAGAAAACGATATAGTGCTGATAGCGATCTAAAATAATTAATGTAGGTAGAATGGCGGAAAAACGATAGTATTAAAAATACCAGTTATTGTTAAACGATCAAAGTTTCAATATATATTCCTCCTAACATTATTTGAAATAATTTAAATAGTAAAGAAGAAAACGCAAAAATTATATAAAAAGATAATAATGTGGTTCATTGCCAATATCTATTTTTTTCAAGCAAGAATACCTACGCTAAATTCTTAAAAAAACAGTAATTTAAATAGAACAATAGATACATATAAGTAATATAAAACACCCAATCATGGAAAATTTGCATAGAAGTAATTTATGATTGTTTAGGAAAAATTGGACAAAATTAGCATGTTTTAATTATACTTACTTTTTTTTTCTTTTAAAACCACCACTATTTGAATCTCTTGTTTAGGTTCTTTTTAACAAAAATTTATGTTAAAGTCAATTTTAGTCGACCACGATAGCTTGAATCGACGTTAACAGAAACTGTAACCAACAAGAACTTAAACGAGAGATAGAGGAAAATAATGGGGCTAAGGATCATAAAAAATAGTCGAAGAACACTGTCTTCAGTAATTAATTCTCTGTCGACAGTGAAAATTTGACAACGCATTCATCTAATTTCTTTATCGCTAGTAATATTACAAGCACGATAAATAAGAATGCCCGCAGAAATGCTACAACCTTTACAATTTAGGCAATCAACAATACACCAAAGTATGTTGTGAAAAAGAACAAAATAAATGGACAACGCAGATAGAATTCAAATTGAAAACTAAACATTGGTGGGTTTTAACTTATTTAATTTTACAATAGCTACCTAACAGACTTTAAACAGTTTGTCGAACTGAAAATCATAATCATCATCATAATTTTAAGTTAAGATGTCACAACGAATTATTAGAGGTAATGCAAGTAAAAGAACTTGTAATGAAAAAACCATGCCATTTCAAGTTTTATTGAACATAAAATAACAGAGTTTGGATTAGTATTTACTCTTCACATAAGTAAGAATATTTGAAATATAACTACTAATAATAAAATAAAATTAGTTAGGATTGAAACTTTCTCAGTTTACGGGTCATCTTCGAACGTTTTAGGAATTATTAATACTCAATAGCGAAAGGTGAAAAATATATTAGAAAACACAAATAAAAACGATTTAATGGAATAAAACTGCATTAATAGTAAGATAAATTTCACTTTATTAAGATGATCTGTTAATTTTTGTTTCTTATTTGACCCAAGTAATTTATTTTATTTACAACTGCATATGAAATGATGACATTGCTGACTTTTTAAAAGTTGGAAAATGTCACTTTATTAGTTTTATTAAGCTGTCACTTTCCACCCGGGCGGAAAGTAACTACTTTCCGCCTGGGTAATGAAAACAAGTCGGATTTAACTCTTTTGTGGGAGCAAATCCTCTTCGACCTTTTGCGCACACTCTTTTAATTCTGTACATTCGTCATCACTATCCGACATTATGTTTTTTTTTAATATTAGTTGGTTTAAGACTTTAAAATAATGCGAGAAATGACGTTTTTTGAAAATTAAAAATAGCTATTTTTTTACTTCGATGTCAAACAATTGTAATGTAACCATGGTAATAAATTTAAAAAAAATAATCATGTTAACTAAGATGTTAACAATGAATAATATTAATTCGCAAAATTAAAGCTTTTTAAAATTAAACATAAACCTAAGCAGTTGTAAATAAAATAGTATACTAACCTCGGTGGAAATTTCCTTTCTGTCTCGAGAAATGGTTTACCGCGGCGCTACGCGCCTTGGTAAACCATCTTTTTCTCTCGACAGAAATGAAACCCTTTCCACCCACGGTAGTAATATACTATTTTCTCTGCGCAAACAATACATTTAAATTCCTTAAAAATTATAGTTTAAAGCATACTGAATCGTTTCTGAAAAAACTAATTTGCAAAAGGGAGTGACTAGAGAGCCTACCGGTAGGTCCTCTAGCCCGAAGACTAAAGAGCCGACCGGTCGGCTCTCTAGTCTTTTAGTGCTAAAGAGCCTACCAGTAGGTGTTGTAGCCGATATTACAGAGCCTACCGGTCGGCT
The DNA here is from genome assembly GCA_963920755.1 of Cartodere bifasciata. NCBI lineage: Eukaryota > Metazoa > Arthropoda > Insecta > Coleoptera > Latridiidae > Cartodere > Cartodere bifasciata. The sequence continues at coordinate 15,415,492 of OY987196.1, read as the reverse complement.
CTTTAGCTTTCGGGCAACAGAACCTACCATTTTAGTTTGCTTACTCTTTAAGTAATTAACTTTCAAAGTTTAAGTTGTTAACCGAGGTTATTTAAATTCAAATTTAAAAAATAAATTAAAAGTCAAAATAAAAAAAAATATATACAGGCATTTCTAGAGTTTTCTTCAGTTGCGGGCAGACCGAATTTTATAAAAAAAAAATCAGAACAACATAATAATATCATTGATATGTGAGCTTGCGACTATTAAAAATAAAATTTTAATTGGTGTACTGGTTTCGCAAAAAATCACAGTAACCATATTTTTTGTGCATTATTGATATAAAATGGTAGAATCTAAGATTTACAACAAACAGCCAAGTTATTAAAGAAGTTTTTCTTAATTCTTAAGGGTATGGACTCACCAAACCTTAGGTAAAGTATTATTTTACTGCATTTTTAAGTTATCCTAAAAGTATTTATTTTTTTGTCAAAACGTCTAGATTATTATAGTATATTTTTTTTATAGAGAGAATTTTTTACCTTTACCTTAAAAAAATTAGTTACTCTGATTGGTTGCATGCTCCGTGAATTTACACTAGAAAAATTCAAAATGGCCGCAGCAAAACATATGTTTTTTTTGGCATAAAAAAAACTTTGGTTATGCTTAACGTCAACTTCTATAGTGTCACTATAACAATCAAACCAAAAGTTGAACAGTTGAATTTTTTTTTAAATGTCAATATCTTGTCACGTCAACATGCCAGTTAAAACTCTTATAAAAGAAATTGTTAGTTTTATAACACCATAAACAAATTTTAAATCCTCTTTACCAAAAAGATTATTTTTCTGGAATTGCTGTTAATGTGGATTGTGCATTGTAAACCTGTGTTTAATAGCTGCTTCAGAAGATCCTGCTTTAAGAATCTTTTAAATAAATTAAGAGCATGGGACCGAAAGAGGGACTGGAATTTAAACCATGAACTGCAGAATTTGTTTATGCGAAAACTCTCAGGATCTAAACTAAAGTCCTTTCTCAAAAAAGGCGGCCAAATTTTGTATACATTATTCTTCACAAGCGGGGTTTTAATAAGTGGTGATTTTTGCGGATGACGCTGTTTTAATAGTGCTTAAACGGAGCTTATCTGTTCTGCAATTTTATAAGTTTGCCGATTGAATAGTTTACATAATCCACCGATTCTTCTAAGTTGTGCCACTAAACAATTATTTATTTTAATTTATTTCATTAAAATTTATTTTATGTACAACCTTTGAGAATCTAATATTATAATTTACAAATATTCTAAAAAGTCTTTCACTGCAAGTTAAATATTTTTTGCGCTACACTCAAATTGTTTTATTTCCAAAATGGCTTGTTCTCAAAGCTGTTTATTTTGCTGTCTGATGTTTCTGCAAAATGGCCAAAATATCCTGCTGCAGTATGAATCGGTGTGGCACAATTGCATTGAATTAAAAGGGGATTTTTTGGCTTCTCATTTCACGTTTATATATAATTTTTTGCCCCTTTAATGCTTCTACATAACTAATACCTCCAAGATGATTGAGAATCCCCTTTATGGCCTCTATGGTACCCCAACCGTTATCCAACACACAAGACACTTTAACAACTTGTTACTTATTAAGAAATAGGTGTATATGGACAAAAACATTAAATTTGTTTTGAATTTTAGTTTTTTGTGACAGATTTGTTTAAATCTTTCAGTTTTGACAAACGTTAGATTTTGAGCTTTGTTCGAAAATACAACAAAAAAAAGGAAAATTACTGAACAAACCCCTAATAGGCAACCCAAAAAACACATTTATCGTGTGGTCGGAGTTTCTCTCTATAAAAAAAATGAACTATAGTATCTTTTACTTTAAAAGCCAAATTTACATTTACAATTTTAATATTTTAACTAAACTTTACCTACCGTTGTTTTACAATATAAAAGAAATTCGAAAAATTCCCTTACTCTTAGACATGATTCTTCTTTTTAAAAATTTTTGAAGTTGTTAATTAATGTAAAGTTTATTTGGCAAATTGATTATAATGAACAATAATAATATACAAATACCAACATACATAATTACATTGAAGAGTCAAAAAAATAATTATAACAAAAGAACCAGGACTTTCATCGTTCATCAGGAGGACAATAAGAACACATAAAGATTTAATATATCCACCAAAAGCACATTTACCAATTAAAAAAAAAGTAAATTAATAAACAAAAAGACTAAATTTGCCCAACTATGCTGAAAAACTTATTAACTTATAATTAAATTGTTTGTGAAACAAACCCCGGTAAAATTTAGGTAATAAAAATGTAAAAACTGATTCATAGTCAAAATAATTATTTGTAGGTATATAATATTAACTTCAAAATGCACAAAGAAGATGGTAACTAGTGTAATAAAATGGTAGGTTCTGTAGCCTCAAGGCTAAAGAGCCGACCGGTAGGCTCTTTAGCGCTAAAACACTAGAGAGCCGACCGGTCGGCTCTTTAGCCTTCAGACTAGAGGACCTACCGGTAGGCTCTCTAGTCACTCCCTTTGCAAAATGCAAAGCATACCTTCACGTATTACCTCAAAAATAATTAATAAATTATCTACACAGTAGATACCTCTCTAGATTGCTAAAGTTTAATACTATGATGATTTATAAACTAAACATCGTGCATTATAACCCACATGACCTTTAGGTAGTTTAAATTAGTGTAACGAGCGGTAATAGAATAATAAGAGTACATAACAAATGAAAAACGAGAGGTTCCAACATAGTTTGAAATTAGCCTAGCTATTCTTAAAAATTGTTAACTATATTATACAATAAATTTGAGTAAATTAAAGAAAAAAAAAGGGGTGTTCCATTTAAGAAAATTACAATTATCGAGTTTGAAATTTCCAAAGTTTACAATTTTTTTTTTAATTTCTGAGACAGATGTCAACCAGATTTTTCCTTTAAAGTTGTTTACACCCATAGAGAAGATATGGTTAACATTTAGTCCCAATATGTTATTTTGTTTCTGAGATATGCTGTCACTTAAGGATTGAATATTCTTTAAATATTGGAATTTTCAAAATCTTTTAAAGACCAAGCACTTTTGGTAAAGCAATAACATAAGATTGTATTCTACCTATATGCATAAAGTGGTATCCGGAGAATTCACCACCCACAATTCACCGATCCACAGTTCATCGATAAGACAATTCATCGACAAGTCAATTCATCACCATGCAATTGTTCGATGGGAGAATTTATCGCCTAGTATGAATATTAGTTTATTTAGTGAACAAAATAAATAACAGAAATTTATTTACCTAGAATATTGCCTGCCACCAAAATAATTATATATAATAATTACCTAATGATTTTATTGAAATTTATTGGATATTAATTTTCCTAGAATATTGCCCGTGTCCTCTTATTTGCAGACACCCAATTTGCAGACTTGAATGGTCAAAAACGGAAAGGATAGAGGTAATGGAATTTTTTTACCTGGGTAAAGTTCAATATGCATACTTTTTTTTGAATTGCAGTATTTTAGACTGACTTATATCAGTGAATACCGACTCCTATGAATATATTACTCAATGTTTATATGAAAGCCCTGGGGGACTTTAGGTTAAGTAGGTTAGGTTAAGTTTTGCTGCTAAAACGAAAATATAAACTCTAGCTATGTCGGTGCCTAACAGTGCGTCCAAAATTGTGTGCATTACACTGAGGGACATATTACTAGGTGTTGTTCTCGGTGTTGTTATGCTAAAAATCTATAAACACATTATCAGAAAGCATTGTAGTTTAAAATTATTTCATTTAATGTTCATACTAGGCCATCGAACAATTGTGTGGCAAATTGACTTGTCGATGAATTGTCTTATCGATGAACTGTGGATCGGTGAATTGTGGGCGATGAATTGTCAGCGGTGAATTGTGGGTGGTGAATTCTCCTAGACCCGCATAAAGTTTCCATATTTTATCCACATCATTGATTTAATTTTACGAAAAAAAAAACCAAAACAATTAAATATTTTATAGTCTAAAATAATTGGTAGTGGGTGTCCGGTGCAAAAAATAACTAAATTAAAACAACCTAACCCACTTTTAATCATAATTAAAACGTCATATAAAAACCACTTTATTCAGTGAAACCCACTGGGTGGGGATGTAATTAAAAAAACTCGAGAATGTTACTCAAGCTAGTTACTCTCGACTGGACATCGGACATCCTGTTTAGAGCAAGATTTTAGTCCGGTTAGGCTGCGTGATAATTTTAAAGTAATTTCTCTTTAAAGGCAGCATTTGAAGCTTTTAAAAAATAACTTTCGAGAGTAACTCGAAATAAAATCACAAAAATTGCTAATCGGGCTTGTACCTCTTAATATGTGGCGAAAGTATAACCTTAATCTAACAAATAACTTATAAAAATGTATATAAACAAAAAAACATCAAGCAAGGTAATTTTATTTTTCATTCTACAATAATATGTGAATGTATTACCCATATGCATAAAGTTTCCATATTTTATCCCTTTCTAGGAGGCCTAGGCCACAGGTGGTACTCACCCTTAAAAAAAAACAAAAATTAAATTTACCAAAAACATTTTTATAGTTGGTATGTATTAAAGAGTCTCAGTCATTCCAAAAATTCGCCAAAAATTTATACAAAAATAAAGCTTGATTTAGAGATCAATTAACTTAACTCAACGCCACTCAAAGCTACTTTACTCCACTTAACTTGACTTGACTAAATTAAGGCATTTATAGTATAAATTTATACGTTAGTTAAGCACAAGAAAATTTAGTAAACGCCATCTATCGGTAAATGTTAGAATCGTCTTATTTCTGTAAATATACAGAAATTTATATGAAATTCTTCGATAATCTTTGTAATTTTAAAAATTTGGTCTAGTAGCCGATAGATGGCTCTGTGAAGAGGCTTACTTGACATAAAATTAGATGAAATTTACCAAAATTAATAAATAGAACCTTAAGTAAACGTCAAGTTAAGTTAATTGGATCTGCAAATGCGATTTAATCTTTCGTATAATTTATTTCAGTCGCGCTACGTTAATTATAAGTGAAGTTAAGTTAATTTATCTATAAATCAAGCTTAAAACAGTTTGTTTAGAAAATTTATTTGATATAAGGTAGTTTTAGAAAATTTATTTAATATATTTTCAAGCAGGCTGTACAAAAAATGTTTTAACTTACCATATGACGCGATTCAAGTGGTTGATATGCTGTCGCTATAATTACCGTGAATAATACAACAAAAACTATCATTGAGTTCATTTTAAGAATTTCTTATGTTTTGGCATATGCGTTTAAATCCATATTTATATATCTGTGAGATCTATAAAAAACAAAACAATTAAATATTTTATTGTCTAAAACAATTGGTAGTGGGTATTTAATTCAAAAAATAATTAAATTAAAACAAACCATTCCACTTTTAGTCATATAACATCCACTTTATTTAAATAAACCCACTGGTCTGCGATTAATTAAAAAAACATAGGAAAAATGCCAATCTTGACAATTACCCTTTTACCCTCTCGAAAATAACTCAAGCTGAATAACGTCTAACATTGACAAAGGCTCATCAAAAGAACTGCTAAGAATGTTCCTCGAAGTACTCGTTTGTCAGAGAGTAAAAACCTATTTTAATTTATTTAGAGAGCACTGTGCAGAATAACATCAAACGCAACATCATTGGGCGTCAAAGTCAAAGTACTTTAGCTATAACTCTCGAGAAAGTTACTCTCACTTACCCGAGAGTAATTCCTCAATAAAGGTAGTCATTGCTTTCTTAGAATTACCCTCGAGAGAAACTTGTCAAATACATCATAGCAACACGTCAAAGAAACTCGAGAATGTTATTCGAGATAGTTATACTCGCACTTATCCGAGAGTTAATTTGAGTAAATTAAAGAAAAAAAATATGGGGTGTCCCATTTAAGAAAATCACAAAAATCGAGTTTAAAATTTCCAAACTTTACAATTTTTTTAGAAAATCTCTGAGACAGATATAAACCAGATTTGTGTTCCAAAAGATTTTTACAACCATGCAAAAGATATGGTTCAATTTTAATCCCAAAATGTTATTTTATTCCTGAGATATGCTGCCACTTCCTAAGAATTGAATATTCTTAAAATATTCAAAATCTTTTAGAAACCAAGAACTTATGGTAAAGCAAACTTACATATTGAACGAAGCTTTTTAAAAGGTTTTTAGAAAACCAAAAAAAAAGGGGGCATTGTATTTAAAAATATAGATGTTAGATGGTTTCCTAAAAATCGGAACTGTGTAAATGAAACTATTTTTAAAATGTTGCCAGTAATGAGTGGTTAACACAAAAAAAAATTAGAGAAATTTATCAAGTATTTTAGGCGCTAGAGCCCGCCCCGCTACTCGATGGACTCTGTATTGCCGATTAAACCTATCATTTATAAATACTTTTTTAATTTCTGTGACATAATCGTTATACCATAAAAATAATCCTGTTGTCTTTTATAAAATAAAATGTAATTCACAGTCTATTTAATCTAAAAAAGCACTTTCTCAAGGAAATAATTATTATAAAACATTTTAATCTCCATGAAGTGTGTAAAACAACGGTAGCAATAAAGGAAAAGCGGCTGAAAGTTTATTGCTGTCCATATTTCAGTAGGTTGAAAACACAAAATGGGTTGATGAAATATTAAATTCGTAGATGCACTAAATTAACATTTAATTAAATTTTTTAATCGGTTTGATAAATATACTCAGGTGTTTGCTGATTAATATTCACAATTAAAAATTGTTAAAACAGTTTTATGAAAAGCAATTTCCTTTAAAACGGCATTAAACTTAAAAATTAACGATTTTAGGACAATTTTAGAACAAGGCCAGTACAGGAGAATTCCATGTTTTAGTTATTATGTTGAATTTTCAGAGCAAAGGAAATCAATTGTTAATTAAAGTGCTTTTAAGTTAGATGGAAATTAACAAAGAATCAGGTCCTATGCCCTTAAGATAAGAAAATATCTGCAACAATATTTCCGGCTGTTGAATTATAAAAGCTTCCTTTGGCACTATGCTTCTTTTCACAAGTATTAAATCCTATGAAATGTGTGATTAATATTCCAATTTAACCCTCCCTCGCAGCACTTTTAGATAACAACCGAAAGCCCGCTATCCAAGCATGTAAATTAGATTTGAATGACAAATAGTGACTACAGAAGAACCCAGATATTAACATATTGTATACTCTGTTTTTGACAGATTAATACCACAACCATTTAATAAATTACGGGGTTCTCCAAGGTTCAGTGCCTGTCAGTCTCAACCGTTCACAATATTTCTTAAGTGATGCAATACGAGACGAGCCATATTACCATCCTGATTGCAATTATGATTGCGATTAAAGCAATTGAGCATGTAAAATTTAAAAAAGATGACAAAACCAAATAAAAGTAGTAATTTTGTTAACACAAGTGAAGCAATTAACTTTAGGTACACTGTACAGATTTTATTCAATGTTATCAGCATGTACCAAGGCTGTAATTAAAGAAAAGTAATGAAGAGTTGTTAGATGGGATATATACTTTTAAAAGTACAAAAGTACATTACCACGTATATTTGATTAAATATTTAGACTTGTAAGTACAAGGTTTTTAATCGACTGGTATAAAAAAAAGAATGAAGGACCTGCTCATCATGAAAATAATTATTAATTAAATTTAAATTAGGTAGATAACACAAATTCAACGTAGGAGTAAAGTCCGAACAATTATGTACAAATTAAACATTCCAATTTTGTTTAAGTTATTTTTTATTTTGGTTTTAAATATTTGTAGGTGAAAACACTTAGATGTCCGGTCAAACTAAGCGTTTTTGTCGTCCGCTTGAACCGCAGTGTTTTTTTTTACATAGACTTGAATAGCGAACCGCAATCGCATCTGTGTGAACGACTCCATTTAAAACAATGAGTTGCTATACGGTAAAAACGCTTCGCTCAAAACGCATAGTGTGGCCCTGTAAGTACTAAAGAACAAATCACAATTTTATGTTGCTATACGATTTTTTGAGTGACTCTCTTAGAGCCTTATTTAACCAATTAACAAATTGCCTGATTAGAAATAAAAGATACAAAACGCCAACAATTATCCGTCAGAATATTGCCTAGAACTTCCCTCTGCAGTGTTTTAAATGGAGTATGGATCAAGAAAAACAACGATGTTATGTGAATAAAAGCACAAGTGAAATACAATAAACAATCGTAATATCAAGCAAGCATAAAAAGGGATATTTCCGAAAAAGGAGTTTAAACTTTCTTAATATGAGTCCAAAGATAATTACCGGGTGGAGAGTAAATTCAATAAATGCATTGTCATTTTCGATAACATCTTAGATTTATTTACTTAAGTAGAATTTAAATAACCGTAAAAATCTTAGAAAAAACAACCTCTCTCTTACAATTTTTCCAAAAACAAATAAACCAGATGTTCAATGAAATGAAAATTCAAACCTAAATGAAGTGATCCATGAAAATTAATTGTATCCGCTGCACCCATCATTTATAGTCATGATCAGAGTCTGTGGTCACATTGGTATTGCATAGACATCCTGATTGTTCTAGCATCATCAACAGCGTACTCTGGTGTGCTTTGGCGAAGTGTTGGTTAGCGCCTGCTTTGGTGCTGCACCTGCATTCATTTTAGTTGAATTGTGCGGTGGAACAGTTGAATGTGCGCGCACCAACTACCTGTTCCTTTCTTACGTTATTGTTGTTTAAGTGCGTTTCCTTGTTGAAGTGCATCTTATTTTCTATTATCGGATTCTGCTTCTAAACCTAAAGGGTGTTATTTTGGAACTATGGGGAAAAATAAAATGCATTCCACGTAAGTCATATTTCATTCTAATTAATCTTATTTTCTTAAAATGTTGAGTGTTCTTCAGTCACGAGATTAGAAATATTAAATCATCCATAAGCTAAGATTGAACGGATTTCAGAAGAGCACAATGTTTTTTTTTATCGACAAATCAACTGGTTACCCTAACCCCATATCACCTGCACTGAAATTTAAAAAAGTACAGGGGTATCAAATTATCAATCAAAATGTTGATTATTTTAAATCCAATTGTTATTATTTTTTAAAATAGCGAAAGCATGTTCATTACTAATTGCATTTCATGTAATTCTAAAGCATGTAGCTGTTACCTGCCCTTATCTGCAATAAGAGCTAAAATATAGTTAATATAAACGAAAAATGTGTAAACAAAACTTATCAAGTTTAAAATATGATGTGTACATTATAGTGTGTGGGAACATACAATAGCCGATACAATCAATTATAAACTAGGTTAATGGCAAAAAACGTTTAAAAAAATGCACTTTTTTTAAGAAAGAAGTAAGAAATCATGCTTTTAATATAAAACTCAAAACCGAGTTTTAGAACCAATTTAGGTTTTCAATAAAATGCACGATAAAATGCCTTTAAGCATGTACTTAAGTTGTTTACTTCTTTTACTACAAAAGCACAATACAAGTCGAAATGCTTCCGTAAACACGAAATTGACATAATTTATTATTAGTTTATGGGGCGGGCCCTTGACGTCCAAATATTACCCTTTCATAGATTATTAAAAGCAATAGATAATCTCACAACAACAAAAATTACTTAAAATGATTACAAATTGGTAATTGAGTATACCCTTTATTATTGTTATTACCTACGATGACTTTTTACGAAAACGATTTCTACATCCACATTAATTGCATCTAAAGAAAAGGATCATATTTCTCGATTAGGAGCATCAAAAAATCTAGGCCTAAAAATTATCAATCAATTATAGTTGAGAAAGTTACTCTCTCTAAATCATCTTTTAACCCTATTAACCTTAAACAAAAGGTCTTGGTTTCATATTAACGTCGTATAAAAGTATTTTATCAAAGCATAAACGACTTTGCCAAAAAACGTGATCGGGCAATTTACTCACAGTAAATTAAACCTAAGGAATCAAGGCCAATACGAGCTTATTAAAGATGTGACTAAAGGATTAGGTACAACTAACAACGTAATTTTAGTCAATAATGGGCTGGTCTCGAGTGCCCTATAAATTTATTCGGCTTTGTTATCACTTGCATTATCATTACGGAAATCAATATCAACCCGGATAGATTGATAATTATAAAAAAGCTCACGATTCTTTTTAAATGTTAATTTGATTATTTTATTTTGTCACTAATTTCTTGACTAAAGTGAAACTTAATTTGGCTGAAAAAAAGCTAAAAAGTACCTTAATTTTTTGCACCCCGACATTTTAAAACAATTTTTTTTATACCATTTTGTTTTAATTATCTGATAATATTAGTAGGTAGTTTCCGCGTTATAATAACAATAGAATACAAGTTCATGGTTTCATTTTCCTCTTGTGAAGTTTCTAAATTCAACTTTCATGTTTATTTATGAAAACAAAATTATTTCAGACACTTGCTACCATAAATAACATATTGCCACATATATTATTTCTATAAATGGAAATTAAGACTTATATTACAATCTGATTTAGTTGAAGATTGTGATGAACTAAATTGTGGAATAATAAGAAATTGTAGAGAGAAGGAACTACAAATTTTATTCTTACAATGATTAAGACAACAGAAAAGCACCCAATTATTTATAAATGCTTACTAAAAGCAAAATAAGATAAAAACCGACAGAACCTGAACAAAGTAGGAAATAATTTGACATTTTTAACCTAGCCTAAGGGCTTAAAAAAACAGGTTTATTAATGCTGTACATTTCATTTATTTCACAAAACGTAGGTAGGAACTTGCTGTATGGCTACTTTTGTTTTGTATAATTAATAATTATAAGCTTATACAAGATCTGTTGAAATCACACCTTTCATTTGGCGACGAATATAATTTTATTCTTTTAAAAAGGTATGTTGACTAATTAGTATGGTTTTGTTTAAGTTGAGTAACTATGCTCTTATCAATATTTGTATCAAAATTTATTATGTTAGGAAATATGCCTGTATCACGGTTAGCAGCCAATTGATAATTATAACTTTTTATTTTTACAAATTTCGGATGTTTCCAAACTAATGTCAATCCATGCAAATAGTTAATAATTACAATGATTATTCTTCCGAATTCTTCAGCAATGTTAATAGCTACAATTGTCATGGTATAGCAAGGCCGTGACATTTTATACAAGAGATAAATTCCTCTAACAGTTTAAATAATGTATGATTGAAATATGCACGACAATTGCATTTCGCTGTTTTGATTAAGACTAAGTAGGACATACCAAATCGAAATTAGAAAATCGTCGCATGTAGAGAACAAATTAAACCTGGCAACAGGTTAAAATTTTTAAATGGTCAAACTCTCAACAATGGCACTTAAGTTATAATAAGTAGAAAAATACGTTTCGCTAAATTTTGGAATTATGTAATAATGACATAACTGATGTTAGTACTACATAATAGGTATGTTAATATAAGAACTTCAATTACAAGGCCATACAAATATGAAATAAACAACTAAACATTTTGTTTATAAGTGGTTTCTATAAAATGCCTAATTGTTACCAACGAAGAAATATTTATGTTAAAGTGAATTAAAAAACACGATGTAAGCTTTAATAATTCATTACTCACAAAATAAATAACTTTTGTGTAAAATAATGCAAAGAAATATGAGTCTAAAACAAATAGTAGCTGGATTTTTTTCTTAGTGTTTAATATGCTAAAAGTTTTCAATTGCTCTGACAAGAGTGTAAAGGTATTTAAGGTTGTTACACATTGTTTGAATAATCCAATTACCTACAAATTCTCCATTATGGTTAAATAAACTTAATAAAACATAAATTATATTTATCATTTTTATAGCAAACATATTAAGTATGAACAGTACTTGCAAATGACAATGGCAATTTTTGTACAACATTGTTTAAAGTTGTAAATCAAACGAATAATAAATAATGTCTTAATAAACATTTAACTGTGACTTTAACACATCAATTATATACCTTTACATTTTTAGTGACAAATATTAAAGTAAAAATAATTGTTAAGCATAAAGCCGATTTTGTTATCCACATCTTATATTATGATTTCAAAGCTTCACGCCTCTTGATAAATTTAGGTAAAATGTGTAGGTTTAGTAATTGCCTTTACGCAACTAGAAATGCATACCATCCTAGACAAATAAACAGCTTCACCTAAACCCGATGAAGAAATCAAGAAGTTATGCAAATGAATTTGATTTTTACCGTAATATTAAAAGGCCACAGTACAGGTACTAGAGTGTTTGCCATGCAGACGGAGTATCTCAGACTATCTATTCCAAATTTAGGCAAAGGAACTAATCAGTGAAGATTTCTTTTACTTGATGGCTTAGATTGGAAGGTATAGATATCTATTATTTTTATATACCTATTGGAACATTATGTCTTCGTGGAAATAACTGTGAGTTGAAGAACTATGCCGATGGGTCGAACATAAATAAAGAGTGTGTTTGCAGAGAATACAAACAACGATGTACCTAAAAAACAGTAGCTTTGTGACTGACGTGTGTAGGCATGTTTTATGAAAGAAAGTTATTAAGTTATACAAGAAATGCTAGTGGGTCACCTAAGCACATGCCTTTTAATAAGAATTTGTTTTTGAAATATGATTTTTGAACAATAAGAAAGAATGTTTCCCATTCTTATGGCTAAAATCAAGGAAGTCCTTATGACAAGAGGAATTTGTATACTATCCCTTTTCAGTATCAGATGTATGGAAATAACGTAATTGGCAAAATGCCAATGTGTCGAATAAGGAATTAGTCAAAGATCCAACTAAAGAGGTTCCAGGTTTTGATCAGCCGAGGAAGATTTGGAGTACTGCTAATCGTCTTAGAACGTGTCACGTTGCAATTATATTATATTTTATACAAGTGGAATGCACCACCAAGTCCATTATTTGAATGCGGTAAATCTTCATAAATTAATAAACTTATTGTAGAAGACTGTCCAAACACCAATTTTAAAGGAGGTCTTTATGAAATCGTAATCTTACTCCTAATGCATTAAATTGGATATCGACCCTGAAACCTCTGTAATTTTGGCAATTGATTGTACCTTGAAATTGTAACCCTAGTATGCTGAAGTTATTTTTATCATTTTTTTTCCTTTGGTCCTAAACCAGATGCTTTATCAAAATATGAACATATGAACCAATGCTTGGTGAGTCAAACCAAAAGACACATGACGATGTTAACGATGTCATCTTAGGTCTGGTTCTCAAAGTACCGATTATTGGTAAAATATCTGTTCATAAAGACAACTGCCATTATTCAATTGCAATTGAGAAAAAGCCAAGTTAAAAAACAGACGATAAGAAACGATAAAACTAATGAACGGGTCGCTGAAAGAATTACGAGAGGCTCCTTAAGTTCTCGTTGTGATCAATATCGCAGAAGATAAAAATGATACCAATCAATAAATATAGTCAAAGATTAACGTGACCCATTACACTGATTACTGCAATTCCTTATTCAGACAAATATAAACGAATAGAAAATGTATATTTCACTCTGTATATTCCATTGCGTGTTTCTTTACAATGTAACCCATCCGTGTTTGGAATAATAAGTATTGAATACCTTTTTCCATCGTACGTTATATGTGATTTGTGATGTTATGCTTTTATGGTCTTGAAAAACGTGTAAAACTAATCAGGACTGCGATTTCATTGTATTTTAACCTATTGTGTTCAATAAGAGAAAACACATTTTCAATTTAGTTACAAGAAAGATATAGTTATTTGAGCGACAAATTTGACGTTTAATGGATGAAAACACCTTTTTCTTTTCATCCATTTTATCTCTTTTTATAATAATAACACATTAAACACATTATTTAAAATTAGAATACTTTGAAACCGGTAACTAATTAAAAGTTAAACATTGGTTAAAACAGTTTCTCCACATATTTGTAGAGAAAAGTTTCAAATTTACACTTCCCATATTTTTTTCATTCATTCTTAATTTTTTAAGCTAATTAACAAATGATTGACGATTGTTTATGCCCACCTTGGGAACTGCAAACTGATTTTGCTTACAAAATCTTTTATAAACTTATGTAAGTACAAAAGTGCAGCAGCGTTTAATGTGGTGGTTCCTCAAGGACCTATTCTGTTTACTTATTAATTTACAAATTTGTCTAAGACTCACATTTTAGTGTTTTAACATTATGTATTGTATTAAATGTTTTATCCAGAATTATTGAGATCTTAACTGAAGATCAGGTGGCCTTTTAGGCCACAGCACAAATGTAAGGAAAAGTAGCCTCGTCTAGCATTCTCTTATCGAATTTATCGTTAAAAAAAAAGAAAAACATAACTTTCTTTGCTATTAAAAAAATAACTAGACACATACCTACTACAATATAAAACTTTATTTTATGATTCTTGTAAGTAATGTTTACAAGCTAACTTTTTAATTAATTATTAAAAGAAAGGCTGCTTTTTGAATAGTGGTTTTATTATTAACTTCACCATCAGACATATGTTTTAAAATGAAAATATAAATTAAATATAGCGTTATAAGTGTCGACTTTAATGATAGTATCATATAAAAGCCGGTAGTTGTTAATTTGCTGCAATTAAGATAGTTATGGAGCAAAAAAATAGTCTGACGTTTCTCATAACTAATGCTATGTGTCATGTTTATAATGTGAGCATGGTTCGTAAAATAACTAAAGTAAAGTTGGTCGCAGAAATTAAATTTCTAAAGAAAATCAAGTTAATCTAATATTAAACAGAGACAATTAAAAACTAACTGCAGTAGATGCATGGGACGGCTCAAATAATTTATATAAAACCCTGATGCAATTGTGTACAAATGCAACTTTTGTAGGATTTTCAAATCTTTCTTAATGAGTAAGATCAAGTTAGACTAAAACCATAACTTGATTAGCATAGTTTTAATGTAATTTTACTAGAGGTACAAGCAATCACAATGACGTTTAAATAATGCCATAATGTAATTGGTAAAAATTCCATTTAAGCTTTGTAAACCCAAACAGTAAAAGTTTTAGACTCTGTTGCTAACAAACTGTGTATTAACTTTTTAGGGAGAAGCTCTAATAGCTTAATGTCAAACTGACATCCTCATAAGTTTTTTAGAACTTTTAAACAAAAAATGCAGTTTAAATAAATGTAAAATGGGACAAAGACCAAAACGGCGGCGTTCCTCCGTTAGTTCTTATTCTGAACCTACCAGTAAAACATATTCAACTAGCGAATCTGGTTATTATAGGTAAGCTTTGCCTTTTAGCTTACACTAAGTACCACAATTTCTTTAAAAAATATATTTAAAATATTTCAATAAGTTAATCTTTAAACCCTGTAAGGCCAAGTTTTAAAAGTTTTTCCGAATAGCACAATGTTTTTATTGTTCTTAATTTGTTTAACGTTTTTAAATGGTTTTTCTTTAGTATAACTCAAATATAATAAAAAAATGCATAAGTAACCAAAAAATTTACTGAATAGGTAATTGTGCATTTTGTTACTATTTGAAAATAACGTTAAATTGTTAAATGGTTAAATCTCTTAAAAACCGAAACTTTAGTACTTAGTCGTAAATTAAGAAAATTTCCAATAAACATACTTTGTAGATTTTAAATAATTATAAATTCTAAGAAATGCTGCGCTCATTGTTAATTTTAAAATTGTATACCTTAAAATAAATAATGTCAAATAAATCATACCTTTGGTTCTGGACTCAGAATTTAAATTATCATAACCAATCGCTGTTTTTCTTTAAAAACCAAGCGTTAACATTTAAGTTTCGTTATTGTCTACAGTGTCATAAATTTTTAATGTTTTACTATGAAGATCAATAAATTTTTCGGTACATAATATACCCCAAAATAATGGTGCTTTAAAAATATATAATTATTGATCCTCTTGCCCTAAATATTCTTGATTATATACCTCATAGTGGTTTCCGACAATCTGAGATGTCATTTTCTGACATCTTACAGCGAATATTTTGCATGGTGCAGAATATTCGCGAATATTTTGCTGACAGCAAATTATGACTGATAATTTTATGTTTTTATTAAAGATTTTAGTAAAAAATTCATTATAATCCGTTTAAATCGTTATGTTTTATCTTTCGGTATATAATCTTGACATATACCACTCGTGTTAAATATTTTTTTAGAACATATTTTAAGTTTCCTATGGAAATTTTTTAAATTTCACTCTACCAACTTGCTCCTAAAAATACACCTCGCGCAAGCGCTCGGTGTATTTTTGTAGCAAATTGGTATCGTGAAATTTGCCAAAAAATTTCCATGGAAAACTAAAAATATATTCAAAAAAATATTCACCACATGTGGTATATCTAACGAGAATTTGATAGTCAAATCGGTTTCAAATTTTCGAAAAAAAAATCTTCCTAGCATCACAAAAAATTGTTTGGCTACACTCGAGGCTATTATTTTGTTAGACTCTGTATTTTAATATTTAAATGAAGTTAATTGTTGGTTATAATTCTCCTAAAAAGTTAAAAACTGACAGCAACAAATAACGCGGTCAAGTTTCACTTAGCACGAATAGAAAAATAATTAAATTCATAAGCATTTTAGTTGTTAGCACCTGACTGCTGATGATTTTCTAATATCTTCGCTACACATTTGCACATGTAATAATAGTGTTAATTCTACGGTGAATTGTTATTATATTTATTTCTGATAGTAGGTGCATTTTAATATTTTTCTTTTACTTAATAATGGAAAATGTTACGAAGTGAAACTTGGTGTTAAAAAGAATTAATTAACATAGTTCCTATAGTTTTGAAAAACATTTCTTGTGAAATTTATGTTTTTGGAAGATTCATTCACGGTTCAAGAATATCACTAAAGGGAACTGTCATATAAAGTGTGCATAATAGTTGACACCTGCTCTATTAAGCACATACAATTTCACATTTGTTGTTTACTTGAATTAGAAACGTGTAGGTATGTATCTTAATATTATCTTCCTATATCGTACTACGTTTTGTGTGTAAACACAAGATCCCCGTTGAGTAGGTCAGGTTTTGTTTCGTGTCCACAATTGTACTACAAGATCTACATCTCTTATTCCACTTGTGCTTTAAATATTGGTTTTCGAACCACAATAGTAAATATTCAAATAAGTTTCTTATTCAGAATGTCCTATTGCTGTCCATCTGTTATAAACGTATTTCTTGTACCAAAACATAGCGACTCGACAAAAAACATCCTTTCGTACGATGTTCTGAAAACCATACATTTTTGTCAAATCCAACTAATCCAGTCTATGAAGAGCTGTTAAATAAAATGTAGGTAATTACCGATAAATACATTTTCCATTAACAGATTGTCATATTATTTGTTTCTTTGTGACGAATAAGTCTTTTCTTAGTATGGCATGAGTTTCTATACAAGTTTCATTCAAAAGAAAGTCCGTGCTCATGAAACAAAGTTCCAACAAAGTTAATACACTGCCAGCAGCAGCCGACTTGGATTAACCTTGATTTTTTTCTTTTTTACCCATCATTGCCAACTTCTTTAAGTCTTCGTACTCGTACCTTCAAGGAGCGAATGTACAAGATCCCATATCGTTATGCGACGCTAAGGACTCGTTTTCTTTCTTCAGATACCAATTAATTGACCTTATACGTCCTTTGTAATTGTATGTAATAAGCAACTTAAAAAAACAGGTAATGAGAAACTTAAGAACGACACGAATATTGTTGGGTTACAGTTTAACGCCGATTTATTTAGAATTAAGTTGGTCCACACAAGCCGACCACATTGTACTTTTGAATCTCTTTAAAAACCGCTAAATCAATTAATTTAATTATTGCCGCAATTAGCTAATGCACCAGCATAAGGGGTTGTAATTAGTAACAAAAATTGAATGTAGAATCAGTTAAAACTAAAGTACAAGTGGGCACACCATAAAATTGACAATAGAATATAAAAGCCCTTTAAATAATTTAACCTATTTCGTTGATTAAAGAAGGCTGGAAGCAAATTTAAAAAATATACGCACGCCGGACGTGAGTAAGACAATTAGTGCTCGTATTTATGAACTCCTACAATAATTTAATTCAATAAAATGTACGATTACCATATTTTTTTTACTATATGAGAAGGAAACGCCTGTCTGAATCAAAAACAATATTGGCGCCCAACGTTGATCCAACAAATTTTCCCAAGACCTAGAAGAATAAAACACATAATTATTATACCATTGTTTATGACTCGTAGCATGACCCTAACGAGGCATTAAATTTCATTTAATTGTATTTTAAAGGTGAGAGCAAGTTATCTAAATAAATTCAATCTAGAATCTAGCGTTCCATCAGTTTCTTCTTCAAGAACTGTAGTAAAAAACCAAGGAAGAAGAAACATAATCAGTTGAATGACCCGAAGTGTATCTCTATAATACCGCAGAAAGACCAACGAAACGTAGTTATGTCATAATTTCTTATAAAACTTGTACCACTTTTGGGTTAAGGTATGATGATGAGAAATAATTACATGGGCCTTCGGCGACTGGCCTTTGTACTTAAAAACAGATTGATACTTGGTTCGTTGTTTTAAACCTCGCTTGTCTGAGCTTCAAACTTAATTATTAAAAATGGTCCATATCCATTGGGAGTACCAACAACCAAATTTAACGTTGAATTGTCCCTAAATAAATTTATTGCAAATATTGCATAAGTTAATGGTAGATGATTAATCTAGAATCTTATAAATGCATTTTGCATGTATTGCAATTGAATACCCTTCGTAACAGGCACTTCCTTCAACCTTGAATATTTTATTATTTAATTATGCCTGTAACAATAATTTACTGTTGTTTATTATTAACATGTCTCTAACGCTTTTAAGTTGGACATCATTAAAACCATTAATTATGACTAACAAACCTCGTTACAAACCTAAGCTTATAAAATATTTGGTCTTGTTCTAAAAATCGACGACCACCCAGAGAATGAAATAATAGAACTAAGTAATCAGAGAATAAAAACTAAACAAATAAGTAAATTGCAGCCTCTGAAGAGGAAACGCCCAACAATAAAACGTTAGTAAAAAACAAGAACATTTAAAGCGGTATTTAAACTCTTTTCACTACAATGCATTACTATAAAGAAACCCTCAAGCTCTAACTTATTTCTTTAATTATTTTTAATATAACACCATCTGAATACGTTGACTGATTACAAACAATTTCTGTGAAACATTCTAAGCACTGCACCTTGATTTGGCTTTAGATGATAATTTATTATCATTAGATTCCAAGTGATCAATGGATTGCAAATTATCTCCTTAGTAACGCGTGCAGGTGTGTTTATAATTTGAAGCCTATTCCAATATTATCATTTTTAACATTCTTCTTGTACGTTACTTCAGGCATTCTTAATAGGTACATTATTGGGTGATCTTAATAAAAGCCGAGATAAAAGCAAGTAGGTACCTAATTTATGCTTCTATAGTAAATGTAGAAGTAAATTTCGAGGCAAATTATTTTTGACTTTATTATCGACAGACATAATGTTTCGTTTGAAATGTCTGAAAAATACAGTAAAATAAGAAATACAGACCAACTTCCAGATCCGACAAAATCAAATTAAGCAATAAAGAAAATTAAATATTTTAGGAAACTATAAAATACAACATTAAATCTTACAATAAAGTAAAACAGAAACCATGACCATATGAGATATTAAGCTCGGAGAAAATTTAATAAATTATTAAGAAGTGTAGTATAAAACAGATGGATATTCGAAAGTGTTTATGTTAGAAGAAAACAACAAAACATCACGTTTGCGTTTAGTTTAGCGTGACCGAGTGACATGAAAATGTATTAGCGAGATAGAAATAATAAAAAGAGAGTCCACCTCCTTAAAATACATAAAAATTGAAGCCAATGACAAAATATGAATATGCAAATGGAAAGTATACAATATCGATTCAAGTGTCAAAATGAACTTTAAACTAAGAGATTGACTATTGAATAAAGCTTTGGGTAATGTTAGAGGATTACTGAGATAAAAATAATTGCTTAATGAGATCCTTAAATTGTCTTCTTTGGTTAGTTTATGTAGAAGAAAGACATTCATAAAAAATCAGCATTAAATAATTTAACAAACTTGTTTTGTTAATGATAACCCCTGTTTTTTTTATTTAAATGACTAATTGCTTTTAATTTAAAGATCCTGACTTGACCCGTAAAGAAAATTAAAATTATTTTTTTTGGAGTTTTTTACGTAGAAAGGTAATACATATCTCTTTTTGGTTTAAATAGGCGGGTATTTTAAGTTTATTTAGGATACACATGAAATAACAACTTAGAAAGCGCCGAAAGCGGTCAATGTCCATTAACTTTAAAGTGATATAAACCATTATTTTTGTTTTGATAGTTATTTGCTATATTTGAAATTATGATACCCACGACAAATATTTACGGAATGAAAAGCCATATTTCAACCTTCTGCACATTTCGTATACCTGTACCTATACGCGAAGTCTTTGGAAATTCGAAGAGAAATACTATCAGAATTTTATTTACGCTTTCCATTGAAAATAAAACCGTTACACTATCAAACATTTAGCTATGTTTGCTGAAAATTTAATAAGACCATTAAATTCAGACGGTTGTAAATACATGTAGGTAATGCTTATGATTTACAAATTGGCACTAAATTGTGTAATAAAATAAAATTAAAAAACAAAATTTCATGCCTTCGACTAAATCTAATGTTTTTTTTGCAGACATCGAAATTACGATGATGACAACGAATGGGGATGCACGAGCTGGATGGAATACATTTTTGTTCTGGTAATTGCAAGTATATTGTTACTAGGCTCACTTGGTTTAACAATATACTGGATGATGCAATATCATGGAGGCTTTGCCTGGAGGGAGGATCCGGACAAACAGTTCAATCTCCACCCTGTTCTTATGGTTGCAGGATTCATTACATTCAGTGGATTTTGTAAGTATTACTAATAATAATTAATGATGTTTCAATTCCAAGAAGTAAATTTATCTCATTGCTAATTAACGTCCGTCTGATTGTTGTTTCATTATTGCTTGCATACTATAGGTACTTATGTAATTCTCATAAAACAAGTTAAACGAGAAAAACAATTTTAACATTAACTTTATGAAATTGATAAAGCTTCTAAAAGAGTTCATAAATTTAAATGTAGACCGAGAGCACTCATCTTATTTCTGTTAATCTGAATGCAACATCATCTCTTTAGTCCAAATGTTCGTTAGAATTTGTTGATAGAGCACATCCATCAAAATCAATACCTTGCAGATATTTTATTTTTCCAGATAGCTGTTTATCATTCTTTTAAAACACAAAACAATGTTGCTATAAAGATAACTGAAGAAGAATCTAACTAAAATATAAAGATATAATACTAAAATAAGTATTGTATAAGTACGTACATTTACTAGTGACAATAAATACAAACTTACTACAATAGGTAAACTTATCGAGTTGATTACTTAAAAGAAATTTCTTTTTGTTATAAAGAAATAGAAATAATAAACGTAAATCATTTATGTATTACGACTTTTCTAATAAATATCTAATAAATTAAGTGCTTTCTTTTGTATTATTTAATGGTTCTAGATTAATAACTTCCCGGGTAACTTCCTTATGCCTAAATGACGTTTAACCAAATACTGATCCAATCTTGTGTTAATTGTTAAAAGATCAGAAATATATTGACAACAAAAAATAGATACTTATGCAAAAAAATCAAAATTACAAAAAAATTAATATGCTTTCAAATTTTTAAAACACAGGGTAAAAAATCTTGGTATGATGGTTTCTATTCTCTACCACATAAAATGATATGTAAATCGATACGGTTTCACTTGAAACTATTGTAGCCAAAAGCGCTATGTTTGCGGTATATTATCTAAAAGAAAAATTAAAGAAGTAGTAAAATGGAATAAATCCATTTTATTTATTATATTAAGAATGATGGACCGTTATGTTCGACAAGGGTCCTTGTGATTGGTTCATCACACATGACTTGGTTTCTTTACAACAAATGTTAGAAGTTTGCTTAAACACTTCTATACATAGAACAGTGTAAATGAAATAAAGCATTTGAAATCATGAACAAAAGAATGGAATAGGACATAGAATATTTATTTTCAAAGTTCAAATTATCATTTTACTTTTATTAAATAATAAAATGTTGTCAATTCTACAGGACAGTTATGTAATTACTTGGCGTTATGTATTTTTTGTTTTGATTTTTTACATCCATTGTTTCCGTGATTATGACTCTGAGTAAGACTTCTCCCAACCAAGAAAAGCCGAATGTTTAGGTTTTTCATCCTCAAATATGATTTCATTTATGATCTCGTTTTCGAAAGCTGACTTGAAAATACATCCAATGTACTGCGACAGGCTTTTTTACTTTGGGATGATTTCCGGATCGCGGATCGAGTCATTTTGCTCAGTTGACCAGTCACCAATTCACTGAATTTTGCCAGCCCTATCTAATATTCTTTTATTTTTAGCGATCCTGCTGTACAGAATATGCAGATGTTGCCGAAGGATATACGTTAAGTTACTCCATACAGTATTCCACGCCCTTGCAATTCCATGCGTTGCTCTTGGCTTCTTGGCAGTATTGGACTATCATAACCTCAAACAACCACAAGCGATTCCAAACTTCTACTCTTTGCACAGTTGGATTGGATTGGTTACCATGGGTCTCTTCGCAATTCAGGTAAATTATTAATACAAATATTAATGGTCTCCAACAGCTCTTTAATTTAGGTGCAACATACAAGGACAAAATTTCCCACAACTTTAGGGTAATGTAATAGAAGGATTCTAAAAAAATAATTTTGCAGAGTATTGCAGATTGTTGCAGGACCCAATTTCCTGAGTAATGCCTTAGTTGAGCACATTGAAAATTTTACATCATTGTATTTTTGACAAGTACCAAAACATACTGCCATATGTCTCATCTTTTGATTTAAAACCCAAGAACCCCCATGGAGCGGTTGTGATGATAATAATTTTTGAATTAAGGTTTAATTTGATTAACCTGCAGTTTCTGCAAATGTAATTTGGTGACTTCTCCCATATTCTGGCATACATCCCCCAGAAAGTATCCTTATCACTATTTTTACATGGTTGATTTTTTGGTGAGAGGAAAACGTCTATTAGTTATCGATATGGACTTTACTTATGTAAAACCCTGTCAACCTACGTCTTCTTTCTTGGTTTCCTCTTCTTACTATAAATCACTTGAATTTCTCTTTCTCCATAAATCCAAACAAGACAAAATTGATATCTAATAACGATCAAAAGTAATCGTGGAATATCTTTCCTTTGTAAACAATGATTTGAAATAAAAAACACCTTAGGATGCTTGTAACTTCTCCTTATAAAATCAAGAAATTATTGCAACAGATTGCTCTCAAATCTGGTGGGCAGTTGGATTAACTTTATCATCGCACAACGTCGTAATATAGGTAATAATCCTCAAGTAGTGATGCATGTAGGAAGAAATAAATCGTGATATGTTAATGGTTTGTATCAGGTAAAGAAAATGGGTGTGATCACCCAACAAGCAAGTTAAAATCAAGTATGCCATGCCGGCAGTGTGCACGAAGCTGATAGTAGAAAGGGCGTGTTACACAATATATTTCGCTTTCCTTATTTACAACAGTAACTCACTTTGCATCGGTGTTTCTTATTTTTAGATTTAAGAGGGATGGAAGGCATTAGTAGAAATAGTGCACTTATGAGTACCAAAACTTAGTTACAAAATATCGAAAAGCCCTGATTCTAAATCGAAAAAGTTTCAAACCTTCTTCAGGCCTTAGGAATCCTTATCGAATAGAATACGAAATCTTTTGGGACATGAGATGAGATTAAACAAAATTAAAACTGCTTTAATAACCTTTATTTTATGAAAGGGAGAACTTCTTTTATAAGGAGACTAAAAAAGTAATGTGAAATAAATACATTTCCTTTACAAACGATAGCTATGTTTGTTTCTCAGTTTTTTTCCCAGCTCATAAGAATTATCTTCTAAAGTTAGAAAACAAAGAGCAAAGTACGGATTCATCTATTTCTCGTTGCCGAAAAAGCTAATTTATTTCTTTGTATTGTTTCAGTTTGTAGTAGGCTTCTTCAGCTTCATTATCCTTCTGTGCTGTGAAGGAGCAACGGCAGGATTTAGAGCTATGCTCGTTCCAATTCACGCTTCATTTGGTTTAACTACGTTCTTCCTTGCAATTGCCGCATGCGTCACTGGACTTACGGAAAAAGTTATTTTCACACTGGGGTAAGTACATAATTCATAGTTACGCTAGTCCACATCAGTCATATATTATGCATTGTGTTGCCTTTTGTTTTGTTTTATCCCCAATGCTTTTTAAATTATGTTTTTGCATCAAGACTTACTACAAATTGTTTAAAGTACACCTTGTCAAAGAACAAGACAATGGGTGTTTTAGTTTTGCATATATTAGCTAAGCAATCTGTAGTAATTTCATGGTTTTGTTTTTGTTGTTTTCCTAATGTCCCTTTCTGTTCCTTTTAGTGCTCGTTACGGTCGCCTGGAGGAAGAAGCCATTATTGTAAACACAATCGCTATGTCGTTAATTGGCGCTGCCATTATTATCGCTTACATCTTACATAGAGATCATTTAAGATATAGGCCTAATATTATGATTCGGGCAGGAGATTTGTAAAAATGTGGTAATGATCATTTATTTTAAAATTCGTACTAAATTTCATTGTAAGGCTGAAGCACTTCCTGGTCAATGGAAATTTAATGTAATTTTTGTTTTCGCATTCAATAATTGAATTATTTAAATATTAAACGATTATTAAAGTACAAGACAGCAGTTTGGA
The DNA here is from genome assembly GCA_963920755.1 of Cartodere bifasciata. Classification (NCBI taxonomy): domain Eukaryota; kingdom Metazoa; phylum Arthropoda; class Insecta; order Coleoptera; family Latridiidae; genus Cartodere; species Cartodere bifasciata. The sequence continues at coordinate 15,390,579 of OY987196.1, read as the reverse complement.
CAAGTAACTAAACGAATTTTATCGATAATACTCAAAAAGTTTTAAAGTATTTGTTAAGGCAAAAAAGTAACAATAAAAATGTCGGCATTTTAACTTTCGCTAATTCGAATCGTTTATTCATGTCTTTTCGAATGCATGTTCATACATGCTTTTCCAAGATGTTGTACTATGGATAGTAAAAAAATGCAGACATAATTACGTCCATCATTTGAAGCCTTAGTAAAGCATTTTAGATCTCTGTAAACTGACAATTTATTAAAAAAAAATTTAGTAATATTTTTTAAATACATTACAAATATTTAGTTATTATTCGATTAGGTATTTAAATTTATTTTTTAGGTAGCTTTACATAGAATTAAATAAGCATATGTAAAAATATATTTTACTATTTTAATTTTTCACCTGTTTGGAGATATTATTGTACATTTTACATACAAAATATTTTAAAAGTATGACAAATAAATTTTTTATTTATATTTATTTTTTGTTTTATCGCATGCGTGAATGTTGCTTTTGTTTTTTCATTCATATCAATCTCTCTATTCATCCATAACATTTTGCATAAAGATCTAATTTCAAAAGCACTAATAACAGATTTGGTAAAGTAAAGTTAATAAAAAAATAAGAAATAACATTTTGTTATGAAAGTGCGATATTTAAAAAAGTCAAGTGAGCAAAAAAAAATGCCTTTGGGAAGGGCAAGGTATTTTTTCAAGACATTCTCGATTGCCCTTGTTTTTTGTTTATCGCCTACATAACAGCCGTTTTTTATTGCTCATTCGTTATTGCTAAGAGTCTTTATATTTAACATTTTACTAACCCGATTTTTTATTTTACTAACAAAGCACTAACAAACTAATCCCTACTTTTGCAGAAATACCTATTCGGAATGGAAAGAAGAGGGCATAATCATCAACTCCCTCGCCATGTGCTTCATTGCTCTTGGAATACTTATTTCCTTCGCAGTTCGCTCCCCCAGAATAAGTGGAGAAAGATGTTCGCAGGGGGCTACTGAGAAATTGTAGGAAAGTGCGCTTTCAGGCGCCAAAGTCTCGGATATTCATGCTCAACAAGAACCAGAGCGCTTCTAACTAAGCTGGGAGCAAATCACGAAATTTTAATGTCGGAGTTTTCTTGAACTAATTAGCATCGTTTTTGATGCCTATATCTTTGCATGATTTTCAGATAACGGCATTGCATTTAAGACCAAAGTTTTATTAGTCATAACGTTTTGAACATTCCATGCTAGTTTTTAAAACAATACTTCGGTTTTATGTCAATTTTAATTAGTTTATAAGCTTTTGAATTTCGTAGATGACTCCAACAGCATCTGTTGTTAACTTTCTTAGCACACCAACTGCGTTTTTGTTGAATGATTATCAGGGATTTTAGTGCATACCAATTATTTATTATTCCAATTATACAATAGATACGATGTTATTTAATCCTGTGATTTTTTTTAATATTCTTTTCCGTTTTAACAATATGCTCGTCTTTTAAAACTATAAGAATAGAAATAGGAAATAAGTAGGTAGAAGATATGATTGACATTAACATCTCATATTACTCTAATTTTTGAGGGCTAACGCTGCTATTTGATGTGTAGTGTAGAAGGCTTAGGAATAGTCAAAAAACTATGAATTTACTCGAAACCATTTGCCAAATAATAGGTATAATGTAGATGATGTGTTCTAATAAGCATAAAAAACGTATTTAGGATAATATAACTACTCGTACGTAAGTTTTATATTCATTGCAGCTTGTAGAAGATTTTTATAAATTTTCCACATTTAATAACCATTTTAAAAATCTTAACTACTTATGGTTCTACTATTCTATTAAAAAGCCAAATATTTACCATACGCATTAGTTTATTACTAAATTAATTAACTTATAACTTTGATCAAAAATTTAGAAATTTTTATAATTAAAACCATTCTCTTGCTCAAAATCTTATAATATTTTAGAGAAAAGCCTATAGAATCAAAATTATAGTCAAAAGCAGTAGGTAGTACAATTTTTTAAAGGACCAAAAATCAAAATACACTGTTATTTTAAGTGTAAGTATTAAACGAAATACAAGGTAAAATAATCTGGCATAAAAATTTAAAAGAATAAAAAAAAACACAAAGAAAGTAACTACAAAAAAAACGGCCTCTTCATTAATCTTAAAAAAAGGGTTGATTAAAAAATAGTTTTCTATTAAAGAAGATACTTTGAAAAAAGCAAAATTTCTATTTTATATATTTATTTTAGTGGTAGTAAGAATCAGCTACAAAAAAACAACACGTCATGGACCGAAGTTTTGATTCTTTGAGCCTTACATAATATTGAATAGTTCTCCAATCATACAATAAACTGACGTTGCTTACAGTTAGCAATTTTTAAAAACATCAGAAGTGGGATCGCTTTCTTTTTACAAATAAATTGGTAGATGCATCTTATATGAGCCATAACCCTGCCAGAAGTTTATGAAGTTACTAATTTGAATCTATAGACTTTTCTGCGAAATACAATGCGATTCGGGTTACAGGAATCTCTGTTTTTGCAAAGCACATTTTTAAAGCGATTGGTCTATCATAGCTAGTTCTGGCAGAGGTTATGTTATGGTTCGTGTGTGCAAATATCAGTTTTCTTGTATGAAGAATACGTTCCCACTTATAATATTTTTAACATTAAAAAAAACGCTACCTGTTTGTTTCACTGGTCATTTTGTTGTCTAAGAAAAGTAATATTAAATACTTTGAAATTTTCAAAAAATCATGACAAAGTTGATGACGTGGAGTTAGCTCATACTTTCAACGTCGAACGAGAAATTGTTGGAAGCATTGAGAAATTTTTGCGTAGGCCTACGCCATTTTTTAACACGGCACAAATATACAAAAAAATATAAATTGATATGAATATAAGAAAAATTTGGCAATTAAAACCATCCCCTTTTCCAGACCTTGTATTTCGAATTTCTGTTAGGTTGCAATATCTATGATTTATTGTTAACGTTTTAATTCTAAAATCTTTAAAACCAGGAATGGTTACCCTTATTTATTAAATTGTTAGGTACAAAGTCTTGTTTGATTATTATCCCTAGTTTTAAGTGTTAGATGTATAATGTTATGATTATATCGTAGAAATAATACAAAATAACATAATGCGATGTGCAAAACGTGTAAGCTATTACTTACTTCTACTTGTAATAAAATTTTACTAAATGTATAAAAAATGTCAATTTCTTACCTATCCATTGTAGTTCTTAACATCATGACCTGCTACAATGCTTCTCCACATGATTGTCCAAAATTTTCCGAAAACATTTTGCAGAAAACCATAAAACTAGACGAAAGCGAACCGAGAACAACTTTTTGTTTTAAAAGTTAAGCCATCTTTTTTTCACGTTAGGCTATCGTAGAGCCATCTTTGATCGACAAGTTCAAACAAGTTTGATAAACATGAAGTTAGCTTCCAATTATTGTTATTACTGTGGCACAAACAAAACTTATTAATTTAATTTCGCTTTAAAAACTTAAAAATATTAAAGTATCAAGAATAAATCATCAATATACAACACAAGAAAACCTTCTTAATTTTAATTCATTAATAAAACCCACCAGTCATCTAAATTAAAAATAGTTTAAAATATTTTCGTAACACTGCTTAGCTGGCTTACTGTAGTATTATTAGTTTTTTTGTTGTTTTAATGTTGGCATCACGGTCACTGCCGAAGTCACTAAATTTTTGACATTTAGAACTCTAACCTTACTTTTTGATGATATTTGGTAAACTGTAAACAAAATAGTTAAAGAATTTGTTTTATTTTAAGTAAAAGCTGAAATGGGACGTAGAAAATCAAAAAGAAAGCCAGCTCCTAAGCGTAAGGCTATTGAACCATTGGATCAACAATTTAACTGCCCCTTTTGCAATCACGAAAAATCTTGCGATGTAAAGATGTAAGTAGCTTCCTCTAGTACAATTTTAAGCATTTTTGTAGAATTGTAAAAAGTGAACTTAAATTTATTATATCCTGCAGGATTCAATGCATTAAGGGTTTGTTTTTTATAGGGACAAGGGTCGAAATACTGCAAGAATTACATGTCGAGTTTGTTTGGAAGATTTTCAGACTACAATCAATTTTTTGTCGGAGCCGGTGGATGTTTATAACGACTGGATAGATGCGTGTGAATCTGCCAATTAGGTTTAAATCATTTTATTAAAGGTATAGGTATTTTTTACGTAAGATAAATACTTCTAGGTTAATTTTAATACAAAATATGTGTAGCTCTGAAACTAATACTAAAATATAACTTCCTGTTTAAAAAACAATGGCGAATTCGGTTTGAACATTTTGATTTTAACTTGGGAGTCTATTCTGATTTAAAATAATTATTGGGGACTTTACTTTAGAATCTTATCTTAAAAATATTATAGACCTTTTCCGTTGGTCCGACATTCATTGTTAAATTTGACATAAATCATTTGTACTACAGGTGCATAGTGTCACAATGACTTATGTCAAATTTAACAATGAACGTCGGACCAACGGAAAAGGTCTATAGGACGGACATATGTTTATATGGACGTATTTGGGCCAATGAATATGTGTCTAAGGTTCTGCATAAGACAGTGTCCTGTATGAATGGGACATCCAGTAGAATCCGTTGTGCGGTACTTCACTAAAAGAATTGATTTTGATTTATAAAAATTAAAAACAAATTAACATTAAGGAGGTCAAAATAATATCGTCACTGTCTCTTTCTTGGTTTGCATAGAATTTTTTTATTCTAAATAAATTTAATTAAAAAAAAAAAGATTTTTGTATTTCTGCATATGTTGTCTATGAATCCATAATATACAAGTGCTTAATTTGTGGATCAAATTTCTTATTCGCTCAGATTGTTTTGCTTTTAAAAATAATACACTTTAAAAATTTTCTACATTAAATTACATGTTATTTCACTAAAAAAGTACTCATATGATATAACTGGTCGAAAGACTGTAACCGTTAAACCGTTGTGGTTCGAATTCCACGTTAAGCTATAGGTCCCTCTTGTTTCTAATTAACATCCCTGCTGGTCTAAGTAAGTAAATAAAAATAAACACAGTCTGCTGAACATAGGGTAACAATGCACGATTCTTGAAAGTTCAATTTAATAAATTTAGTAAAATTTAAACAAAGTAGCTTAACAAAAACAAGAGGATGATAATATTTACGAGTTAATAAGTAAAAATTACCAAGATATGGAAAATTTCATGAAAATGTCTACTATGTACCGACTATATTATTTTAAATAATCAAACTTTCTGCAAATTGGTCCCCAAAGGGATTATGAGCCATTTGCTTTTGTGTAACAACCTAATTCTCTACAATTTTGTTGTAAGTATTATTCTGTAATAATTTTAGCTGTGTTTCTGCAAAGAATTTCTCCCATTCTAATTGGGAATTAAGCTAATTTTAAATTAGCGAATTTGTCGCATCAAAAAGTTGCGTTATAATTTTGTTCAGAAGTTTATTAAAAATAGCAGTTTTTGCGCTAGTAAAACAATCACAACTAAAATAATTCGCAAACCATAACATTTTGCAAAAAAGTACCTTTTTCAGAGCTATCGCTGCGCCAAAATTTGGTAAATTGACATTCCGGTTAAATTTTAACTTTTTAGCACAGACTAGAAATACCCTGTGCCTTTTAGTAACCAGTAACAAGAATAATAAGTTCCCCAAAAGCATTTTATTGCTTTTGCAAATTACCCGAAATAAATTAAGAAGAGGAAGTTATGCCTATCCATAAAAATAAGATAAACTTTTGAATTGTTACTAAATTGCAAAATGATCTGTTTAGATAATTTTTATTGATGCTTAGTCCAGTTTTTCTAAATCAGTGTAACGTAATTTCTAGCATACAGATGTTTTGAATTATAGGTACTATCGTGGACATGGAATTAAAAAAGGTTTTTTATCAGCCACCTTTGATTTTTTGAATTTTACTCTATTGTGAATGAGGTTTTTTTATGTCAGTTTTCGAATGTTATTTTGACAACAAATGCGTCAAATGTATTTTATTAGAATAAATTATGTAAAATGTGCTGTCGGCGAGAAAAATAGTAAGAAGATATTTTCTTTTTTAAATAATTTTGTTTAAGAATAACAATAAGGCTCTAATCTTCGTAAAACATCAGAGAAATGTTTCTTGTTAATGTCCACTTCGCATAAAACTTGAGATGTTTAAGCCACTATATTGACCATATTTACAATGCAAGAATTGATCGTTTTAAATTCCATGTCCACGAGTACCTCTAATGGTGTAGGTAAGTAGGTATGCCTAATTCATAATTTACTAAAATTTTTAAACAGTAAGTATGAAAATTGTTCCAGACACTTTGTATACAAAAAATTTATTTTAAAATTGCAAAAATGAACTTTAAATGGTAAGCTTTTCCTTAAACTTTTAAATTGTTCAAAAAAATAGTGTATCTTAAATTTTTTATTTTAGGTTGGTTTTCCTCACTGAGGTATAGTATTGTTGTTGAATTGGCCTAAAAGGTAAACAGCTTTATCTAGTCCTATATATCTGTGGTTTTCCTTAAGAGAATTTTGTTTGTTTATAAAAATTGTATTTAACACAATAAAACAATAGCTCAAAATTTACTAAAAGTTCTCGAGTTTTTATGAAATATCAATGTAATTATCTTAAGGGTTGTCTTATTGACAAAGAGAGACTTATTTCATTTCAAGATGAAAAACGTAAAGAAAATAATATTTGGGATAGAGGTTTAGATTTTTCTCCTTAAGGGACTAAATTTGTAGTGTCACAACTATAAGCGTCACTTTTACATTTTTGACAGATCGAAGTTTTATTAAAAAAATTCTTATTTTGCAGATAAAAAAAATAAGCAGAGAATGTGCACCGAAATTCATGTTTTAAAGTCAATGTATTTTAAGTAAAAAGATACAAGGGACAACATCATATTAAGTTCAGCAAAAAAAAGCTTTTAAAATGGACAATTAAGTTATTCTAAAGAAACCTAAAGAACAGAATTTTTTAACAACCATATCACCTTGAAACTTATACTTTACGGAATAAAAGTGCATTTTTAACAACATTAGATGATTTATATTTTTAATTTTACATACTTTATTGAAAAGAAACGCGCACCGACCCCCCGAAACGCTTGCGTGTGTGTCCAACGCTCTACCATCACGTTATTTTATTTAAATTTGAGTAATTATGCTATTTTAGATCATGCTCTTCAAAAAATCGGATGCCCAGTTCCAAAAGGGACGAATGTTAACGAAATCTTAAAGCAAACGTCCCGTACGTACATCCGCAGACCAAACTATTAAATCTTTTAAAATAAGTTCTTTTTTATTCTTTTAGAAGAGTTCACACATGAGTCCATAAGGTAAAATTGTCTTTCTAATAAGGGAAATCGAAAACTGTAAAAATAAATTGCACTGCAGGCTGAGTTGAGTTCTGCTTAGGTTTTTAACTTTTTCGAGTATTTTCAGATGTCGCATTGTAAAAAATATTTCGTGTAGGATCACTTTTTATATTTTTATCGATTTAAAGATACTTTTCACGTCGAAAATGTAGGCATTTTACTATTTCATGAGTTTGGACATGACACAAATTCTTTTGAAGTAGAGTTGACATTTCTATTCAATATTTGATAAAATTTCCAGTACGTCAATAGTCTATTTTTCAGTAAATTTTTGAATTTTTTTCAAATTTCAATTGACTTAATATGAAAAAGTTGGGCATGGATATGAAAAAATATGGTACCATTGTGATTGTATTTAAAATGCCCAGACCCGAGTACATTTTGTTTTTTGATAAACTTATTAGTTGGTTCATAATAAGCAAAAATATAATCGTCTCCCAAAAAAATGATCATATTTTTGCTTGTTACGAATCAACTAATGAATTTATCGAAAAACAAAATGTACTCGGGTCTGGGCATTTTAAATACAATCACAATGGTACCATATTTTTTCATATCCATGCCCAACTTTTTTAGATTAAGTCAATTGAATGATGTAAAACAGGGCTTTCAAGAAGGTCGTTTTTATTACACAATTACTCTGTAACGAATAATATTTCGGGCATTTGTTAAGAACCCCCAAAATGTTTATTAATTGGAGAATTCAATTCGATATCAAAAATCATTGTACATGCCCCACATATTTCTGCAGACTCAAATGAACTTGGGGCTGCAGTGCGGGAATGAGATGCAAACATATCGCTTTCCTTTGTAGAATAAGGCTGTCCTTAAGAATGTTCTTAATCCAATTCAACAAAAGTAATTTTCCAACGCTTAAACGTCATTAAAATTTTCACCTAGCATGCCACCTTCAACTAAATAATAAGTTTCAGGTAAGTTTATAGGACAGGATCCACGAAACACCGATTTCGACGCAGACAGGACGCCTCCGTCGCGTCAGTAAAACTAACATTTTCCTCAACTTCAGTGTTATCCCGCATCCCACTGCGATCACACTTGAATACCATTGTTTACTTTACCCGCTCTCTGGATTTAAACTTTCTACCGCGAAAATTGAATTTGAGATGAGTGCCAATTGTTTTTTTGTCGTCGGCGTTTTGCTAAGCGTTTTTGCAAGTGCCTTGGCACTTCAATGCTTCCAGTGTGGAATGTATAATGATGGTGTTGGGTCCATAACACCCTGTATAAATGAAACTCACATGAAGTTGAGGGAGTGTCCCCGAAGAGAGCACAGTCATTGCTTGGTAAGTATTACTACAAATTAAATTTTGAAATTTTTTTATTAAATTTATCAATAATTTTTTTTAATCCAAGTTAAAAAGTTCTTTAAAAAATATATAGGGTGTTCTATTAAAAAAAATTAGCTCTTGTTAAATATAAATCCTTAAAAGAATTTTACTTTAGATTTAAAAAAAATTATTTTTTAATAGTTTAATAATAACAGAAAAAAGTGGGGAGGGTGGGAATTATAGAGACTCATATTCATGAAATGAAGCTGACAACAATGTTAATAAAATCGAATGCAAAAGTGTATGATCAAGATGGGATTTTTAGATGTATTTTCCTAGATTCTGTTGCCGAATTTATGCAACTTTTTTCGCCTTTTTTTCTATAAATATAACAGATGGATTTTTTTTCTTAATTTTCAAGGGGGATCCCTAAGAATGCCCCAAGAGCGTACCATCGTTTTTGCACCATTTTTTGGACACCCTATATGCAGGAATAGGCCAAGATAATAAAAAAAAATCAGCAATTATTATTACAAAAAATATAACGTGCGATCCACAAAATTTGACGTCGACTCTGGCTGTGGAACGTCAAAAATATGACAATCGACAATGTTATAACAATAAAAAAAATTGAAATTTTACAAATGCATGGCAAGAGTCGACGTCAAATTTTGTGGATCGCACGATATAACATCCAGATTTTTTGTATGTGTTAGATCATTTATTCAGAAGCTAAATCCACAAAATGCACACAAATAAAAGAAAAGTGGAGGCGTGCCCCCCAAAAAGACCCCTTTAATGCAACATTAGATTACGATGGATTTGCACTAAATTTTAGAAATAGGTGCTAAATAAGTAAGATTCTAAAAAGATTTTTGGAAAATTTATTTCTCTAAAAAAATGTATTCTATCTCCTAATGGCCCCTCCAGAGCAATATTTAATTATGTTGAATTTACATCAATATTTTTAAATAGATGCAAAATAAAGTTCCAAGAAACTTATAGTTAACACTTTGAAAAAATGTCTATACCCCTTTGAGAACCTCTCTTAGCCTCCTTTTCAAATGAGATGCAGAATTTTTTTTGGAAAAAAAAAACATTAATTGAAAATACTAATTGTTATTCAGAATACGTTGCTTTAATTTTAGAAAAAAAACAATTTAGTTTCGGAAAAAGTTTAATCCAAATGTTTTTTTTTTACCCGAGGGGCAATTCAATGAAAGAATTAGTGTACATTTTTTTAAGAATTTGTAGAATTTTTTGAGAATTTGTAGAATTTGTTTAGAATTTGTTAAGAATTTGCAGAATTTGTCAAGAATTTGTCAAGAATTTGTTAAGAATTTGTAGAATTTGTTGAGAATTTATATTATTTGTTAAGAATTTGTTGAGAATTTGTTAGGAATTAGTGTACACAATTTGCCCATCTGATTTGCCCCTCGGTACCTAAATTGGTGTTTTCCGAAATTCAATTGATAATTTCTGAAATACAAGTTAAAATGATATATTGTGAATCTGATCTAGAAGAAGGTTTACACCTTTTTAACATTTTTGCACTGCCAAAATTATAATAGGTAATTAACTTTTTTATTAATTGTTCGTAATGATACATTACGTAGTTCGGATTTGTGTGCCAAGGGATGGTAAATAGATCGCAAAAGTACTTTAAAGTACCTAAAAAGTATATGACGACCAACATGAACCCTTACGTACCTAATATAGACATAAAGCACCCCGAGAGATGTTGAACGATAAAAACCTATGTAAATCTATAAAAATAGACTTTAAAAGAGTTTGCCGGACGCTGAATTATTTATAAAAGTGTCCCATTTTGCTGAGACGGAAATTCTTTATCATAGAATCGAACGTTCATCTTTTTAGACGGATTCTTAAAGGAAACTACTTTTATCGTCAAGCACTCTCTTTACTTATCTATCTACATTATTTTGGAGAACATTTTATTCAACCATGAGAATTATTGGCATTTCTTTGACCAAGTCCAGGCCTACATTTTCACACCACCTCACCTACACAAAACCTTTCAATTTACATATGAATCGCCTTTGATTCTTTATAAAGAATTCTTCTGTCAAGAATAAAAAATATTTGCGACAATTTTTTAAGTAAAGTAAGTACACCAAAAAAAAAATAATTCGCCGGAGATTGAAAAATGACGGATAGCGGCGGATGGGTCAATATAAATAATCTGGGCAAACATTTTGGTGGCGAATATCATACCAACAATTTTGGTAACACGACAAATAATATGCATTAACATTTCTGTATAAATGCCTTTACCCATAAAAATTCCAACACATAAACCATTTTTTGTTTCAGAAATATGTTAGCGAAGGAACCACAGTAAGAGATTGCGCTCCCAAGTGCATTGAACGAGGTAAGTCGTAAATAAGAAAGGTAAGTATCTTGCCTAACCATTTTCGAGACATTGCGAAGAAAAACGTCTATTTTAAAAGCATGTTCGTCTTTAAGGGAAGGATTAATGTTCTGTTTATCTTTTAAGCCCGATTCATAAAACGCAAATGTATTCTTATTAAATAAAAATAATATGTGTTTCGTCATATTCAGAAAAAAACAAGAAATGGGTTACATCGGCCTTGAATACTAAAATATTGTCCAAATTAAAAAAAATTTAAGTCGAGTTAAGAGGCAATAACATTTTCAGTCAGACACCCTCTAAATAACTTTTTAAAATCGATTATAGCACCATATGCAGTATCTTACATAATAGATAGATATTAACCCTCTCGAGAGTTCTCCGGTTTCAAGAAATATCATAATTTAAGACAAATCCTTGGATAGGTCTATGCTCAACCAGGGCCTAAGAATAAATGGGGTACATGAAAAGAATTTTAAGAGGACAATTATGTCACCTTCACTGTAGGTAGATGTTGTTTCTCGTATTTTAGGCTACAACTTTGGGCACATAATTCACTGCGACTTGTCTATATCTTTAAGATATATACCCGCGTGTTTAAAAAGAATTCTACGGGATGTTTTATTTTTGTTTGGGTTTGCCTTTGCCAAGAAGACAGATTAATACGTCTCGTCCCATGAACTGTGTTAATCATATTGTCCTTGATTATTGATGTATTAACAAACCATATTTTTAATCTCTCCAAAAACAAAGTACCTACGACAAGAAGTGCATTGGAATGATTTACCCCACACCAAAATTAAAGCCTAAAATGGTTAATTTTGATCGTACTTAGAGCGATATTCCATATCAGAATAAAACAAAAATTTGCTGGGTAAACCAAATCAATCTGGCATACCCGGGTATCTAGTTGACTGGTTGTCAACCCAAAATGAAAACTAGTAGAAGTGCAAGTAATGCGCGACAAAGATTTACAAAAACTAAGGTATAGATCTTTCCCGCCGTTGGCCACAATCGCGGTCGTTATACTTGGAAAACTAAATGACCACCAGCAGCACAATGATTTGAGACAATCTGACGCATGTCTGACGTTTTCCAAATATAACGACCGCGAGGGTGCTCAACGGCGGGAAAGGTGAATAGCTAAAATATTATAAGGGCAGACGTTCGCTGTGTTTGACACATTGTTTTTCTTTAGGACTAAACTAAATAGTTAATGAGTACAAGACAATTAATATCAGAAACCAATAGTGCAGTTTAAGTTCATTTCATAGAATGGTTTATTTAATTGCACGTGTCACATGTCAGACTTTATAAATTATTTATACCTACACCTCATTAGTGATGATGAAATATAAAGCCAAAAAAGGCAAAATTGCCTCTAGTTTTCATGGTTTTAAAGTTTTGACAACTACTTACGTGTCAAAAAGTAATTGTCGTAGTAATTCGCCATATTAGTGGTAACGTCACTGAAGCATGTTTCCATGGTTTTAGTGACTACGAGTCAAGAAGTTATTCTCGTAATTGTCATTTTGGCGACAAGTGTAATTGTCAAAACGGTCAAAGCCATGAAACCGATTGGCTGTTTTAGCTTCAGTGACGTCAGACTAATATGGTGTATTGTTAAAACGGCAGAACCATGGAAACTACGATGCGATTTTGTCTTTGTTAGCTTCAGTGACGACACACTAATGAGGTGTATTAACTAAATTTGTATTTCATTGCCCGCGTTGCGTCTTGTCATTACCATTTTTTTGCTCATCACTTTATCAAAGTGTTAGTGAAGTGCTAAATCATCCGGAGAACCCCTATACCATGCTTGATTTTGTTTTTCAAGATTTAAAGCCCTTTATAAGGGTGTTGATGATTTTGATTAATTGTTTTTGAACTAGGTACCTACAATATTTTATGTAAAAGAAACTACCTATAGCAACGTATTAATGCTTTAATTATTGATGGTAAACGTTTACCTACCCCTTATTTATCGAGGTAAAGGAATTTTAATTAAATTGTTACGAGTACCTAAGACTCGACCTAGGATTTGTAAATAGTTAATCCCAATTTATATTTGGTGCATTAAAAGGTAGTATGAACAACAAAATGAACACAACAAAACGGAGTGTTACGGAATATGAAGTAGATAATAAAGTTGGCACAAGAAAACCCCCTGAGTCCTTATAGCTGTTTTAATTTTCATGCCTTTGTTTGTATGATTAGCCCACTTAATCTTTTAAAAGAAACATTCATTTCTCAAACACGTTTACCTTAAAATCCATAGCTTATAGCTTTTTGTGCTGAAATGAGGTTTAATGTGCCATTGCTAAAAACTTGCTTTGTCATGAATTTATCTACCTACATAAAATAAATTGGCTCTGTTTTTGGCATGATGTAGTCGCTGAGAGCGATATGAATTTTACAAGAAATTTATTGGGTTAGGTACAACGAGTTTAAGTCCATGACACATTTTTAAATTAATTTCGTAAATGTATGCTTTTTAAAAACAAATCTTATGTTCTACGTATGTGAACAGTGATGTTTATACATTAAAACCAAAATATTTCAAAATAACCATAGAAAGTTTGTACATCTATCTCTTTACGGGTTTTAAAATGCGACCATAAAATGCATGCAAATGCCTGTGAACGTCGTAAAGATTAAAGAATGACAAAAAACCACACACGATCAGTTTCTGCAAAAAGTAGACACTCCAGGATCATACCAATTTCAGAAAATAAAAATTGAAAAGATACTTTAAGGTAGATGCATTCCACTCTGGGAAAACAAAACCTTCTGTTTAAATGAAATGGTGTCTCAAGTTTCTCCGTACCTTAATAGATGATGTTATCGTTTTGATATAGAATTACTTAATTGCTTAGAGTTTTGTAAACTTCTACTTTTAAAACTTATTTATCCCTCGGGAATTTCTCAGTAAGATTATACTTTTAAAGGCTAGACTATAGAAAACTGAAAAATTATATCATATTGTTTTAAAGAATTTAGGTTTTAGTTTAAGCCGCATTCTGACGAGGCAACTTCAGCGAATCAACTGGCTTTCTCGATTAATCATTACGTCTCCGTGGAGCCACGGAGAGGTTATATTTGGCCAGTTGATCCACTGAAGTTTCCCCGTCTGAACACGGCTTTAAACGGGAGAATATCAACTGGCCGCATCTACCAGCTGAAAAGACTACTAGCTGGCCGCGCCTAATTGCAGGGTGCTTGGTCGAACTGGCCGCGCGATATTTCTGGTTTGGTCGTACTGGCCGCGACTTATTAAGTTCCTTTTACCTAGATTTATTTTTATTTATCCGATGTTTTATTGAGTTATGATAATAGAAAATTATAAAACAGAGAATCCTTTGGATAATATACAGACTTTTATTATCATTAAAACAAGCCAGCAACGTTGAAAGTACTCAATGCATGTGTTTTTAGGTTTTATCGTTACTGACAGACTTTTTTAAAAGCACTGGAGGACACTATAGGTTTGGTATAGGTTGGGGTAAGTTTTGCTGCTAAAAAGAAAATTTAAACAAATGTGCTTATGTCACCAAACAGCAATGTAAATAATTTTTTCAATAAAATATTGATAGTTATCGTTATTTTATAAAAATAAAATTCGTTTGGAGTTTATACTCATCCTTTCACAAAACTTCTGCGAGAGCTCCTTGCGGCCAACTCGACCTAAGAACCCCTTATTAAATTTTATGACGCGGCCAGCTTGTATATGACCTTCTTTAAACATGTGTTTACCTTATATTTAGGTGCAGAAAAATTTATTTAATAAATAAATTGGCGATTAACCATTTATTTTTTACTTTGACATAATCACTACCAAAATAGAAATTTGGAAAAACACATTATACACATATCATTATACATATTTATGACAAAACATAATTCTAATAACATTTTTTTAATTTAAACGGCCGCGGCAGGTCGAACTTTTAAGGCCGTCTATAATTTATGAAGTTTTTCTTTTGTCAAGAGTTTATAAACATGAGAATAGACCAAGCTTCTAAAGTTGTGTGCTAAATATTAGTTATTAAAATACGTAAATAATGTTAATATACTTAATTCTTATTAACTTTTAAATTTTAATTAAAAGTCATAAATTAATGTTTTAAGGTTTTGGTTTTCATGTCTAATTTAGGTACTCTTCTTGTTTCGTTCATGCGAACATTAAACAATAATAAAGCTTAAATTACATTTGCAAAAAGTAAATTACGTTTTGCATTAGTGCCGTTTCTATTTGTTGTAATCTCGACTGGAAAACAATTATGAATTACGCTCTTGGGGTATTCAATTAAATTAAACAAATATGGGACTTTTATTGTTGTTTAAACAATCAAATTTTAGATTCGCTAATCTTCGTAGGTGGGGCTTTTTTTTCTGGGGTGAGTTAACTACTTAATACGACAAATTTTTTCTTTATTGTAACGTGTTACAAACTCAGTTGGGGATTCCACCACTTTGTGTTCACCAAAGCCCGCTCCAAACGATGCGATTAATCGTTTTGATATTAATGTGCAGTTCATATTACAAAGTTTTATTATGTGAGGATGAAAAATCTTTTTAAACAATTATGACAATTAGTATATTTATGCAGTATTGTAATAAAAATTCAATAAAATTTCATCTAATCGGCACAGGTGACAACTTAAAAACTTCGTTGGTTAGTTTTATTGCAAATTGTACTGTTGTTTTCTGATTCTTTAAGTGTGATTTAGAGTTAAATTAAACTAACTCAATGCCACTCAAAGCTACTTTACTCCACTTAACTTGACGCGACTAAATTAAGGCATTTATAGTATAAATTTACACGTTAGTTTACAACAAGCTAATTTAGTAAACGCCATCTATCGGTAAATGTTAGAATCGTCTTATTTACAGAAATTCATCTGAAATTCTTCGATTATCTTTGTAATTTTAAAAATTTGGTCTAGTAGCCGATAGATGGCTCTAGTGAAAGGCTTACTTTACATTGAATTAGCTGAAATTAACCAAAATTAAGAAATAGAACCTTAAGTAAACGTTAAGTTAAGTTAATTGGATGTGTAAATGCGATTTCATCTTTCGTATAATTTATTTCAGTCGCGATACGTTAATTATAAGTGAAGTTACGCTAATTCATCTCTAAATCATGCTTTTTAAACTGTTGGCTTTAATTCATATTGAAAAAAAAAATCTTTTACATAATGAACGACCTTATAAATTGCGAAGTGTGTTCTGAAGTGTAAAGGCTGACATATAGTTTGCGTAAATTACCGCCTCCCAGAATTAACGTATCGCAAATTAATACAAAATTAAATAAATTTTACGAAACTTAAAATCTCGTTTTATAGATAAAATGAACTCCACTTTACGCACCCTTCATAGGTTTTTTTTGTTAATTTGACTAGTTTTGCATCGGTATCTGTCACCGCTTTTTACTACCATTATCTAGCGACTACCAGACCCAATTTTAAAGAGTTGCGATTACCATTATGCATGTTTTCAATTAGTGTAATTAATGGAATCTCTAAATGCACTAATTTTGCACGTTAAGTATCTTTTAGAGCTTATAAGTATTTTCTAAATTTCAACCACTTCTTACAGACTAAAAGTTTAATTTTTATAGAGAATTATCCAAGGAATTTTTTTGATTTTTTGAATGATTTTTATTGCTCAGGATTTAGTTTCTTCTTACGTCATATAAACTTAAGATGAATGATGATATTTCTTTGGATTGTAAAATATATTGCAGCCATAGAAATGAAATTAGAAAAGTTAAGAATTGCACACTATTCCATCCAATTATCGCTTAAACCAATTGATGCAAAGTAATTTGAATTTAGATTCGGTCTACTTAAATTAAATTATAAAACTAGTTTTGGCATTGGCGTTGTTTGCAAAATCATAATGTAGTTCACTGGGTTTACATCCTTTTAGATTTTTTATCAATGATTACGAGTTAGTTTTACAGCTGTTATTGCTAATTAAACAATAAAAAAGCGGTTTAAAGAAACAGCATTCTTAGCACACAAAAACCAAAATGACCACTTCAAATAAAACTATTTAAAAACTTTTCATATAAGTTAATTTAATTTTCTTAAAAAGGATACTGCTTTGATAACAATAAAGCAATTATGGTAAAAGGTATACGTGTTTTTTAAGCTCTGTTTTTCCACGTGGCATAAAAAAATAAGCAACTTTTTTTTATTGTTAAAAACAAAGATTGGTAAACTTTTCTTGGCAGCTGCGTTACACAAAACTTGTACCATTTTGTCAAGAATACAAAGAAGCGTTTGAGGAATGTTTTTCCTCTTTTTATTCTTAATACCGTACTAGATCCGGCCTGCATAATAAAGACTTTTCCTGAGACCCTAGCTCAATCCAGTCTCCTAAATGCAAGAACATTAATTATATTTGGAAGTTTTTAATGCGACAAGCTTACATAAGGGATTTTTCTACACATTTTAATTTAAGCAGGATTCCTTCAAAATTGATTAAAAATGTAGCATCCGAATTCAGTTATCACCAAGTAGAAGAATCACAGTAGTAGTACTGGATGAAAAAAATAAATTGAGTAAATTTTCGCTCAATAAAAGAAATACCACTTATTATTATAGGTCGACGTTTCAAATGTAAACATCCAGCAAAGCAAAGTAATATCAAAATTAAATTTCGCATTTTGTAACTATTTAAATGGTTATGTAACCAACCTATACCATCGGTATACGATTGGATTTTCAGACCTATTGTTTATCTTTTATTTATTTTTTGTTGCTTTATGTCTGCAATATTATTCTATACACGTTCTAAGAAAATAAACGGCCGTTGATACATCATCGGTTCTCCGACGTCATAATAACAAAATAAGACTATAATCCTTCCTCTCTGAGTGGTTTTCTTTTTATTGTTCCAAAACCTTATAAGACATGACCCGTCTAAGAAGTTTCTTTAAATGACTGTCCACTGGCCTAAATGATTGTACGCCTGAGGAATATAAACGTTTTCTAAAATTGGTGGGTCAAGAATAGACCTAGAGAAACTTATTAGCTATTTTTTTCAGTACTTTGACACCTTGCATTCATACCAATTAACTTCGAAAGTAAAAAAGTACATGGAAAAATAACTAAAGAGAAATTTACTTTTACAGAATTCTGTATTTCAGTAATTTTATGCGTTGGCTTTTGGTGCATTGACACCCCTTTTAAAAAAAGTAGGAACGATTAGTTAGCTAGACTGTAAAAATGCAGTTGCCTAGAGTATTTCTGAAGACTAGAGATTCAAATTCAAAGATTCGAAGGTCTGTGCTCCTAGAAGCTCGTAAGTTATCTTCGTTGAGCTCTCGTCATTTCTACTAAATAGCATATCTACATGAGGACCACATCGTATATTAAAACTTAATGTAGTTTTAAAAACTAGAAAAATGGGGCTACAATTAAAGGGCGATTTATAGAACGTTACTTTCACTTTACTTCGGCGTAACTTCACTTCCGCGTACCTTAACAAATTTGCTTAATTTATAGATTATAAAGTTACGTGAAATTAGGAACAGTTATGCGCATGTGTCTGAACTCGCGACTTCTGACTATTTACACCTGGGCGGTAATTACGGGATATTGCTTTGTACGAAACCTACATAAGAAGACCAGCAGGTTTCGTACGAAGCGATATTCCGTAATCACCACCCTTGACAATAAGGGTGAATATCTTATTTTTGCAAATTTTGCGCATGATCGACCAAGCTTGGTTTTTGACAGCTAAATGAATCAGCAAAGTAGCGCTAAAGTATAAATTTGCTAATACATTCCCATGTATTTTATTTAATTTTCTGTAAAGTTACGCCGAAGTAAAGCGGAAGTAAAGTGAAAGTAACGTTCTATAAATCGCCCTTAACGTATTATGGTTTTATTTAAATCAGTTATTTCTTTGTGTCGAAAATACTGTTATGATTTCTATTAGATTATCGACACAAAGAAATATGCGATTTATATGAAACCATATGTGGTCCTATTTTTCTATTTTCAAAACTATAAATAGTTTTAATTTACGATGTGGCCCTCATGTAGATGTGCTATTTAGTAAAAATGACAGAAGCTCAACGGAGATGACTTATACGAGCTTCTAGGAGCATAGATCTTCAAATCTGTGAATTTGAATCTTCAGCCTTAACGGAGATTTATGCCACTCAATTTAACTCAATTCCAAATCCATTTTGTTTTTACTTAAAATACTCGCTTTACTTACCTAATCTTAATTTAATTGATGTTTGCACTGGTATTGGACCTAATGCAAGTTTCGCTTGAATTTGTGTTCAATTTATTTAGTCTATTGAAAAAGTCCAATTTGTTCAATCCTAATGATTAACCGTTAGGTCTATTTAGGGTGGTTCAAGTAAAAATTTCCGTTCTTAAGATTTGTTTTGAACAACAAATTCTAAGACAGATTTATTAGTTTTAAAAGGGGACATCTAACTAACATATCACCTTAATAGAAAAAAAAAAAAAAAAATTCTGAGACAGGTCGATTTAATCGATTTTCTCTTTAAGAGGGAAATATTAAAATAATATCATTTAATTCTTCTCTTCATCCATCTAACCGTGACTATTCTGGCAAGAATCTAAAATGGTAAGAGGGGCCTTATTTTTTAGCCACAATGTGGACAGTCCTTACGTTTAATAGTTTCTGGAGATTCACAATATTTATATATGGACTAGGTAATGCATTTAACTTGTGTAACACATCATTGCAACGTCCATGACACGTTAAAAGACTATTAACAGTACCCCAAATCTTCCTTGGACTTGGAGTCTGCTGATCAAAATCAGGACAATTTTTTTAGCACATCGTTATAATTAATATTAGTGTGAGATAATGGACAAAGGACCTAAATTGATTATCTGTATCGCATGTCATGTTATTCCTGGGCATTAGTCAAACTCGTATTCCAAGTGAACATTATACATTGGTCCATTAATATGTTTACAAATCACAGAGATTGATCAATAAATTATTTACACAGTAGGTGCAGCAATAATTATTAACATTATACAAGAACCGCAATTCGTCCATCGCCAAATGCATTTCCGTTATTATTTGTTTGAAAAGTTAAAACATGTTGGTTGTACGAAGTAAAAATTAGATGATCGTGTTTGATTGATGAACATTTTTATAATTGCACATTTTGCAGATTGGTTTTTTTAATTAAAAATTCATTGATAAACGATGTTTACTAGAAAATTTACGAGAATATTTCTATGACAATAATTGCACGCTAAAGCATGTGTTCGTAAAAAGCGCACGAGACTTTCCGATTAATAATTTAATGTAACCATTAATAAAAATGTAAAATAATACCCAACATATCAAATTATAGACTAAATTATTGTGAAATGAAATACAACGTTAATTTAGTAAATTGCTGGAAACCAGATATTAGTTTTTCTTTTATCAACATATAAAAGAATTGAGAAAACTACTGCCTAAGAAACTGCCTTACGAAAAACATTAAATTAATTGTATGAAAGGGGATGTAATTTATGGCATAAACAAAAGTACCTAGAATGAATGCGGAAGGTTTGACCCATGAGTGAAGGATTTCTATTGTTTTATTTTGCCTAAAGCGGATCTAGTGTCGGAGTTTCCTTAAAATTTGGACTATGCTTTTACCACCTAAACCCAATGTTAGATTGCTCTCTATTGTATTAATCAAACTCTTTTCAGCATTAGCAATGCATTAATGGTTAGGTGAATTTAAAGCAGCTAATGTTATATCGTAGACTAGAAGAGACCTTTAAATTAGTATTTATTTATGTACAAAACAAAATGAACCCAATGTTAAGTGGAAGTAAAATAAAGCAAATTAATGCATTTATAGATTCCATTATTTGATTAATTTAGAGAAGTAAACGTCATCCATCGGTAAATCTTAGAATCTTATTTAATTTTGAAAGTTTCGTTTAGTATCCAATAGATGACTCTAGTGAAAAAGGTAACAGATGCCTCCTTTACCCAAAATTAGTTGAAATTAAAAATTATGTATAAGGCCTATTCCATGTATAATCGACCAAAATTTGGTTTTCGAGTTGCTGCATGATTTTAAATTCTTTTGAGGTTTAGTCCAGTGCTTACTCCTGGTAACTTCTTTCTATTAAAAAATTAGCAGCTGCATATTTGCACTCCTTCCCCATCAGTTAGCACCTTAAACTATGAAAAATGACCAAATTTAGGTCTAAAAAATGCCATGTGGGAGTGAGTAAATTTTTATTATTTTTATGTTAAAATGTTACGAAGGACATAGTATACAATAAAAAAAATAAACGATATTGTGATTCGATTTTTTGTAAAGGTAGCATATTAAAACCTTTGCTGTTTCTAAACGAGGTTAAATCACAAACATTTTTTTTTACTTAATTCGTCTCTATTATCACATCAACATTTTAAAATTATTAAAAAAAAAATTTACCCAGTCCCACATAACTTTTTTTTGTGCCATATTTGGTCCTTTTCCATAGCTGCCTGGTAGAGAAGGAGAGCAATTATGCGGTTCATATTTTTTTTGTAGAAACATATGTCTATTGTCAACTAAAAACTACTACTAATTTTAATCTTCCAAGAATTTAAAATACGATTCGATCTTGTTTAAATTTAACGTAATCAGTAACATTTTACAATTAATGCTGTTTCTAAACGAAGTTAAATCACAAACAAAATTATTTTTATTATGAATCTCCACTAGCACAATAACATTTTAAAGTAATAAAAAAAAAAATTTACCCAGTCCCACAGAGCTTTTTTTGGACCTAAACTTGGTCATTTTCTATAATTTGGGGTAATTAATAGTAGAGAAGGAGTGCAAATATACAGCTGGTGATTTTTTAATAAAAAGAAGTGTCCATTGTCAACTTAAAATTACTACCAATTTTAATCTTCCAAAATCGTAAAATCGGAAAATTCGATTTTTTGTCTAAGACAAGAAAAATTATGAAAATTCAGAAAATTGTTTTTTTTACTACCTTTACAATGGGTAAGGATTGTACCTACCAAATATAAAATAAATCAAATAATAGCAACTATGATTGGTCGATTTTACATGGAATGTCCCATAACCGAAAGTGAACGTTAATTGGCGTTAATTTGATCTATAAATTAGATTTCAACTTTCGTATAATTTATTTTATTTTGTGTTAATTAAGGACACGTTTATCTAAGTGGCGTTAAGTTTTCTTAACTCTAAATCAGCCTTTAGCTCGCGTTAATTTAAGTTACGTTAAGCAACTTTAAGTATCTCTAAACGGACTTTATTTATAAAACCAGAATGCAGAAATGCAAGACACTTTTAGTTAATGTAACAAAAGTCAAGACAACATTTATTTTGATTATGGCGCCTGGAACTCATCAGATCGTATTCTTTGTAGCATAAAATATTAAAATGTGCGGTGGAAAGATCATTAATAACTTATAGAAAAACTTTGATAGTACCTGCCTAATCTGATGCATTTTGTCTCTTTCAAAACGTGACCCAGATCTATCACAAAATTCACAATTCTCTTCAAGGAATTAAACAATTGAGTGTAATGTATCATATGCCAAGTCAGAGCATTCTATGATGCTGGTGACATTTGGTGCAGGGTGTGCGCTGATACACTTGGATTGTTATTTATGATTCGCGGGAAGTTGGTTAATGTAAAGTGCTAAAGTGTTAAAAAAACCCTTTGGGAATAAATCTGTCAAGTTCCCCTTGTGTGTGAAAACGCTTTTGGTTTAGGTACAATTATCTTGGGATTAAAACATAACCTTATAACTTTGCAAACACACTATTTAAAAGAATTTAAGTCTACTCAGAATATACAAAAATTAGCTTATTTTTTGCAGAATATAGAAATTTATTATTTTTTATGGAAATCCAGCCCTTTATGTGAGCCATACTAAAAATGCTTAATCGAAAATATTCAAAAACAGGTTTTCGAACCATAATTCATTTTTCACAATTAATAAGAGTAATAAAAAACTTATTTTGAACCCATTTTGTAATTTGGAATGGGGTAACCTCCAGTAGATAGTGTGCATAAAAATTTCCTAACTTTTTTACCACAACTTTTTTAGAAGTAATTAGGTACCAAGTTACCTCTGAATTTGGTCACCCGTTAGTTAAATTTTATCCTAATTACAATTTAATACAATAATTTATAAAGCTAATCTGTGTAATTTACATAAACATTTTGCTAGGCATAGAAGTCTAACCAAACAAATTTACCTTTACCCTTCCAAAATCTGAGCCAACAATACATAAAATAAAACTTCTTAGGCTGATACGCAGCGTTTGTAATATTGTAACAGTGTGAAAATTTAAACAAACCTCGTCGTTTAATGTTCTAGGACCCAGGTGCCCTAAAAAGGTCCCTAAATTCGCACAAATTTAATTTATAATGTTCTATACCAAGCTGTAGGTACGAAAGCTTCCACTGAAGTTAAGCGATTATTCATTCATTTCTCACTGACAGCAGTTGAGAAAAACTTTGGTAATATCATTTATTTTAGTATAGGTATAGGTCCCTACTTTACATTTTTAGAGTAGGTTTTAAAATTAGGTTGGGTAGGTTTTAAAAATTAATATCTAGGTGAAAATTAAAGTGCCAGACATGGTGGGCGAGGATTCAATCAACAGTTTAAAGAGCAAATTAAAAATCTATACTTTTTCACAGGCGTCACGTCGATGTTTTTTTGATGGACAACTAAAATTTTAATTATTGTGGATTAAAAACAATATTACGAGCAAAATTATTTTTCATTAAACATATAAATTTACAATTCAATCAGAAAAATAGGATAAAATATGTTAATAACAAGGGTACTTTTAAGTTTAAGAGTAGAATGGGTTAGGTTGGTGTTTGCTTTGAATTTATACTCTTCGCAAGTATTTGAATATTACTTTTTTTTTATAATATGTAAACATTTTATTAAATACTCTTCGCAGTGGTTAGCCAATAAGAAAGTTTTGTTTATAATTATCACCAATTACTTTTTTTCAAACATAATAATAAAAAAAAATAAAAAAAAGTTAAGTTTCAAAGCAGTGTCACTGGGATTAAAACCGACGTCCTTACGGTATCGATTCGAACTATCTGTTGCCTAACGTACTGAGCCATTAAGTCATGTGTCAGCGCTTCAGCAACACAGTACTAAAGCTTCGTGTTGTTATAATTGTACAAAAGATTTTTTTTTTTTCTAAATAAGTAGATTTAAAAATAAAATTAGACTGCATTAAGGTAGATAACAAATGATATTTTTTATTAAATAATTTTTTTTATTTAAAAATAATCCAGGTACGATTTTTTTTGTGGTTAGGGGTGCTATCAACCCCACAGTTATTACCCGATTTTTTTCAAAAACAATAGGGCTCTTCCTCTTGGCGCATTTGATTTTTCCTAAAAATTTCAACTGGATTGGCCCTTTGGTTCTTAAGATATCGTGTACACAAGAAATCGTGACATACACCAGACAGACAGACGGACGGACTGACAAAAAATGAAAATCTTAAAAAATCATAAAACGCACGAATCTGCAAATTTTTGCTCTACGACGAAAATTGACAATTTTAGGATTTTCTGATCGAATTTATAATACTCTTCGACTTTGTCTGCGAAGAGTATAAAAAAATGAATTTCGATTGTATTACCGCGCAAAGTCGCGAAGCGTAGAAACTGTGGTTATGTAATGTTGATTGCCTAAAATCAACAAAAAACAACACGTTTGGGTTATTGCTCAGTGGGTTTATAAGAGGTAATTTTAATTTCAAATTGTGCTTTGCTTTAACATAAATAAACAAAGCACAAGTTGACATATTCTGAAGGTCTATCAATAATCGTTTAAATTTAAGTTAAGTTAATTTATACTTCACAGGTGAACACTGAAATAAAGTATTGACCACTTTTTAAACCATTTAATAATAACTTAATTACCATGTCGCCCCAAATAGATGTATAAGAAACGGCAATAAAATAAAAGGACTACTCAACAGAATTAATTTCAACCCACCTTTTTGTTGGTCGCAATTTTCTTAAAAATAATTATAAAACGTCGTTTTAAGTTTCTTCTTATTCCTTCATGTCTATTTGTAAGCTCATCTAAAATTGAAGAGATACAACGAGATTAGGGGGCTTCCGACAAGGAAAACAAGATTTCCCCTGCTATTTAAACACGCCGCCTCGTCGGAATTTAATTGAGCTATGTACCCTACATATTATCGCACATAGAGATGCTTCCTGAAATGTTAATCGTGTAAAAATTTATGGTGCTTGTCTCCAACGTTAAACCTTGTTTTGTAGATACCTAAGAACATAAATTTAAAACTAATTTATTTTTATATTTTACCAAATTACACAATTATTGTCTCGTTAATAAGAGTACTACAAAAAGTAAATTAAAAACCACCGATTTTTATTTTCTGTATGTAATCATAAAAATTATAAAAAATGTAAAATTATTTGATACTTATGAATAAAAATAATTCGTGTTTTATCAATCTGGAGGCACTTAAATTTCAGTTTGAACAAAGTTTAGGTTATTTTCATGCAAAATAGTTGTCACATTTTGATTTCCATTAAACGTTTTGGCGCTACAAAAGTTCCCGACTGTTTAAAATTTAAAAAGTAATTCCACTGCGGCGTTTTCTCTATTCTTTTCTCAATTTTCTACAAACATTTTGTTTTTATAGCTAGAAAAATAGTGAAAATAAAATAATAAAAATACACAATATATTTTTTTATTTAGCTCCCTCAAGGCAAACATTATAAAAATTTTCATTTATTCTAAAAATCATTTAATGAAAGAACCTTTTAAAAAAAGAAACAAAATAATGCAAGAATGCAGCTCATTAGTCCGTTAGAATTTAACAAAATAGTAAACTCTAAATATCAAATTTAAGTAGTAACTGAGCTGCCTTAAATTTGTCACTCAAGAATTCTTACTTTAAATAAGCCTTAAATGAAAATTCATGAATTTGGCATAAAAGCAAATCAAAATGGAAAATTTAAACCGACAGAAAAATTAATCTAAGATAGGCAAGTAGGTATGAGTCCTTTGTATTTTAATCACATTTGATTGATTTTAATAATGCATAATATTGATAAATCCAGATTAGATTACTCACTGCAATGCCCACATTATTTCCCAATTTGGATGCAGACAGCTGCAGAATGTTATTGAGTTAATAATAAATAAGACACAACCCTACTACGTGTTCTGATTCTCTTCAGTGTTCTCTTCACTGACATTTCTCATCTTGAATAATTTGGATTTAAACAATTATACTCCCTTGCAAGCAAGAAATATTGCAAAACCTTATACGGAATGTCTTACAATTCACAACTACTAAAATTATAGATTCCTTAAATTTTTTAGAATAAATAAGTTTGGGGCAAAGTCTAAGCACAAAATATTTAAATTTCATTTACACAGTCCGCATTTTAGCAAACTTATTAGAATTAAATCCTGTCTTTATGAGTCTATGAATGAAAAAGCAAAGCGAATGCTTTCGTTAATAAAATCATTTTTATTCATACACGCATGCACTCCAGTGAAAGTATACTTTTAAATAAAATCCAAGGATTAAAGCCGGGATTAAAGCGTCCGTTTCGGCAAATAGAAAAACATAAAAATTTACATTATCTTAAAACGGGTTCTATTTACGTCAAAATCCGCGCTTGGAAATAATACAACCATACAGACGCCTAAAGTGTTGGTTTAAAGCACTCTAGGAGTAATGATCTTGTTATTAATCATTAAAACTTTTAAATTAACCTAGTCGTATTCTATAAAATGGCGAAGGCGCCGGGTAAGCGAAAAGCAGCAAAAGCTATATGTTTATAAAACTTTTGGTATTACCTTATATCTGGAAGTTAAACAAACACAAGTACACAAATTCATGAGTATTTCTTCACTTATTTCAATTCTTCTTATTTAAAAACTAATAAACAACCGAATCACCCACTAAATAAACGAAATAATGTATATTTTGTTAGTTTAATGGGTATATTACACCTAGCAGTAGTTCAAATTATGAGATAGAATAGTTCATATAAACAATACCAAGTGACTAAAGTTAAAGTTCGTTTTATGAACGTAGAATTTGCACACATTTATCTATTAAAATAAAAGATACTAGATAAACAATACAAAGTCATTTATAAACTGCCCATAACTCCTTTTGTTTGTTAAGGGTGATTTATGGAACTTAACTTTTATAATTCTTTGGCGTTGACGAAATTAACAAAGCAAGTCTGATTTATAGATTGCTAATTTACGCAAAATTAGCAACGTTAAAGCGCATATATAAAACTGACATTTTCGTATGACACAACAAAAACAGATTAAGGCAGATTAGATAGGGTTAGAAGTAAACTAAGAGAGAAATGTTACGACTATGAACTAATTTCAATTAATTGACCATAGGCTAAGAGAGAAATAGATTATACCAAGCTATTGGAATAATGATACTTTAATAGGCTGCATAGTAACATTCTAAGAATTACGCTTTTAATGAACGGCCCATTAAAAATGTGTTGAATTGCGTAAGCTGTCTATGGTCGCAACCTAAAATGTGCCGCACAAGAAACTCCAATAAAGAATAAACAGTTTTGTTTTTTTGTTGATGCACTTTTGGTTTTTGTTAAAGAAACACTAAGTCATAGCAACAGACTCAGAAGCTGTAGTGACTTTTAAAGGACCGAATACTCCTGCGGATAATTTAAAATGATTAAGAGCGCGGGTAATAATGGAAATGAAAAATGATCAATTTATCTTTTACTTTGCCCAAGTAGGTAGCATAATAAACTATATTTTCGCCTTTTGAATAATAACTAAATTTACATAAAACCGATGGCGCTTTAACGGTATAAATACATCAGAATAAATCATAGATAGGGCGTGTGACAGTCTGCTAACACGACGAAGTTTGGCTTTTGTTTTCCTGTTTTTCCACAAAAACCTTCATTTCATTTTAGCCTATAAAGCACAGCTGTCTGTCTGCTGTTTTCAACTATGTTATTGCTTGATGATTGTTGGATAAAGTAGACATTTTAACTTTTTTCTAGTGCTAGTTCTAAATGAGCAAATGATCGTCACTATTACAAATGCATTATGACAAGTTAACGCTTACATTTGAAATTCATTTACAAATTTGCATAACATCATTGCACATTACTGAGACTTTAATAAAACGTATCGTCACCGATAAAATGCTTATTTTGCAAGTTTCGGTGACAAAAATAGACCAACATTTTCCACTTTAACTGCCACAACTTTTTTAATTAAAAATAATATTTATTTAAATTTTAGGACCTCAACTAGCATATTTATACTAGCGCAAAGAATAATTAAAAAATTGGTTGAATATGAATTTATTACTTATAGAGTGCCTCGATAATTTTGACAGATATTGTCGCTTTATAGAGTGGCGTCATGAATCACTCCATCTCTGTCATACAGATTCTGTCATCAACATAATTAGCAAAGTGACAAAAATTACAACTTACAATACAATTGACAATTCCAACAAGAAAAATGTTACAATTTTTGGCAGACAAAACTTGATTCGTAGCAAGGCATACTTCATTTTATCAGGCTGGCGCACTCTCATGTTTATTTTTTTGAATCCTGGAGGCCTTATTTTCTAGAAGATCCAGTTTTGTGACGTCACAAGTGAATAGTGATGACGAAATATGAAGCCAACAAAGACAAAATCGCATCGTAGTTTCCATGGTTTTGAAGTTTTGACAATTACTTCGACAATTACCTTTTGAAACGTAGTTGTCAAAACTTCATGAAACCCATGGAAACTAGGATGCGATGTTGTCTTTGTTGGCTTCATATTTCGCCATCACTAGTATGGTGTATTACAATTGATACATGGCGCCACTTTATAAAGCGAAAATATTTGTCAAAATCAGGGCACTCTAATCATTGATACCTTAAAATACTTACCTACCCTTAAATATTTTTTTAATTCATTTAAAACTTCTATTTAGTTTAAACATAAAGCAGTTGGCACCATTCAGCAACTGAAAATAAGCCCGAAAGCTATTTTTCTTGTACCTAACTCAATTAATACTTCTAACTTTATATCTTTTGTAGCATTGGTAAAATTTTTCAGGAGGGTGATTACGGAATATCGCTTTGTACGAAACCGTTAGGTCTTCTTATGTAGGTTTCGCACAAAGCGAATTTAGTTTATTAGGCTGCTGCTGTATATGAATTATAATGGTCCGTTTAGAGATAGGTAAATCAAGTTAACGCAACTTAACTTGACCAAGTTAGTGCACTTGGAGATTTATTCATTTAACTTATTCAAACTGTGCACATTTCTTCTTTTTGGCGTATACCAATGTTAAATAAGTCTACCCTAAAGATGACCTTTCCTCAGTTATTCACCTCTAATGCAATCTCTTAAACCTTCTAAATTTGTCTGCAAAAGTAAATTGTACCTAAATTACAACTTACTTATAAATTTAAAACTGTTTCAGCTAGGAAAACAGTTTCTCTAGTTAATTGACATTAATTAGTTTTAGCCTTGACTTTCTATCACCCTATTTTCTCAAAGTTTATTTGCCTTTAAACGAATAATTACCTTATAAATACCCCGTAAATAACCTTTAGTAATGACGTAAGGTAACACAAATTAATCTTTTGAATTTAATGTTTCAATATGAACAAAAAGGAACATGCAAAAGCCAGAAGGAGATCTTGATAGAAACAAAGCCCGCATAAATCTCAGGACAGCTAACTGTCTTCTCGACTAATTATATTGTGCTAATTACCTACAACACTGTAGTTCCATACATTAACAGTGAGCAAGAAGCTGGTGGCATTCAATTAAAGTTAACTACACCTCCGGCACTTTTGAATATTGTCACCCTTACATAAAGGCTACATTAAATAGATATCACTTGGGTTAACCCAAAAACAAGACGAGCTGCTTCTGCTTTATTACAATTACAAAATGATATTAACCCTAATCCTTATGCACTTTGTTATAATCTGTTAATTGCCGCAATCTGTTTAACATTTCCTTAAGATAAAATGGAGGAATTTAAGATTTACGTTCGATCCTAGGCGGAACTGATAAGTTATAAAAGAAGTCCTTCTTTATTTCTTAAGGATATGCACCCACCAAACCTAAAGTGATTGACAGCTGTTTCGCTCTATTGGGGCTGATCAGAATCACGTATCAGAGATGCATATCCTCTAGAAACTATAATACTTGTATATTTCAACCAATATCGAAAGAAGGACTTGTGCTGCTACCACTATCTGCTGGGGCAAAAGTGGCTCATACATAGGCAGTCTACGCATGTCCGTTTATTTCCTTGAAAGTTATGTGTTTGTTAAAAACTTAATAACTAACTAAAACAAAAAACACAGAAAGCTATATCTTATACTTATTTCCTTTGGGTTTTTAAACATAATGCGTTAACACTGGGGAATTCTCTCATCAGAACTTAAGATCTTTTAATTACAGTGCAAGCATCAGCACCACTTTAACCTCAGCTGTCAGTCAAAATAAAGTAAAAGAGTATGAAAAACAAGAACTTGCGTACCCGAGGGAAAACCTTCTTTCTTCTAAATTAATAAATAACAAAATTTTCTTAGTTTGTAAGACTACTTTATTTTTGTTTAAATTCAGATCCGTTTTAGAAAGAATCAAATAAAAAGGTTTCTTTTAAAAACATGCTGGCATTTATAAATCGAAAGTCTATAATATCTACTATTGGTACCTACACCTAAACAATCTATTTAAATGAAGATAATAAACTTAAACGGTAAACTTACAAACGGATTTCATTGAAATGGAAACGGAGCAAACAGTTTCAATCCTTTGAGACACTTTACAATCATACGATCATCACAATAAAACTTTAGACTCGTAAAAGTGAAATGAGATAAGTTTTTTATTTTAATGGTAAAGTAGGTATCTACACGTGTGTAACGGATGTGTGCACGCAGTGATTTTTGGAAACTACTTTATTTTAAAACTTTAAAGTGGGATTCACAATGAAAATTAGCTTGCATGCGGTAAGAATTAAGGTAGCTTGTAAGAGCTTGAAATATGTATTTGGGATATACCATTCACAACGAATTAGCTTGCATGAGGTAATTTATTGTGAATGGTATATTCCAAATACATATTTCAAGCTCTTACAAGCTACCTTAATTCTTACCGCATGCAAGCTAATTTTCATTGTGAATGAAGCTTTAGAGTGTTTTGTATAGCATTTCTACATACAGGGTGCCAAAATTGGCGCATAAATTCGACATTACGTTATTGGGGCATGTCTAGGGATCCCTAGAAAATTTGGACTGTATAAATTATGGACATGCAATAAATGTGGTTTTGTTCCTATAATGATTTGATACTTTGAAATATCTTTTGTAGAATGATTAACTGTATTTAGTTTTGTTATTAAAACACACCCACATTTACAAAAAAGTTGAACTATTTACGAACAGCATGAAAAGTAAAAGTATAGTATTTTATGTGGTAGGTACATTTTTATGATAATGAAGAACCCGAGCACATTATACATCAGGGAAATATTAGAAATTCTTTATTTTTTTTCAGGGCTTTTCAAATTTTAGAAAGCTACTGCATAGCACAATTATTTTTTATAGATATAATCTAACTGTTTTTCTTGCTAATAAGAAAAGAAAAAATAAAAACTAAAGATTTTGATAGACTTATGCTCGGATTCACCACACATTCTTAAGTGTTCCTTAAAGTTAAGTGGCTGATTACCATAAACAGAGTTTGACGACTGTAGCATTGACATTGTTTAAAATGGTGCTTTCTATGAAAAACAGTCACTTAGATTTTAAGGAACAGTTAAAAGTTGTAATGCAACCGGCCCCTACCAAATCAGAAAATAAGGATGTTTATTTTTGATCTGTTTTTAAATCTAAGGGCGACGTTGGGTAAGAAGGAAAAGCGTTTGCAATCAAAGTCGTAAAGTACCTACCTAGTGTAATTAAAGTTAGACTCCTTGTTTCTTGTTTAATCCCTTGAATAATAATTAACTTTAGAAAATATTGAAACACAGAACATGATTTGTTTTGGGTGAATAACCAACAAGAACATTTTAAACTTTTAAATTAGGTTGAAACCAATAAAATTAAAATGTAAACTAAAGGTGAAAGGTCGAAAACCATTTAAATTGTACATTGTACATTGCACCTAGACAGAATAAAATAATTTTTAAATGTTAATTTTTTAAATTCTTTGGTATCCAAAATTTACATACGTTGTTGAGGCCTGAAGATAACAGGAAATTAAAAAAAATAACCCATAGTGTTGGAGACAAGGGGCCAATTCATTTGAAGAAATTAGTGTACATTTTTTTAGAAATTTGTGAAAATAAATAATAAATAAACATTTATTGGATATTTGATGATTTCTGTGGCGAATGTTTAATATAAAACAATGGTTTTCTCCAAACCAGTCTTTATTTAGACAAATCTGAGTACCTATTTCGACAGTTAAGCTGTCAGCAGAAGATTCTATCTTCTGCTGAATATTAGTAGAAGAAAGAGAGAGAGAGAAAGAAATTCACATTGATCATGGATTGGGGCACTCCATTCACATAAATGGAGATTTCCATCAAGGGCGTATCTAGAAATCAGTTCTGGGGGGGCACTAACATTGAACTAATTTTGGCCGAATAAAAAAATCGCTAAACACAATGCTATTTTTTGGCTCCTGGGGGGGGCACGTGCCCCCTAGACCCCCCTTGATACGCCCTTGATTCCCATTCTACAGCCAGTCTACATTTATGTGGCCCTCGAGATAAATCAATGGGCTAAAAATGTACAGAGTGTCCCTCATAGTTCTAGACAAATTCATCGTAAATTAGGACAGTACAGTAGGTTCTTAAGCACGATTTATAGATCGCAAATTTTAAATTTTACTTTACATTGGCATAACTTTAATTTCACTTAGCAAATTTGCCCAATTTATAGACTGCAAGCGCATGTATTAAACAGAATTCGCTATTGCCTTGTGCCTGATTATGATCCGAATGATCACCAAATATATCTGCACAAGTAGAGCAAAAAATCAAACAGTTTAAACAAAAAGGTGACGATTCGGACATTACTCATCCGATCGACTAGCCATTAGGTGCCGACTTAACCCGACCAAAAGTAAATGATTCTCTAGAGTAGAGATAAAGTGATGTATAAATTTGCGTTACATTTTCATGTAATGCTTATTTAATTTTTGGTAAATTTACGGCGAAAAGAAGTGGAAGTAAAGTGAAATTTACGTTCTTTAAATCGTGCTTAAATCATTATTTAATTTTCTTTATAATGATCAATAAAAGGAAAAATAATGGACAATTTATTTTTTATGTGTAAAGTTTGCTTGCATACAAATTTTTATGAGACAATTTGAATTCTGCTGTTGTGCATTTTTATATATCTCCCGTTTCGCTATCTTTTAGGCTAAAATCACAACGTCATCGTTTTGCATTCCAAACTCGTAGTCCACATTATAGAGGTAATACGATAATGATGATTTCATTTGTTTCAGAGGATTGGCGTTCACATACGTTTTGCTGCAACGAAGATGGCTGTAATGGGGGATTCCTGACACGACCTTCAGTTATTTTTATTGCTCAACTGTCTGCTTTCGTAATGCTTCTGGCACGCTGAAATGATTTGTGGGTTTAATCGTACCAACACTAAAAACATTCCTGATAATATGATATTCTAAATCATTTTCTATAGTCTTCCCAATGCTAATTTATAATTTAATTCGAATCCGTCCCACCAATAAAGTGATGATTTATTGCAGTTAAATACCTATTTACGGGCTTTTAAAATATTCGTAGCACCACTTGATGTGCCATTTGGTTTTCGAACGTTTTGCGTGATAAATTTGTGTTCCAAGACTCTTCATATTCAATCAATAGTGCTTGGATGTTCGCAATAATTTTTCCAACAATTTAAAAAATGTTTTTTTAATTCATTTATAGAAAAATAGATCATTTTTAGGTTAGACCAAATCCTAATCTATGTTATAAGCCAAGATAATTAGTAAAAAACATAACAATTCTTCCAAAAAATACACAACAGCCAGATATAGGTTAGAACATCTATTCAGGAAGCTGCAATTTCTGGATTAGAAATTGCACATTAATAAGAGTTTAGATTTCCCGGCCGAAGGACTTCGGTCGATGGTCCTATTGATGCTCAATAAGAATTTAAAATGATTTTTGGAAAAATTATTTCTCTGCAAATTTTTTTTGCTCCCTAAATAGTCCCCGAAAAGTAATATTTAATCATGTTGAATTTACACCAAATTTGGTAAACAAATGCAAAATAAGATGCTAAACAACTTATCCTTAATTTTTTTTGTTTAATTTTCTTGTTAAAGGCCCTCTTCCCAAATGAGATAAAGGAATTAAAAAAAATAAAGAGTGACTATAAGTTTACAAAGTTTGGTGTAATTCCAACATGACTCTTTATGGGCCACTTAAGGAGTAAAGAAAATTATTTTAGGGAAATAATTATTGCAGAAACCGGTTTAAAATCTGTTTAAACACCTATTTGTAAAATTTGGTGCAAATCCATCGTAATAATGTTGTAAATTAAAGGGGGCTTTTTGGGAGGTTTCCACGCCAACCCTAAACACTTATTGCTGTGCATTTTGTTGATTCAGCTTGCTGAATAGATTGTTCTACCACATAAAAAATCTGGCAGTTGATATTGTATTTTTTGTTTTTTGTTAACCATGATAATTTTATTTTTATTTAGTATAAGTACCAAATGCAAAATATTCGTCAATGCGGCAGTTAACCTAAATGTTCGTCCAAAATAAATCAACCTGGCCAAATTGGTGATTTTTATCTAGATCTTGGCCATAACTTTGATAACAAAATGTTGATGCATGTTATTTTATTGGTGGGCTAAGTAATATAAACTTTTATAATCTTAGGGCTGGAATATTTCCTTATTTTGAGCTATTATAGAAATTAATGTGACCGAAATATATTTTATGCCTGTTTTTATGATAGAAATAAATAATAGTAAATTCTTTGTTAAATTCCAGATGTTTTGCCCATAAACCAAATTATAGTACAATGTTTAGTTCTTTCTGCACAATGTCGAGTTTATACTACATTTAATAAATATTAATGGTCCATTTGCGATAAAGTTGTGATTCTTGCTTGGGTATGTTAATTATTATTGGTAAAAAAATAGTTTTGTTCTTGGTGCCGATAGGCATTCTACAAGTAAATTGTGCTTCAGTATTTTTTAACCAATTTTACAAAACAATTTCTTAGATTTTTTACTTACACAACCTGCTTAAAAAACAAGCATCCTAAAATTTTTAAAATATGTAATTGTAGTATAAACTCAAAATTAATATTAAAAATAAGGTATTCTAAGAATATATTTATTAGAACATAACGAGTAGTTCCGATTATTTTTTACGTTTTTAGGTTTAAAACATGTACACACGAAAATTTTCTCAGATGCAGATGTTATGAATTTTATAAGAACTTTTAATAATTAGAAGGATCTATAACCTCGAGGGGTCATTCACCTTAAAAATTAATCTACAACATCAGAAAAATATCACGAAGTTTATGTCCAATTTTGGATGGTATTTGTGGAAAATTGGAGGTATTTTTAAGGGTATTATAAAAAAATTAGGGGCCATTTTTGGAGAATTGGTGTACGTTTAATTTAAAAAGGCGAATTACCTCTCGCAATCCTTTGTTTAAATAATTAAGTATCACCTAATGTATGTATCTTCTTTGCTAAACAAATGCATAATCTTAGGAAGTAGGTAAGCCTTTACTTTTATTAATTTGCTTATGTTTTTAACTAATCATGTTTTGTTGATTACATTTAATGTCGGGTGTGGGTTTTTGATTTTTGTTGTTATTATTTAAACAATTAGGAAATGTGTTATTTGATTAAACCTATTATGCAACCCTATTTATAATCTGATTGCACCTAAAATTGATAGTGTAGAATTACATATGAAAACACTTTTTGAGATGACTTTAATTCTTAAAATTTAGTTTAGTGTAAACGTTTTTTTTTGTAAATTTTTAGTAGTTTTAATAAAACTACCGTTACTTGAAAAAATTAATCGTTTTTAATGTCCATAAACTACGATAATTACCCAATTCTAAAATCAAGAAATTAACAAAAAAAATAGAAACCAGTATACTTTTCTTGAAACTTCAAAAATACGACTCAATACGAGAAATCGACAACGAATAACAGTGTAAAGCTAATAAAATGAAAATAAGGTAATGGCAAGAGAATTAAGATTGTTTTGAGTTGATCGCTAGTTAGAAAAATAAAACGGAAAAACTTACTGCAATTGGTCTGTTCAACATAAGCACCATTTTTAGATAATCCGGTTAAATGGTTTAAAACTGGGGATTCAAATTTACAGATTCGAAGATCTGTGCACTCCAAAGCTCTTAGAAGTCATCTTCGTTGAGCTTCCGTTAATTCCACTAAAGAGCACATCTACATTGGCCGGCAAAATTATTAGATCACCTAAGAAATTCGCTTTAAAATTTTTCTTGACGGATTTTTTTGATTGAATTTTTTTTTTAATAAACTGCAAGAATGCTTGTTACATTAACATAAATTTGAAATTAATATCTCATATGTCAGATGTCAGATGTCACTCATAAGTCTACCTGACAAAGTTTTGGAGTTGGGAAGCAGTTTACGCGCGATTTGAGAAAACTTCCAAACAACGTACGGATCCTGCATGACATCAGTAAAGCTTCTACCATCCTGAACTAATCTTCATGAATGGATAACTGTCTTCTAATGTCGTCCTAACATCTGTGATACCCCAAATTGGGCCACACCAACCATTTTTGAGAAATATCGTTGACTTTGCATGTTTGCCATAGTGTCACCAGTGTTACATTTTTCTCAGATAGAGACGGTCTAACTTGATCACTGAGCTTAGTTTTTTTAATTTTTGTCATAATTTTTTTCATTAAAGCCGCTAAAGACAAAATTAAGTCTCATCTGAAAACTCAATAAAACCATCCAAGCTTTTAATTTTTTATATCAAAAGAAATAACTGAGATATTAATTTCAAATTTATGTTAATGTAACAAGCATTCTTGCAGTTTATTAAAAAAAAATAATTCAATCAAAAAAATCCGTCAAGAAAAATTTTAAAGCGAATTTCTTAGGTGATCCCCAGTCTTAAATACCTACGTTAACATATTTTTGAATTTTTTACAAACAAGATACAGATCTATTCCGTTTAGATCTATAGTCGCTGTCGTCATACTAATTCTAACTTAACTTCATAAAAGCATGTTTCTAACGAACTGTATAAATGGTTTTATAGGGCTTACCTGATCCACGATGTGTACGCTTCTATTAGTCTTTTAAAAGTAAATAAAAGTTTATAATTTAATTTTGCTAAAGAATTAAGTAAAAGGTCTCGTTTACACAAAGAACATCAACGATCTAATAAGAAAATACTAGGCCACAACACAAAACTTGTTTAAAAACAAAATAATGGACAACCAAGTTAGCAAACTCGTGGATTAGGTGGATTTCTGGTTTACAGAAAATTGCAAAATATAAATTGCTCTCGTCGAATACTCTTAACCAAGTACTTTGTATTTTAATTTAAAACCAAAGAAATTTAAGTGGTATAATTAAGATTTGTTTTTAAAGTAAATATTAATCACTTTAATAAAAATAGGCTTTTAAAAATAGGCAAATTTGGCTAAAATATTAATTTTTATTATCTACCCACCATGAAAAAATAAAAATGCTTATACCAAAATACAATAATTTTGGTTATGTAAAAGTTAGGTCAATAACGACAAATCGTTTAACAACCTTAAGTAAAAAATTTAAAACAGGTAAATCAAACCTGGCTGGTAGTACAAACAATTAAAATTTTTAATTTTAGAATCTGTACGCTTTGTTGTAATTTAACAATCACGGAGCATATAGATTCTTGAATTAAATATTTTATAATCATCATTAAATGTGGTATTATAATCAAATTTAATTTTCCAAAATAAAAATATCAAAAATATAGTACCTTATTTTATTAAAACACAAATTTTTATTATTATAAAAATTTGCATAATGGTTAATATAAAAGGAATTAATTATTTTTTTTTATTAATTTTCATTATACTCTTCGCAAGACGGAAATTCAATTTTCTATTGAAAATGTTGGTTCATTCTTTGTAAAATTATCTAGTAAGGTTCAATAAACGATTTGAGTAACAAAACTTTTAAGTCCAAATCGTGTCACGCTTAGGTCAAGAAGCCATGTCAGAACAAATAACCTGTAATATCCAAAACGTCAGAACTGACGAGCTACTCATCTGCGAAGAGTAACTTTTAGGAGTTTCGACCTCTGCTCATTCTAGTTATTACAAAGTATTAGTTATTACGAAAAAATCATGCCATGCTTTTAACGGACAATGTGACGAAGCATAGAAACTGTGGCTATGTAATGTTGGTTGCCTAAAATCAACAAAAAACATCACTTTCTGCTAATTGCTCAGTGGGATTATAAGAGTTAATTTTAATTAAAAATTGTGGTTACCAGGAACATAAATAAACAAAGCACAAGTTGACATTCTAAAAGTCCATCAATAAGCGTTGGCATTCTAAAATGCAAAAAAATGTGCTTCTAAATTGTAAAAATTCTGTATTTAAACGCTTATTAATGGACTTATAGATATGTCAACTTGTGCTTTGTTTATTTATATTGCTGGTAAGCACAATTTTTACTTAAAATAAACTCTTATAAACCTACTGAGCAATGATTAGAAAGTGCTGTTTTTTGTTGATTTTAAGCAACCAACATTACATTAATGGGTGGCCACCCAAATTTAATTATTGGATTACCTGACTTTCTCTGACTTTTTTCTATTATTTTTTCCTGACTTTTTTAAGATTTTTAAATTAAGAGAAAAAAGAAGTAACAAACAGCTAGTGATCCACAAATGTATACTAAAGACTTAACATAAATTTTCTCTGACGTTTCTTAGAAATTTGATCAATTCCCTGACTTTTCCTGACCTAATTAGGCACTTTTACGATTCCCTGACTTTAAAATAACCACAGTTTTTATGCTTCGCGACATTCCCCTTTAATCTTCTGAATTACATACATCGTAATTTGAAAATTAAAGGTCCAAAGTGGACTATATTGATTTCAAGTGAGTGTCTTAAATCCTCGATTAGTTGTCTTATTTTTATAGCATTATCGTTTCTTAGCAGGATTAAATGCAAGCACTCACAGGCAATCTTGTTGGTGAAGATTTAATAAATACATCACGAAGGGAGGAGCCGCAATGCGCATCCACTTTAATTTTATAAACTGAATTCAACACCCAGGCCGCCAGGAAATTAGATTGCAGTAGCAGGTCTCATGTAGGTATCTACCTATCTTCATGAGCCAAAGAATGGATATAAGCAAGGGAGAGCCAGGCATTCGGTAAATGGCCCTCGGTTTTTCATTTGTAACTCTGAGCACGATGAGCAAATACCCAGGTGCTGGGTCCTCTTGGATATTCGCACATTGTGCTTTCTCATTTACATCTTGTTGACTTTGAAGCCTGATTGCGAGCTTGATTGCTTCATAAAAATGTTGTAAGTTTTAGAATCACATTTTTCTATTCTGTTAGAATTAAAAAAAAAGTAAAAAAGGTCGTTTAATTTTTAATAAGGTTCGGGGTTTTCACTCTAGGGAATCCTTGAAAAATACAGGTTTGTTAGGTGTTGCTTAATTTTCATTTAAAACACATGCAGCTCTGGGGCATCAATTTTGGGTCACTCTTTGATTCGAGTAGTTTTGCTTCTTTACATAATTTGTAAAATATACTACAAGAACTTTAATGCCAAGTTCATAAACATTTATTTAAGATGAATCAAAAATCACTTAAATAAATAATAAATTTAAGGCAGCTCATTGGTTCATCATAAAGTCTGTCATTTGTCAAATTGAAATAAACCAATGAACTGCCTTAAATTTTTTACTCTAAGTGATTCTTACTTTAGATGATTCTTAGATAAATGTTTATGAACTCAGTATAAATCCATCAGGAGTGAAATTTTCAATTTAGGAATTTTTGTTATATAATGCCATTCCTGTTTATCTCGATCTCTCTTGCATACAATCGTATCTTCTGCTTCACACAAATCTCAATTTTTGGACAGGAGTTCAGAAGAGTTTTTAAAGAATAACGGCCCTGACTTTAAATTGTTTGTCTAACCGGCGTGCAGAAAAGTATCACCTTCTGCAGCTGTTAAGAAAATAACTATTCCAGTATTTATGTAACACGAAATCTAAGGTAAAATGTATGCCCAGACAAACATTCTTCTGTATGGTTAAATTATCATGTTGGTATTACGACGTATAAGGAAAATAGCAAACTACTAAACCCCTATTTAACTCTTAATGGTAAGGACATAGAGAAAGAATCTGTCTACGGTAAAGGATAAACATTTTTCTAATCCAGGTACACTCAACGGCAAAATTATTAGATCACCTAAGAAATTCGCTTTAAAATTTTTCCTGACGGATTTTTTTGATTGAATTTTATTTTTTTAATAAACTGCAAGAATGCTTGTTTCATTAACATAAATTTGAAATTAATATCCCTGTTATTTCTTTTGATAAAAAAAATTAAAAGCTTCGATGTTTTTATTGAGTTTTCAGATGAGAGTTAATCTTGTCTTTACCGGCTTTAATAAAAAAAATTATGGTAAAAATTAAAAAAACTAAGCTCAGTGGTCATGTTAGACCGTCTTTATCTGAGAAAAATTTGTAACACTGGTAACACTATGGCAAATAGGCAAAGTCAACGATATTTCTTAAAAAGGGTTGGTGTGGCCCAATTTAGGGTTTCACAGATTTTAAGACGACATTAGGAGACAGTTATCCATTAATGAAGATCAGTTCAGGATGGTAGAAGCGTTACTGATGTCATGCCAGATCCTTACGTTGTTTAGAAGTTTTTTCAAATCGCGCGTAAGCTGCTTCCCAACTCCATAACTTGGTCAGGCAGACTTATGACATCCAATTAAGCAGTGATAAGGTAAGAGCACATTCAATAGAACAAAATTTAACTTTAAAAATTACAGCTGGTTGATCAACTTTGGCCGTAGCCCATCAACAAGCGCGTCTTCAATTTGCAAAGATACACGTCAGTAGTAAAGAGGCTGTGTGGGCTGATTGGGGCCGTAATGAGTGAAAATTTTTACTGTATCATTCAGATACGAGCGTACAAGTTTGTCATTAAGTTTAAAAACTTTATATCCAACTTAATTTTGTTTATAGCCCAAGTCATGGTTCAAGAGGTTTTACTTTTTGGGAAGGCATTTCTTTAGGAGGAGATACCGTCAAAATTGGTGGACCGGCTAATATTTTTAAAGTCAAATTTTGTTCTCTTGAACGTGCTCTTACCATATCACTGCTTAGTTGGATATCATAAGTCTGCCTGACCAAGTTATGGAGCTGGGAAGCAGTTTTCGCGCGATTTGAAAAAACTTCTAAACAACGTAGGGATCCTGCTTGACATCAGTAACGCTTCTACCATCCTGAACTGATCTTCATGAATGGATAACTGTCTCCTAATGTCGTCTTAAAATCTGTGAAACCTCAAATTGGGCCACACCAATCCATTTTGAGGAATATCGTTGACTTTGCCTATTTGCCATAGTGTTACCAGTGTTACAAATTTTTCTCAGATAGAGACGGTCTAACTTGACCACTGAGCTTAGTTTTTTTAATTTTTACCATAATTTTTTTTATTAAAGCCGGTAAAGACAAGATTAACACTCATCTGAAAACTCAATAAAAACAACGAAGCTTTTAATTTTTTTTATCAAAAGAAATAACTGGGATATTAATTTCAAATTTATGTTAATGAAACAAGCATTCTTGCAGTTTATTAAAAAAATAAAATTCAATCAAAAAAATCCGTCAGGAAAAATTTTAAAGCGAATTTCTTAGGTGATCTAATAATTTTGCCGTTGAGTGTAATTACCATCAGACATCAAGAATTTAAAAAAACTAGCGATGATCAAAGAGTTTAATCGACTTTAAAGCTGGTTGGCAAGGGTTTAGAAGTTTTGCACAAGATTCAGAACTCAGATTGAATAAAAGGTACCCTGACATTCTCATAGGTATATGTATGCTTAAGGTAAGATTGTGATGAAAATGTAATTTGATATACGTAGATAAGTAAATGGTTTTTATTTCCATTTTAACTTTTAACCCCTTAAATCATTTAGCGTCGTAACTGCGTAAAATATTTAAAGTAGTAAAATTTAGAAACCATTTGTTAAGAATCTGAGCTGACAACTATAAAGTTTAATTTATAATTAAATTAAATTAACTTAAAGCCGCTTAGCTCCACTTAAATTAACGCGCCTAAATTAATGCATTTATAGATTGCTTAATTTCACCAATTTAAAAAGTGCATCATTTATCGATAAATCTTAGAATCGTAATAAAT
This sequence comes from Cartodere bifasciata, assembly GCA_963920755.1. Classification (NCBI taxonomy): domain Eukaryota; kingdom Metazoa; phylum Arthropoda; class Insecta; order Coleoptera; family Latridiidae; genus Cartodere; species Cartodere bifasciata. The sequence continues at coordinate 15,347,939 of OY987196.1, read as the reverse complement.
CGTTATATTTTACCGATCCTTTATGTCAATTCTTCGATTTTCTTTCTAATTTTAGAAATTTGGTCTAATAGCCAATAGATGGCTCTGGTAAAATAGATTACAGATGACTACTTTACCTTAAATTAGATTAAATTAAGAAATATAACCCATAGGTGAACGTTAAGTGACGTTAATTGGATTAATATTATTACAAATTTTGTTTAATTCATTTAATTTTTTGTTAATTCGCGATACGTTAATGTGGAGTTAAGTTTATTCATTTATAAATCAAGCTTGATAGTACCCTGGCGTTAGAGCACCGGCTGTATGAATTCTGAAATAAGTTTGACTTTTTTGGAGGATAAATTAGTGTACCTAGTTTTTAAATTTAATAGACATGGGTACTTAGGTAATTTTAAAACTTTTTGCGATTTTTAATATTAGGTAATTTTTATAAATTATGAGGGTGTTTAATTTTTATGTTTTTTAAAATTGGTTTTTCTTGGCTAACTTACCAATGAAAACTAATTTTAAAAAACATAAAAATTAAACATCTTCTTAATTTCTAAAAGTGACCTAATCTTAAGGCCGATTTACAGAACGTAACTTTTACTTTACTTCGGCGTAACTTAACCGAAAATTAAATAAATACATGGGAAAGTATTGGCAAGTTTATACTTAACTTTAGCGCTACTTTGCTGATTCATTTAGCTTTAAGTTGTATAAAGTCGTACTAACTCGAGACCCGAGCTTGACCATCATGCGCAAAATTTGCAAAAAAGATATTCACCCTTATTGTCAAGGATAGTGATTACGGAATATCGCTTCGTAAGATACCTGTTAGGCCTTCTTATGTAAGATATGTACGAAGCGATATTCCGTAATTACCGCCCAGGTGTAAATTGTAAGAAGTCGAGTTCAGACTTCAGAATTAGGCAAATTTGTAAAGTTAAGTGGAAGTGAAGTTACGCCGAAGTAAAGTAAAATTTACGTTGTATAAATCACCCTTTATAGTGGATTCACGCAATTAACATGTAATTTAAGAAATCTACAGCAGCTTATTCGTAGAATTGAAAGTGAAGTTTCTCATTTATTAAATAAAATTAACTTTATACAATAAAATAAAAAAGATAAAGTTTGTGGTTTTAGTACATTTATTTCTCAATTTAATCAATTTAAATTTAAACGCGCAAAAAAAATCACAACCAGCCGCCATTTTGCTCCTCCATGGTGATCTTTATAATTATTAATAAAAAACCTCGTTAAAAAAATTAATAAAGATAATTATGAAGGCTCAAAATGGCGGCTGGTAGCTTAACCCCTTTTTAGTTATAAAAAATGCACTGGCAGCATTTCTTTCTTTTTGGTAAAAGGTTTTTGCAATAAAATTGCATTTCAAATTCTTTTTTTATTGACTTACCCATAAAATATCTTTCATTACTAAGTACATTCTAAATACATACGAATTTTCGAAAGAAACAGCAATCAGTGTTTTTGGACAATGTCCAAGTCATTCCTTTATTTTGTCACCTTTCCAGGTCATGAAAGTATTCCTTTCTAATATTTCTTCCTATTATAGTTTTGAAATTTAAACCTCATGCAGAACCTTTTTCCGTTGGGCATTAGATACAGAAAAAGTTTTCCAAAATCGTAAGTACCTAAGTATTATTAAAAACTACTTATTTGTTAAATGTATTCACGAGGGGTTTCCAGTATTGTACACAGATTTCCGCAAAAATTTTTTTAAATTTTTTCTCCAATTTTTCAAAAAATAATTTTAGTTGCCCAAAAATGCCCTTTCTGAAACAGCCTATACTAAGATTGGTTGTTTTGCAGTCATGATCACAAATCCACAAATTTTATTTTTCGGAGTTTTGGCAGACATTTTCCACTCTAATTCGGCAGGTTAATCACCCCTCGAATGAACCCCTCAGCCCTACAGACAACATTTTTACATTTTAACTACAATTTTAAAGTCTATCGAAAAAACCATTAACAATAGAATGTTAACCCAGTAACTGACCTCACTGATTAAAATTCAAGAATAATTAAATTTTTAAAAGAATTCCCAATTGTGAAAGTAATTATTCAGTACAATAAAGGTTTACGTGTCCTTTCGATAAATTATGCAAATAATGTAAATGTAATCATGCATTCAATTTTTATTTTCAAAGTTTTTAAGAAAATTTTCGTTAGTTGAAAGGTAGCTGTGATAGTGGTAGAAATGGCACTAGTTATAAAAAGATTATTTCAAGGTTATTTTTGGCTTTTCGATGAATTGGCTGGTATGTATTATATTTTTTTAGGCGCGCAATGCATGGTTACCTAATGTAAAATTTAGCAAAATTTGGATCTTTTTTAAATCGTTATTTATCCATCAATAACAAAAAAAACGTTAGTTTTTGATTTTAAAATTATCAACGGTTGGTTACACATCATGTACCTCAGAGATGATAACATATTGTAACGCCGACTGTTGACAAAAAATAGTTCAACGATTATTGATTTTCCTGCAAAAAGCAAGCTTCAGGCTCTCTGACGATTGCCTTCGATATTTTAACCCTAGATGTCGCCAAGGAAAAAAAGCATGCTTTAAACGATACGATTAATTCCCATATTGTACAGCCTAAACACGGATTTGTAAATCTTTTGTTAACGGAAAATGTCGCGAAGCATACAAACTGTGGTTATGAACTGTTGGTTGCCTAAAATCAACCAAAAACAGCACTTTCTGGTCATTGCTCAGTGGGTTTATAAAGGTTAATTTTAATTAAAAATTTTGCTTACCTGCAACATAAATAAACAAAGCACAAGTTGACATATTCTAAAGGTCCATCAATAATCGTTTAAATACAGAATTTTAGCAATTTAAAATGCACAAAAATAGTGCTTCTAAATTGCCAAAATTCTGTATTTAAACGCTTATAGAAGGACCATTTGTCAACTTGTGCTTTGTCTATTTATGTTGCTGGTAAGCACAATTTTTAATTAAGTGTAACTTTTATAAACCCACTGAGCAATCACCTTAAAGTTCTGTTTTTTGTTGATTTTTGGCCACAGTTTATATGCTTCGCGACATTTCCCTTTAATATTTACAGAAGCAGAATTTGGAATTTTAATTTTTGACTTGTTTTTATAGATCATCGAACCGATGAGGGGTACTTCCTCATGAGCAGTCCTTTTCCAATGATAGCTATTGATATTTTCTATCTTTTTTTTGTATACAAAATTGGACCAGCGTTTATGAAAAACAGACAACCATTTAATTTGGATAAAGTTCTTATATTGTTTAATTTGGGACAAGTTTTGGCAAATGCAGCCATACTCTTTTATGTAAGTAAAAGTAGAGTAATTTTTGGAGTTTTATCAATCCGAGGTACCTACCGTAAATACTTCCGGATATAACTACTTATTACATTATTTTAATTCATAAAACGTAAATTTTATTTTAGAAGATCTGAATTCAGAAAAATCACATACATATTTAAACGTTACCTTCTTTTCCGGACAAAAGTTCTCACATATACATTTTCTCAATTGATATTTACGTTTATTGAATTAAGGGTTGAAATGGTGTAGTTGTGCAATAAACAATTGTAACAAATAGGTCCTTCTTGCATTCCTCTTATTGCTCGATTTATTGTGTTTGCTAATACGGGAGCATTTTTGCTTGGTTTTTTCATTTTAAGATGAATCTAGAAAATTTGACTCACTGATGAGATCTATTTAAAATCAAAACAGCTGTTTATGTTTTTTCAATAAGATTTTTAGGGGCGGTGGTGGTGTTGGTGGTTTCTTAAGATATAAGCCGCATTAATTTTTAATAATCATACATCTAAAATTAAACCATTCCATATCATTGATTTAAATAAGGTTATTGGACGGAAAAGTTAACCAATTATTATTAATAGAATGCAGTTCATTATTCGCAATTCATTTCCTTTAATTCATCGCACACGCAAATCATACAGCCCACAATTCATTAATGGATTATTTTTATTTTTAAAATCATCTATACCTAATCATTCAAAAAATAGTTACTGATTCAGTACCTAATTTTAAATACACGTATTTTTTTATTTTTACTGTTTGTGTCAGTTCTTTTTTCCAATTATTAAGGTACGTATAACATACCCAAATTTACCAATTTAAGTAGAATTATAATGGGTTTTAACGATGACTACGCTGTAAAATTTAAAACAGTTAAATTTTCCATTGATGAATTGTTGGCATCAAATTTTGGGCTAATTCTGCAGGATCCTCTACGGTATGTAACGATCCCTTAATTTGCTTTTGCCTTTAGGGCTGCGTATTTTTGCTGTCTTCCTAAAAAAAACGAGATTCTGCCGACAGGGATTAAAAATACGACATTTTCCTAAAAATAGAGAAAAGAAAAAGAAGTATTACAAACTTTTGTTACATTTGTACTTTCACTTCATTAAATTTACTATTTATAGGTTATTTTACTTCGTAATTAATTACATTTCTATGCAATTAATTAATTAAATTACAATAAGTAAAGGTTAGGTTAGAATTTAAGGGTTTTGTTTCAAAAAATCGCGCGCAAATAGCGTCTTCCGCATTCTCTGCCATCTATTTTGACCGCAGAAAAAATGACTTTCGGCAGGGTCTGCTGCAACCGATAAAACGACATGGCAGAGTCTCTTATCTTCCGGCAGAGTCCCACATTGAGCGAAAATACATACCCTAGATACCACCATCAGTACTATTTTCAAAACTCATTTTTTAAAACCAAATTCTTAAAAATTTATTTTATTCTAGGGCACACCAATTATCTTTAGACTGAACATATTTTGCTCTCCAGTGGATTATTCAGATGGTCCAGAGTCAAGACTTCTTTTAAACTTATGTTATTGCTATTTTCTCCTTAAAATCTCTGATCTTTTTGACACAGTAAGTGTATTTTGTGTTACATTAAAACTTTTTAGCTAAATTTATAATTCTTTTAGGTGTTTTTCGTTCTAAAAAAGAGCACAAGACAAATCACATTTTTACATGTGTATCATCATTTTGGTATGGTTGCATTAACATTTGTTGCGACTAAATTTCTGCCTGGTGGACATGGATATTATCTGGGTTTTGTAAATTGCTTCGTACACGCAATAATGTACTTGTATTATCTTATAAGCATTTTAAATACTGGAGTCAAAAATAATTTATGGTGGAAGAAATATATCACCCAGCTTCAACTGGTAAGTTAATAAATCATTTTGGTTTGACTAAAGCAACGGTTACTGAAAGAGTTACAATAATAATTAAATTCTATTCTTTCGGTAATTTTTCTTTGTTTCTTTTTAATATTTCCTAAGTTGTGTTACCTTAACTATTGTTTTTTTATTTTTTAGGGGCAGTTTTTGTTTCTGCTGATTGTGTACACGATAGTTATGTTCAATCCCAATTGTTCTTATCCAAAAATAGCAACTCTATTCTTTATTCCACAAAATCTATTTATGTTACTTTTATTTGGAGATTTTTACATAAAGACTTATGTCAAGAATCCAAAATTAGCTGCACAAAAAAAAGTTGAAAAAAGTCAATAAGTAAATGTGTTGTAAAAAACTTTATATAACGAACTGTAGATGTAAAACCTAATTTGTTATACATGTTGTAATTTTTACGTAAATTAAATCTGAGAAAAATGCATTTTTTATTTTTAAGTAAGTAATTTAATTTTTTTATTTATATTACTTACCACATCTAAATTTAGACATAATAACCTAAATGTCCTTTATTAGTTGTTTAAAAATTATTTCTAGGTTTTTTAAGTTAAAATATAAGTTACTGCTTTTTTATACTTATTGTTTTATGTTTTTTTCATTATATTGTCGTATTACCTAATTTCCACAAATAAGGTTAATTTTTTTTTTCCAGCAGGTAATACCTAATTTTGTATTTGTTTCGTTCCACAATACTTTTTTTCATTAAAATAATAAGTAAACAATCTCTTTGTTTAAAGGACTTTAGTTATTTGTTGCTGCATACGCAGCTAATTAATCGCTCGCTTGTTAAAACCGCTCTTTGTTATAAAAAGGTCAAAAAAAATCAAAGATATTTTTTCCAGAAAATTAAGATATGTTTTGTTTTTTAGATTATCCCCAGTGTTCTTAAAATAAGTATATATTGCGCTGAAATTGATAACTCGGACGGTCCAGAATCAAGACTTCTTCTTAATGTCTTTTACAGCTATTTTCTTCTAAAACTCTCTGATTTGTTTGATACTGTAAGTATAAATGGAAATAGAAGTAAGATAACGCACCCACATTATTTATTATAGGTTTACCTCTCTATACAGGGTGTAACCAAATAAGTAGGAAAAAATTCAGGGGGTAATTCCTGAACCCATTTTAAGAAAAAAAGTTCATATGAACATGTGTCCGAAAATCCTTCGTTTTTGAGATACAGCTCCCCCAAAAACCCCTAAAAAATCAGTTTTTTCGCTATAATTTCGAAAAGAATAATTTTTCAAAAAATTTTATAGGACCTATTTGATTTATCTAATTACTAGAAATATTTTCCCCTTTGTAAAATTTAAAAAAACGGGTTAATAGTGGGGGCCCTTGGGGGCTGTAAGAAAAAAAAAAAGTCAAAATCGGGCATATGTTTATAGGAACTTTTTTTCTTAAAATGGGTTCAGGAATTACCCCCTGAATTTTTTCCTACATATTTGGTAACACCCTGTATTCACTATTTTTTAGGTATTTTTTGTTCTAAAGAAAAGCAATAGACAAATTACATTCTTACATGTGTATCATCATTGTGGTATGATACTTTTATCATTTGTGAATACCAAGTTTTTACCAGGTGGAACTGGTGTTTACATTGTTCTTCTTAATTGTTTTGTTCACGTCATAATGTATTCTTACTATGGATTGAGTATTATAAATACTGAATACAAAAAGAGCATTTGGTGGAAGAAATACATCACCCAGATTCAATTGGTAAGTAACTAATTAATCATGTAAGATTTGGCAACATGATGTACCTACATGGGGGACCGCAAGTAAAGGTAATATCATGAATGATCTGAATAGATTGTCTGGAAGAATTGACAGTTATTGTCGCCTTATAGAGTGACGCCATGCATCATTTCTTCTCTGTCATACAGATTATGTCATCAATTGTGATTGTAAGTTGTAATTGTTGTCACTTTGGCTATAACGTTGATGACATAATCTGTATGACAGAGAAGGAATGATGCATGGCGTCACTCTATAAAGCGACAATAACTGTCAATTCTTCCAGGTACTCTAGCTCTAAATACACACGGTCAACTCCTACGTCACATATCACAGATCCACATTAAAAAACTGTCTGTGAAGTAGAATTTTGATTCTGTCAGATTTAGGGCTGGTTGCACTGCAAATTTTAACTGTTCCCTAAAATCTAAGTTACTGTTTTTCATAGAAAGCACAATTTTAGACAATGGTAATGCTACAGTTGTCAAACTCTGTTTATGGTAAATAGCCACTTAGACTTTAAAGAACTCTTAAGAATGTGCGGTGAATCCGGGCATTAGCCACTTTTTTAGAACAATATCTTGTGAAAATAAAAGCTTTCTAAGAGAAACCTTGGTATAAAAATGTGCTATAATGTCTTAAATTCGATATTTTAAGTTTTGTTCATTGTAAAACTCTGTAATATACAATTTATGTGTTAATTTTGTGCACCCTCCAAGATGTGAATTTTAATCGCAAATTGCTTGAGAAAGCAACCATATCAAGAGGTCTGGTAAGTACCATTGTAAAATTAACATTTTTTTCTTTTACCTCGAACAAATCACACCCCTTGATATGGTTGCTTTTTCAAGCAATTTGCGTTCAAAGCTGACATCTTGGTGGGTGATCATCATCATCAGATTAATAAGAGTTTTTTTAATTCTTGCGGTATATTCTCGGGTAATTTTAAATTAAAATATCGTATATAAGATATAAAGGAACATTTTTACACTAATGGGACCTAAAAAACTCTCTTCTTTCTCTTTAAATAATGTTTTAAAAAGACTAATGTTGGAAACACAGAATAAAAAATAAAATAACATTTTCTTTGGTCCGTAATTTTGTTGCCTAAAAAAGTTAGTAGTAGTAGTATAGTATTTTAATGCACTTCTGTGACGTAGGGCTTGACCGTGTCCAGTCATAGTCAATTAAAGGAACAAATATAGATTGGTTATATTACCGTGCACTACTTACTGTGCATTATAACCTAATCTGTTTACTCCTTCCCGAATTGACCGATCGGCTTTGCCGAATGACAACGTTTATTTTGTGCCGATCGTCAAAGTCGATTAGGGGGAAATCCGACTTTACCAATAGAGTTCACAATTCTTGTCATTAGCCTTTCGATATTGTGTTTTAACACCTAAGAAAGGCCAATGCATATTTTTTGTGGTAATGCAAAGTTTGCTTCATAATTTAATATTTTTTCAGGGCCAGTTTTTGTGTCTTTTGGTGATTTCTATACTAGTGTTATTAAATCCAACTTGCACGTATCCGAGAATTATGGTTATGTTCTTCGTCCCTCAAAATTTATTCATGTTACTTTTATTTGGTGATTTCTACTTTAAAGCTTACATAAAAAAACCAAATTCAATAAATCCAAAAATTAAGTAGAAAAACAATGCCTACGACCGACTGTACATAAAAGACTAAAACTTCATTATTTATTATTATAAATTATAAATGCTTAATATTATCAATTTTGTAAAATTTTGTACGAATAAATAATTTGATGGAAGATAGAAAATTTATTAAACAATAGTATATTACTACCGTGGGTGAAAAGGGTTTCATTTCTGTCGAGAGAAAAAGATGGTTTACCAAGGCGCGTAGCGCCGCGGTAAACCATTTTTCGAGACAGAAAGGAAATTTCCACCGAGGTTAGTATACTATTTTATTTACAACTGCTTACATTTATGTTAAATTTTAAAAAGCTTTAATTTTGCAAATTAATATTATTTATTTTTAACATCTTAGTTAACATGATTATTTTTTTTTTAATTTATTACCTTGGTTACATTACAATTGCTTGACATTGAAGTAAAAAAATAATTATTTTTAATTTTCAAAAAACGTCATTTCTTGCATTATTTTAAAGTCTTAAACCAACTAATATTAAAAAAAACATAATGTCGGATAGTGATGACGAATGTACAGAATTGAAAGAGTGTGCGCAAAAGACCGAAGAGGATTTGCTCCCTCAAAAGAGTTAAATCCGACTTGTTTTCATTACCCAGGCGGAAAGTAGTTACTTTCCGCCCGGGTGGAAAGTGACAGCTTAATAAAACCAATAAAGTGACATTTTCTAACTTTTAAAGAGTCAGAAATGTCATCATTTCATATGCAGTTGTAAATAATAGTATATTACTACCGTGGGTGGAAAGGGTTTCATTTCTGTCGAGAGAAAAAGATGGTTTACCAAGGCGCGTAGCGCCGCGGTAAACCATTTCTCGAGACAGAAAGGAAATTTCCACCGAGGTTAGTATACTATTTTATTTACAACTGCTTACGTTTATGTTTAATTTTAAAAAGCTTTAATTTTGCAAATTAATATTATTCATTGTTAACATCTTAGTTAACATGATTATTTTTTTTAAATTTATTACCATGGTTACATTAGAATTGCTTGACATCGAAGTAAAAAAATAGTTATTTTTAATTTTCAAAAAACGTCATTTCTCGCATTATTTTAAAGTCTTAAACCAACTAATATAAAAAAAAAAACATAATGTCGGATAGTGATGACGAATGTACAGAATTAAAAGAGTGTGCGCAAAAGGCCGAAGAGGATTTGCTCCCACAAAAGAGTTAAATCCGACTTGTTTTCATTACCCAGGCGGCAAGTACTTACTTTCCGCCCGGGTGGAAAGTGACAGCTTAATAAAACTAATAAAGTGACATTTTCCAACTTTTAAAAAGTCAGAAATGTCATCATTTCATATGCAGTTGTAAATAAAATTGATTACTTGATGCGACATATGTTTTACCTATCGGCATCCTCATGCATTTTAAAAGGGATTCCGGATTATAGTGCAATAAATCAATAATTTTTTAATAGGTTTTTTGTACTCGACGTTGATGTTTTTCTTTTTTTAAATAAATAAACGAGAAATTATAAGAAGATTTTTTTGCACATTTTGAAACACTGTACCTTTTTTTATAAAATCAAGTGTACTTATCGAGCCAAATTCTTAATTTTCATAATTTACTCTAGCAAAAAGTAAATCTACTATTAAAACTATAAGAGTTGGTAAAACCAGATGTACAGCATAACTGACTAGAAACTTGTTTCAATGGGATACTATGTCAAAAGTTACAATAATTGGCTACTTTGGTGAGTAGGTATCAACACAAAGCAAGTACCATTTTAATGATAAAGCTTTTAATGAAAGAGCAAAGTGTGTTACTAAACCGGGACGTTATCGAATTATTTTTTTTAAGAATAGACAAGAATTTATTTTATTTACTTAGTTAAAAATATAGAATATTCCAATAAAATCATCTAAAGCAAAAAGTAATTATTCAGCAATCAATTTCTTTTGTCTTGAAAATAAGGATTATGTTGGCCAATCTTTATTCTACCTTACCACGTTGGTGAATAATATATGCTTAATATTTCAGACAATTGGTAAAACCTATGCAGGTATAACTTCTTTAACGAGTTCTTCTAATAAGGCACAATTATTTTTACAAATAAAAAAAAGATAGGCCTTTCACCTTCACTGCATTTACGGCATTACCAAAAAAAGGTTTGTCTAATTAATTTTACAAGTGAATTAGGTAGGTATAGATATCTATAAAAATTCTTAATTAATTAAAATAATGAAAATTGTATGGACTTGTTTTTGTATTTATATATTTGGCATGTTCAATCTTATCGGTCAGTTATGTATAAAATTCCGGTATAGTGATAGTAGTTCCTAAGTTCTGATAAGGTAAGTTTTGTAAGATGATAAAATTGTTCATCTTCTTAAATAAATGCAATGCATTTTAAGTTAGATGAAACTCTCGGTAATAAAAATATAAAATCTTCGATAAGTATGTAAAACCCATCACAAGATTCTCTTTAAAATCGAAGCAAAAAGCTGAGAAAATACTGCATAATTTGTCTTTTAGATATAATAAGTATTTATGGAAATTAGTTATGCATTTCAAATTTTAAACATATCTGGTTTTTTATTTTTGGTGAAAGTTTCTAATTTTGCGGCTTTTTATACCAAAAATACAAAAATCTTCCATAAGTTACTTTTATTGATCAAAAAACACTTTAATGAAGAATAACATAATAAGTATTTGACAATAGATGCTGAAGGACTTCGGTCGGTGGTTTAATTTTTAATCAATAAGAATAAAGTTTAATTATTATTGTTTAATAACTGAAAAACTAAATCGTTGACAATCTAATGAAAAAATGAGTAAAACTACCCATTGTGGAAAGAATAGGTATTTTTGAAAGAATCGATTGACAGTAAAACTTGGGAAAATTAGGTATATTTTTCGAGTATTTAAAAAAAAAATTTAGGCAAAATTTATCTACCAAATAGTGTAGGTATCAATTAAAAAAAAAATCTTCAAAATTTTCAAAAATCGCCCAATTCCTCCCAAAAAACAAATTTGTCCGAAATGATTTTTTAAAAATACCCCTTTTCTAGAAGACCCTTTTTTTCAAGTCCCATTATTTTTATTTCTTGTTCTTGTTAAAAGTTCATAACTGCTTACAATCAATCTCTTTTATTCTTTTTTTGGGTGTAACCAGTAACCAGTAACAGTAACCAATATCTGATTTTTTTCGTCTCCAAACTTTTAGCATCTATTTTTATCTTTTATAGTATCTAACCGCCGTTTAATTAGGGTTTTTAGCACATGCAGTATATTTAATGTAAACCTAAGTAATGTTCTTTACAACAATCAACAACTGAGGTAGGTAAGAGTTTATTAAAAACTTAAAACGGAACGGAACTACAGTATAGATACCTATAGCAGGTGTTGTTATTTTAAGATTGTATAGAGATGTTTAAGTGGCAACTAGGTAAGTAAATGATGAAGAGCATGGTACATTCAAATCACCTAGTAACAAGAGTCTACATTTTTACAGACATTAATGGGTTAAGTACGCCCAGTGATCCGTTACCCATTTTTACATGACGAAATATGTAGGTACCAATTATTATTGTGGCGTCTTTTTAATTTTCCACTACTTCAATGTGTCAGTTTGTAAGCGGCGGTGATGCAATGGTTACAGTTAAAAATACAAAGTATTTTTATTTAGAGAATACAAATAAATGGTATTTTAAAGTGATGGTTACACCTAATTCTAAATAGTAGTAAAAACTAATTGCATATACGACTACGAGCATTCATTTTTTAAAAGAAATTTAAATTTTCTTCCCAGTTTCAGCATTCATAACTTCGATCAGAATAAGTTCAAAGTTTGGGTCAAGACGTAAAAAGAGTAGGTAGTAGACAAAGAATTATTCTTAAATAGAGTTTCTTAATGCAACATATATTAATTAGAAAGAAAAAGATTGTAAAAAAGTTATAAATATGGTCCCCTAAACTCATAGTACTCATACAAAGGTAAATCTTCGTTCTTAACTCGCCTTTGGAAATACTAACTACATATAAAATATATCGGTTTACACCAACCATTCCTTTTTTATAAATTGGGCAAGTAATGCGCAATTGGTTTTTTTGTCTTTTCTAAAAAGGTGTAACTTTGGTTTAAAAATGAGACCAATTCATTATTTTTTTTTAAATGTACTTTGCCTATTACTTTTTGTGTCTTTTTATTTTCTTTAAGACACAATAATTAATTAATACCCAATAAACACAAAATAATTTTTAAATTTATTTTGGCTGGTGGGTTGTTTATAAATCAAACGCTTGCAAAATTCTTTTGTTAGGTCACAAATTTCAAATACCTATAAATTATGAAGTTAAGCACTTTTTTAAATGCACACTTTTGGAATTTTGCAGAATCAGCTTTACACCACGCTCTTTACAAAACTATTATTAAGGTCGTATTTGGTTATATCTATTGCACTGGTTTTTAAATAAAGAAAGATTTTTTATACCTACATTTAAAGATAAATTAAAATTATACTGAGGACATCATTTTATTCACCGAGGAATTTGTTGTGCACAATTGGACCATTGGGGACCTATCTTGTATATTTTTTGTTAAATTGTACCTCGAATTGCACGTAATTTTTGGTTTCTTGTGTCGCTATGTATGACTAAATTAAAACTTATTTCTTACTTACTTTTTAATTTGGGAAATAATTAATGTCTCTCTTTTAAATACAACATTTTAATTGAAAGGTACTTCATACATAAATTACCTCGAAGGGAATTGCTACAAAAAAGGAAGTGTTTGGAGTATTTTTGGAAATATTACCGAAAGTTTTACTCAAAGGTAGGTTTTCGGGGGCTTTAAGTTATTTTTCGAGAAATTTTTGGGAAAACTGGTGCACACTTTTTCAGTGCGTGCAAAAATGACAATCTAAAATTTTTTGATTGACCATACTCAACTTAGACGTCGTTTTTTTGCTTACCTGTTATCCATGGCATCCAGTTCAAACATTGTTGAAAGCACGGCCCCTTGTGTTTTCAGATAAACCTAAATAAATAAACATTACTGCTATAAAGATTATAATATATCTAGTAATGAAGTACAAGAAATGCCAACGGTACCTGTTATTGCTTTCTTCATTTCAAGTGGGGATTCTATATGATAGTGACCCATTTTTTTGTCTCTTTCCTAAACGGACGTATAGCATGTACTATTCATAAAGTGAAATGACCATTTTTTAAACCAAACTCGCAATTTCAAACTCTTACTTGCCTTCTCTTCTTTTTGCAAATGCTTATCGGTAAACCTTACTTCGTCAGTCGACCTGCGAAGAGCGCACTTTGTGCGGCATTAATAATTAGATTTTGTAGTTTTTAAGTTTCACATGTGTTTGCTAGTGATTTTGGTTTAATTGTTAGGTAGTTTTTGACTTTATTTATTAAGGTAAGACATTTTTTTTATTAATCGGAATAGCAACCCTAGGCTCATGTTGCATAAACATTTAACTTTGGTAACACTGGGGGAAATCAAAACTACCAAAACTATACTGCCAATGATTTTGTATTTACTTTAAAACAGTGTAAATTTAGACCCAATGTTATTTTTGCAACGGGGTAAAATTTTGATACAGCTCGTCCTTAGGCTTGTTCTTATTTAAACATTTGCCGGTGTTTAATGTGGACCATTAGGAATTTTGTTTTACCTAAATAGGTATTTCAGTTTTTGTTGAAGGTATCGGGTGAGCAAATAAAAACGGCTCCTAAGTAGGCTATGAACAATGTAAAATCTGTCAATTAACAATATTTTGACAATCCCCATGTCCTACTTATGGGCCGTTTTTATTTGCCCACTCAATATAATAAATAGGTTTTTAAATGAAATCAATGAGGCAAAAATGTACACTAATTCTACAAATCGTGAAAAACTTCCTAAACAATTCTACAAGTTCACAAAAAAATGTACATTCCTTCCATTGATTTTCATCTCGGCATTGTTGATGCTGGGTAAATTATATAAATGCCTTTTTTGTCAGCAATAGGGAAAGGGAAATAAATAGCTAAATTGACTGATAAAAAAAAATTCTAATCGATTTGGTGTGTTTTGTTGCACCAATTAATAATTATTATGTTAAGGGGGACTTAAAACTATTCCAGCAGATCTTATTATTCAGTCGAAGAAAGTAAACTTGAAACTTGTTAGTCGAAACAAAAAAAGAATCAACTTTTAGTTTTCTCCGTTTCTCCACAATTTTTTTTGCCTACCTTTTTTGGTAAACTTACTTTTGCAAACTTTTTTTTCTGCTTTGTTCGTTTTACTTTTCGTTTCATTTTCTTGTTTAAGCTGAATTCTGGTTTTAGATAAATCTTTATAAGCCTTTGGTTATGGGTACCTCCAAAATTATGTGGGTACCTATACTTAAGTATGTACTTAGTTTGATAATCATGAATATTTCACAAGTCAGCAACACTTTTAGTTTAATGAACTTTTTGTTTGTATAAAAATTTAAAACAATGCATTTTTAGCACTTTTAGTTATTTTTATAAAATAATAGCATTTTAAAAATTAAAATCAACTAAAGATTTAGTTGAAAATTTTTTGTACACAATCGGGGATTCTGCAATATTTTTTGGGGTACTTGTCAAAATTATTACGGGGACCTTTATGGAAGGTTTGGGAAAATTTATGGTACTTTCAGGGGGTTTGAGGTATGTTTAAAGAAAATAAAAGGGGTTTTAAGGGGAGTTGGAGGTATTGTTGAAAAATTAGGGGTAGGGCACAGTATTTGGGTAGATAATTAACTCTTGATAAAAATGCAGTTTAACTTAATTTTGCGTCAACCAACCTTCTTTGTATCCAGATTCAGAACTTTAAAATTTTAAATTGTCCAATTCGTATTGAAAATTACAATAGCTGAAATAAAAACAAATGTCTATGATAAATAATGAATTCTAATTGAATAAAAAAAATAAATGTGGCAATTTTTATTTTGTACAATAAATTCTAACACCATATTTAACGAGCATATGACAAATGGTTTTGTAATGAGTACCTACATCAATAACAGTACTAATGATATGATTATAGATATGTCTAAAGTAATATAATTAAGTTTTGTATTAAATTATCTTTGATATTAACTACCCGTTTTTTTTGACAGTTTCTTTACACATAGCGTTTTTGTAGATTTCAGAAAATTTCTAGATAGATTGCTGCTCGGTAAAACTCATTAGTGAAATGTATTGTAGTAACTAAAACAAATTGTATCTAGAGAAAAGGTGGTGTGATAAATTTTTGGTAACAGCAATGTGATTTTTCGTTGTTGATAATGTATCTATCATATAGTCTGTAGTAAAATCATGGAAAATACTGAAGCATAAAGTAGGACCTTTATGATTTGATTAACTATTTTTGTTTGCGATTCAGGACAACTTTAAACTTTTGATGATTCTGCAAAAGGATTACAAGACCGCCCATGGGTACCATTATGTTTTAACAATACAACAACATTACTTTTAATGAAAAGTACAATTCACGTTTCGTTAATATAAATTTAAGATGTTTTAATTTAAAACTCCTGAAAAGTATGTCGTGAATAATTATTTAACTACTTACGTTAGGTATATGCTACTTGACTAAACGGTACCATCAAAGTATGTAAAGTCTATTTTAGTATATACCTATAGATAACTTTATTAAAGTAGGTCTTCAGGTTTTCTATTTCGGCAGTACCTATGTAGCAAGTATCATTTTATCTCTTGCATACTTTCATCAATGTAAAATGAGTAGGCCAACGTTTTTCTACTTCATGTGTAAAGTCTGTTTCGTTGTAAGTATATAGGTATTGGTGTTAAGTCAATGTTGATAATACGGGTTATAAAATACAAAAAAAAAGATAATAGAATTTATTGAATACCTGGCTAACTAATAGTCTCTGAAAAATAATAACGTTGCATTTTATCAGCGATTGCCCATTTTTTTAAGCAATATTTCTATCCAAGAAGATTTTATTCTACATCGTTACATCTTTGGCAGTTTAAGTAATAATAATGTTATTTGTTTCAGATTAGATAAACATGACGTCGATAATGAGTTTAGTGGTTGATAATTATAATGAATTACTAGAATCTAAAAAAGGTAAGATATAGATGCTTAATATTCACACGTAAAAATATAAGCAACGGTTAAAAAAATGCACAGTTAAGTACTGTGCAAGTTGTTGATTAGAAAAAACTTCTTTTCTCAATCAATAATTAGGTACCAAGGATTCTGTAGGTCATCCCTGTATCAGTTGTATCTAATGCGTTTAGTGCCTATTAAGGACTTTTTGAGGTGTGCTAAAGCTGTAATATAAAGCAAATACATACTTGTTGAGAGACCTCATTCTTTTAAGGAACAGAAAAAAAATAAAATGATTCTTTTAAAAGCTGTACCAAATAGTAACATATTTTAATTATGTTTTTTTTTAGATCCCCTGGTGGACTCCTGGTTGTTTATGCAATCTCCATTACCTGTGTTATCAATTCTATGTTTTTATTTATACTTTGTATTAAAGTTGGGACCTGAATACATGAAAAATCGAAAACCTTATGATTTGAAGAATGTAATGATAGGATACAATGCGTATCAAGTTTTATTTAGTACGTGGTTGTGTTGCCAAGCCTTTAATGTGCAAAATGCCGTGCCATATTTTTTGAAGCATTCCTGCAGAAATCCTGCAACTAATAAGGACTTCCAAGCCGCTGTAAGTACCTAATTGTTATTTTTCTTTAAAAATTACTTGCAATCCGATTTAAATTCAATCCATTTAAAAATTTTGGTTAACCTCTTGTTTGAAAAATATTTAGGTATGCATATAAAATTGTTGATGCATTTTGTACTATCCAAAATGTAAGGAAATTTTTAAGAAACGATTCTCGTAAATATTCCATTTGTCCTAAATAATTTTTTCATTCTACCGGAAATAGTTTTTTTTATAAACACATTAAATTCTCCACAAATGTTTGCTTTTGTATTTTGTATACCAACAAATTACAATTTAAAATTTTATTGATTGTTTTTTTCTTTTCCAGTTAGCAAGAGGAGCTTGGTGGTACTTTTTCTCCAAAATGGTTGAATTTCTGGATACCGTGTTTTTCGTTTTAAGAAAAAAACAGTCACAAGTCAGCTTTTTACATGTTTATCACCATTCCGTTACTATGATTGGTTCATGGGGGTACCTCAAATTTTTACCTGGTAAGAATTTGTTTTCTTAAAGAGAACTTTTTTAATTTTATAAGTATTGCATAGGTAATAGTCTTCTTTGATGCCGGGTTTAAAAATCACTTCGACTTTATTATTGTTACCTGTTTATTGTTTACTGTTTATCTTTAAGTGACTTTAGCAAAGTCTACATGTTCATAAAAACTTTTAGTATTACCTTATATCTGAAAGTTAAACAATCACAAATTTAACCAAATCCATAAGTATTTCTTCACTTATTTCAATCACTTTCATTTAAAAACTATTTAAACACTAATAAAGAACCGAATGATCAACTAAATCAACCAGAAAATAAATATTTTGTTAGTTTTTGAGGTTATATTGCAACGTTTGACATCTAACCGTAATTCAAATTAAAAAATAAAATAGTTTAGGTAAACAATACAAAGTGAATAAAGTTAAAGTTCTTTTTAGGATAGTAGATAGGATTTGCACACATTTATCTTTTAAAATAAAAGGTAATAGATGAACAGTAAACCAGTAGAAGTGATTTATAAACTGACTATGCATCTTTATAATTTACAAGTGTGTTTTTTTAGGTGAGCAAGGAGTCATCATCGGTTTTCTTAATTCAATGGTTCACATTGTAATGTATTCCTACTATTTAATATCTGCACTTGGTCCAAGATTCCAAAAATATTTATGGTGGAAGAAGTACATGACATGGATTCAATTGGTAAGCCCAATTTTGTTATAAATAAAAAAAAACTATTTATTTACCATCTTCCTAAACGTTAGTATCCTTAAATGTTAAATCCTCATTTAATTTAACAAATGTAGGACTCGGATGTAATTCCCTAATTTTATTAATTTCTTTTTAGTTCCAATTTGTAATTATGTTATCCTACCTGTCATTCGTGATAATTATGGACTGCAAACTACCGAAAGCTCTTACCTTTTTCTTCGTCACCAACGTCGTTATTTTCCTTTATTTATTTAGTGACTTCTACAGGAAAGCCTACATCAAAAAATCACTTCACAGCAATAACGTTGCTCCCAATAATAATGCTGACTTAAAAAAAATTAAATAGGAAAATTGAAAAATTTTACGCCTATTAGGATACAAAAATTACTTGTTATTTGTTTAATTTTGTTATAAAATTTATTTCTCTAGAACAAATCTATTTTTTTTTAAATTAGGGTATTAAATTATAAAAAATCATATGTTTATAATACAAGCATTCATGACGGCGAAAAAGAATAGAAGATTTTCATATAAGTGTAGACGTGTAAATTAATATTATGCATGTTAATTTTTGATATTGGTAAATCAAAATTTTTTACATGCAATGACGTCTCAAAGAATTTTTCGCAGTGTTATCTGTGGAATTCTAATTGACCCCCCTCCCTTTAAGAATGCCCCATCTATAAACTCCCACGTTTATTGGTATCTTTCTTACCTTATTTTGTAAATGAGGATAGTGTTTAAAAAATTATAACAAATGTTAATATTTTTCCGAGTATCTTTCTTAACAATAATTAAATAATATTAAAGTTTAGAAACTGTTTATAAGCGTTGTTTCACAAATAAGTTAATTATTTTTATTTAAATTTATCCCAAAAGTTTTTTTACAAAAATGACGTTCAATAATTTTTTAAACCGCCCCAATAATTGTTGTATAATCAATTAAAAATGTACTTAATTTTTTTTTATGTTAAAATTAATTATTTTGTTAACTTTTTTATTTATATGTTTTTTTTTTTGTAATTGTGAATGGTATAACTATTTAATTATTTATTTCAGTAGTAGGTCATGTAATGTAAATAGGTAGATCAGTGTTAAGTTTTTTCTGCTGCAAAAGGAGCAAAAATCTTGTCGACAATATTTTTCTTTTTTAAATAAATAAATAATTATAAAATTCTTTTATTTATTCTAAGTTTTAGCTTTTAATAAGCCCCCAGTTGGTATTTAAAATACTGTGCCATACTGGCACAACCCACATCATAAGGGCTGAACGTCATCTTCCAAAAATCCAAAAGAGGAAGATTCTCAGGAATCTTGATAAATAAAACGATACCTTTCTAAAAATGGAAAAATAATAATAAGATCTAAGAAACCTTTGACGGGTAATTTAAAGTTAGGCCAATTAGCGTTTGATTTTCTGCCATCTGCAGGTTCTGCTGTAGCAATAAAACGACACAGAAAATTTTCTTTTCTGCCGGCAGAATCATCCATTGCACAACAAAACGGAACCAAGGTGTCGCACCAACCACTTTTTTGGGAGTTGGCATTTTTAGCAATTGTAGACAAGGTTACGTAATATAAGCAAAAAAAAATAAATATGCATTTTTTTTTTGGTTCCACTTCAGGTTCTTTTTTACTTAAAACGCCGTTAAATCCTGTAGACATCTTAATTTTTTTTAATAATAACTTTGGAGAACTTTTTTGCCCGGTATTAGGGTTTTTTTAAATTCAGTCAAAATATAATAAGTCAAATTAATTATTGGGTGTTTTGGATTCTTTGCGATCCATTAGGGGGTTGTTCTGAATATAAAAATATGTATTTAATAGAAAATTATGCATAATTGCATTTCCATAAAATTGTCATAAACACTTTTTCAAAAAATCAACCAGTTTTAAATCACCCCCATTTTTTTAAGCTTGTGAAAAAAGTGCCAAGGGCATTTTGTTCAAAAATAAATTTTTATACTCAGGATGAATCCCTTAATTGATCGGAAAAGGTCCGAAAGGCCCACTAATTTGGCCAAAGCAAGATCTATGGGGATTGCACTATAGTAACTTTGTCTACAATTGTACATACACATTTGTGTGGCACCAAATAAAGGGACATTTTAAAAATTGCCAATAATGACTACAATAGGGCACAAAAATGAAGTTAATGTAGAAAACAAAGAGGTACCAAGGTACCAAAAGGGTTACGTTATAATAATATACTTATTAGTAGGTACCTCCTTAAATAAATAAGGTACTTACACACTTCTGACAAGGACTCTGGTACTGCCAAAGCAAAATGTACATATAAGTATACGGTTTTGCCTACCTTCGACAAAGTTTTCACAAATTAAATACAATTTACCAGTACCTGAACTTTACAGATAGCTGTATTATTGACTTTTTTTAATTTTTATTTAACCAGGTAGATAGAACTGTTGTGCTTTATTATCTCTATCGTGTTAGGTACCTACAGTTTTTGCCTGTACTTTTGTGATTTCATTTTTAACAAACTTTTTTTTTAATGTAAAATACATTCAATAAATTTATGTGAACCTAGAGTGCCTGGAAGAATTGACAGATATTATCGCTTTATAGAGTGGCGCCATGCATCATTCTATCTCTGTCATACAGATTCTGTCATAAACATAATTTGCAAAGTGACAACAATTACAGCTTACAAATACAATTGATGACAGAATCTGTATGACAGAGATGGAATGATGCATGGCGCCACTCTATAAAGCGACAATATTTGTCAATTCTTCCAGGCACTCTATGTGAACCAACTCACAACTGAACTGAAAAAAAATATCAAAAAAAAGATGAAGGAGCGCAAGTCTATAATTATTATTATAAAATAATAACAAAAAATACAAATCCAAATAGGGTAAGGTTTCATAAATTGAACCAACATCCGGTGCTACAAAATTTGACGTCGACTCTTGCGTAAGTCAAAAATATGACAATCGATAATGTTTTAACAATGAAAAAAATTGAAATTTTACAAATGCATGGCAAGATTTGACGTCAAATTCTGTGGATCGCACGATATAATAAAATAATTTAAATATATAAATACTTAGCGTTATCTGTTGATTCTTACGTCATCAAGGCTACATGCTCATTGTTTATTAACAGCAAGTGTGGTATCTCCAGTGCGTGATTAGTTGACTAATTGACAAATTCATAGAAATCCCGTTAAAGATCTAATATAATTGTATAACTTACCGTAACCCTATACAATAACCAGAATTTAAGGGTTTAACTTATCCTACTAACATAATTATAGTTTTCTTTTTAACACTTTCAATTAAACCATAATTTCAAATATTAATTTAGTTTTGTCTTATTTAAACTAAACATTTTTTTAAATTCCGTTTAACGTATCAAAAAAATTAAAATAAACAAAGATCATTGTATTTATGTTTTTAATTTTTTTTTTCATACTGTCATAAAACTTAACAGCCTTGTAAAAAGAAAAATACTGGCGCTGGACCCATTGCTTTGCTGCCATTTTAACAAATAAATAAATAAAAAAAAGAGACATTTTGTCTATAAAAACATTCCTACATTATTTATCAAAGGAAGTTTTAAATAATTGTAAAGAGTAATGGCAAATTTTATTTTTTTATTTGACTAATTATTCATTATTATTGAAACGTGTCTTTTTTTACAAATGTTTACAAAAAGTTTTATTATGATGGTAAATAAGTACCTGCAGACGTAAGCAATTTTATTTAGAATTCACCTTAGTGTTAGATGTTAGCCTCAAACCCTAAATAAAGCAGACAATGGAATTGTAAAAATAATAGCTAAGTAATATTACTATAATATTTATATGCCAACTAGGAGGTACTAAATGGGTACTTATGAGTGCTTTTTATTATTCAAACATTATACGAATTAGCATAAGATTTGTTATACATTATTTATTTATCGAAAATTAAAAAATATGAAAAAAAAATTGCTTAGTTGACCATATAGTAATATGACAATTGACATTGTAAACAATTATGTAATTTATATTTAAGTTTTTTATTTCCACTTCTGAATTAATTTGGAATGACAAAAACATTAAATTTTGTATTCCAATTTGTACTTGACTTTATATTAATAAAAATTAGCTAAACCTTTTCGGTACCTCTTTTTTTCTATGGAAAAAAAATTTCATTTTTGCATAAATGTTATTTTTTGGGCCTTAACTTCGCGGTCGTTATACTTGGGAAACGTCAGATATGCGATAGATTGACTCGAGTCATTGTGGTGGTCATACAGTTTTCCAAGTATAACGACCGCGAAAATGGCCAACGACGGGAAAGGTCTATAGTATCGTGCGATCCACAAAATTTGACGTCGACTCTTGCCATGCATAGGTAAGATTTCAATTTTTTTCATTGTTAAAACATTGTCGATTGTCATATTTTTGACGTTTCACAGCCAGAGTCGACGTTAAATTTTGTGGATTGCACATTACAATCCCCAAAAATTTGGCTGTGACCTAATTAATTAGTTTTTCGGACCTTTTGCGAGCAATTAGGGGATTTATCCAGAGTATAAAAATTTACTTTTGAGCAAAAAAGCTCTTGGCACTTTTCTTACCAGATTAAAAAAATGAGGTTGATTCAAAACTAGTTGATTTTTTAAAAATTTAGTTTTTCAACTGACATTCAGGGAGATGACTTTTTTAAACTTTTGAGGCACAGACCGGCGACTTCGGTACGAACGGAAAGGGTGAATCGAGGTGAATAGTCTCAAAATTATTTTTAGATATAATTCGTACTTGTTTGCAGCTATTCTTATTCTGGAATATCATTCTGTTTCATTTTTTTAGAATGACATTCTAGAATAAGAATGGTCCCCATTTAGAAATATACCAGGAAAACATTAAGTCATTTTTGGACTGGCGTTACATTTATTTTGTACAACTTTTAGCATACTAAAAAAATAAGAGAAGAACATATTTCTTAAAGCTATATCTGTGGCCCATAGGAGTAATGAAATAATTGGCCATTGGCCAAATTAATACGTACTGACCTACGTAATCGGTAATGTATTTATTAAATTCCATTTTTAAAGGTTTTGAAAACCTACCTCGTAACCTACTTACATAGTATCTAAATCTTAAGGTGTTCCAGTTTAAAGTTGTTAGGTATTGAATCTTCCATAATATTGTGTTGAAAAAAAGTAGGCTTTCACTTATATAATCTCATCTAAAACGCAGATTATTAAACTGTGGCATAATCGCGAAACAAAATTGAGCCAAGGTCGCTAAATAGTTCTTTCACTTTTGACAATGAAATAATTTCTCTTTCGTTACAGGTTCTAGCTGATACCTACACCCAAATATTTCATATTATAGGTAATTGGTTCCTTACAACCATGACAAACACTCATAAAACCGATAATCATTAACGAAAATACTTGAATGTGGTTAAAATTTGACCTTTTGGGAATGACTGTACAAAATTTATTAAGTACGCCTTGCGGCTAAATTCGGACAATGTCCAAAAATTTTTAATATATGATTTTCTTATAAGCTATCCCAAGGAATACCCAGGAAATTTTTGCAAACACGATATGTTGGATAAAACAATTTCAAGTCAAATGCGGAGAGCTGGAAGTGTTCCTTAACTTTGTATTATTTTAGGAGGGTTGCTGTTTCTGAATGCTATTGATCCCTTTAGTTTGTATTGTTCTTATCTTTTTTAGGTTAAATATAGCAATTATCATCATTTAATTGTTATGAAATTTAAAAACTAGTATACCTATTGGAAGTCTAACTTGTAATGACATTCTAGTAAAAGTCCAAGTCATGAGAAAACTTTCCGCACTCTTCTTGATTGCTGATTTATAACTAAATATGAAGTTTTGTATGAAGTAACTAAAAATGTTTCGGCAACGTTTACGCAAAATGAGGTCGCATTTTGAAGAAAATATTTTGTTATTACAAACACTATTATATTTCTGCTTTAATGATTTTTTATATAATTATCCATGTTTATGTTTAATTAATACCTGTTCTTGCGTTTTAGTTGGTAAATTTATAATTTTTATTGTTTAATTTTAAGTTTGTTATGGTAAGACAATCTCTTCTATGTCGAATCATTTATGTTTATGGTCGGTTCAACTTTACATAGACATGAGTGCTTATGCTTAAGGAGGGCACAAAAGGTGCACTTAAGTCCCAGTTGGTTCTAAAATAAGGTATTAAGACTAGAGATTCAATTTCACAGTTTCGAAGATCTGTGCTTTAGAAACTCGTAGAAGTCATCTCATCCGTTGAGATCCCGTCAATTCTACTACATAGCACATCTACATGAGGGCTCCATCGTATATTAAAAATAAATGTAGTTTTGGAAACTGGAAAAATAGAGCTACGAACATATTATGGTTATCTTTAAACAGGTTATTTATTTGTGTCGAAAATCTGATTTCAAAAAGTCATTTTCGACACAAAGAAATAACCGATTTAAATGAAATCACAAAATAATTTTAGCCCTCTGCCCTATTTTACTAGTTTTCAAAACTAGTTTTAATATTTGATGGTGCCCTTATGTAGATGTGATATTTAGTAGAATTGACGTGAGCTCAATAGAGATGACTTCTAGGAGTTTCTAGAAGCTCAGATTAGAAGATCTGTGAATTAGAATCTCTAGCCTTAAGGTATTTTACCGTTGGCCAAACACAATTATATTCATAATTAACTTCTGCCAGCAAATTCTTTTTTTGTAAATATTTTGCTTTCTATTGGTGTTGAAAGAATACTCTTCTAGGAGCACAGATCTTCGAATCTGTGAGTTTGAATCTCTGACCTTAAAATTAAGCTAAGAGTTTTTTGCCTGCCTTTGTCTGTTATAGTTCAAAATATTTTTTCAGTTGAATGTTATTCGGCAGTTTCTTGCCGTTCAAGAGCCGTTTGTCTTATAAGTTGTGGGTGTTGCGGCGGGTTAAAGTTCAGAGATATTAACTTTAATTATTTATAATGAAGTAAATAATAATGAATATGATCATTATTTTGTTTAATTCGTGATATTTAAAATTAAATGTTTCTAAGCTCTTAAGAATAAATAAGTTAAGAAACTCTAAAAAGAGTGGAAGGCACATGAGTAAAACGAGTCAAGTTGCAAAACATTTAACATAGATAAATACAAAGAAATTATTAAGAAACATTAACTTTACAATCAAATGCCTTCATTAATTCATTATAAATATTTGCATTTAAAAAGTTATAGGTATTGAAATCAGTTTCTAAGCCGCATATTTTTAGTATTATTTAATTTTTACTTAATTCAGGACTTGGAGCCTGCTACGATTTTTATTATTATTTATATCAAATCTAATTGCAATTTTCAACTAAAAACCAACTTTAGATCTGCATTACTTACATTAAATTAATATATAAAGTGTTAATTTGTATTTTAAAGTAAAAAACCCTATGCTTAATTGTGGTAAAATGAAAAGGCGGATATTAAGCAAGGCCCGGTCAGAAAAGGTCAATTATTTATTTCCGGTGGGGTGGGTTTGTGCTCGGGTCCACATAGCAAAAGACCCACCTCTTCGCAAAATCCGCCCCTGGTTAAATGTCATTTTGTAACCAACATACTAATAAAAAGAAGCTCCTACTTCTAAAAATTTAGAGCAGAACCTTTTTGTACTTTCTTCGCTTCTAAAATTTGATTTATAGATGAATTAACATTTTCTTCAATTAGAATTAACGTATCGTAAACAAAAGATGAAATCGCATTTATATAACTTAACCTATCTTCTTACCTATCTTCTTAAACCGAGGAAGAACTGAAGAAGAGCACATTTAACCAGAACTTCTAGGTATAAGTTTATCTTCGTGTATTTCACTCACTTAAATTAAAACTTAAAACGAAAAAATGACCTAGTTTATAATGTTTATTCTAGTCTTTTATATTTATCTGTTTTAGTTAGGTTAATGTTATAATAATTTGACAGCCGGAGTAGTTCGAGTTAAAACAGTTTGTAACCTTACGATAGAAGATAAAATAAGAGGTAAAGGGTAGGTTCGTACTACTAATCCGTATTTGCACATCGGAAAAAGTAGGGGTAGCCATTATTAATTTGTTAGCCCCTTATTTCGTATTTATTTTCAAAATTTCGTGCAAATTCAACGTGGTCAAATATTGAGGGCTATTTAAGAAGTGTAGGACTTTTTTTAAACAAATATTTTTAACGAAAATCTTAATTTATTTGAAAAATTTGGTGCAGCTCTACCGTGATTCCATTATAACAAATAAAAGAAGCCTGAAATCGGTTTCCAAAACACGTGAAAATAAGTAAGTTTGCAGATTCTCATTTTTTTCCTGCAAACCAATACGCGTATTTTCAAGGTAAACATTTTTATGTCCATCTATTGTTTATTCTCGAAAGCTCTTAATTAGCTGATTTAACTGGGGCATTTTACACGTAAATCTAACAAATCACAGATTAAATACATCTATGGTTCCCCAGTTGATATCACACAAATACTTATCAATAGGGGTTTTTCATTGCTACGGATCATTTGATCCAAACGCGTTTGGATTCATTCCGTGAGGCCACGGAGTCTCTATGATTGGTCTCTCGATTGGTCTAGTTCGGATCCAAAAGCGTTTGGATCCTGTGATCCGTGAGCAATGGAAAATCCGTAATATGTAAAGTAAACGTAATAAGTAAGTAAACTGTACATATAACGGATCCACCTGTTCAAAAGAGTCTGCATAATAATTTAAAGACCTTTAGTGCCCTTATAAATGTTGTTTGCTTTGACTTAATAAGTATATTATATCGTTCTGAAAGTTTTGTCAATTTACAGTACGAATACTGTAGAATTTAAAGTTTTTGTTTATTACCTAAAACTCACCTAAATATTAAATTTATTTCACAAGTATTACACCTTAGTCTTTTAATGTGATATATTATATAATCACGGCGTAAATTTAATAACAATATCTTAATTAAAAATTAAAAAAGGTTTTTACAAATTTGGAAACACTAATTTCTTACCTTGTTTGGTCAGGGGGCAAAAACAGGATGACCTAAAATTGGCGCATAAACGCGATGGTACGAAGTTGGGGCATGCCTAGGAATTTATGAAAAATTGTTAAAAAAAATTCATCTGTTATATTCATTAAGGAAAACGCGAACAAAGTTGCATAAATTCGGCAACACAATGTAGGAAAATACATCTAAAAATTGGATCCATGTGTCTTGATCATGCATACACTTTTGCATTAGTTTTTATTAACATTGTTGTCAGCTACATTTCATAAAAATTTTGTAAAATTAAATTTATTATAAAATTGTAACTCGACCATTTAAAAGAGAAACAAATGGTGAAATGGTTTAAGCTAGGCTGTAGCTTTGTATATTAATCCACTTTTGTTATCTTCAAGGTATGAAGTTTCGAAGTTTTGCACTTTGGGACCTAATATTTCCAAGGGTATATGTGTACCTAAGATGGGGTTTTTCAACATTTTTCTACAGTGACTTGCCCCAATAAGGTATCGCCGCGTTTATGCGCCAATTTTGGGACATTCTGTAGATAAAGACTTTCGAAAAGGTTAATGATTCTGTTATGATACCTACTAAAAGTGCCCATTAAGAAAATTTATTACACTAAGTATCCTATTAGGAAAAACAGTTGTTAATAATTGTGAAAATAATAATTTCCCAAATTAAATATTTTTTAGAAGTAAACTGTAAATTACAATATTTAATTCTAAGTTTTTTTCACGCTTTGTTTGCGAGGTTGTTCAGTAATAATAGCATAACGGGGGTTACATGTGACGAGACAAAATTGTGCCGTCAATAAAATTTTTTTTACTTTGTTTATCTCAAGTTTTTTAGGCGTCGCATGTCCTCGTTCGAATTGATGATCTTAATACGTATAAATTAAACAAAAAAGTTGACAAAAAATATTTATATTATATTAATTATGGTAAAAAAAATAAGTTAAAAATATTCTGCGTTTACGTAAATGATAATATCATTAAAAAAGTCATTCACAGAAAGGAAAACAATGCAGATGATAATAGTATATTATTATTGTCTAGTATAACCGTGGCTATTTTCTTCTTAAGTTATTTTGCGTCAATCATAATTTATTTAAATCGAACATTTAATAGCTGCAATTAAGTTACTGGTAGGTACCTAATTTTTTTTCACTTTTTATCGTTTCTTTTTAAACATAAAATTTATAACTATTAAATAAAATCAAGTTAGATCAATCCATTAATTAAAAGGTCAGTCCTAGATGAGTTTGTTAACCTAGACAGCAAGAAAACTGTTTTCGGCAATTATTTATTTTTAATTACATTCTTATCAATTATAACAATTAATAATCTTTTATTATTTTTTAATAACTGTCCTAACATGTACCTGTTTAAAAATATTAAATATGCAGCACATTATTATTATTATCGTTGGTTTAATAAAAAATACTGTCTACTGCCCTAATGCACATTTAATGCACTGATAATAAATATGTAGGTAGTATAACTATAATAAATTAATTATCAAATTATCATTGTCTGTACCTGTACCGTCCATTGTAATTAAATACCTGACATTTAGTGGTGTTTTTGGACGTCAAACTTAAATATAATTTTTTGTTATTAACTTATTTTACATCGGTCTGTTTCTGCAACTATGGCTTAATACCGATACTCTGAGTGAGACTACCCCCAACCGAGAAATTTTGTCGTATCCCATCCTTTCTCAAAGATGGGTAGAGCTCTTTTACGTGCACATGAGCACACGGGACCGCATCTTTTACTTCGTCTTCCGAGCGAAGGCATCACTAGAAACATTTATCCCACCAGTAAATGTTACCAGCAGATTTTTTTCATTTTTGGATCACTCCGAGTTCGAACCCGGGTCATTTTGGTGAGAGGCAGTGATACTTACCTCTACACCGTGCCTGCTGGCTAAATATAAGTTGTGAATGTGTCTTTATAGCCTTATAACTTTAAAAGAGCATACTTAATTTAAAATATAATCCAAAAATTAAATGTAAGTGCAGGGGCACACTTTACGTTTCTGCCGCTGCGTTTTCGTTGCATCTGCAATCTACATTAGTAACTCATTGTTTTAAATGAGGCCATTCACACTAATCCGATTGCGGTTCGCTATCTAAGTGCTGGGCCACACCATGCGGTTTTGCCGTCCGGTTAAACCGCAGTGGTTTTTTTACATAGGTCTGAATTTTGAACCACAACCGGATAAGTGTGGTCTTATCTAAAACACTAGGATGGCATACAATTGTGCCAAAAAACAAAATTTACACACATAGGTTTAAATAGCGGACCGCTATCGCATCAGCATATAGACTCATTTAAAACATTGAGTTGTTAAAACGCACAAAACCTTTGTAAGAAAACGCTTCGGTTGAACCAGAGGGCAAAAACGCCCTCAGGGTGTGGCCCTGCCCTTAGGTAAATAAAGTCGGTCCACACTGTGCGCTTTCACCGCTGCAGGTCAACCAGACGGCAAAAACGCATATGGTGGTCCCGGACTAACTAACTTTTAGAAACAAATTTTGAGATGTTTTTACCTTAGCCTGTCAAGTTTTTTACCAAACTTTATTGTAGCAACTTCGAAGGAAATAACACTTTTCATCCATTTTTTTGTAGGTAATTTAATTATTTGTTTTTATGTTTAGGTAATTATTGCAATAATTGGATAAATAATAATATGCGATAATTGCTACCATGAAGTAGACTTAATAAGATAAATAATAATGGTGGCATTTTTTGCTAAGATAATTTAAAAATTAATTACTTCAGTATAAAATCCTAAACACTGTTTTAACTTATTGTACTGCGTGGTCAAATTGTATTTACTATAAACATAAGCAAATGACAATATTTAAAAAAAAAACTCAACAAAATTTCAACCACTGTTTCTTTCTTATAAAAAAAACATTTCATCATCATCAGAAATTATTATAAGATTGTAAAAATCTTTCTGTTAAGTATTTATTTTGTATTTACTATTCATCTTGACGGTCGTCACATCTGAGAGCGCGTTAGATTTAAAGAAGTCAGTCAAGATGCATTGATTACCTTTTAGATGTCAAGTCAAGCTTAATACAGATGGAAATGGTGAATTTATATGCATTTAAATATTATTGGAACTTTTAACAATTTTTAAACCAAACATACCTACCAAGTTGTTGTTGCCAAATAAGTTTTTGTAATATTAATTACTATTTCTCATCTTTTCAGTCGAGGAGTTCCTTTAAATATCGCTCTATTTAATTATTTTGTAAAGGTTTCTTTCCTAATTCAACGTTGAAGTCTCCGGTTTATACCTTTCTTTTAATACAAACCAATGTTTTATTTTTAACATCTACAGTAGATGTTTAAACTTACGAATAACTTTACAGCAAGATTAAAACTATTTAAATATTTTATAGCAATAAAAATTTATTTGCTGAATTGAATATTTTAAAATTGTAGTACAAAAAACAGGGGTATCAGTCTTGTAGTTAAAGTGATTTGTTTTCGTGAATTTGAACTTTTTTGAATAGAAAAGAAATGTTTACTTTACCCGCTGCAGTGCTTTGTATGTACTTAAAATTATGTTCAAAATATAGGTACTATTACCAAAATTAAATTATTCAACAATAAAAAATAATATGTGTACTAAAATTGCTAATCAAAAGAATAACAGTGTACGCAATAGATCTAATTAATAATATCTATAAAAAATATAATAAATGAAAAGATAATTGCTTTGGCTTTGCGACAAAATAAGTATCAGAGCGATATATAAAATAAGGTTAGATTGGCAAACATTTGAAAGAGCCAGTTGCTTGATTATCGAAATCAGTAGACTGGCTGCATTTACACAAACAAAAGTGAAGAAATACCTCATAAAACACCATACCATAGTATTTACCAAAGATCATTTAGAACTATCTATGGCCTGGCCGCTAGTTGCTGGAATCCCTTCTTTTCTCGTTCAAAGTCTATGCTAAAATTTTTGAGCTTTATGATGAAAATAGTAGGGGGGAAAATTCGTTCACTTTTAAACTATAATTTTACAATATACTTTTAAAGTTTGTTTGCTGACAATTGGTGAAAACACTTCTTGGACAATTTCAATTAATTTTGTTAGTTTATTTTTGCCTCTTCGATGAATAACATCCACTCATTATAGAATTGACTTTTAAGTTCTTATCATATGTGTGCCTTGGTTTAAAGGACATTATTGTCTGTACATTTTTTAGTGCTTCTAAGTGTGATTTTTCAGTGCCTCAAAATGGACTATTATCTAGGAGATTACCTCGCAAAAATGGATGACAACGAATTCATTAGAGAAATTAGGATGGACTTAGCAAAAATGAATAATTCTAATGTAAGTCAAGCTATAAAAACAGTGACCTTTATTAATAAAAGAAAACTATTAGTGATAAAAAAAATAGACATAAGTACGTACCAATGGTAAGAGTACAAAAAAAGTTTTTTAAATTAAAAACGTAAAAATCAATCATATTAAACTATAGTTCATTTTTTTTATAGAGAGAAACTCCGACCACACGATAAATGTGTTTTTTGGGTTGCCTATAAGGGGTTTGTTCAGTAATTTTCCTCTTTTTTGTTGTATTTTCGAACAAAGCTCAAAATGTAACGTTTGTCAAAACTGAAAGATTTAAACAAATCTGTCACAAAAAACTAAAATTCAAAACAAATTTAATGTTTTATACATATACACCTATTTCTTAATCAGTAACAAGTTGTTAAAGTGTCTTGTGTGTTGGGTAACTGTTGGGGATACCATATAGTCCATAAAGGGGATTCTCAATCATCTTGGAGGTTTGTAGTTATGTAGAAGCATTAAAGGGGCAAAAAATTATATATAAACGTGAAATGAGAAGCCAAAAAGCACCCTTTTAATTCAATGCAATTGTGCCACACCGATTCATACTGCAGCAGAATATTTTGGCCATTTTGCAGAAACATCAAACAGCAAAATAAACAGCTTTGAGAACAAGCCATTTTGGAAATAAAACAATTTGAGTGTAGTTTAAAAAATATTTAACTTGCAGTGAAATACTTTTTAGAATATTTGTAAATTATAATATTAGATTCTCAAAGGTTGTACATAAAATAAATTTTAATGAAATAAAATAAATAATTGCTTAGTGGCACAACTTAGAAGAATCGGTGGATTATTGTAAACTATTCAATCGGCGAACTTATAAAATTGCAGAACAGATAAGCTCCGTTTAAGCACTATTAAAACAGCGTCATCCGCAAAAATCACCACTTATTAAAACCCCGCTTGTGAAACATAATGTATACAAAATTTGGCCGCCTTTTTTGCGAAGGGACTTTAGTTTAGATACTGAGATTTTTCGCATAAACAAATTCTGCAGTTCATGGTTTAAATTCCAGTCCCCCTTTCGGTCCCATGCTCTTAATTTATTTAAAAGATTCTTAAAGCAGGATCTTCCGAAGCAGCCTAGCTATTAAACACAGGTTTACAATGCACAATCCACATTAACAGCAATTCCAGAAAAATAATCTTTTTGGTAAAGAGGATTTAAAATTTGTTTATGGTGTTATAAAACTAATTTTTTTTTTTATAAGAATTTTAACTGGCATGTTGACGTGACAAGATATTGACATTTAAAAAAAAATTCAACTGTTCAACTTTTGTTTTGATTGTTATAGTGACACTATAGAAGTTGACGTTAAGCATAACCAAAGTTTTTTTTATGTCAAAAAAAACATATGTTTTGCTGCGGCCATTTTGAATTTTTCTAGTGTAAATTCACGGAGCATGCAACCAATCTGAGTAACTAATTTTTTTAAGGTAAAGGTAAAAAATTCTCTCTATAAAAAAAATATACTATAATTAGGTGCAGTGTTTACCTTTTTTACAAATTGGTCAAACTTTATTTTATTAATTTAAAAATTAAAAACGTTAAATTTAAAATAAATTAAAACTGGAAACAAAACATTAAAAATAATTTTGCATACATAATTTAAATTAAGTTTAAATGTAATTTTATAGATACCTTTTCGAAAAACACATAGGTATGTTAACAAAATTCAAGAAAAAGTTAATAATGTTAAACAATAAAAAACCTGAATCAATCCATTCTTATTCAAATTCATATTTTATTATCAATTATCATAAAAAATATTTTTATTTGTCGTAACTATTATCATAAATGGCAATATTTCTAAGAGAACAATATTTTTTTTTATTCTCTAGGTTTTAAGGAAATTCCGTATCCAATATTATAACCTTGTCAATTAGTATAACATTTATTTTATTAAAACAAATAAATAAAAAACATCACCTTCACCAAAATAAACACAGACTTATGTAATTCTCAGACTTATTTTAATTTTTTATCTCTTTTGTACAAAAACTTCTGGACCATGGCTTTCTCTTTTTCTTGCATTTAAAAAATTAACTAATAACGATAATTCAAAAACCTGGTGTCTGCTCATGTATCTTTGGCGATTTTAAATGATTCTTTTACATATTTTATGATACATATTTCTTAGCAAAAAAAAGTGCAGTTCCTAATTTTCATGTTTATTTAAACAATATTAAAACTGGTTTTTCTACGAGAATTTAAAAGTGCAATTTTAAGACACCATTGGGTAATACCAGAACCAGAAAGTAATTATACCCAGACCTAGCATTTTTGCAAGAAATTCTTTACACATGCAATAGAAACACTACCTTATTATTAAAGCAGATGCTCTAAAAGATAAATACTTAGTAATTTATATCTTAAAAAAATCAAAATTCCAATTACAATCAGATTGTCGAGGAGCATAAAACGGAACCTAGTTATTATTGCCAGAATCATACCATATATCATATCTCAAGTTCATAATTTAAGCTATACGTAGTTACCCAATAGGTACAACTATTTTTTATTACCCACCAAATTAAAGGTACAAGATACTAAAATCTTGCAACAAGTTTAATTAATTTTGCAAGGTGTTTCAATATTTTGGCCCCAAAAATTACCATTACTTAAGAGAGGTCAAGTTAACATCAATATAAATATCTAAATTATCGTAGATATGATATAATAAATGACTACAAATTGTTAAAATATAACCTTAAATTTTAAACACTCCTACTTAAGCCATACACCTTAAATCGTAAAAGAAGGACATTCAAATTAAACAGACTGATGCACATGGCGGATTCTTATTCATGTACCAACAAAGCGAAGTCCCAATCAATGGTTGAACTATCACAAGTTTTGAAATCCTAAATTTCATACCCATTAAATTTATTTATTGCATAATACCTCAAAGATCTAAAACCTAACCATTGGTAAAGTTCAAGATAACACTTAAAATCGTCTATGTATCGTTAGATATTTTAACAATAAATAATAAAAAAACCATATACCAGTCCAAAAAACGTTTGTGTAAACGGTCTTTACTTACGTTACGAATTTGTGAACAGACTTTCCCACTAGTGGAAGCTTCCCCACTTTACTAATAGGTGGACATAGATATATTCTTATTATCACAATTGGGTCACAGTAGAATTATGGTTTAAATGTTTTTAAATTTGGAAACATGTCACACTTTTATTCAAATAATTTAAAAATACCCATGTTTAAAAGAATTGTAGTAGAAGCGTCTAGGTAGCGTATGTACTGTAATATATTATTCCAATAATTATTAGGCAGGTACCTAGAAGAAATCCACATAGACTTTTAATAGTTTGCAGACATTTTAGATTAAAAAGAAATAAATATTTATGGAATTATTAAAATGCCATTAAATGGACAATTTGCAAAAGAAAAGTGGCATCTTTGTAATTAGGTACCTAATAATAATTCCCTAAGTACCTTGGAAGTAAGTTGTTTAGATTGCATCCTGTTCATTTAGGAGACAAAAAATTCTATAATAAAAAAATAAGTATATTTTTGGACACAAGTCTTCTTTTAATATATTTTATTTTTTTAATAATTATTAAAGTAAAATCTGAGCATACTCACCCCCATTCCTACAAAGTCTTATGTTTCATCAAAAGACGTAAGATTTTATTTTATAGAAGGGGTTTTGGCATTTAAATAAACCTTATTGAACTTCGTCCTTTGCTGAGACTGTCAATTTATAAACAAACCTGATTTTGTAGAAATGAGCGTTAGGAGAATATTCTATCTGTGTTATCTTTCCTTTAAAACTTTCGCAGCCTCTCAAACTTGAACCGTTTTTTGCCAACGTGAGTGCCGCCAAAATTTAAACGGCCTCTAAAATTAGAGTACGATATTTATGTTTTTTTAAGTACGTTTCATTTATATTTATTTTATAAGCCTTATAAGTAGGACTTTAAGTTGGTTAAGTTCAATATAATATAACAAATTTGACGTTGGTACAATAAAATGAATAATATATTACTTAACTTTGGTTCAACAATAACTATTGAACAAAAGTTAGCTAAAAGTAAATAAAAAAAAATACTAGGTCATTTTTTTTTATTGAATACTGCCATTGATACATTTGTTAAAAATATCGTAACAAATCACAGAACTTAACCGAAAGGTATTAAAAAAAAAGATTTAAAACCCATGATTAGTTGTAGACAGCAAATTGTGTTTAATTTTGCATATAAAAATAAAATGAATATTTTGCTACTTATTTAGGTATACGTATTATTATTAAGAACTTTTATATTTTTGTTTCGCATGAGATCTTTTTAAAGATACAATTTTTGATTTCTTGTTGCTTAAAAAGTAAAATCAATAATTAATTCACATTGTCTTAAAATGCGGTCTAATTCAGAGTTCAGACAAATAAGAAATTCGACTATCTAGTCAACTTAGGATATTTATTTGTTTTGTGCGTTGCTGTGGTTATAAGTTTTGTCTTTTTCTTTTTTTTTGGCTTGCAGAAATTTCATAAACCTGTTATAGCTTCGCTTTTTTACTGGTATCACATGATTTCAAAAATACAATAAAAAAAACCTAAAATTTACGATTTAAAAACAGAAAAATAAAAAACTTTGAAAAATAAAGTTCAAATTATAGTTGGCAGACAAAACCACTTCACCATAGATTACATAATTATGCTGATTTTTATTTGAACATTTTGTTATAGTGTTATTGTTAATTTGGTAAATAAAGCTAAATAATGTTTGTTAATTTCATTGTGCAGGAATTTCCTCACAGAAAAAATATTTCGGCAACTCAATTTTAAATGGGGGGCAAAGAATAAGGCGTAAATGTACCAAATTAACTTTCACAAATTGCTAGCAAATTTCGTAAATTCCTAAGAAAGATGTCAAAAAAATGGTAAAAGTGTTTTTTTTTATCGCTTTCGTTGAGATTATCTATATCGTTCATCATATACACGTTATTGATTAATCAGCTGTTGTTTAAGTGGATATGACCATGGCCTCTTAAATTTTCCTCATAATAGAAAATCATAGCTTCTTAGGTTTTTCAAATTGCTCCATCATTAATAATATGTAAGACAGAACATGCATTTTAGTTATGGTTAGCTAGCTATCAAATTTAGCAATAGTTTCAAGTTTCTTGTAATTCCTAATAATTTATGTGTATTATTCACTTAAATTCTATTTCATTAACTTTTTTCTTAGTTTTTGTCCCAACATTAATAAGGAAAATAGTAAAAAAGGAATAAAATAGTATATCTACACCTTCCATTTAGCAATTAGATTTTATCTTGGATATTGTTGTGAAATTTTATATGGAAAGGTTAATATTTTAAATTAAACTATTTATATTCCATAATAATATGTACATAAATGTACCTACCAATACATAGAGCAGTGACAGTAAAATAGCAATTGTCAAATTGGACTCCCTTTTATGAAAACTTCTTCATTATTTCTTATTTTCTGCCGATAAAACAAAGGTATGGCAGCATTTTGAAAACATCCTTTAGATCGTGTTTAATTTAAACCTTTGAAGATAACGTTGCAAAACATAGATTTTTAATTTTTGTAATTTCAGGCACGATTATGGTTTGCATAAAAAACAAGAATCGTTTTGTTCTATTCTAAGAAGAACCTTCGTAATCTGAATTATGTTATGATAATATTTACTTAATTTGTGTAATTATTTAACACTTCACCTATTAGCTTTTCCCATATATGAAATACCTTTACTTTGCCTAATAATATCTAGAATATTTTGCAATAAATCTCTTAAAATTTGCTTTGGTATTTGAATAAATTTCTTAATTTCTAACATGAAACCTACACTCTCGTCTAACTTATAATAAGAGAATAAAAGACTGATTGAAAGTCAATCAATCCGAAATCTGTTTGTTTAAAAGCGGTATTGCCAATGATCTATTAGTATTATGTACTTCTTTCTTCTATGCTTATAGTAAGAAAAAATCTAGTATACAAAATAGTCTTCGTACATGAAACTATTAGCCACTAACAAAACAAATTATGAAGGTTAAGTATTAACTTAACAAATAAAAATAATAAAATTGTTATGACAAATAAAACGTATGCTGGCTTAAAAAAATTTATCAATACAGTGTGAACCAGAAAAAACAGCAATTGTAGTTTGTGTGTCTTATAGTGGAACAATTTAAATAAATATTTTTCTATCATTATGTTCTACTTCTAGGATGTACTTTTCTTTAATTTAAACAATGTTACATTTAGAAAAAAAATACCAAATTTTTTAAGAGGAAAAGAACAACATAATTAGTACGCTTATGAAGCGTACTAATTATGCTTTTGGTTCTGTTTGCAAATCGCGACGCATTTTGTGACATCCTGTAAATATTTTATAATTTTCATAAAATCTTTAAACTAAAAAAGTTCTTCTGCGACTAAACTTAACCAAGGTGGTTAAATCATGCAACTTGTTTTTTTTTATTTTACAAAACAATACTGAATGAACATATTTACGTAGAAGTTAATTACTTAGCCTTCAATAATATGGCGAATGCGCCGGACGCACATCTATACGGTTTATATTTATTCTCATGTTATAATTATGGAAATACCGAGGTTTGATTTATTGGTACACTTGTTATTTACAGTCGGGCTTATTTTGGATAAAATTGTAATTTTGTCGATCTTCAAATAATCAATGGTTATCCGACAAACAGGACGCAATAAAGTCGTAAACCGCTAGCTATAAGGTCATTAACCAATCATAAAATATTTTGACTTTGGATTTCCACAAAATAATTTAAGTTTATTACTTCTTGCGGTATTTTTTACGATAGGACAGATTGTTATTTTTAAATGTACGTGTTAATAAAATCATAAATCATTTAGTACATATAAAATTTTACAAATAGCTATGCTAATTTTCATTGCTTTTTTGTGTATTGACGTCATTGGCTTGAAAAAAAAAGTGGAGGGGTTACTCATTTTATCATAGGATTATAAACTGGTAAAAACAATATATCATGTTCACATGTTTGTGGGTACCCCAAAAAATAAAAAATCGTTCGTACTCGGACATTGCGTATGATTTCCTTATAGAGTTAAAAACTGTTAACAGAGTTTAATAAAATTTTAAGATTTAGACCAATGCACCCGGTATTCCAGAATTGGCGCAACACCTGTATGGATTCTTGGAAAATTGTTTAAAATATTCATCTTTTCTTATCTCTTAGAAAAATATGGTTAAAGTTCGATAAATTTATCAACTCTGTTAAGGAAAGGGCATTTTAAAGCACATTTTCATATGATTCTTGAAAATATCTTTTTGCATAAGATTTTATTGAAATTGTTGTCAGCTTCATTTTATGAAAATTTCGTGAAATTAAATT
The DNA here is from genome assembly GCA_963920755.1 of Cartodere bifasciata. NCBI lineage: Eukaryota > Metazoa > Arthropoda > Insecta > Coleoptera > Latridiidae > Cartodere > Cartodere bifasciata. Next base: position 15,308,666 of record OY987196.1, on the reverse strand, counting down.
GTTTATAAAAATGTCATTTGACCATTTAAAAGATATACAAATAATAAAATAGTTTAAGATAGACTGTGCCTTTGTATTAAGCCATATTTTTTTGTAATATGTGCCGTTATTTTTAAGGTAAATGCGTTTAAAGATTCGCACTTTGAGGCCGCATATCTTCGAGAAGATATGAGATTTTTTTAAAATTTTCTGTGGATTCCTAAGCAGGCCATAACAACGTACTGTATGGATGCTGCGCCAATTTTGAGACACTCTGTATGTTTTTGTAGATGATGAATAAGTAAATAGAGAATTTGGGATACTGACCTACAAAATTTGTCATTAAATATTTTTTGCCAAAATTTTTAAATGTTTTACTTGGAAATCTAGATAGTTGTGGAATGTTTTTGCACTTTTTACTTCATTTTTTGATAAAATGAAAAGGCCTTTCATTTAGTCTTAATTTTTAATTACATTTAGTTCAATTCAAAAACAGTTCATTAATAATTTAATGCATAAAGCGCTAATGACCCTTTTAAATATGGATTATAAGTACTCTTGCACGAAAGCTGTCATAAATAAAGGATTTACGTTAATAGCACAATTTATAATATAGTTGATTTGGAAATTCGTATAAAGATAAAAATTAAATCTTAGAGATTAGGTCAGTTTTGACATATATTATGCACAAGATCTATGTTATTAAATGAAAAAATATTATCCATGTAAACGGACAATATAAACATCTTTTTAAGGGGGTATTTTTATGATTTATTTTTACGACGTACGACAAATCTTTAATTTTCTTTTATTTACTAAAAATACTGTCTAAACATACTTATGATTATTTTTAATTATTTTAAGGAGCTTTTTGTTTCTCCAGTGTGTCAAGTTTGCACAAGAACTAAGAAGTCTTCCTGATCACAACGCAAATAAATTCAATAAATCATCTACTATTAAATTCCATGGGTGTGATTTTGACACCGAAATATTTTAAGATCTCTTGCAATCTTGCATCAGTAGTTGTCTTATTGCTTATAAGCCTAACCTATTGCGTAGGAATATTTAGCTGGCCAGCTGTCTGCTTGCCATATTATAAGTAGATATAGCAAAAGCAACTTTACCTTAATGTTTAATAGAATGTTTTGAGTTTTAAATGTGGGTCATTTTGTCATTATATAACAAAAGAGATCGTATTAAGAAAAACACCACAGCTACTTTCAAGTTGCAACCATGGATTTGTATATTGCAGTGCATTTATTTCATTGCAAACAAATTCAAACATCAGAGATGTATAAAAAATTATTGTAATATTATAATTTACTACCGATGCATAAAATTTATTTAATAGGAGATGCAAAGTTTAAGTAGTCATAATAATTTGACTTTAATTAAATCTTTGTTATGACACCTATTGCAAAATACAATGATTATTAATTTTATCGCGAATAAAGAGTTGGTAAATATCACTCTTAAAACTAAAAAAATCTACACTTTATTAACAAGTACTGTAGCTACTTTCATTTTGTAAAACCAAAAAAAATTTAATAACTATAAAAAAATCTGAAAAATGTGACCAAGGCAACATATGTATGAACATTGGATAAGAGGAAAAATTGCCATAATCGCCCCAATGTTTTTAACAATTTTAAAGGGATTACGATGACCGATATTTTTATGCTGCTGAAGCTTCAAAAAGTAATAGTAAATGTATAATATTATTGAATAAAATATAAATTATTTACAATATAGGGCCATTAAGCAGATGCTTTATTTTCTATTATACAGGATTTATCATGGGGTATCGTATTTAAAACCTAATTATAAGTCGTAAGGTAAAATTGCCAAAATTGGCAAACTTCAGGTTATGAAAACTTTAATTTATACAGAAGTTTTTTTATTGCATTAAAAATATAAACTTTCATAATTAGATTAGATTATTCCCAAAAATAATGGTTGTGCCAAAACAAAACTACCTTACATCAAGGCAAAATTATTTAAAGGACATATGTTTCAATAATAAAATAATATTTAAAATTTAAATATTATTTTATTACTAAAACATATGTCCATGGTACGATAGTTTCTAACATTTCCTTTTTTTGCAGGACCTAACAGGATATGTAAACTTAGTTGTAGACAAATACCACACAATAGTAGACAAAATTAGTGGTAAGTAAAAATTAGTAAATTATTTTAAGATCTATATCTTAAACAAAGATATTGTGTAAAGATTACCAGCTACTTAATTAATTACCAAATACCTAATGTAGGTAAGCCTTCAAATAATTAAAACAAAAAACCAACAAAACAACAAGTACTTTAATTACTTTAAACGATCAAGTAAAACAAAATCTCCTAGGTACCTTCTATGTGTGCAAAGTTTGCTTTTCAAATCTTGTTGTACAAAATCCTATTGGGACTGAAAATTTGGCATTGCGTTCCAGCAAAGACAGACGCCTTTAACCTCGTCGCTCAAACTTTGGGCGACGAGTTAGGGCATCTATCTTTAAAAGTACTCATTTTTCGAGGCATTTTCTGACCGCTCCTCGTCATAATTTGGTATATCTACAAAATTATTTAGTGCCTCTCGAGAATCGTCCCACAGGGCTAAGATTCTTGAATCACACTAAAATAATTTCGCTTACTAAATCGTTTACCTAAGCGTCAAACGATTCAAGAATCTTAGACCTGGACTAAGATGAATGTTCTTTGTTAAACAATTAAAACCGGTACCGTTAATAGGAATTAAGGACTATTTTTCCTACTTTAAAACAGGAAAAAAAATCTTTCTCTATAAATATCGACTAGTTCCTAGGAACTTACTAATAGATTCTTATTATTTGCTTTTCTTGGAATTAATTTGTTTTATGTTCCGTTTTTTAGATCCACGAACAACAGAATGGCCTCTAATGAACAGCCCTGTCCCCACCATTCTTATGGTTTTAGCATATTTGTATGTGATATTATTTTTGGGCCCAAGAGTGATGGCAAATAGAAAACCCTTTAAACTTAGAGAAGTTCTTATAGTTTATAATGGTGCACAAGTTTTATATAGTTTATTTATGTTATATGAGGTAAGAAACATTATTACTTTAAACAATATTGAAGATCATCACCCTCATTAATGCATATAAAGCATTACGTGACATGGCTTAATGGGTAAGGTACTAAATATTGAAAATAATAAAAATTGATTTAAACAACACTTAAATTATAATAAAATAAATATTCTTACATGTTTGAGGTTAAGTTCAAAACTCAAAATCATTGCCAAAATGAGGCAATGGTAATCATCTAAGTATGTATTTATGATTAATGACTTGCAATTGTGCAGTGCAGAAATATAAACCATTTACTTAATTATGTTCGCGTAACAAAATAAAGCAAGTACCATTCTCTCTCTTTAATACTCTCTAGACATAGACAAAGATACGCCAGACTTCACTCGAGGATATTAATTATTACCTATACCGAACCAACTGTAGTCAGTGGTTTATGTGCTACCTAATAGAAATAAATCTCAAGTTCAATATCAAATATTACATTTGCTATTATTACGTTTTCTAATGATTATGGACAGATTATAGGCTGTGAATGAAACTGTTCTACCTTCATTGCTACACTTTAACTATCAATAACAATAAATAATGAAGGTAAAGGTTGCTAACTCATTTATTGCCTTAGACTTAAATTTAGTATACTTTATAACAGCCTTGGTAAATCACTCAAAAAAAAAACTTTTTAGACCAACTTGGCTTCAGTTATTCAATGACTAAACAGAAGAACCTGAGTTTGAATTCCGAGGGTATTTCTTTTAATATAAAAAAAATATTCCAATCGAGTTTCGCATTCCACGTTAAGCCTTAAAGAAACTTCTAAAAGTCCTTAAATTTTGTTTAGATAGGGTTAAATTATTCGATCAATTTAAAAAATCGGCTATGGCATTTTTAAAGTTTTATATTTAAAAGGCTATAATTACCTACTTTTGGTTCTACAATTTAATTTTGTTTTAATTACCTACTATAGGTTTGTCGTTCTGTTAATAAAATTAAATTGCAGGCTTTTAACAACGGAAAGTATTTCTAATAATGGCCTATGAACAATATTTCCACGAAGTAAAATGTGACGATAGCTAAATTTAAAGAAAGTCTGATGCAGAGTACATATTCGATTCTTTTGACAATTTTACGTTTAATAAATACTTGCACCTTTATATATTTTAAACAATATAAATATTTTCAAACACGACATAAGTAGGTATTCAACGATCTTATATCCATATCTATTGAATTTTGCTGAAACCCTTTTTAACGGAATTTTTATTGCATATGTTTTTGCTAACAATATTACAAGAAATTTGTACGAACATTAATAGTTTTAGTGTGAGTAGGAAGAGAGTTACCAGTTAAAATATCACATCCCAAGGTACCATCTTTCGCCAACATAATAATAATCCTTTACTCCTTTACTTACTTTGAAATTGTGATTTTTTTTAAATTTAATTTTTTCAATTTAAAAATTGTAGGTATAGAAAACAGCAGGTTTTTAATTTTTCATAATGTTTTCCTTTTTTTACATTGGTCTATTTTTGTGACAAAGGCCAATTATCGATGCTCTGGTGAGACCTTGGGTAAGACTTTGTTAAAAAAAAAAGTTAAAACAACACGTTATTCTAACACTCGCTATTTTTTACAAAATAATAAAATAAAATAAAAAATATCTTTATTGAGTTAAACTCAAAAGGCCATTGACCGAGGTCCTTCAGCCAATTTTACAAAAGATAAAAATAAATTATTTAAAAACGCATCTTTATTTACTTAATTCTAAAAAACCTACTTTTATTGATGCCAATGTCAGTAAGTTTTATGCAATAAAAAAACAAACCAAAGGAAAAATGCACTTTGGTTACATCACTACAAGCTGTAGTTTACGACAATGAATATTTTATTGAGCAACTGGAATCGTGTCCCTGAATAGAGAGTTAACATCGAGGACAGCCTTGATACGGCAACGAACGTCCTTGAGGTGAAAGTAAGCCGACCGCGACTACGGAATAAATAGTACCACCTGGATAAGTATAGATCAAGAAGTGTTATTAATGAATGGTACCTGCTGTACGACCTCATTTTATGTTCAATGTTTGTTATGTAAAGTACATTAACCATTCATTACATATTTCTTATAATGTTTTTATTTCTTGATCTTGGGCACGAAGATCAAGGTTCATTTTTTCTTTCATTATGCGATTCTGTCGTACCGTTTTTTTATCCCACGGTTTTTGTAACATCATTGGCTATGCACTAATAACAATACTTATGTACAAAATTATAATTGCAGTATATTGATTCGAATAAGTATTCTGTTTTTTCAATTTGTTTTTATTTTTTGTACCTGTCTTTTTTTAATTTAAATTATTTTTCAAATTTCAGTTAGGTACTACAACATTATGGTTTGCGTCAACTGTTTGTTATTACAAATATTTACATGTAATTAAGTAAAATTATTTTGTTAGGAAAATTACTTATTATTTATTTATTTATCTTAAAAAGAAAATACGAAATTATGTATCATTAAACAATGTTAAATTAAAATGCATGTTAACTTTTAGCTGCTCTGCTTTCCTCATTCCCATTATTATTATGCACAGGTTAATCAATTATCAGTCAAAAATAAAAACGCAAGAGTCTACCTATTTAATAAATCATTATGTCATATTTTTTATATTAATAAATATACAGGGTATCTCAATATTATTTGCGCACCAACTGTTCTGTATGGTATGTACTCTGTTAAGGCGTTTCTAGGGATCCTTAGAAAATTGTTAAAAAAAATGCATCCTTTATCACCTTTGAGTAGAGTGCCTTAATGTCATATTGACAGTTATTGTCGCCTTATAGAGTGGCGACATGCATCATTCTTTCTCTGTCATACAGATAACGTCATCCACATATTAGCAAAGATGACAACAAATACAACTTACAAACACAATTGATGACGTTATCTGTATGACAGAGAAGGAATGATGCATGTCGCCACTCTATAAGGCGACAATATCTGTCAATATGACATCAAGGCACTCTACCTTTGAGGAAAATACGATTAAAATTCGATAAATTTGGTAACTTCGTTGCCAAATGCAAAAACCATGACTTTTGATCATACATTTTTGCATCAGACTTTATTGACATTGTTGTCAGCTTCATTTCATAAAAATTTTGTAAAATTAAATTAATTATAATAAATAAATGTTATTTGACCATTTAAAAATAATCAAATAGTAAAATAGTTTTTGATGGACTGCGCCTTTGCATTAAACAATTTTTGTCGTTTATATCTGCGGTTGTACAAGCGTTTAATGTTTCGCACTGTGGCCCCTCATATCTTCAAAGGTTAATATGTGATTTTTTCTAACAATTTTCTGGGGATTCCTAGACATGCCCCAACAACTTAATCGGTAATATATAGGTGGTGCGCCAGTTATGGGACATCCTGAATATATATTCAAGTAATCTTATTAAATATATTTTCTTATGTTTTTATTTTAACCTCTTAACCTGTGAAACAAATGAGCTTCACCTACTAAATTCGAAATATTAATTTTTTTATAATTATAGCATTTGGTCAGTGGATGGTTTTGGGATTACAGTTACAAATGCCAGCCTGTAGATTACTCAAATACCCAAAAAGCAATGAGAGTAAGTATTAATTAACTAACTAAATTCCCAAATAAATTGATACACAATTTAATTATTAAAACAGAACTAGGTATAAAATTTTATTATAACAAATCTCTTAAAATGATCATTACGTGGAGTGATCGTCAATGTGACACATTACACAAAAGAATATTTTAATACACTATTTTTTGAGGTACCAATTCAATAAAATATCTAATTCTACAAATAATTGTTAATAATTTTCCATAATTTTAGATGGCAAACTTATGTTGGTGGTACTACATTTCAAAACTGAGTGAATTTGCAGACACCCTATTCTTCGTGATGCGAAAAAAGGACAGTCAAATAACTCTTCTTCATCTGTACCATCACAGTCTCACGCCCTTGGAAACATGGATTCTTGTGAAATTCATAGCAGGTACGATTTTCTATTTCTAGTAAAAAACTTCAGTATTTAACTATTGAGACATACCTACTTACATACATGCACGATATTACCTCTTTATAGGTAAATAGTCAAAGACCTCTTACAGTAAGATCATGTTATTAAAATGCACCGAGAAAAAGTCCTTAACAATTGCATGAAACTTTATTCACCTTTTCCGCCGTTGGTCACCTTCGCGGTCATTATACTTGAAAACGTCAGATATGCGTCAGATTGTCTCTAGTCATTGTGATGCTGGTGGTCATTCAGTTTCCCAAGTATAACGATCGCGAAGGTGGCCAACGGCGGGAAAGATCTACAGATTTTTTCGCACAACAAAAATCACACCAAAGAAATTTAATATTTACCGTTTTACCACACATATTCTTTTATTTAATTATGTATGTCAAAACTAATTTAATCCCTAAAATTAATTTTTTTATGTTTTAACCTAAGGGAAAATCAGATGGGCAAATTGTGTACACTAATTCCTAACAAATTCTTAACAAATTCTCGAGGGGCAAATCGATGGGTGAAATTGTGTACACTAATTCACAAATTTTAGAATTTGTTGACAAATTCTTAACAAATTCTAAACAAATCTAAACAAATTCTAAACAAATTCTAAACAAATTCTAAACAAATTCTAAACAAATTCTAAACAAATTCTAAACAAATTCTAAACAAATTCTAAACAAATTCTAAACAAATTCTTCACAAATTCTTAACAAATTCTACAAATTCTTAAAAAATTCTACAAATTTTTAACAAATTCTACAAATTCTTAACAAATTTTACAAATTCTTGACAAATTCTACAAATTCTTAACAAATTCTACAAATTCTTAACAAATTCTTAAAAAATGTACACTAATTCTTCTATTGAATTGCCCCTAGCAAATTCTAAACTAATTCTACAAATTCTTAACAAATTCTTTACAAGTTCTTTACAAATTCTACAAGTTCTTTACAAATTCTACAAATTTTTAACAAATTCTTCACAAACTCTCAGCAAATTCTCCAAATTCTAAACAATTTCTTAAAAAATTCTTAACAAATTCTTAAAAAAATGTACACTAATTCTTTCATTGAATTGCCTCTCGGTTTTAACATAAACCTGTGTTTTAAGCACTTTTTAAAATCTATATTCAATCCTTAACAGGAGAACAAATCAAATTTTCAAAGAGAAATGTTTAAAACTGTTTTCTCAGTGGTGCAAAAGATTGCCACGAGACTTTGCAGACTTCGCCAACGGCAAGGACATGTATTACCCAGCGATTTAATGAGAAAGCATTTAACTTTTGTTTCCAATAGTCGTGCCCGTAGGTGTGCGTTAAGTTACTAAAATATGTGTTATCTGTCTTTATTGCATAATTTTAATCAGTCAATCATTTACTTTGCAATTTTGTCACAAATGTTGGCATTAAACACCCCTTAATCTAAAAGTTTGTCACGGTTGCATTTTATGTATGTTAATAATGTATTCTCTTATTATGGTAGGTAATAAAAAGAAAAAATTTGGGTACTTTCCTACATATCATTTTACATTTACAAATTTACATAAAAGGTTAATAAAGGCAATAAAGAAAAAATGTTAATGACTCTTATGAAAGAAGCAATAAGTTTTAAAGCAACTAACTAAAAAACAATAAAATAATAATGTTTTTGAAAAAGATAACAACTAAGTGCTCATTTTCAACGACTCTATGTGTCGTGCCACTTGCGTAGGGTGGCATTTGCGTACCGAATTATTTTAGAGGAACTTTCGTATCACTAAAATTCAGGTATAAAATCTAAAAGTCAGAAAGTGGCACTTGCGTACCCGGTTAATATTAAAGAAATAAGTAGAGAGAATTATAATGTCGTTATAGTGGGTTTGTAAAGGATCAAACATAAATCCTGTTATAGTAATAGTGCGTATGTTATAGTAATAGCGCAGAAGTTAAAACATAGGCAACTCTGCGCTGGTGCCAATACATAGATTGTGCATAAGCATCTATGTGTTGATACACGCGCGTTGCCTATGTTTTAACTTCTGCGCTATTACTATAACATACGTACTATTAAGGATCAAACATAGATCCGGTTATAATAATAGTGCGTATGTTATAGTAATAGCGCAGAAGTGAAAACATAGGCAACGCGTGTATCAACACGCGTAGCCTATGGTATAGATGGTTAGGCACAAACTATGTATTGGCACACGAGTTGCCTATATTTTAACTTCTGCGCTATAACTATAACATATGCACTATCACTATAACCGGATCTATGTTGGTCCATTATTATTACCGGATCTATGTTTGGTTCTTTAGTCTTACAATACAATAGGTTAAAATTTTTGATTGTCTTGTGTTCAACTTTACTTTCTTAAATTATTAACCATGCGCATTATAAAACCAATGATATTTAAGAAGAATTAAAACATTTAAGTCAAAAATGTAAAATGCAACTTTTTTTTAAATTTGGCTGTTTTAGGCTACAGCCAACTAGAGTGCCTTGATGTCATATTGACAGATATTGTCGCCTTAGTGGCGACATGCATCATTCTTTCTCTGTCATACAGATAACGTCATCAACGTTATAGCCAAAGTGATAACAATTACAACTTACAATCACAATGAATGACGTTATCTGTATGACAGAGAAAGAATGATGCATGTCGCCACTCTATAAGGCGACAATAATTGTCAATATGACATCAAGGCACTCTACAGCCAACATTGCCTATACACAACTGTCAGTGACATTTGTTTGAAAAGAATATAATAATAATACTTAACTTTACTAGTGTACTATAAATGATATTCATAAATTATTCTCCTTGACATAAAATTCTTAGACAAATCCAATTTTTCAACATAAACATCTCATTAATGTCAAATGTAGGTACCTAAAATCTCTTGTAAATATTGCATAAAATTATTTCTTAATTTAAGTAACACCTGGCTCTTGCATCTTTATAAGTATATCAAACAAAAAAATCATTATTATTTATTATAAATAATTAATAAGTTATCCTTTTAATTCAGGATAAAAAACAAAAAATTGTGACGATGACGTTATATTGGATAGTAACCAAAATTCTCACAGGTCACAAATTACAATATAAATAAACCCGATATCCCTTCTAAAAAATTATTTGATATTATTACTAACTAGTAATTTTCGTTTTAATAAGAATAATTATGCTTTGGACACCTTTATGAAGAAAACAAGCAAAGCAGCAATATTTTAAAGCCAAAACACTTTCTAACTGGTTAGTCAGTAAACAAACTTTTTTTTAGTAGGTACCTACTTATAAATGGCAACATAACGACTTCTAGGTAAAGTAAGTTAAGAAATTATTTTTGGTGGGAGCAGTGGGGCCCGTTTTTAAACTATTGAAGAAATTTAATTTAGCAAGGGAATGATCTCTAAAGGTGCAAAGGTATGCTTTTTAAATTATACTGATATTTATAGGAACAGAAGACATTTACAACCAAAATAAATCTTTACCTACCATGTTAAATAACGAAGGATCCACAAAATTTCACATTACTCTTGCTATGAATCAATCAACTTTTAAATTGTCCGTTGTCATGTGTTTGGCAGTTTCATGGGAAGAGTCGAGATGAATTTTGTTGATCGCTTATTATAAGTATTTATACTAATCCTAGTGTATAGATTTTTTTAAATAGGCTCTAAAGAACTTAGTTGTTTTACTCTCTGCGTGTTCAGATTGCCTAAAATAACCACGTCGCAACATTTAATAAACAAACACACCCTTTATAATAAATAATTATGATAAATTAAGAAAACCCGCTAGCATAAAGTCATGTTTTACACTTGCACAACATTTAAAAGGTACCAGCAAAAACAAATCAAAATCATTCAAGCAAATCTCCAATAATTTTACTTTGACATATCTTTATAATTGTATTGCAAAGATACAAAGGTTGGGTAGGTATCAATATAGGACTGTAGATGTCACGTTTTATGTTTTTAGTTATTGCAGCTGAATTATTTATTTTTGAAGAAAAACGCTAGAATAAACAAAAGAGATTTGATTGAATCACGAGGTGGTTCATTTAAATTCGACAAAATATAAATTATGAAATACCTAAGCCAAACTTAAATTTTACTTTAATTTCAGGTGGTCATGGAACATTTTCAAACCTCATCAACAATATGGTTCATGTGATTATGTACTTTTACTACATGGTCTCTGCAATGGGGCCTGAGTACCAAAAATATATTTGGTGGAAAAAACATTTGACGACTTTGCAATTGGTAAGATATTAAAATCTCTTTATAAAATGTGGATATGATTAAGAAATAAATAGATGTTGATTGGCTCTGAGAGCTTAATATTTGGCAATGCAAAGATGCAAGTTAAGAAGTAAACTACATTATTGTCCCATAAAAGTCATTCTTGCGTCGCCAGATGGCGCTTAACGTTCTTGTCCTTTAAAGCTTCCATTTAGAACCAAGGTTTAATAGTTAACATTGCGTGAAAAAAGTCTTGTCCTAAAGTTTTTTTTTTACCTGTATTTTTTTTAGCTTCAATTTGGATTGGTCTTCATCCACTCCGGACAACTTTTGCTCACCGATTGTGGTTACCCAAGAATTATTGGTGCTCTTCTTCTTATCCATTCCACAATTTTCTTCGGACTATTTTCGCAGTTTTACGTCCAAACTTACAACAGACAAAAAGCTAGAGATGCACTAAAGAAAGCTGAATAAAATAAAAGTATTATAAAATGTATGCTAAGAAATAGTATTTATACTTTTAGTTTAAACAATACGACTTTTAGCAATTGCCAATGGTAATTACTAATATAGTGTGTCCGCAAATAAACAAACTTCAAATTTGTCTTATCGATTGTATGTCGATATGGTTTAAAAAATTGGGATTGATAAAATTAATTTTAGAACAAAATTTAAACCAAGACAAATGTTTAAAACAGTGGCGAAACTAGAAATTATAAAGCAATAACCATTGATTATTGCAAAAGTGTCGAACCCTCGAGCATTGAACAAAACTAGTTACGCCACTGTTTTAAATGTTAAAACAAAAATTAATAAATTTGACAAAATATGTTGATAATATAGTTTTTGTGGACACGCATCAACTGCATTTCTTAAAAGAGATTAAAATTCTAAAATGACACAAACTAAAAAAAAAAAGTTAAATTTTTTCGTCGTCATAAACGTGTTTATTAGATGGAATATTTTTGGCAAAAATATTTCTGGTTATTTACTTTACCTCATGTGTTTTGTAATAAATTGGATGCCTGACTTTTTTAACCTTATTATAACAAAAAAAATGTCAAGAATCCATTTTATTCTTTGTAGATATTATATAGGGTGTAGAAATTATCATAAATCTTTGATAGTTAAATTATCGTAACCTAGTCATAGAATTCTGTATATAAAGAGCAGAGAAGTAAATAAAATTCAAGAAAGTATTTTTTTGAAAGTATCTAAAATTGCACACTTTTAGTTAAACTAAAAAAAAATTAAGTTGGTTGGTTGTAAATATGAAGTTAGAATAACCTAAATAGGTTTTTTTGGGTATTATCTAACCAATTTTGTCTTATAGTTTACAACCTTGTAAATCCCAAACTCAAAAGTGTGTTCTTTTAACCAAATATAACCTATAAGATCATCTATTTTTATATTTGTGTATTTTGAACTAAATGTAAAAAAAATATGGAATCTGTCCTTCATAACTGTACTTATTCTTACTTTTTTATTATTACTCTTTACACAACAGAAAATTGTATAATACTCCTTTTACTTGTTTTTATTTTTTTATTGTTTTTATACATAAAAATAATTTATTCTTAAGGTTCATATTTTTTAGATTTTTTTCCATACAAGTATGGTGTTTTAAAATGTTAATGTACAAAAAGTTCTAGTAATTTTGCTCAAATAAATAATTATATTTAATAAAAGAAAGTGTATATTGGTTTCTTATATCTAACAACAGAAACGTTTTGTATAATAAAATATAAAAATATGTGTGATGTTTTTGTAGTACCCTTCAAGTTTTTTTAGTGTTGTGGGATTATAATTTACCAATAAATTAAAAAAAAAAAATTAAATTTTATTTTTGTATCTCATTATTCTCATTTTTCGTACGAGATATTTTATTTATTTTCGTTAACCTACAAGTTCGATTGGACAACTACAAATAAAAGTTAGTAGGTAACAATTAAAATTTTCCGCGGCTAGTTGCGTCAAATTCAATTAATTCACGTTATTTAGGGCCACATGTTGGGGCGATGACCTATTGACAAGTGAGGCTAAATTTACCATAAACCAGGAAAGATATACAAAATAATGCGTCAACCCCGGAATTTTTTGGAGCTGGCGGGACTTTCGTGATAAACCTTTGTTTTGATGTTATAAAAGTTGTCTCAAAAGTCACCATCGATATCGTGTGAGCGTAACTTTTTACGCGGGGTCAAAGGTCATGAAAAACCGTTTTTGGCCCATAATGGCTTTAATATGCTTCTAATGACTTTTGGAGTTTACATAAAATATAGATCGAGAAATTCTCTACATATTTGATCTTGGGTGGGCATTTTTAAATCAACCCTTACCCACCTAGGGGCTGTAGACTGAAGTGCGTACCCCATATTTCAAACACCGCTAAAATGGTGGCATTTAATGATTAAGAGATGTCCATTCGTAAATTTATTTCTTAGGTTCCACTAAACAATTTGAGAGAAGGACAAATTTTCAAATAATCCCCTGAGGGCTAAAATCCACCCGCATCTTTCCAAAAATTAAACATTTTTTTATGGATAAAATATTAGCCCAATGGGGCTGTTTTTGTTAAAAATGGGTTTAAATATAATCAATTAATAGGAAACGACACTTTTTTTAATCATGTAGCTGAAAACCCTTTCATAAAAAAATGTTTAATTTTTGGAAAGATGGGGGTGGATTTTAGCCCCCAGGGGATTATTTGAAAATTTGTCCTTCTCAAATTGTTTAATGGAACCTAAGAAATAAATTTACGAATGGACATCTCTTAATCATTAAATGCCACCATTTTAGCGGTGTTCGGTAAATTTACAACACTAAGCCTCGTTGTTTTCATGTCCTGTTAAACTGACTTTTAGTTAAAGTTCCTGTTAAAGTCCATTTTAACCAATTAGAATAGCTAAAATTGACTTTAACAGGAACTTTAACTAAAAGTCAGTTTAACAAGAGATGAAAATAACGGGGCTAAGTTTTTTAAACCCAAAAAAACAAAATATTGTTCATGAAATATGTACACTAATAGCCAAAATAAAAGGTATTTATAAAATAAGTCAAAGAATAAATAAAATCAAAAATGTACAACAAAAAGATGCATGTAAATAAAAATAAGTAACCAAATAACACAAAGTTGGGAAATGCAGATAAATTAAAAAGAATTTATCATTTGTTTCTTTTTCAAAATTTTACTTACATTTTTTACAATAAAATTAACCCCCTTTATTTTGGCCAACAATCCACATTCTTTATTTTAAAATAAATGTATAAAAATTATTTATCTATTAACAAATAAACCAACTAAAAACTAAAACAGGATACAGAACAATTCATATTCCACAGGCAAATACTTAATTAAATAGTTTGCATTTCATTTATAGCAATTGAATTACAATAGTAATTATATAGTTAATGTTAATGTATAACAATTTTATAAAGTGTATAATAGATTTTGGTAAAAATAAAGTCAGTAAAAAAACTATATTACAAACAATAAGTGTGATTTATTTTATTACTAATATTGGAAGCCAGTAGAAAATTTTGGGAGATTCAACGGTATGTCTATATTGAGAGCGTTCTATGTGTAAAAAAAAAGCAAGGTGTTAAAAGATTTTGGAATGTAATTAGTTATTACTCTAGTTCAAGGCAATTTTGTGTCAAACCTAACATAGCTGCGAATGTTTTGTAACATTTAAAATCTGAACCACGTACCTTGTTTTTTTCTTAATAAATATGGGAGATAATCTAGTTAATTGAGCAAATTGCCACTAAGTCATTAAATAACTTAAGAATTAAACCACAACAACCTGCCTAATGTAGGTAATATTCTATGACCTGTGATGCAATTCTGTGTTTCCGTTTTGTTTAAAAGAGTGACCATTGGAAACTTTAGAAATATCATTTTGTTTTGTGATGCCATTTTGTTTTGTTATACCATTTTGTTTACAGACTCCATTTTCTCCCAGGGAAAGTGTCTCCGTATTTTGATTGTCATCGTTCTTTTTAAGTCTAGCTTGTTCGCGTTTGTTATAGGCTGATTGGTAAAATTCTTTGAATAAAAAGAAGAACATTACAGCGTGCATTCCAATCCACCAGACGAAGGCACGAGGATAAGTGCAATCAATAAAGAGCAGTTGGAAGGCGTGAAGCATAATAGCGACGAATTGGGCCTAAAAATAATAAAATAATTAATAGTCTGTCAAATATAAGAACATGAACCTAAATAATAGATAAAAAACTCAATTTTACCTTACAAGTTGTTGGACTAAAATGGATCAAATCATAAACAATTTAGAAGAATCTTTCGCATTATATTTAATATAAAAAAATCATTAAGTAAGTGTGTTAATAAAGGCGATTAATAAACGAGCAGTTTTAACAAGCGAGCGATTAGCGAGCTCGTTAATGAGTTTATTAATCGCCAATTAACATACGAACTGGTTACGATGCTTTTTCGAACACCGAAGATCATTATTAAATAAATTATTAAATAAATGACGTATTTAGCCAACTTGCAGAAACAATGCTTCGGCCATTCAATATTATTAAAGTTAAAGAAGAAGATCTGGCACCGAACTTATTTATTAATAATTGTGAATAGAAAATGAATGTTATTTCCTTAAATGTGGTAAAACGCTATGCTTCTTATTTTTTCCAATAGTAAAAATTTATTTTCTTTTGGTTTTTGTAGCTTGAACCGTAATTAAAGCTACTATAACATTTTTCTTTTTAAGAATAATAATATACAATTACATATACAGGATGTCCCAGAATTGGCGCACCACCTGTATGGTACGTTGTTGGGGCATGCCCAGGGATCCCCAGAAAAATGTCAAAAAAAATCCATCTCATACACCCTCGAAGATATGAGGCCCCAAAGTGCAAAACTTTAAACGCATATACCTTAAAAACAACAGCACGTATTAACGAAAAATATGGTTTAATACAAAGCTGCAGTCTATCTTAAATCATTTCACCAATTTTTCATCTTTTAAATGGTCAAATAACATTTTTATAATCAATTTTATTTTACAAAATTTTCTTGAAATAAGCTGACAACAATGTCAATAAAAATCTAGTGCAAAAGTGTATAATCAAGACTCATGGATGGGATTTTTAGATTTATTTTCCTAGACTATGTAGTATTATCCTAGACCGTGTTGCCGAATTTAAGCAACTTTGTTCGCATTTTCCTCAATGAATATAAGAGATGGATTTTAACAATTTTCCTGGAATCCCCAGGCATGTCCTAACAGCGTACCAAACAGGTGGTGCGCCAATTCTGGGACACAATCTTCTGGGACACGCTGTATAGGTCTTACCATTTGTAAAGTGGTGAGGTATTTTTTCCACCAGACATATTTCTGCATATGGGGTCCAAATGCGGTAAGCATGTAATAAAAGTACATTATAATATGCACAAAGGTGTTCAGCAGACCAAAGAATGTACTATGACCACCTAAAAAAAAAATAAATTTGTTGCATTTTGGATATAAAAGAAAAAGTTTCAAAAATTAAAAATAAAACATTAGATGGGGACATACATTATTTAAGACAACTACTATTGTTAAAATACAAATTTTTAAAAAAATTAAAAAGGCGTGTAATATCTAAAGTTGGTTGCCATAAATTAGTAGAAGTAATGTTGGTTGCCTATATTTTAACCATGATTTTATATTAAAAATTGCTGGACGAGCAAAAAAGTGCAGGATTCTACTAACCTGGTGTAAATTTCACGCCGAACCAAACCGACATTGGCATAACTCCATGATGAATAACGTGAAGAGTGCTAACTTGATCATACTTTTTCCTTAGTACAAAAAATAGCTAAAATAAAATAATAAAATTAGTTCAAATGCACAAGTAACTAAACAGATTGGATTTAAAAACAGAAATCATGAAGGTATTCATATACGAAATGTATGGAATAAAAGTTTCATCTAATGCCTAGTTCAGAAACTTTCGACTAAGAATTATTCAAAGATGAATCACTAAAAGTAAGAAAATTATCTCATTGGTGCACTTTAAAGACTGTCATTTGTCAAATTAAAATGAACCAATGAACTACTTTTAATTTCTTACTTAAGGTAATATTTACTTTAGATGATTCTTGGATGAATTTTCATAAGCTCATTGGTCCATTTAAATTTTACTTCAAAGTTTATCCTTGTCAAATTAAAATGGACCAATACATTAAATTAATTACTTTAAATGATTCACAGATAAAAGTTAATTAATTCTGCATAGGATTTGTGATTGCATTTTTTTTAAATCAAAAGCATTTACAGGTTAAAACAATTTTATAAAAAGTTTCCTAGATTTGTCTTTAACATTTGTAATACAAGCAATATAACTTTTGGAGTGTTTTTCCCTTTTTAAATATCGTTAACAATCTGAGGTCTGCATAATTGAGTTTAAATAGGATTTATTCACTGTTTATTATAATGTACGTAGGAATTTTCTTTATCGTTTGAGATCATATTTTATGGTTAGCAAAAACAGTGGTGAATACAAATTTCTTAACGTCCTTACAGCGTTATTTTATTATTTCACAAAGCAGCGAAAACATTTATTTATTCCTCAATTATCTACTTCAAGAAGAAAAACATTTTCAAAGTCAAGGCATTTGTATTATTTATAATATTCGTCGTAAATATTCCAAGCCAGGCCGCATAGGATTATTAATGTAAAAAGGTCACAGTAACTTACCGTATCAAAAAATTCAGTGAACTTTGAGAAATAATACCACCATGACGCATACACCATCTAAAAAATAACATTGCTATAAATATTCCATGCGAGATCCTTCAGTGTGGTCATCAGTTATCATTTTAATGCAAACATACGAAAAACTTACTCGTATCGTACTTGGTTTATTTGAATAATCCACAGGTTGGCATCTAAAACTATATTCTCCCGTTGCCCATCCACCCATCATAATCTAAAATAAAATACCAGAATAAGTAATAAATTAAAATAAATAATAATCAAGAGAAAGTCGAGTATAATAAATGCAATAAAAAAAGAACAAAACAAAGAAGGTGGACCAGTATCATTTGCAATAATATTACTTGTTTAGTCTGATATTATCACTATTAATTTTATAAAGGGGCACACAAAAATAAATATTTATTTACTACACGCAGGTTATCTAGGTTGGCAATGTTGTTACAAAATTTTAATTGCATTTGTTATAAAGCCTTATTTAAAAACATTAAATTGTTATTATAAATAAATACAGTACATTTTTTTATCCTCTAAATAATGTTAAGGAATTTGGAAGGAAGAAAAAAAATTATTATTTGAATAACCGATTTTAAGCTCTTTTTACTGTTAACATAGAGCAATCCAGTGCTGTTTTTAAGGATGCATATCTTGTGGACGATAAATTTTAATCGGGCTTAATCCCGCTATTACGATCATTATTATATTCAAAAGAAGGTAAAAATAATAGGATACATTTTTTTTAAATGGGGTGCGTCAAAATATTGTGTTAAAAAAATGTACTTCTAAAAATAAATACAACGTTAGCAGGTTCATAATGTACAGCCTAGGAGGACTTTTGATTTACCTATTTCATAGGTAATAAATACACACATCAAAATAATCTAGGGGACAACATCTTTTCCTTAAATTTTTTTATGGTGATTTGAAGTTTAGTTGTTTTTACCATTGCAGTATATTCTTGCAATGCCTCCAAATAATTACCAACCATTTTTAGCGAAAAAACTAAATTAATAAAGAAAAAATAAACAGGGATAACATCGCTTGAAATTTAGCTAATTTAAAAAAAAATTTAAACAACAGTTGTGAACAAGCAAAAATGTAATGCGATCTTTCAGTAGTTGGTATGCCCCCATCTGCTGGTAATTACGGCTTAACATCTTCTTCGCATGCTTAGAATACGGTTGTCAATCATTTCTTGGTCCAATATGCTCCACTGCTCTAAAACGCACTAAGAGAGCAGCTCACTTTCCCCAAATGGTTTAATTCGTTAAGTAAGGCTTCCTTTAAACAGGTTTTATCTTATTTAAATCTGGTGACTGAGCTGGCCAATTCATAACTGCAATATTCTCTTTATTTCGATAGTCGCGAATCGACATGGCGGGATTGGGACGGGCGCTATCATGTGTTAAAATAAAATCGTGTCCAATATTATGTGTATATGGAACAACGACAGGGTCCTGAATGTTGTTAATGTATCCGTTTGTATTAGAAAAGCCATCCACCAAAACGCGCTCAGTTCTTCCGCCAAAAAAAAATCCACCAAAAACCATGATTGTGCCATCGGTAACTATGGACTTGCTGTGGAGTTTCCAAACGACCCTTATTTCCATACCGTCTCCAAACACAAGTTTGTCTTGAATTTGGTTACAAACCAAACCCTGATCCGTCTGTGAATATCACAACACAATTATGGGTTTAGGTAAAATTTCTCTTGGCGGAAGAACTGAGCGCGTTTTGGTGGACGGCTTTTCTAATACAAATGGATACATTAACAACATTCAGGACCCTGTCGTTGTTCCATATACACATAATATTGGACACGATTTTATTCTAACACATGATAGCGCCTGTCCCAATCCCGCCATGTCGGTTCGCGACTATCGAAATAAAGAGAATATTGCAGTTATGAATTGGCCAGCTCAGTCACCAGATTTAAATCCGATAAAGCATGCTCAAAGGAAGCCTTACTTAACAAATTAAACCATTTGGGGAAAGTGAGCTGCTTTTTTAGTGCGTTTTAGAGCAGTGGAGCATATTGAACCAAGAAATGATTGACAACCGTATTCTAAGCATGCGAAGAAGATGTTAAGCCGTAATTATCAGCAGAAGGGGACATACTAACTACTGAAAGATCGCATTACATTTTTGCTTGTTCACAACTGTTGTTTAAATTTTTTTTTAAATTAGCTAAATTTCAAGCGATATTATCCCTGTTTATTTTTTCTTTATTAATTTAGTTTTTTCGCTGAAAGTGGTTGGTAATTATTCAGAGGCATTGCAAGAATATACTGCAATGGTAAAAACAACTAAACTTCAAATCACCATCAAAAAATTCGAGAAAAAGATGTTGTCCCCTAGATTATTTTGATGTGTGTATTTACTTTTTCTCTAATAGAATAATTAATGTTTATTTTTTAATTACCTTTTTTTTTTGATAAAAAATGTTGTGTTTACACAAATAATTTAATAAATTGCGCAATTATTTTCATTTAAATCAGTTTAAATTTTATTTGGTTTTACGTAAGTGGGGGAGAGTGTTCCACAATGAGACAATTCCAATTATTTAAGATTTAGCTGGTGAAAACATATTTTTAGAATACAGTATCAAGGTGGAATAATTCTCTTTAGTTAAACGAAGTTTATGATAATTAAACGTAATGTGGGACATTTACAAAAAAAAAGTAAACTTTATTAAAAAATTTAATATATTTTTTTCACTACTACCTATAGAAAAGTCAATTTTTGACCGATCTTCTACCAGAGAAATCACATTTCTCTCCCTTGGTCAATAATAATTTCCATGTCTATGTACACTGTACAATAGTGAAATGTCAAAACATATATCAATTTTATCATAAATAGAACGGTACCTACTTACAGCAGTTTTTGTGAGTTTTTTACCAAAATTTTTTTATTTTGAAAACATAACTACTTTAAAATAGTTCAAAACATTTTATTGCACAAATATGTATTTTAACGAAAAAAAAAATTGTACAGTTGTAAACATGTCGCACTTTTTTCTGTAGCTGTGTCAGTGTTCTATCATTATCATTATATTTACAAATTCCTTATCAGTGACCATCATATTATTTAAATCATTTACGCCATTTACGTGCAAATTATGAGTTATTTTGGAAAAAAACACCCATTTGAAGAACTTTTTATTTTTTATTGTTTTGATTGATGTAACGTCATTGTCATTTCCATGGAAACTTCGATTAATTTTTTGTAAAAATTATATACAGGGTTTTGATAAAAATTGAACATATTTTTAAATTAACATTTTTCAAGAAAATGGTAGTAGTGAAAAAAATAGTATATAAACCACGGTAGAGAAGGTCATTATTGACTACGCGCAATTGTGTCCCTTGCCGCTGCGCGGCTCGGGACACAATCTTTGCGCTAGGTCAATAATGACCCTCTTCTCTACCTTGGTTAATAATGTACTATTTTTAACTCATATTTATACTCCTCGCAGACAAAGTCAAAAACGAGGAGTATATTGTGATTGTTTTGAAAATTCTAAAATCGTCAAAAATCGTCGTAGAGCAAAAATTCTTGCAGATTCGTGCGTTTCATCGAATTTTGAACAACTTTCAAAAAATCCGTCCGTCCGTCCGTCCGTCCGTCCGTCTGTCTGTCCGTCTGTCCGTCTGTCACGTTTTTTGTAGACACTCTAACTTGAGTACCAAAGATCCCATCAAGTTCAAATTTTCAGGAAAAATCGTTCTCATTAAAATCTAGATCCCTATTGTTTTTGAAAGAAATCGGAAAATAATAAGGGGGGCTGCGGCACCCCCCAAGTGAGAAAAAATTCATATTTCAGTTATCATAAAAATTATAGAATTTTTTTTCTGGTAACTTGAAAGCCCTTTTAATTCTCTACTAAAAGTATATTTAAGTTTTTTTTGTCCGGCCCCACATATGCCCCCCAATTTAAAAAAAAGCCGTAACTTCGTTATTTTTCAATTTACAAAAAAAACTTAAGTCATAAAAATGAAAGGAATTTAAATTCTGTATTAAAATATATTTTTTGTTTTTTTTTGTGAAGTTTTGAAGACAAAAAAGGTCAAAAAAAAGGTTTTTAGTGATAAAAAAGCTCTAAGACACGTTAGTGTCCCTGGATAGTATCAAGAGTCCGGTCACTAAACCACAGAAATAAAATACACTATAGTTTTTTTTATTTTGCTAGGTTACCATACATGAACTCCTATCGATGATTATAAAATCCTTCAAATTTTGATGAAAAGTGTCATCCATGAACGTAGAATTTTTTTGACATTTTAACTCTATTTTTAAAAGAAATGAAACCCCCAGTGCAGTTTTATATGCAGTTAAGCTTTTTTTAAATCATTGTGAGTGACAAATGTTCTTGAATAAAATGTACAATTTTGTTAAATAATGAAATTACTTAAAAATCACTGTCCTATAATATTGATCAACTAATTCCCTGAGGTGGCATGAGGAAGAAAACAGTTTTTCGGCAAATAATACATCCATATGATTCCCTCTCGTATATTAAAACTAACCAAGAGCCCCCTTTTTTTGGGTCGTAGAAATTGTACAGTCCATTGCTGCCAAACCATAATCTATTAATTTTCCAAAGTTTCTGTTATCCTGGAAATCGTTTAACCATAACTAAAACCAATTTTAGCCCCAATAGGGATGTGGTCGTCGAAAGATTTCAACGTAGAAAGTGAACACACAAAAAGTATTATTAAATCCATTGTAAACTATCCCACATTTAGGGCTACTTTCGGGACCATTTTTACAGTTCACAAACTTTATTATACACATTTTTTTACACATTTGTTGTTATATTTTTAGTTTTTTTACACATTTCAAAATAAAATCCGACGTTAACAGTTCAATTTTTAAAACGTCATTTATTTTTCAAAATGTGTAAAATAACTAAAAATGTAACAAAATAAATTAATAACTGTGTAAAAAAATGTGTTAAATAAAGTTTTTAAACTGTACCTAAAAGTGACCCTAAATGTGGGAGTTTTTTTGTGTGTTCACTTTCTACATTGAAATCATTCGACGAACACATCTATATTGGGGCTAAAAGTGGTTTTAGTTTAGATTTTAGTTCTAAGATAAAAACCTTGAAGAATTAATAGATTATGGTTTGGCAGGGACTGGACTACACAATTTATACGAACCAAAAAAGGGGTTCTCATTTAGTTTAAATATACGATGGAGCCCCCATATAGATGTGGTCCTCTAGAACGAGCGAGCTTAACGGATCTTCTATTTTATGAATAAATCCCTAGTCTTAAATAAAAAATATTTTTTTTTAAATAATTATCTACGCCAATGAAATATTTTGATGTGTTACATAACCTACATTTAAAAATTTGACAGATTTTAAACTAGGTTACCAGATTTTTTTGGCAAGATTTTCGGACCAACTTTTAAACTTACAAAATTGTAAAATGAAAAGAGAGGTCCGCTATTGCTGTTCTTAGAGTGTCTCGACCTTTCTAGTATGCTACAGACCTTAAGACACGTAAGTGTCTAGGTTCGGTCAAGGTAGCTTTGCAAAAAAATTAAAACAAAAGCATCTTTCTAAAGCCAAATTTAATCCTTAACGTCAGTGTCAGAATTGATACGCATTTATGCTTTTCGCTAATAAGTCTTTTTTTTATAGAAAAGTTAATAGTATAACCTCTTCGCAGATTTTTTTTTAATTTTAAAAAATTATTGTTTATTTAAATTTTATTGTTTTCTGATTACTGCGAGGAGTATCCTATTTAATGTCGGCATTTTATAAAAAAACTCTAACAGGCTCATTAATCTAACATATTCACTGACCTAACCCACCCACTGATCTAACCCATTTCTAGTTTTGTTTTGTGTTTAATGAGTTTGTACAGATAAAGTCTTTATGATCAAATGCATATTTTTTGTCTCATTGTGAAACACTTTCCCTTACTTACTTACTTCTTAACGAAATACTTACTTCATAAAAGAGCCACGTACTAAAAATTACTTGTACTAAATTATATACTATTAAAACATTTTTTAGATGAAATGGTTTCCTATTTTCCATAAATTTTGGTCCCAAAACCTAAAACAAAGAAATAGAACGATATTAACAATATGTATTGCATTGTAGTATTTTTTTACAGGATACCCCAAAATTGGTGGGTCACTTGTAAGGTAAGTATGTTTTTCAGGCATGCCCTTGAGTTAACCCCAACCTTCAAATAAATTACAAAAAAAACTTTACTTCAAAGAAGTTAATTATAAAATTTAATAGGTACTAAAAAATTAAATATCCTAATTGTTTAATTTTAGTAGATTTTTTGTGATAACTAGTTATGCAGTTTTTAAACATTTCGTTTTAGAAGATAATGCTTAATTTATCAGAAAATATTAAAAGTAGGTACCTAAATGGAAACAAAATTGGTTATTCAGTTATTATGTGAAGTATAAAATTGTATGTTTAGCAATTTTTTTTTGAATAAATTAAAACTAACTTTGTAACCACAATGATACAAAATCAAATTAAAATGAGGCCAAAAATTGCATAAAAAACAGCTTTGCATAAGGCATATTAAAAAAAAAATTAGGTCAGTGGATGGGCATACATTTTGAGCACAATAGTCCTATTACTTAACAATAAATAAAATTACCTTTGCAAAATATACATACGATAGGCATATTCCCAGTGTATAAAAAGGACTAGACATTAAAAACCAATCTGCAGTCCTTGCATCTGAAAAATAAAAACGACATTTTAACATTTGATTTCTAGTCTGCAAATCCGTCTGCAAAGCGGAAAATTAGGTCACGTTTACTTTGAGCCATGAAATGGCATACAGCTTGCTGATCATACCGAAAATATATTTGCCAAAAGTAGTTATCGTAGTTTGCCCCAAATGGGCCAAGCTACACTCTACAGTATCCATTTTTGGCAAAAATATATAGTATTAATATTGGTAAACAAGCTGCATGTCATTTTTTTAAGTTATCGTAAGTGAACGATTCTCTTAATGTTTGTTGCTATGTAGACGGACTATTAAATAAGCATAATTTTTTTTTTTACGCAGCTACATAGATAAATAAAAGTTACTACCGACTAATTTATGTCCAACATAAAATTAATTCGTTATGTTTTTAGTGAATATAAAATTAAATGTAAGTTTAATTTAATGTTTAAAAAGTAATACTTATAAAAAAAGTACCAATAATGATCGTTTTTGACCCGTTACTAAGTAAAAGGCTTTTAAAATGTTACTACCTAAATAAGTTTAAAAAAAAATCTTTTTATTTACTGTCTTTTCAAATAGTGCATACTTAAGTGCATACAATTTTGTGTAGAAAAGCGCATTTTCTAGCACAATTTTTTTTAGGTCATGTCATTTTAAACCAAAAAAAAAGTTCACAATTATTATGGTAGGTAATAAAACATTTTGAAACATGTTTTGTGATAACTTTTTTAAATTGGCCCTAAAGAATAATCTTTCAACACTAATAGAAAGCAAAATATTTACAAAAAAAAGAATTTGCTAAAGGCAGAAGGTAATTAATCAAACCTTATTATGAAGATAATTATGTTTGGCCAACGGTAAAATACCTTACAGCTAGAGATTCAAATTGACAGATCTTCTAATCTGTGCATTTAGAAACTCGTAGAAGTAATCTCTGTTGATCTCACGTTGTTGATTCTACTAAATAGCACATCTACATGAGGGCCCCATCGCATATTAAAACTAAATGTTGTTTTGAACACTAGAAAAATTGGGCTACCAGCGTATTATGGTTTCATATAAAACGGTTATTTCTTTGTGTCGAAAATCTGACTTCAAAAGACAAAAATATCGTAGTGATTTTTGAAGTCATATTTTCGACACTAAAAAATATGCGATTTATATGAAGCCATACGTTTTTAGCCCTATTTTTTTAGTTTTCAAAACTACATTTAGTTTTAATATACGATGGGGCTCTTATGTAGATGTGCTATTTAGTAGAAATGACGGGAGCTCAACGGAGATGACTTATACGAGCTTCTAGAAGAACAAATTAGCAGATCTGTGAATTTAAATATGTAGCCTTAAGGATATAATAAATTTGCTCGTTCAATTATTTGTATAACAAACCCCGGAAGGGATATTATAAATTTGCAATAAGGACATTTTTGCCTGTTATTCTTTATACTTATCTGACGAATAACGAAACCCCAAGATTATTCAGTCTAAATAATTAAAAATGCTTTAGCGTTCTTTAAAAAAATATACATGTATCCAGTTAATAGAAAAAAAAGGCCTAAGTTATTTTGGGAAAACCCACTTCGGATAAAAAACAATGTTTTAAACAAAAAATAAATAAAAATTGGACTTACCTTGGTATTTATTTAAAAAATTATTTACTATACTAAATGGATTTAATGTTACAGCCATTTTGATTTATCTGAAACAAAAGAAAATTGTGTTAGGCATTTGTTACAAAATTCAATTGAGTGCGAACAAATAGTGAAAGAGATAAAATTTCTAACTTAAATCATAATCATTATCCTTCCAGTTAATATATGTGATTATCCGAATAATTAACCTCTAGGCAGGTATTAATCAATTGATTACAATAAAGTTTAGATTTGTAAATATCAGGTCGCATAATTAATTTACATTTAATTAGATATTCGCTAATTTATTTAAGTAGGTGTTCAAATGACCCGCTTTGTCAATAAGTATAATTGTTTGTCAATTTTGGTTCCCTATTTTACCATTACTAATTTAATTAAATTGACTTATGACAACTTACTAGCGAATAAAACTTGTACTTTTTTTAATCTGATAAACATTTGACAAAATACTAATAAAAGTGGGAGTGAAAAGTAATGGGAAACGATAAAAAAAATGATCCACAATCTATGCAGTTGCAAGTTAGTCAGATGGTTCATAATTTATCCCCACTCATTGTGGACTCAATGTTGAGATTGTTCATAGTAAAGTAAGAATAGTTCTGATTGAATCGGTAAAATTTTGGTAACTGCTTAAAGTAACTTAAACAAACTCTTTTATAAAAAACACAACATAAATTAAAAACCCACGTTTTCTTTATTTTATTTTTCAAAACAATGTACTACAAATGTAGTTATTTTTTACGTCAAACATAGGCATTAATTATTTTAAAGGTACCTTTTTGTACACGTTTTTTATATTGACAAATAGCTAGGTAATTATAGTGCTTAATATCAAATAAACAACACTTTAACTTAAATGTGTTGAATCCGGTACAAAAAAGGTGCATGTTTAGTATCTCATTTAAAAACACTAAACATGGATAGGTATTTTAAGTTTTATTTATTACTTAATTGGAAAAATAGAAGACATAATTCCTACATAGCACATAATTTCTACATAGCTGAGTCAATCTGACGCGTGAGTTTGATACATTTCCTTTTGTTGTTAATTTCGCGTAAATTAGCAATCTATAAATTAAGCATTTGTTAAGTAAAGTTACGCCAGAGTAAACTGACGTTCTATAAATCGGGATTAAATAATTAATTGGCATGGCTAGTCAGTAGTTTTTATAAATAGTTTAAGGTTGCTTAAATCGTTTTAATTTTTTACATAATTTCTTTTATTTATTTTTTACCTACACACCCATCTTTTGTGTGTAACCTTGTAGTGGGATTTGACCTCTACGACCGACGGTAGCAAGTAACATTTACCAATTGCAAACAAAATTAGTTTTGCTTTGCATGTCCTGGCATTCATTAATAATTTAGTCAAAAAATTGATCCACCGATTTACCCTTAGAACCTGTTTAAAGTTTGTAAAATAAAACAACAGTAAAACTTAAGTTTTCTGGTTGGGAATACATTTTATGTATTCCCCAACCATAAAATAATAATAATCGCCCATACACAAAAGAATAGTAAGTAGCTAGGTGGCTTTGCGTCCAGCTCATTCAACATTCAACATTTTGTTTGGACAGTTAAAGTAACACATTGCAAAGTTACTTCTGCCACTAACAGATGGCAGACAAAATTTACGTCCCTTTAAGCTGTTTGGCGTATTTTACAATGGTAATATATTTATTCAAAAATGTTCTATTCCTAATCTTTTTCTTTCCAGTTTTATAGCAAAGCAAGTTTCTTCTAGCACCCGCTTAGGCACGTTTTAAAATGTAGAACGATCTTGTGTATTTTAAGGTAATATTTATTACTAACAATAGTTTAATAAATAAATGAAGTCATTCTTTCACCCTCGAGCAAACAGTCAAGGGCATTTTTCTGCAATCCTATTAATA
Organism: Cartodere bifasciata; assembly: GCA_963920755.1. NCBI lineage: Eukaryota > Metazoa > Arthropoda > Insecta > Coleoptera > Latridiidae > Cartodere > Cartodere bifasciata. The sequence continues at coordinate 15,280,344 of OY987196.1, read as the reverse complement.
ATTGAGCAAAAGGTGTAACCAAGTCAACAATATTTCGTATAGCAGGTGTACCTAAGTAACTACCTAATAAATTAAATTGATTATTTTTCAAGTAGGCCAACTTCATGCAGCAGTCAGTTTGCAATCAAACAACTTTAAGGTATTGGCACTTGTACTTTCTTATTTAGCTAAAGATGTTATGAAATAAATGTAAATTCCTAGGATTGAAGTACCTAGTACATTAAATGTGTTCACATTTTAAAAGAATAAACATAACATTTGGCATTAATGTAAATATTACCTGTTGACAATAGGCATTATTTATTGGACTTTTATTTTATTCTTATGTAGTATTTATGCAATTACTTTGTTCTTTATAAGCCTTATTTTGTTTGTCAGTGATATTATCGCTAGAATTGAAGACTAATGACTGCGCTCCTGAAGCTCGCTATGTTTTTAGGCGGGTCGGACAATTTTTGTAAAATGATTTTGGGCACAATTTAAAACAAAGGGCCATGCCAGTTAAAAAATAGTTATTTCCATAAGAAGTCCGGAAAGTAATACTTTTACGCACGCGCGTTATAGATCTATAACAAGGAGTCTTTCAAGTAACTAAACGAGAAATTTAGAGATGCTATCATTTCTTACAAAATTAGTAATTAATAAAAGAATGGACTGCTTTCCATTAACTTTATTTTTAATTTTGCTCTTAATTTGACCTTTATTTGCTATTTCTTATTCTGAAATTTTATGGAAATATTATATCACGTTCCCGTCAATGAACAAACTCATTTAAAAGTTAACCTTATTAAATTAAGGTTATTTTGAAAAGTTGCTTAAAATACAACTTATATTTTATTCATGGTATAAGAATTAATAAAAAAGATTAAAAACAGTAGCAGTGACAAACCTAATAAATTTAGGACTACTTAAGGATAGAATTCTATTTTTTGCTGGAGATGACAGCATAACTGTCGAAATACGTATTCAGATTTTTCTAAATAACGTGTGGTTTGGAAAGAATCTTTGTTTTATATTTAACATTCGCCACTGAAATCATCAAATATCTAGTATTCCTATAGTTAATAATTTATCATAATTTTTGTTTACATTACTTATCTATTAGCACTTAAAATGGGAAAACAAATATTTAGATAATAGTTATGCACATGTGTCTGTATTTTTTGTCAAAAAAGTAATTTTAGCAGGTGGTATTGTAATTATTCTAAATCACAATTTTTATTATGTTACGTCATTGTCATTTTTTATCAGAATGTTTAATTTGAAACATATAAGGTTGTGATAAATGGTAGGGTACACTAACAAATTTGATAATATTTTTTTGACAAAAATGAAAAAAATATAATATTAACATATGAATGAACTTAAGGTATGCATATTTGATTAACTAATATTTTATCATTCAATTTGCAGTCGTTGACACTAGTCTAATATGGTATTAACAAAAGTGTTAACCGAGGTGTTAACTATACATATCAAACATAACATGACAAATCAAAATTAAGGGATAAAAAAAGTCACTAATTTAACGTTCCAGAAGATTAAATTTGGAGGTTATGAAAAGTAGGTAAATAATTATGTAATTTGATATATTTTTTCTTTTGTGAAACGAATGTCAATTTTAGAGGCCATCAAGAACAAAACGCGATGATGATAATTAAAATTTTAAAGCAAGTCCGATTTAAACTCGTTACTAACAAAGTTAAAACAAAAAATATCCATAAAAAACAGAAAGAGCTCCATGAATTTTTGTTTCTGCAAACATATGAAACATGTCATCATCATTTGAAAATTCCAAAGTGTAACGAAAATTAAATAGGCACTTAAAATTTAATTAGAATTTCTGAATAATTTAAGCTCTCGATTTGCGATGAAAAAGTAATAATTCTTAGAAAAAGATAAAATCATTTATTTTGCTAATTTGATTTAAATATTTAAATAAAACATACGAATTATATGCTACTTTGTCAAAAACCCTGAAATTAGTAGTCAAATTAACATAAAATATTGAATTTCAATAAAAAATCTTTAAATTTGAATTTTGAACCGCAATAAATTGACCTCTATCATTAAATCCGGTTTGCTAAACTAATTTTAGCATTTTCATTGATAGTTAGTAGATATTTTTGAAATATGACCCATATGTAACGGGTTTATTTTTGCGCTAAGACATCCTTTGATATAAATAATAAATTAAGTTTTTAAGAATTTACCAGGGGGAAATTAAAAAAAAAGAGTTTTTCCCGATTGATTTGTAAGAAAAAATTTTTTATTCAATTTTTGGCCTTACATTTTTTCAGTTTTTGAAATATGTGGGAAGATTTAAAAAAACTGTTAAAATTTTTGTTAAAGAAGTTGCTTTTTAGAGATCTATTAAAGTATTAAATAATTAAGTGTTTTTTTATGCTGAATTCTACAGTAAAAAGTTTTATTTTAAACTAAAAGTTTAAAGTTAAATTTTGCTTTAAATAGGTAAGTCATGTTTTATAAAGCTATTAAAAGCAATGCTAAAATAATCACAAAATTTTGCACACTCCAAGGGTGACATAAATCCTTAGGCATTGTACGAACATGAATTGTATCATGTATTTAAGATAATGACAAATGACATGGTCAGAACATGAAATTAAAATAATGTACTATCGTGGACATGGAATTTAAAACGATCAATTTTTGCATTGTAAATATGGTCAAAATAGTGGCTTAAACATCTCAAGTTTTATGCGAAGTGGACATTAACAAAAAACATTTCTCTAATGTTTCACGAAGATTAGAGCCTTATTGTAATCCTAAAACAAAATTATTTAAAAAGGGAAATATCTTCTTACTATTTTTCTCGCCGGCAGCACATTTTACATAATTCATTTTAATAAAATACATTTGACGCATTTGTTGTCGAAATAACATTCGAAAACTGACATAAAATAACCTAATTCACAATAGAGCAAAATTCAAAAAATCAAAGGTGGCTGATAAAAAATCGTTTTAAATTCCATGTCCACGATAGTATATGTACACACTTACGTGTAGGATTAACCCGTATAATTGACAAATAAAATCAATTTGCACCTTAGTTGTAAATCACAAGCATTATAATGTAAACAATAATTCACCAAAGTTTTTTTTTAGTACGTTATCCGCATAACACGGCACGACAGACAATCATTATTAGCACTTAAAAATATAAATAATTAGTCATATAAACTCAAATAGCACACTTGATTTTACTTTTTAAATAACTACACTCGATGAATTATCGAATAGATCAGCTGTTATAATGTAATCAACTTGTCGGATTTGTTTAATTAAATTCCGAGTATAACTCTTACATTCACTATGAGAAATGTTTGCAGACTGAGAACCAAGTAAAGAGAGGGAGCCTACTGATATAATAAGGGGGGCTAACAAATTGTTGGTGGAGATGTATAAGTGTGCCACCATTCACAATGTTTAGTTTAATTGTTAAAAAAATAAAACAAAAATGTATCAGTAAATAAAAATTTAAGTAAAAATAATTATAGTTATAAAATTTTCAAGAATTTATAAAATTTCTGACCAAGCTCTCTTGGTAAAGAAAAAATTACGATTTTTAATAATTGGATCCATGAATTTAAACGAATAATATTAATTATTTCATTTATATGTCAATTTAGAGGTTTATGCCAAAATTTGAATCATTTTGTTGCGAATAATACTGGAAATTACCCGTTGGGAAGAACCTGAGTTAAAATATCCCGTTGTCTAGCACTGAAAGCGAAATAAAATACCTGGATAGAAGTGAAAATTATGATTCTTTGTTAATTTGGTCAAAAATTGTCCTTTTGGTTAGTCGTATTTAGTGTTTAATTGAAATTAATGTTATCTTGTTGGGTAAATAGTATTTATAAATGAAATAATCGTGTCGAATAGCCCTCGAACTCTAAATTTTCGATTTTAAAAGACCGAGGTCTTTTAAAATCGAAGCACGAGTGCTTGTTGAATATGCAATGTTCCTAAAAACTCAAAAAGTAAGGGTGTTTTCTTTCAATTATTCACCTCGTGTTTTGCACTCGGTAAATAATTAGACAGCTCCCTTACTTTTGCGGGACATTACTATGCGACAAGCTCTCGTTCATTTTATAATCGAAAATGTATAGAGCACTCGTACTATACTGAAAATTTAAAACAGATTACAAATTATTCAAAAAAAAGTTGCTTTATTAATTACACGTTGAACGTTATTTCTTTAATTTTGTTCAGTCAATGGTTAAAAATTTCTAATAACATTGAAACTTACATCATTTTGCAGTAAATTCGCAACGAATACAAAAGAGCAATATTCATCATTACTGAATTGGCTTATTGGTTTCATTTCTTTCCACAATATTTAATGTTTTTAGTAGACAAAAGTTTAATTACTTTAATTTAATGGCGGTAATATAGATTTATTGTATCCCTAGGACATATTTCTAAACTCTAAAATATTGCGTTCGAATTAAAGATATTAGGAAATATTTAGTAAACTGTGGATTGTGGAATGTTAGTTATATTAACTGTGAAACATGCTTCATTTTCTCTTTAATGCCTACAGCAGCGTTTCGCTAAACATTAAGTAAGTAGTACATTATTATTAAATTATTGTACAGGGTGTCCCACGTAAGATGACCCAACCCCTTATCTCAGGAACTAAAAACGCTAGCAAATTTTTATTTTCGCAGGATTGTTTGTAATGAACCAAATTTTTATTTTTAGTAATGTTCCACTCTACAGGGTGTTCCATTTACTCGGAACACACATCCACTTCCTTATTTTAAATGGAACACCCTATATTTTTTTATATTTTTAAATACTCCCAAAAATAAGGATTATTTTGTTAAAAGTCCGAAATCTCCAACTTTTTTAGTTTTTGCAAAAAAAAAATGTTTCTAAAATTTTTGCCAGTTGCAGCAGCTTTTTAAAAAAATCATTGCGCTTTTCATGGCTGATATTTTTGCATAAAATTTAAACAACATATAATTAAGATGCTTTAAAAACATTTTCATCTAAAATTGTACCAAAAATCGTAACCGGAAGTGAAAAATCCGCCATTGAATATCGATACATTAAAACCGATTTATTTCTAAAAAATTAAATACAAAGCTATATTTTTTTCCGGCCCATTAAATTTACTTTTTTATTTCCTTTCATTTGATACCCCACTTCCCTATACCTATCTCCATCCCTTTTGGAGATACTCAGTAAGGGTGTGTTTAGGAACCGTTTTTACCCCAATTATGTTTTATTAAAATTTAATTTAAAAAAGGCTTAGACAAATCAATTATCTTTCCAAAGGGGACATGTAAGTGATATATTTTTTGTAATTGGGGTAAAAACAATTCGTAAAACTACCCTTATTAAATATCTCCAAAAGGGTTGAAGATAGGTATAGGGAAGTGGGGTATCAAATGAAAGGATATTAAAAAATAAATTTAATGGACGAAAAAAAATATAGCTTTGCATTTAATTTTTCAGAAATAAAACGGTTTTAATGTATTGATATTCAATGGCGGATTTTTCACTTCCGGTTACGATTTTTGATCAAATATTAAATGAAAATGATTTTTAAGCATCTTAGTTATACGTTGTTTAAATTTTATGCAAAAATATCAGCAATGAAAAGCGCAATGATTTTTTTAAAAAACTGCTGTAACTGGCAAAAATTTCGAAAAATTTTTTTTTTGCAAAAACTAAAAAAGTTGGAGATTTCGAACTTTTGAAAAAATAATCCTTATTTTTGGAAGTATTCAAAAATATAAAAAAATATAGGGTGTTACATTTAAAATAAGGAAGTGGATGTGTGTTCCGAGTAAATGGAACACCCTGTAGAGTGGAACATTACTAAAAATAAAAATTTGGTTCATTACAAACAATCCTGCGAAAATAAAAATTTGCTAGCGTTTTTAGTTCCTGAGATAAGGGGTTGGGTCATCTTACGTGGGACACCCTGTACCTACCTTTAAGTAATCTTAAACTTAAATTTATAATAAATTTTAACATTGTCAATTTTAAATTTTGCTTCTAACTTAGAACTTGTCGATACTTTATTAAAAACCACAATTTTTAAGTACCATGAGTATTACTTTATAAAAAAATTGTTCAATAATTAAATTCTTCTTGGGTCGCAACGGCCAACTGGTATAGGGGAGAATGAGTTTTCCACGCGAAGCATGTTCAGGTAGGATCAAGATAAAACGTGTGGAGCACGTAATAATTAAGCCATATTGCCTCAAAACAGATGACGTTAGTAATCCAGAAGATCATAAATTAAAGGGGACAATAAAACTTTTTAGTTTGTAAACTCTCGTCTAAACTATTAATGTACACTGTCTAACGTGTTTTAAAAAAACATTATTTTTAGTTGATTTATGCATGTTCAATACATTATAAACAGGCAATAGCATTTATGTTAACGTTAAAAAATCATTTCCGTTAAGGTGTTTATTTGGAAAAATAAGTAATTATTGTAAATTTAAAACGTAATTAACAAGCATAATCACTGTGTAAAATGCAGAGTAATGACCCATGTTGGTACTATCAGAAAAATGCAATTACATGATTAGGTATAATCATTAACATGTAAACAATAATTCCAATTTTAACAAAGTAAGTATTTTTACTAATTAACATTTACCTATTAACTAATGCGATAATTTTCTTAATGATTTTGTCTGTTTTTTATTATTTTCGACCTTTGATGTTATACAAATTCTCCAAATCAATAACACTGTTATTATTTAAATATTAATAATTAGAATAATAAAAAACTAATTAAGTTAAATTAAACGCAATCAAATTTAGTGAAGTTGTTGCAGATGGTTTTTTTTTTGTTATTTTTAAAGCAGTTTGAAGAAATATCTGACAAAAAATGTAATTGTTAATTATAGCTCTGTTTTATGAACAGCGTAGGTAATAGTGAAACAATTTGCTTGATTGCTTTATTTTAAAATTATAGGGATCAATAACCAATAATATATATGAATGGAATGGTATTTACACCAATAATTCCATTAATTAATATTCCTTTTCAAATTTCCTCAACAACTCTTGAGTCATTACACTCTGCAATTGTAAATGTTAGGTACTAGGTGGAAATTTTTTCGATTACGTTAAATCAATTATCATAAATACAACGAAAGTACATACACTACAATATACAATTCTATTTAAATGTCCTATTAAAAAAAATAGCTACCTAAAGGTAAGGACAGACAATCAACTTTTTAATGCAAAACGTAAAACTAAAATTCACACCTTGATTATTGTGATAAAAAGATCTTGATGTCGGTGCCGCAACGATAAATTTATTTGGGATTACAATGACCTACTAAAGTGCATTTTATTAAAATGGTAACATGTGTATACGAATTCATGCGGTATGTAGCTACATTATTAAATTACATAACCACTAGGTACTTAAGTTCGTGAGCTCGCAACATTTTCGATGAATCATCGGACATCTGATTTTCCTCAGATAAATCTGGTTGGAAAATGAGTCTGACAATGAACTATCTCAAGTAGGTGACGAGTGTGAAAAAATTACGTTTCCAGGTGAGGTCCCCTCCAGTGACTTCCGTAATTTCTTCTTTATTTAGTCTTTTTCGACGCTTATTTTCCATATTATCAGTAAATGTTGCATTTATGTAAATTAGTTTTGTACCGATTGACAAACAAAACGTAAAGCGAGCTCACAGACTATAATAGTCATAGTCTAGTATACTAACATAAAATACGCCATATTAGTGTGTCGTCACTGAAGCTAACAAAGACAAACTTGCATCGTAGTTTCCATGGTTTTAACCTTTTAACACGTGGTTGTCAAAACCTTAAAACCATGGAAACTAGGATGCGATTTTGTCTTTGTTTTCTTCATATTTCGTCATCACTAATATGGCGTATAATCTGCCATACATCATTTCATCTCTGTTATACTGATTTTTTGATGACAGATTTTGCATGACAAAGATGAAATGATGCATGGCGTTACTCTATAAAGTGAAAATAACTGTCAAAATCAAGGCACTCTACTCGGTACTACCAAAGAAAATAAACTTCTGTTTAAAGGGGAATGTCGCGAAGCATAGAAACTGTGGTTGTGTAATTTTGGTTGCCTAAAATTAACATTTTGATTGATTTTAGGCAACCAACATTATATACCCATTTCTATGCTTCGCGACATTCCTCGTTAAGTTCTTTATTTTTAGAAGTGACTGCCTACCTGGACAAAATAATTTTTAACTAGTTTCAATGCATAAAAGTATCTTCCAAATTTAGCAAAACCTTACTTTTAAAAGTCATACTAATTTATAATTCAAAGGAATACATAATTGTCCATAATTGTCTAATTTACGTAAATTATAGGTGGGTTTTCAGGGTTCACACAAAAAACATGCAAAGAATATTATTAATTAGGATTTTTTGATACAAACTAAGGTTACTTGACTTTTTTTTTCCAAGAACACATTACCAGTTCAACAATTTTTACGTGCATTAATTAACAAAATAGTCTGCTTTTTCAACTTATTTTGAATATGTTTTCTTTGGTTTTTTATGCTAAACATGCTTTTATGTACATTTTTACGACCATTTTTAAATATTTAAGGATAGGAAATGTACTTACTAGATTTACTGGTTTTCTAACCTTTGCCCGCAATAACTAAACTATAACGATCTACAATTATAACAACATTATTTTTATTAAGGTAGGTATATACAATTTTGCAAATCTGAAACTAAGTAAGTATCCTTCCAGAAAAAATCATTTCACAGTCTAAAATTAAGATCTGTTTACAAGGTCATTTCATAATCATACTAATATAAAGAGAGCAGATATTATATTTATGAGTTCATTACGTTTCATCTAAAATGTCATTCTTAAGGATGCAGGTGTTATACGTTACGTCTTAAATAAGTGCAGAGCCACACTGTGCGTTTTCACCGAAACGTTTCTTCCGTTTTAAGAACTAATTGTTTTAAATGAGACCGGCCACACTTATTCGATAACGGTATCCCAACCTAAGTAAAAAAAAGCGCCCTGCACTAATAATAATAAAGGTTCGACTGAATGTAAATCGCGCGCATCCGTCTAGAGCGGGCTTACAATGATTATGTCCCAGTATCTTGATTTTAGATTTGTGAGTTGTGATTTTTCAAGAGAAAGCAAATAGTATTTTAGTAATAAAACGGCAAATGCTATAAATGATTTACATTACGTTCATAAAATAAAACTAGCTGCCAAGTAAAGTTTTGTGCATTCAAACTAGGTTAAACAAATATTGTAAAAAGTGGCGTAAACTACACATATCTACAATCACAATGTTCGTTTAATAACAAACTTCCAAGCTCGCTTCCAAGCTATAGTTTTTAAAATGAAATTAACTTTTAGCACCATTGTAATTAATTTGCTTGGATCGGTAGTTGGAGACAAACTTTTTTTTTATAGGAAGTTGATAATTATGCATTAAAATTATTACTTGTTAGCTCTATTAAGATAAAATGCTTCACTAGTGGTATTTCACATACTTATGGTAATTAAGCTAAAATGATTGTCTATATGTGGACTTTTAAAAAGCCTTTGGTACTGTGGATCACAACCTTTTGCTGCTTAAAAACTACAATTATTACTCATTAATGACCTAGTCCTATTAAATCTTCAGCTGATTAGTTATCAATTACAAAAAATAATATTTTAGTATCAAAGTGGTTAGTGTTGTTTAAAGTAAAAGCGGTAGTTCCGCAAGGCTCTATCCTAGGCCCACTTATTGTAAGTAAAGAGGCTATCTAAGCTAATAAAAACATATATTCTTGGCGGATGCGATCTTTATCTTTATAGCGCTTTAATTAAAAAAAAAACATGTAAATAAACCCTAAAAACAAATTTGAATAGGCCAAGTTAAGTTAAGTTTAGCAAAATAAATGAGTATAATACTGAATATTTAAAAACAAATAAACCAAGAATTATTATTACTAATACTTTATTTAATTAAAAATTTAACATGGTTTTTTTGTGTGTGTTTACTCTTATAATGTAGGTAATTCCAAATTTTTAGATTTAAGTACTGTTTAATAAAAAATCAAATTAAAATGTTTATTAACGTGTAATAAAGTATCAAAACAAAAAAAAACCTGGTTTATAAATGAAAACTAATTGTGGAATTAGCAGAAACTATTCCACTGTGGTTAGACAAAGTTGTTTTTTTTAGTTAAGCCTTAATTAAAGGAATCTTTGCCTCTTTTATACAATCTCTTTTGGCGGAAAGGAATTTCAGAAGGACAACAAAAATACAATAAAATCCATCATGTTAAAGCAAAAGGATGCTAAATCATAATAATGTTGTTAAAACAATTATGAGTCTGCATTTTCTGCAATTAAGATAACCTTGGATGACCTAAAGGACATTTGAAGATCAAGGTAGTCTTTTTATTGTGATTTACACTGTAGCTTGAAGCACGGTTGAAAAAAAAGTGACAAAAAAGTTTCGATCATAACCATATGACTACCAACTTTTATTATTTTATTTCTAGCATGGCATGGTAAAAAAATGTCTAGAATAATTGTTAAAAAAAAACAATAAGCTTTAATATTTCCAGTTAGTTATTATAAACGAGAATCTGCTAAATAATTTTAATAATAATAAAAGAACTTGGCGACAAAGTTTTTTTTAGATGCTTTCAGTTAAATTTATGCAATCAGCAGTGGTTTTATTAATATTCTCTGGAATTTTAATTGTTTTAGAAAGGTTATGTGTGTTGCCCCTTTTAACATGGAACTAAAATTTTCGTTAAATAAAAAAAAAATGGTTATTTATTAAATTAATTAGCTCTACAGGTAAAGATATCATGCAAATTTTTCAAAGGATCATAAAAATGTCACTTTAAAACAAGTAAACTTTTTCCTTGACTTTGAAAGGTCTTTTTTAATTTTATAGTTTTAGTTAATTAAGAAAGAAATTAATCAAATAATTTTTAAATATATGTAAATATAATAAATTATTTTGAGATTAGTTCTTTTAGCTCAGTATTAATTGGACAATTTTAATATAGCCTTCCTCTTTCATTTTAAAATAACTCAATAATATAAAAAAATAAATACTTATATGAAATAACTTACCCCAAAATAAAATCCTTTCCTATTTTCTACACTATGTACAACATTTAACGATTATGTTTAAAATGAAAATTTGTTACAATGATTTTTTTATGGATATTAAAGTGTATATATTTCTTTTGTAATGGAGGGGGTACATGGACTTTTATTGTAATTGAAATTGGTCAGGATTACAATTAATTAATTAACACATAAGCATTGACATGTGCAAAAAATTTGCTTTTTGAATTGAAAACAATAATTATTATTCTAAATTGAATTGTCTTGTAATAGGGTGTCTTTACTGTATAGATAGGTAAATGGTTTTTGTTTTTTTTAAGCAACCATGTAATTTGCACGAGCCCTACAAAAAATACAATAGCAACAATAGAAAAATAATGCAAGTAATTAGTATAATGATAAAAAAGTGTTTATTTTTGCGTATTTTGTTATGAAGTTAATGTTCTCAAAGATTTTGCGTTACAATTATAGATACCCGATACCCCTGTAATTTATTACAAAAAATAAACAAAAAGCCTATAAGAAACTCAGGCGAAAAAATATTTTCAAAATATATTTTGTTGTTTTGTTTTGGACCCATCAACTCCGATTATCACTTATAAAAAAATTAAACACTTTTGACTGAGAAAGTTAATGTAATTTTAACTAATGATAATTGATTTATAAGCTCAAGATCAGGTTTGTCATATCAAGGTTAATTATTAAAACGTCAAATACCTAATTTTTAGAATGTTGACACATTAAAAACATGAAGTAGGTACGTAGAAATTAGTTTTAAAAAAATACTCCTCGTCTGAAAAACTAAAGAATGCATACAAAACTGTTAATTCTTGCTAATATTTCTATTCTTAAGCTGACTTTGTAATTTTTTTAACAAAAAATATTTTTTTCCTTTTTTTTTATTTCGTAACTCATTGAAGTTTCTTTCTGAAAACGTCATAAAAACATCACTTTAATGACGAAAGTAGCGCTTTTTAGAGTGCCTAGATGTCATATTGACAGATATTGTCGCCTTATAGAGTGACATGCATAATTCCATCTCTGTCATACAGATTCTGTCATCTACATATTAGCAAAAATGACAAAAATTACAATTACAAATACAATAATTATTAATGACAGAATCTGTATGACAGAGATGGAATGATGCATGTCGTCACTCTATAAGGCGACAATATCTGTCAATATGACATCTAGGCACTCTAGCACTTTTCTGAGATATAGAGCTGTTTTTTCTTTAAACGTCAAAAAAACATAACTTGATGAAGTTTATAATAAATTAATAAATAAAATTAAACTAAAAACTTTTGACTAAAAGTAAAAAAAAAAAAGAAAATGTAACCGTAAGCAATTCAGCAACCTTAAAAAACCAAATTGTGCTTATTATATTAGAACGTAAATACAAAAAGGGTTTTTTATTTTTTTTGTATTGCATTAAAATGAGATCTGACAACAAACGGATAGCAAATTCAAACCCAAGCACCTACGAGTTATCAGATATGACATTTTCAATGTTTAAAAAATAAGGTAGGTATTTTATATTTTGCGTACTTTAATAAATAAATTGATATTATTGGCATCATTAAATTAATATTTTTAAATCCAATTTAAGAAATTGTTCCAACAGACTAAGCAGTCGTTAGTAGTGGTGGTTCATTCTTATCCCCACTTCTTAAAAAGTTAATGTTGAAATCTCGGTTGAAATTATGAATCAGAGAGATAGCAGCAATTTATACCTACTGGTGAAAAATCAACGGTAAATTTTATTTAAATAATAATGGCAAAATCGATGAATAAATTAAATTTAACAAATCATTTTATCATTTGGCAAAGTATTCAATCATATTTTATGTATAATAAAACGCCGGGTGTTATCAAATAAGTAGGAAAAAATTCAGGGGGTAATTTCTGAACCCATTTTAAGAAAAAAAGTTCATATAAACATGTGTCCGAAAATCCTTCTTTTCTGAGATACAGCTCCCCCAAAAACCCCTAAAAAATCAGTTTTTCCGCTATAATTTCGAAAAGAATAATTTTTTTAAAAAATTTTATAGGACCTATTTGATTTATCTAATCACTAGAAATATTTTCTTTTTTGTAAAATTTAAAAAAACGTGTTAATAGTGGAAGCCCTTAGGGGGCTGTAAGAAAAAAAAAAGTCAAAATCGGGCATATGTTTATAGGAACTTTTTTTCTTAAAATGGGTTCAGGAATTACCCCCTGAATTTTTTCCTACTTATTTGGTAACACCCTGTATAACTCAAAATCGTCAGCTGGTAACATTAAATTCATTTTGGTCATCTTCCTATCTGCATATTCTTAATTAAACATAAATAAGACCCCTGTCCCCTAAACAACGGTTTACGTAAAAAAGTTATTAAAAAATAACGAAACATCTTCATCCACTCATGTCCCCAATTATCCGAGCAATAATTATCCAAAATATTAAAAAGAATGTAGGTATAGCAATTCTTTTTAATTTAATCTCTACTGCAATTATTTCCTTGCTATTTTTTATTATTTTATTACATAATTTAACAAAAATAATTGAACAATGTTCATACTTATTGACTTGATATATTTTATTTAAGTATTTAATAACAATAATAATATTCGCACATTTTAGTTGTACTAAAACAAAGATAGGTACTAGTTAGTAATTGTTTGTGTTTAGTTATAATTACTTACATAACCTCATTACAAATTTTATCGTAAAGTTCCCGATTAATTTTGAGGTTATATCAGAATCGTCTGCTTTTATAAGGCCCAATTAAATTTTAAATTCTCTCATTTTGTAAAGAATAAGAAGAGCCAAAATACCTAGTAATGTCAATAATTATGTTATTGCTTTAATGCTATTAAGAAATGGTGTAGAAACATTTTCGCAATTTAAAACCGACTCGTGAGTTGTGCATAACATAAGAAGTGCTATTATTATGTCAGACTTACCTAATTCTTTAACTTGAAAATAAACAATAATATCACAGTCAATATCACAATGGAAAATGTATGGAAATGTCTCTCAGTAGAGTAAAAACAAATGAACAAACACACTTTCTAACGTTAAAAAACGGGAGAATACCGCTCCGGCCGCAAGCAGCCTACTAAATAAAATTGTTCACCAGTCACGTGATTCTCAAATATACCTAACTCGATGAGGTCAGGTTCGAGTATCTGCACCAGAGGAATACCTAGGTAGTTATCGACTACGCGACGGAAGGTAGCAAGATTTATTTTGGTTTTGCGTGAGGAGGTTGGAAATATATAAACTTCGAGGTCTGCTGCCCCACCCCTACACATTGATTGAATTTACTAAAATTTTATTTCATTCGTTTTAATGGCGGTAAAAACCAGATTTGCGTTGGCCTTTTTGTCCCATTAATAAACCAAAGTATCTACAAAGTACTTTATAATAGTTAGGTTTGGATACGCATTACTGTCGTGTTTATAACACTTTTGGTTGGTCTGCATAATATCTTTAAAATTACTTTATTAGTTTTAAGACGTCTTAGTTTTGACTTGAATTTTTTGATGATTTTAGTTTTTATGAAATTATAAACGTAGCAGTCCAAGATCATTTTGGTTAAACGGTATAAATAATGAAAAATTCATCCCTTTTCTAAACTGGCGAAGTCTTAGGTACCTCAAAATTATTAAATTGAGAAATCACTGAATCAAATGTCCGGCGCATTCGCCATTTTACAAATTCATGATATTTTTTTTTTCTTAGAACGTTAAGTGACGTATATGACGAACATAAAGCAGCACTTTTCTAAACTGTACCGTAGAGTTTTTATTTTTACTACCGGCGACAGTAAAAGTAACTTTTACTGACGCTACCTCGGACGCTACCAAATTTTTTTTTTAAAACGTCAAATAAACATTACTTTAATAACGTTTATTTTAAAATATAAAAAAAGTTTACTAAATTAAGTAATTTAAATTTATTACAAAACCATTGTATTATAAGTTTTAAGAAAAAGTAGGTATCGTTTACCTACTACACAGTTAAAGTAACTTTGTGTGCCGAGGTAGTATTAAAAAACTAGAGTGGGTTAGGTCGGCGAGTGGGTTAGATCTTCGAGTGGGTTAGATCAGTGAGTAGGTTTGAGACGGTTATAAAATGCCGACATTTAATGGGATACTCCTCGCAGTAATACGACAATAAATAATAAAATTAAAAAAAAAACAATAATTTTTTAATATTATTTAAAAAAATCTGCGAAGAGGCCAAACTATTAACTCTCATTTAACAAAAAAATTAATTTTATGAGCGAAGGGTATAAATAGGTATCAATTCTGACACTGACGTTTAGGATTTAATTAGGCTTTAGAAAGATGCTTTTGTTTTGATTTTTTTTTGCAAAGCCACCTTGACCGATCCTAGACTTACGTGACTTAGAACTTTTATAACACTAAAAACCTTTCTTTTGACCTTTTTTGTCTTAAAAACTTAGAAAAAAAAACAAAAAAATACCTTTTAACACAGAATTTGATTTTCTTTCATTTTTATAACTTCATTATTTTTTGTAAATTGAAAAATAACGAAGATGCGGTATTTTTTTTAATTGGGGGGCTTATGTGGGGTCGGACAAAAAAAACTTTTTATTACTTTTTGTAAATAATTAAAAGGGCTTTAATATTACAACAATAAAATTTTCGTACATTTTATAATAACCGAAATATGAATTTTTTTCCAGTTAGAGGTCTCTGGGGCCCCCTTTGTCATTATCTAATTTTTCTCAAAAACAATCCCAACCAAGATTTTAATAGGAACGATTTTTCATGAAAATTTGAACATGATTGGAGTTTTCGTTCTTAAGTTGTCGTGTTTACAAAAAACGTGACAGAGTTCAGACGGACAGACAGACGGATTTTTTGAAAGTTGTTCAAAATTCGATGAAACGCACGAATCTGCAAGAATTTTTGCTCTACGACGATTTTTTACGATTTTAGAATTTTCAAAACAATCACAATATACTCCTCGTTTTTGACTTTGTCTGTGAGGAGTATAATAATATTAACAAACATTAGTTTTTATTTTTTTGCATTTTATGTTGGGACACAGGGAATAACACAGTTTAACAAAAAAATATTACATATTTTTTTTAATTAAATAAAAACATGCACCCTTACCTAATTTTCAAAAATACTTTTATTTTTTCACTGTTGCATTTATTAAGAAAATTATTTATTTTATTTAGAAGCCCTTAGAAAAAAAACTTTTAAATACATATATCTTAAATATTTAAACCCCATTGTATTGGTAATTAAAATACCTTTCAAATGAGTTTGACCACTCTTTACATTTAAGAAAATTCAGTTCATAGTCCCTCCATGTGGGGGTTATTATTTTTGAAAAATCCAATTCCATCAAAAGGTTTTTAGTGTTTTAGTTTTTTAAGTGCAAATTTGTCTGAATTTTTTGTAAATTAATATCCCGAACCGTTTAAAAGTTAATATCAGGGGGGAATTTTTGCCTCGCACTGTATGATTGAATCAATGTTTACGAATAATGTTCCTGTGATTTGTTTTTATTTCTTATATTAGACCTATGGCAGCACGTTTACAAAAAAAAAACCTAAAGAAAGACCAACCTTAAACTAAATAAAACCTGTTTGGCGATTTGTCCAGATATCATAATAATTGTAATCAAAAATTGTAAAACCAAAAAAATTAATAGAAATAATAATACCTATAAGTTGTACATAAGACGTACATTTCTCGGAATATTTACAGTAAACGATTAAATTTTTGGATAAACCCATTTCCAAATTATAGTTATACCTGGTTTAATCTCTTATAGATTCCTTTAGATTATAAAATATTTAAAAAAATATATACAACGTACCTATATCTATTTTATGAATGCGAACTAAATTATAAGTTTTAAAAATGGGTATCTGAGCTGCTGTTGCTGTTTTAATACCTATATTTTTATTTTAGGTCGTCATTCGTCAATATCCTCGTTAGTTTTTTATTTATTGAAATGGCAGAAACACCGAAACACCATAAAAGTTTTTTATTTCTCGTTTTTTACGAGGTTTTTTTTAGTAAAAGATAGACCGAAGGGTAATTCACCTATCCAAATAGTGTACACAAAGGTGCCCATAAATTTTCCTTAATACCTTTATTCCTTAAAAATTTCTTTATTTTAGAATAAAACCCAATTCCCCCAAAAATTCCTTAAATATTCGCCTAAAAATACCGAAAATGTGTATCCCAAAAGTTCCAGAAAAAATTCTGATTGTGTACATTAGTTCACCCATTGAGTAGCCCTTTGGAATTAACAATAAGTATATTATCAAAACTTGTGTCAAAGTAGTTACTTAGTTATCCAAGCCATTAAGCATGGAAATTTAGTGGTACCCATTACTTTTAAATCATCAATAGTTTACCTACTAACATCAATTATCATTAAAGACACAATTAAAATTTTCCACCAAATATACAAAGTTAAAATGGTTAGGTACCTACATTTTAAATTTATGATTGGACTTACTTATTTACCTAATTAATTCGTCTGGAAATGCGTTTAAACTCTGCATTTAGAATTATTTAGAAAATTAGAAGGTATACCTTCTTCTAATTAAATATAAGTAGAGTTATTACATTTTCCAGCGCATTATTTCTTTAATTTTTTGTAAATTAGTAAATGTTAAAGTCAAAATCAAGGCAAATAAAGCCCAAAAATTTTATTAAATTTGATTGATACAATGTGTAGTACCTATTTTTAAATAAAGTTTATTACCTATTACCTCACCTGTTACTATGGGCAAGTGTAGTTTATAAGCCGGTTTTTGCTCTTTGCTTAAGTTTTTGAGACATTCCATTATTGCTACAGTCAAAAAGGGCATTTTATTGTCAAGCTCTTAATAAAATAGCGAAAAGTGCTCACTTATTTAACGTATACTACAGGGTGTCCAAAAAATTGCGCATAAACGCGATGGTACGCTCTTGGGGCATTCACAGGGATCCCTATAAAATTGTCAAAAAAAATCCATCTGTTATAATAATATGCATCAAGAAAAATGCGAACAAAGTTGCATAAATTCGGCAACACAGTCTAGAAAAATACATCTAAAAATCCCATCTATGAGTCTTGATCATACACTTTTGCATTAGATTTTATTGACGTTGTTGTCAGCTTTATTTCATGCATGAAAATTTTGCAAAATTAAATTGATTATAAAAATGTAATTCGACAATTTACAAAATTTATAAATGGTGAAATGGTTTAAGATAGTCTGTAGCTTTGTACCATTTCGTTAATATGTGCTGTTATTATCAAGATATAAGCGTTAAAAGTTTCACACTTTGGGGTCTCATATCTCCAAAGTATATGCGATTTTTTTTAACAATTTTATGTGGCTCCTAGACATGCCCCAACATCCTCGCGTTTATGCGCCATTTTTTGGACTCTCTGTATAAGTTAGTATGTCTGAAATAGCAAATTTAGCAGATATGATTTAAAACTAGAATGGGTAGAAGTTACTCTTCATAGATGAGTAGCTCGAGTAGAATTCGAAATCGGTAGAAGTATAATTTTATATTTTTAAAGTCGAAGCTAAATCAATATTGTATATAATTGCTACACATTCTATAGTATACTCTTCGCAAGAAAATTATTGTAGGATAATAGTTTCTTTAAAATAAAACAAATTAAAAAAAAATCTGCGAAGAGTGCAAACTATTAACAGAAAACACGAAGAATTTCGTCAACGAAGAAGATAAACGTCAGTTCTGACGTTTAAGATATTTGAGGTTATTTGTTCTGATAGCTAGTTTTGTTTCTTTGTTTGAAATATTTTTGGCATGGCCTTCTTGACTGACGCGTGACGCGATTCGGACGGAAGTTTTTTGCTACTGAAATTGTTTATTTTTTTGTTTTTTTTAACCTTACTGGCTAACTTTACAAAAAATAAACAAACATTTTTAATAGACAATTGAATTTTCATTATTTTTTTAGGAAATATTTTTTTTGTAGATTGAATAATAAAGGAGATAGGAGGTTTTTTTGTGTTGGGGGGTAATTGGGGGGTCGGACAAAAAAACTAAAAAATACTTTTTGGTAAAGAATTAAATTGTCTATATTTTATGTCAAATATTTTTTTTTGTAAATTTAATAATAGTTGAGCTACGATTTTTTTTTCATTTGAGGAGCTGAAAAGTGGGTTTTATAGTACTCGGATTTTTGTCAAAAACAATAGGGTTCTTCCTCTTATAGGGATCGATTTTTCCTTAAAATTTGAGTTGGATTGGAGTTTTGGTTCTTAAGATAGCGTGTTTACAAGAAACGTGACATCCCACCGACCGACCGACCCACCGACCGACCGACCCACCGACCGACCGACCGACCGACCGACCGACCGACCGACCGACCGACCGACCGACCGACCGACCGACCGACCGACCGACCGACCGACCGACCGACCGACCGACCGACCGACCGACCGACCGACCGACCGACCGACCGACCGACCGACCGACCGACCGACCGACCGACCGACCGACCGACCGACCGACCGACCGACCGACCGACCGACCGACCGACCGACCGACCGACCGACCGACCGACCGACCGACCGACCGACCGACCGACCGACCGACCGACAATGTTTGCTCTACGACGAAAATTGACGATTTTAGGATTTTCTGATCGATTGCAGATTAAATGGACATCCACCAGCAAGACTAATGCGTAGTACCACTTCCAAAAATATGTTAATTACAAAAAATACAGTAACCGTGACGTCATACAGAGCTTTTACGTAGCTTTATTTCCATAATTTAATCATAATGTGATGTGCTATTTTAAACCTGGCCCCCGGGATTTAATATCCTGTTTAATATAAATACAAATAAACAAAATATTAAGAGGTTGATGCAGTCGCTAGTACTCTCAAGAGTCATAGGTAGGTATTTAACATTTTTATTATCTGAAAAAAGAAAAAGCAGCAGTACTTTGGATTTTCCGAAACTATTTCCCAGGTTTAAAGTTCCTATATCTACCCACTTATCTTCACATTGCAGAAGAATCCAATAAAAATAAACTACAAAATTAACAATCTTCCTTATAGGTACTAACCAAGAGTTGATGATGCAAAAACCGGGTTTGAAGTCTATCTTCAAATCTTTTTTTAACGGGTTTTTCCAAGTATTCTAGATTTAAAAGTAAATTAAACTACTGGACAATCTACGTCATCCAAGAAGACTTGTTGTTTTGTATTTTATATAATTATGTTCGCCATCATTTATAAAGTCGACTTAGGTACCTTAGGCCAAGTGGGCCTCCTGATGGAAAATCCAAGTGATTATCGTAATCACCGTTTCTTTGCCATGCAGACAAACAAAAAAGCATGTCAAAATATAAAAAAATATAACGAGGGGCAATTCAATGAAAGAATTAGTGTACATTTTTTTAAGAATTTGTAGAGAATTTGTTAAGAATTTGCAGAATAGAATTTCTGAATTAGTGTACATACTCAATTTGCCCGTCCGATTTGCCCCTCGAAATATAATAACACATTTTTAAGGTTAAACTTTAACATTTAAAAATTATAGCCAAACATGACTTCGGTTAATGCCCCTTTGGATTTATGATCGAAATAAAGATATCTTATTTATTAGGTAATTAAATATTATCAGTCACTGCCATTTTTTTTACTGTACGTAGTAACAACTATACCTTTTTTTTTTTTTTTTTAAACAATTTTATTCATATAAAATGGTGGAATCTAAGATTCACTTTCGACCCTAAAGGCGGGACGCCAAGTTATAAAAGAAGTCCTTCTTTATTTCCTAAAGGTATGCACCTACCTACAATTTTATTCATAATAAAGAATTAACAAATTTAACATTATACTTAAGTATATTTCATTACTATAACTAAATAATTTCTAAAATTCCTACATTATTCTTTTTAATTTGACCACTATTTCTAAGAATAGTCTTAAATTCATTTATGTTTGCATTTTTATGGGACAAAATATAATCTAACAGCTCAATATACCTAAGTTTAAAGACTGATTTATAGCTTACGTGACTTAGAATTAACGTAACGTACATTAACGCAAAGTCAAATAAATTAAGATAAAGTTAAAATCTCATTTATAGATCAAATTAACTCCACTTAAGAGACACGTTATAGATTATTAATGTTAATTTGACTAATATTGTGTAAAGTCGGTCTCTGCCACCGTTTTCATTAGGCGCCATCTATTGGCTGTAGGATTAAATAATTACAAATATGCACAATAATAAAGTTTCGGAGACATATACTGATGATAGATGCGTTTATCTTATTTATGCTTTTAATTAGTTAAATTAATGGAATCTCTAAATACATCGCGTTAATTTGGGCAAAGTTAAGTGGCGTTAAGTATTTCTAAATATAACTTAAAGCTAACCTAAATATACATATCCTGTCTTGTTAAATTTTGATAAATTGGTAAACATAAACAAAATGCTGAAACAGTGCAAGCATTAAGCTTGAATTATAGATGAATTAACTTAACTTAACTTATAATTAACGTATCGCGACTAAAATAAATTATACGAAAGATGAAATCGTATTTACACATCCAATTAACTTAACTTGACGTTTACTTAAGGTTCTATTTCTTAATTTTGGTTAATTTCATCTAAATTCTATGTGAAGTAAGCTAGGGCACTTAAAATCTAAATACTACGTATTTATAGAAACGAAGTTTCTAGCAAATGTAGTTGCCTTAAAGTAAGCCTCTTCACAGAGCCATCTATCGGCTACTAGACCAAATTTTTAAAATTACAAAGATAATCGAAGAATTTCATATGAATTTCTGTATATTTACAGAAATAAGACGATTCTAACATTTACCGATAGATGGCGTTTACTAAATTTGCTTGTTGTTAACTAACGTATAAATTTATACTATAAATGCCTTAATTTAGTCAAGTCAAGTTAAGTGGAGTAAAGTAGCTTTGAGTGGCGTTGAGTTAATTTAATTTAACTCTAAATCACACTTTATGCCCTTTAGTATTAGGCCATTTTTATAAGCGTTTTAAAATTTTGCTCCTTAAGGGTATATGAGATAAATTTCTTCCAACAAATTATCTGGGTATATATGCATACCCCAACAACGTACCATCGCCTTATGCGTCAATGTACTGTACAAAAATAGGCTTTTTAATTTTTTAAATACCTACCAACAGTATACCATCCCCTTTTCCGTAAAACTGTGTGTAATAATTTGTAATATACCTATCTTATACACCTATAAGTAGATCGTATTACACTAAAAATATAAAAACTCGTTTGCTTCCCTTCCATTTCCCTCTACTTGTACTAAACTGCACTGGTAGGTGCAGCAGTAAAAAATACACAAAAGAACCCCTAAATATTGTAAACTGGTAAGTCATTTAAAGGTTGTCCACACTTGCTTGCAGAGAAGAATGAGGCAAGGGTCTTTATTTGCATGGGGTGCTTTAGTGAGATCCATTGATGCAACAACGACATTGTACACCATGGAAAACAGTTGAAGTTGTGACTCATGACTGATAGCATGATTTTAATAAAGCACCTTAAAGATGCTAAGTACCTTCATAGGAATTAAATATTTTTGGAAAAAAGTTACACCATTTGTGATGTGAAAAAAAAGACATTATTGTTTGTTTAATCTGTGATTGTGCCTAAAATACTGGATAACAGTTCCTACACATAACAACCCTTTATGTAACTAAGTATTTATTAATGTTGCTTAGGGGATATCTTGGGAAAAATGCAGCCCGAGCCACCACACACAATCAGGAAGGTATTCTTATTTTGAGGTTTGCTCCAAATGAAATATTGAATGAACCGCCATCAAGCCATATTAATGCCATATTAATGGACAGTGAAGCGTAAACGAGTCATTACCTATTAGTTTACAATTAAACAAGGAGAGTTAAGCTTGATTTATGGATAAATTAATTTTACTTAGAATTAACGTATCTCAAATTCAGGGCCGGATTAGCCATTAGGCTGAGTAGGCTAAAGCCTCAGGCGCCAAATCCAAAATAGGCGCCAAAACCAGTGCGTCTGAGATTTTTTTACAAAAAATTCGCCTGCGGCGCGTTTTGTACTTTTTTATTTATAAAATAGGCGCCAAAATTATTTTAGCCTTAGGCGCTTGGAGGTCTTAATCCGGCTCTGCTCAAATTAACACAAAATTAAATGAATTAAACAAAAGATAAATCGCTTTAATCATCACTTCACGTTCACTTATAGGACATATTTCTTAATTTTAACAAATTTCATTTAATTCAGGATAAAGTAGTATAGTTTCCCCTTTTTCACTATAACCATCTATCGGCTACTAGACTAAATTTTTAAAGAAGAATAGAGAAAGAAGATTAAGTATGATTTTAAGATTTACCTATAGATGGCGAATACTGCTTTCAATTAGCGAAGCTAGAATGCATTAATTTGGTCGCGTTTAGTTAAGTGGCTTTAGGTGGCGTTTAGTTAATTTAATTGTAAATTAAGCTTCAAAGCCAAATACCTATTTTATATTACTGTAAACAATTTGAACGAAAATCGAAAAAACAATTTTTGATTGTCGATTAACAACAGATTATAGCCCTGGAGATAGCGTCATCTTGGATGAGTCATATTGATAACACCTAATTTTCATAAATTCTGAATCTTTGGAAAGCACTGAACCGGAAAATGAGGGTCTAATGGCACGATCGTGGTACAGGGTCGATTTATAGTGGTCCAAAAATAAAAAAAAAAAAATTGTTTATGACCAGGCTGATTTTTATAAAATTGGTTAAATAGGAATTATTGAACTGAAAAACAGAGGTCTAATGGCACAATTATGATACAGGAGAAATTTATAGTGGTCCAAAAAAAAAAATTAAAAAAAAAAATGCTAAATTTTATATGATCGAATTATTGGGAAAAACTAAACTGGAAAATGAAGGTCTGATGGCACAATTATGATACAGGGGGAATTTAATGGGAGTTTAAGGAGGAGTTTAATTTTCATAGGATCGATTAATTAGGAAATTCCAAACAGGAAAATAAATTTCTGACGTAACAATTATTATACAGGAGGAACTTATGGTGGTCCAAAAAAAAACTAACAAAAAAAGTTTATTGATAACAGCTGATTTTTATAGGATCGATTTATTGGGAACTTCCAAACAGGAAAATAAAAGTCTGACGGCCAACTTATGGTACAGGGTCGATTTATGTTTGCCTGTACCACGATTATGCCATTAGATCCTCATTTTCCGGTTCAGTGCTTTCCAAAGATTCAGAATTTATGAAAATTAGGTGTTATCAGTATTGACAAAACCCCTTGTCACCATCTCCCGGGCTATTATAGGTATAATAAACTTGATAAATTTGCGTAATTAACCTTTATATTCGTAGTTCGATTTGTCTAAGATAAAAGCTGTGGTAAAATTGATTGTTAAAACAATTATAAAAAGAGTCATTAAAAAGTTAGCATTCCATTAGAAAGGGTAATGGGTACAAAATTGTAAAAAAATTAAAACTTACTTTGATTCCGGGAGGAAAATAAACTTAATTTAATTTGAATTAGAACCAGTAAATTGATTGATAAAATGAAATCACAGACTCGTCCTTAATATGTAGTTAGGTAACTTAAATTCTATTATTAAAAAAGGTAAACTCAACTTAATTTTTAGGCAACTTGTTTTCTAATTAAAATTACAACTAAATTGTTTAAAACAAAACAATTTGCGCCTTACGGCTATTCACAATGGTTGCATATCCGGCTTCTTTAGTTACTCACTCAGCTTGATATAAAAATATCGTATAAAATTACCCACAGTTTGTGCTGGTACTATTAAATCCTTAAAAATTCTCCAATTACCAAAAGGCTCGTTTAATAATTTCCCTAAAAGCTTTTGTAAAAATACTTACGTACTTGAGGAGTAATACAAAGAAGTTTTTAATAATATTATAACAAGAGAATTCAAACTTGTTAATATACCTTAACTGGGATTACAATTAAGGTTGCAAACAAAAAACATTAATAATTTTTATTCGTTTTGAGTAAGCAAGAGAGTAGCGTAAAGAGTAATATAAAAGAGGGTTATGGATGGAATAACACAATAAAAGTTGTGCCTTACTTAAAAAAAACAAGTTTCTTAAGATAGCCTATGAAGAAATTCGGCTAAAAATTTTAAAACAAGACAACAAAAGGTATGCGGAAGTTATGGCGGATGTTTTAATTATTATTGGGCAGTAAAATGTAAATTCATCTATAAAGTTTAGTTCAGGTTAAAGGTAACCTTCAATAAAATGGATTGGACCTTATTACCTTAAAAATTTATGGAATGCCAATTCCTAAATGCCTGCGGCTAATCCGGCGCATCCACCATTTTTTACTAATTAACATAATTAAATTCCACCGGGCGTTTATTGTCAAATTAACTATCTCTGTATTTATGAATTTAATTTTGTTAAAAATTAAAAAACGGTCGATCATGTCGAAACAACAGTTTCTTCCTCAAACTTTTTTATTAACGTTAATTCATTCATGAAAACATTCTGATTTGTTAAATAATATTAAAATTATCTGACTGAAACCGCTTTAGCATTAGCAAAACTTGTGGACGAAACAAATAGAGTAAATAGATTAAAGAAGAATGCACGAAAAAACTTGTCAACCGGAACTTTCATTCCATAAGGTTTTTCCAACAATATTACATGAAACTTGTGGGGAAAAGTCTAGCAACCATTAATCGTTTAATGGAAGTGAAAAATATTTTCGAGTGTGAGCCATACATTGATTTAAAAAGGACATTGGTATTTTTTTCAATTTTTTTGGTACAGATTATAAATTTTATTTTATGAAGAATTTGCATTTTAAATACCGCAAGAATCCACATTTCTTGTATAGTTCCCTTTTTTGTCACTTCTAAATATAACGACTTTCTTTTAGAAAACTGCCAACACTTTTTATACAAAACATGATGATTTTTCTTAAAATATTCTTCATAAATTATAAAAATCGTAAAGAATTTGTATTTTCTTTCAAAATATGTAAATAAAATATTCAATGAAAGAATTAGTGTACATTTTTTTAAGAATTTGTTAAGAATTTTTAAAATTTGTTTAGAATTTGTCAAGAATTTATTAAGAATTTGTTAAGAATTTGTAGAATTTGTTGAGAATTTGTTAGGAATTAGTGTACACAATTTGCCCATCTGATTTGTCCCTCGTAAAATACTTAAATCGAAAAACTTCAAAACAGATTATTTGAGCGGGTTTTGAACTTGGTTAAATATCACACATCTTACCATCTTTTGCCAACTTGATCTTAACTTTTAGGCGTAAGACCCGGTAACTGTCAAACAATTGTTGATTGTCAGATATTAAATTGTTTATGACCTGTCTATGGGCTTTATTTATTTGCTCACTCGGTATGTATTAAGTACAACATTAAATATTAAAAATTGATAGGGCGAACAACAGATGTCTATCACTTCAGGTTTGGTGGGTGCATACCCTTAAAAAATAAAAAAGGACTTCTTTTATAACTTGGCTGTTCCGCCTAGGATCGAGAGTTAATCTGATTTCATCATTTTGTATCAGACCTTGACCGATTACGGGGCAGTTGTGTACCTTGAACCTATATCACATGGCGGACCTGCTCATTTGTGCCCGCTTAGCTGGATATGAGTAGGCTGCCTATGTGCAAGTCACTTCTGTCTCGGCAGATGGCGGTAACACAACAAGTCCTTCTTTCGGTATTTGTTGAAATATACAAGTATTTTAGTTTCTTAACTTTATGCATCAATTATTCCTGATACGTGATTCTGATGAGCTCCAATAAAGCGAAATAACTGTCAATCACTTCAGGTTTGATGCAGGATGCATACCCTTATGAAATGAAGAAGAACTTCTTTTATAACTTGACTGTTCCGCCTAGGATCGAAAGTAAATCTTAGATTCCACCGTTTTATATTAAGTATTAAATTTTATTCAGAGAATGTTTTAAAAATTATAATTTCGTTGAAGTCTATTATCGCACTCTTTTTATAATTGTACTAGAAGCAACGAAGAACCTGTACATAAAATTGTGTTACAACCAGTCGAAATTGATATCTGTACCTAAAAAGTATTGGTGCGTTTAATTCATCTCATCTTACCATATAAACCTTGTAAAAGGGTTTAGTTTTCTTATAACTGGTTGAAAGTGTATATCTATATTTTCTGTTAAACATTGTGAAAAGTTACTTAGGTAGGTATGTGCAAAACTATAACAATACCATACTTATTTAAACAGCAGTAATTATAATTTATTTCTTATTTGTTATAATGAAGTGAATCTAAAGTATGAAGAGTAAAAAAAAACGTACATATATATATTTCAAATGATATTTTTTTTTCAAAAATAGTGTAAATCAGATGTGTAAAATTAATTAAATTGCGACAGAAGCAAATAATTCCGTCAGAACAAATTAAGAACTAAATGATAAAATAAATATAGAAAAAAGGCTTGTATAGTGTCTACGTCATTAAAAAAACGGCACTTTTACGATTTCTTCATTAACAAGGTAAGTGAGCTTTTAGTTTTACCTATTTATGCAAAAAATTATTCCGTTTACCAACATGACGACTGAAAATGAACAGTAATTTCCACATTTTGTTTTTTGGTGCAAGTGTTAAAAATAATTTAAAAAAACCATCGATGTTAAAGTTATATTAGTGGTTTCTAATGGAATTTTTTTAATGTAACTACCCTCTTAAGGTTTTAAAAAGAAAATTCAACCATTATTTTAATTTAATTCGAGATTTAATTTTAATTCTTGAATAAAACGGTGTGAAGGTGATTGACCTTGCGCATTTTTAAATACTCTTATTTTTAAATGCAAATCAAATAGTTAGATTTTAAGAATACAAAAATCGTATTTAACTGGAAATAGGTACCTATTTTCTTGTTTTCATTAAAAATGAGTACTGATTTTTTTTGGTGTCAAGATTTTTTCGTTACTCTAGCACCATTTGAAATCAGTTCTTGTGTTTTAATAATTCAGCCAACTTCATAAAAAAATTGGAATACCTAAAACCTGTCAAGAAAACCACTTAACGCGCTAAATAATTAATTAAAATAAATTAATGAAAAAAATCATCTATTGCCATTATTACTGAAGTCCACCGGAAATGAATTAATTTGTTTTTATAAAAAAAATTTGGAAGGTACTTAATGTAACAACAAAAAAAAAGCCATTTTGTTTTCTATGCAAAATGACCGACAAAATTTATTGTGTTTTTTTTTTGTTTCCTATTAATTTTTTTTAAATAGTCAAGTCAAGCTAATTTAGTAATTAAAATAGTATTAAGAACTTACTAATTTTCAAACACTGCAGCATAAAGATATTTTTAAAAAATTTCCACCTTTTTTCATAGACAAAAATTTTACATCTACTTACCTGTAGGAAATACCTATGGATAATTTTTTTTATTTCAAAGTTTAACTACCTATTTAGCTGAATTTTAGTGTTACCTATTTAGGTAAGTTCTAATTTAAAAAGACAGGCAGTCGTTTTAAATTAATTTATACCGTGTGTCTCGTAAAAATCGCACGATCCTATAACTTTTTGGGTATATTTTGTACACAATTGAAATTTTTAAAGTTGTTTAAGAGACTTTATATTTCAGCCTTCTTTTACATGCGTTTATAAAAATTTAATGACGAATTAAGCGGAAATGACATTCATTTTGTATTTTTAAGTGGCTCACACTATACCTAAAATTAAGTTTTAAATTTTCAATGGCAATATCCTACCAGGCCAACATATTTTCCAAAGTAATAATTAAATAATACAAATAAATTATTGCACTAAATTTCGGAAGGAATAGGCCCATTTCGTGGATAAAAAAAAATCTAATAAAAAAAAAACATTCATAATAATTAATTATAATTTGTTTATTGTTATTTGCATAGCTAATATAAATACACAAATAATTTTAAATAATGAAACGAGAATTATTATAGTACTTTATAGTGTGAATTATTGTGCTACAAAATAATATAAATTAATAATATTACATTACTTAGGTCCGATATATACACAGAATTTTTAAAATATTTACAACTTTAATAGGAAACTATATCAAAAAATAATAGAAAAAATCAAGTAAAATAAGATAATTATATTATTTACAAAATTTATATTTGTTCATAATTCAGTAAAAATAAAATATTTTTTAACAAATTGGAATGAAATAATTAAGGTCTTCGTTAATTAAATATAAAAAGAGTAATTTTAAACAAGTAGTTCCGCATAAGATACGCATACGTTTAATAAAAAAGTATAACGTAATAAAAATGAAAAAAAAAACACAAAAGTAAGAGAGCGTTTGAATTTTACAATAATGGTCAATGAAATAAAAATCATCGTGGATCCTATTTTTTAGATATTTTTTAAATTGAAACAGTAGACACCAATTTTATATTACATATAGTTAACAATTTTTATTCGATGTTTTACTAAGAGAATTAATTACAATTATCTTTTTATACAGCCACTTGCACCAAGGTTTAATTTATAAATTTAATTTCAATTTTCAATCTTTTTGTTATTAATTGAAACAATTTAATTTTTATATAGATAGGAATTAAAATAATCCGCAAAGTAAATTTTATATTTTTCTTAAGTTTCAGTAGACAGCTGGTAATTTACACACATTCACATAGGTCAGGAGTACCTACCTAATTTAAACGTAATTTTATTAGCATTAAAAATGTGATTTTTTTGAACTAATGAAAGTAATTATTAATTAGAAAAATAAGTAAATAAGTAAAGAATTTTACAATAATGGTCAATGAAATAAAAATCATCGTGGATCCTATTTTTTAGATATTTTTTAAATTGAAACAGTAGACACCAATTTTATATTACATATAGTTAACAATTTTTATTCGATGTTTTACTAAGAGAATTAATTACAATTATCTTTTTATACAGCCACTTGCACCAAGGTTTAATTTATAAATTTAATTTCAATTTTCAATCTTTTTGTTATTAATTGAAACAATTTAATTTTTATATAGATAGGAATTAAAATAATCCGCAAAGTAAATTTTATATTTTTCTTAAGTTTCAGTAGACAGCTGGTAATTTACACACATTCACATAGGTCAGGAGTACCTACCTAATTTAAACGTAATTTTATTAGCATTAAAAATGTGATTTTTTTGAACTAATGAAAGTAATTATTAATTAGAAAAATAAGTAAATATTTAATTAGACAGTCTAATTTTTAATGAGCAGACCTTTTTTGCATGCAATAATTATTTACCTAATATTTTAAATTAAATACTTAATTTCACTCACTGTGCAAAATAAAAAGAATATTAAATAAGTTTTTTTTAATTTTAGCCACTGAATAATTTGTCCCATAAGTTATACATTTCAAATTTAATTCAAAAGAACTACTAAAATATTAATTTCAGAATGGTCCAAAAAGCAACAATGTAATATTTTAAAGATTTTTTTATTTAGAAATTATTTTTACTTGAAACAGTCACATTTATTTTTTGATTTATCAATTTAGCGTCAAACTAAAATGTTGTTTTACATTTTAATTTGATATTTTGTTCCTGTATTTTAAACACCTAGATGCTTGCCCAAATGTCCAAATTACACAACAAAATTTAATGTCTTACTTAAAGTGCAAATGACTATAAATATTTAGCATTTTATTTAAAAGATTGCAGGAATTCAGTTATAGATATTTTTAATTAAATGAGGGTTTACACAGATACAGAAAATTTACCATCTAGAACCGAAACTAAAGAGTTTGTATTAGCTTCTTGTGAAATGACTTTTAAGGGGACTTGTAAAAGCCAAATAAAACTAATCCAAGAGAAATGTTATTTGGCAAAATCAGTAAATAAGTAACATATTTTAGTATTGTAGAACATTTTCAGATTACTCCCAAAAATAAAATTTAATTATCTCGCCTTTCCCTTAATAACAAAGCTTAGTTTTCTTTTAGTTTCGGCGGCAGACGAAAAACGATTTTCTATCATTTAATCAAAACGCCTTTAGTACCTTTATACTTGAATGTTGCCTCAGGGTACCCAATTTTTTTCAAGTACATAATTTAAATAGACAATAGGTTGCTCTCATGTGCTGAACTACCTTTAATTTCAGTATCTTTTTTATTTAGTTTAGTCCAGGTGTCGCCCAGAGCCTTAGCAAAGTGGTCATCCACTGATAATCCTGAGTTATCCATTAATTCTAGAACTGGGTGAGTGTTGGATTTTTCACGGGGTTTTTCAAGGATTCTTTCTGGGGATGGGGTTTTTGTACGTTTTAGTGGTGGTGAGGTTTCTTTAGGAGTTACGTTGTTGTTTTGGAACAGAGCTTGATAGTCCTTTCCAAGTGATCTTCGAAAATGTTCGTCAATTATTGGATCACACATTGAAATACCTACAAAAAAATAGAATGAGTAACATTTCAAACATAACCTAGCATAAACAGAAAGTAATTTATTTAAATTATTGTATAATAAACAAAAACACATTATCGATATACAGAGCCAGATGTTTCCATCTCCAAAAAGCAAAATTTGTAAATAAAACTAACCTGATGGTAGAGGTTCTCGACTTGTCGGAGGTACGGGTTGGTTTTGAATAACTGACGGTCTAACAGTAGCTTTATGGCTTATTGCCTGGGCATAGGATGGAGGTAACCCCCTTTGCCGAACTGTCATGTCCAGAGGTGCATCTGAGGTTGGTAACCTATGTTCTACGTTAGTTGTATCTTCTTCACTGGCTCCATTTCCGTAAGAATAGTCTGGTGGAGATGCGGATCCTTGACGTGGACCTGGGGCAAAGGAGTCAGCGCTGTTGGGTGATTTTGAATCAGCTTTTCGGGTATATTCAGGTAGGCGATTTCGACGTTCCCGTTTCCATTTTGTTGTTGCTAAATGTTTGTTATTGGTAGGAGATTGTTTGTTTGAGGTATTGTTTTCTATAACAAAAATAAATTAAAATTATATGATCCACATTTCAATTAATCATAATGTACAAATTTAATGATTTGATTAAATGCTACATTCCTTTGGATTAATTTTTTTCCTTATACAGTGTACTTAGCAGAACACAGATATTTACAATTTAAATCAATATTGTTGTGGCAAATAAAACAATACGGGGAAATTTAATTTATCTAAAATAACACTTGAAATAACTTTTTACACTAATTGAAAAGCTGTGTTAAATCTGTTCAGACAATTACAAGAAATATAAATTGCATTCCTATATTAAAACAAGAGTTGGTTAGATCAGTGAATGGGTTAGAAGCTTCTCCTTGCATAGGTTGATTTTCTTCAGTGTTTTTTTTTTATAAAAGCAAACATCTTATAAGATACTATTTGCAGTAATGATCCGATGCATTATTATTCGCCACCGACTAGAAATAATTTAGGTCTAAATGAATACCAAAGGTAAAATAAGTTTTCTATATTTAAGAAGAAATGTAAGTAATTGTGGTGATAAAACAATGAATAAATAGCGGTGCTTGTCTACTGGTAAAATCTTTTCTTTTTTTATATAGGTAGCTACTTCTTATAATTGTCTTTGGCACTCTTTTTCTTTTCGGCCAAAATTGGTGGTAGAGAATGTGGTAGACGCAACTCTAATTCAATTTTAACGGTCAAAATGTATAAAACAAATGGGTTAAGACTAACAGTGGATTCAATAAACTTTTACTATGAATTAATAAAATTAAGAATAACTTAATGTAAGCAATGTATTGCCCAGTTCTTAGACTTTTATCTAAGAATCATTTAAAGTAAGAATCACTTAACGCAAGAAACAGAGACGTCGTTAGGAATAAAGGATCGGGAGGCCCGGCCTTCAATGATCTGGGGAGTTGCTGCAGGGGGTCAGGGGGGCGGCAGCCACCCGCACATTGCGCCGCAGACAAAATTGTTTTTGGCATAAAACATACAAATTTCTTTTTTTTTGGGTTGGCGTAGGGTAGGCTCAGGTGATCGTAGGGTAGGCTTACGCCTACCCAAAAATGGCCTGACGACGTCCCTGGCAAGAAATTAAGGCAGATGAACCAGACCTATTTGGGTTTGACATGTCAAACTTAAAAGTCAAATTCAAGTAGATCAATGAGGGGCGGTTCATTTCTTACTTAAAGTGATATTTACTTTAATGTCAAGTTCATAACCTTTTATCTAAGAATCAAGTAAGAGTAAGAATCACCTAAAGTGGGAAATGTAGGGCCCCTCATTGGTCTACCTAAATTGACTTTTAAGTTTGACATGTCAAACCCAAATGGGCCAATCACCTACCTTAATTTCTTACTTTAAGCATTGGATACCAACTTTATTACTCAATGCTTTAAGTGATTCTTTCTTTAAATGATTCTTGGTAAAAGCTCGTAAATCCACTATAAAACCTAGCTTAAGTATCAAATTTAGTTTTTACACCTGCAAAAAAGAGGCGCCAAACAATTACTATCATAATCATAAACATGATGATTAAAAAAAAGCATGTTGCCCGATGTTTGCCGGGGAATAATTTACTCGATGTCTTATAAGAACGCAATTTCTGCAAAAACACCTCCAAAACTTGCCTACAAATTTTCGAAGTACCCCCAAAAATAAAACATAATTATTCTTATTTTGTCTATGATCTCAACATTGAGCTCACAAAGAGCGGGTATAAGAATAAACCACCGCGATAACGACTGCTTCGATTGTTGGACCAATTTTTTATCTTTTCCCACTCTTTGTGAGCTCAATGTTGAGATCATGTATACCAAAGACAGAATAAGAATAAATGTCCTAAACGTGTTAAAAGAAATGCTTAATTGACTTTTATTAAATAAGCTCATTTCGAGGCTCATTTTTAGTCAATTATGGCGGCCATTCTGTTGCATGTAGCATCGTCCAATTTTAATACATGAAGTATACTTAAAATTAAAATTTTAAAACATTATTAAGGTGATCTTTTCATTTTATTTCTTTACAATGCTATTAATTAACCATTGAAAATAATTCCTAAATTTCTGACCCTCGTTCTGACCCTTTTTACTCCATGACTATGACAACCAAATTTTATTTGTTGAGTTACATACACGGGTAATTTATTGTAAAGAAAATATTCCACAATTTTTTAATGAATTTATGGAATGAAAATTAAATAGGAATTCCAGAATACCAATTATTTTAATCATTTCACTGTATAGCAGTTATAATTCTCACAGCCTTTTTAATAACAACTACAACATAAAGAAGATAATTTAATTTACGATTCCATAAGAGAATGCAAATGCATTTGTTTTACAATGAAAATCTCAATGATTCCCAAGAGATTTTTTGCTTGAACTTCTAAGCATTATTAACGTTATAAAAATGTAGTGTAAATTTAATTTAAGAAACAAGTTGTGTAAAAATAATAAATACCTGGAGCCACCCATGGCTGCCAAAAAACTGTCTTAGTTTCTTCCTTTTGATTTTCCACCTGTTGGCACTTCATAGCATACGAAACTTTTAAAAAATCATATATTAAACTCGAAAAATCCATAATGTAACACCAACCAGAAATAACGAGTCAAAAACAGCACAATAACACCTAATAAAACTGACAAGGACCCTTTGTGCCAAACAAATTGTTTACACTTGCACCATTGAAAAGTGGTGAGAAATAGTAAAACTCAGTTTCATTCATAAGATGATGCGGCGCTCAGGTAGATGAGGGTACCTATCATCTGTAATTACTTTTTTATGCGTGCCACCAAAAGCACCCGTGAAATCGTTGTGAATAGGGATCACTTTAGCGTGAAAGGCTTTTTGACCAGTCGAGAGTTTTTTGTTTTTATAGCGGCCGCCCGAGATCCCAGGACGTGATGACTGTAATTTCTGTCGAAAGGCTCGAGACTATTGCACTCTGTTTTTAAAACTGTTACCAATGTTAATTTAACAAAAATGTATTATGCAACAAAGAAGTTACAATACATTTAAGAGTATTTTGGAATATTTTTGTCTTAGAGACAGTACATTCGAAAAAGTAAACTGCCCTTAGATTTATATCCCCAAAAGCAAAACGTAGCAGTGTTAATTTAAAAATGTCAAGTGCAAAAGTCTCTTACCAAATCTTAGTTTGTTGTTTCACAGGAAAAACAAGGTAGGCCGAGGATGCAAAACAAGAAGAGACAATGGCCCTTCTCTTAAGATAGAATGAAACAAAGTTGGCTGAGGAATCTGAAGAAATTACGACAAGGACGTTGCGTTGGTTTAAATTTAAAGACGAGTTTTTTTACTCCACATAAACGTCTCTAATTGGTTCAATTTTAAATCGCCCGAAGTTCACTAAAGCTATTAACAAACTGAATTTATTTATAAAACTACTAATAATTATATTGAATGGTGATGGAGACAATAATATTTTGCGCAATAATAATAAGCTGAATTAGCTGATAGGTAGGTACTTCCTCTAAAATGTTTTTGCGCTTCAGAAAACTATAATTTTGAATGATGACTCGAATACCAGACAATCATAAATCTATGAAAGAATTTAAACTATGTAGCTAAACATACATTCTTGTATCATTTATAATTTTAGAATATTTAAAGAATGAAACTATTCACACAATTTTATAATACCATGGCGGTATTTTTTCCTTTATGAAAAGCTTGATTTATAGATGAATTAACTAATTAAGTGAATTAACGTATCGCGTATTAACGCAAAATTAATTGAATTATGCGAATGATAAAATCGCATTTACAGATCCAATTAACTTCACTTTACGTGGACTTATAGGTTATATTTCTTAATTTCAACTAATTTCAGGTAATTCAGGATAAAGTAGGCATCTGTTCCCTTTTTCACTAAGCCATCTATCGGCTATTAGACAATTTTTTTAAAATTAGAAAGAAAACTGTAGAATAGACATACAAGAATAAAATAATTCAATTTTTTTTAAGATACCCCAACTAAAACGAATATATTTTATCTATTGTTTGTCTGCAAAGAGACTAATCCGAGGTCTAATCCTTTATAATATACAGGGTGTTACCAAATAACTAGGAAAAAATTCAGGGGGTAATTCCTGAACCCATTTTAAGAAAAAAAGTTCATAGAAACATGTGTCTTAAAATCCTTTGTTTCTGAGATACAGGGTGTCTAAGTTTCTCAAAAAAAATTTTAATCTTAAGATTACTAAAAAACTAAACCAGATATTTATTTGAAATAATAACAAAAAAAAGAAATAAATTAACTCTTCATTGTTAACTATGTTTTATTTTCATTAAAATAAAAAAGCCAAACTTAAAAAAGAAATTTTGTTGCCTTTGGGTAATGAATTTTTTTCTCGAAAACGGTTAGTTTTATAAAAAAAGAACAAGACATTAATTTTAAAGATCATATTCTAGGGCTTCTAATTATTTAATGAAAATACCAAAAAAGTAACACACAAAAAAGTTGGGGTGGACAACCCCCATGGTAGCCCCAAATGTGCCCTTTCCAATTATTATTTTTATTTTTTCTCTACCGCACTTTATGCCAAAAGGCAAGAAAATTACCCGTGCTAAGTTTCAAATAAATATCTGGTTTAGTTTCTTGGTAATCTTAAAAAAAAAAGTTTTTTTTTAGAAACTTTGGCACCCTGTATCTCAAAAACGAAGGATTTTCGGACACATATTTATATGAACTTTTTTACTTAAAATGTGTCCAGGAATTACCCCCTGAATTTTTTCCTAGTTATTTGGTAACACCCTGTATATTAACTTGACTTCGTTTGATCGTTTTATCCGATAAAAAATGATATAACATAAACATTTAATAGAAAATAGGTAATAATGAGAAAAATATCTAGAATGATATAGGTAATTTCAATATTGTTTGGATTGCTCCATCTTCTTATAATCTGAGTGCTGACAAGATTTAAACGTTTTGTTTTACAATAATGAAATCTGTTTTATGAAAAGATGTTTTTCATCAATACAGTTCACGGAATTTAATATTATTAAAGACATCACAAGGTGTGATGTACTGATGTAGGTTTAATAATAAAAAATAACAAAAAAATCCTGTGTTTTATATTTTTAAAGAATATTAAACAGAAATTAAAGCTTATCCTACAGAATAATTTTTAGAGATGGAATTGAAAATTAAAATTCAGACATTTAAAATCAAAAAAATTGTACACCTGCTTCTCCCCTTTTTTAGCAAATCTTTCTTTCCAATTTTATGATCTAGCGTATACAGGATGTCCCAAATCTGGTGCACCACCTGTATGGTACAGGGTGAGTCTCTATGAATTCCCCCCCTACTTTTCTCAGTAATTAATAATATTTTAGAAAAATTTAAAAACTCGTCTAACTTAGCAGATTCTAAAGTTTTTGAATCCAAAGTCAAAATTTTTGTAGGGCCTATAGTATACAGGGGGTAAAAAAAAATATTTTTTTTAAATGGAACACCCTATATTTTTTTATTTTTTTCTTTTAGAACTTTTTAACCTGAATTCAAAAATATAACATGTTAATGCTAAAATTAAAAATGGCGGAGTTATTAGCTGTCAAAATTGATTAATTTTTGTCAAAAAAAACTAAAAATTAAAAAAAAATCATTTTGAATTGATACAAGTTATATTTTTATTGCTTATCACATAATAATGAATGAAAATCGGATTTTTCAGTGTTATTACAATGTTATTCACAAAAAACTTTGACAAAATGACTGAAAAACATAAATTTTGACAGTTAATAACTCCGTCATTTTTAATTTTAGCGTAAACATCTTATATATTTTTGAATTCAGGGTAAAAAGTTCTAAAAGAACAAAATAAAAAATATAGGGTGTTCCATTTAAAAAAAAATATTTTTTTTTACCCCCTGTATACTATAGGCCCTACAAAAATTTTGACTTTGGATTTAAAAACTTTAGGACCTGTTGAGTTAAAAGAGTTTTTAAATTTTTAAAAAATATTATTAATAACTGAGAAAAGTAGGGGGGAATTCATAGAGACTCACCCTGTACATACAGGTGGTGCACCAGATTTGGGACATCCTGTATACGCTAGATCATAAAATTGGAAAGAAAGATTTGCTAAAAAAGGGGAGAAGCAGGTGTACAATTTTTTTGATTTTAAATGTCTGAATTTGAAAAAAGTCTTATACATCCTTGGAGATATGAGCTCCCAAAGTGTGAAACTTAAAGCGCTTTTTTGAAAACAACAGAACATATTAAAGAATAAAATGGGACACTATTTAAAAATCGTTACAATTATTTTACTATTTGTTTATCATGTAAAGGGTCAAAAAACATTTTTATAATCAATTTAACTTTACAAAATTTTTATGAAATGAAGCTGACAACAAGGTCAATAAAATCTGATGCAAAAAGGTATGCTCAAGAATCAGAGTTCCCAAATTTATCAAACTTTAACCGAATCTAGAGAATAGAGATAAAAAAGGATGATTTTTTTTAACAATTTTCGGAATGTCTAAGCATGAACTTAAAGCGTACCATACACGTGGTGCGTCAATTTTGGAACATTCTATAGAACAATTTGTATTTAAACCTAGCATAATTTATCAAATGCAACAAACATAACCTGATTAATCCTTTCACACTAAATTCTTCATGGTTGTATGTGGAAGCGAGAATAAGTTAAAAATGCATATCGTATAAGACCTAAAAACATATAATGATAACAATGAGGTTTTATCTCACAATTATTAACAATACCGTTGTACTTGTATCTTCATTATAATCGTCTGCACGGATGAGAAACTTAAAAAACACTGTAATTAGAAATTCCATTCTATCGCGTTGGTATCTCGGTTGGTATGTAATATTCCTTAAAACATCTATTTTCATGTACACGATTTTATTTTATCGCTATAAAATTCGCTTTTGTTTAAACCTTATGTTTTTGTATCAATGAAAGTAATTGTCTTTCTTAAATTGCAGAAGCTGCAGCTAATATTTCATATTATACAGAATTTTTGCGTGTTTTAAATGAGTAGTCTCAAAATTGACCACTGTTAGGGCATGGTTATAAAGCCTTTGAAAAATTAGCGAAACAAAAATATTGTTGTACAGTGAACCAGTTTAGTTTTAATACATTTTTATTTGCAACACTTAATAATTGACCTTGTTTTACTTATTTAATAATAAAATATAAGTTTTGAACAAGTTTTTTTGATACCATAACTTAATATATCATCAACACAGAAGATATAAAAATGTGCAAAGAAAAAACACAAATAAGCTCTGCTTTTGTTGTAAATTATTCTGTAGGAGTTAGAAGCGCTTTTGCAACATACTTATAGTATTGATTTGATTAAAGAAATACATTAACGACAATCAAAAAAGTGAAAACCACATACCAATAAAAATTCCAACGAAATGCGTTTAAACATTTTAATTTCGCAATTCTATTGCATGTGTCGTACGAACAATACTCTAATGTTGTTTTACATTTTAATTGGTTCTAATTAGATGCGGGTAGTAGGTACAAAAATCTAATGTTAAAGCGTATAAAAAATAAAACAAACAACGCTCACAAGACAAGATAAATAGATTTCACAAAATTTCACGCTTTGGCCAATGACAGTCTTAAGCCACATTTTGTGTGTTCGTTCGAAATGCAGTAAAAATTAGAATCTCACTTAAAATTTTCTGACATTCATAACAATCTAGGGACTAATCACTTCTTATTAAACCATAATTAAGTAACTAGGTACTTGAGCAATTTAAAATAACAAAATAATACCAAAAAAATTTAAAGAGTATTCTAATGATCATTAAAAAACATTTTATTAAAAATGTAATTTAATAATGGTAAATAAGCAAAACCTCGCGCAAATCGGAGGTCATTAGATTAAGGGGAACATTTAAATTATGCAAAGAATTTGTAAAGTCATCATTAAATCTAAAAAGTATCGTATTAGGTATTATTTCAATTCATATCCCATTTGGTTTTTTATTTAAATAAGTTAATATTGGTTAAAAATAGATAGGTAATGCAAAATCGTAAATTCGAAACCGTTCGCTTGAAACTAAGCAACTAATTTTCTGAGTTAGCTCATATACTTTTCAAAAAAAAAATTAAATTGAAATACTTTTTCGTTCGTAAAATGAAATCGGACGTATCACTCTTTTCGTTCGTACCGAAGTCGCCGGTCGACGCATCTCAGATACGTCCAAATACGTCAGAAATAAATAAGTCAATCTGACGGCTTCTGAGATGTGTCGACCGGCGACTTGGTACAAACGGAAAGGGTGAATATATTTTTCTTATTTTGGTCCAAGCAATCTGTCATTTCAGTTTGTCTGTCTATGTATGGGACATCCAGTATAAACACAAAATTTAAAGTTTTGAAAGGTTTTAAAACACTAAATCGAATGGTGTTTTTGTGACAATATGACAACCAAATT
This sequence comes from Cartodere bifasciata, assembly GCA_963920755.1. Lineage (NCBI taxonomy): Eukaryota > Metazoa > Arthropoda > Insecta > Coleoptera > Latridiidae > Cartodere > Cartodere bifasciata. Next base: position 15,239,805 of record OY987196.1, on the reverse strand, counting down.
TTCACAACCTTAGAAGTCATTTGGCGATTTTAAAATAATAAAAGAGGAATTTTTAAAAGCCTCCTATTAAGACTACTTACTTCCGCAAAATTAAATAAAAAAAATGTTTTATTAAGAAAAATAGTCTTTAAGTTTATTTAAGGCCCAAAGGATATAATAAAGCAGACGCTAAAAATTAGTATGTTTGCCCTCAGGGCAAATCCACGAAAAATCAACAAACCCATGCCGCTCGACCGTTTCAGATTTTTATTATATTTTGGGAATTAAATTAATAATGTCTCAAAAAAATATATACACTTTTTTTTTCCAAAAGCTCTACAGCTTGAGGCATAATTCACGTTGACATCTTAAATAACTGTTATCTCTTGTGATTACAATCCGTAAGAAAATTTTAAAATTTGAGGTTTATTACATTTTATGCAATCACCCAATTAATGACATGTGGACAAATTGCCTAAAATAAGTTTTTTGTATTAATAAATCCAATTGAAAAAATTAGCAAATTTTTCCAATTTTGGCATAGCAATATTTACTGAACCAGAGAATTTAGAAAGGCACTATTACCAAATTTTAAAGGTTTAAGGCTTACTAATTATTTGGTTAAATTTCTAACTTTAAGGTTTTAACGTTTACTGAAATTAAATACAGTAGCTTAAAATTTAAAAATATCCTAAATTTGGCTATCTGTATCTCGGTTGGGGGAACTTGTAGAAAGTCAAAATTCTAGTATTAACATTATATGTCCATGCTTATTCTATACATGAAAAAAAATATTTGTGGTTTTTGTTTTATTCCACTTAGATGGTTATAAAAAAAAGTAGATTTTAGGGTAGCGATAAGGGTGGGTATTTTAGGCACATCTACCTCAGATTTTAAAAATATCTGTGTCACTAATAAAATAGAAGCTAAATTGTTAAACTATGCTAAAAATAGCACAACATTTCCATCAGCCTGAAGATAGATTTGAACCTGTATTAATCCCCTATATTCCACTTTTTGGGAGCCTGTAATTTATTTACTATGCAAAACCACAGCTCAAAACTTTGGATTAATGCTTCTCTAACTCTAAACCAATAAAATATTTTTTGGCAAAAATTTGCAACTTCCCCCAAAAAAGTTACGAGCTCGTAAACTTTTCAAAATTTTAAAAATAGACAAGTTGCGAAAGTATATAAAATGTATAGTACAAAGTTAAAATTTTTACAGAATAAAGCAAAAAGTCCATTGTTTAATTTACCTGTTAAAAATCCGAAAATGCAACCAATCTGCCCATTTTGGAGGCGATCTAAATATGCTTAATTTACGTAAAAATGACTATGTAGTTTTTCGTCCCGTTTATGCTTCTAGAAGATTCAATATTTTTATTTAAAAACATGATGAATCCACAATTACGTTTCTTTTAGTAGAACATCAGTTGTTTGTGTTATGACTATTTTACATAATTTTAAAATCCGAGCAAACTCAAATTTCATAAGGACCTCCATAAAAAACTTGAATGATTAAAAAAAAAATATGATTTTTTTTTCATCTCAACACTCGTAGAATTCAATGTGCAAAATATGGAGAAAAAGCAGAAACACCGAGCGCTGGCGGAATGACCCCTCAGCTATTTTGTTTCCCGCCCTCTCAAGTAAAATCACGAGTTTAAAGTAATTTTTCCATGTTAGTAAATTTTCATTTTATTATTATTATTCGAGTAATTATTATTTCATGGAAACGGTCTTCTACTAAACGGTGAATAAATTATGATGACTTCATTTAATAAGACTAAGTATGATTTCTTCATGCGTGTTCTTAAATTAACTTCTTGAAATTCTATGCCTAAATTAAGAATTATGTACAAACCGAAATATATTTCAGTAGGTACTAAAAATTAATCTATAAAAGCATAGCTTAATTTAAATGTTAATGTTTTAGTTAATCTAAACATTTAAGGTAATTGATCAAAAAAAAAGTTTGCTTCCATTTACTTTTAGGTACTTCACAATTTTTAGTAAATATTTGTTTGTTATATTTTAACTTTAACTTTTAATCGTTTTAGGTAACTTGCAAATAAGAACGTTTTTAAGATTATTTAAATTTTTTGTTGATTTAAATTCAATAGAAGTTCCGGGACGACTTCCGGGATTAGGTAACAAAAAATAAGTATAGCTAGGTATGCATAAACATAATAGACTAAGAGCCAGCAGTCATTTTGACTAAGGTGTTTTAACAAGGCTAAAAAGTTGTAGGGATATTATTTATAATATTCTAATAAAGAATTGTCCGGTCTGGCAGGCCAACCCCGGTTGCATCATCAACCAATACTTCTTTAAAACTGTCAAAAAATAATTTTAATTATGTTGTTTTAACAAGGTTGAAATTTTCATATGTTTTACTTCAAACATTGTAAAATACAAAAACAAAACTGCCAGACCGATTTAACGGTTGCAAGTACGTGCCAGACCGTCCTAAAGGATGTCCCGCCGGGAGTTTCGAGTAGAAATATCTCAGGAACGGTTTGCATTAGCTTTATAAAATTTTGTATACTGGGATTTATTCGTATTATCTTACAAATGAAAATATTTTCAACATGGCGACACTTCCGGTTCTACCGGAAGATGGCCATTACTACCTTTTTTTGGCCGACATACCCCATTTTTATTTTAGATTTGAATTCTATAAGTTATTTTAAGTTAAGTTTTTCAATTTTAACGGTTGCAAGTACAGGGTGTCCCACGTAAGATGACCCAACCCCTTATCTCAGGAACTAAAAATGCTAGCAAATTTTTCTTTTCGTAGGATTGTTTGTAATGAACTAAATTTTTATTTTTAGTAATGTTTCACTCTACAGGGTGTTCCATTTACTCGGAACACACATTCACTTCTTTATTTTAAATGGAACACCCTATATTTTTTTATATTTTTAAATACTCCCAAAAATAAGGATTATATTGGTAAGAGTCCGAAATCTCCCACTTTTTTAGTTTTTGCAAAAAAAAAAAAATTCCGAAATTTTTGCCTGTTGCAGCATTTTTTTAAAAAAATCATTGTGCTTTTCATGGAGGATATTTTTGCATGAAATTTAAACAACGTATAATCAAGATGCTTAAAAAGCACTTTTATCTACAATTTGATAAAAAATTGTAACCGGAAGTGAAAAATCCGCCATTGAAAATCGATACATTAAAACCGTTTTATTTCTAAAAAATTAAATGCAAAGCTATATTTTTTTCTGGCTCATTAAATTTACTTTTTAATTTCCTTTCATTTGATACCCCACTTCCCTATACCTATCTCCAATCCTTTTGGAGATATTCGATAAGGGTAGTTTTACAAATAGTTTTTACCCCAATTACAAAAAATATATCACATACATGTCCCCTTTCAAAGGATAATCGACTTGTCTTAGCCTTTTTTTAATTAAATTTAAATAAAACATAATTGGGGTAAAAACGATTCCTAAAAACACCCTTATTGAGTATCTCCAAAAGGGTTGGAGATAGGTATAGGGAAGTGGGGTATCAAATGAAAGGAAATTAAAAAGTAAATTTAATGAGCCAGAAAAAAATATAGCTTTGCATTTAATTTTTTAGAAATAAAACGGTTTTAATGTATCGATTTTCAATGGCGGATTTTTCACTTCCGGTTACAATTTTTTATCAAATTGTAGATAAAAGTGCTTTTTAAGCATCTTGATTATACGTTGTTTAAATTTCATGCAAAAATATCCTCCATGAAAAGCACAATGATTTTTTTAAAAAAATGCTGCAACAGGCAAAAATTTCGGAAATTTTTTTTTTTTGCAAAAACCAAAAAAGTGGGAGATTTCGGACTCTTACCAAAATAATCCTTATTTTTGGGAGTATTTAAAAATATAAAAAAATATAGGGTGTTCCATTTAAAATAAAGAAGTGAATGTGTGTTCCGAGTAAATGGAACACCCTGTAGAGTGAAACATTACTAAAAATAAAAATTTAGTTCATTACAAACAATCCTACGAAAAGAAAAATTTGCTAGCATTTTTAGTTCCTGAGATAAGGGGTTGGGTCATCTTACGTGGGACACCCTGTACGTGCCAGACCGCCTTAAAGTTGTTTTGCAATGGATTATTTTTATATTGCTTTAACAAGACTAATGGTGCATTCAGGAACTATTAAATTAAGAAATTAAGTTAAATTAAGAATTAATTTAAGAAATCTACAGCAGTTGATTGGTTGATTTGACACTGACAAATGAGAAACATCAATGTCAATGTCAAATCAACCAATCAACTGCTGTAGATTTCTTAAATTAATTCTTAATTTAACTTAATTTCTTAATTTAATAGTTCCTGAATGCACCATAAGATTTTCAGTAATCTGTTATTAACTTATTTAACGAGAGAATTTAAAATGCCATACGATTTTTGCGGTTAAAAGTGTCCGCCAGATAAGATTACTAAATTTACGAGTGCAAGTGCAACAGACAGAAGTAATGCAGCGTTTATAAAGAAATTATCCATTAAACGACATTAAGAATTGGTGGATTTATAAAATAAATTAAGTTGATGCTAATTAAATTTTGACGTTTACCTATACGCGCTTTTGTTTAAAATGTTATGGTCATAGCTACCTAGACCCTAATCTTGCTTCTTTTCTAAAAGGGTAATTAAAAAAAAAAGAACTAAATCCAGAACTGACTTTTGGTACATACCAGTAACTGACAAAACTTAATTTTATTAAAAAATGATTTTTTTTGGTTAAGGTGCATTCCCAATGATCAAAATCCATGCTTGGAAATTTTCAAAAAATTGCTTCATATAAACTACACATTTGGTCGATTTGATAGTTTACATAGAGCATATTTTTGATAATTCGCTGAAATATACAATAACATTCATACCTACCATGTCAAAAATGAGGACTACCAATCCAATTGGAATTTCCAATAAGTTATCTTATCTGGCGGACACTTTTAACCGCAAAAATCGTATGGCATTTTAAGTTCTCTCGTTAAATAAGTTAATAACAAATTACTGAAAATCTTTGTCTTGTTAAAGCAATATAAAAATAATCCATTGCAAAACAACTTTAAGGCGGTCTGGCACGTACTTGCAACCGTTAAAATTGAAAAACTTAACTTAAAATAACTTATAGAATTCAAATCTAAAATAAAAATGGGGTATGTCGGCCAAAAAAAGGTAGTAATGGCCAATTTCCGGTAGAACCGGAAGTGTCGTCATGTTGAAAATATTTTCATTTGTGAGATAATACGAATAAATTCCAGTATACAAAATTTTATAAAGATAATGCAAACCGTTCCTGAGATATTTCTACTCGAAACTCCCGGCGGGACATCCTTTAGGACGGTCTGGCACGTACTTGCAACCGTTAAATCGGTCTGGCAGTTTTGTTTTTGTATTTTACAATGTTTGAAGTAAAACATATGAAAATTTCAACCTTGTTAAAACAACATAATTAAAATTATTTTTTGACAGTTTTAAAGAAGTATTGGTTGATGATGCAACCGGGGTTGGAATGCCAGACCGGACAATTCTTTATTAGAATGTTATAAATAATATCCCTACAACTTTTTAGCCTTGTTAAAACACCTTAGTCAAAATGACTGCTGGCTCTCCGTCTATAATTTGTTTTCTTGTTAATCTTACCTGTACTACTGGCTAATGCTTCCTGATTTTCCTGAATCATAGTGGCTGCTCTTGACAAAACTTCCAAGGGAGACTCTCGTGATTCCATGTTTTTTGTATATCTAAAAAATGTTTTTGGGTAATTTTATGACAATACCTATATGTAATTAGGCTTTAATTAAATTCAGATTTTGTAAATAGGTATAAGTGGCAAAACAGGACTTTAAGGGTAACAGGAACTTGAACAATAGAAGAAAATAATGGCTCCAATGTAAAAAAAATAAATAAAAACGGAGTATTCGACATAGAAAACTATACAGAGTAAAAACAAAGTGTCTGTGATATTTTAAAAAATTATATTATAATAAGTATGTCTTTAACTTAAAAAGACATGCCATCTTTAGGTTACCAAAAAGCAGATGTGGAGCAGATGTTTTTTAAGAAGTGGCGGAAACAAAATATTTTTATTACAACGTTAAAACTCTGAAGAAGTATAGCTAAAGGGGATGGACAACTTATACAGAAGAGGTAATACACAATCAAAAAATAATAAAAAATAAATGAAAGAAACGACATTTAAAATAAAAATAATTACTTTAGTAAATGAAACATTGAAAATAAATAGAGATTCAAATAAAAATTATAGATTATTATTTAATGATATAGATTTAACGACATAATAAATAAAATACAATTTCATACATGGTTAAAATAGAATTTGATGTGACAAAAAGTAAAGAATCAAAAATTAAAAAAAAATAGGGAGAGAAAACAGTCTTTGGTATGACCTCAATTTAAAATATTTTAAATTCCTTACAGCAATTGTCAACAAAAAATTTCTAGGTCAACTAAAACCAACAATTTCGCGCGTTACATTTCTATAAAAAAATATTGTTATCTTATTTTTCTCAAATAAATAGCCAATTTAGAAAACTAGTTTGTTTACATCCTTGTACCTACCTAAAATACGTTATAAAATCAAAATAGCTTTGGAATGTTGAAAAATGCCAAAATCATCATTCCAAGAAAAACAAATAAAATTAACAAATGAATTAATGCAATGGAATAATTACCCGGTCTTGTTTAGTAAGATTTTATTGATTTTCCCTAAGAAATACACCCTGAAAATCAATAACATAACATCACGTGTTTAAAAATATTAATAAATTGACTAAACTTACCACTTTTTTTCAATAATAGGAACTACAAATTAGTTATAATTAAACTAAAAATCAGTGCACAATTTTTTAAACAATATACAAGCCACTAAGTAGATAATTTCTGCGAGTAATTTGACATTTTCATCAAACATAAAGATACTGGAATGAATGGAATGTCAAATATTTACACTTGTGCTCTGGCGGAAAACTTTTAAACTAGAAACTCCAACTCACACAGTCCCTCAACTTTCTGCACATCATTTTAGTTGTTTGTTTGATTTACACTAAACTGCTTCTTCTTAACAGAAAATAAGGGCTATATTATTAATTCCTAAAAAATAACTTATTATTGTAATAAAATTGCAAGCAACTAAGAATTAATAAAAACACGCAATAAATTTACTTTTCTAGTGTATACGGTGCTTTATCCTTATTGGCTAAATGATTCGCATTGCACTGCTGTAGGCTCGCGGAAGTAAACTTTGTCAAACAAGCTCAACTATGTGGGGTAAAATTTTATTTCAATGCTCTATGCAGAAGAATGTCGTATCAATATCTTTTTCTTTTACTGTACTGTATGGGATAATAAGACATGCGCTTTCGTCTTTAACTATTGTTAATACATATTTTAAACCATGATCATTGTAATGAACTTATTTTGATAATATTGAAGCGGTAAATAAATAAAAATGATTCGGCATTATTATCCGCATGTTATAAAGATGTTTGGCCAAGTTTTTACAAAAACTAGCTAAAATAAATGCATTTTATTGGAAAATTCAAATAATTTTACTTCACATTATTTAAAGGAAAAATAATAATAATCCACCCTATAGAATTATCTTAACTTTAACAATAAGGATTCTATTAACAGGGGATATATTCATACGAAAAAAATATGTATTTTTAATAAAATGTATAATAAAAAAAAAACAACTTAGATTACAATGTGTAAATCTTAATTTTCTATGCAGAATCATCGTCGCTAAATTCTAAAATCTAAAAAACAAATTAAGCATAATTACAACAATGTTTAAATATTACTCATATGTTTTAAAAAGTGTTTTAATAACTTACATTAATATTTTCCATTTCGCTACAAATTTTACTCAGTCCAGTTAAATCTTCCAAATACTTTGAACTATTAAAAACATCCAGTAAAAAATCAAATTGCCTTTCTTTGTACTCTTTTAACACAATGTCAGAACAAGCTACACATTGTTTGTATTTTTCTGTAGCTGGCAAAACATGAGAGAAATTCGAGAGAAAACCCCGAATGGAATGAGGCAAAAGACCAAGCACTGATTGGTTATCAATGCAATCCAATATATCACTTTGAGTGGTTCCCATTTGGTAAAATGCGGGAGCATCAGCTCTAAAAAAGGAGTTGTACAAGGTAAAGAAAATGAATTAAAGAAACTAACCCATCTTCGTGCTGAAGCAATGAAACCAATAATTCGACCGCTAATGCTCCAGCAATTGCTGAGATTCCAGGTCTTGTCACGGTACACTGTTGATCCAATGTTCTATCCTTGGTTGACTAAAAAAAATCATTTTGATTGTTAAAAATCCCACTAATAATGATGATTTCTTACATTTCCGGGAGCAGTTACATCATTGCAAAAATAGCAACCTAGTTTAGAACCAGCAATTTTTTTTATTCCATTATTGTATTCATTCGTTTCGTCGGGTTCAGCGTTTATGTTGTTGGTTCTAGTGCCATGTCTCATAACTAAATAGGAATCAAAACCTAACGCAGCGTTTATGACGATCTAAAACGCATTGAAATAGATTAGGTGTCTAGGTGTTGCCAAATGGTAAACATCATACCTTTCCAAAATAAGCTCCCAATAACGTGGGTAACCATCTACTTTCTCTGGAATCCATTAATAGAAACACAACGTCATTATCTTGTATCAATTGAACTAATTTTTCGACACTGTCCTTTGTTTGAGCTAGGACACTGTCCCCAACTGGATGACCAGGCATTGGAATTGAATAACTTGTTGAAGAAGCATTCTGAAACAATGCATGTATTTCATGGTTAAACTGTTTATCTTGAAATGTAGAAGACGTACAACTCCAGGAAAAATTCTTCTTAAATTATCAGCAGCGGCTTCTGCTTTACAACGGCTTTTTACCGAATCTTCATAGGTAAATAAACTTTGCCGGACAGGATTTGAAAAAGATACTGTGGAATTGTCTACAAAATGAATGTTTCTGACACCCCAGCCCTAAAAATTATTTCAAATAATACTTAATAATATTGTTTAAGGTATTGAATTTACGAGAAGTATTCTGGCTACTGAGCATCCCAAAGTTCCGGATCCTAGAATTAGACATTTTGTTTGCTTTATTTTATCTAGATTAATTTCTTTTATTATTCTCCATTTCATTAGTTTTAAATTCAGATCTACCGATGATTCTGCTAATCTAAAACAAAAGACTATTAGATTTTGCAATTTATTACCGTTATTGATAACTTACTGAGTGGGGTCCAAAACATTTTTCATATTTGACAATCTTGGACCAAGTTTATCTCTTTCGTTTTTTTCCCATCCAACCCAACTGCTATTTTCTTTAAATAAAAGTTCTTCTACATTCTGATTGAAATCAGGTAACTTTAAATTAAATATTAAACTATTTTTGCATGTTATATTTGAATCAGATCTATTTAATCGTAGCGAGAGAATATTCAGTGATTTTCCATTTAGAAACGGGCTGGAAAATTTTTATAATTATTTTTTAAATACATATGTAATCTTGTATTTAATTATCTTATTTTTATAATTATATTTACCAGTAATATAACATAAATACCATGTAATTCCTTAAATTACTGCCAGGTGTTTGATTATCGAGTGAAGTATCTAAGAACCCAAAAATGTATTCTTCATAATTGTTTTCTGTTATACTCCTAATTGCTTCATCCAAAGTTAATAATTTTAAGTTGTTTTCATTCTTGTAAACAATAAAGTAAGGTTTTTGGATATCATCTAATAGTAAATATTGGTGCAATAAAACTTCCAACTAAAATTTATCATAAAAAGTAGAGGGAATCATTAAAAACTTAAAGGTAAGAGACTGTACCTCTTCTTCGGAATATTTTTCAGTTGAGTTTTGTACAGAATTTAATAATACTTGTAAATTGTGTGGCACAGGAAATGCAAACCAATAGTAGTAATGATATTTTTTTAGATCCTAAAAATCATTTTTCTCTGTATGTCCTCGGATATGCCTTTTTAAAACAACTTACCGCAAAAGACAAAATAAAAAATTTATTTAAAACAGCTGGGGTTTTTATTGCTACTCCTGTTTTAATATTCTCCCATAACAGTTTTCCTTCATTGTTAATAATTTCAGTCTTGTTACATTCCTTAAATAATTCGATTGTGTTTTTGTTAATAATTTTACCACAGTAAGGAGTATACACTTTTTTGTTGTCGAAGTTTCTAAAAACACAAGTACTTAATTATTTAACTATTTATAACACAAAGGCAGCATTTTTTGTGTATGTACTTACGTATTAAAAGATGTGCTATCAACTTCAAGAAAAGGTGTTGACAATTGATTGTTTAGGTTGCAAAAGAAGCCCCATATGTGGTGGGGCTTTTCTTCTAGCTTATCGACATTGAGCTTTAGTTCAGTTAATTTATTCCAAAAGCTTGGGTTTATGGAAGAGCTTAATGGAATATAATTTAGGGCTTTGCTTAAAATTTCCATTTTTAAAATAAAATATTGATAAATAATGACAATTTAACCTCACTTTTTGCTTTTGTTGTGATAGCTTGACTGACGTCAAACCATAGATGTGGTGAATGTTCGAAATCAAGCGCTTTGTTCACAATTAGTGCTATCTGAAGACAGGGACGTCTTTGCCCATTGGGATAAAATAAATAATTAAAAACTATTTCTTTATAAATAGGGTAGAATTTAGTAAGATTGTTTTTAAAATTCATATCCACTTTATTTGTACTAGTAAACACGTAGGTATAGGTTTGTGAACAAAAAAAAGTCATTTATTTAATAAATATATTGATTTTCACATTTAATAAATTACAAAGGTGCTTAATAATAATTATGGTATTTTTAAATAACGGTAAATATAAATTTTTAAAGGAGTAAAATATTAATAACGTTACTTGTAAAATGTAAATTCTTTCGCACAAATTGCCTACCTATAGATAAGGTTCTTTGTAGATTTTAAAAATGATTTAAATATATATTTTGGAAAGGTAACTAACAATAATTTACTAGATATAATATGTCTATAATATAATAGATACTAGGTTAGTTAAGTAGAGGTATACTCAGGTAACCTATCTACTCAACAAATTATTTTAGAGAATAATGCTACTTCATTTTTATCTTATAATACCTTTTGCATTGGTTGGTATGGGATTTTCATTCTAAACTAAGATTGAGACACTGACAACAATATTAAATCTTAATTGGTCAAGTGCTTAAACGAGTCTTTAACATAGAAAAAATTGGTATGTTGCCTCAAAAAGAAAATTTAAATTTAATAAAATGTGCACTTTACACATTAAATACAAGAAATTAATTCAGGTTAATAAAAACTTCTTTTAATATTTCTGAAATATTTTTCTGTGATATGATTGATTAAAAATCCTAATTATTATTATTCTTACCTAATTGTAAATTTTGCTAACGTTTCGGCAAAAAATAATTTTGTTTGTTGATAATTGATTTATTATTTTGTGATAAATAAATCAATATGTCTAGGATAATACGCCATATTAGTGATGACAAATTATGAAGCCAACAAAGACAAAACCGCATCCAAGTTTCCACGGTTTTGAAGTTTTGAAAACTACGTGTCAAAAAGTCAAAAACGTTAAAACCATTGAAACTACGATGCGATTTTGTCTTTGTTGGCTTCAGTGACGACACACTAATATGGCGTATTCTTATTTTTTTTTGCTTACACGTTGTATTATTTTCATAATTTTTCGAGTAATTTTCTAACGATTTAAAGCTTCTTAGGATATATTTTTGAGCATATTTTTACAAGAAATTAACATAATTATTAAAATTATTAATAAGAAACTTTATATAATATTTTATTAATATAACTTTGTTTTTGTTTATATAAATAGGAAATATATGTAGATCAGTACTTAAAAAATGTGCTCATAAGACTTATTACCTATTACTAACAAAGGACGGTGCTTTCTTAAAACGGCAAGGGTTTTGTAAAGTAGATACGTCGAGGGTAAAAAGGGTAAGTAGTAAAAAAAGTTTTGCATTCTTTCAGCTTAGGAACCTACTACAAAATTATTCTGTTTAACTTTTTTTACCACCCAAGATTTATGATTCTAGTAATATTTTATAATCACAATAATTTACTTACTTACATCGGTACATCAACAAAGATATTTTTTTTATTTTGCGTTTAATTTCAAAGAATAACATTAAATAATTATAGGTACCATAGGTAACCCCCTTGGTCACCTAAATTTATAAAAATATTTACGTTGTTGGGATAAATTTTATTCTCACTTTTTTCATCGTCCAATTTAATACAGTTTTAAAAAATAAGTGATTCTCACTGAAGTGTGTTAGTGGAGGGGTTAGTTAACCCAAATAATATGAAAAGCTATGGTGGTGCTAGTAAATTCTAAGAACACATAAGTACTATATATATTCCTAGTCTTTGGTACAACAATGTAATATTATATCACACGAATCAAATTACTTTCTAACAAATAGTGGCCTAGAAATCGATGAACTATACAAATTTTTGCGATACAAATTAAATTTGTCAACATTTTCACTAATTGTATAAATAGAGGAAGTAATATTGAGACCATGCTTATGTGCAATAATGTTTAATGGAGGTCTATATAAATCTTTAAAATTATCTGAATTATTGATATTATTATTATTATTTCCCTGTAACAATAAAGGGCGCTTTTGTGAATCAGAAGACTTGGTAAATAAACTGACAAAGTGTTTCGGAGTTGATAGTCGGATTGATAGAGGACGTTTGGTGGAAGAAAACGGTGCTTTTCCATGCAAGAACGCCAATTCATAACGTCTCTTTTGCAAAACGTTGTCGTTGTACACGTTTGTTTGCTTGGACTTTCGGAAGTTGTTGAAGTAAAACTGCAGCAAACCACCAGAATTATTGACGTTTTTCTTTAGCAACCTGGTGTTGTTTTGCACATAATTTATGTTGGTGGGGTAGTAAATCTTTTGCAATGTTGGACGTCGTTGTGGAGAAGGACTCGGGGTAGGATTTTTGCAGGTACACGCATAAACAACTTGGCTTTGTAACCCAGTTTGATAATTATTTCTTGTGTTATTTCGATTTAATTCAGGACCAATTTGTCACACTTCTTGTAAAAATTTAAGTGGACAAACGCCTTGGCGGTTGTCACCACTGCGGATCATTACCATGCCATCAACTTCTTCTCCTATTTGGATTACTATTTGGTCCCTTAGTAACATTAAGCCATTATCACCGTCCGAAACTTGAAGATTGTGAGTGACCTAAAAAAAAGGAAGAATTATAACTAAAAGTATATAGACAAAAGAAGGGTCCTGAGTTAAATTTTCCAGTTTGTTATTACATATCTTTGTTTGATCAACATTCGTTACAAGAATTCTTGCGTTTGTGTTTGATAAAATAATGATAACAAATGAGTGAAAGAGAGATTATTTTTTTACCTGCAAAGGCTTTTCTCCAGATGACAATTTGGAAACATATTTAGATGGAAAGAATCCAAGTCGCCCTAAGCATTTCCCTTTCCACCAGTCTGGATCGGATGTATCAATTACAGTAACTTTATATCCAGCTTTAAGATCCAATTCATCTTGGTGACGAGATTTAAAATTATACAGAACCACGTAAAGATTTGTTGGCAACAAACGATGACTTTTCTGCAATAAAAAAATTTTGTTATTAAAATAAACGCGCAACATCTCTAAGAAGAGAAGAACTTTCATGTGACTAATAATGTAGGTATATGTACTCAATTTTAAAATACCCTCACCAACATTAAGGTGGCAAATGCAGACATAATTTGAAAGCAATATCCTTACCCGTAAGGGAGGACCTACTAATTGCAGTAGTTAAGGATCTCTGTTGATGTAGCTAAATTTTACTTAAAATTTCAAACTCTAATTAAAAGTATACAAACCTTTCCAACAGGACTGGGACAAGGACTTGTGCTGGCTGAGGAAGGACTCTTATCATTATCATCTGGAAGTTCGACAGACGACATTCTTATGTTTTTAGCTGACAGCAATCTTCTATTGTGAACAGGACTTGAAGGAGCTAAATAAACATAAAAACTTTAATTAAAAATGTTCCAAATGTCACGTTTTGGTTTGCTTTTTTTCCCTAGTATGGTACTTAAACAGGACTATCAACCAGGACCTACATTGTGTACGATAAAATGTTGGATATCCATTATAATATTTTACTCAAAAATATTTTTTGTTCATAAAGAATATAAGTAGTATCGATTTACAAACTCCACACCCGATACCTATATGTGTAGTGACGATTATTAACCGAGTATTCAGTATCGTATTTTCCTTTCTGACTAGATAAACATGTAAAAAAAAGAAATTTTCTGAAATTGTATTTTCTATTTCTGAATAATGAAATAATGGAAATGTAGTGTTTTCCTAAGCCCGTTGGGTAATCAGCTTACTGTCATGAAAATCAATCGATTTTACGGTGAGAAAATAAAATAACAAAATAACCCAAATAAAAACTTACCAGTTTTATCTATTTATACAGGATGACGCAACAAAAACTAACTAAGGGGGTATAATTTAACGTTCACATTAAAAAAAAAAAAGATGTTTGAACCAATCATATAGGTCTTTTTTATTGATTTTGCTTTAATAATAAATCTATGCATTTATACAATTTTCGTAAAAAAAAGCAATTACGTATCCTTTGATATTGGTTCACATTTAATATTTGATATCGTTCCCACTATGTATCGATCAGATTCCATCATCAAAAAGCGATTGTCAATTATTATTTTAATCTCATGCATATTAAAAAGGTTATTTCCTTAACCTAACTAAAGGATTGGACGTTAAAAAAACATTTAGGTATTTTATTTTCTACGCAAAAATATTAAAAATGCTGATATTAAAATGTGATACATCTCTTAGTTTTATTTATTCTCTTCTATTCATAGTACCTATAGTTTTGGTTTTTACAACAGATACACAACAATAAATTACCTAATGTCAAGGAGAAAATAAATGAAAGCAAAAAATCAATGATGCATTATTTAAAAATTAGGCAAGAATATGGCGAATGCGCCGGGTTAGTATTGATGCAAAATATTATTTACTCAAAAAAACTAGCATTTAATAATACACTTAAATGCTAGTTTTATTTTTAAGGGGGAAGGGGAAATGTCACGAAGCATAGAATCTGTGAATATGTAATGTTGGTTGCCTAAGTTTCAGGAAAAGCAAGAAATGTTGTTTTTCCTTAAATTTAAGCAACCAACATTACATATTCACAGATTCTATGCTACACGACATTCTCCTTTAATTCAATAAATAAAATACGGCAAAAAAGTTGTAAAGCAAAAGTTTAGAGAAAAAAGGGAGATGCATACTTGATATAATTGTGGTGGTGGTGGTGTTTTGTTGAGGAGTAAAGTTGAAATTATTATAATTATTGGAATTGTTCAAATTTGCTGGAAGATTTACTGAAACAAAACAGGCGACATGCACATTCAGAATATTAAAAAGGAGTTATTAAGAAAAATATTTTTATAGAACTTGTGCCAAGCTTACAGTACAATTACATTATTTTAATTTGTTTAAAAATTTAAAATTATTGATTTAAGGAAACCTTGGACTTGGTTTGTTCAAAAAATATTGAAGTAGAGTAAATACCTAAATATAGATGACATTAAGAAAAGATGTGAAAAAATGTAAAGAAACAAAAAAAAAGTGAAGAATTTAAGTAGAGTAAGATTGAGTAATAAAAGTGAACAAAAAATGTACATACTTTCCACTCTATTTGGAAAAGCTAAACTTACATTGAATTTTGGATGACGAGCCTTGATTTGAATGAGGATCGCTTCCTGCATTTGTTCCGTGTCGTTGCCTTCTATGTACATGTTCACTGCTTTCGGGTGAGTCCAATGATAAACTTTTCATTCGCAAATTAAGTTTTTGACGACGAGGTGAATGAGGTGCTAAACAAATTTGTTTTAAATGTTAGTTTTGAAAATTAAAGAATTAAGCTAGTACTAATTTATGACTTCTATTGCATTACAACCAGATCTTTTAAAATGTCATTTTAATTTAGAACTTAAGTACGACTTAAAAAACCTGCATGTAAAAATAGTTATAGTTCTTGTAAAAAACTTGTAGGATTCTAAAAGCTGGTTTTCTTTATCTAAAAAGCATTTATCTATACTACACTGTGTATTTATAATAAATATACACAGTTTTTTTAAAACGATATTCTTGTGTGCAAATTTATCGACCAGCGCAAGACCTGCACATTTACGCTAAATCAAAATATTGTGTTTTTTCTAAAAACATAATAATTTTGGGATAAAAGTGCACTTGAATCCATTCTAAGCTATTGACACACAAGAGTTAGTATACAAAAATCAAAATGCAACTAAACACAAAAAAAAATACGTAAAAATGTTAAAAATGGTAGAGTGTTTTCTTCTACTCTATGGACTAATCTAAAATAGGGGTCAAATACAGACCCATATAATGTTCATTAGATTTTCCAATATAATATGTAAAAACAGCACTTGCAGAATGTTTCACTCCCTTGATTCCTAAATAATAATAAAGCTACTAGGTACTCTTATTTCTTTAGACAATAAACCTAGTATGACCAAGAATAGACTTTAAACTATTTTAAATTGCCTCTTAAAAAAATAATGCCTGTTCGTTCATTTAACAGAACCAAATCAAAATCCTAATTGAAATTTATTGTCTTGTTTAATTTTGTAATTTTCTTGTTTAAAAATTGGTTTTTCATTCATCAAGGAACATGAAAATTAGTATTAATATAATTTGCAGCTTCGTTATTTTAAATTAACACTTTAAAAGTAGAAAACGCACAAAAAAATTATGCAATTAGATATTGTTAAATAAAATTGCCTTTCCTTGGTCATAGAAGATAACAAATTAACTTTTAGTTTAAAGACTGATTTTAACGATAACGTAAATTAACGCCACTTATAATTAACGTATCGCAAAATTACATAAAATTAGAAGAATTATACGAAAGTTGAAATCTCATTTAAGTAAAGATCATATTATTTTTTAATTAAGAGAAGCGTTAAAGCTTATTTTTGTGAATTTTGTGTTGTCAAGATCTTTGAACCTTGGGTAAATTCGACACACTCAATCTGGTTAGGATTCTTGATAGGGTTGAAATGCTATTAGTAGGGCAAAGTCACTCGAAGTGCACTCGAGAAACACTAGAATGGAATTCTCAAACTTTATTTTAAATTGGTATACGTCAAAGAGAAGAAACGCGGTCATAGCGCATGCTTAAATTAGTTAAATTAATAAATCTCTAAATGCAGTAGTTTGATCCCGTTAATTTAAGTGGCGTTAAGCTAACTCAAATATTGCAACGGACCTTAACGGTAAAAGTGCTTAGCAGATTAAAAACTTTTCTACGTTTTGTTAAATATTTAAATTCATAAAAACAAATCATCCGCAATCAGCATTACAAAAGCAATATAGCAAACATCAAGCTTATGTAAAAAACATGCAAAAAAAATGAAAAAACAAAAACAATCCAAATCTACTTACATTTAAGGGAATGTGTTCAATAATTGAGAAATGAAAATAATGCGCCTGGTTTTGAATAAGGACAAATATACAGAATATATAACTTATTGGCGATTTTTTTTATAAAAAAAACTTTTTTGGGTAGGCAGGTAGGTATAATTTCTAATGTGAATAACATTTATTATCACAGTTGCTCATTTTTTAAACATAAATAATTTTATAACTAAATAACAATAATTAAACAACCAACTTAAAAAAGAATAAACTCGGAGTAAAATAACAAAAAATAAAACAATTAATAAACTTCTTGTAATATACACTACATTATTACTAAAATTGAGCCAAGTATTTGGATTTTACTTTTTTACTTTATTATTTTTTTTAAATATAGGACTTCTTCCTTTTGATGGAGAAGACAAAGGGGAAGGGGTAGTGGGAGGTAATAAAACAAGATTTCCATTTTCAATTTGTGGTCCAAGGCATAAAGGTTGTCCGAATGGACGATTGCCGGAGGCATCTTGGGAATTACGTTCTGAAAATTTAACAACATTATTCTTGTGTGTATTTCTTTGTCTTCGTTAGAAAAGCACTTTTTAAAAGCCCGCAAGTTGACGTTCTATTAAAGTTTAACAAAACTTTGGTTTTTATTTGCTCAGATTTAATATTTAGGTATTTTCTTAAACGATTTATTATTAGATTAGCTATTTAATTATTGTAATTTTTCTTCTATAATATTACTTTAAGAATATTGACAATAACTTGTAATAAAAGGGTCTTTTTCTCCCAATTTTTTCTTTTATGTGGGACCGGTAACGGTTTCAAAGATATATTTCATCCCCATCTTTAGCGACGAAAAACCACAAGGGTGGTAGGTATTAGTAATAAAATTTAAAAATCTTAAAAAATTAAAATCACTAAAATTATGGAAAAGACCCACTAAACCTAATATGTTTAAATACTTATTAACTGAAGACATATTTATAACCTAGAATATTACCTATAATAAAGATAATATAAAGTTGCAAATCAAAAAATAACGACTTACATTTTAAACAGGTTAAGTTGGAAATCACTTATGATGAAACCTGATTCCTCGAGTTAAAATTTAGAATTGCTTGGCAAGTAATTTAACTATGTAAATACATTCTGTATTTCCCCTAGCTTTAAACAAAAGAAACGATTAAAATCAACATTCCCAAGTTTCTGAATTTTCTTTTTAAATATGCAGTCTCCAAGTCTTCCTAATGCCATTAAAGTCGGTTTAATTCATTTCCTTGACTTTGTTACGTAGGTACTGTAATTGCGGTTTTTAAAAGAAAGTAAACAAAATTATAAAAGTCGCTGTGTTGAAGTATTTAAATAACGACTTTTCCACTAAATGTCCTTGTGACACGGAAAATAAAAGCGTTCTGAAGGTTTTCAATCTAGTTGTATGTATTTTATTTATTATAGGTAGGTATTACCTATCGTCAATAAAAAAATAAAATATTGCTTTCTAATAATCCGTGAAACTTGATTTTTTCGTAATTATGTCGATTCTGGATTTTATTGCGGATTTACTAGCAAATATGGTTATAAATATGGTCTTATTATTTTTAACTTATTGGGCTTTTAAGACCCTGAACTTATAGGTGAATAATTGATACTTGTTTGAACTAAAGTTAAATAATGGCGAATGCGCCGGGCAAGTCGCATTAGTAATATAAACTGCTCCAAGAGAGTTAAGGATATCGTTATTTGTCAACTTTCCTAAAGTTTTAGAAGAAAATTTTTTCTTTTAAAATATCAAATAAAAAAAAATAAATCTTACAATGAACTTTTTTTTTAAATTTTATCCGGGATTCAATAACTTTTTGGACTTTGATAAAAATGTGAATATTTTGAATTTTATAATCGGTTCAGAAAATCATTCTAGTCGTTTTTAAAAGTACCGTTACTGTTTTGTTTAATTTTTAAGAAAGCCCAGAAGCCAATAGAACACTAGGGATAATTGAGACCGGACGACTCTGTTTGATATCGCAAATTTTTTCAACGTTAGTCAAATTGTTAAACCTCGTTTTGATAACCGTCAATTTGGAACAGGAGCTGGTTCTTGAAGTACTTAAAGTTGTAAATCAGACATTCGGAAGCCGTTCCCGCAAGGACCTATACAAACTTAAAGGCTTTCTCCGAACTTAATCTGTAAGGTATCATTCTGGTACTGGTTGCAGCGCCTGATTTGCAACTTTTAGGACTTCTAGAAGAAACTTCTGCTTCAAATTGGCGCTTATCAAAAGGAGGTTTTGCAATTTGACTAACGCTAAAGAAATTGGCCATACAAACCAGAGTAAGGTCCCAATTATCCCGAGCGTTCTATTGGCTTCTAGACCTTCTTAAAACTTGAACAAGACAGTACCCCTACTTTTAAGACCGACTAGTATACTTTTGTTAACCGATGATAAAATTCGAAATATTCACATTTTTATCAAAGTCCAAAAAATTATTGCATCCGTAATAAAATTCAAAAAAAGTTAATGGTAAGATTTCTTCTTTTTTTATTTGTTCTTTTAAAAGAAAAATTTTTCTTCTAAAACTTTACAAAAGTACAACGATATCCTTAACTTTCTTGGAGCAGTTTATTTAAATATGCCCAAGATCCTACAAATAAATTATTTTTTATAAAAACCAACTATTGACAACTGAAATTAGCGTTACGAGATAACTTCCAAACTTAAGTTTTGGGCGCAATTTTAAGATTCTTCAGATAGTAGCTGGGCGGGCTACATTGGATTTTTAGTGCATGTAAAAAAGTCAAAGTGACAATTTAAAGTAAAAACTTTATTATAAATTAAAACCGTAACAATGGAGTTGCTTTGTACGGTAAACAGAAAAAAATAATATTTTTTATCCATAAATTTCCCATACATAAAACTCTCGATAAAACTTTAAAGTTAAATGAAAATGAAAAATGGACAACCATACAAAAAAATTCTGAAAAATCGCATCAAAAAGGGGCCATCTAATCAAGACACTTATATTTCTAATTTAATTTTTTAAATTTGAGAAAAGCGTGATTTAGAAGGCACAGTCTACTAACCTTGGGAAGTATTTACATTCTTTTTATATTCTTTCGTTCATCGGGTTCCAACAAGTTATTTCTAAGCTTCCTTTTATTACCTATATCCATTTTCTGGACATGGGCCATAATAATCGACACATAATATGTGTGATAAATTTCGTAAATGTGTTTCGTCTAGTAAGATTATGGCCTATATTCGTAATCGAACAGATTCTTTGTGGGCAACATAATCATTTGGTTTTACTGAAGATACTAATTGTCCCAAATACACTTGCACTTGTACAGCCGTTCAATATTAAAGCCGAAATTAAAATATTTTGATTTACTAGCAAACAATTATGTGAAACCGAAAATAGAAGTCAGAAATTATGTTTGCAAAATTTTTTTTTCTTAAATGACAGTTGTGTGACATACAGTTGACAACTTGATTGACAATTGTTTACAATAAATCATTAAGCAGACTTAAGTTAAATTCTAAGCACTTATGACGTCATTGGGCGCACACTAGCTACTAGATCTGTCAAAATTTAAGCCATTGTAGTTAATTTCAGTTGTCAATAAAAGCTTTCAAAAGAAATAACTTGTGTAAATAATATTTTGTTATTACACAAAGAAAACTTGTCAAACAATCATCATTATTCTTAAAGCAACGATAAAAACATAAAATATAGGTGTCAGTAAATGTGACGAACTCTTTCAAAGTTTATGAGCAAACACAATTAAGTTTTGTCAAACGTAAGAAACCAACTCTGTTGAAAATTCAAAGCCATTTTTGTTATTGTTCGAGTCTTTGTTTTACTCTTTTTCTCCATCTCTTTTCGTGAAAGTTAAACAGTAATAAAATGGGTAGTTAAGGCGTACCTATTTAAAGTATACACGTGTATAATGTTTCTTTTTTAAATAAAAACCTAGGATTCCATTTTCATTTTTTAAATATAATTAGATGTCAATACAATGTTTACATTTTATATTTCAAAAGATAAAAAAATACCTAAGGGATTTAAAAAATTATAGAAGCGTAAAAGTAAAAATCCAATAATATTTTATCTTATTAACAATGCGGCAACCTTCAAGTAATGTTTTTAGCATATGGAAGTATTAAATTGTTTTAATTAAGGTAGTTACATAATATCTTCATAAAACAACTATTGTTCTTTTGTGGTGGGCTAAAGTTTGTGTTACGAAAACGGGTATTCATTAGAGCCCATAAATTAATTAAATTTGAAACAATGTTTAAATGTACAAAATTATTAATTAATTTTCATAATGTACCCAGGTTTGTGTGCAAAATTATTAGGTATAAAGCCATTATAAGCATTTTTATTCATTGCTATGTTGTCATCAATTTACTACAATTTTACATAAGATCATGATGTTTAATTTCATTGTTTGCACATGCTTCATTTTTCATAAAAAAACAAATTTTTAATTTTTGTTATATAATATTGCAAGAAATGAGACAGATGATTAAAATTACGTAAATTAGTTTTTGTATAGATTATAATATAAAAACTAGGTGGTTATTAAATACTGTTAATTATATCATAAAAAAAACAAATTACCTATTTTTATTTTCTTTCTTTTCTTTTATGTTTTCTCAATAATGCAAAGCTACTTAAAATAAATTTAAAAAGAACTAATGAAGTAAAATAAAATAACGCAATTAGAAATACCTATTTCGAATGGCACATTTTGTTAATTTATAAAATTCATTAATTTGTAGCATGGACGCAAGAAGAATTAAATTGAAATTAAAATTGTTTGACAAAAATTTAGAAAAAGCTTTCTTTTGATCCAATTAATCCTTCAGTTTTTTTACCTGTTTTTTTATTAAAAAAGTACTGGCACTTTTATAATTTTCTTTGAGGATCGGAAAATTTACGCTTTAATTGAAATAAATAGGAATACCTAATCTCCAAAATAATTTATTTCGTATTAGGATTAATTAAGTATAAATTGTTCGGAACTTACAAATTTATGGTAAATAGGTTTGAACTTTACAATTATAACTATGTAACGACGGAATAATAGGTTTTAGGTTTTATAAGTAAATTCTATAATGTTTAATAAATAAAATCTTTGTGGTTTATGGATTTTTCTAGGATAACGGGGGTTTAGAAAACCAACTACCGGATGCACAAAAATCTCTCTATTTCTCAATTTTTTATGAAAACAAAACACACATTCGGTGGTAGACAAAAGAAGTTCTAACATTGATTCTATGGGCACTTTCTAAAGGGACTATGAGGGGTGGTGTAACATTCAATATTGATATTCAAATTTTGACTTGCTTGCTACTAAAAGTAAAAAAATGTCAGGATGTGGTTTGGCAAGACAATCAATCAACTATGCACAAGAAATACATTCAACACTTTGTTTAGAAAAATATGAAATAAGTGAAACATCCTTTAGTTTTTTTTTCGTCTTGAATCTTAGGTTTTAAGGATTTTCTTATTTTCATGGACAGACCCTGTATGTGAAAAATATTAAATTTATGCTGCCGACATGGTTATAGAAAGATGCATTAGAGTCGTTTAATAATGTTCTCTGGGACTCAATATTTACATTATAAAGCTTTTAGTAGTTCATATTAGTTTACACCAGAACTTTCTTAAAAACCAGAAAAGTAATTTATCTTCTAGAATGAAAAGTAAAGAGTGTCATCAAGATTAATGGTCTGTTTTTCTGGTCAAAAGTGACGAATGAAAGACAATCTTAATCTTGTGTCCCAAAAAAAAAAGCTAAAACTCACTAGGGTTCTTATTAAAATATTATCTTTATTTTTGAAGATTAGGAACTTTTTTTCACCAATGCGCTGTTAAAAATATCAATAATTACTTTAAAATTTTCATTAAATAATTAGACAAAGCTTAGATTAGCGTTAATTATAAAGAAACACAATTTTGCTTTTTGCAAAATCGATTTTACGACCTCGCGATTTAGGAACAACTAAATAGATGGAATACTTCAGTCTATTTCTTAGAGTAGAACTTTATAAACTAATTAAATTGATGAAAGCTAGGTACTCAAAATTTAAAGGGTTCTTATCCCATTCAAGATCTTCGCAAAGCCTTCAATCAATATTTTCTTTTAAGTACACCCTCAACTTTAAGGAATATAAATTTATCTTTGGTAGCAAGTTTTAAAAACGAAATTTTCTCACACCTGATATCAGTTATTTTATTTCGTTGTAGGTGAATGGTTATTGACACATAAAAACTGATACAATTAAAGCAGGTAGAACATTAATTTATGTAAATAACTTCGACAAATAAACGTACATTGGAAAGTTTTCTGCTAAAACTCAATTTTTTTTGTTTTTAATGATCACTGGTCTACGAAGAGTGTTACCTCTTGACCTATTTGTCAAGATTTTTAAGGATAAACCAGTCTAGATAAACAAAAATTTACTTTTTCTGTTCGTATTCAGCTCAACGGCAAGACGGGCATCGTAGAAACAGTGGCGTATTTAGTGCCCCCGCAGACCCCGCAATGCGGAGGGGCCCCGGGCATTTAGGAATTTTTAGGGGCCCCGAACTAAAAAAAAATAACTACAAAAATGGTGTTTTAGCGTTTAAAATCAATAAAAATTTAAAAAAATTTGCCTGCGGCGCCATTTTTAGGGCCCCATAAATTTTTTGCGGGGGGGGCCCACAAATTTTAAATACGCCACTGCGTAGAAACAAGATCGGTTGGGGTCAATTCAGGCTTTATAAGTATACGAGAATTAATGATTTAATTAACTAAGAACAAATTAACATTTATTTGTCAAAGTTATCTTTTGGCGACAAAAATACACAACACAAATCATCTCCATATCAATCACAACCAAAATAGGAACATTTAGTCACATTGCAAAGGTGAAAAATAATAATTTGATCGCGTACTTTCAGGTAAAGAGATGGAGCGATATCCTGGAGAGCCATGTCTGGATCTAGAGCCGAAACCGGTCAAACTTTTCATTCCTGCAAATAACCTCCGACGAATCGATGATGTTTCAGAAGAACTGCCAACTTGCGGTGGTCTACAATCTAAATAAGTTTAGTTATTTTTAATGTCAATATATCCACCCAAAAGATTAAGTTTAACAAGGGTCAAGAATTTATTGCTCGGATAGAAACTAAATTGTAAATTAGATTCGACAGGTTGGTGAATCATTGCTTAGTTATAAGCACAAAGTTGGAAACCAATAAAGAACAACCGAAGCACCATTTATAATTTATAGATGGATGTAAAGATTGGAAAATGTATTTTACCTGAATAAATCTATTAATTTGTCCTTAAAGCGAATATTGTCACTACATTAGAATTATTATATTCAAATTTAGATACGGGAACTTGAAACAAGGTTAACTTAGCAATAAATTAAAATTTTAACCTCTTTTTAGACATTTACTGCATTAGCATAAACGTGACCTAAGCTAAGTTTAATAAGGTTATTTCCTGCCACACACTCCATAAAATACGTTTTATTCAGTCATTTCCTTTCCAAACAAATTTTACATATTTTGTTAGCCTAACCAAACGAAACGTTAAGTTTTTGCCGAATATAAAGTAAAGGTTACAATTGATTGAAAACGTATTTTTTTGCTGATTCACGACCAGTTTCGAGAGCAAATTATCATCTGGTGCTATTATATAAAAATATATTGTTTAAAAAACTAAATATTAAGCTGCCTTTGATACTGGTAGAACCTTAATAACTCAATAAATTTTATGATTACCAATGTTTTTAAGACAAGACAGAAATTTTATTTTAAATATGTATGTAATATTTTAGAATTTAATAAAAAGGTGTATGCACGGATTGTTCTTAAATTTATTCAAAATGACGCGATCTCTTGTAAAATCAATAGGTATGTTGTGTTAAACCTATAACCAAAATTCAATTAGAATTTGCATTATTGAATAGACAAGAGAGGCCCTTTCTGTTATTTATTCAAATGTTTGAAAGAACAATTTGTGTTCAACCCCCACGTTATACGAATTTATTATTAGGTCAAACATTTCCTATTTTACTTTTTATTATAATGGACGTTTTTTAAATTTCAATACATACATTTGTGCTCTATAGACCAAACAAATTAAACATCAACCTCGGAATTTTTTGGAGCTGGCGGGACTTTCGTGATAAACCTTTGTTTTGATGTTATAAATGTTGTCTCAAAAGTCACCATCGATATCGTGTGAGCGTAACTTTTTACGCGGGGTCAAAGGTCATGAAAAACCGTTTTTGGTCCATAATGGCTTAAATATGCTTCTAATGACTTTTGGAGTTATTACATAAAATATAGATCGAGAAATTCTCTACATATTTGATCTTGGGTGGACATTTTTTAATCAACCCTTACCCACCTAGGGGCTGTAGACTGAAGTGCGTACCCCATATTTCAAACACCGATAAAATGGTGGCATTTAATGATTAAGAGATGTCCATTCGTAAATTTATTCCTTAGGTTCCATTAAACAATTTGAGAAGGACAACTTCTCAAATAATCCCCTGGGGGCTAAAATCCACCCACATGCAACTTTTTTTTAAATCATCCCTCCTGGATAAAATATTAGCCCAATGGGTCTGTTTTTGTTAAAAATGGGTTTAAATATAATCAATTAATAGGAAACGACACTTTTTTTAATCATGTAGCTGAAAACAGTTTCATAAAAAAATGTTTAATTTCTGGAAAAATGGGGGTGGATTTTAGCCCCCAGGGGATTATTTGAGAAATTGTCCTTCTCAAATTGTTTAATGGAGCCTAAGGAATAAATTTACGAATGGACATCTCTTAATCATTAAATGCCACCATTTTAGCGGTGTTTAAAATATGGGGTACGCACTTCAGTCTACAGCCCCTAGGTGGGTAAGGGTTGATTAAAAAATGTCCACCCAAGATCAAATATGTAGAGAATTTCTCAATTTATATTTTATGTAATAACTCCAAAAGTCATTAGAAGCATATTAAAGCCGTTATGGGCCAAAAACGGGTTTCCATGACCTTTGACCCCGCGTAAAAAGTTACGCTCACACGATATCGATGGTGACTTTTGAGACAACATTTAAAACATCAAAACAAAGGTTTATCACGAAAGTCCCGCCAGCTCCAAAAAATTCCGAGGTTGACGCTTTATTTTGTATATCTTTCCTGGGTTACTACATTTATAAACATGATTAAATGATTACATATAAAATCTTGACCCTTTTTTTAATGTTTCCTTATTACTTACTTTAATTTAAACCGCCTTATAAATTTTTTAATGCATATAATGATATATTGTGAGCGCTCAATTTTATAAATGTTAATTAAGAAGTTATTGTTATGATACAATCATTTTGTAGGTTAACAAAACTTTTGATTTAAAACTTAAAAATAAAAAAAAACTTTGTTAGTCATTGTTGAAACCAAAAACACTCAAAAACACAATGAACATGTATGAAAGTATGAAAATTTAAGTGGCTTGGCTTAGAAGGCTTAAATACTCATGTAAATAAAGGGCGTTTTATACATTTTCTAATATTTTGCCAAATACCTATTTACTTTATATTCCTAAAAATTTGTAATCTACAAAATTTGTTTTATGTCACATTCATTTATTCAGCATATTTCTGCATATTTGTCCCACTTAAAAACCTTTATATTCAGGAATTTCATTAACTTTAGAAAGGAATGTATTGTAATAAATTGAAAGGACACAGGATGTGGTTATTAATATAAAAAGAACCAAGCAATAGCAAAAATGAATTGGATAAAAATAAATAATAGACTTGCTTTGTACAACATGGTTTATTAATAATGTAGTCTTCTAAATTTTAATCAGCAAAATCAATAATAAAATATTGTTAAGTCCTTTTTGTGACAATACCATGTGATAATAGAAATATTGTATTAAAAAAATATATATTTTAAAACTTGTTTTAAAGTTAACAATATAGCATAGGTACTGTGCAGAAATATTTATTTTTTGTAAGTAAATTATAAGAGAATTCGAAAGACGGGACTAGGTTTCTGATCGCTTTCTGATGTGCTTTAGAATCTGGGTACACCATACCAAATTTGGACCAGCTACTATGGAATGCACATCCATCAGAGGCAAAATCTGCGTTTTGAAGAAACTAGGTGAATTATGTGCAAGCAGAACTCGCCCGGCGCATTCGCCATATTTAAAGGTAGGTATCATCAATTTAAAAAAGTAGCTCTTATGCAAAATGTATCACCACAAATCTTTTACTCATTATTCAATTGAAGCTAAGCTAACAAAAAAAGGGCATGGGCGCTTATACAGGGTGTCCAAAAAATGGCGCAAAAACGCGATAGTACGCACTTGGGGCATTCTCAAGCATCTTTAGAAAATTGTCAAAAAAAATCCCTCTGTTATATTCATCGAGAAAAATGCGAACAAAGTTGCAAAAATTCGGCAACACAGTCAAGGAAAATATATTTAAAAATCCCATCTATGAGTCTTGATCATACACTTTTGCATTAGATTTTATTGACGTTGTTGTCAGCTTCATTCTTCATTTCATGAAAATTTTGCAAAATCGAATTGATTATGAAAATGTAATTAGACCATATAGAAAATAAACAAATGGTAAAATGGTTCAAGATAGACTGTCGCTTTGTATTTAACCATTTTTTTTTTCGTTAATATGTGTTATTATTTTTATGTTGTAAGCGTTAGGGCACTTAAAATCTAAATACTTCGTATTTATGGGTAGAGCGGAAACCGTATCCAAGCATTTGCTGGTCAATTTGTGGAAAAAGTCAAATGTAACCTTTTGATCTTGAATAAATTTTAGGTTATGAATTATGTCAATTTGATTGAAGAACTAGAGACAAGTTCATACTCCAGGCACTAGTCTACTATTTTCTAGTTAAGGAATTAGAAATATTTTGAATTTCTGTGTTTCTGACAAATATCTAAAAACTTCAAGTGCGTCAAATTTTAAAAAATATAGCAAATTATATTAAAATTAACCTTATAAAATGTAATATGTAAATAATAATATAATAATTAATTATTTATTGATGAAGAAAATGATACAAATAACATACGACCGAAGTTTTTCCGACTTAAAATGTAATAAAATATTTAGAATTGAGTTTTGGTACCCTAGGTGAATTGAAAATGTAATTTAAAAAATATTTACTCGCATAAACTTGTGGCCAATAGATTAAAAACGTATGTATTTAAATAACACATTATTTGTTCTTGTATGGTTAGATTGATTATCTAAAATTTTGGATAGACAAATTGTTTCTTAAATTGCAATTTTCACCACAGTCACAATGTTAAAACTTTGAAAAAAATGTTCTTCCCAAATTTTCATGTTTCAGTATTCTATTTTGCTTTTATTTCCAATGATCCAAATCATTATCTTCTTTAAAAATATTGTATTTTATATACATATTAAAATACTGCAAAATGGGACAAAAATTCCAATCAAGACGTTCTTTTGTCAACAATATCTACATGCGATTGATGATGAAATATATACCAAAAGGTGTTCAGAGTAAAATGGTCCTTTAAACTAAGAATAATCGACAAGAATAACACATTTTTTAGAACCATTTTTGACATTTTTACTAAAAGTGAAGTTTTAAAAGTTTTACTTTCAAATTTGACTTTTTCCACAAATTGACCAGCAAATGCTTGGAGACGCATAAGTTAGACATTTGTTTCATTACCCGTGTCCGCCATACCTATAGAAACGTAGTTTCTAGCAAATGTAGTTGCCTTAGTAAGCGTCTAATTTTTTCATACAATTTTCTGGGGCTGCCTATATATGCCCAAACAACGTACCATCACGCTTATGCTATGTTTAAACACCCTGTACAAATATATTGACCGTAATCTAAGGGGGCAAACGATGAAATTTGTCTGGGCTTACAGAACATAAAAGTAGTCCTCTCATTCTTTCCACAATTTACACAATTAACAAATATACATTTTATATTTTTATAAGTTAAGTAAGTGTTGGGTACATACAATTATTTACAAAAACCACAAAATTTAGTTAGATACAATAATTTAATAACTGTTGTAAAAAGCAGTCACATTTATTAAATTTACCAAATATACAAGCATATTTAGGATTAGGACAAACAAGGACATAATTTAGGAATAAAGGATAAACAAACCTGAGCTAGTAGAATAAGGAGCAGGATTGACAACAGCTAAGCTAGAGCCTTGCGTAGCTTGAGGCGGTTGAGTTGGCGGGGGAGCTTTAACACGGGTCATGCTGGGTCCCATTAAGCTGCCGCTAGCTCCCCCTATGGCCCCTTTATCAAGGTTTCGCTCAACTGTTATGCAAGGCGCTACAATAACGCCTTCTATATTGACACGAGGTTTATTGTTGGATATTTCAGTAGCCTGCTTAAGAACTTGGTATATTTGGTCCACTTCAGATGGTTCTACGGAAATTTGGGTTCTTATCAAAGCTGTATTTTGTTTGTATAGAGTACCTAATATTTACGTTATTTTATAGGTAAACCAATTTGGGTTTTGAATTATTTTCCGAATTACCTATGCTCATTTCCAATTACAGTAATAAACTAAGCCATTGAATAAATTAGTATTCCACCCTTCATTTAAAGTACACAAATGATAATGGGCACTAACGTAACGAATGAACGTTTATGGAAATTTACGTGAAATTGTTTTTAGTTGTTATCAATAAATATTATGACACAGTTATAAATTAGCCTATAGGGAATTTACTCGAAAAATAACAGCAATTCAATTCAAAATTTTAAAACAACAGTTTTAAATTATACCTAAAGCACAAATTTGAATTAACATTAACGACTAAACGAACTGCAGTATTTTAACGTCTACCGAGAATTTACACAGCAATTAAACTTGTGTCTTAATATTTTCTGATGGGGTAAAAAAAATACGAAATGGAAAAGGTTAAAAAGCACTCAACAAACGCAGTAAGTACCTAATACCGAATTTATTGAGGAATC
The DNA here is from genome assembly GCA_963920755.1 of Cartodere bifasciata. Classification (NCBI taxonomy): domain Eukaryota; kingdom Metazoa; phylum Arthropoda; class Insecta; order Coleoptera; family Latridiidae; genus Cartodere; species Cartodere bifasciata. The sequence goes on along the minus strand of OY987196.1, from coordinate 15,209,238 downwards.
CAATTTGTGTGTTGACCTCACTGATAATCGTCTGTTTATGGTTGGCATCCCTGAGTATGTTTTATCTCGTCCTAAACGTAAACAACTCATTAGGCTATATGTTGTTGTCCTGCAGGATGTTTAACGAAAAAACAGAAGCTGCAACTTGCCACTGCATTGCGAACCTCATTCTCAAGGTATACAAATGTTTATCAGCAAATGCATTTTGCCGATGGTATTATCATTTTTATTGCAGTTTGAAAAGTAAGGAAACATAAAAGTACAAAATAGAATAGAAATTCAAATGACTCACTTTCATCTTCCAATGGTGGTTCTTGGACTCGTGTTTCAATTTCGCTGGTGGATTTCTGTCTTCTAAGAAGGCGTGCTTTTGTTTGACATTTTGATGCTTTTGCCTGGCAATCCAAATGCACGTTCATTTTACATATTCTACATTTCAGTCCTTGCCTGGTGTGGCCTGAAATAAAATCATGTTACACTTTGATGTTGGATACAGTTTCTATAAATTGCTTTATTGCAAAACGTAGACATAGATAGTTTTCTTGAATATAAATAACTTCACTTCATGTTTACGTCTATATTTCAGTAAAGATGATTATTAAAATATTATTAATTTCATAAAAGTAGTATTGACAAAAAATTAAAGGTAGCAAAAAACAGTTTTTGCACTTTTCTGTGCGTCTAATGCTATTTGGAGTTATATAATGTAATTTAACGCATAGGCAAGAAATTTTTGGCCAAAAACGGTATTTTGGCAACTTTTTCTAAATGTCTCGTGATGCCAACGTGATAAGCACAGTGACTTTTGGGACGACATTTAGAATTTTAAAATAATTTTTATTTGCATACATTTTGTATGTAGAAATTTAGCTTGATGGATGAAATTTCTGCGTTGTAAACCCCGAAAATAGCCCAACGGTATATTTAATCGGACCTTTTGCCAATATACGCTCCTAGATGCAATTTTAGAAGAAGATTGGTCCTTATAATGCCAAAACCTGTTAGTGTAATAGTTATCTGTTTCACCAAAAAAGATACTTGCAAAAATAGATACACAAGAATAATTTCTATGCAAAATTGAAGCATATTCGGTTGACTACCTTTATATAGAAGATGTACTCCAGGTTCAAATAATTTTTCTAGTATACCAAGTTGAAATTATTACTATATCTTGAAAACTTATTTAATTAAACGTCATAAAACTCACAAAGAAATGCACAATCTCATCCCTTTGACACCAATTTAACTCTTCCATATTACATCACAGCATCAAACAAAGTTGAAATTGTTGCTGACTCTTACAAACGAAAGCATTTTCATTTACTTCCACCACAAAAACACAATTACTTAGACCCAATTTCGACTATAATTACAGTTGAGAACGTGAATTGTCTACCAGCTAGATAATGAAAACAAAGCTTTTAGAGAAGAATTGTCGCTACTAGATGGGGGTCTTCCTTGACACCCATTTCAACTCATTTCAAGTTTCTGAAACGATTTAGTTTAAACAGCAAAGCAATCCTGCAAACAAGGACGATGTTTCAAAGGTGGTAGTGTCCGATCAACATGCAGTGAATAATTAATGCACTTAATTAAGTCACATAGCAGCCAAACGTATTTTACTTGTATGCTAATTTTAACGGTCCATAAGGTAATTTAACTGGATGTTTTGTTGTCAACAAGATACTGTGAAGGACCAAACATACATTGGTAATAGTAATAGTCGAGGTAATAGTAATAAACACAAGAGTCATGCGTTCTCTGTCTTTCTCCATTTAAATCAGAATGAGAAAGCATGATTCTTGTGCACTATTACTATTACATACGCCTTATAACCAATCTATGTTTAGTCCTTTATCCTAAAACTTCATTCTTCATCCTTAAAACTGCTATTTTCGTCCATAAAAGTTGTGGGGGGTTTAATATTAATATAAACTTGGTAGCCATAAAATATTATATGCATGCAATATTTCTGTTCATAGAATTAGCTAATAAAACCATAAAACTTTGTGAATTTCTACTAACCTCGTAAAATTTGAGAGCAGACATCACATGGAGTAATTTTCTTATAGGTGTACTCCTGAAAGTTATGGGCGTCCGGATCTCCTTTGAGTAATTCCTTGGTTACACCTGAGCCATTTTTCCTAATGAAAAATAGAAACGGTTAGGAATTTCTTAGACAGAGTTAATAAATATCTACCAAAAGTTGAAAGCGAAAAACAGTAACAATTACCTTGGTGCTTAGACAGACATGATTGGTCTTCATCTTTATACTTCTTTTAAAATAAAATAAAAAAAATGCAGATGTTTCAAAAAAGTTTTTTTTAAAAAAACGTTAGTTGTAACATTGTATTTTTTGTCATAATGAAAGAAATAAGCTGTAATAAATAAGTACTAAATTAAAGCATTGGAAATATGATGAGACATAAAGTGACTTTGAAAGGAGAATAACATAAAAAGCGCTATGATAATTAAATTTTCTGTTCCATTTCACATGTCTTATTGTCGATTAATCTTTGACTGGAAGGCAAAATCGATTGGCTAACCCGAAAACCAATCAAAAGGTGATCAATTTTTACAATCGTATTTACTCCAGCGTTCTGAAATCGTGTCGTTTACCCAGGAGAATCTTATTTAAGTCGACATAGTTCGTCTGAGTGAAGCGCAATTTCTTTTATGGATGAAATTTCAACAGATGAAGTCGGACCATTTGCTAGGATTACTACACTGTTTCTTTATGTGATTTTAAAACTTGCTAAAGTTTGGTAAGCATGATGTGAATTGTTAAAATATAATGCATATTACAGAATAATGATAGATTGGTGGTTAGTGTTTTATAGGAAAAATCAAAAAATAATAATGTCTAACAATTAGTGATGCAAAAGTAATTTACCAATTACCGAAAAAAATTGTACCCGGGTATGATTTTGAATAATATTTGGGAATTTTGTTTTTTGTTCATATTTTAAAATAAAAAACAAAGATTCTCTCCAAACCACATTTTTTGGAAAAATCTGGATACGTATTTTGTTTCTTTTCAACAGAAGATAGAATTCAGCAGATGATATCGGGTGAGCAGATAAAAACGGCCCCTAAAGGTGTGATTTCGTTGAAGCGGCTGGCGGTGACCGTTGGCCGTCGCGGTTGGCGGTAGCGGCCAGTCGCTCCGTCGACATGCTTTGGTTAACAACCGCCGCGTTTGGGCAGTCGCGTCCCAAATTGTAGACTGTAGTAAGTATTATAACTAGGTTGTGTATGGTGATAAGACAACAGTTGTAGTACTTAAAAGTTTAGAAAAATGGGGAAAAAAGCTTTGTTGTTAGCATTGTCAGTGGCACCAAAATTTGTAGTAACAGGTCAATTTAGTTACGGAAAGGAACATCTAAAAAATATAAAAAAAAAAATTTTTCTTTAACCTCTGTCACCCACCAACCCCAACCTTGAATTTTTAAATTACAAGCCCTATCTTGCGATACCTCTTTTGAAAGAGAAAAAATAAAAGCTTTACGATGGCATTAAAAAAAACAAAATCGGTTGACCCCTTTTTTAAATATTTAGAGGGCCGTTTTCTTGCGATAACTTTTGATCGGTTTGTGATATTAACTTCTAAAAAATTTTAAATAATTGTTTAAAAAAAACACTAATTTTTTTACTTTTGCAAGGGGCAAATTTTTTTTTGTGTTTTTGAATGAAAAGATGGGTCATGTGACACCTCATTTTAAAGGTATTTTTATTTCCTACTCAAAGGTTATAAAAAATTTAGAACAAATTCGTTGGTTTGTTTTTTAAGAATTTGTTGTAAAAAAAGAAAACAGAAAGGCATTTTGCAGAAATAGGTCAACTTATTGGCTTTATTTTTCTTAGACCAATAATTGTGCCCATTTCAGTAAGGTAAATCATTTTTGAAAAAGGCCCTTGGGTTTTATTTTTTATACTAAGTTCTGAAAAAAAAAACTAACTAATTTTTTTAAATTTTTTTATTACCTTTGTGTAGGAAATAAAAATGGCTTTAAAATAAAGTGTTACATATTCTCTTACTAATAGAAAAAAAACAAAACATTTGTTTAAATCCTTGTGTAAATGTTAAAAAAAAATGTTTTGCTGCAAAAAATTTGTGTTTATTTACAAAGTTATTCAAAAAAATTTAGAAGTAAATATCACAAACCGATCAAAAGTTATCGCCAGAAAACGGCCCTCTTATTATTATACTTTTCGCAGACAAAGTCAAAGAGTATTATAAATTCGATCAGCCCAAACCTAAAATCGTTATTTTTCGTCGTAGAGCAAAAATCTTGCAGATTTGTGCGTTTCATCGAATTTTGAACAACTTTAAAAAAATCCGTCTGTCCGTCTGGTGTATGTCACGTATGCACATTCTTTTCCTATTTTGATTTTTTCTTTCTAAATAGGTATAATTTAATCTATTTTGATCAATTCCACAAGTTTGATCGGGAAATAGAAAATTAAAATTTTTTTTTTTTTATGAGATTGCGTTATTTTTTACCAGACATCTTTGTAAATGATACTTATTAAGGGGCCTTCTGACAGTTTAAGGTATTAGATGGGCATTGATTTAATAGAAGGACACGTTCAATTTTACATTTTCTCATGATTTTGTCCAAAATAAAATTTGAGGTACCAGATAAACGCATGTCAAGTTTTAAACTTAGGAAAGCATAATGGGGCCCCTAAATGTATTTTCGGTTAACACAACCTGTTTATCGTTTTAAAACATTTTTGGCGTTGTATCATCCAAATTTTATGTCATTTGGCAAATGGGAACACCCTAAAACAAAATCTCTTAAATAATCTTATTTTGGGCTGATAGGGTCCCTGTCATCTTTTTAAACTAATTTATCATCTGAACTTATAAAGTGGGATCCAAAGAACCTAGGTATTAATTTTTGTGACAATCAGACCAACAGGTTGTGTAATATAATGAATAACAATAAATGGGGCGCAGGGGGGCTCTGACAAAAAGTTCGACATGTCTCATCGAATAGATCGCAGTAGTATGTCCATAAAAGCTCATGTTTCAAGTTATAAGGTTTAATTTAATTTGTTACCCCTTTAAATGCGCCATGAAGAAAGTGTACTAATGGACCCTAGGGGGGCCCATGGAAACATTTGAAAACAGTGCGAACCCAAAGTGGTTACTAGATCTTCTTAGAAACCCAAATATGAAGTTTCATGAAATAATGTTAAAACACAACGGTATAAAAAAATAAAGTAACCGTAAAAAAAGAAGGGGGCACAGCGGGGTTCCTATCAAAATTTCGAAATGTCTCATCGGGCCAATTTTTTTTAAATGTCTTGAAAATTATATGTTGTAAATTTCAGACCGTGAGCACAATTTGCAGATAGAGGCCTTTTTTTTTCCCTTAACCACTGAGCTAGGTTCGAGTCCCAAGAGCGGCAAAACGTTTTTTATTTTATTTTTATATTAAAAAACTGTTTATATTTTTATTATTACTGCGAAGAGTATCAAACAAAATGTGCATACATTATATAAAAAACACCCCCCTGAAGCAACAAATCTGCAAAGAGTAACTTCTAACCCGCTCAAAGATTTAATCCACTTTAGTTTCAAAAAAAGCTCAACCGATTTTAATTTTTTTAATGACATCGTAAAGCTTATTTTTTTTTTCTTTCTAATGAGGTATCGCAAGATAGGGGTTGTAATTTAAAAATTAAAGGTTGGGGTTGGTGGGTGACAGAGGGTTAAAGAAAAAAAAATTTTTTTTATATTTTTTAGATGTCCCCCTCCGTAACTAAATTGACCTATTTTTGCTTAAAAATATATTTGATGTATTAAGAATGTTATAGGGGGTGTCTAATCGTCAATTGAACACACTGTATAATTTTGCAAACACCCAAAAATGTTAGTGCCATTGCAACATATCCTATATCCCGAATAGGGGCCATTTGGGGGGCTAAATAATTTTTTTAAACAAAAATTTACTACAAATTTTTGCATACATCAACAAATTTTTGTACAAATCCAACAAATCTGAATATTACTCATTCCTAATAAAAGGGGGCCATTTAAGGGGCCAAGGATATTTTTTAGCCAAAAATATATTTTGAAAAGTTGTTAAACATATAACTTTGCATACATCAACAAATGTTGGTGCAAATCCAACAAAACTAAATTTTATACCCAATAAAAGGGAGCCATTTAGGGGGTTAAGGAAATTTTTTAACAATTTCTTTTTTGGAATATCTTTTTAAGACCTTATTTTGTACCTATTTACAAAGTTTGGTGCAAATCATTTTTTTTTATAAAAAGGGGTTATTTGGGAGGCAACGGGGCAAGACCACAAAATATAAAATGGAAACATTTTTTCTAGGGGTCTTTCACAACCAAATGCAAAAATGCTGAGTTTCCTCCCCTATATATTAGTCTTATTTTTGTATTTAAACCAAACTTTGCAAATACGTGCTGAAATTTATCCTACACAACTTTATTTCCATACTTTTTTTCCAAAAATATTCGTAGCCCCCATAATGGCCCACCTTTCAATAGTTTTATTGGATTTTGATAAAACTTTAAATATAGGTACAAAATCATATTCTTAAAAGCTTTATTCTTATACATTTGTTTATAAAAAAAATCGTAGGCCCATAGTGGCCCCCTTAATTTTAAATCTTGTTGGATTTAAATTAAACTTTGAAGAATAATGCGTGCTGTAATTTGTAATAATAAATCTGCATCAAATTTTGCATCTAGGTTTGACACCTAGATGCAAAAAATAGATATGGTTTTAAAAAGTTTTTTTTAGCCTGAAAAAGTTCCTTTACCCTCTAAATAACCCCTAAAGAAAATATTCAATCAGTTGGATTTACACCAAATTTTGCAAATAGATTCAACACAGGGTTCTAAAAAACTTTTTCTGATACTTTCTATTTTATGTAAAAAATTCTATGACCCTCTAAGAGTCAAATGTTATGGCTTATAGGTGAAAGAAATTTTTTTAGATAAAAAAGTTTTAGAAAAAGTTTTTAAGAACCTTAATTTGCATCTATTTCCCGAGTTTGGTGTAAATCCAACTGATTGAATATTTTCTTTGGGGGCTATTAAAAATTTGTACTAAAATCATTTTAACATTTTATTTGATCTGTTTGTAAAATTTCGTGTTGATCCACCGAGATCTAATATTAAAAATTGAAGGGGGGCCGCAAATCCAAAGTAAAATATATTTTCGTCTCTAAGGGGGCCACTAGGGGGGCTACAAAATTGTCTAATGTAAAATGTGTTTAGATATAAAGTAAAAATATTTATTATGTATCCAGACTCTGTCAGCGAACAAAAAAAAAACATTTTAAAAGGTGTTAAACATCAAGCCTATTTGGTAGTGGCCCCCCCTAAATGCGTGGGGCAATTTTTTTTTTATATAAATTTACAAAACTAGAACAATAAATAAGTACAACTGTGAAAAAATATTCTTCATAACTTGCTCCATTGTCCCAAAAACTAATTTTACATTTTTGTCAAAATTTCATAAAATTCAAAAATAATGCCCTTTCAGGTGACATAAATTGATAGAAAATTCACTAGCGAAAGGGTTAAGGGCCCCCCTCGTTTATGAGGTAAAGGATTTTTTTTTAGAAAAAATATTCAGACAAAGTTTTTAAGTATTTTATTTCGTATCTATTTCCAAAATTTGGTGGTAATCCAACGTGATTGGATATTACTCATTGGGGGCTATTTAGGGGGAAAGGAATTTTTCATGCAGATTTTTTTTTACGAAAATCATTTTAAAATCTTATTTAACATCTATTTATAAAATTTGGTTCACCGTGATCTTACAAAACGAAGTGAAGGGGGCCCATTGGGGGCTCATAACCCCGTTTCCAAGACAGAGGTGCAATTTGAGATTTTACATTTTGGACCTCCAGTTATCACATATTATAATGGCGACCCCACCCGGAATATTGTCGATGTCCCCTCATTATTTAAGGCACATTGACTGTACTGATTGCTTTTATTTAGAGAATATCTTTGTATGTGTATTGTGTGATCAATGATCAATTGTGTGATAAATGATTACTTTCTTTAATACCTATAATTAATTATAATTACAATTATTTTTAAAACAAAATTAAGAACTTTATAAAAGTAATTATTTATAAAAATGATAATTACTATGAAAATTTTATTATTTTTTGGCGAAAAATTATAAAGTATATATAAAATAATGACATTTTGAATTTTTTGCGATTTTTTATTGATGAGTCGCGATTAGCGACTTGTTTTTGAGCAGTCAAGTCGCGGACGTCGACGACTGGTCATAAAGCAAGCAAGCCAAGACAATTCAATGAAATGCGCAGGCGCAACACTGAACGCGGCGGTCAAACGCTTTAACAAGACCGAGGGAATCGTCAACGGCTGGCGGTCGACGGCTGAAGTCGAGACGCTGCCTACGAAATCACTCCCATTAAAATTCATTGTTTAAGTGCTCTACCGCCAAACGCGACGGCCAACGGTCACCGCCAGCCGCTTCAACGAAATCACACCTTAAGTAGGCTATGAACAATGTAAAATCTGTCAACTAACAATATTTTGACAATCCCCATGGCCTTATGTGCCGTTTTTATTTGCTTACTCGATACAATTATATTTTCTGTTGAAGATGACAGCATGAGCATAGTGCTGTCGAAATACGTATTCAAATTTTTCTAAATAATGTGTGGTTTGGAAAGAATCTTTGTTTTATAATAAACATTCGCCACAAAAATCATCAAATATCCACATATTTTAAAGGCAAATATGATTTTTGGGTAGCATGGTTAAGTATATGTATACTATCATTTTTTTAATTATGCAACTCAAAAATTGAAAATTTTGCATTACTACTATAATTATTATTAAAAATAAACAGCCTATGTGCCAAAAAACAGAAAAAATTATCTAAATAAAAGAGAAAAAAATGTCGAAGAGTAATTTACTAGTACGACGTAGGTATTTTGATTATATGGAATGGAATTAACATCTATTTGAAAATAAAGTCTTTAATTTTGCGCACATAAAGTTCGAAAAATAAAATACTTTAAAAATTAGATGTTTTAATTGATCAAAAATCTTCCTAGCAATCGGGAGTATTCGAAAATTCTCAGCAAATAATGGAGGTATTTTTCGGGAAATTAATGTAAACTATTTTTGTAGCTTTATCCTCGAAAAATGTTTAAATCAAGTAAAATTTAAATATACGGGTCTTAAAAATGCTTATTGTTAAGAGTCAAAATTTCTTGTGTGTAGGTACTTGATGGAAACTAAAAACAGTGCACCCAATACAAAAAATATAAAAATTCAAAATGAGCATTTTTGTTTTCCCTTTGATAAAGTATAGTTTTTTGGCACATACGATATTAAGAAAAGCAGGAAAGTGGCCAGCAAAAAGATACCAATGAAAGAGCTATAGGGAACTCCATTACCTCATTGAAATTATTGTAGAAACAGCATGGTACATTTGGTTTTTTCTGTTGGTAGTTGAAAATAAACATCAAAACAGTTAAATCAAATACACTACTGAAACCTTAATCTTAAGGGGCGGTGCACAAGTACATTTTTAAGCACCTAAGGTAAAACATCTATTTCAAAAATAACATATATGAATTAATTAATTATTAAAAATTTATTATATTCATACGTTTTATCATCTGGTGCAACGTCCCTCACTAAACCTCATCAAGCATTTAAATATAATGTATAATAGTGGACTTTGTAAAGCGGTCAAACGCTAGCGTATACATTACAGGATGTCCAAAAATGGCGCATAAACGCGATGGTACGTTGGTGGGGCATGTCTAAGAAGCCCCAGAAAATTGTTAAAAAAAATCTATCTTATATACCCTCGGAAATCTGCTATGATACGCTTATATCTTGAATATAACAGCACATATTAACGAAACAAATGGTTTAATACAAAGCTACAGTCTATCTTAAACCATTTAACCATTTGTTTACTTATTAAATTTTCGAATTACATTTTTATAATCAATTTAATTTCACAAAATTTTCATAAAATAAAGCTGACAACAACGTCAATAAAATCTAGTGCAAAAGTGTATGATCAACACTCATACATGGCATTTTTAGACTCATAGATGGGATTTTTAGATGTATTTTCTTAGACTGTGTTGCCGAATTTATGCAACTTTGTTCGCATTTTTCTCGATGAATATAACAGATGGATTTTTTTTTACAATTTTCTAGGGATCCCTGAGAAAGCCCCAAAAGCGCACTATCGCGTTTATGCGCCACTTTTTGGACACCCTGTATAGAAATTTGACCCAGGACAACGTGAGATTTTTGTACGATTTTTTATTTTTAAATTATTTAAATGCTTACAAGTATTTATGTGGGTAGTAAAAAATATAAATAGGTGCTAAAAACCTCTTTTGTTTTTTTTTTTTTTTTTTTGAAGCGCAAACATAAGGTTTTAATTTTTATATTAAAAAACACAGAAATATTACTTAAAATCCTCAAAAATCATAATTTAACATTTTAACTACTTCAAACGTTTCTAGTCTACTAGTAATTAATAATTTATTACATTTTAAAAAAGTTTAAGATTGAGATAATTTAATAATACTTACTTTTCTGTTGGAGCTGCTTCAGGAGGTGGAGTTTTCAAACTTTTAAAAGCTTTTAGCCATTTATTTTTCATGGTAGCCGTCGACGCCGCTGACATTTTGCGATCCCGACCCGAATCTCCTTCTAATTTATGTATGAATAGTTCTTTCTGTAATAGAAACAGAATAAATTAGTAAGTCTGAAATAAGCCAGACCTTTTGTTTTTCGTTTTCTTTTCATGCATTTATTAGCGTGCTAGATGTATTCGCTAACTTTCTTTCTTGTAAACTAACTTATTTTTCTTTGTCTGGATGCCTTTGCTAGGAAAACAATTTAATTAACAACTGGTTACCACACCAAAATCCCATGAAGCCTTAAAAGCAAAGATTTAATCAATGTTTTAAAACTTGCTTATTTTGAATGTAGAGTGTTTCAGAGTTCCATAATTAGCATTTAATGCTAATTCAAAAAAGGCACTGATAATTTAGCAATGAGTCTTTTGAATTTATAGATTCTTAAGTAAGAACCGAGGTAAGAATCAAAAAATAAAAATACTACAAAACTATAAAAATAGAAAAAGTGTTTTTGCTAATTAACTAAGATTGCTTGGATTAATAAAAGGGAAACAGCTTAAGCTTGATTTATAGTTAAATTAAATTAACTTAACGTCATTTAAATGCATTTATAGATTGCTTAATTTCACCAATTTAAAGCAGTTAACGCCATCTATCAGTAAATCTCACAATCTCATTATTTTGCTGATTTCATTTCCATTCTACAGTTTTCTTTCTAAATTTAAAAAAATCTTATTTAGTAGCCAATATATGGCTTTTGTAAATATAGCTACGGTTACAGATGCCTACTTTACCCAAAATTAGTTAAATTAACAAAATAAATATATCCTATAAGTAAAGGTTAAGTGACGTTAATTTAATCTATACCTAAATGAAATCTCAAGTTTTTTATAATTTATTTTTTTTTGTGTTAATTTGCGATACGATAAATAATTAAAAATGGCGTTAAGTTAATTTAACTATGAATTAGCCTTTACGCATTTTTCTCATGACATACGGAATAGAATGAGAAACCATAAGTTTTTTTTGCAATATCTACTTATATTTGAACCCTTCTTGTAAAATAAATGTCTGATCTCCCGACTGAGATAGGAATAGACCTACGTGAAACAGTATCATGCTTTCTCTTTAAATGCACTATGGCCCAATCCATATTATCCTTTTTTTTTACAGAATAAAAAATACAAGATAATTAAAGTTTGTAGTCTGTTACTGATCTAAAATTTTGGCGCTACTTACGTTAACGTAAAATGCGTGAAATCAGTTTTTAAAAGGTCGCTAAAATTTTATAGACCTTCAAAATTTAACAGATAAGATACAGAATACACCCCAAAGGAAGGGTAATTAATTTTTTGCAATATCTTGCACTTAAACGTTAAATTACCTTGATGAAGACTTTGGGTATAGTTGTTTAGGAGTTTTTTTTTAAATTATTATTATGTTTATTTTTGTGTCTAGAAATTAATAGTTATGGTTTATAATAAATTTATTAATAACAAGACGTGAGAAACAAACTTTTTGGGCTGATAATCTAAAAGCCCAAACCTATCTACAAAATTAAAATTTTTTAAAATGGTGGAATGACGCATTGTTATAAAAATGAACCCCTATTGTATGAAATTAAATTAAAAAATATTTTTTTTAACCATATGTATAACTACGTACTGAGCATGTATCACTCAATTCTTTATAACTTACCACGTGTGTTTTTATGGCACCCCAACCCATTTTGTCACTTTAAAATAACGACCTAGACAATATTTAATACTATAGAATATAAATTTAAGTTAAATCAGTCAAAATAGGCTATCCCGCGCTTTTTTAACCTAGATATGCAACCTACCCTAACACGAAATTTTATAATGCTCTAATATAAAATTCCTTCTACAAAAAACTTCTACAAAACTTATGCACCAATTTATATCACAGTGTTATGCGTTTAATACTTTTGATATTTTATTAATTAACGTAATACTAAGTGCGTTTTTATTGTTTAAAGCGGTCGCGAATGCACTTTGCACATCCGAAACTTGTATTGATGGCGGTGGATCTTGCGTCGTTTTGCGAGCGCGCATCCAGAGTCCTGGTTGTGATGACGTCATGCCAACGCTTAATAGGTCCTTTACAGGATCGGGGTAGGTTCAAGTGTCCTACGACAAACCTTTTAAATTAATTTTTTTTTTCGTTCTTTTTTAAAAATTTTTAATTAACATGTCCTAAGTCATATAAGTTACCGTCAATAATATGTAAATTAAAGGTAAACATTGTATTTTCCCACTTAAAATATTTAATATCAACTCACATTTTATTATTTTGCATTTCTGAATTTTAAGTTTTAATATAATAAAAAAATTTACCGTATGCACATATAAAATGTCTGGCTAAATCAGTATTTAATCTACTTAACAGGCATTTTTTTTAAATGTCTTAAAATAACTAAAGACAAAGATTAATGCCAACACCTATATTCCTACTATTAAACGAAGCCATGAAAACCAATGAGCTGCCACAATTTTTTTACCCTAAATGAGCCTCGGATAAAAGTTGTTAATAGAAAAGTTCTTATTTCAGAAAAAAATCATTTTACAGTTAGTATATTTTTGCCAGTAGGCATAGTGTCGAGGCAAGCATCACTGCCTCTCACTATAGTAACCCGGGTTCGAACCCGAGAGTGATCCAAAAATGAAAAAAAGTCTGCTGGTAACATTTACTGATGGGATAAATGTTTCTAGAGATGCCTTCGCTCGGAAGACGAAGTAAAAGATGCGGTCCCGAGTGCACATGTGCACGTAAAAGAGCTTTACCCATCTTTGGAAAGGGATGGGATACGACAAAAGTTCTCGGTTGGGGGTAGTCTCACTCGAGTATCGGTATTAAGCCATAGTTGCAGAAACAGCAAAGTAAATTAATAAAAAAAAATAAATTTTTAGATATTAGGCATTTTAATAATATTGTACCTGCCTAATAAAACTTATCCTTTATTATTGTGAAAATTTAATTAAGATTATGTAAATTTAAAACATTTCCAGAATTATCATTTCGAAGTTGTTTTAATATTTATTCAAATTTAGCAGACCCAAAGAGGTTATTCGAAATATTAAAATGCATTTTCAGTTATTTAAAACACGTAATGTAATCTTAAAGATGTTTTAAAAGTTACCTTTGAATAAAATTTTTGAATCCTTTGTTGAATTTAAACAATAAGAGGTAGATATATTTTTTCCTGATTATAAAATTTAATTTTCTTTGACAATATGTAGCCTTTGTGGTGTCGATACAAAGAAAATAATAAATATGTATATTTCTGGGAAGCATCCTGTTATAAAAGAGTCCGCTGAAAATGTATTATTCACCTGTCAGTTTTATAACACATTTAAATCAATCTACAAAATGTTTCTTTTATTGAATTTCATTATTTTACATTTGAAAAAGTCAAATGAGTCTAACCCATTATTTGGAAAATCACTGATGAGGAACTCAGATAATAGCTATTTTAATAACGGCGTTATTATCTACCATTCACCAAATTTTAATAATAATTACTGCCATGACATTTTTGCGTGATTAATATTATCTAGCTTAGTCAGCAACAGTGGTTATGGTATTTTTTAACAATTCCATAGTACTATTTTATTAATTTATTGGTGGGTGGGTACCTACATGATTTGTATAAATAATTTGCATTGCCAAACATCTTTTCGGTATAAAAAATAAAAAAAATTCTTACCTGAGCATTGATAGCACCAAGATGAATATTGGCCACACTTAGGTCAAAACGTTTCATTGAAATATCCTCTTGTAATTCGTTGGCCTTGTTGTAAAGAGATGCATCCACTGACCTTTGTTGAACTCTTACTAAAGCATCTAGAGCGTCTTGAATTTGCCGAATCTTTATTTCTAAATCTGCAGCTTCTCGCTTAAGGGCATCATGAGAGGGCTTCACTTGAACTGCTGATAATCTGTCTATTACTAATTCATCCTTCAGTGGAGGTGGAATATTTTCCTGAAAAATATGTCTATAGTTTAGAAATAATTGCATAAAATAATCATTCATTGCGAGAATAATGTTCACTTGATTTGCACGGGACCTTAAAATCAGTTGGAAACTACTCACTGATCTAGTGAAAAATAAAAATATGAAACTACTACTTCAGTAGGAAATACATAAAGACTTACGATAGGAGGTTCCAAAACTTCGTTTTCGCCTTCGGTCGTTTGTGGAGGATTGGGAGGAACAAAAAGTCGTTTTAGTACTACCCCTCGCCCTGGAGGAATTGGAAGGGCTCTAGCAAGGTTGTTTAAGTCCGAAACACCGTTTATGGACTTGCATTGAAAAACAAGACCTTCATAACGTTTATGCTGTTCCACGGCCTGGAAAATAATAATTATGCAAATTGGTTCTTCCCTTAATAGACATAAATAAAAATATATGTACATATTGTTTGTAAATTAAAATGTCTTGTTTTATTATTCTAACAAACTATGGATACATTTTTTAAACAAATTGCGAAAAAAATAATTGTGTTGACATTCAAGAAAATAATTCACAAAAGAATAGCATTAAAGCTCTTAGAACAATATTATACATTTCTAAACAACATCGTAAAAAGATAACGATGTTACTTTGTGTTTTTATAATGTTTCCTTTAAATATTAATGGTTTTAAATTTCGGCGTTGTTTTAGACATAATAAAAAATGAAAAGTATTAGGTTGCGATATTTAAAAGGCAGCATACTAATTTTTGCAATGTAACCCTTGTTGTAAGGAAATAAGAAATTGTAAATTAATTTATTACCCACAGGAATAAAGGATATTTTAAAAATATTATTAAGTTAAAAATTATACTTACTCGTGATGAAATAACCTCAGCTCCTTGCAAAACAGCATCAGATATAGTAGCACATAAGTCGCAATAAATATCTTCCAATTCCTGCAAAAAATATTTTAAGAATCTAATCTTCTGACACATCAGAATAAAATATATAAATATATTTTATCATCAAAACACATATTATAGTTGACTCGAAATTATTAAAACCTATCAATATCATCAATAAATTTTTAACATTGTCAGAATATTACAATATAGTCAAGTATTAACAAACGATTTGCAAAAAAAAGTCAACATACATACTAATAAATTAAAAGAGATAAGGCCAGTTGCACTAACTAGAGTGCCTTGATGATTTTGACAATTATTGTCGCCTTATAGAGTGACGACATGCATCATTCTTTCTCTGTCATACAGATAACGTCATCAACGTTATAGCCAAAGTGACAACAATTACAACTTACAATCACAATTAATGACGTTATCTGTATGACAGAGAAAGAATGATGCATGTCGTCACTCTATAAGGCGACAATAATTGTCAAAATCATCAAGGCACTCTAGCACTAACGTTTGACTAAGTCAATAATGACTCTTTTTACCCGAATTTCCAATGCACTGTTATCTTTTTATGTATAAATAAAAATCTAGTTTAAATCTAATTATTCAATAGAATGTCTGACAAAATTGGTAATTTAACCGCTTATTTTTTATAATTGCATTTTAACAAACTTAACCGACAACAAACTGAAAACAGAAAGCACATGCAGGGACTAATGCAATGCAAATGATTTTCAGATTAATTAAAATCAACTTTACCAGAATTTCCTACTTAGATAAATGCACGCCTCAATGCTTGTCAACCTCAATGATTAAAATTAAATAATACACGACAAGTGCTCTAGATGTAAATAGGTACTTATCATGTCTGGTATTTATGTGGTAAATTACTGTCAACCAAACGGATATTTTATGCCAATCAAACCAATCCAAATCCTTTGTAGAATTTGCAATTACATACAATATGGGTATGTAAGTACACATATTTGTATAAGGATTCAAAATATTTCGCTATTGCAAGAATTTTATAATTATAAAATTAAAAATGTGTTTTAATTCCCTCTTCTTTGTATAAAATTTTAATAAATATATTTTGCGGTTGATTATTTATGTCTGGCCAAAGTGGTTAAACTACTACTATATACTAAACTTTTCAATAATTTTCATTTCAGTTTTATGAAATGGCATTTATTGAATAAATGTCAACAATATTTGTTAATGCTATTAAAAATAGCTTTAAATGCAAATTATTATAATGTCCTGAATAGTTTTTATAATTTTGTTATTTAAATTAATTAAATTTAAAACATTAACATTTTTTGTATTAGCTTTTTAACAAGATTCTTGGTTTGAATTTGAAAAATGTTACTTGCGTTTTTAGCTACGTTACAATAATTAAAGCAGTCGTTTCGTTGCACTTTAATTGAAAAATATTTGATAAAGAAAATTATAATTGGTTAGTAGTAGACTTACTACTATGGCCAGACCGAGGACCAGACATTTCTTTTATTAACAATAATATGATATTTTGCATACGGCTGAAGGACTACGGTCGATGGCCTTATTGTAAACTTATGTTTTCAATAAAATAACGTTTTTTTTTTATATTTTGGCTACATAAAAGTTGTTACACAAGGTTAATACCAAGGTGTTTGAATATTTGATTGTTAAAAATGGTATTATAAAATAAAACTTTTTTTATAAGAATTTGGTTTATCTAACTTAATTTAAAATGAAGGTATTCATAACCAAAATCTAACAATGTTAAAAAGTTTTTGTAAACAAAGTTTTACTGCTGTATTTCTAAGTTAATAAAAAGTTGGTAAACCAAGTTTAGAATCTCTAAAGTAAAGCTTTCACTAAAGTCAAATGGTGCGTGATTTTTTTATTTTATTGTTTTAAACTGTTGGTATGGTTTATTATAAATCTTATTTTTAAAATCTATATTCTCATATTTTTAGTCGTAGCTTAAAAAATAGTTCCATATTTATGCACACATTAAATATTTCATTATCATAATAGAGTCCTGGACTAATTTTCAAAAACTTGATTATTTATTAGAAAATTGGCTTAAAAATGGGTAGGTAAAGTCGTATGGGCATTTTCGCTTTTATTTTTTTTATTAAAAAATAAAAGAGATTTGGATTTTTAAAAAGAGCGCGGGCATGCGCAGTAATGTATCCGTGATAAACGGTCATAATATTAATTTGATCCAAGAACTCTGTGATAAAGTTCGTGTTTCTGAGTTTCTGCCATACGCCAGATGTCAGAATTTTCAATTTGTAACCTTATTTCTTTACAAGCTAAAGTTTTCGTTTAAATTTTAAACAGTTTTGTTCGGTAAAATGTCGTGTGCATTTGCAAGTTTGTTTTCTAAAACCAAAGAAGCAGTAGCAAATGGCTATGTGTACTGTCGTGTAACTTTGTGACAAGAAAAATCATCACACGGGGCTTAAAATGTGCCAGCCTAAATTATTAACACGACATTAGAAAGCATTAATCATATGGCAATAATTTTACTACAAGCAACTTTACGTTTACTCTATGAAGTTAATACAAAACAATGTTTTTACATTTCAAACCTCAAAAAGCAAATAAATCAACGTAGTTCCTTGGAAAAGTAAGTGTGTCTTATGATCGTCCAATGTCCAAAACTCAAGCCGTGGGAATAACAGCATTCAGAAATAGATCGCAATGTTGGTTTTTGAAATGCACCTTCTAAAGAAGACCAACTAAAGTAGCCCCAAAATTTAAAAACTGGAATAATCTGCACACAATAGATTAATACTTTTGAAAGCTAAACACAAGGTAGGTTTAAGCTTACCAAAAAAGTATGCTAATCTTTATAATTTTTATGTTATCAAAGTGAAGTTATAAAAGCAGCACGAAATATCTTTGCTTAAAGAAAAACTGAAATTTCGACACACTTACACAACATTTTTTGCTTAAAATAGCTTGTAAACTTTCATAATCTATTTTTTGTTCATAAAATATTAAACTAAACCCAAAACTACAATCTATCTTGTTAACTTTTTAATAAAATCGTACTTTTGCAAAAATATATTTCTTATTCTGCTTGTTTTCTCTGTTTTTGTAATTTATTTTTATTTTTAGTTGACATATATCAAAAAATGTCACGGAGATGCAAAATTTTTTCTTCTTCTTTTAAATATTCTGGCCTTATGTCTTTAAAAATTCAGCTAGTTTTAAACTGCGCATGCCCGCGTTTAAAACAAATAATTTTTCGTAATTAATTTATTATTCGGCCTAGAAATTTTTTAAAAAATTGAGAGTTTGAAACTAATACTCCCAAAAACCCAAGGAATTAGAAAAAAAATAAAAAGTTATCAACTTTTTACCTAGTCCAGGACTCTATTAAAAATATGAAACATCATGCATAATTTCTGAGGGTAAATCTCTCTATAGGTATAATTTAAGTTATTTGCAATAATAATGAAGCACAGCACACAAATAGAAAGGTCAGATGATTTTCTGACATTTAGTTTCTCTGCAATTTTCCCATCTTATTATTTATTCAGAAGATTTCCGCTTGTAAAATGTGTATGAATGTTTCTCCTACGTACCTGCAAGTAAGCGGAAAAGTGAACCAGTGAATATTATTTTTTTGACTAACTTACTGTTATTTTTCTAATACTTTATACATCTTAATAATAATCTAAGATTTTGTCATTCTATTTCCTTGGAGCAATTAGAAACCAATTTACTGCTTAAATTAAGAAAAATCAGTACATTGTAATTTTTATGTTATATCTTTTTGTGTTACTGCTTAAATCGTCCTTATTAAAAAATGTCTATGTATAAAATAAAAATAGTATGTTACACTTAACGTAAAGTTAGCGTCGCCGCTTTTATTAAATATTCGTTTGTAAAAAATGAACTTTTAAACAAAAAAACACGGTGTCTAACTGAAAAGATTTCCCCAAGTTAAGCGGCTTAAGAACATAAAACACACTTAAAAGCAGGTTGTTGGGGATTACCATATAAATTATTATAGCCAACTAAAATAACACAACATTCTATTTTAACAAAGATTCCAAGAGCAATAATTTATATTGTGGTTTTGGCCATAATTCATGACGGGTGTTTTAGGTTAAATTTGTTTTGTAATATTGGATATGCAATTGCTTTATTACTTAGTAAGGCAATCCCGACGTTTAGTATCCCTTGAGGGTAAAGTTTGCTTTATTAAATCAAAACATAATACTCACTACCCCTTAATTGTTTTAATTTAATTGGGTTATGTGTAATCTTTGAGTAACTTATCTTAACTTTTACCTTGGGAAAAGTTTAAAACTAACTCCGCTTCTTTAAGTTTAACCGCCTAAAACTAAGTTGGTCTAAAAAAACAGAACAGAATGAAAGGGGTTGTTTTTGTACTTACCTTAAGTAGAGAAGGCAACGTTTCTTTTCCATAAGATTCCAGCATTCCATTGGTGGCGTGTAATTGTTGAACATAAGCGTTGTGTGTATTAAAATAACAACTTAAAGTCTCAGTACTTGGGGCAGCTAAATATGACAGGTACGCATTTTTATATTCTTGTCGACACTGCAAAAAAAAAGTTTAAATATTAAATCGGTACAATAAACATAAAACCTTCAATATTTGTCAAATTAAAAAAAGTTTTGTCCACCCATAAAACTTTTTTGTATTTTAATCAATTGTGTCCTGATCAAAGTAAACAATGAAACGAGTTATTTTTATTGCAATAATGGCTTAAACGGGAAATCAGGTTATTAGCATTGTTATAGAATGAAAGTATTCAAAACATTAATTGAATTATTGTGTTTCAATATTTGTTTGTTTGATTTAAAAGTATATGAAAAGTCACCCTCTATGTTTTTGTTTAAAATTAAATAAACCATTTTCACAAATAAATAATCCTATTTTTGTTACCATGATTTTTTAGTTTGAAGAACAAACAAAGTTTATTTTTCTTGTTCTTTTAATGACAATGATGAATTTTATTGGATTTATGCAACTGACAAAGCAAATAAAACGGTTTTTATCCCTTTTTGCAGTTTGCTCACTACGATTGGTTTGCGCAATTAAAATGTATTTTTTGTAGAATCTATTTTGCCTATATTTTGCCTGTTAACCTTGGTCGAATTATTTTCCCTCACTTCTCACAATTGACAACGCCTGGACTTCTTGTAGGTTCCTTAGAAATTTAAATAGTAGTGTAACTAGTAGGGTTCTGTGACACGATAAATATTTATGCGTAGTAAAAAAAAATATTATTTTTTCGGTTTCTGTATTATTTAAGAGCAAAGAGATTTTATACAGGGTGTCCCAGAATTGGCGCACCACCTGTATGGTACGCTGTTAGGGCCTGCCTGGGGATTCCAGGAAAATTGTTAAAAAAAATCCATCTGTTATATTCATTTAGGAAAATGCGAACAAAGTTGCTTAAATTCGGCAACACACTATAGGAAAATACTACATAGTCTAGGAAAATTAATCCAAAAATACCATCTATGAGTCTTGATTATACACTTTTGCATAAAATTTTATTGACATTGTTGTCAGCTTATTTCAAGAAAATTTTGTAAAATTAAATTGATTATAAAAATGTTATTTAACCATTTAAAAGAAGAAAAATTGGTGAAATGGTTTAAGATAGGCTGCAGCTTTGTATTAAACCATATTTTTCGTTAATACGTGCTGTTGTTTTTAAGGTATATGCGTTTAAAGTTTTGCACTTTGGGGCCTCATATCTTCGAGGATGTATGAGATGGATTTTTTTTGACAATTTTTTGGGGATCCCTGGGCATGACCCAACAACGTACCATACAGGTGGTGCGCCAATTCTGGGACACCCTGTATTTACAATAGATAAGGTATAAAAAATCATTGTTTGGGGTCAAGATCTTTTTGTTTACTAATGAGTAAGTGGACGTAAACAAACAAACGTTTTCAATGGAACCTACCTATGCTAGCCTTTTAGATCTTGAACCCACACACTGGTAATGTTGTGATGATAAACAATTCAGTTCTAGTCATTCTATTTCTATGTTTAAGAGCATTACAGACACAATATTCAACACTAAATAATTAAAATAACATTATGAGGTAGATATATAAAAAAATTGTAATATGTATAAATATCTAAATATTCATGGTTGTTAAAAGAAAGGTACTTATATCTAAATTATTTACAGTTTTTAAGAAAACATTCCAATACTCCACATCTGACACCAATTTGAGAAAAAATTATTTTACTGTAGCGTAATGCTAACATGATTCTTCCTTACCTTAACAAGCTTCTCCTCAGTTTTACTAATGATGGTCTCAAAGCTTTCTCTATGAGTAAAGACTTTACGGGATTGCATTTTACGATGGAAGGATCGTTCTAGTAAAGGTCGCGACACTTGTCTACCCAAGATGTTGGCAATTTCACCCAAAGCTTGTGAGTCTATCTCTACTTCTTGCAGCAAAGTCTCCCATGTGTGAAATAAAGAACTTTGACACGCTGGTCTGAAAATAACAAAATTAAATATTATTTTAAGACGTGAAGGTTCTTCCTATAAATCAGGACATACATATATTTGGACACCTATTAATAAACCAACAAAAAACAGTTGACGTAAGAAACTACCTCGGAAAATACATGGCTTATCATTTTTCATTTTGGTAAATGTTTAGAAATACTGTAATATTTTTTATTTACAACTGCATATGAAATGATGACATTTCTGGCTTTTTAAAAGTTGGAAAATGTCACTTTATTTGTTTTATTAAGCTGTCACTTTCCACCCGGGCGGAAAGTAACTACTTTCCGCCTGGGTAATGAAAACAAGTCGGATTTAACTCTTTTGTGGGAGCACACTCTTTTAATTCTGTACATTCGTCATCACTATTCGACATTATGTTTTTTTTAATATTAGTTGGTTTAAGACTTTAAAATAATGCGAGAAATGACGTTTTTTGAAAATTAAAAATAACTATTTTTTTACTTCGATGTCAAGCAATTGCAATGTAACCATGGTTATAAATTTAAAAAAAATAATCATGTTAACTAAGATGTTAACAATGAATAATATTAATTTGCAAAATTAAAGATTTTTAAAATTAAACCTAAATTAATGTAAGCAGTTGTAAATAAAATAGTATACTAACCTCGGTGGAAATTTCCTTTCTGTCTCGAGAAATGGTTTACCGCGGCGCTACGCGCCTTGGTAAACCATCTTTTTCTCTCGACAGAAATGAAACCCTTTCCACCCACGGTAGTAATATACTATTGCTGTGTCGATACCTGACAATTGATATTAGGGATGCATCAATGATTTTGCGAGAAAATTGCCTAGCAGCAGATGTTTTAAAAATTTATGATATATTTTGGTCAAGTTCCAAGTCTGAGAATTGGTTAACCAAAATGCTGGTAACAAGATCATTCATAATTAATAATACTGCATATTATATTGATTCATACGTCTATATTTTAAAGACTAATACCACGTACAAAATTAGAAATGGATTAGATTAGTAAGGGGGTTAGATCGGTAAGCCAGTTAGATATTTTTATAAAATGCGAACATTTAATAGGAAATTATTACTCGAAGTAATATGACAATTATTATATTAAAAAAAAGCCAAACGATAGAGTTCAGACAGACGGACAGACACGCTCTTTCTATTAAAAGGCACGAATATTAATGAATTTTTGCACTACCCTGATATGAGTGTATTCCTCGTTTTCGACGTTGGTTATCTGCGACGAGAATAATAAGCATATTGTATGCATTTGGCTTTAACTTGACGTGTGCCTACAACAGAGGTCATTTTCATTGTTTAGTCTCGAGGGTTAATTACCAGTGGTTAGTTATTAATATGGTTAACCAGATGCTTTACATGTAAGGTTTCACTAAAGGTTTTAAAACTTGTTTCCTACTTTTGCAAATGAAGACCAATACTTTTGGCAACAAAAAATAGTATTTAAAAGTAAAACTTCTAACCAATTTAAACTTAAAAAAAAAAAAAAAATTAATGACTTTCTATTGAAAAAATGCAAAGAAGTATGCAAAATGCAAAAATAGGTAGCAAGATTGGCCTCAAGTTTTATCTGCATTATCCTTTAGCCATTTCATTAAACTCCACGAGGCAACTCAATAGAATTGATTAAGGGAAAATTAAATAATTAAGTTCTTTGAAAGAATATGACAAGATAAAATTTAAAAAGAAAGAAGAAAAAAATTGTTTCAATTACATTAATGTTTTTATACAACGACGACCTTTAAGATGACTAATGAGGCACGTTTGCAATGCTGTTTGTATCAACAATTCAAAGTTAAAGCACGTGTACTCTGGTAGGTATTAAGAACCATTAAATGCATCTTTGAAGGTGCATTGTTATTACAGCTATTAATTAATTACAGTTTATTTGATCTTAAGCTAAATCTTAGAAAAAAGCTCCTGAATTTAATTTAAACTTATAGTGCTGAATTAACAACTGTTTTTCAATTATTTCGTTGTAAGCTGGGGATTTGAACCCTTAACTTAAATGCTGGCAACATATTTTTTTTATGTTTCTACTACTACTACCCTGAAGGACAGGATTAACCTTTTTTTTTATTTTAATCTTGATATATTTTCCGGATATTTTTTTAAAAATAAATAGTTGCTCTATTTTTCTCTTCTCTGAGATTCATTAATTAATGGAGGCGATGCACCGGATGGCCGGATGAACATGGTAATTAAGTTGGCCAGTTCACGGCTACTGCAAATTAGCTCTGGTAAGCTATAGTGCAATACCTTAAGGTTGATTAGGAAAATATCCAAATAAGCCGTAGCGTGACTTATGTTCAATTTTACTGACCTTTCTCAATTATTTCTTAAAGTCTATTGACAATTCCAACAAGAGAAATGTCACTTTGGCAGACAGAAAGTGATTCGTAGCAAGGCATTCTTTATTTTATCAGGCCGGCGCACTCTCATGTTTATATTTTTGAATCCTAGAGGCCTTATTTTCTAGAAGATCCAGTTTTTTGACGTCACAAAAATCAATTTGATTACTCGCTAACGGTATCGCTTTAGTCAGCAATAAAAATGAATAAGTGAAGCTTTAACATAAAGAGTGCCTGACAACTTCCAAATACTCATTGATCTGGACATAAATTGCCAAAAGAATTATTTTTTTCGAAGCATACATTATTTTACGAAAAAGTAATGCGCCTGGGAGAAGGTAATTAGGTAATTTTTAAACATCAAATAGAATTTACACATATTTATTTTAGAAGGTATAAGTTAGAACAAAAAGAAGTTGATAACAAAGCGCTGTATACTATACATACTTAACTAAGTTTAGCTTAAAACCTTTACATTTTTTCAATTGTTCTAATTTGAGCAAAAAATATTCTCTGAATCAGCCTCAAAGCTAGAAGCAAACATTAACTTGTGAAAACATTAAACTACCAAATTAATTATTCAATTGTTTTTTGCACTTTAAAAGTTTAGCTCTGGTAAACTCAAATAATACCTACCGATAATTAAAAGTTTTAAATGAAATTTCCAGTGTTTGCCGTGATTTTGAGTTACAGAGCTGAATAGGTTGTTCAACGTCACGTCAAATTGGTAAAGGTCAAAGGTTAAAGCTTAAACTGGTAGGTGTTCAATTATTTAATTACCCAAAGCAATATCTATTAGATTATCAAGAATATTTAACAAACCACTAGCCTCTTATTTACTTATATTAACCCAAAAGACATAAAGTAAGTGTAATAAATTGTATTTTGTGTCTGACATTGTGAGTAATTTAACAAATTACATAAGTTGGCTTAGATTTTGTTTGACGTTTGCGTACTCTAGAATTTTAGATGTTATAATTAATTTAATATTATTTAATATTTGCATGTGGTGTGGTAGTTATAATTCTATATTCTATGACGCGTTTTATGAGTTTAATATTATTATATATTTGACATTAAAAATACGTAGGTAGCTTAAAGTTGGTCACCAACTTGTAACAACTGCTACCTACTTGTAACTTTTGTGTTAAAAACTAAAAAGAAAAAAGAATGAGCTGATGCTGTGAATGAATGAGTCAGCTTGGAAAAGCAATTAAAATTTTAAGCATCATTCTTAGCTTTGTTTCTTTTGTTTGGTGGAAACGCAACCGGCCTTCTATTAAACTTCATTTTGCCTTTACTTACTTCCTTGCAGAGACCTAATTTTAAGCGGAAAAATTTGCTTATGGAGAGTTTATACAGCTTCTTTAGTCCAACTTTTTTCCCCCTTACCTCAGTCTTTACCTCCGAGTTCACCTAATTGAAAATTATGGTTTATACAACTTTAGCTCTTACCTCTAGTTTGGAACAAGATACATAACCTTTTTAGTAATATATTTTTACTCCTCACATAATTTGTTGTTTAAAATTGACCTATAATCACTATTTCACCCATTTTTATTTCAAAAACTTATAACAGAATTAAGCAGTTTGTATATTCTGACATTTTTAAGGTTAGGATACATGGCCAACTTTATGCAGACCCGCGCATTTTACATGTGCATCTACCTCGCGGTTCTTTTTAGATTGTTTGCATATTGTTTAGTATCCGTCAGACGTCAGAAAACTATTGTCTAAAACGTCAAAAAAATACTGCGAGGTAAATGGAGGTCAAGGTATAAAGTGCGGCGGCCTGTAATAACGTTGGTCCCGTTAGAATAACATATTTTGTTAGCCCAGGTAGTTCAAATGTTAAATACGTAGTTTAAATGTTGTTGCGTAGTTCAAATGTTACTGCAAAGAAATCTCACTTTTTAGTCTGTAACCTAACCATAAAAGATAAAATAGTTGAGGTAAAGACTATGAGAGACGGAGGTAAAGATTTTCTGTTTGAACGCTAAATGATATTTACACATATTTATCTTAGAAGACTATGAGGTAAAGGGGAAAGAAGTTGGGGTAAAGAAGTTGTGTAAACCGCGCATTAGAACCTGCGGTAAACCGTTCAATCATGACTAAAACCAAGACTTAACTGAAATTGTATTAAGTCGTAAGTAAATTATGATGAATTTTTGTTTAAATAGGTACAAAAAATAAAATTTTACCAATGAAAACAAAATGTACATAAGTTAACCCGGCGCATTCGCCATAAATTTATCTAAAATGTTAAATGAAATTTTAAAAATGTAGGCGACTGTTTGTATTTTAACTTATAGCAAGCGCTTATCTTAATGCTTTTACATTTATCTTAGCTTAGGTTATTCGATACCATCGATTAAAGTAGAGTTCATATTTCATTTCTTATCATTAAACTCCTACACAGTGCAACAGTCTGAGAAGAGGTTTTTTGTAACATCTTATAAAAGGATTTTTTATTAATTTTTTGTAATTACCTATATCGAGGCATTTTATTTTTTGTTCTTAAATTTTTATAATTTAAATACCCTAGGAATCTATTTAAGTTGTTAAACAATTTCATTTTATCTATAAGTTACAAAACTCCGGGCTCTATAGGATAATAAATATTTATCTCTTACCTCTCTTTTCGAAGCTCTCCGTTTCTTTTCCTAAAATTTGACACCAGGAGTTGCATTTCTTCCGCGTGTTGTTCGTACATTTGTCCCAATTGCTGAGTGAAATCGGACACTGTAACATGAATTTACTTTATTAGTGGAAAGAAAATAGAAAAAGCAAAAAGTGCTAAAAAGAAAACATTTGTCTGTCTACACTGTTCAGGGCGACTATCCTTTAAATTGTCTTATAAACTAGAATGGGTAGAAGTCGAAACGCGTAGAAGTTACTCTTCGCAAATGAGTCGCTTGAATAGAATTCGTATTTGGTTAAAGAAGAATTTTAGATTTTTTAAATCAAAGCTAAATCAATATTTTATATAAGGGCTACACATTCTATAGAATACTCTTCGCAAGAAACTTATTATAGGGTAATAGTTTTTTTTAGTAAAACATTTTTTTTTTAATTTATCTGCGAAGAGGTCAAACTATTGACAGAAAACACGAAGAATTTCGTTAACGAAGAGTATAAACGTCAGTTCTGACGTTTAACATATTTGAGGTTATTTGTTCTGACAGCTGCTTTTGTTTCTTTGTTTGAAAACATTTTTTTGGCATGGCCTTCTTGACTGACGCTTGACGCGATTCGGACTTAGATATTTTTTGCTACTGAAATGGTTTATTTTTTGTTTTTTTAACCTTACTGGTTAACTTTATAAAAAATGAACCAACATTTTTAATAGAAAATTAAATTTCCATTAATTTTGTAAAAAAGATTTTTTTTGTTAATTGAATAATAACCGAGATAGGAGGTTTTTTTGTGTTGAGGGGTAATTGGGGGGTCGGACAAAAAAAACTAAAGAATACTTTTTTGTAAAACATTACATTTCCTATGTTTTATGTCGAATAATTTTTTTTGTAAATTTAATAATAGTCGAGCTACGATTTTTTTTTCATTTGGGGGGCTGAAAAGGGGGCTTTGTAGTATTCGGATTTTTATCAAAAACAATAGGGATCTTCCTCTTATAGGGATCGATTTTTCCTTAAAATTTGAATTGGATTGGAATTTTGGTTCTTAAGATAGCGTGTTTACAAGAAACGTGACATACATACACACCGACCGACCGACCGACGGACGGACAAAAAATGAAAATCTTAAAAAGTCACGAAACGCACGAATCTGCAAGAATTTTTGCTCTACGATGAAAATTGACGATTTTAGAATTTTCGTATAGATTGCAATATACTCTTCGGACCTAGTCTTGCGAAGAGTATAATAAGAAATACTGTTTTTAATATATATTTTTAATAAATACTTTAAAACAAGGTAATAATAAAAATATAAAGGTACCTACAATTAAAGAGCTGATAATTTTTCAGAAATAAAAAAAAATTAATTTGGTTGAAATAAAAGTAAACCATAAAGTTCTACAGCAAAAGTTTGCACCTCCTGTACGCAATATTGCGAAACTTTTTAAATCAGGTTCATTGTTTACTTTAGTGTTTTATGCTTTGTTTAGAAAGCGGTTCTTTATGCGTACAAACATCTACCTCTGTAATGGTCCATGAACAAAAATTTAATTTAAAGAATAATATCCCTTTTTTTCTTTTATATATTTATCTTACGTTTTGTTAAAATTATTATGAATATTTTTTAAATCATTTAAAATAAGAAATTTAAGAGCTTATTAGTCAATCTATTTTGAAAAATAATAACTTTATGAGACTTAGGGCCGGTTGTACAAACCAAGTTTAAACTTCGGTTTAGCTAAACTGACATTTTATCATAAACAGACTTTGTCAACTACAACATGGATAGTGTCTAAAATTTTTCTTTCTATGGTTATAAGTCAGTTTAGCTAAACCGAAGTTTAAACTTGGTTTGTACAACCGGCCCTAAATAAGCCACTGAATAGCCTTTTAATCATTTAAAGTTAAGTTTATGAATTCGGCAATAAAACGCTTATTTCTTAACTTTATAACTAGAAGAAAAGTTAACGTTAATGTTAGGTCGAAAAGGTTTTAAATTGGTTTCAACCTTGTACGTAGACTATGCTGTATAAACTAATCAACAAGTTGATAAAAATAAAGAACAAAGAAATAAGAAAAATAAGAACTATAAAACTTGAGAACCATCCATCGTAAAACAATAAGGATAAGTGCGATGTCGTTAGTTTATCGCTTTAACTAATGCTTTTTCACCAAGAAGTCCGTATCTGACATATAAACCCATAGATTCCCCGATGGCATTTGGCGCTTGATACAAATGACTTGCTAACTAAAGTTACACACAATTTGGAAGTTTAGCCCAAGAAGGCGTGAAATTGACTAACTTTAGTTTATTAAGAGTTTGTAGATCTATTATAACTACCTAATAGCGGTAGGCTCATAAATTAATTTTAATACCGCTATACTATAGAGACATTAAATATGAACAAAAACAAATATGTACAAGGTATGTAATGTAATGTAATGTAATGTTTATTCAATATCAACAGTTACATAAATCGTCAATAAAATAATAAAATATAGGTATAAAATCTTAGGTAAAATAAGACAAGTACATAATTAAACAAACTGACATAGAACATTTAAGGAAAACTGACTAGACTTATAAATTCTTCGTTACTATAACATGCGTTTAGCAATAGCATTTTTTTAATTTTTTGTTTAAATTTCAATTTATCTAAGTATTTAATGTCATTTGGAAGAAGATTGTATATTTTACTGCCAAGATATTTGAAACTTTTTTGCGAACGCGAAAGTCTATGATGAGGTAGTTTCAGGTTTTCTTTGGCCCTTGTGTCGTGGTCGTGGACATCACTGTGCGTTTCAAAATCATCCAGGTGTTCATGGATGTAGCATAGGCAGGTAAGTATGTATGTTGATGGAATGGTAAGTATATTGAAACGTTTAAACAAATCCCTGCAACTATGTTTCTGAGGCGCTCCAACTAGCGCTCTAACTGCTCTTTTTTGTAGTAGAAAGATTCTAGAAGCATCTGAAGAAGCTCCCCAAAGAATGATACCATACGTTGCTATGGAATGAAAATGTGCAAAGTAAGACAATAGAGCAGCACTTTCATTCACAATAAATCGAACTCTTCGAATGGAGTATATCGCGCTTAATAACTTTGCACTTATTTGTTCGATGTGAGAGCACCAGGTAAGTGAGCCCTCCAAAGAGAACCCCAATAACTTGATGCATTTGGAATTATCTATTGTTGCTTGCTTGGTACTAACAATAAGTGTTTGGGTCTTGTCCACATTTAAACTTAGTCCATTCGCACTAAACCACTCTTTAGCATCATGTAGTGTGAATTTGGAACGACGTTCAATTTCTGCTCTGTCCCTGGATTTGTTCATAAAAGTTGTATCATCAGCGAATATACAAGAAGCGTCAGTTGTAACGTTAAGCGGCAGGTCGTTAACGTACAGAATGAACATAACTGGTCCCAAAATCGACCCCTGTGGCACACCGATATCTACATCCCTTGAAGTGGAGAGGGTGTCTTTCCAAGAAACAATTTGTTGTCGATCGGCCAAAAAGGATTTTATTAAATGCAAAACATTTCCTCTTATGCCATAATGCTCAAGTTTCATAAGAAGAATGGGTCTTACTACGAGATCAAAGGCTTTGCTTAAATCACAGCAATTGATTTCTACATCCTCTCGATTTTCAAGCGCTTGCACTAAAAAGTCTACTAATTGTGTCATAGCAGTAGTCGTGGATTTATTTTTACGAAAGCCATGTTGGTGCTCGTTTTAAATCGATTTTGAATCAATAAAACTGACGATTCTATTTTTTAAGAGGACTTCCAATATTTTGGAAATAGCAGGCAAGATGGAAATGGGCCTGTAGTTGCTCCATTCGTTTTTGCAACCTTTTTTAAAAATTGGCACAATTTTGGCTATTTTGAGTTTCTTAGGAAATATTCCTTGCGAAAAACATTTATTGAATATGTGTGCAAGCGGCATTGCGATCACATGAATCACTTTTTTAAGAAGAATCACATTGAATCCATAAATATCTAATGATCCCTTTGTTTTCATTTTCGATACTTCCGAAATTATCTCATTGGCTGTTGTTTCAAAAAGAACCATGGAGCCATAGTCCTTTATTGTGGCCTTTCTGACGAAATTTTTCGAAAGTTCAAGCGAAGTAGGTATTAATGGGGCAATAGTAGATCCAATATTTGCAAAATGAAAATTTAATTCTTCTGCACTTAAGTTGCTATCTGTGCTTTTTGTTTTTCGGGATTAAAGGCCCGCAGAACGAAATTCGCCGTCTATTGATTATTCATTGAACTAAAAAAAAATACCTTAGATTATTCTTACAAGATGGCAGCACATTTGACTATAAAATTGAAGTTTTTTGTTTTGGGGTTATGTCTCTGACAGAAAAATGTTAAATTATGTAGGTCAAATACAGGGTCTACCACAAAAGTTATTCTAACGATGTTTTTTAAGCTACGAATGGTTTAAACTTTTACAAGGTGGTGGATTTTAGATAAAATTGCAGATATGTTTAGATTGCAAAGATAAAAAATTGAGTAAAAAAGCAAACACATTATTAAATGTAAGTATTTATTTTTATTATTAATATAATTAATTAAATTTAATGTTAACAAATCTATTGAAAAGATAACATGTAAAAACAGATTTAATACTTTAGGACAAGACCTCAGAATAAGTATCCATCGGACAAGACTAATATATAATCATTACTAGATTCTAAAAAAATAATGTAGCATACGCCGCATTTTATTTGGCGTCAGAATCATTCCAAAATGCCATTCTTTCCATAAGACAAAACAACATATTGCAATTATCCTACATAGTACGTGCCTTTCGTCGGTCGATCTATCAAATTCAAAATCTTTTTAGAACAAAAAAAATTGTGTAATAAAAATTAGTCTTTAGGGATGATCTCCAATTCAAAGATTCAATTAATTATATTAAAATTTCCTCGTTAGTTTATTTCTGAAATTTTTGAAAATGTAAAAAAAGCATTCCTCGAGACATTTCTTGAGACCAGAGACATTCTAGAAATTAGAAATTATTATTATAGTTATTTAGAAGTAATCTGTCTCACGAGAGACTTATCGTAGTAATGAAACAACAAAGGGGTAACCGTTAAGCCTTAAGTAATACCATGTGAAACCTTGCTGCTACCAAAATAAGGGAGAAAATCATTCAACGTGTAAGGGTATAAATGGGCAGACCAATTAAACGTAACGATTTGTGTCTAAAAAAATAAAAAAGGTTTTCCGATCGCAAGACATGAACCAGCGACCTTTGGATTAGCAGCAGCCTGCGTTTTTCAACTACACCACGACCGCTTGACGACATTCTACCTACAAAAAGTAGTTATTATTTACCTACTCCATATTCCCCATTGTTGCATTACTACGATAAGTCTCTCATTATTTACGCTGTCGCTAAAGACTTTTTTTGATCTTATTTGTGAATTTTTTTAAAATAAAAAGGTTCAAAATCAAGGCATAGGCCACAAAGAATAAACTATGGCTGAATTTTAAAAACTCGCAAGTGCCACTATTTTAATCCGCAGCGCAAGTGCCATTGGGCGCAAGTGACACGACACCACTTGGGTAACTGTTTTGATATGGATTACAAACGAAAAGAATACTTTTTTTGTTGGGTAGGTATTGTACTTACTACTTAGGTAATTAGAATTACTTTGTGGCCGGTTCTTTCAAGTAAGTTTTTGAATCACACTTTTCCTACTCCTATTATTGGAAATGGAATGATGATAAGTAGGATATCTTTACCCCATTTTGAAATCTTACTGCAACATAATTTTTAAATTATGTAGATAACGTAAGGTTTTTGTGCAAACTTTATACTTACTTATGTATACAAGGTATAATCCGAGGTATAATCAATACACAAGCTCTCGTCACTCGACACTTTTTTAATTAGTCAGCTAACAGTAACAGCAAACAATTTGAAAATTTTTTAAAACACCATTTTGTTGTTGACAACATTCACTGACATTTCCAAACATTCAGTTTTTCAAAAATGTGGGTAATGCAGAATACCTTTTTTAATTGTCAAATTTCGTTTTTTATTTAATTTTCTTTCATTTTGTGTCACGAAAAACGGTTCGCCGCAAATTGAATAAAGTTCAAGAAGAAATGTAATTCTGAAAGTCAATAACTATTCTAAATTAAATGGACAACAATATACTAAAATATGCTCACGTAAGTTTATTTCTAAATTGCTAAATATAAGCAATGAAAAGTAACTTTAATATGCAAAAAAATAGTGCTTTTTGCTTGCTAAAATTTTATATGATAATGCATTATAATGTATTTGAAAAATTGATATGATGTTCTTTAATCTCTTTTCTTGCTAGTTAATGAACTTTTTGATTAAAGATGTGTTTCGTTTTCTTTATTTGCGTCGAATAGAAAGTGTTGTTTTGCCTGAAATTTAGGCAACCATCACTACATATTCACAGAAACAGACCAATATTTTTCTGATTCTATGCTTGCGCAATGTCCCGTTAATGACGTTCCAAATCGCTTTACTTTTATTCGTTGCGGCCTCAATTTGCCTACGATTTTCCTCCCTAATCGAACTATCAATTTTGTATTTTAGGTTGGATTTTAAAATGTCGTAAATTTTTTTAGAAGTGTCGTCCTTTTTACAACGAAGTATAGTGTAGGCAGCTTCCACCTGATTCCGCAATGCAACAATCTCATCATTTTTTGTGACCTTGTTTTTTAAATTTTTTGTGTTTTTAATTTTTTTCATTGGAAAGCAAACGTCGAAAAGTTCAGTCAATATTGAATGGAATTTTTCATAGGCCTCCTCTGCGTCATTAATTAACACTGGGTTCCAGTCTGCATTTTGCAGACATTCTATAAAACGGTAAGTATTTAATTCGCTTATATCTCTTATAATTATCTCATTTTTTTCAGGCACGATTTGGCAGGGAATTCTAACTTTTTGCGCTAAGTGGTCCGAGATATGTGGATTTACTGTGGCTTTAAAATATGTTGACTCATCAATATTGGTGTATATGTTATCTATGCACGTTGAAGAGGTTAATGTAACCCTTGAAGCTTCATCAAAAATGTTATGTAACCCATAGGATCCTAACAAATCTAATAATTTACTTTTTTCAGGTGAACTTTTTTGTATATTTATATTAAAATCCCCTGATACTATGATATGTTTTGTAGATGAAGTAACAATATTATTTAACGCCGTGTCCAACTTTTCCAAGAAAAGATCTATGGAACCTGATGGCGGTCGATAAATTGCAAAAACTATTGCTTCTAAAACATATGTAGTACAAAGTTGTTTTTAATCCTTAATTGGTAATATATAAACTTGATGAAGATAGGTACTAATGATGTACTTTCAGGAGTAAAATAATATCAGTTTTTAACACTACTATAACAGTTATTTAATTTCCATAAAAATTTTTCCTGTGATTCTCTTTATTCTGCCAGTTTACAAGACAAGGTTTATTATTTCCATCCTTTGTGTTCGGTGCTTGGTAACTAAAATGGACTTTAAAGTCGATTTCAGCTAAGCTATTGCTTAAAAGCGGGCATTGTAAGGATACCTCAAAGTTGGGCAAGATAAAAGATAAAATAGGTTGTCTCTTCAAACGGCATATATCAATTTTACATAGGTATTTGTGCCAGCCCTGCGCATTCGCCATATTATAACACAATGAAAATTAGCTTGCATCTTGTAAAGCATGATTTAGAGATGAATTAGCGTAACTTCACTTATAATTAACGTATCGCGACTGAAATAAATTATACGAAAGATGAAATCGCATTTACACATCCAATTACTTGACGTTTAGTTAAGGTTCTATTTCTTAATTTTGGTTAATTTCAGCTAATTCAATGTAAAGTAAGCCTTTCACTAGAGCCATCTATCGGCTACTAGAGCAAATTTTTAAAATTACAAAGATAATCGAAGAATTTTAGATGAATTTCTGTAAATAAGACGATTCTAACATTTACCGATAGATGGCGTTTACTAAATTAGCTTGTTGTAAACTAACGTATAAATTTATACTATGAATGCCTTAATTTAGTCTTGTCAAGTTAAGTGGAGTAAAGTAGCTTTGAGTGGCGTTGAGTTAATTTAATTTAACTCTAAATCACACTTTAGAATTAAATAAATTTTCAAGAGCTTGAGGCGTTGTATTCAAGTTAAGCGCAGTTTATAAATCACTTTGTATTGTTTACTGTTTATTTATTATCTTTTATTTTAAATGATAATAAATATGCTACCTTCATGTTTATAAAAAGAACTTTAGTCACTTAGTACTGTTTACCTCAACTATTCTATATCTTATAATTTGAACCATAGATAATATAACCAAGGATTGATTAGAACTACTGCTAGGTGTAATCTTACCTTAAAATCGAAAAATATATACATAATTTTGTTAATTTACTAGGTCATTTGAATCTTTATTAGTTTTTAAATGAAAGAGACTGAAATAAATAATGAAAAAATATCCATGGATTTGGTTAAATTTGTGTCTGTTTAACTTCCAGATATAAGGTAATACTAAATTTTTTTATGTAGGGTTTGCTAAAGTCACTCAGAGGTAAACAATAAACAGTAAACGTGAAACAATAATGTATACAAAGTGATCTACAAATCCTTTATAAACGTGTTAGTGCTTATATAAGCTAATTCATTGTGAATAATAGCTTAAATACATACTTTAAGCTCTTGCAAATTACCTTATTTATGCAAAATGCAAGTTAATTTTCATTATTAAAGAAGAAAGAGTAAATAAGTACAGTATAATAAAATAAGACTTTCATTGATGACGTGTTTGCTGAGCATTTCCACTTTTTGTGGCTAATATCACTGTCTAAAATTGAAATCCGTTGCATTAGGAAGGATCATCGTTCTAAATTGTTATTTTGTATTTGTGGGTTGGAACTTCAGATCATCATAGCTAGATTCTTTCTTTCACAAAATTTTATTATGATTTATAACGAGTATGGAGTTTTGTGTTACAAAAGTGTCGTTATTCTTTGTTAAAATACAACGAACAGGAAAAGTTATATGTCTAATATAAAGTGCCCTATTTACCTAGTCACAGAAATAAACGTTATTATTAAAACATTATACTTTTAACTATTTAAATTACAATTTTATTAATAATTGGCAACTAAAATAAATTAGTCAGTAATCTGGAATAGAACATTTTAAACTATAATAACGTATAATTAAGCAATCCAATAATTGCATTTTGTTAAATATCAAATAAAAAACTCATCTAAAATATTAAAACACGAATATAATTAATGCTTTTCTTAAGGTCCAACGAAGTGTAAATACTCTGGCAATGTTCCAAGTTACTTTTTAAAATGTAATGAAACTAGAAAGCTATGTTACAACAGTATGGAAATGCTCAATTATAAAGTTTTTAACTACTTTCACCGTATAAACACATTTTCACTATCAATAATAAATGATGCACTTGTTCAATAAATTGCCAAACACTATTAACATTAATTTCGTTTTCATTCATAAAGTATTTTTGTTTTAAATGCAAAACAAATTTAATAAATAACCAATTAAAGCATAATGCAGAAAAATGTTATTATACTTATTGGTAAAAGCATAGATAAAAAATTATCTATGCTAAAAGATAAAGAACCGTAATGGACGTTATGTAAATTTAGGTAATTTATCTCGCCAGATTATAACTTCGTCGTCTGCAGAAAAGTACAGATTCCTAATATTATTATCTCATCTATCGTACACAGCGTTTTTATATTGCTTCAACGAGAAACAACAAGTTGTTTTCTTTTGTAGACACGGTAGGTATGTTGATATCAAATAAAAACCTTTTTTATTAGATAGGTACCTAGTTAACATAAATACATATTACATTTTTTTATTATATCTATAAAGGTACATTTTAATATAATTAATTATTATGGGTGATGCCAAATTCACATTGAAGATTTACCAATTTCTGTTGTTATTTTAAAATTATTTAAGCATTTTATTTAGAGCTATTTAAAATTGTCCCAGAAGCTTAATTTATAAAACGTCAATTTCACTTTTATTTCACTTAGGCGTAAATTGGGCAAAAATTAAATAAAGTAAATGGAAATGTATAGAAAAATCTAAACAATACTTTCTTTAATTTACTGAATCATTTACCTTAAGTCGGGATATCTAGTAGGAAGGATTTACTCACTCTTATCTTTTAAAATAAAAGATACCAGATAAACAGTAAACATTACAAAGTCATTTATAAACCGTGCATGTAAGGTTAAAGTTAACATTATTTTCAGCATTTCCATTTTCATAGAAATGTTGAAAACAGAGATACGAAAAGTCTATTTTGATTCTAGGTTAAACCTCGGTTTAAACAATTACTTATGCTTGTATGTTGTTTTAATTAAGTAATTCTGTTTGACAAAGCAAAACCGTATACGACATTAACAAATTGGTTGTGTCCTTATTTCAATTAAATATGTAGAAGTATAATAATTAATTGTATTTATCCATTAAAAAATACAATATTTACCAAAGATATGTTAATTTGCCAACTTTCTTGCAAAGCACCCTTTGACGTTTAGTTATATTTTAAAATTCCTGAAATAATTCAAAGAGCTAGGTACAAAGAAAAGTGTGTTCTTTAACTTAATTAAGTTGATGGTGGTTGTAAGTTAGTGGTAATAGACTAATGGCCCCATTTAGGTAAGTTTGTTATGTCATTCCAGCTATAAATTTTACAGGAATGCAGCAACTTCTTAACTAATGCAATTTATATGAAGAAGGAGAGATGGGTGCAAATTTAGTTATATGCATCCACTGTAATGCATTTAGGCCAATTAAAAAAAAATAAAAAAGTGTACTAGCTTGGAAGTATTATTATAAAGATATTCTATTTTTTTACAAATAATAAAAACAATACTTACAACTTATAAATAATGCAAAAAAGTCATTCTAGTATCCAGTGTAAGATGCATGCAAACCTCTCAAATATTTGAACTAAAATAAAAAGGTCTAAAGTTTCCAAAGGTACAAAACACACATGCTACTCCTTTCTGCATTTTTACATTTCCTTTATTATTCTAGTCTTTTTATGTTAAGTTTTCTGTATGCATAAGTAAATATTTCCGACTTTTGTTTTACAGGCCTGTATCACAAAATATTTATAAGTAATCTTATATGTTTCCACAAAAGTTTTCAGTAAAACAAAATCATGAAAAATTTGTAAACATATTGCCTGACAGTGCCTGCAGCACACTGTATAGTTTATGGTCCTGTTTCTTACTTGGAAAAAGTTTTCCAACTTTCAGTTTTTGTATTTGTTTTTACAACAAAAAACTTTTTTGGTTTAAACTGGATCCCAACCTGGTGCTGGATACATCTTGGGTTTTGACAAAGAAAAAAAGTAGTATGAATCCAAGACCTTTGTCCTGACCCTAAGAAAAATAACTAAATAAACAAATATCTACACCAGTGTCAAATTGGAAATTTTTATTCAATTTAAAGAGTTCTCGTAAGACTTTCTCTGAAAAGAAGCGAGAAATATTTTTTATTTTTATTTCTTTCTAAGAATTGAAGCTACATAAATCTTATAAGAACGGAAAATCCTCCTTGACCTTTGGTCCTGATTTGTAGCATAAGTAAGTAGGCATAATACCAATTTTATTCTCGGAATTCATAATATTTAAAAAGCCAAACATGGAAATAAATGGCAATTTACTACACAGATTAAGATTTAAAATTTTATTTAAGTAGTAATATATATTTTATCATTGAAATATTAAAATTGCTTCTAAATAATTGTATTAAACTTTCTTGTAGAATAAAAGCGTTGCTTGGTTTGCTACATAGATTAAATAAGTTTGAAGACATCATTTTATTTAACACGTTTACCTTTGAACTTCATCAGTCACTACCCTGAAGGTCGAATCAAATTTCAATAAACAATTTTCACACCTATTTTCCTTTCATGTCTGCCAGCTTGTTCATTAATGATTACCTTCTCGAATTACTTTCTTGCTTTGATTTCTGTTCTTGCTTCTGCCTTTTTCAGTTTATCAAGTAACATTATTAGCAGAAATGAGCAAATTGTTTTTGAAAAGTTTAAGAATGCTATAATTTTCAATTTTAATCCAAAACATAATTTAGGTCTCGATTTGCTAAAATGATTTTCTTAGAAATAAGAAGCGTAATTGTATTAAATGTTGTAAAATATTTCTTAACATAAAATAATATAATTTATTTTTTAATTGCGTTAGTATTATAGCATATAAGAATGTAAATTAACATCTTTAACGAGATGTGGTAGAATTGACGGAAGATCAACGGAGATGACTCATACGAGCTTCTTGAAGCACAGATTTTTGAATCTGTGGATTTGAATCTCTAACCTTAAATATAAATACTTTGTATTAAAAAATTAAAAACAACAAACTGGCTAAAAATCAATAACAATCCATTTAACACGAATAAGTACCCGTTAATTTCTCCATTAGTAAAACTTGTGTAACTGAAGGTAACAACCAGTTTTTTTTTCTATAACATTTGGCCAAAGATAATACTGATGTTTGGCAACCTTACAATAATATGTTGTTATTTACATTATTTTATTCTCTAACGTGGTATGTTTCATGTCAAAATGTTTAAATCAAAACAATTAATTTACTAAGATAAAATCAACCTGTGGGTTGGCAATAAAATATACTTTCTAAAGGAAAACTAACAAAGCATACCTAATATTTCTAAGCAGGATATTGATCAAATTCCATTGATCAACCACCTTTGAAGGTGGACTAGGTATATCTTTATTTTTTTTTTTGGGTTTTAATAATGTACTTTGTGTGACCTAGGTTTCAATATAAAGGCGACCTATTTTTATGCTAGACAATCCTTTGTCACAATCTTTTTATCGACCATGCCCAATTTATATTATTTTTAGGTACTTTTGGCAAATATACAGATCTAAAATACTTTTGGTAGTTAAGCCGTATGAAAATAGGTTGTACGTTTCTATTTTTAGTTTTGTGACGCTTTATCAGAGTATATTTAAGAACTATAGTGCCTTGTCACCAAGCTTTATATTTGTTTGTACTATCTTATTAATTGAAATGTCACATGTTTGGCTTATACTCGGTGATAAAATTTTATACTTAAAGTGTAAACTTTATTTTATAAATTAAAATTGCTGCTACAAAATGGAAGTTTTATGTATTGTTCATATATCGTGTTTACCTCAACTTCTTTTACTTCTACAATATACCTTCTAAAATAAATATGTATAAATGCATCCATTTGGGATTTTGATTTTCTATGCAAAAAAAGTAAAAAAATAGATTCGATTCTACGCAAGGAAAAAAGTGACGCAAAAGAAATCAAAGTTTTATAGGAATTATGTTCTGAAATAACCCACCGCGTTTAAACGGATCTCCGTCTCTTATACATATCTTTAAACTATTTATTTTTTATCCCGATCTCAAATCATTACCTTATCTTTAAAAGAACAAGAATAACCATTCTTTTGTTAATTAACATAATTATCATCATTGTATAAACTAGTATTTTCACTTAAGTGAACTTGAAGGTAAAAGATATGAAATAGAAGGGAAAGAATTAAGAAGAGGTAAAGTGGCGATATAAAGTATAAACCATGTGTTATACTAATAATGCTTCTAAAGTATATATATATTTTGAGGTGTAATTAAGGGTACAGGGTATGTGAAAAGCAAAATGTGTTTTGTAATTTGGTAATTATAAGTTAAAGAATGGGTAAATATTTAAAATATAGCAGCTATTTTTGTCATTTACGATCGATAAGAAGTAAGATATTGTCAAAGGTATTATTAGAAATAACTTTCATTTTTTTTAGTATTTTATTTATGTCTAGATTTATATTATCTCTACAAAGTTAATCCTTATTACAAGTAAATTCAATATTTAAAAATTAGACCCTTGAACAACAAAACAATGAATATTAGAATGTCAAAGAAAAGGCTGGGTTGTTAAGTTTTAAGAAAAAAATGAATCAAATTTTCCATTTTTATTGAGGATCAATTTGTCTGTTCACAGTTAGGTAGTCTTATGATTTGCAAGCACCAAAGAAAATTAAATGGTTTTCCAAAAAAAAAACAACTGGGATTGCATTAAGGATAACAGCTAATAAAAATTAGACCCTTATTTAGTAAAGAAAGAATACTATTGAATTTAAAACTTTTGAGAAAATGAAACAAAGTGGGTAGGTAATTAAGAAATCACCCATGGTTGAAAATAGCAAAGGGTCCATTAAAAATTTGTTAGCTTTTAGAATAATTAAATTTGCATGTAAGGGTGTTTTAATATGTATATTTTTAAGTATTTATTGATTTTACTCAAAAGGTACCTTAAGCTAATAGGATTTTAGTATAGAAATTTTTTTTTATTTGCATACGTTAGTAAAAAAATATACCATGCTATTTTATTAATTCGTCATGACGAACTCTCTGAATTGTAGGTCCAAACAACTCAGAAAGCAAGAACTACTGATATTGTTCAAAAATACTGCAAAAAAATATGAAAATCTCCACAATTTAAATTTTGGTTTTTTTTGCCAATTAAGAAAATTACTTGTACCCTTCCGTCTTTTCTTGATTTATTCAACTTTCTTAACATTATCGATACCTTGTCAATTGTCATGATTTTAATATTGGAGGTATTTACGATCCTCATCAGTATCATTAAAATACTGATTATCGTTATTTTGACAGATTATACTATATAATATAATTATATAATTTGTCAAAATAATGATAATCAGTATTCTAATGATACTGATGCAGATCGTGAATACCTCCAATTATGTTCAATAAGAGTCGAGGTATTTTTTGTTGATCACGCTACATGTAATGTACTACTGACAACATGTGCAATTTTGTTTATAAACCACTTTTTTCTTTGCTTGTTCATTTTTTTGATTTAATCCGTGAGTGATAGGAACACAAAGTGATAAACTTTGCTTTGTTTGTTAAAAATCAGTAAAGTAAACTCCAATATTGATTGTTCTAGTTTAGATTTTTCTTCACGATTGAACCAAAGCAAACACAACCTTTTAAGTTAAATCCGAGGTTAAATCTATCTGTCGATT
This sequence comes from Cartodere bifasciata, assembly GCA_963920755.1. Classification (NCBI taxonomy): domain Eukaryota; kingdom Metazoa; phylum Arthropoda; class Insecta; order Coleoptera; family Latridiidae; genus Cartodere; species Cartodere bifasciata. Next base: position 15,167,084 of record OY987196.1, on the reverse strand, counting down.
TATATACACTATCTAAAAAAAATCCTTTTAAAAGAAGTGCCTTTTAAATGCCATTTTACCAGTTATTTCAAAATATGTGGAATTTTTTATGAGCTTGGTTGAAGCTTTATCGAGATATCTCATCGTAACGAAATTGTGCTTGAAAAATGCTGAGGTATATTGATTAAAGTGCACCAAGGTAAGGTAGTGAAAAATTCATAATAACATAAGAAGTGAATATCGACAGGCCTGTGGATAAAAAGATTAGGTTTTTATCATTAGTGTGATGGGTTTTACTTGTGTTAGAAAGTAAACTAAGTAAATTGGTTTTTTAATTAAAAGAGTCACTTGATTTTCTTTTAGATTGGATGTCAGGTGTTTGCATGCGCTTTAAACAACATAGCTTTTATTTCGTGTTTTAGGTTTTACTGACCGTACGTACCCTTTTCAACCGAACTTAACAGACTAAAATAAATTAATAGATAAGTAACACTAGTTTTTCTATCTTTTTGTTAAATTTCCATCCTAAACAAGTAAAAGGTTTGTAAACTTCCATTCTGAAAGTCTTCTTCTTTATGCTTGGTTTATAAATGACTTTGTATTGTTTCCTGTTAGTTTAGTATCTTTTATTTGAAAAGGTAAATGTGTGCAAATCCTTTATCTTTATCTTATAATTTCAACTATTACTAGACGTAATCTAACCTTAATGAGAAACAAAATATACATTATTTTGATCATTTACTGGTTCATTCGGTTCTTTATTAGTTTTTAAATAGTAAATAAAAGTGAGTATAAGCAGTGAAAAAATACTCATGAATTTGTTTAAATTTGAGTTTGTTTAACTCCTAAATACAGGGTGTCCAAAACATGCACATGTCTAGGGAGCCCCAGAAAATTGTTAAAAAAAATCTATCTCATATACCCTCGAAGATATGTTGTCCCAAAGTGCGAAACTTGAAATGCTTATATCTTAAATATAACAGCACATATTAACGAAAAAAATGGTTTTAGATTCAAATAGATTTATTGGTGTTTTTATAGAAATTTACACAAGGTTTAATACAAATCTTAAATCATTCAACCATTTTTTTATTTATTAGATGGTCGAATTACATTTCCATAATCAATTTAATTGTACAAAATTTTCATGAAATGAAGCTGGCAACAACGTCAATAAAATACAATGCAAAAGTGTATGATCAAGACTCATAGATGGGATTTTTACACTTATGGATGGGAATTTTAGATCTATTTTGATAGACTGTGTTGCCGAATTTATACAACTTTGTTCGCATTTTTCTCGATGAGTATAACAGATGGATTTTTTTTTACAGTTTTTAGGGATCCCTGAGAATGCCCCAAGAGCGTACCATCGCGTTTATGCGCCATTTTTAGAACAGCCTGTATAAGGTAAAATACTAAAAGTTTTATAATAACACCAGGCAAGTAGGGGTTTAAACTACCAAATTCCATGATAGATGTAGATGACGTTTTTTCGAGGGGTTCGGAGCTCTGTGAATTCTATTTACGGGCATTTATTATGTATTCTCAAGTATTTTCTATGTATTTTCATGTATATTTCCAAACATTTCCTATGTATTCTTAACAATTTTCTATGTATTCCCACCTTTAATAGACGCATGTATTCCCTATGTAGTTTCCTGTATTATATTTGCAGTCTCATGTATTCCCGTGTATTCTTTCTATGTTTCCAAAATGTAGTCTAAATAAATAAATAATCCTTTATTTCCTTCGACAACATACATGTATGGAAAACGTCATATATTATGTGTACGCTAAACTAACGACTTTCGAACCTCTAGCGTTTTTCTCCGACGCAAAATTCATTTATAATTATTCTTTAGTAAACACAGTGGCTTTCATCAAAATTTTAATTAAAATTATTTGGTTTCCATTTAGAGATCAAACTATAGTGATTGTGCTTATTCAGCCAATAATGTATATAGCACATTATTAGGCTATATTTGCAATTCCCACTTTGAATTTCAAACAAATTTATTAATGTATTATCAACACTTTATATGCATTAGATGCAAAGTCAAAATAATTACTCATCTGTCATCACAAAATTATGTGTTATAGTTAAAATGTGTCGGCTGATTGGGTACCTATACATAGAAATATTATTTCGCTATAAATCAGAATTGATAATTTAGCTGAAATTTTAACATTGTAAAGGACATTTTTATGCGCAGTTTATAAATCACTTCGTATTGTTTATCTACATATTATCTTTTATTTTAAAAGATAAATGTGTGCAAACCCTACCTACTTGTTCATACATTTTTTAGTTTATTGTTACATTATATACCAAATGCCATTATATCTAATTAATTACACACAACAATTAAGTCCATTACCATTACCGAACCAAAATTATTATTCAATGTATTTCTGTCATACTGCCAATCACGATAGATGTGCAAATTCAATTTTAATTTCAATTTAAGATGATGAATATTAAGCCTTTCAATCGATAATACAATGTAATCTCCGTGGTAATCGAATCGAGATTTAAATCGACATAGAATGGCCTTTTGCATTAGAAACTACATTGTCTGAACTCATAGCTAGCAACCGAAAATTGTCTTTATTATTCAATGTATGTACACCAAACACTAAATCAATAAGCTTTTGTTTTCATTATGTGCTTACATGTCGAAATGTAAATTAAGAGATACATTATCTAATTAGATTAATTGAATTTTGCCTAGAGTTTGCAAGATAAAATTACCGATGTAAATTTCCATTAAATTAGAAATTAAATATTATTGCGTTTTAGATATTAAAATTATTCCGTATTCTATTTCCTTACTTGAGAATTGTGCATTTTATTATTTTGTCTCCTAAAAATCCAGTACATTATGATACGTTTTAAGTCACAACTAGCTGAGTCGAGGCCGGTAGATCCGACTCTTGAGTTCATTTCTTACGTATAAATTCATTTTTTTGTTAGAATTATAGCGTTTTTTGATGATAGTCCAGTAGGTCCAATACATAAAAAAAACCTTTTATGTTTTTAAAGACATGTCCAATATTTACATTGCATTTAACAAAAAATAGTTTTGGAATAATGAAAATTATACTGACCTTTTAAACCATAAAACCTTTACATGACCCTGAACCCTTGTCTTTTAATTATCCATTCTTTAAGTTTGACTTTACTAATCGTCAAATTATAAATCGTCTCCTGAAGATGACCTACTAGGTCCGAAACATAAGAACAACCTTTTATGTTTTTGAAAACATGTCCAACATTTACCTTGCATTTAACTTAAGATAGTTTTTTAATAATAAAAATCCTATTGACCTTTCAAACAATATGACCTTGACATGACCTTGAACTACTGTCCTTTGGTTATCCATCCTCCAAGTTCAAGACCTTTAACTATTGTGGTGTATGAGATAATTGAAGTCAAACTATAAATCGTTCCCTGAAGATGGCTTACTAAGTCCGAAACACAAGAACAACCTTTTGTGTTTTCAAAAGCATGTCCAACATTTACCTTGCATTTACCTTAACATAGGTTTTTAATAATAAAAATGCTATTGACCTTTTAAACCATACGACCTTGACATGACCTTGAACTCTTGTCTATTGGTTATCCATCCTCTAAGTTTGAGACCTTTAACTATTGTGGTGCATGGGATAATTAATTGAAGTCAAACTATAAATCGTTTCCTAAAGATGGCCCACTAAGTCAGAAACATAAGAACAACGTCTTTTGTGTTTTCAAAAACATGTCCAAAATGTACCTTGTATTTAACGTGACATAGTTTTTTAATAATAAGAATGCTATTGACCTTTAAAAAGATATGACCTTGACATGACCTTGAACCCCTGTCTTTTGTGTATCCATCCTCCAAGTTTGAGACCTCTAACTATTAAGGTGTATGAGATAATTGAAGTCAAACTATAAATCGTTTCCTGAAGATGGCTTACCAAGTCCGAAACACAAGAACAACCTTTTGTGTTTTCAAAAATATGTCCAACATTTACCTTACATTTTCCTCAACATATCTTTTTAATAATAAAAATGCTATTGACCTTTCAATCAATGTGACCTTTACATGACCTTGAACTCTTATCTTTTGGTTATCCATCCTCCAAGTTTGAGACCATTAACTATTATTGTGTATGAGATAATTAAAGTCAAACTATAAATAATTCCCTGAAGATGGCTTTTTAAGACGAAACACAAGAACAAGCTTTTGTGTTTTCAAAAACATGTCCAACATTTACCTTGCATTTACCTTAACATACATTTTTAATAATAAAAATGCTATTGACCTTCAAAAAGATATGACCTTGACATGACCTTGAACCCCTGTCTCTTGTGTATCCATCCTCCAAGTTTGAGTCCTCTAACTATTGAAGTATTGGAGCTATGTCAATGCAAACATTGACATTTGAAAACGTCATAGCTCTTTTCCTAGACATAGAATTTTTTTTAAAAATTTTTAACACAAAGGGCCCTCCGAAAGAATATGTTTAAGCAAAAAAAAATCACAATATTTTGGGCTAGATTTTTTTTTTCATGCAATATCTACTAACCTTGACCAGTGGTCAGTATGACCTTGTGGTCATCTTGACCACAAGACTTTGGTATTTACTTATGCCAAGTTTGAACCTTCTACCTAGTACCATAATTGAGTAAATTACGGTTAAAGAAATTTTTTGCTCCGTACATCCATCCATCCATCCATCCATCCTAACATACGCCAAAGTGATATTTTTTAATAACAACCCAGTGGATGGTCCGATCGATATGATTCTAGTATCAAAAGATCGGTAATTTTTTGTAGCATCTTTTCAACACATAACACCTAACATTTACGTATCTTGCTTCGTTTAGGCACAGTTTCAAAAAAACATCGATTTTCAGAAATTGCAATTACAATAGTACATTTCCTTTAGAGAAATGAACTAAAATATCCGGTGCTGCATGAAGTTGCTAAATAATTATTTTTAATCCCAAATTAAGTTTTTATTCTTCTTCGTCAAATTGTTTTAATTTTAAAAACAAAATAATGCCGCCACTTTGAGGCGGGAAATTGGACATACTAATAATTCCCTTCAGTTTTAAGCGATGATTGATGATCATAAGGATGGGTGAAAATTAATTGTTCAAATCGTATACACCAATTACTCCACCTAATCAATTCGTTTCTGGATTAGACTCTAGGGGTTCTTTAACATTACTCCTACCATGTTTTGGTGTAAGGTGGATGAGTCTATTGGACGAAAATTCTTTTCTAAGTGCTCTCGGAGACTATTAACATTAACAACATTAATAGTGTTGATGGTAAATTAGGCAATTTTTTTAAGTAGAAGTAAAGTCAAATTTACGTTCTATAAATCGGGCTTGAGTGTTCTTGGAAAGTATCAGCTCTTGAAAAGCACTATCAAAAATGTGCTGCTAAAAACTCTATAAAAGGTCCATCCTACCATAATTACCCTCAAATGGACACACACAGCTTGTTCAGATATAAACTTTGTTTTACTAAAATATGATTTATTGTTTGGAAAAGTGACTGTGATGTACAGGACAAATTTATTACGGATTAAATGCTTAATTAAAAACAAAGTTTAAATTGCAATTTAGTAATAAAGTGATGTATAACTTTCATTAGTTTCATTATAACTTTCATTGTATCAGATAATACCTATGGACCCCAACTTCTATAATCTATAAAAGGAAATTGCTCTCAAATGACGAAATACATTAGTCTCCAAATCATTATCCACGACAAACCATTTAGTGATATCTCATTAAGATTATTATGTTAAATTATACGAGATGCAAATTTGCAAATAACTAGCAGAATGTCACTCAAGGGATTTGTTCAAAAACATTTGCCTATTTTAATTTTATTTTCAGTCCACACCCCAATTTTTCCGTTGTTAATATTCTCAGAAATGGTATGACGGGTGAAATGTTGCATTAAGTATAGTTAGAAACACTCTATCTTGGCGTTTAAATGATCGATTTTATTACACACATTAGCACAACAAAAAAACTTTATATCACGCAATAATTGTTGTTTCTGAGCTGGAAAACATGTCAGACCATTTCAGTAAATAGCTATAGTTCATTTTTTTTATAGAGAGAAACTCCGACCACACGATAAATGTGTTTTTTGGGTTGCCTATTAGGGGTTTGTTCAGTAATTTTCCTCTTTTTTGTTGTATTTTCGAACAAAGCTCAAAATCTAAGGTTTGTCAAAACTGAAAGATTTAAACAAATCTGTCACAAAAAACTAAAATTCAAAACAAATTTAATGTTTTTGTCCATATACACCTATTTCTTAATGAGTAACAAGTTGTTAAAGTGTCTTGTGTGTTGGGTAACGGTTGGGGATACCATAGAGGCCATAAAGGGGATTCTCAATCATCTTGGAGGTATTAGTTATGTAGAAGCATTAAAGGGGCAAACAATTATATATAAACGTGAAATGAGAAGCCAAAAAGCACCCTTTTAATTCAATGCAATTGTGCCACACCGATTCATACTGCAGCAGGATATTTTGGCCATTTTGCAGAAACATCAGACAGCAAAATAAACAGCTTTGAGAACAAGCCAATTTGAGTGTAGCGCAAAAAATATTTAACTTGAAGTGAAAGACTTTTTAGAATATTTGTAAATTATAATATTAGATTCTCAAAGGTTGTACATAAAATAAATTTTAATGAAATAAAATAAATAATTGTTTAGTGGCACAACTAAGAATCGGTGAATTATTGTAAACTATTCAATCGGCAAACTTATAAAATTGCAGAACAGATAAGCTTCGTTTAAGCACTATTAAAACAGCGTCATCCGCAAAAATCACCACTTATTAAAACCCCGCTTGTGAAGCATAATGTATACAAAATTTGGCCGCCTTTTTTGCGAAGGGACTTTAGTTTAGATCCTGAGAGTTTTCTCATAAATAAATTCTGCAGTTCATGGTTTAAATTCCAGTCCACCTTTCGGTCCCATGCTCTTAATTTATTTAAAAGATTTTTAAAGCAGGATCTTCCGAAGCAGCCTAGCTATTAAACACAGGTTTACAATGCACAATCCACATTAACAGCAATTTCAGAAAAATAATCTTTTTGGTAAAGAGGATTTAAAATTTGTTTATGGTGTTATAAAACTAACATTTTCTTTTATAAGAATTTTAACTGGCATGTTGACGTGACAAGATATTGACATTTAAAAAAAAATTCAAGTGTTCAACTTTTGTTTTGATTGTTATAGTGACACTATAGAAGTTGACGTTAAGCATAACCAAAGTTTTTTTTATGCCAAAAAAAACATATGTTTTGCTGCGGCCATTTTGAATTTTTCTAGTGTAAATTTATGGAGCAAGCAACCAATCAGAGTAACTAATTTTTTTAAGGTAAAGGTAAAAAATTCTCTCTATAAAAAAAATATACTATACACGCAAAATAGGTCATAGTAAAGTAAGTTCTGTGTAACTTTCGACTTCTACGTGAATTAAAACTTTCTATACATTTATTTTATTCAGAAACTTCTTCACAATGGGTTTAGGGTGTAGAAGATGCCCCAAGAAAAATTAGACTAATTTTCCGCATCATCTTTGAAATGGTTACAGACTCAATTTTCCGGAGAACTTAACTACTAAGTTGCTTCATAGGCTTCTGGTCCTAATAAAACTTTTTTGTTTACGAGTTTACTAACTTTGAAGAAGCCGGTAATGAGATAAAAGATAAGAGTGATCCATCATTATCAAGAACAATATTATTTTGTTGGTTTAGAACCTATATTGGCGTCTGGTAATAAAAGCGTTATTTATTATACTTGTTCAAAATTCAGCTGCAAAATTACTGCATTTAGAGCAGATGAAACTCAATTTGAAAAAAAAAACTCGGTTTTGTCCAACAATAAAATAACACATTATTCCTACAGTTGTTTACTTGTAGTTTATTTTAGTTAACTTTAAAAACAGAAGGTTGTTGTTTGTTGTTACAATTATTCAAGGGTTGAAAATCGTATAAATTTAAACAAAGAGTGCGCAGAGGCTCTTTCTCGGTTTGATGAGATACAGTGCGGATGGAGCAAATGTTTCATGAGACTCATAATTTATAGAAGAGACTACCGCAAACATACTGCACAAGTTTAAACATTTAAACTTGTGCTTAAAGCACCCCTTTTGCTGGCTAATATTAGAAACAAAAACAACATTTCAAAACATTTCTGAAAAGATAATGAAAAATCTTATACCCAAAGGGGAAATATTAACAAGTTGAAGGCTTGACATATTATTTTTTCAGTCTACAACGACATTCGTTAAATTTGCTGGTATGCCGCATTCCTTGTGCCACAAAGAGGCATGACTGCAAAGAAATATATATTTTATATATTACTCGAATGCTTGCTTAAATTGCGAAAAAAGAAACAATCAAGAAAAACAGTGAATTGATATTATCTTTTGTTACATAACTATCTATAAAAATATATGTATAGGTATAATAATTGTTGACAGAATAAATTTATGCCAAAACGCACACCCACCCACCTAGACTTAATCAGTCGAGAAAAGAAGCTTTTTCTTTGCAATACAAAAGAGATTATAAAGTGGAAAGCCGCTTATATCTTTTAACAAAAATTGAGCGCTTTTAGGACTTTATTACATGCAATAAATCAAGTTGGCTAATGGGGATAAATCTATTTTACGTGATAAAAATACAGCACTTTTAGTTAGACTATAATATGTAGAGTGTTTTACTGCGAACTTTTTAACACCCAGCAAGAAAAAATCCCCCTTAAAAGTGGGTAAAAAAAAACAATAAAATAAAGTTATATTTACGCATTTACAATAAAAGTAAATGGTGGCAAACATCCATATTGTTTATTTTTTAATAAACCTACACACGTCAAGCCGCTCAATTTTATTACCAACTTCATTAAACTGCACCAAATAATAATCTAAACACGCGTCTCGGTCTCGTAGAATGCAGTATCTAAAGCCGAAAGTAAAGCCGAGTAAAACCAATTTAATGACAAAATTTACCAGTCTATAAAACATTTATTCATTGGGTAATTTAATGGAAAGTACTACTTATTATATAAAATTATTATGTGAATTTAGCAAAACCGAACATTAACATTAAAATTCAGATTTAAGTATGTGCTTAGCATAAAATGTATCAAATTGAATTTATATTTCACTACAATGTTCAGTTTTGACTTACCAGTCCGTACAAGTTTGAAAGCGACTCCATTATGACTTTTTAGTTGTTCGTTGTACCCTGCATGAATCAGTTCTTTTAAAGTTGAATCACTTGACGCCATATTTAGATGGCTTTGTTACACAGTCTTCTTTTGTTTTGCGTTTGAAAAAAGGAGTCTTTTCCTTGGAAATAGTTGTTCCACCTGAAACAAATTTTTAGTTAATTAAAGTTAAGATATTTAACCGAGTATTTAACCCATGAATTCATTTGGATTAGTCTAACATTAACACTTATAACCAAATATTTTAAACTACTTTGCAAAAAAATGTATTTATGGAGTATGGAACATTTGAATAAACTTTAAACCTCGTGTAAAACCAAATTAGTCGAATTAGTGTTTTTGGTTCATAAAGTAAATTATTGACCTATAAAATGTGAGGTTAATAGCCACTATAAAATAAGGTATAAATCATAACTTATATACCTACCGACCTAACCAATACGGAATCAAATCAAAATATTTCTATAATGTTTTCAACTCGAAGACTTTTGTTGGCTTAAGATCCAACTCAAAGAAAAGAGTAATAATAAAAGAAACATTATCGAAAGAAACCAAAACGTTAAGGTTATGGTTTAATGTCAGAAGACAAGAAGACAAGAAGACCTTGCCAATTTAAAAATTGTGTCTTTTTATTGTGTCGACACCCTTAATTATTTTAAATATTTAAAAGCTTTTAAGGAAAACTCAAGGGAAAACCCTGAGGAAAGAGTACCTATACAACCAACGCACGTTTCCATTATAAAACGACATAATGATTTAGAAATTACGATGCAAAATGTATACCGTATCCAAATTTGTCATCCATTTTTTACGCAAATAATTTCTCACACTATTAATCATTCAAAGAATTTTCAAGCTTTAAATTATTTTCACCTGTCATCACATCATAATGAGTATTCATAATAATTACCAAGGTTATAAATACAAAAACAAGCACCATTACATTTTAGTTTAATTAATAATAAAACCTTCACACACAAAATGTTAGTTAAGTTAGATTTTTTAACTGCAAAATGTTCACCTGGTGAATTTGCACCCGATGTTAATCTAGGAGACGTATCCTTGTCTCTATCAATGGTGAGAAGGGCCAAACGTTGGGCAGAAATATTTCCAGGACTGGCTTCCCGTTTAAATAATAAATCAAAATCTACTCTGCCTTGGTTGATAATTGGCACAGCTGGAATTGAGGCAGGCGCACTTTTCGGAGTGCCCGGCGCACTTTTGGAAGCAACAGTCGATTTATCGCGCAATGATTTACTTAAAGAAGATCTTTTTGGTTTACTACCACTTGTAGCGGATTGCGAATCGTAAAACGAACGGCTTAAAGGACCTCCGCGATCTTGCAAGAGTTTATTGGGAGGGGATTTCTCTCGTGAAGAATTGGTGGGAGGGGTGAGTTCACGCGTAGATCGCCGAGAATCTAGTTCACTTCCAGTAGTGCTCTTTACTGATAGACGATTGTCACTTGTTTGGTTTAGGTTAAATAAATCTGGGGATGTTTTGTTTATAGAGGAATGAGGGCTTAATTTCGTGGAACTTGATGATTTGCTATTATTAGGGAATGCTGGCTTTGTTAACTTGTTAGGCGATGGACTTTTGGGCAAATTAGGCTTTTCACAAGCTAAGTTTAGTTTTTTGCTGCTTGCGTTACTTGATTTAGCACTGATATTATTGTAAGGAGATTTCTCACTGCACGAGTAAATGTTTTCTGACGTTATTAAATCAGACCTGGCGTGTAGTTTGGTTTCATTTGATTGCCTTTCGGGGTTACTGTTAGTACTGATTTTTCTTCTATTGTGTAAATTTGATTTTCCCAAAACAAGTTTGGTACCTATTGAATCGCTTTGGGAATTAATTGAGGAATCTTTAGAGGAACTAGCCTTTTCGCTAGTTTTAGAGTTATGTCTTGTTCGACTTTCCAGTGATGTTCGTGAGGTCGAAGGTTGATCCTTGAGAGCGTCCGTGGCTCTCGGTGTATTTTCACGCGAAATATCGCGTGCCGACAACGAAAGTGCACGACCTCCTGCTGCTTGTGCTAATTCTATAACTTCTTTTTTAGGAGCACGCGTTGAGAAAAATGGAAACTTGAACCGTTTTTTCGCCGTTGTTGGAGGAATACTTTCAATACTTATTTTCTTCAACGGAGGATTTTGAATCCTTTCACTGGTTTGATACACTGGTAAACTTGCAACAGATTTTTGACTTCTAGTACTTGATGAAGTCGATATTGCACTTGGGGTATAGGATACCTGGCTAGATTCGGATATGGACGATCTCACAGGGGGTGTAAGACTTTGAATGGATGCCGGGGGATCTGGGTTAGGTGGGATACAAATAACACGGCCATAAGACAGATAGACAACTTCATCTGCCGGGAATATTACATACATGCTCTTTTGGGAACACACATTGCGATCCTGGCCTTTGCAGATCACGAAAGAGTGCGGACACCAACATTAATAACTGAATGTAAATAAACTTTGATTTAAATTGGGTGATTGCACTTTTCTTAAGAGCTTCTTAACTTGAAGTGAAGAGGTATCCGTTTCTAACCTAGAAAATGATTAAAACAATAATTAAAAACAAATAAAAAATAACGGCTTAAGTTTTAATCGGGAATAAAATAAACATAACGTTTCTGAAATATTTAGGTTTTTAAATACGTGACAAAAATTAAATTTAATGATGATATTTATATTCATAATAAAAGTTTAGCCATTAATACTCTTTGAGCTGACATTTATCTTTAAAGCCATAATCCGCACATGTTCCTGGAAATATTATTTTTCAAACGATTTTTTCCAAAAAGCCTAGTATCTGTGGGTATTAAAACATATTTTATTCCATAATTTTCCCTAATTAGGTGCGTAACTGAAAATGTAAAAAAACTTGTATGATTGTTTGTTTTTGCAAAAGATGTTTCTACAGACTTTACATTTACGAGAAGTGATGTTACAATCAGGAGTGATAATTAAATTATTCTAATAATGGTTGTAAAAAATGGTTGTTTGTTAATACCATAGACGTCGATCTCTTACCAAAAAACAAGCTTTCAAAAATCTATTTCAAAATTATTGCAACATATCAATGCTTTTGGGATACTACAGCTGAAAATGTGTCTAACAATAATTAACGATCTGCCACAACAAGTAAAAAGGTCTATGCACTTCTAAAAATATAGTCCATATATTATTTCAGTAAATTTTATAAACATCCCAAAGGAATCGGAAACATAAAATTGACGGGATGAACTTGGGATATTTTTAGTAAATCTTGAAAGTTCAGATTTATATTATTATCCTAATACAATTTAGAAATTTTTGTAACTTTTATGATTTATTTTTTTAAGTACGAAATGAATATCTTTTAATAATTTATAGATTATTTAAAGATATTTATAACTGTGACATTATTAAAAAACATACTTTCTTTTGCTTATTTTAGAATCAAAACTGGGCAATTATAATTAAATATTAAATCTACCTATCTAGTTTCATGGATTGTTGATGCTTGGTTACTCAAATTCAATGTCGAGATGAGAAGCTACATAACATTTAAAAAACTGAAATGTCTGCCAAGACTTTACGTTATTTGGACACTTGGAATGTTCAACCATTTGCAGATAACTTTTTAATTAAATCTTATAACAAAATCAGGTCTTTACAGTTTATGGTAAAATAAGACAGTAGGTATATTTAAGACTTCAGTTAAATTTTTCTTACCTATGATTGGTTAAAATTAAATTTACTTTTAAAATAAGTATCTTTAGATAAGCGAGTCTTGTTAACAAAAAAATAACCCCCCAACATATCTAGTTGTTAATTTTCTGCCATTAAAATATACAATTTATCAAACGTAAATAATTATGTTATGCATTTAAAACAATATGTAATGTCATGGATCATGCAACTCCAATTAATTATTGCAATGCATTATATTAATTATTCAGCCGAAAAAAACAATTATTTTACAGATTACCACAAAAAAACCTTCTATCTCCGTTATTATTCAATCTACAAAAAAAATATTTTTTACAAAATTAATAAAAATTTAATTTTCTATTAAAAATGATGGTTCATTTTTTGTAAAGTTAGCTAGTAAGGTTAAAAAAACAAAAACTAAAAGATTTCAGTAGCAAAAAACTTCTAAGTCCAAAACGCGTCACGCGTCGGTCAAGAAGGCCATGCCAAAAATATTTCAAACAAAGAAACAAAGCCAGCTGTCAGAACAAATAACCTCAAATATCTTAAACGTCAGAACTGACGTTAATCCTCTTCGTTAACAAAATTCTTCGTGTATTCTGTTAATAGTTTGCACTCTTCGCAGATTTTATTTACATAAATTTTTTTTATAAGAAACTAATAATTATCCTATTATAGTTTTCTTGCGAAGAGTATACTATAGAATGTGTAGCAATTATATAAAAAATTGATTTAGCTTTGATTTACAAAATATAAAACTACACTTCTACCAATTCCGAATTCTACTCGAGCTACTTATTTGCGAAGAGTAACTTCGCGTTTCGACTTCTACCCATTCCGACTTCTACCCATTCTAGTTTTTTTAATGGAAAGTATTTTGTTAAACTGGTGGCCAACCGTCAAAAACAAAAATGCATTTTTATAATAAAACTAAGGTCACCTTTTAAAAACCAGGGTTTTCTTTTCTTTAAAAATGAAAATACAGTATGATCTTAAAACTTTTAAGTTGGATTCCCAATGAAAATTAGCTTGCATATTGTAAGAATTAAGGCAGAGAGCTTGAAATATCGGCAAGATGCAAGTTAATTTTTATTGTGAATAAAGCCTTAGACCATTCGTTGAAAATTTAAAGACAGTTAAATTGATGATTAAAGATACTTAGGTATTTATATCCTTAAAAATAACGAATTTTGGGTTGCCATCGTATTATTGCGAAGCGTCTCAACCACTGTTACAATTTGATATTAATATAAAGTGTTATGAAAGCCCACGGTCCTGATTATTTATATCCAAAACATCTCTGATTTATTTTTAATTATTCCGTTCATGCATCAACTAGGTACTTCGCATATCTCATCATAATCCTTTACGTAATGATTTTTTTACTTTATTTTTAAAACTCCCAATTTTGTACACTATCACAGCTGGGTTAGCAGTTAACGTCATTTTATTAAATTACTATGTCATTAAACTTTTAAAAACTACTTTGCTAAAATCACACCTCCCAAGAACCTCCTTGATTTTTTTAAATTTATTGCTTTTTAAGAAAAGTCCAACCTGTTACAGTATAAAGCTTTCAATGCTAGAGGCAATTGTTTTATTGGGGTTTAATTGTGTGGAAGTTATAAAAGAGCGAAAATAATTCAGGTAATAGAAAATTCCAGAGAAATTGCGTTTGTGTAAAAGAAGAATTGTGGGAGAAGAGGTTTGCTTTAAGGCCCAATCGTTAATTTCCTTCAAGTTTTAAATTAATCTTGCAATTGGGATTCTTGTTACTTGTTGCAAAAAGAAAAGTTTGTTTAATAGGTATAAGTAAAAGATAATATTTTCAGGTATCGATTTATTAAAAATTATTAAAAAGTTTGAGTACAACTTTTTATGCTCAAAGGACAATTGTTGATTGTACCAAATCATTCCATATTTTGACACTAGTTAGAACAAATTACAAAAATACATTTCACAAAATGCAACATTATTTGGATCTTGAGATGAATCAGTTGGTCTCGGCCATTTGGATGCTTGCTTGTACAGCAAGCATCAAAATGACCAACTACTTTCTATTTTGCATTTCATCAATGCGCAGCTGATTATAGCGACTTCTATCCTTTTCTATGGTGAAGGTAAAGTTTTATTTTATTTTTACACTGTGGCGTAAAAGTCTTTTTATTTTAATAATACTGCTAAAACTACCTTATTAAAGTTCGTGTAATTGTATTACTTGTAGTTCGCAGAATATACGCTATATACGAGAGCATAATAAGTGGGTACCCGCAGCAAATAAAAGAAAAATTTAAAATTCAATATCTAGGCAATTTAAGCTCTGAGCTTGTACTTTGGTTTGTAGAAATAATAAAAAAAAAACACCAATTATTAATTCCTTTTAAATATTTATTTTATAAAGTAAGGAAGCTTTGTGACTTCTCGATATTATAGGTATCATTGTAATGTTACCAAACCAATTTAACCAATTGAAGCTAGAAGAAGAAAGACCTGTTCTTTTAGTTTTTCTTTTACGATAACCAATTTAGGTCTAGTAATTAGTAAACATTATGGTTAATTTAAAATCTTGGACTGCAGTAATAATTATTGTATTGAATATCTATTAAAATAACAACTGGGATACATTTAACAAAAAAACATTCCAACACATTTTATTTTTAAAAAAACATTCCAAAAATCTGCCCAAACTAATTTAAATAACACACAAAGCAACGCTTTTTTTAAAACACGAAATTTTGCACGTTTATCTTTGTGCTATTTTTTTTACGCTGTCTTAATATTTTAAAATAAAGGTCGTCATAAATTACTGACAATTTTATTAGACCAGAAAGTTTTGATAAAAATACCCAATTGCGCTGTCAAACACATTTATTTTAAGATGTAAATATAATGATAGAGAAAAGATTTAAATTATGTAAAAAATTGTTATGCTGTAAATAAACAGGTGTCCCAGAATTATTAGCACACCAACTGTATGATACGGGCATGCCTAGGGGTACTCGGGAAATTGTTAAGAAAATTTCATCTTTTGTTATCTCTGGGGGAAATACGGTTAAAGTTTGATAAATTCGGCAACTCTGTTAAGGGAAGGGCATTTCAAAACCGTGTTTTTTTATTCGATCTAATTAACGTCAGATATTTCTGTCAATTGTTTTTACTAAAATTTGTTTGTTGAAATTTTTTGTAACAAAATAAATTTTACCAAAAACAATTGACAGAAATATCTGACGTAAATCAGATCGAATAAAAAAACACGTCTCCTATTTATGATTCTTGATTATACCTTTTTGCATCAGTTATATTGACATTGTTGTCAGCTTCATTTCATGAAAATTTTGCTAAATTAAGGGTATGGTCCGTAAGTCATTCTGGTAAACCAAAGTGACATAAAACGACTTACACAACTTGTTGTTATAGAAAATGATTGTTGCAACTGTTTTTTTTTTTTTAAATTGAACTGAATAAGTGTCAATATCATTGTGGATGAAGTAAAAACGACTTTTTTAATATTTATGAAACTAGGGTTAGGTTATTTTTGCACATAAAAATTGCATGATAACGAAGTAAATACGAGTATACTAACAGAATCGATGTAAAAAGTTTAATATTAAAGAGAACCGGGAATTAAAGATATACAGGATGTATCACGGCAAATAAAAGGGCATACATAATCTCAATTACGGTATGGTCAAACAAAAAAGACAGAATTGTAATTTCTTGTGAAAAAAGAAGACTAAAGGCTCGTTGCTAAATTGTAAACATTCTTTAAAGTTTAATGAAAAAAAAGTCGTAAAAAGTTTTCATTTAGCTGAAAGAAACCATTATGACTGCTTTCTCTATAATTATTTTTGGGGTAGCCACAAGCATTTTCTTACAAGTCGTTTTACCATTGGAGGCAAAAACTTATGTTTTTCTGCTTTTTAATATAACTGCACCTATAGCCCTAGGAGTATAGGTGCAGTACGGGGAAGGCGGTCATCATTAACACCAAATTTTGGATGTAAAAAGTGCATAAAAAAATCATAAAGGTGCTGAAAATATCTGTACAAAACGTACCTAAGCCATAGTGCCCCTTTAGTTGGAAGCATACTATCTAACAACAAGTGTGGTAAACTAACAAATCAACGCGGGACGTTGCTACGACCCCAGACGCACGCTATTTCGGTCGACAAGCGACGCTGCACTACCGACGACGTGGCTAGCGTCCACAGCTTTACGACGGTGTCTGCTGCTGTTTGCTTTCCTGCCAGAGCACTTTTGGACCGACCTACCTGCTACCTATGAACCTTGTATGCTGTTTAGCTAATGTTCCGCATGTCTACCTGTGCGCTCGCGCCTTTGTTCACCCCCGGAATATTATGATAAATGTGTAATGAGAATATTCAAAAATAAAGGACGGCTTTTACCTGGATCATTTTAACGTTATGACTAGTATGTAGCCGAAGCTAAAAGCAAAGAGTATTAGGGGAAGGAAGGCAAAATGGGCCCTGCAGCTCAAAAGGTCCACCTCAAGTTTCATTAAACTAGCAATGCCATTCAAAACTTTTAGGCATAAATTGAAACTGCTATACTCACAACAAAAGTTGCTTCTCACTTTTTCAAAAATTTTGAATTTTTTAATATTTTAATTTTTTTTCCTGTAAATTATCCATATATAGGATTTGTCAAGAAATACGCTTGTATATTAATTTTTAAAAAAAGGGTATCTTCTTGACATTGGTTATTTGGTTGACCCTACCTACAAAAAATGTTATTGTTTCGGCATGTTGAAAATTCAAAATAGACCGGGCAAAATGGACCATGAGATCATTCAGCTCCCGAGTGGTCCATTTTACCTTCCAAGGAATAAAACGTTTAATCTTATTTCACTTTTTTATTATTTTAATTAATTTTCAAAATAGAAACATTATGATTCGTCGACCCATTTAATCGTGCATTCATTAAAAAGGCAAAATGGACCCATGTCCATTTTAGCTTCACGTAAAGGTAAAATTAACAAAAAACATTGATATTTTTTATATTAAAGTAGGTATTGGTTGTTAATTTGGAATGTTATTTTTAATTTAAAAAAAAACGGTAATAAGTAACGGAAAAAATGCAGGTCTTCTTAACGTATCCTTTTTGCCTTCCCTTCCCCTACTCTAATTCGTTTAACAAAAAATTGTAAGCATCAAAGCGGAGGATATGTTTGCTTTTTATGAAACATAAAACTACGTTTGAAAATGATTGTTTGTTTTTGCTAAGCTGCATTACAAAATGTAAAAGGTTAATGTTTAAAATAATTTTTTTAATGAATTTTCTTTTTTTGCCGCAGAGTATGTGCCAGGAAAATTTTTCTGTTTGCCCAGTGCAATATTATGATATGGATTTGAGCATCAAACATAGTGCTAAATAGTGATGCTATCTCTTTCTTATTTCTCATGTAATCACACAAAGAAAGCATGTTTCTTACGCACTACGCATGCATCTATGTTTGATCCTTTTGCGAGTCGGGACGTAAATAAACAAACGCTTTTAATGGTTCCGCACTATGCTCGCATCTTGGATCTTTTAGCCAAACACATATCGAATAAAAACACGCGTATCTTTATAACCGAAGTTAAAATGACAAAATGTTAGTTTTTGATGGCCATACTTTCATAGTATGCGAACAAACCAATCAAAAGCTGCCTAGTATCGTTGAATCTTCTTGTTAAGAATATTTAGATATACATCCTTGGATAAATCTAGAATTTATATTGTTATGTCTTTCAAAAAAATACACTTTAATATTTTATTTCTTATCTTTGTCAGTTCTAATGTTCTTAAATAAGATTTTATACAGAAGCGTAAAATGTCAGCAAAATATTTTTACCATTTGTTATAGGGCGAGAATATAACAAAAACATTAAAGTCTTCACAAATTGACAGTTTAAAAAGATATTGGATGTGACAGAATCTCTTATAAATGATAAGCTTGCCTAACCTTTTTCAGATCAAAATATTTTCCAAGCACAATATTTGGAACGAATCTGAAGTGAATGTTTTTTTCTCTTTTTTTTTATGTTTTTAGGTGCAACTAATCAACTATTAATTGTCTTATTTAGCTTCAGTGGCGACAAACTAATACGGTGTATACTGTTTAAAACTTGCCGGTATCATTGTTGGATTATTCTATAAAAGTGAGTTCTAAATTATTATACCGAATAATAAAATGATACCTGCAGGTATTTTATTTCATGCCTTTTGTATCTGATACCCCAAACTTAAATGCTGGTTTTATTTAAGTTTTAAAAGTTATTCGAATTGGGATGTTTGAAAGCGAATTTCTGCGAGGGTAACAACTGGCAAAATTTTAGATTTCACTCGTTTAATTAAAACGAATTCTATTATAAACCTACATTTCAGGACATCTTTGAAATTGTTCAGGCAACAATAAATATTTCTGAGAGTTCTGAAAGAAAGTATTATATTTCGAATTAGGTACTTTATTATACTCTTCGAAAAGAGTATATTGCGATTTCTCGGACCTTCTCTAAAATCGTTAATATTCATCGTAGAGCAAAAATATTTGCAGATTCGTTCGTTTCATGACTTTTCAAGACTTTTATTTTTTGTCCGTCTGTCTGTCTGTAACGAAATTTGTGACCAACATAACTGAAGAACGGTTTATCAGATCGACTTGAGATTATACACAAAAATCAATCCCATTTAGAAGAAGATCCCTTTTGTTTTTGGAAAAAATCAAGTAATAAATAGAGGGTAAGAAACACCCCCAAAGTAGAAAAAAATTCATATTTTCGTTAATATTAACTTTACGAAAAAAAATATTCTTAATAAAATTAAAGATTGTATTTTTCCCTATAAAAAAGTATTTGGTAATTTTGTAATTTGTACCCCCACCCGTTTACAAAAAAAATAAGTTTTACGTTGTTTTCAATAAAATAAAAAATGTACCTTTTTAGTCATCTACTGCGATGAGTATTATATAGAATGTGTAACAATTATATAAAAATAAAAAAATAGTCATAAAAATCTATCCCACTCACTGATCTAACCCGCTCTTGTTTCTTTTTGTGGTGTATAAAAATTGACGCTTGTTAAAAGAGGTATATAATTCTCCCATCGAAATAAATAGTATAGACTGTTATTAATTAGCCTTTTGTTTGACCTCTAAATTCACACAAAATGTATAATTTTTAAACAAATATTTTTTTTAGCTACCACAATTCGTTTGATAATTTTTCTAAATATATAGCTCTCTAGATCGGCGAATTCTTTTTTGCTTGAATCTACCTACTAATAAGTCTTTTTTCTAAAAAACTGAACTTACTCGCAAAGGTAAATTAATTTTTGGATAATAAATTAGTCACAGAGTCTTCTATCAAAAAATGTACGAACAAATTTTTCAGTTCTTTAATAATGTGGTTCAGGAAACATTAATTAGTTTGAAAGACTATTAAAAGATGTCGTAGTAGGTCTTGTAGGCGCCAAGGCATCCGTTATCGACGCTGGTTGACGTCATGCGCCTAAATATTACACTCCCAAACAAAATGTAACAACATGAAAATGTTGATTTTTGCCGATACTATATGCTACTCTAAAATTCTAATAAAATATTTCTTTATAATTGGTACACAATAAAGTTAACCTACTATCTTTGACACAATGTTTTGTGTCTTAAATTAAACAAAAATAAAATTTTTAAATTCGCTTCTTTAAATAGTTTTACACTTAAATGGATTGCAGTTTTTGTAGGATCCAGCTCAGCTTAGCTTTAAACCGAGTAACTTAGTAACAAAAGTAGCATTTAATTAAATTATTTTAAGGTCGAATGACTGCTTTATTTAAATTTATTGGCGGGAAACGCTGAGCATGCTGACTAGCAGCGGCTTCTGAAATATTATATCGATTTTCAGGATTTTACCAGCAGCAGAAATTCAGCAGGACGAGCGCACTGTGTCCTCGAGTGTACCTATCCAGCTGATCGATTCCCGGTTGAGGCAGTTGAATACGAATTGTCGTCTACACCTATATTTTCTTCGTGAAAATATACAACAGCAACATTTTGTTTGTTTATATTAATAATATTACAAGAACGTTACATACTTGGTATTGTTGTGTAGTGGTTAGTGCATCATCATAGGAGCCCAATTATAATAAAACAAAGATAACTGTAAGTTGTAGACATTATTATTGGTTTGCATTGCTTTTGCTATGCCAGTTTATTGAACAATTTTGACCAAAAGTTGTGTAGACTAAAGAATAAAACTAAATGATGTATAAAATCTGGTAATAAAAACGTCAGCAAATAAATGTAACCTCTAATGAAAGGTTTAATGAAGAAAGAGTTAACATGGCAGTGTCGAGGGTATTACCTTAAATTTATCTTAGTTATCTGTGACAGTTTTCTACAACATAAAAGTAAATGAAGAAGATACAACGCATAAAAAGATATACCAAAGATATATTAAATCGGAAGCTTTACGAGAATGAAAATGCTAAGACAGTGAATTAAGGAAAAATAGTAACCCATCATTTAAATAGTCACGCAATAAAATATCCAGCATTATAAGCTCTATTATTTTTAAGAATAATTTAAACGTTACCTAATATTTAAATGGTAGAAAAGTAGTCTTCTTTGTACTGGAATTGCTCGGTAATAAAATATAATTTTGTATGTTGTGATAGTCAAATATAAAACGTGATAACGCATTTGTACCCACACTATTTTAAATACATACATTTGGATAGATTACGTGTAACATATTTCGTAGCAGACTGTCATTATAACATTAACATTTACAATAGTGCTTATCATCATTGTAAAAGCCGGAAAACAAAAAGTATAGGAAATAGGTACACCGCCCAATCTAAAACAACTAATTAATGTTTACTTTTAGTCCCATTTTAGTTTTGTTTGCCTCATATTGCAAATAAATAATGTCTAACACATCAGGTAACAAATTTTAAACATAATACCATTTAGATAAAATCTACATTTTTAAATGACAAATTTTTAGCTAAGTAATTAGTTGCATTGTCTCATTTTTTGCATGTAACCCATTAATCTTGTTTCATGACTCTTGCCTCTTGATAATGTAGGTATTGACCTCTTTTTAAATGTAGGTCATGCGTAAAGTGAACGCAGCCGAAAATGGGTCAAATTTGATCTTTAAAGAAATTCTAGTTGCCACTAAACATTTTCTCCTTAATTTAATAATTTAGGACTTAGTAGTAGTAGTTCTTAAAATCGTACATTTTGAAATTTTACTTTTAACCTCCGTATTTATTTCATTCTTATGAATAAACAAAACCAAATTTGAAAGCGTGAGTATAAAAAAAATTAAGGAAAGGTATGGGAAATAAAAGAAGTACCCATACCTTCAGAAAGGAAATACAATTTTGAACAGACGAACTAGTGAAAAAAACTCTATTCAAGGAGTTTGAGATATTTCAACTTTAATATCAAGGACTTTAATGGACACATTTTAATTTCCGTTTTAACAATAACATTTTTATCAACATATTTTCAGGACATTTTATTTACTTTTAGTTACAGTCGGGTAATAGTATAGAAAAAGAAGTGTATTCTCAAATCTCGATTTTAATTATAAGTTTTATCCAACTTTGTGAAAGTAAAACCGTGTTTCCAATTTCCCAGCTTGTTCTTAATCAAGCTTTTGGATTTTTTAAAGAATAAATTCTCCGTCGAAAAGTAATCTAATAAAATTGAACAGTGCTGTTATATTGAAAATCAGGATTATTTGTAGAGTTATTTAACCTAGTTACCTAATTAATCGTAAAAGCGAAGGCTTTAAATTGATTTTAGCTATGAAACTAATTAATCTGATTAATTAAAATTCTCATGGTGGTCTTTATTTAAAGATTAAATTGAAGATTTAATCGTATTAAGTCGTGTTAAATACATGTAAAAATATTTCATGTGAATGAGAAAAAAGTAAATATTTAATTTTTTAAATTGGACTTTTGTAAGTATTTTTTAATTTCACCAAATAATAAAGTATCATTTTTTAATAAAGATTAGGTATTAATATTTCTTTTTTTCATGACCGGGTGCAATAGTGCACTTTTTGGCCCGTCTTTGTGTACGTAAAGTTAGGTTTTTTCGACCATGGGCGTCTTTTAAGCCGGCCGGGCGCAAAAGATATTTTTGCGCCCGCAAAACAAAATGTCTAGATAGATCAATTAAAACTAGCTGAGTCGAGGCTGGTAGATCCGACTCTTGAGTTCATTTCTTACGTACAAAAATTTATTTTTTTGTTAGAATTATAGCGTTTCCTGATGATAGTCCAGTAGGTCCAAACATAAAAACAACCTTTTATGTATTTAAAGACATGTCGAATATTTACATTGCATTTAACAAAAAATAGTTTTTGAATAATAAAAATTATACTGAACTCTTAAACCATAAGACCTCTAACATGACCCTGAACCCTTGTCTTTTAATTATCCATTCTGTCAGTTTAACTTGATTAATCGTCAAATTATAAATCGTCTCCTAAAGATGACCTACTAGGTCCGAAACATAAGAACAACCTTTCATGTTTTCAAAAACATGTCCAACATTTACCTTGCATTTAACTTATGATAGTTTTTTAATAATAAAAATCCTATTGACCTTTCAAACAATATGACCTTGACATGACCTTGAACTCCTGTCTTTTGGTTATTTATCCTCCAAATTTGAGACCTTTAACTATTGTGGTGTATGAGATAATTGAAGTCAAACTATAAATCGTTCCCTAAAAATGGGTTAAGTCCGAAACACAAGAACAACCTTTTGTGTTTTCAAAAACATGTCCAACATTTACCTTGCATTTACCTTAACAGTGGGTTTTAATAATAAAAATTCTATTGACCTTTTAAACAATATGACCTTGACATGACCTTGAACTCTTGTCTTTTGGTTAACCATCCTCTAAGTTTGAGACCTTTAACTATTGTGGTGCATGAGATAATTGAAGTCAAACTATAAATCGTTCCCTGAAGATGGCTTACTAAGTCCGAAACACAAGAACAACCTTTTGTGTTTTCAAAAACATGTCCAACATTTACCTTGCATCTACCTTAACGTAGGTTTTTGGTAATAAAAATGCTACTGACCTTTCAAACAATATGACCTTGACATGACCTTGAACTCTTGTCTTTTGGTTATCCATCCTCCAAGTTTGAGATCTTTAACTATTGTGGTATTTAAGATAATTGAATTCAAACTATAAATCGTTTCCTGAAGATGGCCTCCTAAGTCAGAAACATAAGAACAACCTTTTGTGCTTTCAAAAACATGTCCAAAATGTACCTTGCATTTAACTTGACATAGTTTTTTAATAATAAGAATGCTATTGACCTTTAAAAAAATATGACCTTGACATGACCTTAAACCCCTGTCTCTTGTGTATCCATTCTCTAAGTTTGAGACCTCTTACTATTGTAGTATTGGAGCAATGTTAATGCAAACATTGACATTTAAAAACGTCATAGCTTTTTTCCTAGGCATAGAATTTTTTTTAAAAAGTTTAAACACAAAGGGCTCTACGAAAGAATATTTTTAAGCAAAAAAAAAATCCAATATTTTGGGCTAGATTTTTTTTTGCATGCAATATCTACTAACCTTGACCAGTGGTCAATATGACCTTGAGGTCATCTTGACCACAAGACTTTGGTATTTACTTATGCCAAGTTTGAATTTTGTATCTAGTACCATAGTTGAGTAAATTACAGTTAAAGACATTTTTTGCTCCGTACATCCATGCATCCATCCATCCTAACATACACCAAAGTGATATTTTTTAATAACAACCCAGTGGATGGTCCGATCGAGATGATTTTAGTATTAAAAGATCGGTAATTTTTTGTAGCATCTTTTCAACACCCTTAACATCTACGTATCTTGCTTCGTTTAGGCACAGTTGCAAAAAAACATCGATTTTCAGAAATTGCAATTACAATAGTACATTTCCTTTAGAGAAATGAACTAAAATTCAAATTTTTATAATTTTTTTCACGACCGAGCGCAATAGTGCACTTTTTGGCCCGCCTTTGTGTACGTAAAGTAAGGTTTTAAATCTTTATTTTTTTCTAACTTATATTGTAAGACTATAACAAGAATTTTAAAAAAATTTGCGGTCGTGAAAAAAATAGTGTATATATATCACGGGCGTAATTGTTTTACGCCCTTGAGTTATTGTAACTATAACTCAGCGGGCGAAAAACAATTACTTTACGCCCTTGATATATAAATAACTATTGTAGCACAAGAAGATCCACATATTTCTTATAGTATTTCAGTTTTTTTTTTAAAGACTCTTATTGGTTAGAAATAAATTCAAAAGAAAAAGGGTTCCAATTTAGGCAACCTTTTACCCAATTGCATCTTTTTTTTTATTATTTTTATTTTTTTTTAACAGACCAAGTGTTTGAAATTAGAAAGCCCAGACAGTCTCGTCTGTTATCGTGGGTGGAAATTCCACTCGGGTATTTGGCGGAGCATGTAAGTTTTTCTTTTATTTATGTAATCAAAAGCGATTTTTTTAATTCCACCCAGTCTTTTAATGCATTTTTTATGGGTACATTATTTAATTTACCTACACCAGGACCCTCTTATAAGGAATTATGTCTACTTAATAAATGAAAATTACATTAAATGTAGTTCTGTTCATAACATCTTTTTTATCTTACAGATGGCTGGAGCAGATCCAAAGTGGCAAAAAGATGCCGCCGACCAGAACTTCGATTACATGTTCAAACTTCTGATAATCGGCAACAGTTCTGTGGGCAAAACGTCATTTTTATTTCGATATGCAGACGACAGTTTTACATCCGCTTTCGTGAGCACTGTGGGAATTGATTTTAAAGTCAAAACCGTCTACCGACATGATAAAAGAGTCAAATTGCAAATATGGGTAAGTAATTTTTTTTTATACCTATAAAAATTATTCAAATATTTGTTTCATAAGGACACTGCTGGCCAGGAGAGATATAGAACAATTACCACAGCGTATTACAGAGGCGCTATGGGATTTATTCTAATGTATGATATAACTAATGAGGAATCCTTTAACAGCGTCCAAGATTGGTAAGAGTTTTTTCCACATACTACCTTTACGAAACAGTAAAGTCATTTGCAATTCATTGTTCTGCCATTCGGCCTACCTAGAGTGCCTTGCAGAATTGACAGTTATTGTCGCCTTATAGAGTGACGCCATGCATCATTCTTTCTCTGTCATACAGATAACGTCATTAATTGTGATTGTAAGTTGTAATTGTTGTCACTTTGGCTATAACGTTGATGACGTTTTCTGTATGAGATGCATGTCACCACTCTATAAGGCGACAATAACTGTCAATTCTTCAAGGCACTCTAGGTCTACCTCTATAGGTACCCTTGTTTGTATCATTAAATGCACCGTTTCCTTTTCGGATTTTTTTTGTATATGAATAAATACTCCTTTTTTAGGGTAACCCAAATCAAAACATACTCATGGGACAACGCTCAAGTCATTTTGGTTGGCAACAAGTGTGATATGGAAGATGAAAGGGTAATCAGTTTTGAAAGAGGTCGACAGCTTGCTGAACAACTTGGTGTTGAATTTTTTGAAACCAGCGCCAAAGAAAACGTCAACGTTAAGGTTAGTCAACGCGGATAACACAAACATGTTTCTAAAATTTAATATTTATGGCATTAAATACAACACGAAGATGTATCCCGACTTGTTAGACGTGAAATATAAGGAAGTCAAGTTAAATTTAAAAGTAAAAAAGCAGTTTGTCACCTAACGATAAAAGATAAAATAGTTAAAGGCAAAAGTTATAAGTCTTCAAGATAAAGGATATCGGTTTAACCGCCAGCGTTATTATTTTTCTTGTCAAAGAATTGATATTCGTGTGAGGTAGGAGACACGAAGGGAGAACATATATTTTCGTGCACAAAAATATTCTCACCGGTTCGGAAATACGACAGAATAGCATTTTAGGTATACACATATTTATTTTAGAAGGCAGAAACGACGTTACGACGTAGAGGTAGATAAACCATATTGTATCAGCAGAAATTGAACTTATCCGGGATACCGGATGATTTTCAACCAAGTCGACGGTTTAGATCGTTTGGTTAGTGCCTGTGCCTGTAATTAAAAATTTCTTAAATGTTATTTAAACCAATAACCTCGTTTATGTTTTCGGTTTTCGTGAACAATAAAGATTATAAAGGTTTGAATACACCTGGCTTCTGTAGTAGAAGATTGTTTTTTATTGATTTAGTTAAAACAAGAACTAAAGTGTATTAAATTCCTTCGCTCTCGGGTTTTATGGTGATGTATTTTTTTATATTTATTATAGTGTCTCTGCTTCTTTTTCTATCCGAATAATAAGCTGATACAGCATTAGAGCAATGTCAAGCAAGAAAATATTAAAATTGTTTATTTATTTCAAGGGAGTTTTTGAAAGATTAGTCGACATAATTTGCGACAAAATGTCAGACAGCTTAGACACTGATCCATCTCTAATGAGCGGAGGAGGAAAACAACGTCTTACTGATGCTCCACAGGGACCACAGGCTGCCAACTGCAACTGCTAATCGAAAATTCCTATGATTATTAATACCTGCTACTACTTGTCTATAAGAAGTTATTAGTTGACCACGTTATGATAATATTAAAACATGTTTATTTCTATTGTTTCTGAGACTGACAATACTATTTATTAAATTAAATCAATTAAATTTTAGTTACAAGTATGTTGACTTATTTTAAAAAAATTATATCTTGCTTGTTAAAAATGGTCGACAACTCGACATATCACTAATTACTTATATCGACACTGAATTCACAATTTTAGTAAAAATTGATTTCATTTTATTTTTTTTGAAACAAAAAACAATAATAATCATCAACATTATTACTTGAGGAGTGCATTAACAAGCCACTTGGAGTCGGATACTGGACTCCAAGTCAAAAGGATGAGCTTTATTGTTATTATTAGAAAATTAATTAATTTTGTTATATTTAAACAATTATTGTAGTTGTAGAATCCTTGTCGACATGCCGACCCTGTAAGTAAATTTTTATAAGTTTCAAATACTGTTTTTCAATAACTTATTTTTATTGCCAGAAAAATGTCAATATAAAAGTGTAGTGTAGTTTATTGATATTTAGTATTTATAAAATATTAAATATAAAACTCGAGAAAAAAGACACTAAAATAAAATTGCATGTTACCCTAGGTTTGAAATTTGTTTTAGTTTTGATTGCAGGGGTTTCAAATGTTTAGGGCAAAATAATTGATGTGGTAGGTAATATTCTTAGTAAAGTAAAAGTCTCATATCGAAGGCCTAAAAGGCAAAAATTAACTTTTATATTTTAAATTGCACAAAAGTAAATACTTAACGCGAAAAGAAAATAAACATTTAAAGAGCATAGGGAGAAAAAAAACTGTGCATGTTATAAAATTTAATGATACTTAAGTAGAATACGCACAATTACTAAAACCAAGGTGAATTTAAAATATAAAAATTAATTTTTAGGAATTAATTGTTGTTTGGAATATGTTATACGAAAGAGATGTTAGGTTTCCTTAAGAGGGTGTAGTATAAATTTATTTAATAATATTTTACCTAGGTTATCTTTGTGTAAATATAGTAAATGTATTTTACCAATGGTTATGAAACTATTTAAAAATTGTAAAATAATTTAAACAATATAAACCTGTTATTGTTTTTGTATTTTCAAGACAAATCATGTTTAATATACCAGCTAAAAATGTCATTTTAATTCCAGTACATGTGCTCTTAAAGAATTAAATAATTTGGTGTAAATTAAATTAATTGTAAAAGAATTATATTTGGAGTTTTTATTTATAGTTAAAAACTGAAAAGGGGTCAATCATTTTTATTTTAAAATCACAAAATGGATCTGTTTGTCGCGTGATTCTTTTATTATTAAAAAAATGGTTGCCATATTCTACAAACCCACCTAATGACGTTGGGAGCATTGCGGAATATGGCGAATGCGCCGGGCTAGTGCGGCTTGTATCGAGTGAGCAAATAAAAACGGCCCATAAGTAGGCCATTGGGATTGTCAAAATATTGTTAATGGACAGATTTTACATTGTTCATAGCCTACTTAGGGGGCGTTTTTATTTGCTCACCCGATATCATTTTATTCATTTTTAAAATAAAATTCGACGCCGTTTTCTGTAAATGTTTGAAATAAGTCCTTCAAATTAATTATCCTGCCTCTTCAAATTATGACAGAAGTATCATTCTGGCACATGTACTAAATAAAAAACAGGAAGTAACAAGTACTTTGCAAGTACTGCTACGCCCTGTATGTGTAGAAAAATATTACTTTCCACAAATCGTTAAGTTGGATTTACAATGAAAATTAGCTTGCATCTTCTAAGAATTAAGGTAGCTTGCAAGAGCATGAAAAATGTATTTAGGATATATTATTCTCAATGAATTAGCATTGATGAACTCATACAAACTAATTCTTTGTGACTGTTATTGCCTTAATATATATTTCAAGCTCTTGCAAGCTTCCTCAGTTTTTAGAAGATGCAAGTTAATTTTTATCGTAAATTAACCTTAACTTATATTGGCTGACAAATCTGTTATCCATTTATGGCCCATAAAAGCTGCCATAATTTGTATGCTTTACGTGTTTCTTTTCTAGACAATAGGTGGCAATACTTGTTAGGTGGCATGTATATTATAATTCATGTTATAAAAATTTAAAACTAAATAAATGTTATACTAAGTTCATATCGTATGATCTAAAAAGTCGTCTAAAAAGAATTGTCCATTTGAATTTTGATTAAGATCATATAGATAAAATTAATTAGCCCAGCAATGCAAAACAAAAATTCATGTCAGTAGTTTATTATTTAATGAAACAAATTCATTAGCGACCTTTGAAATTAAATTTAATATTGTTTTTAACCATTACATAGGTAATAAAACTATCCTCCATCAACATTTTTAAGAGTTTAATAAAATATTTCACATGTTGGTATAGCACACTAAAACCTCAGTTTTAATTGTTTAACTTTATATTTGCGATTAAGTTTTAACGGGTTACATAATTGTACATCAAACTCTTTAATTTAAACTTTAATGTACAATAAAGTAGTGTATATGCCTCTTTTTAATGTATTTTATTTACTATCCTAAGCACTGTATTATTTCAAATTTAAATTACTCGTACCTTATTGTCCTTATTGCTAGTTTTGGTGCAAGAAAGCAGACCATTTTTTTGTAAACATTTCTATTTTTTCTTTTTACCATACAAATGATTTAATAAAGCCATGTATGAATATGACGACTTAAGCAACTAAAAGAAAATATAAATTGAATTATTGAAAACAACATTCATTCCTCAAAATTACGAGGGCTGTCTGAAGATCAAAGCTTTACATATTATTATTCTAGCAAAAATTACTTATATTTCTGACCAAAGGCCTCTTTTAGGAATATAACCTGTGAATATAACCAAAATAGACGTTTTTTCATGTTGTGGCTTTTGTATATCTCTCATATCTCTGAGTTCTGAGTGAATTTTTTTTCCCAAAACACATGAAAATGATGCTAAGGGACATATCTGTACAATTCAATAAACGGTTAATCAATTTAAATCTTAATTCGAAAACTATTACCATTACAACCAATAAGGGTTTTTTGAATCTGAGCTACAAGAATTGTCTGATCTATCAAGCCTCACATAGAAGCCACTATCATTTTTGTCAAATTTTCTTTCATTTTTCACCAGTATAGTCCTCTATTATGAATTACATAATCTGACTCCAAATGCATTAAATTGGATATCAACCTTGAAACCTCTGTAATTTATTGTACCTTGTAATTTAACTGAAATGTGACCCTGGTATGCTGGAGTTATTTTTCCCATGGTTTTTTCTCTGGCCCCTCCCCCCGAAGCAGATGCTTTATCAGTATATGAACATTGTCCATGGGCATCTCAAAAAGAACATTATTTGTACTTTTTATATTATTTACAACTTTATTATTCTTGAATGTTCATATTTGTCACATACCAACCCTTATACCTACTATGACTTGTAAAGTTTGAAAATCATACGAATATATATATTTTAGGAATATATTTATTTTTTTTAAATGCTCGCACTTCTTCAACTTTGCCAAATAGCGGTTACCGTAAGAGACTGTAAAATTGACGTATTTACGGTTACGGCTTTCCCAATTTGTGAGTTTTAAGCGGATTTTTTTTCAGAATACACAAAAATTTCATTAAAGAACATATCTGTTTAATACAATGAGAGGTTAATCCATTTGGACCTTTATTCGAAAACTATTGCCAACACAACCGTTAAGGGTGTTGAATCTGAACTAGAAGCAAACGCGGCAGCCATTGTGCACAAAGCTTTTTCATGCCAAAATCTTATGACAATATATCACAAATGCATTTTTTTTAAATGCTCCAAGCCTCTGCTATCTCTGTAACAAATTTGACGGTTATTCAGACCCATTTGGGGAGTTTAGTCAATGTTATCGGAAGTGGTTACCGTTTTTGGCCACATAGAACATTTATCGTCAACCAAGCTAGTACGGCCATGATTATGTTCAGTTGCTTAAACTTTTTTGTTGAAAAATGTTAAAAAAGAGTCTTCGCTAACAAAAATTGCCTCGATTTTAATTTTCGAATGGGTTTTTCCTTTCAAATACAAGAATGTAATGGGGACTTGATATTCAATTCCCTCCATTTTCAAAAAAATTGATACATTGACCATTACAATCAATTTTAAAAAACAACTAATTATCCAAAGTGGCTAAAATTTTTAGTATTTCCTTATAAAGGATGCAAAATTATGTTTCCAAAATATTTCTAGCCTATGACGTCTCCTTCATAGTAAAGCTTTGAACTTCTCAGACAGCCCTCGTAGTTATTGTATTGTTTCGTTTCGATTTGAAATCATCTTGAGCTTGGGAAAATTTTTCCTAAATTATAAAATAATATTAGAGAACTGAATTCGATTTACGTCCTTATTTAGTTAGTATTTAAATGAGGGAGTTTATTTTGGCAGTACCTGTGGCCGTACCTAGATGTGAAAAATGTCGTCCTCTACGCCTGAAATCAAACAACTATACATACAACAACTTACCGTAATTAAAGTAAACGGATTCAAAGTAAAACCCTTCTGCTTTTATAAAGCACGGTTTCTTTGATATAATAAATATAAAAATAAAATAGTCAGCATCCTCTTTGTGCCTTTTTTGGCTTCGTATATCAATTTAATATATACACAGATTCTGTTAATAAGTTACTCTAGAAAGTATACAACGAATAGTATAGGTACATAAAAAGCTTTGAAACTAAAGGACCAAACATACATTGGTAATAGAAATAGACACAAGATCATGCGTTCTCTTTCTTTCTCCATTTAAATCAGAATGAGAAAGCATGATTCTTGTGCGCTATTACTATTACATACGCCTTATAACCAATCTATGTTAGTCCTTACTCCTTAACCTGTTTTAACTGATGTCTAAAGTTAAATAACTTAAAAAGAAGGCACATATGGGTTCCAGACATGAGAAAGGATTCGGTAAGTTTGTAAAAATCATCTCCAAACAAAAGCCCAACGGATGATAAACATTGTAAAGAAATTAGGAGCTATAATGTGTGTCAAGAGAAATATTGTCCATGTTTGTAAGGGTAGTTTCCCGAATTTGATAATAATCGAATCATGGTCGAAATTATTAAACTATTGAAATATCCACAAAATTTTGCTGATGTGAAATTGAAATATACAGGGTGTCCCAATTGTCGCAACACATGTATAGTAGGCTGTTGGGGCATGCCAGGGGACACTAAAAAAATCTATATTTTCTTATCTCTGGGGAAAATACGGTTTAAGGTTGGCTACGACGTGCCTGCCCATCTTTACACTTACATAAAATCAAAGTTTCTTAGTTTCTGCTAAAAGTTTTGCAGTATCTTTATCTTTTCTTAGTTTTGTTTTTAATTATAAATAGTTTAAAATCTAATTTTAAGATAGGTAGCTGAATACACACCTTTTAATTTCTTAAATTGTAAATAAAATGTTGCCTTTGAAGGGTTACTTACCTTCATATTTAAATCCAAGCATACAGGGTAAAAAAAAATCAATATTCTAAGTTCATTATTATATTTATCAACAATAAATTTATGTTTACCATGTTTTTACAAATTTTTGTCTCCTAGTTTTTTACACTATTTACAAAATTATTTTATTTGTTTAAAATATTTTCAGAATCAACTAATATGCAGACCATGCTAGGAAGAAAAAAATATCTGAGCTACTCATTTTTCTCTTTTTTGCTAGCTTTGTTTTTTTCTAATCGTTTAGTTAGTCTTTTATATTTTTTACATTACATATTTTTATGAGGAAATAAAAAATTATTTTTGTAATAGTTTGTTTATTTAATTTATTTACTTTCTACATTAATTTTTTATGAGTTTCTTTTTAAGTTTTGGAAAATATTTAAAACAAATTCTGTATTGTATTGGTAAATCACAAGTCATCGGTTTTTTTTTATTATGTTAAATAGATTTTTAAATTATATTAATAAATTGTTTTATTTTTTTATAAACTTTAAAATATCAACAGTAGTATAGAGAAGTTATACTTTATAATTCTAGGCATCTATTTCTAAATATTCAAATGGAAAAATTGTTAAAATTGACAAGAATCTTGATTTTCAAAAACATTCTTTACCATTATTTCTTTTATTTGTGTCAAAATTCATAAAACGAATTTAAGTTTTTTTTTCCAGTTCTATTTTTAAAAATCAAGATTTTTAAACGCTAAAACCAGTTTTACATTAAATTTTAGTCTTTAAGCTATTATTTTTATAAACAACATTGTTATTAATTATTTACTGACTTTTTATATGGGTGACACATAAAACGATCCATTTAAGAAGACACTTAAAAGCATTATTTAAACAATAAGTGAGTGAATTAAAATTGTTGATATAGTTTTTGGTAGTTAAAAGAAAGCAAAAGTTCGATTATATACAGGGTGTGCAAAAAGTTTGGAATATCGCTCCTAATTTCATAAATACTTTTCCTAGAAGGTTGATTTTTTCGAGGTCGATTTCTATTTTTTCAATGCGCATCTTTCCAACCTATATTTAAATATACAGGGTGTCCCAGTTTCTCAGAAGACTGGACAACTTTCTTATTTTAAATGGAACACCCTATTTTTTATTTTTTTTTATGAATCTAGATGTCATTAACAGTTCAACAATATGTCGCTTGCTACCCTTAAGTTACTAAATGTAACCCCTTTTAACAGAATTTGTTTCTGTGTTAAAAAGTTTGGAATATCGCCTGTAAAATCGTAAATACTTTTCGTGGAAGGTTAATTTTTTCGAGGTCCATTTCTATTTTTTTAATACGCATCTAACGAGCATACACTCAACTATACAGGGTGTTCCCCTTTTTTAGGAGACTAGACAACTTTCTTATTTTAAATGGAACACCCTATGTTTTTTTTTTTTTTTATTAATCTAGATGACATTAGCAGTTCAACAATATGTCGCTTGCTACCCTTAAGTTACTAAATGTTACCCCTTTTAACAGAATTTGTTTCTGTGTTAAAAAGTTTGGAATATCGCCTGTAAAATCGTAAATATTTTTCGTAGAAAGTTAATTTTTTCGAGGTCCATTTCTATTTTTTGAATACGCATCTAACAAGCATACACTCAACTATACAGGGTGTTCCCCTTTTTTAGGAGACTAGACAACTTTCTTATTTTAAATGGAACACCCTATTTTTAATTTTTTTTTATGAATCTAGTCATCTAGATTAAAAAAAATAAAAATCAGGATCTTCTATTTAAAATAAGAAAGTTGTCTAGTCTCCTAAAAAAAAACGGGAACATGCTGTATAGTTAAATGTATGCTTGTTAGATGCGTATTTAAAAAATATAAATGAACCTCTAAAAAAATAACTTTCTACGAAAAGTATTTACGATTTTACAGGCGATATTCCAAATTTTTAAACACAGAAACAAATTCTGTTAAAAGGGGTAACATTTAGTAACTTAAGGGTAGCAAGCGACATATCGTTAATCTGCTAATGACATCTTGATTCATAAAAAAAAATAAAATATAGGGTGTTCCATTTAAAACAAGAAAGTTGACTAGCCTCCTAAAAAAGGGAAACACCCTGTATAGTTGAGTGTATGCTTGTTAGATGCGTATTAAAAAAATAAAAATGGACCTCAAAAAAATTAACCTTCTACGAAAAGTATTTACAATTTTACAGGCGATATTCCAAACTTTTTAACACAGAAACAAATTCTATTAAAAAGGGTAACATTTAGTAACTTAAGGGTAGCAAGCGACATATCGTTCAACTGCTAATGCCATCTAGATTTATAAAAAAAAATAAAAAATAGGGTGTTCCATTTAAAATAAGAAAGTTGTTAATTCTTCTGAGAAACTTGGACACCCTGTATATTTGAATATAAGTTGAAAAGATGCGCATTGAAAAAATAGAAATCGACCTTGAAAAAATCAACCTTCTAAGAAAAGTATTTACGAAATTAGGAGCGATATTCCGAACTTTTTGCACACCCTGTATATCATCATATCAAGGTCCGATTATAGATCTTGGCATAGTGTTTAATGTGTAAGGTGCAGCTTTCAATCATAAAAATACCCCCTTAAAAAGATGTTGTTATATTGTCCGTTCACATTCTTTATTTCCTAAAATCTGTGTTTAGTACACTACAAGAGATTTATGATCGGACCTCAATACTTTTTCCTTGGTCTATTTAAATAGACTTTTTTATGGCCACCATTTATCTTTTGAACAATTACGACAAATTTCTATTTTTTCTACTGCTATTGTTAATTTTTTTGGTAAAATTGTTTGTGTATTAATTTTTTGCATAAGACCTTTTTTATTTTTATCACCTTTAAGAAATAAAATACTTAAAATGTTTTAAATTAAATTTTAAAATGCTTAATAATTGGCAGTAGATATTTAATTTTATAAACTTAGTTTGATTTCTGTTATTTAGATAACAGAAAAATTTAATTCCTTAAAACATCGAGAAGCAATATTTTTTCCGTTATGTATTTTTGTTTGCTTAAATTTTTCCACTACCTTGGGTAGGTTACACAATTCTAAATTTCTTGTGTTTCACAAAATTGCGATCAATTGAAAAATTAAAGTCTATTTTGATGATAGGTACATACACAAATGTTATGAGATTTGGTTTTAAATTCTAGTATAGATCGAAAAACCAAAAACCATGTAAGTACAAATTAAAATCATTTTGCCAAAGTATGTCAATATGACATCTTTTTTTATAAAAACTTACCTCATAAGAGCTAAGCTTAGAGATTTTTTAACTTTTCTTCATAAAAATAAATTATATTTAAAAATTCAAAGCATCCTGCTGATACATTTAATTTTTATTCTGGAACAAGAGACGTAAATTAAATAAATTGTTTGCAAAAAATAATTTAAACGAGCTTTAACTTTTTGGTGGAAAATACTAGGAAATTTCCGGAAAAAATGTACCTAAAATGCAAAAAAAAGAAAGGCATTTTTTTGTGGACAACAAGGATGTTAATGTAACCAATTTTGTTTCTAAAAAAAGTATCACACAATCCTTTATCAACTATGCATCGAATATTTTTAAAAGTCTTTACATCTTACGTATTTTGTTAATTTACCTTCTTCTTAAAACAAAAAAATTAAACGTCCACCATAAAGTAGGTTTTTTTAAATTAAATAAAACCCAGAAACTGGACAAGCATTTATTGCTTACAAATAAAATTTTTGTAAGATTTAAGATCCAAAGTTTGTAATAAATTGCCTTTTAAATCAAAAAAAAATCCTTGTCATTTTTTTATTCTACTTTGTTTAACGATTTGAAACCACAGTATTTATTTAATTAAGTTAAAACTCCTTTAAAAAGAAACATATACCTACATACTTCTTACTTTGGTAGTTAAGTTATAGTAAAATACTAAAATAGTAAATATTAACGAAGAAAACTAGTTTTGCTTACAAATAAAATTTTTGTAAGATTTAAGATTCAAGGTTTGTAATAAATTGCCTTTTAAATCAAAAAAAAATCCTTGTCATTTCATAAGTTAGGTAACTACATAGATAGGTGATGTTGGCTTAAATCCGGTACAAATATTAAATAATTATAATTGTCTCTAAACATTCCAATCGAAATTCCTTAGAAGGCAAAACACTTAATGGTCGTTAGAAACTCGAATAGATTAATACGTAATATCACTACTCTAAG
Source organism: Cartodere bifasciata (assembly GCA_963920755.1). Classification (NCBI taxonomy): domain Eukaryota; kingdom Metazoa; phylum Arthropoda; class Insecta; order Coleoptera; family Latridiidae; genus Cartodere; species Cartodere bifasciata. The sequence continues at coordinate 15,129,849 of OY987196.1, read as the reverse complement.
GCCGTTTTTTCAATTTGTAGGCACACATTTTCTTAAAGTGCCCCAACAGAATTAACGACATAAGAAATTCTACATCGAAACGCTTCTGAAGAGATGAAAAATACGACTCATATACATGAGAGCACAAGCCGTTGAAAATTCCAGTTAAAAAGTTTCGGGCTTTTATAAAAGACTCTGCAACAATAACAACAGAAATATCAAAATTGTGCAAGACCAGTTTTTGGAAACAAACCATTTTATTAAAATTTAGCAGGGTCTCAAGCTTCAAGGCGGTTCATTCACTTCTTCTTTGTCTCGTATTGCTTTTAAAAGATGACTTCTTAATTCTGATTCTGAGCTTCTCCATAAATGGACTAACTCATCTTTTGATAAACGTTCTAGCGGAGATGGACCATTGGAGTTTCTTGGTGAACAGTTTGGCGGAGGAGGAGCTGGAGGCAACGGATCGTCTTGTTTTCTTCTTCGAACTCTTGAAGATGAGTCTATAACAAATATAAATTTACTTCATGTCTTTCCCGTTCATACTCACCTTGAAGTGGACTCATCTGTTGATGCATCTGAAGAGTCATAAATTTCCTTTCTATGATGCATCATCAAATTTGTCGGTCATCAAGGTGGATATTTTGAAAAAAGGAAATCTCTACCTCCCGGGTTATCCAAAGATTTGGATCCATGTTCGCCCATCTTTTTTCGCTTCTGTGGTTCAGACCCTGATGGTCCAGTAGTGTTGCCAAGACTTTGATGCCTCGTTTTTAATCTTCTGGTAACATTCTGCGCTGGTTTGGGTTCTGTGGTGTCTTCTATGTGAATTTTAATTTGTGGGTTTGTGTTTTTGACGCAACTGGTACTGGCAGGAAAAGTGTTATTATCGGATTGCTTCTTATGTTTAGTAATATTAAAGGAAAGTTCTTTTTGCAACTGCTTTATTGTTTGTTGATTCCGCTTAGCTATTTCATCGTCGGATAAATTTCTCTTTTCGTTTAGTTCACTAACGTTGTTGTAGCTTTGGGCTGTGGCAACAACGTGTTCTTCATTTTTCGCTAATGCCTCGTCGCTTTTTCCTAAGGTTAAGCTATGCTGCGGATGCAACCTTTGCTTGTTTACTACTTCCTGATATTTGGGCAAAGTAGCTAGCTTTTTTCCTATACTTTCCGCATCGGATAACTTCCTCAGTGAGATTTCTGCTCCTGATTTAGAGCTAGCGTCACTCACGTTTTCAATTGACAACACTGGACTTTTACCTCCAAGCTTGTTGGGGCTAATGGTATCCAAATAACTTGATCTTCTGCTATTCATATCCGGTGGACTACTTGATAAGAAATTAATGTCTTTACTGAGCCTTCGACCGACATTATAGCTGCGCTCAGCTAGGAGAGAATGACTGTTTAGAACACTGTCCGTGCTAAAACGCCGAACGTTTAAGTCCGAAGGAGATTTCGTTTTTCCTTTGGAGCGTGGACTAAACAGTTGTTTGTTAAACAAAGTTGTTGGTGATCTGGCCTTTTCGTTGTCTGTTTTAGGACTGGAGCCTCGCATAAATGTGCGTTTTATTATACTAGGACTAAGTTTGTTTGACTTCTTATCATCAGGAGACAGTTGGTTTTCACCGTCTACTTCTTTCAAAGATTCGAGAACTGGTTCCCTAGTCTCTTGCTGTTGTCTTCTGATGGTACTGAAAAGTAGTATCCATTACAAAACACAATTTTTTTTTTATGTTTTAATATTTCTGTTTTTGATCTCTCTTTTTTAAAGTGGGTTATTTCTTACCTTCTAATTTCCTGTATCATTTCAAAAAATTGAGCTTTACTTTTTCTACGTCTACGCTGTTCATGTTCCTTCTGAAACAAGAATCATCAAGGGAAGAACTAAAGTGAATTGCTAAGAAGCGAAACAAATATATTGTTGGGCAAAAAAACGTCTAAGAATGATAATAAAAATTAACCCATTTTGACCAGGTCCAGATTTGAGGTCACTTGGGAATGGCATCCCAAGTAATTATGATGACCGCAAACCTGTATCTGAACGATGGATGGGTGAGTAGCGGGCAAGAATAATCTTAGTTTCTAGAACTACAATATTTATTAGCTGCATTAAAAAAAGTAAAACTGCTAACTACATGGTCTAAATAAAGTAGTTATGTTTTAAAATTTAAGAAACAAGTAAATTAAAAGATTAAAAATAAATCTTTATAAGTTAATTTATTGCTCACTATACAAAATACTTGACAAAATATTATATTAGTTTGTTAGAGCAACAGTTAGAGGCTCCGTAACAATGTTGGAAAGCTCCCACTATAACTGGCATTTTATGTATTCCGTTATTTCTTTCTCTTATTAAGTTTTTCCTCAATTGTAAAAAGCTCTTTTTCAATTGCTTTTAATTGGCTATTAATAAAGTGAAGCAAAGCATGTTATAAGTTTGTGTGGGTATATGGTGTAAATGCTACTTTTAAATCATGAGAGCACAAGTGCATTAAGTAATATAATCTGGAAAATCTAACAAACACAACAATAATAAAGTATAAAACATATACGAACCCTTTTAATGCTCTTCTGGAACAAGCTTGTAATTTGTCCTTGTCTTATTGTGTGGACGAGCTCCCTAGCGGCATGATGCGGAGACACCAATTCCACACAATTTATGAAGCGATAGAGTTTCTAAAACATGAGCCAAACAACATTTTAGGTTAATGTATTAAGTTTCTTAATGGCATCGGTGAGGAAATATTTTAACAGGATGTGAAGTCACCTTGGATATTTATTTAAGATGAAACTGGAAACTTTGGAATATAGGTTTAAGCGAGGGGACAACTTGTCGAAAAGTTGCCAAACCTTATTTCTGGAAGCAACTTTAGTTATTTCACTTGACTCCAAAGTTATTTTACTCAAATTGTTTCTTATAAGTTCAAGGTTCACCCCTCGTTTTCAGGATAAGACAGATTAGGAAGATTAGGTAAATTAGGTTGTTAAAATAAATTTTAGGTAGATTATGTTGATTATGCTTTAAACATGTTAATGCTTATACCAGAGACTAGCTAAAGTAAGTACCTTTTTATGTAAATAACTTTATGTTGATATACACAATGATAATAAAGCCAAATATAATTTTTAAAATACTCTAGATAACCACGTATTCTACAACAATTTGCCTTTAAAAAGCATAAAACATAGATTCTAAATTACTCACCTGACTAAAGAACATAATATTTCTGCTCCGCCAGACGGATCCTTTCGGCTTTTCCCGCAATCGTGGCAAGGTGTATCGAAAAAACAAGTGCTCAACCAAAAGAATTAAAAGTCCTAAAGCAATTCCAACGCCTAATAGAATAAAAACACCTGTGACGGCTCTCACACCCAGCGGACGCGGTTGGACGATATCGGTGACTAATTTAAAACATGGTAAACCACCATACCATTTCTCTTGCAAGATATCCATGTATCCGTTACTTGAATATTTTGCTATCACAGCCGATATACTATCCTAGAAGAAGAAACCAAAAATAAATTACCCAAAAAGGTAAAAGAGCCATAGATGATTAGAATAGCGTGGTGTTAAACAATTTTTAAAACTCGCTTTGTCATTTTTTCCCGCTGTACTTACTTTTAAAGGAAATCCCTTGGACATCCCAATGGCATAAGTATCTTCATTAATAATATCTCCGATTTTTTGTAATTTGCAACCGTGATCAGTCGCTCTATAATAATCTAATATTGGTGTATCGGCTATAAGGATATCTAAGGAACCATTTTTCAGTCTACTGATGCCTTCTTCCACATTTCCTAAAGCGTATCGATGCATGTATTGCCATAAATGATGATTTGCCCTTTGCACATAGAATTCTGCAGCTGATGATTTAGGAGCACCCACTTTTTGACTGAGAAGCTGCGAATAAAAAGTATAAGCGTAAATTAAGAGCGTTGGAAAACAGACGGCTTTTACAGTCTAATGGCTTCAGGGTAACAGAGGAAATAAGTGAGCAAGTCGGAAACCTAAAGCGATAATTTAATATGATAACGGTCTAACATTTTTTGGATGTGGCATAAAAACGTGTCACTAATAACGAAATGCTAAAATGTGAAATTTATTTTTAGCACAAAAAGTGAGTAGGTAATTACAACTTCGTGTTAAGTTATTTGAACCATATAACATGAAAACTTAAGTAAACATTTAAAAGGTTAAGTAAACTTACGCTTCGATCGTGATAATTGCTGACGGTGTTTTGGAAAAACAGTCCCGCAATCAAGGCTGCAATGTTAGCAGTGTAGCTAGCCACAAAGATTACAGAGAAGCCACCCCACACATTAATAAGAAACTTGTTTGGCCAACTTTTGGGCGCTTTGAACGCTACAAGGTGACCACATAACAAACCCCACATCACCCACAAAGCGGAGCTCATACTAAAATTTTTAGATCGTTGACGTCCCCAGGGATTTAAACCAAACGGCGAAAGCCATTCGTAGATTGCCACTGTAAGAACAACAAGTTTACAGTACCTAATAATACAATTTAATTTATAAATAATGTTCAGAAATTCCCCCAAGCAAATATTTATTTATTCATAAGTAAAGAAATAAAGTTACCAGCTATTGCAGTGATGTTTAAACTTGTAAAAATAGCAATCCAAAGCTCTGGCGAAAAGGGTAAAAGGAAAGCCAACAAAGGAATTTCATTTTTCTGTTTCGGAGCTGCCAACAAAGACACTCCGCTAAAAAAATACGGCACGCTAAAGTCAATAACCTCACTTCTTGCACTGGTTACACTTAAAGCGGCGAAACTCATATGGGCCGCCCCAGAAACAATATCGCCCACTATCCCATTCCACTTAACTTCGTCTCCCTCATCCAATTCAATGACAGGAACAGGATTATTTTTACCAAATCCCTCTTTAAATCGAAAACTAATGAATTTTTTACCGACGTCTCTTTTTGATTTACTCGATTCTTTGGTATTTTTTATCACAGTTTTAGAACCAAAAAGTTCATCTGCAGCTATGTACAGTCTAAAATCAAACTCAAGCTCTTGTGCGATATTTTCTAAAAGGTCCATAGCGAGACCATAACAACAATTTGTGCGATATTTAAATTTTGAAAAGGGGAAAAAGGAATCATCACTCTCATATTCTTCTCCGAATTCTTTGCGGTTTTCATTTTTCTTTGCTTCTTCTTTTTCGTCTTCTTCATCTTCTAAGCGTCGCATTTCGTTGAACACTAAAGTTAAGTTATCTTTGTCTGACGTTAGAACACGATGGCAGGGAAGACCTAAGAAAAAAAAAACCTTTATTATTGAAACATAAAGATGGAATAATAATAGTTTACCTCTAAGGCATTGTCCATCTTCATCCAATTCACCTTCCATAACAAAGGGTGGTGCTAATGCTGTTACTACCCTGAAGACCGTTCTTGCTCTTGTAGAAACAGCTGCTACTGAGAGGTCTCCACCAGGCCATACTATGGTATCCAACCTTACAGACTTCCCTGACACCAAACCCACTCGCTTCCATTTATTTGGATGAGAATTTTGTTCTAAAGAAATAATTTTAAAAAAATATTAGTCTGGCTAGATAGTTAAATATACTACTAATTTTGTAAACAAAGTATAAATACGGGTTTCATGAAATAAATGTGACTTACCAATTTCGTTTTTAACTATGGGTTCTGCTGGGATGCTATCTAAATCCGGTAGGTTTCGATCCGGAACTAAGTTAAGTATTTCAAAATTTGCTACTAATGATTTGTCCACTTTGTCAACGCCAATTTCTTGTGTAATTTTTTTTCCAGCTAAAGCATTTGCTGAAGCTATTTTAAGTTCACTGTAACAAAAAAGTCAACCGTAAATTTACAATAGGACAATACTTTATTTAAGTATGCTTCTTTTGGGTTTTTTAGTCCCATTTAAATAAAAAATTACTGTACTGAAAGCTGCCGAGGAGCACTACATCGAGCTTGATGTGATTAGCGGATTATTTCAAGCAGCAAATTGGATATAAAAAAACCAAGAAAACATGCTTGGACTATAAATACAAAATGAGTGCAATAAAATCCTTGCTCTACGGCCTCCTAATGCATTTTACTTATTCAGTATACATTGTCGGCTGTTGTAAACTCCGGATTACAATCATAATACTGAGCTTTTTGTACCCTGTGTTGTTATAAACTTAGTCAAGCTGTTTTTATTTTTAATAACGAGGACAAAGGCAATAAACTTTTGTTTTATTTAAGTACGTATACTTGGAGTTTTAATACAAAAGCAGTTTAAAAGCAACATTAGAAAAACTATTCCGTTCTTTTCGTTACATTACATTACGTCCATAAGCCTCATATAAAAGCAAAAATATCTTATTTTGTTGGGTGATCCCATTCTAAGTTATATGCTACCATTTCTATTTTAGGAGTAAAACCTTAAGATGTAATAAGTAAAGACTTCTGATCCAGAATTTATCAAATTAATCTTTTTAACTAACTAGGAATTAAAGTATTAACAAAAAACTTTAGTCAAAAAAACCTTTTCATTTATCATTCTTAAGATGTCGTTGAGTATAAAAAACGTCGCACGATTTATTTTATAAATCTACTCAGCTAAAATAAGGACATTTAATTTAATTCCATTAGGAAGGAAGAACGTTTGCAGTTTCCTTCTTTTTGTGTAAATAAAATGAAATGTGGCAAAAATTAGTATTCTAAACTAACATAAAACAAAAAAACGTTTTACGGAAACCGCTGATACAGTGCTCATAGAAGCTACAACCGAGCCTAATGTTTTATGTTCACAATAAAATAAGGATATGCGCGGTGTTCTAAAGCAGATACCTAAATTTAACAACAGGCAGGATATCAGATCTCGTTATCCTTCTTGGATCACGTGAATCCGGTCTGTATCTTTTTAGGTCTTCCGTGAGATATAACTCTAATCTCTGGGGCATAACCACACACACAACCAAGTTAGCAATTTTTATTGCTTTGTTTTGTTCGACTATTTTTGATTTGATTTCATACCTACCTAGTTTTCGAAGGAGTTGGCGTCAAGGGACAGGCTAACAGCAATAATGCTTTATTAATAGATAAAATTAATTAGTTTGTAACAAAGCACCTTTCGTCATTGCTGGGCTCTTGTCTCTTCAAAACAGATTTAACTGAGGGCAATTGACATTATTGATTAGTGAACAATTAGTTAAAACTTTAGAGTCAGAGTCATTTCCTTCAAAACGTAGACGAAATGTTTGCAAAAAAACAAGGTACCATTATTTGGTGTGTTTTAAATACCTAAGTTGTGCCTAATTAAGCAGATGTTCTTTGGTATGCAAAAATTAATTAATGTTACAGTTTATGACGGCTTTCTGCAACAGTGCAACCGCTTCCTAATTACCCCGCAATGGCAGGATAATAAGCGACGATTGCGGTTTAGTGCGTTCCAATTACAATGCTGCACTATATTAAATAACTAGGCATCAACTTGAGTGTGTTGCAATTTTGGAATAGCAGTGCGTTAGGTTTTGGGTGCATTCTCTATAAATTTAAAAGGCAAACTACCGTACAAGCTATCTACAAGACAAAAATCGTTTATTAAATTTACAAGCAAAAAATTAACCTCCTGAATTAAATATAATTACAAGTGAGCGCAACTAGCAACAATGAACCTGCTTAATAAAGACGCTTTTGTTGCTCTTGTATAAGATCATTAACAAAACAACTCAAATGATGAAAAGTAGGTTATCTTGGTTTACAAATAACGAAGCGACTTCATTCTTCTACTAGAATTCTTGATGGAAAATCAGAGGGTAAATGATTCTTTGTAAGGACTTTTGATCAACTTAAACAGTTGTTGATCTAAATTTTATTACCCAATTGCTAAAATTAAGGAAAGCACTTAAGAATGTCGCCAATTGCACTGTTCGGAAATAACATCAATCTATTCCTGTTTAATCAATAAAATCCCAACTAAGCAAATAAATCACTGGTAACTACTTAAGAGTTTACTTCGCAGCTTATAAAAAGCAATGTTATTTGCAAAATCTAAATCCCAATTTAAATTACCTTTTAAAGTAGGGCTTTAAATTGTCGGGTTAAAAACTAAAAACAGAGAGAGTCCGATTATGGATGATACCATAGTGTTTAAAAGTCATGCTCTTAGCTTTTATTTTAACTGAGGGGCAATTCCATGAAAGAATTAGTGTCATTTTTTTAAGAATTTGTCAAGAATTTGTAGAATTTGTTGAGAATTTGTTTGAGAATTTGTTAAGAATTCGTTGAAGGTTTGTAGAATTTGTTGAGAATTTGTTTAGAATTTGTTAGGAATTAGTATACACAATTAGCCCATCCGATTTGCCCCTCGATTTTAACTTAAAGTAAAACAATCTAGAAAAACAATAAGTCCGTTTAGAGATACTTAAATTAGCCTAACGTCACTTGAATTAACGTGAACATTACGTGACCAAAATAGTCCATTTAGAGATTCATTAATTTGAAAGTGGGGTTTTAAATTGTCGGGTTAAAAACTAAAAACAGAGAGAGTCCGATTATGAATGATACCATAGTGTTTAAAAGTCATGCTCTTAGCTTTTATTTTAACCAAGGGGCAATTCCGAGGGGCAAATCGATGGGTGAAATTGTGTACACTAATTCACAAATTCTAGAATTTGTTGACAAATTCTTAACAAATTCTACAAATTCTAAACAAATTCTAAACAAATTCTTAACAAATTCTTAACAAATTCTTCACAAATTCTCAGCAAATTCTTGACAAATTCTACAAATTCTTAACAAATTCTACAAATTCTTAAGAAATTCTACAAATTCTTAACAAATTCTACAAATTCTTGACAAATTCTACAAATTCTTAACAAATTCTACAAATTCTTAACAAATTCTACAAATTCTACAAATTCTTAACAAATTCTACAAATTCTTAACAAATTCTACAAATTCTTAACAAATTCTACAAATTCTTAGCAAATTCTTGACAAATTCTTCACAAATTCTTAAAAAATTCTACAAATTCTTAACAAATTCTACAAATTCTAAACAAATTCTACAAATTCTAAACAAATTCTTAAAAATGTACACTAATTCTTCTATTGAATTGCCCCTCGGGCAATTCCATGAAAGAATTAATGTCATTTTTTTAAGAATTTGTCAAGAATTAGTAGAATTTGTTGAGAATTTGTTTGAGAATTTGTTGAGAATTTGTTAAAAATTTGTAGAATTTGTTGAAAATTTGTAGAATTTGTTAAAGATTTGTAGAATTTGTTGAGAATTTGTAGAATTTGTAAAAAATTTGTTAAGAATTTGAAAAATTTGTTGAGAATTTGTTTAGAATGTGTTAGGAATTAGTATACACAATTAGCCCATCCGATTTGCCCCTCGATTTTAACTTAAAATAAAAAAAACTAATAAAACAATAAGTCCGTTTAGAGATATTTAAAGTAGCCTAACGTCACTTGAATTAACGTGAACATTACGTGACCAAATTAGTGCATTTAGAGATTCATTAATTTATTTAATTCACAGCATTCACTTTGAAAACATTTTTTCTCTTTGACATATACCAATAAATGTAAAATAAAGAATCTTTGAAAAGTTACCCAGAATAACAAAAATCACAAAAAAATTTGTTAAAATTTAATTTCGCTGAAATTATTACGGTAAAGTAAAATTATTGTGCATGATGAAATTTTCCCAGCAAATTCATATTAATTTCACACATTTTTATAATTTTAATCATTATATTTGTTTTGGTAATTTTCAAGAAAAATATTTAAAATTACATAAAATTATGTAATTTTACTATCCAAATTTATTGAATTATACGTAGAAAATCTGTGGCAACAAAACGACCGATTATTTATGTAATTTCGCTATTTCTTTTTAACTGGGTACAATAAGCTTCAACGCTTTTTTTAAGTGGGATATATTTGATCATTATAAGTGAGATTTCAGATTTTATATATTTTTATAAAGAAATAATATCATTATTTTATAAAAGTTTTCAGCGTTTTTAAAATATAAACAAAACTTATAGTTATTGGTTTTTACATTTATTAATCGCTTTTAGTTCAAGTCATGAGTTGCTTTCTGCTTATTGAATATGGATTGGAAAAAGTTTTATCTTACTTTGACACATTCTGCTTTATCTTTCCTCTCGTCTTTGCTTGTTCTTTTATAGCAAAAAGTCAAAAACCTCTAAAACTTTCCAACATAATTTGTTCTAAACATTTAAGGTATACGATGAAGCTATAAGGCCAAACAGTTAAACAGCTGGTAACTAAGTTTTCTACAACCACTTTTATTTAATTAAAAATCAAATTTTGTTTTTGTATTGCAATAAACATTTAAACATGTTTAAATGCTGATGAAGAAGTAGACTCTCGAGTAAACTTAAATGGATTATCATATAAAAGCTTCTAATTTAAAAAGTAAGTAGCTTAAGTGTTTTAATTTATTAACCACAAAACCCCTAAATAGACCTTTGAAAAAAGTTTAATTCGATCATGAAAAAGAGCTTAGAAACTAATTAAAATGTTTTTAACTTATGGCTTGATTAAATTAGCAAAGTCTAAGGAATGCTGGGTACTTTAAAAGTACAAGCATTTTGCTTTCCTTTTTTACACTGGAAATATTTTTGGCAAATTTAAAGATCAATATAATAAATGTATTCAAAGATCTTAAAACATGGAAATATATACAGGGTGGTCCAAGCAAAAGTTTCCACCCCTATTATTTCCTGAACGAATTTGTTCTGGAGGAATTGCCGCGACACGTCATTTTTTTTTTGGAGGGGGACATCTAATTAGGGTGTTTTTTAATTTTTTTGTTCAACCCTCCAAGCGGGGTGATTACCCCATCAAAAATTTCAAATGGCACTACGGGTTAAGTGGGGCCTTATTTGAAAGCTACAATTTTTCTCTTTTCAAAAATAAAAATAATTTCAAAATCGGGCAAAAGTTTTTCAAAATTTTTATTTTTTTGAATTTTAAATTAAATCATATTTTACGCATCATAAGAAGAAAATGCTTAGACAGGTCGATTTTCTTTTGAAGAAGAACATCTAACAACATATTTCTTAATTTTTTTTTTCAGCCCCCTAAGCGGGGTAACAACCCCATCAATAATCTTTAATGGCCATTCTGGGTAAGTGGGGCCTTATTTGAAAGCTATAATTTTTCTCTTTTCAGGAAAGTAAAAATTTTTAAAATCGGACAAATATTTTTGGAAATTTTGTTGTTTTTTTTTTATTTTAAATCTAAAAGTAAATTTAAACACCTAAAAATTTAGATTTTTTAAGAAATTATTCTTGAAATAACATTTTTAATTTTTTTTAAGAATAATTTCTTAAAAAACCAAAATTTTAAGGCTTGTAAATTTACTTTTAAATTTAAAATTAACAAAAACAACAAAATTTCGAAAAATATTTGTCTGATTTTAAAATTTTTTACTTTTTTAAAAAGAGAAAAATTGTAGCTTTCAAATAAGGCCCCACTTACCCAGAATGGCCATTAAAGATTATTGATGGGATTGTTACCCCGCTTGGGGGGTTAAAGAAAAAAATTAAGAAATATGTTGTTACATGTTCTTCTTCAAAAGAAAATCGACCTGTCTAAGCATTTTCTTCTTAGGAAGCGTAAAATATAATTAAATTTAAAATTCAAAAAAATAAAAATTTTGAAAAATTTTCGCCCGATTTTGAAAATTTTTTTTTGAAAAGAGAAAATTCGTAGCTTTCAAATAAGACCCCACTTGACCCGTAGTGCCATTTGAAATTTTTGATGGGGTAATCACCCCGCTTGGAGGGTTGAACAAAAAAATTAAAAAATACCCTAATTAGATGTCCCCCTCCAAAAAAAAAATGACGTGTCGCGGCAGTTCCTCCAGAACAAATTCGTTCAGGAAATAATGGGGGTGGAAACTTTTGCTTGGACCACCCTGTATGAACCTAACAATGTAGCTTCGGTGTTTTCTTTTAAGGACAACAGTCCATAAAACATCAGGATTTTATCTTAACTGTAGGAAATATTATTAAAATTTTCCTTGACATAGATGCATATAGATTTTGTCATAATCTTTAATATGGTGCTATAAAAGAGATATTAAAACGCTTAATAATCTTCGTACATGCATACTAAACGTAAAATATAGTACTTGAATTTCAATAATAATCCTTTCATGTAAGCAATATCTATCAAAATATTCAATAAATTTTATGACAGCATATAAAATTAATATTGCTTGTTTATTGTATAAATTAAAGTAGGTATCATATTCAATACCTTAAGCTTCAATTAAAACTATAAATAGCTTTTTGTTCCTACTACAGAAACAGTTTTGATTACAGAAAGGAACGTTAAAATGGCGAATGCGCCGGGCTAGTACCGTTTGTATTTGGTTATTTTTAGGTACTATTTATTTGCTTAATAAATACATACTTATAAATTGCAATTACTTAAGTAATTCTATTTAAGAAATCTTAAATAAAAAGGTTTTAGCAAATCTAAATCCTTTAGAAAATGTTAAAGGTTAAATAGGTTGAACCAACTTTATGGGCCAATCGTTTTGACACTTCCCTATCCGATGAAATCCTGTAGACAATAAATAACTGTTAACTGGGCCAAAACTAGGTCTTCAAACACAATAAAGGTTGGTTGGGCTTTGCCTATAGAGCAAAATACTACCCGCATTCGCTTTCAAGGCAATTTTCCACAAACTAAATAGCTAAGAGGTTCTTTGCAAACCACATTAAGAATAAACATTAAAAACCAATATCAGATCCTTTGCCTTTCTTTTGGATGTCTGTGTATCTCATAAGTGTAAAAATATGTTTTCATTGTTATGTCAATTGGTTTTTTTAGTATAGAAAAAAATTATTTTTAACTAAGCCAAAAGATTATTGCATTGAAATGGAAGCTTTTACTTTCAGTATTATAACCAAATTTTTTACCCAGTTAAAGTAAGTCTAAAAAACAAGATCCCCAGTTAAGCTAAATCTACCATTATGTACTACCGAATGCAAATTACCCCGACAGTAAACCTTTCTTTGAGCGTTAATGAGGCATCTGTTGGTAATTTAAACGAAAGGGGCAGCATAGGAAAAGTGTCTGGAAAGCCGGCAGCCATAAGTATATCCAGATTTACGTCGGCTGTTTGCTAAAGGATAAAGGAAAATAGATAGTCCAAAAGAGCGCAGTCTATCAATGGTCCACTGGACTCAAAAGTACCTATCTCTCCTCTACGTTCACGTCAATAGACAAGTGAAATCGTTGTTTGTTCTAGTTGGATAGCGAAGCTTTAAACTAGAATTATTACACCATTCGGTACAACAAAGAATGGGAAACAAAGTGAAATCGATCAACGAAATTATTAATGTTTATGTTAGAGAAAACATTGGCAGCATTAAATGAAGAAAGACTAAGGGCATGGTCCGAATGGTAACCTTTTTACTGGTACAAGAGAAAAAGAAATACACAAACATGTATGACAGACAAAATTGACCGATAACCATGGTTTAAAATCAAGCCATTCGGACTAGAGTGCCTTGATGATTTTGACAGTTATTGTCGCCTTATAGAGTGGCGACATGCATCATTCTTTCTCTGTCATACAGATAACGTCATCAACGTTATAGTTATAGTTTCAAGTGACAACAATTACAACTTACAATCACAATTAATGACGTTATCTGTATGACAGAGAAAGAATGATGCATGTCGTCACTCTATAAGGCGACAATAACTGTCAAAATCATCAAGGCACTCTAATTCGGACTATACCCCAATTGTCTAACTGGAAAAAACAAATTTGCCAAAACGTCGACTAGTAAAACTTTGTTTTTTTTAAATCGCTGTCAAATTCTTGTATTATGAACACCACATGTTTTGAACGAATAAAAAATTATAACCAAAGAAAGTTACAAATATACCTATAAGCAAAAATGTTTTTGGAGACCAAGGTCTATTAGAAGCGCGTCTGCTGTGAATAAAATGCGAATTAGGTAGCAATGAAGTGGGTAATGAATGATCAAAATAAGCTAATTTTCTTGGGGCCGCTTATAGAAAATTGGCTCGTGTTCATAATTGGCTCATAGCAGACTCGTTAACGGCTGACTGGCGATGTTTCATTGTTATTGGTGTAGCAATGAAGCAGAATCTTTGATAAAACGCAGTCCACATTTTTAACGTCAGCAGAACACTTTTAATCAAAAGTAATTTACCCCTATCACTTCCTTTATAAATGCGCATTTTATCCTAAAATTTCTTTTTTTTTTTTAGATAATAAAAATGTTGTTACACGCTGATTCTTAAAGTAAGTATTGTTTTTGTTAATAAAATTCCAGACGGTGCAAATGTAGGTGTAACAGGGCATAAAATCACATAAGTTTCATCAATAAAAGTCTCCGTAATTTCAAGCAAAAAAATGGTTTAATGTGGTGGCGTAGAAAAAGGCACAATTAAACTTTTAATTAGTGAACATGATTTGCGATATTCGGTCAAATAGTTCTCCAGGTTTTCCTGCGTTTAATATAAGTAAGCAAGAACAAACAACATTTAAACGCTGTTAATTATTTACTTTTGTTCTATTATAGTTATAGTTTTAACCGAGGTTTTAACTCATCCCGCAAACATAATTATTTTTATTATTATCACTTTACTTACTTACAAATTATTGTTTGTAGTTGTTGATAGTTTCATTTGTATCGCTCCAAGCATTAGCACATTTCAACATAGTTACGCTTAAAATTAGTATTAATTGTTTAATGTTGCAATTGTTTGTAATTTATACCAAATTATGTTGTTTGTGGTTCATCCTGGGTTTGTCACTTTATATTTATAATGTTAATATCATAATTTTTAAATCTTGTTTTACGGTTTTATATACAGATTACTGCCTAAATAGTTAACATTATTAGTTATTAGTATTTCCAACATCTTAACTGCTGACCAAAATGACCTAGGTACTATTCCTAGGAGTGATATAAAAGTTATAAAGGCTGCTACTACCAATGCTGGTAACATTAAAAAAAAAAGAACAAGTACTTTTTTTAATATGAAAGGCAAATTAAAAATGCAGTTTCGTGTAGTTGATTATTGAGATACATCGTAGGTAGGAACTAGTTTTTGTCAAAAAGAGATACTTAAAATATTTAAAGCTTTAACAAATTTAAGGAAAGACCAAACATTATTTAAAATAAACCCAACTGCATGAGTAATTTTAGTCCGAAACTAAGTAATGTTTAATCTTCACATAACTCTTGCCTTATCTCTAACTGCATCACGTAACACTACTGATTTTGCATGGAGTTCAGATGCAGCGATAGCTCACGTTCCGTACTTGTCTACATTTTAACAAAGAATATCTCGTATGCTAATAAATCTACTTGACCTTTTATCTCTTGAGAAACTATTCTTCCTTAAGTAGAACCTGATACCACTTCTTTTGAATCGTTTGAACCTAAATATATTGGATACCTTTAGTTTCCGGATGTGATATTTTAAAACCGAAATCCAACAATGTTTGCAAAATAGATACAAAACGTTTTCAAACTAATTTAGCTTAATGAATAAATGGCTATTGCAAAAAATCGATCCTTTGTAAGTAATTGGATAAAACAAAATTTAATTTTCCAATTCGTCCATGCTATGTTGCATAACTTTTATATCAAAATTGAGAGATTGATAGATAGCATTAAAGTTTGCTTTAGTATTTATATAAACATTTAAACAAATGGTATATCTTTATCCATTTAAAGCTAGTGTATAATTACCCAAAAAATACCTAAACAAATCCTCAAAGGATGTGCTATATTTAACGTTGTAAATATTATAATAAATAATAGCTCAGCTTCCAGCAATTTTTTTACTTATCCGAATTAACGTACCTACTTCACTTGATTTAGGGGTTTATACGCGCAATCATTGTGTGTACGTGCTTCGCATAATTAAGTAGGTATTGCTTTGCTTTGCATACGAAGCGTAAAAAAAGTAACCTTCTCATTTAATGATACTTTTGCAAAAGAATTATAGCCTGAAAAAGCGTCATCCAAACCGCCAAATTTACTTCATAATCACACAATATATGTACACCTAAATGTCCACAAAATAAGCAAAGCACGTTGGCCATAAAATAAAATGTGCAGTGGTGGTTTAAAGTGCACCATAATTTAACTATAAAAAAAACAAATATAAAACAAAGTAGGTACTCACCCTCCAAAACTAAGCGAAATGTTCATTTCCAAGGCATTCAACGGCTTCCAACACGTAGTACTCAAACTATGTCGCAATAAAACATGCGGATTCCATACAGCCCTATTCATGACAGTTTTAAGCGTGGCTGCCAATAACCGTACCGCACTTTTAACCACGTGACGATCTACGCGTATCGGTAGCGGTCGTAGATACAACAGTCCCGCTGGAAGCTCCGAGTAGTTATGACCCCCACTACCGTCTTCATTGTCACTCGTTCGCCGATGCACTGGTTTACCGAGCGTGATGTCATCAAATGAGACTGGGCGGTAGTGGGGATGTCCGTCGTAGTTGTTGCCGTTGAAAAGAAGAAAGCGGTCATTTTGAAGGAGGTAATTAACGTGATGATCTGCTATATCTTCGTGACGTGGTGTAAGGCTTCTTTTTCTGCGGATTTCTGGTTCTTTGTCATCGGTTGCGTTTCTGAAATGATTTTTGATTAATTATAAACTATTTTAATACAACCTTAATTCGGATTACGCGTTAAGGCTTTCAGCAAACTTAAAACCACGTATTGTTTACCTTATGCTAATATTTGCGGAAGTATCAATCCATAACCAAACAAAATGACCGTCCATCATATTTAATCGCTTTGCGTCGTCCAAAATTCGAACGGCTGATGGTCTATCACTTAAAAGAACAACGACGCCTCTTGTTGACCTTGCTATGTCTGCTAGTTTTCTATAAAAAAGCAGGAACATAAATTTAATAAAAGTGAACATAAAATACAAAAATAATGACTTTGTTGTTCATACCTAAACTGAATTTAATTATAGCACATGCCAAAGAAGACTAACCGAGAGAAAATGAAACTTTTTAATAAAAAAAGCGCACTTTCAGCAATTTTGTTGGGTAGCTCGACAAGGGTTATTGACTAAATTTGTATCATATTAAGAAATAACTTGATACGCAAATTTTGTTGAAAGTTAATTTCATGAAACACTTAACGTTCACTCCTTTATTATGCTTATCATCCTTAACATATTTGTTTTCACTAAGGCAATATTCAAGGACGAGTCGCCAAATTAGTCAACCGTATGGGTGGAAAAAATATTGATGTCCTTCGAGAGTGTCTAGCTTTAATAAAATGTAGTTATTTTCTTATTACAACTAAGCACCCTATGCTTTTAAACTATAGTAAGTTTTCATTCCATAAAAGCCTGTCGAAAACTTTGCTACCTATTGTAACATAGTCGAAGATTTTAAAAGTTATCTATGCAGGCAAAATGCAGTTGAATTTAAAATCAATGAAATTAAAAACCTGGCACCAGTGGTAGGTAAGTACATTAGACTAATTAATACATTATTAGGAAAGTTTATCTTGTAATTTTATATAAGTTTTATAACATTTTTATCTGGATGAGAAATGAAGAATCTATATTTTCCTGTTAGTACCCTTATAAGCTTTGTACAAATTAAATTGAAAGCAAACACACGCTGAAAGAAAATAGCAATTATCCAGGTCAAAAGTCAGGCAACAGTCCCAGTAGATAACTCTAATGTCTTTTCTCGTTTCTCTCTAATACAAAATTATTATACCCGAATAATGTTTACTTGACTGAACCCATATTCTCCATTTCATTTTAAATGGTGGGATTTTACCGCTTCACGAAAGAATGCTTTAGGTTAAGTAAACTAAAACGAAAAAATAATAAAATCGATGTCTTAAGTGTTAAAAGGTCTTTTGTCTTTGCATTTATTTAACTTTTAAATATTGCAATTTGCGTTCCCACTTTTTAACAAGACTTTTCGCTTATTTAGGTACTTAAATTTACCAAAAACAGATTATGATGTTAATTAACTACTTAATTAGTTGGAAGTTGCCGAATTCCTCTTTGTAATGATAGTGGACATCCATCTATACCAATATTGTTCATTGTTTACATGTTGATTAAATTATAACCGTAGCGAGGTTGTTGTGTATATTGAGATATCAACATTAATTCATCAATATTCATGAAAGGTTATGTGGACTATTTCGTTATTGATTGACACGACGGTATTGTGTAAATTGCAAGTATCTATTAAAGTTTGAATTCTTCAAAATTAACAAAATATGAGGTTCTTTATTCTGTTACAGTGGAGAGAAGGGTCTGACATTTTTTTTGTTTTTTTTTGGTTTGGTTCATGCATCCTCATTGTAATTTGGAGGAATATATTTGAGCGCTTAGAGCAGAAGCTCCCATACAGTGGGTGGAATATAAAGCTCACGTAGAGAGATATAAAGTTCACAATCCTGATAATTTGCCCTACATAAGTGGAGCAATATATCTATCCACGTGTCGGGTATAGTAAAATTGCTTTATCTTTATTGCATTATTCTTAAAAATCCAACATCCAACCATTTCGGTTTTTATATTTTTTTTACTTGACTAGCTTAGTTGGAAACCTTTAGAAGGCAACATTAACCTACAAGATTTTTTATAAAATTCATAAAACTGGCAATTTTGAGCCTGTGACTATAACCTTTTTGCCAAGGCACTTTAAGTTATGCAAGTTGCCGTTTTGATAGCGAGAGAACACAATTTCCCAGAAAGTCTTTATCATTTGCCTATGTTCTAATTTCCTAACGTTATCCCAAAGATGAATTCGGCAATGAACTACATTTATAGATTCGCTATTGAATTGTAAATTGTATAACTATTTCTATAATGTATGGGGGACACGACCGTGACAGATTACTTAATAAGCACGTTTATAAAGTCCACGAATATTTTATTTGGACAATTTATTGTAAAATTTATTCTAAAAGGTAAGTTGAGACCGGTCAATATTAATTGAGGTTGATCAAATAATTGTTCGGTCAATAGTGAGCAAACAATAATTTTCCAGCTCTCCAACTTTACTTCAGTGCTTTTGCTAATGCTAAATGTTTTCATGTTGTGCTGCCATTTGCACTATTAACTTGGTTATTCTGATATTCTGTTTACTAGAAGTTTCATGTTTTATTAGCAAATTACTTACCTAAAAAGCGATTGTGCTCTCAAAGGCGATGGAAGCGGAATTAATGTTGGATGCAGTGGCTGAGCATTTAGTTTAGGCCACAAATCAGGTCCTCTTAATGCCGTGACTGAAGCCGAATCTGCCAGCAGAGTAAACGTATGCCAGTGTGCTTGCAGTAGAAGTGATCGGAGACTAGAAACCAGCTCAGTCCCCGTAGGCGTCAGTTCTACTTCCAATGGATTAGAAGTCTGAAATAAAACAAACTTTTAGTTTTTTTTTTATTTAAATTTTCCAACTGTAAAAGATCGAACGGTATAGGTTGGTCTCCCTAGAATTGGGTACAGGTGCTACACAAAAAGGCTCTAAAGTTTAATTCACAACGTACAAATTTGCCACAAAACACCTTTAAATTGCTTATCAATAGGAAATAAAATTTGGTAGTTAATAAAATTTTCTTCAGTTTCTAATCAACATCCATCATCAGTTCCGAAAATAAAGTATATTTAAGACACCTTTATTTAAAGTAGGTTAGATAAAATAAAAATCTTTTCAGCTACCGAATCATTTTATTAAATTGACACCACAATGCAATAAATAAAAAAAGCAAAGCAAAAGAAGGATATATTTTCTTCTTAAGGAAATCGAAGTTATCCAATGTATATTACAGTTTGGATCCTTTTGCAGACACATTTAATAAAACCAGACAAACATCTTGACATTACAATGCTATACCAACTCAAAACAAAGGCAATATAAGGAAAAATCCGAGGGAAAATCGATGTCTCATACTGCACAAAAGTTAAATGTGGAAAAAAGCTTGAACTTTTCCTGGCATCGACAATCTTATAAAAAAGTGGATTGTTTTTTTACACTTAAACATAAATGCGTTAAATTAAAGTTGTTTTGTATTGATTATCTTATTTTTTTAATAGGTACTTAAATGTGAGAAGTGGAACACTCTTTAGATTTTGAGACCACAAAAAATTTAATATAATTTTTTACAAAGAGTTAAACAATATGCGATCGTTTCGACGAACTGATAAAGAAACTAATTTGAACTCCATATTAAATATGAAAGAGAAGGGATACTTTGGTACGTGTTTTATCAGAATTCAAAAAGGATTTTCTGACATCACGGTAGGTATCTAATTTGCTTTCTCTTGAAGGAACGTTAATACCTTATACAATCAAAAATAATCCTATAAGCATATTGATTTTTTTTATTAAAATTAATTGCGAAATAAAATACCTACACTAAGGACGAACACAATTCAGTTAAGAATAAAGGTACAGAAATAAACCTGCCTACGTATTTTAATTATTGTTGTGGAAATGTTTTTTTAAAGAAAATGATTGTGTCAATTTTAATTATTTTTGCATACCCTAACTAACTACAAATTAAGATTGATATCCTTTGAACCAACAAGTTTATATAGGTAGTAAAAGTTTATATTGCATTATTTAATGCTTTGCAAGCTGTGATTAGTCAAATTTTAATTCCATTAGCCAAATTCTAAACCTAAAACAAGCCCGAACTGAACTCATCAGTAACGATTTTAACTCTAGGGTTATCTGCGATTATACTGAAAAACAAATAATTTCCTAACACCAACCGATAAATTATAAATAAAGGGTAAACGGTCTGTATCTATTTCTGATAAAGCGTTTTATTTTTTTGTTGTGAATTTCCCAAATTAAGTGAATATGTTGATCTCCTAATACCTTATTTCAACTGGTAGATGTCTCTTACTAGCAAAATCCTGAAATTGCCAGGAAAATTGTAATAGGTGTTGACATTAAATTACACAACTAATACCCTTCCTATTTAAATGCAGGATGCATATATTCCAGGTTTCCTGCATCTAAATTTAAACTTAATGCATTTAAGTATGTTTATCTTGATGCTAAAAACATCTGACTAGGCGTAACGACTACGTGTTTGGAAGGGCACATTACTTAATCGGATGCAAATGAAAATCACCCATATACTGTTAGAAGTTTAGGCAGTTGCCTGCTATAAATTAAATGCCGTCAAACCAAATTACTAATTCGAATAGTTGATATGTATACTCTCATTTCCATACGACCATACATTCCCAATTTTACGCTTTGCCATGATTTCTGCTATTCTACATTCGAAAACGAGCTGGATAAAGAGCGATATGTGCGTGACTTACATATCAATTGCCAATTGGATTATCGGAAGGTAGGAGATGTTTCTTAAGTGTTTTGATATGCTAATAGAAAATGTTCTGAAAAATGTTTATTTTTAGATGAACTAAACTTTGCATTCGAAATATGCAAACTAAGAAGTAATGGTTCATACATTTATAAGAATATAAACTTTAGATTCCTTTTAAATGGATCTAAACGTCCGAAACCCAAGATTACAATTGGATATCTGGCCCATTACAGTAAACAAACCATTCTACATGCCTAATTAAATGAGTTCTCAAGCTTAATATCTATATGTGCCCATATATTACTTTTCACTTAACCGTATATGACGTATATACCGTCTAAATCGGGCTTTGACTATTCTGTCTGAATCAAGCGTAATGCCGGGCGTCATGCATAACATTCGATTCACTATTGTTCTACTCAAAATGTATGAATTATGCAAATCAAATCAATCTTTGAGTAAATGAGCAAATCAGATATTTAATATTCTAGTCACTATTGCTTTCGATTTTAACCTATTATTTAAAAAAAAGAATGAATTTCAACTGAACTTTTACAATCTTTTACATAAAAGTATTTCGGTCGTTTGAATATGGCGAATGCGCCGGGTCAGCATGTTCAATACCCAAGCATTTAAGCTTATTAGTGTCTGTTAGGGTTTATTTGTACTATAACTAAGACACTAGATAGATAGGTATAATCACGGTTCAGCATTTTTATTTTTGTGGATGCGGACAGTGATTTACAAAAAATTTCGTTAAATGATGCCCTGATGGTTTCGTTAAAAAGCGATCTGGAAAGTGTGAAATCCCTGAATAAACATTTGGAAACCCGCATTAAGAACCAGTTGGAGCTCGTCTCCCTGCTTAAAAAGATACAAATATTCGAAAAATTTGATGACCTGGACAAACATCTAAAAAGCGAAAATAAGAAATAAGGCTAGTTTCATGTTGTTTTAATTTTTTAAATTATTTTAATTTGAATATTCACGTTACGTTCATGTCATTTTTAAGGACAAGTTAACTACTTTACTAAAAACTTACTTTGCTATGGACCAAAAATGCTGGACCGTGATTATACCTGTCTATCTAGTGTATTACTATAACAAGTAGCTAGGTAATTGAATTACAGGTACATCCATAACAGGGTTCTAAACTTTAAACTAATTGTACCGCTTTGAGGCTATTGAATACCTGTTTTCAATATTATAACACATAAACAAGCCATTTAAATCGTTGGGAATAAGGTTTCAGACACTATAAGCATTTATAAAATAATGCGGAGTGTTTTATAATTAAACTAAAAAGCAGAAAAAACTTAAATGGTTCTTTAAGAATACTGCAGTATGTAAAACGGGGATAGGTAATATTTACCAGTCATCATTTTTACGAGTTAACCAAATAGTTTATAATCTGTAATTGTGTAATCTATAGCAATTTTAATATGCACGGTTTTTATCAGACTATCTTTAGAAAAAAATAGTTATAGTATCGCGGCTAGAGTGCTTATTCAAATTGACGGATATTGTCGCTTTATACAAGGTGTCCAAAAAATGGCGCATCAACGCGATGGTACGTTGTTGGGGCATGTCTTGGGAGCCCCAGAAAATTGTTAAAAAAAATCTATCTCATATACCCTCGGAGATATGTTGCCCCAAAGTGCGAAACTTTAAATGCTTATCATTATATCTTGAATATAACATCACATATTAACGAAACAAATGGTTTAATACAAAGCTTTAGTCTATCTTAAACCATTCCACCATTTGTTTATTTTTTAAATGGTCGAATTACATTTTTATAATCAATTTAATTTTACAAAAATTTTATGAAATGAAGCTGACAACAACGTCAATAGAATCTAGTGCAAAAGTGTATGATCAAGACTCATAAATGGGATTTCTAGACTTATAGATGGGATTTTTAGATGTATTTTCCTAGACTGTTTTGCCAAATTTATGCAACTTTGTTCTTATTTTTCTCGATGAATATAACAGATGGATTTTTTTTGACAATTTTCTAGGGATCGCTGAGAATGCCCCAAAAGCGTACCATCGCGTTTATGCGCCATTTTTTGAACACCCTGTATGTAGAGTGACGCCATGCATAATTTCATCTCTGCCATACAGATTCTGTCATCTATTATTGTAATTGTTGTCACTTTGCTAATTATGTTGATGACAGAATCTGTATGACAGAGATGAAATTATGCATGGCACCCCTCTATAAACATAACATCGAGGCACTCTAAATCAAACTAACTAAAACAAAAGGACCACATAGTTTTCATCCATGCCTTTGATGTATTGACAATTACACGAGCGAAAACCTCAACAATTACTTTTCTCGACAATTACGATTGAAACGTACTTGTTAAAACTATGGAAACTAGCTTCACTGCTAATACGGTGTATCGTCACATCTGAGAATTACCGATCTAATTCTCTAGAATATGAATAATCATCTCTATGAAAACGCGTTGAGGGAAATAGTAAATATAATTGGATTAACAGTGGAATTCGATCTTAATACCCACTCTTGCTCTTAGTTCTAACCAAATTTACCAATTGGATAGTCGTCCACACTTTCAAGCTAATCAAAGCATAATTATCTGTTAAGCCTCATTCAGACTCTAGAACATTTTGATGTAATGTCTTGGGTAATTATAGCAATAAGCACATTAAGCTGTTGAGTAAATTTTGGTTAATGGTAAACATTCCTGTTGTAAATTCTATCAGATGGAAAATCCCTTCGGAGGCAGTTTAAACAATAAAAAGGTAATTAAATAATTAATTATCCCAACACCATACAATATTACTTGAAGCAAATTTGCTTTACATTTGTTTTAATTGTTATTCATTATTCGTATTAGAAAAGGTAACATATTATAAAAAAATTAAAACCCGATGCAAATTTTTAACCAATATTCGAAACTGTTTTTGTTGACAATTTACGTTTAATAAATGCTTGCCAAAATACTAATTTGCACCTTAATCTAAGAATAACAAGAAGCATAAATTTCAAAATAATGTTTCTACAAATCCTAAAGACTTGGACAATAAAATATAAACCGTCACAACGTTTTTACGCTTATCATAACTGACATAAAAGCGCTAGGTTGTTTTTAAAGCTTTGAAACTATAAAACTTGATACTTTCCTTTTAAACATATTAGAGCCAGCATTTGAGCAAACAATCAACTAATTAGTTCTTTACAAAATAGGATACTTTGCTTTCAGTCAACGTAATTCATCATTTTACAAAGCGCCAACATTCTATTTTGCTAATTATCTTGTTTCTTTATTTAAAGCCATCTGAATAAGATACACTTAAAAGATACTTGCTCTGACGTAAAACATAAATATTTATGGTTCCGTACTTCTCCGCTTCAATGTTTGTCTTTTCATTTATAAACTTGTTTCCAAAGTTTTAAGTTTAATATTTAGCACCATGGGTATAGAATTCAAAAATATTAACCAACTAACTTTTCCTAACACAACAGCTTTTAATTGCGGTTAGGTTTTGCTATGAAACCATTTTCTGTTCTCAATTGCTTTTCCTAGCCCACTCATCTGAATAATTATGCAACAGAATTTGAGATCACATACCAAAAGTTTGCCCTTGAAAAGCTGATAGCTTTACGACTACACAGCTCACAGAAGAACAAACATTCCAAAACAGAATTTTATTCTCTCCGACTTTACGATGAATTATTTCATGGCTAACTTGTTCAAGACTTTTAACTTTATAGATATTTTACGTTTTAAGTACTAACTGTGTTGTGCCCTAGTTGCCAAAGTTTTAGGAAACTTTTGCAATATAAGATTTCTACCATGAAATTTAATAAAAAATAAATAACAACCAACATTGTTATTTTATTTAAGTATTTACAAAAAGTTTCGCGAATCAAAATAAGAAAAAATGCTATAAACTTATAAGTCAGTTGGTGAATCCATCCCTTAAAAGGGGCGTTTCAAATTCACAAATGATGTTCTGTGCTCTCAAAAGTTCGTGAAAAGTCATCTTCCTAAATGTCAGTTATTTTCGAAATTTTAACAAAATATGTAAAAATACGGAGTAATACATCAATAACTATGATTAAAAATATGTAGGATAATGTTTGTGATATATAGAAGTGGTACTGATGCCAGAAATAATAAAAATATGGTAAAATAGTACTTTTGGTGTTTTCTTGGTACATTTAAATCTTTAAACGAGCACATCTATATTAGGGAAAAACGTAAGTTGCAATTTTAATCATTTACAAGCTTAAAAAAACCATGGTAAATAAACGTATTATAGTTTGGCATAGACCACGTAATGCATATAAACCAAAAAATGTATCCGTAGTCGAAAAAAAAATCAAAAATAGTACAATGATTTTTGAAGTCAGATTTTCGATACAAAGAAATAACCGATTTAAATGAAACCATAATACGTTTGTAGCCTCATTTTTGTAGTTTTCAAAACTACGCTTAGTGTTAATATACGATGGGGCCCTTATGTAGATGTGCTACTTAGTAGAATTTGCGGGAGCTCAACGGAGATGTCTTATACGAGCTTCTAGGAGCACAGATTCGAAGATTTGTGAATTTGAAACGCACGTCTTAAGTTTAATTTTAAATCAACAAATCAGTTAAAAGTATTACAGTTTAATTTAGCCATCCTTTGTCAACTTTGAATTATTTCTTTTGTTTTCAGAAAATTAAAAGCATAATGATGGGTATTATATTAAATTATATTATTAAAGTTGAATGGCGGGAAAAGGATCAATAAAGAAAACCAGTTTTTAAATAGTCGACGTTTCGTCCAATTTATTGACTTCCTCAGGACACTTTAAGAAAAATAACGAGGGGTAATTAGTACCAAAAAAATTGTAAAAGACAAAAAAAACAAACAAAATGATAAATTAAGTAAGTAACAATTAAAAAGTAGTTACAACACAAACAGAAAAAATATATTATTATTAAAAGCATTGAAAAACAAGGGTAAAAACAGACTAAAATTGTAGATTAGCAGCACAAAGTAATTAAAAGCAAGTACTTACATTTAAATTAGGCTTCTTATGTTAAAATGGTGTGTATAAATAAAAACATAGAGCACAAGTACATAGTAAAAATATAGACATGGCACAAAACACATTAAAATAATAAGTTAAATAAATTAGTTAAAAGCAAGTAAGACGTACACAAAGATTTATAATAAAATGATTCGGTATCCGCTCTATATGGGTCAGCTGTTTATCCTTTCGATAATATTGTAGTAGGAGGTGCTTAAATTTTCAATATCTGTCCTTTTATTAATGCTATTGCTGTGTTTTTAGTTCATTTCTCTAAAGGAAATGTACTATTGTAATTGCAATTTCTGAAAATCGATGTTTTTTTGAAACTGTGCCTAAACGAAGCAAGATACGTAAATGTTGGGGGTGTTGGAAAGATGCTACAAAAAATTACCGATCTTTTGATACTAGAATCATATCGATTGGACCATCCACTGGGTTGTTATTAAAAAATATCACTTTGGTGTATGTTAGGATGGATGGATGGATGGATGGATGGATGGATGGATGGATGGATGGATGGATGGATGGATGTACGGAGCAAAAAATTTCTTTAACCGTAATTTACTCAATTATGGTACTAGGTAGAAGGTTCAAACTTGGCATAAGTAAATATCAAAGTCTTGTGGTCAAGATGACCACAAGGTCATACTGACCACTGGTCAAGGTTAGTAGATATTGCATGCAAAAAAAAATCTAGCCCAAAATATTGTGATTTTTTTTTGCTTAAACATATTCTTTCGGAGGGCCCTTTGTGTTAAAAATTTTTAAAAAAAATTCTATGTCTAGGAAAAGAGCTATGACGTTTTCAAATGTCAATGTTTGCATTGACATAGCTCCAATACTTCAATAGTTAGAGGACTCAAACTTGGAGGATGGATACACAAGAGACAGGG
The DNA here is from genome assembly GCA_963920755.1 of Cartodere bifasciata. Lineage (NCBI taxonomy): Eukaryota > Metazoa > Arthropoda > Insecta > Coleoptera > Latridiidae > Cartodere > Cartodere bifasciata. Next base: position 15,102,547 of record OY987196.1, on the reverse strand, counting down.
GTTCAAGGTCATGTCAAGGTCATATCTTTTTGAAGGTCAATAGCATTTTTATTATTAAAAATGTATGTTAAGGTAAATGCAAGGAAAATGTTGGACATGTTTTTGAAAACACAAAAGCTTGTTCTTGTGTTTCGGACTTAGTAAGCCATCTTCAGGGAATTATTTATAGTTTGACTTTAATTATCTCATACACCATAATAGTTAAAGGTCTCAAACTTGGAGGATGGATAACCAAAAGATAAGAGTTCAAGGTCACGCAAAGGTCATATTGATTGAAAGGTCAATAGCATTTTTATTATTAAGAAGCCATGTTGAGGAAAATGTAAGGTAAATGTTGGACATATTTTTGAAAACACAAGAAGTTGCTCTTGTGTTTCGGACTTGGTAAGCCATCTTCAGGAAACGATTTATAGTTTGACTTCAATTATCTCATACACCTTAATAGTTAGAGGTCTCAAACTTGGAAGATGGATACACAAAAGACAGGGGTTCAAGGTCATGTCAAGGTCATATCTTTTTTAAGGTCAATAGCATTCTTATTATTAAAAAACTATGTCACGTTAAATACAAGGTACATTTTGGACATGCTTTTGAAAACACAAAAGGTTGTTCTTATGTTTCTGACTTAGTGGGCCATCTTCAGGAAACGATTTATAGTTTGACTTCAATTATCCCATGCTCCACAATAGTTAAAGGTCTCAAACTTAGAGGATGGATAACCAACAGACAAGAGTTCAAGGTCATGTCAAGGTCATATGGTTTAAAAGGTCAATAGCATTTTTATTATTAAAAACCTATGTTAAGGTAAATGCAAAGTAAATGTTGGACATGCTTTTGAAAACACAAAAGGTTGTTCTTGTGTTTCGGACTTAGTAAGCCATCTTCAGGGAACGATTTATAGTTTGACTTCAATTATTCCATGCACCACAATAGTTAAAGGTCTCAAACTTAGAGGATGGATAACCAACAGACAAGAGTTCAAAGTCATGGCAAGGTCATATTGTTTAAAAGGTCAATAGCATTTTTATTATTAAAAACCTATGTTAAGGTAAATGCAAGGTAAATGTTGGACATGTTTTTGAAAACACAAAAGGTTGTTCTTGTGTTTCGGACTTAGTAAGTCATCTTCAGGGAACGATTTATAGTTTGACTTCAATTATCTCATACACCACAATAGTTAAAGGTTTTAAACTTGGAAGATGGATAACCAAAGGACAGTAGTTCAAGGTCATGTCAAGGTCATATTGTTTGAAAGGTCAACAGGATTTTTATTATTAAAAAACTATCTTAAGTTAAATGCAAGGTAAATGTTGGACATGTTTTCAAAAACATAAAAGGTTGTTCTTATGTTTCGGACCTAGTAGGTCATCTTCAGGAGACAATTTATAATTTGACGATTAGTCAAGTCAAACTTAAAGAATGGATAATTAAAAGACAAGGGTTCAGGGTCATGTAAAGGTTTTATGGTTTAAAAGTTCAGTATAATTTTCATTATTCCAAAACTCTTTTTTTGTTAAATGCAATGTAAATATTGGACATGTCTTTAAAAACATAAAAGGTTGTTTTTATGTTTTGGACCTACTGGACTATCATCAAAAAACGCTATAATTCTAACAAAAAAATGAATTTGAACGTAAGAAATGAACTCAAGAGTCGGATCTATCGGCCTCGACTCAGCTAGTTTAATTTCAATCATTTCATGAAGGATACGTTTGTTTAAAAAAGGTTGCTTGCCAATGATTTGTGCATTATTAAAATCGAACATATGAGTGGTAGCAAAGCAATGGTCTGCAAGGGCTGTGTTGGTGGTTTTTGGCCCTTTTTTACAGTCCCTTTCATGTTCCTTGAGACGGATCGAAAAATATCGGCCACTTTGCCCTATATAGCATTTGTTGCAAGAAGCACAGTTTATTTTGTATATAATGTTTGATTCCATATTAGCCGGAGTTTTAGTTTTTAACTGTGTAAAAAATTGTTTCTTGTTGGTGTTTTCGTTTTGAAAAGCCACTTCAATATTATCACTTTTCAGAACGTTTCTTAGTTTTTCTGAAAGTTGCGGAATATAAGGGATTTTATTGTATGTTAAGTTTTTATTTTCTGTTACGTTAGGTATGTATGTTGTATGTAACACTTTATGTATTAATGACGGAGGAAAGTTGTTTTTTAATAACAATTCTTTGATTAAGTTGACATTTTTTGTCCAATACTGTGGGCTTGATATTGAAAGGGCTCGATATGTTAAATTCTTTATGATATTAATTTTATGTTTAAAGCAATGCACAGTGTAGTATTATATGTTTCTAGCGGTATTTAATTTCTTATGTTGCTAAACAAATTTCTATAGTAGCTAATGTATTCTTAAGAAAAAAATATTTAAAAATTTATCATAATATAGGGGGTGTTCCATTGAAAAATACATAACTAATGTCATTTTTACCTAAACGGGAAGTACCAAATTTATATTAAGGTCTGTAAAGGATAGCAAAAAATCATTCTAATCAACTCCTAAAATTTCAATTGTGTACAAAATATACCTAGAAAGTTATTGGCTCGTAAGCTTTATGCGGGACAAAAAGTGGATTAACTGAAGTTGATTCACTGAAGTTGCTCCCTCTGAACGTGGCTTTAGTGGATCAACTGTAGTTGGGGTCCATTAAAGTTGCCTCTTCTGAACGCGACTTTAGAAACCCAAATATCAAAGATTTGATTCCTTGTTACTGCGACCACCATTCTATAAACATAAAATAAAATACGGCTGGTGGCGGCGGTGGCGCAAATATGCGCAGAAAATTTTAACTGTATATTAAAGACTAAACCCCAAACTATACCAGGTTGTAAGTTTCGTCGTGGAATAATGCGGAATAACCTAATTTTTTTACAATTATAGAAATTACATCTTTCCAAAAGCAACATTTATCGTATTTCTTTCATTAAATAAACCAACAGTCAAGTAAAACATAATTGTACTTACGCTAAAGACACTGTAAACCCATTATAGAAAACAAAAATCAGTCTTGTATCTATAACTTACTGGGTTGTGGTATTAACAAATTAGGGGTTAATAAATTTACTTGCCTACCAATATCAAAATTTTTTATACTAATCTTAAGAGACTTACAAAAAAAATAATTTCATAATTATAGAAACTATCTAAGCTACCAACATACAGTTTATGGATTGATTAAAGCAAAGTATTAGGATATAATTAAGTTCCGCTAGATTGCGATATTCCTACTCTGTGCAATGTGACGAATTGTAGTTCAAATATCTTTCTGAAAAAGTAGGTTTGTGGTACCAGTCGAAGTGTATTTGAGCGTCTGAAGATCTTTTAATCAGGACATCCAAAAAGGGTAGTTCATTATTAACTTCTAATTCTACAGTAAATTTTAAACGTGGGTGGAAACTGTTAAAAATGTTTAAAATTTCATTGATTTTATCCTTGGGGACGGCTGTAACAATATCGTCTACGTATCTTTTAAAAAATGGTACATTGAAACTAAGTTGTGGTATGCAAGCGTTTTGAAGTTCTGACATTACTAGATCAGAACAAACAGGGGACATACAATTACCCATTCCCAAACCGAAAATTTGTTTGTAAAATGTATTATTGTAGTTAAAATAACTATTTCCAAAACAAAAATTTAATAGTGCAAGAAATTCTTCTTTAGGTATTGTTGTATGATCTTGAATTAAATGCCATCTTTCCTCTACAATTTCTAGGGTCAAATTAGTAGGGACGTTTGTAAATAGCGACACGACGTCCAGTGAAATTAGGACGTAGTTCTCGGGAATTAATATATCTTTTAATTCTTGTACTAACTCGAACGAGTTTTTAACATAAAATTCATCTTTAATAAACGCATGATTTATTAAGTTGGCTAAATATTTTGATAGGTTATACGTAGGGCTGTTGACTGAACTTAATATTGGTCTTAGAGGTACGTTTGGCTTGTGAATTTTGGGCAAAAAATACATTTTTGGAAAGATTCCATTATTACATTTCAAGTATTTTGCCTCTTCTTTTGTAATGTATAGTTTTTTAAATAAGTTGTCAATCAATTTGTTGTTCTTGTTTTGTATCTTAGTTGTAGGGTCGCAGGTAATTGTCTGGTAGGTTAAAATGTCGCTTAAAATATCGGAGGTTTTATTTACATAATCCATTTTGTTTAGTAGAACGGTGGTATTACCCTTATCAGCATTTGTTATGATTATATCTGGATTATTTTTTATAAAAAGTTTAGTTTCTTTTATATCTTTGAAAATAATCTTATTGGGGACGTTTCTTGTTTTATTTTTATTAAGAAAATTTGTTATTATGTTGATAGTTTCATTTCTTTTGTTGATTTTCAAATCGTCCGGATATTTATGCAATATAACTTCTACATCAATTATTAGTTGTTGAAGGGGTAATTTGTTAGTTTCATACGGAAGATTAAATTTCGGGCCCAAACTAAGCAAATATTCAACATTTTCTGGTATAGGTTGGTTCGTAAAATTGACCAGCCATTTTTTATTAGTATTATAGATCGGCGTACTTTTTTGTGTATTTAACAGTTTTTCGAATTTTTTTAATTGTGTTTTTTGTACTTTTTTGTAGTTACTCATATAAAATTTATTTTGGGCAGTTAAAAATTCATTAAAAATATATACAGGGTGTCCAAAAAATGGCGCATAAACGCAATGGTACGTTGTTGGGGCATGTCTAGGGAGCCCCAGAAAATTGTTAAAAAAAATCTATCTCATATACCCTCGTAGATATGTTGCCCCAAAGTGCGAAACTTTAAATGCTTATATCTTGAATATAACAGCACATTTTAACGAAACAAATGGTTTAATACAAAGCTACAGTATATCTTAAACCATTCAACCATTTGTTTATTTATTAAATGGTCGAATTACATTTTTATAATTAATTTAATTTTACAAAATTTTCATGAAATGAAGCTGACAACAACGTCAATAAAATCTAGTGCAAAAGTGTATGATCAAGACTCATAAATGGGATTTTTAGACTTATAGATGGAATTTTTAGATGTATTTTCCTAGACTGTGTTGCCGAATTTATGCAACTTTGTTCGCATTTTTCTCGATGAATATAACAGATGGATTTTTTTTGACAATTTTCTAGGGATCCCTGAGAATGCCCCAAGAGCGTACCATCGCGTTTATGCGCCATTTTTTGGACACCCTGTATTGGCACTAATGTTGCTAATTTTTGTTTGATGTTGGTAATTTCAGTTTTTAATCGTTTTACTTTCCAAATAACATTTTTGATTTCAATGTTTAAAATTTCCTTTTGAAATTTTTTAAGACAATTAAAAGTTTTGTTGACATAGGGTGAATTTTCGGTAAGTAACTCGTAAATGCTTTTTGTAATTTGTAAAATATGTGAAGGTAAAATATTATTTTTTCTACATTGTAACAAGAATTTTTGGTGATTTTCAAATCTGCTTATCTTACTTATATTGCTTGCTAATGATTTCATGTTGCGTACTGCGTTGTCACCATAGTTATGAAGAATTTGGTCATAAAACCCCATGTTGTGTGTGTGCTGTGCTCTGTTGTCTCGAAATCCCAAAGTAGAATGAAAGTTGTGTAGATAGCGATCCAAAACAATAAAATTAAAGTTGAATGGCGGGAAAAGGATCAATAAAGAAAACCAGTTTTTAAATAGTCGACGTTTCGTCCAATTTATTGACTTCCTCAGGACACTTTAAGAAAAATAACGAGGGGTAATTAGTACCAAAAAAATTGTAAAAGACAAAAAAAACAAACAAAATGATAAATTAAGTAAGTAACAATTAAAAAGTAGTTACAACACAAACAGAAAAAATATATTATTATTAAAAGCATTGAAAAACAAGGGTAAAAACAGACTAAAATTGTAGATTAGCAGCACAAAGTAATTAAAAGCAAGTACTTACATTTAAATTAGGCTTCTTATGTTAAAATGGTGTGTATAAATAAAAACATAGAGCACAAGTACATAGTAAAAATATAGACATGGCACAAAACACATTAAAATAATAAGTTAAATAAATTAGTTAAAAGCAAGTAAGACGTACACAAAGATTTATAATAAAATGATTCGGTATCCGCTCTATATGGGTCAGCTGTTTATCCTTTCGATAATATTGTAGTAGGAGGTGCTTAAATTTTCAATATCTGTCCTTTTATTAATGCTATTGCTGTGTTTTTTAATTTCAATCATTTCATGAAGGATACGTTTGTTTAAAAAAGGTTGCTTGCCAATGATTTGTGCATTATTAAAATCGAACATATGAGTAATAGCAAAATGAAATTAAAAAACACAGCAATAGCATTAATAAAAGGACATAATACAATATTAAGTTCAGTCAACAGCCCTACGTATAACCTATCAAAATATTTAGCCAACTTAATAAATCATGCGTTTATTAAAGATGAATTTTATGTTAAAAACTCGTTCGAGTTAGTACAAGAATTAAAAGATATATTAATTCCCGAGAACTACGTCCTAATTTCACTGGACGTCGTGTCGCTATTTACAAACGTCCCTACTAATTTGACCCTAGAAATTGTAGAGGAAAGATGGCATTTAATTCAAGATCATACAACAATACCTAAAGAAGAATTTCTTGCACTATTAAATTTTTGTTTTGGAAATAGTTATTTTAACTACAATAATACATTTTACAAACAAATTTTCGGTTTGGGAATGGGTAATTGTATGTCCCCTGTTTGTTCTGATCTAGTAATGTCAGAACTTCAAAACGCTTGCATACCACAACTTAGTTTCAATGTACCATTTTTTAAAAGATACGTAGACGATATTGTTACAGCCGTCCCCAAGGATAAAATCAATGAAATTTTAAACATTTTTAACAGTTTCCACCCACGTTTAAAATTTACTGTAGAATTAGAAGTTAATAATGAACTACCCTTTTTGGATGTCCTGATTAAAAGATCTTCAGACGCTCAAATACACTTCGACTGGTACCACAAACCTACTTTTTCAGAAAGATATTTGAACTACAATTCGTCACATTGCTTTAAACATAAAATTAATATCATAAAGAATTTAACATATCGAGCCCTTTCAATATCAAGCCCACAGTATTGGACAAAAAATGTCAACTTAATCAAAGAATTGTTATTAAAAAACAACTTTCCTCCGTCATTAATACATAAAGTGTTACATACAACATACATACCTAACGTAACAGAAAATAAAAACTTAACATACAATAAAATCCCTTATATTCCGCAACTTTCAGAAAAACTAAGAAACGTTCTGAAAAGTGATAATATTGAAGTGGCTTTTCAAAACGAAAACACCAACAAGAAACAATTTTTTACACAGTTAAAAACTAAAACTCCGGCTAATATGGAATCAAACATTATATACAAAATAAACTGTGCTTCTTGCAACAAATGCTATATAGGGCAAAGTGGCCGATATTTTTCGATCCGTCTCAAGGAACATGAAAGGGACTGTAAAAAAGGGCCAAAAACCACCAACACAGCCCTTGCAGACCATTGCTTTGCTACCACTCATATGTTCGATTTTAATAATGCACAAATCATTGGCAAGCAACCTTTTTTAAACAAACGTATCCTTCATGAAATGATTGAAATTAAAAAACACAGCAATAGCATTAATAAAAGGACAGATATTGAAAATTTAAGCACCTCCTACTACAATATTATCGAAAGGATAAACAGCTGACCCATATAGAGCGGATACCGAATCATTTTATTATAAATCTTTGTGTACGTCTTACTTGCTTTTAACTAATTTATTTAACTTATTATTTTAATGTGTTTTGTGCCATGTCTATATTTTTACTATGTACTTGTGCTCTATGTTTTTATTTATACACACCATTTTAACATAAGAAGCCTAATTTAAATGTAAGTACTTGCTTTTAATTACTTTGTGCTGCTAATCTACAATTTTAGTCTGTTTTTAACCCTTGTTTTTCAATGCTTTTAATAATAATATATTTTTTCTGTTTGTGTTGTAACTACTTTTTAATTGTTACTTACTTAATTTATCATTTTGTTTGTTTTTTTTGTCTTTTACAATTTTTTTGGTACTAATTACCCCTCGTTATTTTTCTTAAAGTGTCCTGAGGAAGTCAATAAATTGGACGAAACGTCGACTATTTAAAAACTGGTTTTCTTTATTGATCCTTTTCCCGCCATTCAACTTTAATTTTATTGTTTTGGATCGCTATCTACACAACTTTCATATTAAATTATAATTAAAAATTTTTAATTTTAAACTACAACTAAGGTCAGCCAATTATATTTAATTAGTTGGTCTTTTCAAGAAATAATTTAATAAACCCCTTTATTAGAAGCCCTCTTATTTGCGTACCTCCAATATGCGTACATTACGAAATACTGTCCAATTTGCGTACATAGCCAAATAAAGTATTTTATACCTGACGCAATTTCCAATATGCGTACCTGCACCCTTTCTGGTTGGTGGCAGATTTGTATAATTTGGATTAGCGCTAATGACATCTTAAAATCAATGTGCTTTTTTTTTAATGGGAGAATCCAAGACATTTAGTAAAAACAGTTTTTTAAAAAAGTGCCCCCCTTCGGAAATAACGGCCTTTAAACAGGTGGACTAAAAACACCTAATTGTAAATATTTACCAAATGATTCGTCCAACCATCATAAAAGTTGTACTATCAATAAAGGTAATAAAAACGGTCATTTTAAACCCATATTGAAATTAGAGGCCCCCTTTAAAATGGGTTAAACACTAGTGTGTTAATAAAAACTGCATGTAATTTCTTTACCTTTCAGAATTTTGTAATTTTTTTTTTCTTTTAAATACCCCAATTCAAGTAAAAGCTTTTTTTCCATAACTATCAATATTTTATTGAAAAAATGATTTACATTGCAGTTTGGTGACATAAGCACATTTGTTTAAATATTCTTTTTAGCAGCAAAACTTACCCTAACCTACCTAACCTAGTGTCCCCCAGTAAATGTGCCTCCAGTGCTTTTAAAAAAGTCTGTCGGTAACAATAAAACTTAAAAAAACATGCATTGAGTACTTTCAACGTTGCTGGCTTGTTTTAATGATAATAAAAGTCTGTATATTATCCAAAGGATTCTCTTTTTTATAATTTTCTAATATCATAACTCAATAAAACATCGGATACAGAAAAATAAATCTGGGTAAAAGGAAGTTAATTAGTCGCGGCCAGTACGACCAAACCAGAAATATCGCGCGGCCACTTCGACCATGCACCCTGCAATTAGGCGCGGCCAGCTAGTAGTCTTTTCAGGTAGATGCGGCCAGTTGGTATTCTCCCGATAGTACAACTTTCATGATGGTTGGTCAAATCGTTTGGTAAATATTTACGATTAAGGGTTTTTAGTCTACCTGTTTGAAGGCCATTATTTCCGAAGGGGAGCACTTTTTCAAAAAACTGTTTTTACCGAATGTCTTGGATTTTTCCCAGCTATCTCCCATTAAAAAAAAAGCACATTGATCGCGGACACACTGTATTTACGTTAGAAAAAAAAATTAAACTTAAAAATGGTTGAAAATGCTTAGTAATCTTAATTCAAAGAAATACACCTAAAAATAATAAATTTAAGTACCTAGATAAAAATAACAATGAAAATCGATGTTCTAATTCGTAAGCTTAACTTTTGTTGATTATATAAGTACGCATTTTAGAATTTCTTCAGGTATAAAAATATAGCTTACCAGAAGTGGTACGCATATTAGACATTACCCAGGTAAAAAAACTCCCTACCTCTAATCTTTCCGTTTTTGACCATTTATGTTCGCAAATTGGGTATGTACGCAAATTGGGTGTACGCAAATAAGAGGACACGCTTTATTATGCTCGGCAAAGTAAGTGAACATTTTAAAGTAAAATTTGAATGCATTTTGCGAGCTATGCTAACAACTCTAAAGTTTAGCCCTAAAGCTAAAATAAAAATGCAATTAATATGACTGGAACACATTTATCATAAAAATCCGGAAAAATTTAAATTCGAAAGTTGTTAAATTATGAAAATGCAAGTTGGAAAATGAAAACATTTTTCCTTTATTTTGCATTTGCCATTTAGATTGTAAGATGAGTTTTGAATTGAAATTTTGTTCAAATTTGTATGTAGCTACGATGGTCTGCTTTTTGTCGATCCTATTTAACAAAAATTTGAAGTGTTCATGAACACTTATTTAATAATAACTATAAACAGTCCAAATAATTTATTTTTAAACTTAAAAAGAAAATCAATTTTTCGATGCACAAATCGTGTTAAAAATTTAATTAATTTCTAAACACTATAAAATTCTAGTTAGAAGCAAATAAATTTATTGCCCTGTATATTCTTTTTTAATTACGTGATCACCTTAATTATTTACAAAAAGCACAGCCAAGTAATATAAAATGAAGCACCCTCGTGAAAATAGGTCAATAAGTTTATGCATATTTATGAGTTTAGAAAATAACGTCATACCATCGGACGAAATGACAAAATACCTATTTTGATAAACAATTTAAACCATTTGCTAGCTACAATGAAAATGTTTTAACGACTCACAGCAATGTAAAATAATACATTTCAAGCTTTACGTCAAAGGAAAAGCCTGCTGCCAATTTGTACAATCTTAAGACGACGACAGTTTAAAGAATAATTAAAACTCCTGTTAAGTAACACTTTAAAATGAATATTTAATATTATAATTTTCCAAACTTTTAAGATTTGTATTTAAATTTAACTTCAAACTGTTAGAAATTTGTTTTAAAAGAAGAATATTATTAAGAGCGCAAACTTGTCATTTCCTTACATTTAGTTCTACTTAGGTAGATAGGTAATAATTTTTCCAATTTGAAAATTAACATCAGTTAAAAACTGCCATGTCTGCGTTAGCGCATCTTAAAAAAGCGAGTAATGCGCAAAGCCGGACAGTTTAAAACTGTTTCCAACTGATTCAAAAAAAACTGATTTCTCGGTATAAATAAAATATTTCTTTTTTCAAGAAAGCTCTCGAGCGGAAAGTGGATGATAACACAAAAACGCTTAAATTCGGTAGTCTAAAGCAATATTTCTGGGAATATCCACTTAAATTAAAAACCTGACTCGTTAAGATCCTTACAAGAATAATCCTCGAAATAATCATTTCATGGTGTTTCAGAAAACAAATAAAAGAGCTGACGCACTATCAGCCTCAGTTGAGTTGAAAAGTTTCTGAATCGATTTTAAAAATATTATGGCTTTGGGAACGGTAAGCAATAAATATGGAAAGATAAACTGCAGCATATACAAACATTAATCATTTTTTACTTTTCGCATTTACCATATATGTAAAGGTAAGTTATTATCTTGGTCATATAATATGATGCACGATGTATACATAGTGTTCGCTTCCAAACGTTAGCGAATTCCTCTTCCAAAATTAGCTATTCTTATTTAATATTAATGCATTTACAAGTTTTCATACATGACCTATTGAAAGGGGCAAATACTCGGGAAATTCCATATAAAAAAACGGAGGGATAAAGCACCTTAAAATTCAAAATTTTTTGTTTTCCGTTATGAAAAATAATTAAATAAAAAAATCATCATTACTTAACACTCTTCATTATAATTAGGAACAATATGGATTTTTTACTAAATATTGAATTTAAAAACTGTTATACCTTACGAAAAACATGATGAATTAAACATATGGTGTCCATTTTACATAATAAATATACATGCTGTTAAATTGATTTTATAATTATTACATTTTCGCTTTTTATAGGTTTGAAAACCAATAATATAAATGCAATTAAAATTATTAACAATAACTGGAATTCAAATACCAAATCAAATAATACCTATATATACATTTTCCTCTCAAATACACATTATTTCGCATATCATATTTTTTGTAGCACAGCTATAAACAGTTGATGTACCTAAATTAAATCTAGTTTATGTTTATTTTTACCGATTTTATTGGTTTTGGATAAGGGATATAAAATTTTAAAATATTTAGGCATTTAATTTTAAATTTAAAAAATAGGGCTTAGCATATTTTTTCTACTTCCACCCTTAAAGTGACACTTATTGTACAATTTGATTTAACCTAAAACAATCTTTTAGTCATGTCTTGCAAGCGTGGGTAAAATGCTACCTTACCCACAAGGTGAAGTTGCAAAAAGCTCCTTACCCTCAGGCCGAAGTTAGCTTTACTCACAGAATTTGACACATAACATTTTTTGTATTTTTTTTATTTTAGGTGTCAAAAACGTATAATTTGGTGTCTTCTTTTAATAAAAATGAATTCTAATTAAAGTTACATTTAAAAATTAAGTACATGTTTGCATTTCTTAAAAATCATGCCTATGTTGTAAGTGTTAGTTTTTACGGATGTCAACAAGCTAGAAAAACGCTTGAAAGTCGTGAGTTGTTGGAGTATTTTTATAATTTTAGACAGTATTTAGTGTAGCAGAGATATATAATTTAACACAACCGTTTGTTGAATATTACACATTTTATCTACTTCTAAAATATTTTTTTAACCCAATTCGTCGAAATTTATTTCTTCTAAAAAATCCGATATTGCTAGATTTTGGGGCATAAAATATTTCTAAATAAACTTCATTTCATTCCAGAAAAAGTATAGTTCGTAACACTTTTTTTAAACGTCTTTATTCACTCGTTTATAAATCCCTCGCTTGCGATCGTGTTTTAACAAACTTATGAATAAAGGCTCATTTATAAAACTTGATACAAAAACTACTATTTTTCATATTATAAGTATATCCTAATTTTTTATAAAAATCCAAGCTGTAAAAAAATTAGCATTGGAAGAGTTGAGTGGGTATCAAATTACTAAGTTGTAAAACAATTTCTCTTTTTAGACAAAGGAATAAGACCCATTTTGACAACTTAATGTTCAAAGAATAATAAAAAAGCACCTCTGGGATAGAGTTTCGGTTTACATTTAAATCAAAAAAAGACCTGATGAGAAATGGCGAGGATGCGTGATGGGTGTATAAAGTGCAAAGTTTATTAAGTTTAAGTTTCCAGAATATACAAAGGGAGTGTGTTGCAGATTAGTTTGCATATACCTGAACTTTTATCTATTTACAAACAACCGTTATAGTTAAGTTAATTAGTGCGAAAACGTAACCCTTGGGATTTGAAAACGGATCAAAGTTATCTTAAAATAAAAACCAACTTTTAAGTGTGCTCCAAGTTTTCTAAAGCACTCAGTTATTGATACGGACTGACTAATTAGAAGATTTAATTTGCATCCATATAAAAAACGTAGTGTAGTTAGTAAATCCTTATGTCTTTATTTATTTTTATTGGATTTTAAAGATGTACTTAAAGAGTATGTATTTTACAAATTTTCCACTTTGAAATAAACTTTAAAAATTATATCACGGAACACAGCCTGTTCAGTCACTGAACCAATCAAGTCAATAACCTGTCTGTCTAGCTCACAGCATGCTCTTCTGGCACTCAATTAAATTTCCACTTCGTGTAAAGTGGGATTCACAATGAAAATTAGCTTGCATGGGGTAAGAATTAAGGTAGCTTGTAAGAGCTTGAAATATGTATTTGGGAAATACCATTCACAATGAATTAGCGTGTAAGAGCTCATGCAAGCTAATTCATTGTGAATGGTATATCCAAAATACATACTTCAAGCTCTTACAATCTACCTTAATTCTTACCGCATGCAAGCTAATTTTCATTGTGAATGAAGCTTAAACATCATTCCGCTGCAATTTCACTCATAATGCACAAAACTGGAAATAATAACTCATGTCGGAAAACTTGGCCAAGTAGGAAATAGGATACTTCGAGAGATGCGATAGATAGGAAAATGTACTAAATTGTGTTTGTTTGGCTTCTTAATTCGCATTTATGTTATTGGGTTATTAAACAGAATCATCCAAAGTAAGAAATTTAAGGAAGTCTATTGGTTAATTTTAATTTAACAAATGATTAACTCTAAAAGTGCTTTTGAAGGTCCATGATTTTTTTTTCAAAAATAATGGATAAAAACATATTTTATTTTAAAGGTTCATTTTCGCATTTATGCAAAAAGTTACAACTTTTGCACAATCGTCATAATTAAATTACAATAAGTAACTAAAAATTTGAAATTATAGCAAAAGCATTGTTCCCAACTCGTGATATGGAAAGTCCGGCTTTTACGTGCGGAAAAGCATTTTAGAATAATGCTGAACAGTTGACTTATAGTTGGTTTATGGATCACTTTGTGCATAGTATTGTTTTACGTTTACTGTTTAATGTTTATCTCTGAGTGATTTTAGCAACATGTTTATAGAACTTTTGGTATTATTTTATATCTAGAAGTTGAACAAGCACACCAAATTAATGAGTATTTCTTCACTTATTTTAATCACTTTCATTCAAAAACTATTTTAACACTAATAAACAACCAAATGACCTACTAAAATCACCAAAATATTTTGTTAGCTTTTAAGATTAAATTGCACTGTTTGACATCTACCAGTTGTTCAACTTAAAAATTAAAATATTTTAGGTAAACAACCAACAGGCTAATTTCAAGTCAGAAAAATATCGAAGCAGTGCAAAGTTGCGACCCGGTTGCAGCACTATTTTGTTTAAAAGTAAATGTTTTTGGGCATAAAATTGTAATTTACGCATTAATAAATACAACTGACTAATCAAAACAGAATTTTTTTTAAGAAAACTATCATTTTTAGATTAAAATATTATGTCGTTTGCGACGTCGCAAATTTGCACTGCTTCGAAATTTATTGACTTGAAATTAGACTGTATGTGACTAAAGTTCTTTTAATAAACAAGTCGGTAGAATTTGCACACATTCATCCTTTAATAAAAAAATATAGATAAAAACTAAACAACACAAATTCCTTTATAAATGGACCATTGGTAGGTAAGTGTCTGACTCCTAACCAAAGTGACCTTGGTTCGATCCCCGGGAGTGATCAAAATAAAGAAAGGCTGCTGGTCACATTTTAATGTGGAATTCAGATCTAGATGTTAAAATAATAGCTATTAAGGGATTACCTAGTTCTTTTTCTATTTTGACATTAATTATGTTAAATTCTGGATTGCAGGCAAAATTTTCATACCTTTCGTCA
Organism: Cartodere bifasciata; assembly: GCA_963920755.1. Taxonomy (NCBI): domain Eukaryota; kingdom Metazoa; phylum Arthropoda; class Insecta; order Coleoptera; family Latridiidae; genus Cartodere; species Cartodere bifasciata. The sequence goes on along the minus strand of OY987196.1, from coordinate 15,087,428 downwards.
GTTTTAATAATGTTATAAAGCGTGAACTTTACCACAAGGTGGTGAAAACTTTCAAGTGCTTTATGTGCCGTGAGTAATATCCGGAGTAGTTAAGTAATGAAGAAATATTACACGTTTAACGTCGTGTATCTTATTTATTTACGGTATAATAAGGACCAAAGTTAGTGATCTCTCAGGAACAGGAAGCTGTGCCATAAACTGTTGTAGCTCTAAAGTGTCTTAAATATGTTTTACTAGCTGCTTTTGTAATGGTTCTGCCAGAAGTCAATACATAAGTACATAAAACGTTTCTTTTTTGCTTAGAAACATAGCTTAAATTTACAGGGTGTCCAAAAAATGGCGCATAAACGCGATGGTATGCTCTTGGGGCATTCTCAGAGATTTCTAGAAAATTATCAAAAATAATCCATCTGTTATATTCATCGAGAAAAATGCGGACAAAGTTGCATAAACTCGGCAACACAGTCCAGGAAAATACCAAGAAAATTCATCTTAAAATCCCATCTATGAGTCTTGATCATACACTTTTGCATTAGATTTTATTGACGTTGTTGTCAGCTTCATTTCATGGAAATTTTGTAAAATTAAATTGATTATAAAAATGTACTTCGACGATTCAAACAATAACCAAATGGTGAAATGGTTTAAGATAGACTGTAGCTTTGCATTTAACCATGTTTTACGTTAATATGTATGTACTGTTATATTCAAGTTATAAACGTTTAAGTTTTGCACTTTGGGGTAACATATCTCCGAGGGTATATGAGATTTTTTTAACAATTTTCTGGGGCTCCCTAGACATGCCCCAACAACGTACCATCGCGTTTATGCGCCATTTTTTGGACACCGTTTATAATTTTTTATAAATTTAGAAAGATATATGGATAAAAAATTCTTATATATCTTGGTATGTAGCAATTTGATTTTTCAAAGTTAGTAACATAAGTAAAACTTACCAAGCTACGAAATCCAGGCGCAAACCCACTGTGGCCTCGAACCCATAGCACCGGTATCCCAATATGCGACGCTGCCAAGTCGACAGTGAACGCCGCAGGCGATTCACCAATCAGCAGCACCGCTACAACGAATTTTCCCTCAAACTTCTCGCACAAATTATTCAAAAACAGGGCACTAAAACTTCCATTTTCAGGTAAATCAATCCATAAAGTGTCCAACGTAACATTTACTTCCCCCCTTTGAAATATGCTCTGGGTCAGGTTGGCCACGGTTTTGCTAAATGCTCGACTGTACGATTGATTTGGCAACGCCGCAATCGCAAAGTAAAGCTTCTGGTGTTGAATCCATTCATTTTTAGGATTAGCCTCATTAGAGTAAATAATGGCGAAGAAAACAAAGTGCAGCAGAATAACTATCTTAGTTTCAAAACTTGGCAATATTTGAAACATTTTTAAGCAATTTTTATTAATTTTAGTATTAAGGGAAAAGGGTAAGGATGATGAAAGACAGATTTTACTAACTGTGTTGTCATATTTCGACAGAGGATTCGTTTATTTTTTGAAAAGTTAGTGTGTCTTTAATATAAGGAGGATGGCTCGCCATTGTTTAGTTTTAACTGTTATTGCTTTGGTTATTTTATTAAGGCTACGTTTTAACTTTACTTTAGTAAATTGGCGCTTGGGTTTTCTATGATTTGTCATATTCTTATGCAATAGTGCAGTATCACCATGACCTGAAACAACAAAAGTTATATTAAAAATCGTATAGTATACCTATTATATTGAGAAACCAAGTTTTATAGACAAACATACTAAGAATGCTTTTTAAAGAAACATTTATTGTTAAAAGAAAAAAGCCGCGAATGAATGCATAATTTTTTTTATTATTGAAATTTAGGATGGAGATTCAAATCCACAAATTCGAAGATCTGTGCTCCTAGAAGCTCGTATAAGCCATCTCCGTCGAGCTCCCGTAAATACAAGCTTTTAGGATCACAAATTAGAGAATTTGAAACTCTAGTCCTAAATATTTTTTTCTAAAAATGTTCTTTTAAGCTTTATATTGTTTATTTTATGCTTTCTGTACGATTTTTAATTGCCAATTTTACAGAAGGTGCTTTATTATTTATTAAATTCCAAAACATACCATTTATTATTAATTTGTTTTAAGTAAAATATAAATTAATATTAATTAATTTATTATTAAGGTATTCCAGATCCTGGTTTCTTTAAAAAAAAATCTGCACCAAGTTGTGAACTTTAGTCGATTCTATTAATCCGGCGCATTCGCCATTATTCTACAAATACAAATTGTTGTATTTATTTTCAATTGCCAATTTTATAAAAGGTTTTAATACTATTTATTTAATTTCGAAACATAAAATCTATTTTTGTTTATTTTAAGGTAAAAAATAAATTAAATTTAGTGTATTATTATTGTAGGTATTCAGTCTGCATCGAGTTCCGCACTTTACAGGCTAATTTCTAGTCAGAAAATCATCGAAGGAGTGCAAAGTTGCGACCCGGTTGCAGCACTATTTTGTTTAAAGGTAAATGGTTTTTCGGCAATTGAGTAAACAAAACAGAATTTTCCTTACGAAAAATAACTTTTTTAGACCAAAATATGTCGTTTGCGACGTCCCAAATTTGCACTGCTTCGAAATTTATTGACTTGAAATTAGCCTGTTAGTCGATATTATTAATCCGGCGCATTCGCCATATTCTACAAATTCTACAAATATCTCTTAATAATTTGTAATTAAGTACGTGGAATTTCAGAACAATGATCAATGACAAAGACGCATTGGATATTGCTTCTAAATGCTGGATCTTTATTACATTAAAATGACTTAATTGCTACTTAACAAAAGGTAGGTTAACTCGCGAGCAACCACGATATACAAACGTCTTTAAATGAGTTTCTGAAATAATACCATTATAAATGGGTTTAGAATTTGAATATATAAAATTTCAAACATCTCGACGAACAAAGCTTCATCTAAAATTCGACAGTATAAAGAAACGTAATACAAGCCGACGTAAAAGAGGTCGCGCGCCGACGTGGCAAGTTAAATTTACTAAATATTAAGGGAAAAGTTTATTTGATATAAAACGAGTATAATTCGCATTCAGTTTTATTTACGGGATAAACGCATAACGTTGAGGTAAATGATGACTAAAAGAGAATGTAATTTTAGCTTCAAACCTTAACGATGAAAAACTTTTCCTTTCGTTACGAGGATGATTTCCACAAATGTTACAAAACAAAGTTAAACAATCTTTTTTTCTTAAAAGACAGGAATTTTATTAGTTCCTAATTTAATTAAAATAAAAAGTGCTTTTTGCCTTTAAACGACCTTAAATATTTTTTATTCCTTCCTGTATGTAGAACTATTTATTTGAAGGTAAAGAGTTATAGACCCTTTTTATCTTTAACTAACTTTTCAAAGGTGTTGCTTCAATTACATTTATAGAATTATTTTTCTAAATATCTATAAACTGTTTAATGTTTTTACCTTGCTACATTTTCATTTGTATCAAATAAAAAATTATCATCATGCAGATAATTAATAATAATAAAAGTCCAAAATAACTTAATTTGTCACGCAATAAATTTAATTTAATACTTCTCGGTGTTGTTTTAGTCATTATATGATTATTTTTACAACCCAACTTGTTTTATCGTGTGTTTTTGCCTATAAAATTTGTATAACCTTCCAAATGGCCTTGCTTACCTAAAAAATAGTATTTACCTATTTATTTTTACCAAAAACATTTGATAAAGTATATGTCTATGCCTAAGTTTGTCCTTAGGTTTAACAAGATCATTATTAAGGTTCCTAATTAATAAATACGATAAAAAAGGTAGTCCAATCTTATTTTCAGGAGAATTTCAGGAATACAATTTTAGACTCCCCAATTTACATATTGCTTCATAATTTTTAATGTATATATATATTCGTATGATATTATAAATACATGTCAAAAATAGGTACAAATGAACATTATAAAATGGAAGATGTTTAATTTCCAAAAGGTATAAGTGATGTTCATTTTTTCACGTCCATGGCCGATTTTTATTATTCTGGTAAAGCATTTACTTCGCGGCCGAGAAAAAACATGGAAAGAACTCAGGCATACCAGTGTTGTCAAAATTGTGGTGGTACAATAAATCCCAGCGAAAAAGTTACAGCTGTTTTAGGGTTGATATCCAATTCAAAGTTTCTGGAGTTATTTGGTGTATTTCTTGAAAACCACCCTCAAATTTAGTGTTTGGACATTCTTCTACAATATGTTTAATCGTTTCTGGCAATGCACCACATTCACAAAGCGGGCTAGGTAATGCATTCCATTTATAAAGCATATCATTACAACGTCCGTGACACGTTCTAAGGCGATTAACCATACTCCAAACTTTTCTGGGCTGATCAAACCCTGGAACTACCTTCGTTGGATCTTCAATCAATTCTTTGTTGGTTAAATCATCAATTTCTTGCCACTTATTTTTCCATTTATCAGTGATGGAAAAGGGCTGATGAATAAACTCCTCTTGCCATATGGGCTTCCTTGATTTAAGTCTGTTAGGTGGAAGCATCTGCAAGTCAATATGTAAGGGGAATTTTTCCAACTCAAATTGAACCTTATCCCATTCCCTTTTAGCTGCATGTCTTCTTCTAAGGTCAGGTGGAGCTATGTTAGAAAGCATAAAAATAAAATAAATAATGGTGATGGTGAAAAAAAAATTAAAGTTACTCAAACATCCATCATAATTAATGTTGTGTGAAAATATTTTTAGTTTAAAGGCCGATTTATACAACGTAACTTTCACTTTACTTCCGCTTTACTTCGGCGTAACTTAACCGAAAATTAAATAAAATACAAGGGAATGTATTGGCAAATTTATACTTCACTTTAGCACTACCTTGCTGATTCATTTAGCTTTAAGTCGAATAAAGTCGTAGTAACTCGAGACCCGAGCTTGGCCATTATGCGCAAAATTTGCAAAAATGGGATATTCACCCTTATTGTCAAGGGTAGTGATTACGGAATATCGCTTCGTACGATAGCTGTTAGATCTTCTTATGAAGGTTTTGTACGAAGCGATACTCCGTAATTACTGTCCAGGTGTAAATTTTCAGAAGTCGCGAGTTCAGACACATGCGCTTTACTGATCCCAATTTCACGTAACTTTGCAATCTGTAAATAAGGTATATAAAGTTAAGTGGAAGTGAAGTTACGCCGAAGTAAAGTAAAAGTTACGTTGTATAAATCGGCCTCTTACAAACTGTCTGTAGCAGGACATTAGTATTTTATTTTTCCATACTAAATATTATTTTTTTGCATTTATGTCTCTGTTTACTAAAGTGATTTTTCTGAAATCTGTATTTGATAAAAATCTTTTATTGGGTTTGTTTGCAACACACTTACAGAAGGAAATGATTTTATTCAGCATTTCGTATCACAATCTTACCTGAAACAGTCAATTCAAGCTTACATCAAAAATCCAATATAAGAGACAAACAAAATAAATTTGACAAAGCGAAGACGATTATTCGGCATAGTTGTTAAATCTTATATAAAATATACCAAAAGGAATAACTTAAGTTTAAGTATAGTATTTGTGTTAAATATTTCTTTTTCAGTACTTGTTTTTGTGCTTGTTACAAAAATATTTTTTTAACTGTCATGGTTCAAAGCATAATATTTTGTTATATCCATACACAAATAATTAATATGTATAAATAAATAATCTGCTTTTTGGAGTTAGTTGTAAATCAAATAAAAAAAATAGCGCCGCGCGGATATAAATAATTATACTCGAAACAATTGCACAATTTTAAGAGAAACTAATTATTATCCAAATATTAATTAAGCACTATTGTATATAACACAATGAGAAATTATGGTTAATTACAAACCTGAAAGATTAATTGTTTTGAATAACAACAAAAACTTGTTATTTATTTATATCATGACACCATCGGGACGTTATGAACATTACAATACATTTTTCACAAAGGATTTAAAACTCAAAAATGTAATTAATAATTTGTCCTTAACTGAGTCCATAACAACTTTTTTGCCATATTAATTTGACTCATGCTATGTTTGAAATTCTTGTAAAAATAATTTTAATCAGGAAAAAATAACTCGCTTGTACCCCCGAAAAATAAGTTTTTTAAGTTAAAAAAATGTTGACTTATGTAGTACGTACATTAAATGTTGTGTAGTATTACCAGAATTATAACTATTTCTATAAAGTTTACATTTAAGTATCACAAATAAAGTACTTATTAGCATGTATTGATGAACGTGCTGATTACGTTAAGATTTGTGAAGAAAACTAAGTGTCACTTGGCTAAACCTAATTGATCGACTGCCACCAATTAATGACGTACTCGAGTCCTTTACAAAATGATTAATTATCAAAGGAAAAAAATCTGATAAATTAGGGTATTTTACTTAAGTTTTTACCGTGTTATTTGTAAAAAGTAAACATAGGTGCTTAAGGTAAAAACAAAAACAGTTTTTGTTTTTAAAAACAAATGAAAGAAGTTTAAGGATAAAAAAAAAATTTCTATAAAAATTTAACGAAATTAAGCTACGGGTGTAGCATTTTTAGGTCATTTTACTTACAAAGTACCTTTTAAGTGAGAAAATAATGCTAATTCAATTAACTAATAAATTAGAATGCAGCAAAAACGAAATTGCGGCAAATCTAATTATGACATCTCTTTAAGAAATTAACCATTACATAAAGCGACAAACTTTATTTAACACCACGAAAACTTCCAACTAATTCATTAAAACAATAATTAATTTCTTATTAAGCAAACTTACCGTCTTAGAAAACTTTGCAAAAGTTTTTCTTTTCAATTCCTGATGCATAGGAATTATTTATTAAACACTTAACACCATTCTCAATGTCACTATTTTAAAATGTATGAAAGTACTAGAGGCAAGTACAATGTCACATCATAAGCAATTTTTGGGGGGAAAATGGGGGGACAAAAACGTGGGGATGGCATCCGAAACACGAGAGTTCTAAAAACCGCACAGAAGCATACTTGATTCCCGCGGCTATGGCATACAGCCCTTGTAGCGAATCTTCTGCGCATGCCTGTAATGTGAATCGATGGGACCCTACCCATCCTTGGACCGTTTTTGTTAGTCCTGCAAAAATAACTATTAAATCCTGCACTTTTAATGATATAATTTGCCAGAGATTATACCCTCAATAAACTGACCCTTCTTTTCGCTAGGTTTTACAATCATTTTGTTACAGTTTGATGAAAACTATTCTCTTTGGAATATTCAAGTTGTTAAAGACGTTATGACGCTCATATTTTAATCTTAAGGTCCTTGATCCTTTTATTTCTTGTTTTGGATGTAATCCGAACTTCATTGCGCGCTCTTAGGTTGCTTCTTTGCATTGTCATGAAACTCCTTGTGAAGTTCTTAGAATTATGTGTTATATATTAAATACCTTACAAGCAGAAAAAATGCCAAACTGTGAATGGTTATTTCTCGCATCACATTTCTCACATCACATTTCTCACTAACAAATTGTTATTATTGCACGCAATGCTAAAGCTTTAAATTAAACAGTATTAAAGTGTAAAGCGTTTCAATTTGCATGAGATTAAAAATATGAAATAGGGAAAAACTCACACCTGACACTCTTTCTTGTAATTTTCAGTTTGTAGTCCATAAAAACACAACACGGTCGTTACCTTTTTATGGATGATTTTTTGTTTTACTATGAATATTTTGTATGCATTTAAATGCAGGTGCAGGAAAAATAGAAGGGTTTTAATTTATTCTGATCTTTAAAATAAATTTAACGGGCTACTATCCTATCTAAATTCTGTAATTGGTATACATCGTTTCGAAATTTTAAAAAGAGAAAATTAAACTACAAATTCATTTTCCAAGTATTTTAGAAAAAGAAAGTTTGTTGTTTGATTCAAACTCCATTTTAAAAATGGTATTTTCTGTCAATTCAAAAAACCTAAAAAATGCAGAAGTAAGAACTTAGTTCATAGTTAAAGAAAAGTTAAGAGTTAAAAAAGTTGGGTTTATTTTTTTATTGATTTATCCCACAAAGTTAAAGTAATGTTAAATTTACAAATCTAATTTAATGTTTTAAGAATCGAACATTAACTTTTGTTGGGTGTATCCGGATCCCAATAGTACTATACTACTGTGTATGCACAATTTATAAATATATTTAAACTATGTATTTGTAGAAATGTCTATTACATAAATTTTATTTCTTCAATCTTAAGATTTTTGGTAGCAATGCAAAAAGTAACACTTTCTGCAAGCGCGAACAAATGTTTGGAGCTCATATACCATAAAGTACACTTTTTGTATTCATATACCATAACTTAAATTTTACCAATAATTATTGTCAAGCAACCGAAACAATTATTTCCCAAACTACTGCAGGAAATAAAAAACATGTCGGGAAAGTAAGCTTTCCTGGCGTCACTGATGTTTATCACAGTGACACTTAAAACACTTCAATATTTTAAAAAATTGAGTATGTTTTAGATTTTTTTTATTGTTTAAAAAGGTATATGTGCAAAAAATAGAATACACAATTTGGTCGGGAAAGTGTCACTTCCGCACACGTGCGAAAAAAATCTTTTATTTTTTAACAAGCATACTGGATCTGGATTTGGGTAGAGGTCAACTCAAGGTTGATGCCTCTGGGCCTTTGGGCCCATTGTACATGCCTCTGACGAGACCCGAGACTATTCCAGCCTCAGGTTCGGATCTTTAACGTGCACAAATATACGCACACGGAACCACCGGCTTTACTTCGCTTTCGAACGAAAGTGTCCAGAGATACAAATATCTCTCCACTAAACGTGACCGGCAGCTTTTTTCATTAACAAGCATACATTCATGATCATAAAAAAAATGTGAGCATTTTAAACTTTTATAGCATTTTTATAACGAGTATCAAGGGTTTATTTACTAAGCGAGCTATACTTTAAATAATTTGGGTAAATCTCTTAATCTTTTAAACACTGAAAAGGAAACCTCCTAACAAAAATAGCTACCCTTAGGGTAGATATTATAATGACTTATACGCCTTTGTATGTTTGGTTGCATAATTTGAACACCCTCTAAAGTGCTAACAAATCTAGTGGCATAAGCCCCTTTATGTTTTTATAATTCTTGTGATGTAACTACATAAGTTTTACAAAATGAGGAACAAAATAAGCACGTTAGCATTTAATGCGTTCAAATGGTGTAATTTGCACTAAAAGCCGGCTTGATTTAAAGTCGGTAGGTGTTCTACTTTTAATTACCTTGATACTTTGCGCCTTATTAACTAAGTGAAGACTCTCGTGTTTTCATGGTTTATCTTATAAGAACAAATAAATAAAAATGTTTCTTTTTTTCACACTTGGGTTTTACAAAGCCCGATTAGTAAACTGAATGTAAGATGAAATGTTACTCATAACATTTACTTTTTAATAATAAAGTAAATTATTTTTGAACAAAAAAAGGAAACTGCTTTGTAATTAGTCGACGTTTCGATATTTTTTTCATCATTTTCAAGATGAAAATATACATAGAAATGTCGACCGTCTGGTTTACCCCCCTAGAAGCGCTCTTGGTGCTCTAAAGTAAAAAGTTATTCGTTTAACATGTTTTCACATAATGCTTTGGCAAACAGTAGACGAGTTTGTTTTTTCCAAGTCTACATGTTCGTAATATTTCAGACAGAAATCGATATCAACTTGGAAAATTGCTACGGTTAGCTTAGGATCATACAGTTTTAACTTTTAAACAAACGAAAAAAAAGCATGAAACACTCTACTTAAATAGATAAATGTGCAACATTAAAAAAAGTCGGAAACAAACGAATCTTAAAAAAATTGTCCTTGGTCCTGTTTAAAAAAAAATTAACTATTAGGCTAAGAAGTTTTCATAGGTACAATGTTTAATCTTATTAAAAATCTAATAAATATCTGCCTTCCAAAGATAAAAGCACAACTTTTAACCAGCTTTTTCTATTGTTTCAAATTCAACTTAAAATTTAATAACTTGTGATTAATGGAAAGCAAGACCAAAATCCCGTCTCTTAAAAAAAGGACTCGTTTATAAAATAAATCAAAAAGTCTCCGGTTTATACCTTCAGCACATTATACCAGATAACAAATGACCTTACAGTGCCTTTCAAGCAATAAAACAGCAATGTTTTACTGCGACCTAGCAGACATCGTGACCGCAAAACTACATACCAAACCGGCAATTCTAAAGCTGCGAGCTTTTCTACACTCTTGATCCTATTGCAAATCAATAATTGAAACATATTTATTACTAAATTTTATACGAGATACAATATTTTATATTATTTTCAAACATGTTTCTATAAAACTTAAAAAGACGGTACAAGCATTGGCCTCGATTGGACATGGTGCATATTTAATTAGTCTTTAGGTTTGACCTGATTATTATTAAGATAAAATTAAACATTGTAAAATGGCGAATGCGCCGGGTTAATTAATTGCATTTAGCAATTAGAATCAAGAGCAACAAGCCAAAAGGCAGTTTTTAATGTGAAGCTTTATTTATAGATGAAACTTTACTTTACTTAGAATTAACGTTATGCAAATTAAAGTGTGATTTAGAGATCAATTAACTTAACTCAACGCCACTCAAAGCTACTTTACTCCACTTAACTTGACTTGACTAAATTAAGGCATTTATAGTATAAATTTATACGTTAGTTAATCACAAGCAAATTTAGTAGACGCCATCTATCGGTAAATGTTAGAACCGTCTTATTTCTGTAAATATACAGAAATCCATATGAAATTCTTCGATAATCTTTGTAATTTTAAAAATTTGGTCTAGTAGCCGATAGATGGCTCTGTGAAGAGGCTTACTTAACATAAAATTAGATGAAATTTACCAAAATTAAGAAATAGAACCTTAAGTAAACGTCAAGTTAAGTTAATTGGATCTGTAAATGCGATTTCATCTTTCGTATAATTTATTTCAGTCGCGCTACGTTAATTATAAGTGAAGTTAAGTTAATTCATCTATAATTCAAGCTTAACACAAAATTAAATAATTAAGCTTGATTTATAGATGAATTACACGAATGATGAAATCGCATTTACACATCCAATTATATTAACTTTACGTTTACTTATACTTTTTATTTCTTAATTTTGGCAGATTTCAGCTAATTCAGGGCAAAGTGAGCATCTTAATTAGAACCATCTATTGGCTACTAGATCCAATTTTTAAAATTACAAAGATAATCAAAGAATCTACTTAAATAATACGATTCTAACATTACCGATAGATGGCGTTTATTAAATTAACGTGTTCTAAATTACCACGTTAATTTATACTATAAATGCATTAATTTGGTCGCGTCAAGTTAAGTGTAGTTAAGTAGCGTTAATTTAACTATAAATCACACTTTATACGAAAGATGGAATCGCATTTAAAGATTTAATTAACTTAACTTTACGTTTACTTATAGATTATATTTCTTAATTTTGGCCAATTTCAACTAATTCAGGGTAATGTATCGGTAACTAAACCAAATTTTTAAAATTACAAAGAAAGCCGAAGAATAGACACATATGTCGGTAAATAATTCGATTCTAAGATTTACCGACAGATGGCGTTTACTATTTTAATCAAACGAAAGTTGCCAAATCCCTAAATGCATTAATTTGGTCGCGTTAAGTTTAGTGGAGTTAAGTAGCTTTAATGTTGGGTTCATGGAGTTTCATCTAAGAATCATTTAAAGTAAGAAATTTACGGCAACCCATTAGTCTATTTAAATTTGACTTTTAAGTTTGACATGTCAAACCCAAATAGACCAATCACCTGCCTTTGCTTTAAGTGATTTTTACTTTTTTTTTGACGCACACAGTAGTAAACGAAACTATGTACTACATTTTAGGTGTATCAAAAAACAATTATTAGTTAATTATGTGAATCAATGCCGATGAATCCCACTTCAGTTTTATGTTTTTTCTTATACGCTGTAGGTCTTATTTTTTTTATAATGTAAACTGTGTGCTAAGCCACAACATTTTACCAAAATATTTTATAACTTTACTTTTGTTGTCTTCTTTATCATTAGGTCCTTCTGACAAATGACAATCTTTACGATGAAACAATCAACAACCATGTTTATCCATAAATAAAATTGAGCGCATCGAAAGCAAACTTTTCCCTAACAAGAAAGAGTCATGCAGTTTGTCATTGATATTTATGGATTAATACCATAACCCTCTCCAAACCCCAGAATGGGAACATTGAATAAGTCGACACTCCCTTTTTGCTTAATACATGCTGCTCCCTTTGTGCAACGAGAGAAAATTCAATTTGCTTGGACTCATCCGTTCTATAATGGTTTTATGCTAATTAGCACAGTCCCTTGGTATTTTGACCCGGACATTTTGGTGCCAGGGCTAAATTTTTGCATAGGGATAGATTTTATATTCCTGAATAACATACCAAAAGTCCCCAGCTCAAATCCGCTTGCTTCTTTGGGGATTTTAAAAATAGTGGTCAGGTAAGATGACAAAGCCAAAGCGTTTTCAAAATGACAGGTTTTACATCAAAAAAAGTTTTAGTACGTGTGATATGCATCTAACTTGCAACTTATTTTCACAGAATCAGAGAGTTTCTGTGAAAATAAGATGCTAGTTGGATTCAAATCATATGAACTAACCCATCTAACTAGCACGAGAACTAACAACTAATTTGCAGGGAAGTTCAATGAATCTGTGTTAGTAAGTTGTTAGTAAGGGGAATTAGTTGTGCTAGTCCATGTAATATGTATCTTTAACAACTGAATATCAGAGAAACTTTTTGATTCTGTGAAAACAAGTAACTAGTTAAATGCGTATCACACGAACTAAAACTTGTGTTGATGTAAAACCTGTCATTTTAAAAACGATTTGGCTTTGTCATCTTACCTGACCACTATTTTTAAAATCCCCAAAGAAGCAAGCGGATTTGAGCTGGGGACTTTTGATCTGTTATTCAGGAATATAAAATCTATCCCTATACAAAAATTTAGCCCTGGTACCAAAATGTCCGGGTAAGGCCCTCTATTTTGACCAGATAACTGAACTAAATGTGTGGCGTAGAGTTTCCGACTTTTGTGAAGATTTTTACAATTATTCTGAAAAACACGAATTGATTTGAACCATTAGTAACATAACACTTATTGAAATGAATTTTTGACAAAATGCTGCATGTTCGTACTTTTAGTGCTCGTATTTGTTGGAAAAATTCTTTAAATTAAAGTCATTTAGTAAAAGTTTTCATGAGATCTCACAATCGGTTTACTCCATGATTTGGGAATTTAAAATCTCTAATTTTTTAAAAGGTTTGCATAATAAATCTAGGCCAAAATTTATAACGTACTTGCAATAGTCAGGTACGAAATTTAGCATAACAATTTAAACATGAAAGAAAAATAGCAAAACGTATGTACAATGCAGCTATTAAAAGTCAAGTATTTAGTGTCCTTTTTACAGATCAAGTTATCAACACCATATAATAACAAATGACAATCATGACGCGGCATGACCAAAGCAAAGTAAGAAGGCAAACAACACGACATTTAAAAGAGATCTAGAGCACCGCATTCAAGTGACTTATAATAATTGCCGATGATCGGTATGTTTGGTATTGTTAAAGCTATGCTGCTAATCGGCTAAACATACAAACAATACTCTTGAAATAGTGTGAAAGTGACATTGTGTCTTTTGGCAAGTGTGAAGAACGCTTGACAGGGGAACAAAGGGCGCTCCCCGATGCGGTACTTTGGGGCACCGCACCAAAGGGCCGCTACTCAATGGATGCAACCAAGTAAAGGTAATTCGGTTGCTTATTGCAAGCCGACAAAGCTGCATCGCATATGCAGTGTGCACGGCAAAGGTAATGCAATTTGCGAATAACAGAAATAAACTTTGGTCATTTTGAATAATTTACAAAATCGTTTGAAATATTGACTGCGTTCGAATTGCCAGCGACTTTTTGATTTTAGCTTGATTTTGTGGTATTTTTCATTTTTGCTATAATCAAAAATGACAGTTAATCATGCCAAAACCAAAAAGCCGCTGGCAATTTGAAAGTGGTCATTATTTGCAATAATATTATTTTGTTTTTTTAAATAAAACTTGCTTAAATTACTATCCACAGAAAGAAGAATAAGCTACTAGTTTATTCACAATCATACATGTAATGTTTACATTTCTGAAGTGTTAAAAATTTGGAAGAAGCATATATTACAGTACATCCTTTCATACACGCGAGTACTGACAATGACCCCGTTCGAATAGCCAGCGGCTTTTTGGTTTTGGCTTGTTTAACTGTCATTTTTGATTGTAACAAAAATGAGAAATACCAAATCCAGCAAAAAGCAAAAAGCCGCTGACAATTCGAACGCGGTCAATATAATTTCAAAAACGCGTAAGTAATTGACAAACTAATGTCACATTATTAGCGACTTCGGATTTTCAGAAATGTCAAACATTCATTTGTTTTCGCCGTCTACTTAGTGAAAAATGTTTGTGTTAACTTAGATTATTTTACACAATTTTAGGTGGATATTTAGTTACAGGATTCATTGTCAATAAAATATTTTACATACCTCAAATTGCTTCATTCAAGTCTATGGGCGCCCGCACGAGAGATTCAACGGGTGCAGTTGCACCCCCCTAGGTTCTCAAATAAAATATTAAAGCGAAAAAAATTTAAAATTTAAAGAAAAAAATTGCCTGTGGCGATATATTTTTGCTTTACAAGTTTTGTGCACCCATTGCCGCCCTCGGTTGTAAAGACGCACTTGTACTATTATTTACACTCCTATAATGTATTAGTAACATCTGACGACTTAAAAATTTGGAAAAGGCATATTACCGTACATTCTTTCATACACGCGAGTAATTTACAAGCTATGTCAAAAACACGTTAGTAATTGACTAATGTCACATAACAAGCGACTTCGGCTTTAATTAATAAAACCGCTAAGAATGTCAACCCTTTAAGGGGGGACGTCGAGTAAGTAATCTTTAATAAAAAAATTTAATTTTTGGTGAAAATGTTCCCAAGAGAATGATACATAAGTTTCTGTAAAAAAAAATTGGACCCACCAGCTTCCTTTAGGCGCGGGGCTTACTTGAAATCAGGATAAAATCGGCTTAGAACGCAGCAGCCAACAGCTCGCAGTTAGGTAGGACTTTGTTAACGTTTTTTTTATAGAATTCCTTAATTAATTTTTTTTAAAAACTAGTACAATATTGCTTCGGGTATCTAAAATTTATTAAAACAATAAAAAATGGGATTCACCGGCCTTCCTGAGTTAAAATTAAGAAAATAATGTTAAAAAACAGGACTGATAAATCTACTATGGCAACATCCGAAAAGTAGCTTGGTAATTTATTGTCAAATAAGTGTCAACCGTTGTGTCAAAATTCTACCTATATCATTTTAAAAAAGTAATGTTTTTATTATTGTTCTTCAAATTAAAGAAACTTCACAGCTATGTTATTTACTAAATATACCCTGTGTGCAAAAACCTATACCTACTACTGAAAATGTTCAGAGAAACTTATATAATCTACATCAAAGATATTTTTTTAGAAGAGCATTGAGTTAAATTTACAAAATAACCCCCAAAGTAGCATTTATAAGTTAAATCATGTATTTTATTGGCCCTGCTTAGGGAAGCTTTTTGGAAATTCGGAGTATATGGATAGATACCTTAACAATTTATGATTTTTTAAGTGCCCGGACCTAACAGAGCTTGTGTTCGCTCTAGAATCCTTTTTTTTTACTTCCCTAGCGTTATGAGAAACATGGGATGACATCAGAGTTTAGGTTGTATTTACACTGTAAAAAAAATGTGTAAATTTTAACACAAAAGTAACACATTTCGCTGTTCCAACAGGTCCACAGCGAAATGTGTTAAATGTAAATGTGTAAATATTTGTCAAAAGCGTACACATTTATTGTGTTAAAATATTTACACAAATATGTGTTTTTTATATTAACACAATTTTTTGTAAAAATATCACACAAATAAAAAGATTTACTTTTACACAGAAATAACACATTTCGCTGTTCCAATAGGTCCACAGCGAAATGTGTTAAAATATTTACACAGAAATGTGTTTAAAATTACGCACACATATGTGTTAACCTGTTGGGACACAGAAATGTGTTATTTTGTATTAACGTTCTAATTGGTAAAAATATTACCCATTTTTAAGTAAATTATTGGTACACAGAAATGTGTTATTTTTTTACACACTTATTTGTAAAAATATTACACATTCATAAGTAGACTTGTTTTGACACAGAAATGTGTCATTTTATTTTTTTACATTTTTTTGTACAAATATTACACATTTTCGAGTCCTTCAGTTAGGACTCGGAAATGTGTTGTACATTTACACTATAAAAAAAAGACAGAAATTAAAATCTGGTAAGAGCCTCGTATTCGCTGTAAGGGAAGCGTTTGCACACACAGCAAATACGGGGCTCTTAAAATGTATTGATAAAAACTCATTAGTCATAAATATCAATCATGTTAGTATAGTATTTTAACTTAATAATTACCTACTGTAAATAAAAAAAAAATAGTAATGTAAGTCTGAATGATATATGCACCGATATCGTTAACCTATATGTTAATTCGTTAAGTAATATTAAAAAAAGTATACCTACAGACAGTAAAGTATGCAAATTGTATGAAATTTCTTTCTTCGTAAATACTTTAATAGTTCTAATGGCAGCTTGCTAGATGGTAAGCGTTCTTGTCCAACTTGTCGCAGCATCCAAGACTAGAAAACAGCATAAAATTAGTTATAAAGTTTTGATAACATTTTTGTTTTAACTGTGTTTATCAAAAACGCAAAAAGACGTAAGTTGTGGTGATATGTTTATAAACCCCCGAGAAAATGTTAAATAATCCAACTTTTACGATCATTTATAAAAATACGCTAAAATTGGGTATGGTAGAAAAATAGTTGTGAACAACCCACATATGGGTACATTTTTTTAAACATGTTGCAATGATTTTTGGGTTACCCCAAAAGGCATTAGGATTAAAAAATAATTTAACAAAATTATTTCTTTACTTACCAATTTCGTCTAGGATTTTCTGAATTCTGTCATTATGTTGGTCTTTAAACGTTTGATTTCCTGCATTCGAGTATAAAAATGCAAAATCTTGATCAATCTACAAAGATAAGTAAAATCTACATTAATTATTTTAGGGTAAAAATGTACTATTTTTATTCAATTTTTACATCCATTGTGTAAAAATAAAAAAAAACTTTGTTGGATTTACACATTAAATAGTAAATTCTTTACAGTCAACATAAATGTGTGTTCATTCTTAGACTGATATGCAAGAGTTACACCATGGGTAAATAATATAATTAATTGAAATTTAAATTAAAGATATTTTGTTTAACTGTGATTGGTATGGTTACAAAAATATTTATTAAATTTTAAGATAAAAAATTAATCGATTACGTAAACTTAGTGAAGATACTCCAATATTTCTTATTTTAAATCAAATTCAATGGTTTAAATATTATTGTAAGCAATGTATGATATTTACACATGTCATAAAATTTTTAAAAATACGTTAATAAAACCAGATTTATTTAAATTAAAATAATTATTATTTATACTTACTGAGCACTAGTCACTTAGCATCTTTTCAGTGTGCATATTTATCTGCAACTGTTACTCTAAAACACCGCGCCGGCCAAATAAGTATGTGGAGGGAGTATTATTACATTATTTTATGTAATAAATCTACATTTTAAATGTTAAGATTACAAAATTTTGTACAATAATACAAGATTATGTCAATTTATAACATTCATACTGTTAATTTTTACACATAAATTAATTCGAAACACGCTTGTTTGTAATTTTGACCCAATATAGTATAACACAGTATGTGTAAACATATTTTAAAATTTATACATTTACTTCTATGAAACACATATACCTGTAATTTTAACACAGAAATAAATAAGTAGCACGATTGTTTGTCATTTTTTGGTAATTTTGACTCAACATATAGTTAAATTAAACAAAGTATGTGTTAATATATTTTAAAATATACATTTTACTTTTGTAGTACACATACATTTGTTATTTTAACACATAAATTAAGTGAAAACACGCTTGTATGTAATCTTTTTGTATTTTTGACCTAATATAAAGTCAAGTATAACACAGTATTTGTAAACATATTTTAAAATTTACACATCTACTTCTATGATACACATATACTTGTAATTTTAACACAGAAAGAAATAAGTAACACGGTTGTTTGTCATTTTTTGGTAATTTTGACTTAACATTTAGTTAAATTAAACAAAGTATGTGTAAATATGTTTTAAAATATACATTTTACTTTTTTAGTACACATACATTTGTTATTTTAACACATAAATTAATTTCAAACACGCTTGTATGTAATCTTTTTGTATTTTTGAACTAATATAAAGTCAAGTATAACAGTGTATGTGTAAACATATTTTAAAATTTACACATCTACTTCTATGATACACATAAACTTGTAAATTTAACACCGAAATAAATAAGTAACACGATTGTTTGTAATTTTTACAAAATAGTAATTTGACACAAGTGTGTAATCACATTGTGTTAAAAAAACTCAAATACGTGTGATTTTTTTACACATTTTTTTTTACAAACTACAAAATTGCGTTTACACATACACATTTTTCACAGTGTAATAAATGCATCTGATTTAAATTGTTTAGGGACCTCCAGTTTTTGATCATTTGCAATTAAAAACGTACCTTTACGTTTTGTGGGAATATGTCGTAGCGCCAATACAATACGTGTGGTAGTGAATACTTTAACAGAATTACGTGCAAAATAAAATACAAATGGATTAAAGTGTTGAAAAAAATAGAAAACGGACGCTTTGACATTTAATAGTTGATTATTTTATTGACTTTTCTTTGTAAAAATTATAGGTAAATAGGTGCAATAGGTATAAAACTAGGTTGCCAAATTTAACTGTTTTTACATAGATTTATTTTTTGTGAATCGTCATGTTTTTCTGTGTTTACAAGCCGTCCCATCTTAACGAAATGTAACATTATAAAAATTAGTTTAATTTATATTTAAAAAAAAGGTAAAAAGTTAAAAGGCAGAAAATAAAATGTCCATTACATAAATAAACTGATGTCATCTTTTAAACTTTAAAAAAGATGTAGATGCAATTTATATAAAAGCCAAAACATTGTTGTCCTATCTTTATTGATTCTCTTACAAATCTGGACAATTCAGCACATTTGTCAACTGGTAGATTCTGATTGATTTTTTTGAGCTGTTTGGTTTCGGCGGTTGCCGTTGCAAACTACGTTGCGGTAGAGTATCGCTGACTATATACTTCTACCTCGATATAATTTGGAATAAAAACCTAACTTCACAGAGCTACATTAAGCAAAAACAACGTTTATTTACTTATACCAATGGCCATAATTAGGAAAGGACTAATTGGCTCGTAAATCAATCTGCAACTTCAAGTCTAAAAGAACTTTTGACGTGAAGTATTTTAACTAATAAAGCCGCTTTGGAGTAGTTAGATAAGTTAGTTCAGCAGATTCCATGAAACTGTGAAGTTCACAATTGCAATGAATCTAACAAGGAATCCAAATAGTTTCGATGTGATCAACATTTCTCCAAAACATGTTAAACCGAGTGAATAGCAACATTGCGGCGCATTAACCTATACAAGCAAGCTAAAAGGATTTAGAGATTTGCTGCTATGAGATCATGTTTACAGAAGGTTTTTGCGTAAATAGACTTTGGACATCAAGTCTTTCCAAGATTCCTTTGTTGAAGAGCTTTGATTTCAAACTTGAGCAACTTAGAAATCACAAGTGGAGTATCACAGAAAAATTTCTTAATCAATAGAAAACTTATTACACCCCTAATTATTAAAAGTGATAGACTTATTTTTCTCCTATAAGTTAAAAAAAAGGTCTAGAAAATTTTTACGTTTTATTTAAAGTACCCCATTAGTGATCTTTTTCTGTGATGTAGAAAATACGCAAATAATACAAAAGATTTACTTAAATTTTTACTTCTACAGTGTGTCCACAAATTGGATCATAAACGCAATGGTAGGTTGTTGGGGCATTCTCAGGGATCCCCAGAAATAATTTAAAAAAAATTCATTGGTTATATGCATGGAGGAAAATATGAACAAAGTTGCATAAATTCGGCAACGCAGTCTAGGAAAATATAACAAAAATCCCATATGTGAGTCTTGATCGACCATTTAAAAAATAAACGAATTGGTAAAATGGGTTAAATATAAACTCTAGCTTTGTATTAAACCATTTTCTTCGTTAATATGTCTTATTATTTTCAAGGTATGATCGTTTGAAGTTTAATATAAATTTCGGAATAAATATTTGACACAAGAAGTCGTGAAAAAAGCGTAGCCGCAAAAATAATGGCTCGTGTCCACCTCTGACCAACATCAACAATCCTGATAAAGGCAAATGTGACCAGATGTTCATCTATGCACAGGCTATAAACCTATGTGATAATAGCGTGTATGCAGCGCGTCATAAATAACTATGAAAGATGATGTCCTTTCAGCAGTTCTTCCACATGGATGCATCTGAGCTCCCTCATCGGCTTCTTGATCTGGCTATAATAGGAAAAGGCAAGAAAACGACGGCGGTTTTAGCAGCCTGATGCCTGAATAGAAAAGACAAGCAATCTGTGCGATTGCCACTCTGCATTCTTCTGGTTGTCGAATTTGAAGCAGTTTAAATAATTGATGTAGGTAGTAAAAAGGTATGTAAAATTTTATTTAAAATTTTATTACCTACTGTCTGGAATTTAAATTCTAAAATCGTTTTAAACAAGCATAAAATAAAATTAACTAAAAATAAATGAGTAATTAAAACACTTTTCTGTTTAAAGTTATTTTTAATCATTAACGAACTCTTTTAAAAAACTGAAACAGTATAAGAAATACATACATATATAAGATTTACTTGCGCTACAAAAGAAATATCATAGTATTTTCTAAAAAAGATAACTCTATTTGGTGAAATTGAAAAAATGCATACAAAGTCCAAATTAGGATACTATTCTCCTTCGTAGTCTTTTAAATTGACCCAGTAATCTCCCAATTGAATCTGCTATACAATCTTTGAAAAGATCTAAAAAATGTCATAGAAAAGTAAAATTAGGTACGGCTAGTACAATAACATATTTGAATTTTTTAAGTAACATTAGCACATTTGCAAAATTTTAAAAGGCTTCTACATAAATTGTACCGATATCATTTAAGATATTCATGATCAGTGTTGGCCTAATTTGGCCGCATCTGCTTAAAATTAACATGAAAAGCCATTTAGTTTATAAGATAAAACTAATATTTGAAATTATGGTTTGAAAGTGTTTACAAAAAAGCTATGAAACTTTAAATTAGATTAGAATAAGTTATATATTATAATTATAATACATTACCTTCCGGTAATTAAGGGGTAAGGAAACTGATGTAAATATTAGATCTTTGACCTGATTTATAAAATGTTTTTAAAAATGATTAACCACGCGCTGCAAGTACCACACTTGCTGAATATGGAGCATAAATAACGTATGACAGATGACGTTAACTATATGTTTCATGCGTAGCACCGGTGCAATATTATTAGAAATATAAAACCTCCTCGGAGACCTCTATTTAAAGGCGAAAAAAAAACAATATTGATTCAAATATGTTGTACAAATATACCGGCCTTAAAACTAACTTTATAATTGGCAGAGTCAAGGTTAGATATCTTGCTTTATTTTCCGAACATGAACCTATAGAAATAATGCTTGCATCTCTCGAGGAAATGCATTTTTACACGAAATGACCTAAAGAAGAAACTACGAAGCTTGCGGTTTAGGTTTACAAATAGTTAATGTAAATATGGTGCAAGTGCAAGCAAAAATTTCTTGATTTCTAATTTAATAAATTTTCTATTTACTTGACGAGGACGATTTTGTCTGTGCAATGATTATAGTTTTTTTTGTTTTTCAAACAATACATTACAATGTAATAATGTATTATTAAACGAAGGATGTTACTCATAGAAGTATTAAAACGGTCAAACCGAAACCAACAATAATCAAATCAAGTCCATATGTCACGTAAATGATTGAACGCACATTCATTGTGAACTTTTTCCCAATTTTGTGTAAAAGCTCCTCTTTTTTAACAATACATTATAATTTTTATTTAAATACAATGATTGATTATTTTTCACTGAATTTGAGATTCGCTGTAAAATGCCCCGAAAGAAGAAGTAACAATTTAAAGTTGATGGTTGTCGAAATAGCTCGAAATTGCTGATTCAGATGTACGAAGTTCATTCACATAAAATTTAATTTCGTACTAACAAGACTGTATGTTTTAGTACCAAGTTCTTGTTTAAACTTTCAACTGTTAATTTTACTGCTAATGCGGTTTTCTGTTTTAGATTACCTTAGGTTAGGTCTTCTGTGAAATTTAAATTATGTTGTAAAATAGTTTTGTACCCACTTCTTCATTAGATTCGTTATATGTTTAATATTTAAAATAAAAAAAAAACAGAATTTTACAGACCAGATAAAATAAATGCAAATAATGCAATGCACGTAGGTATTGACTATTGTTGTGTTCTCATTAGGATTATATGGATTAATTTACCAAAATAAAATTAAACAAATAACAAAATTTAAAACAAATTGATTTGGGTAGGGAAATGAATAATTTGAGCACAAACAAAAAAGAGCAAATACCTATTATCAAAATTATCAATTTTTTTACGCATATATTTTCAAATGCAAATATACACAATTTCCAGTAGGAATATATTTATATATTCGTATTATATTATAAATACAATTACATTTCAAAAATAGGTACATTATGAACATCATTATAAAATGGAAGATGTTTAATTTCCAAAATGTATAAGACGTGATGTTCATTTTTTCACGTCCATGGTCAATTTTCATACACTGGCAAAACATTTACTTCCGGTAGGTAAGTAGGTACTAATGGAAAATTTTCGATAGATGGTTTGTCATCTTCTACAGGGCCGTTTTTATTATGGAGAATAAACATTTAAATCAATTTTAGATAAGTAAGATATCTAATATAATTCTCTTTTGTATAAATTAATGCTATTTTACTAAAAATGGAGTTTGATATAAAGACTTTTAAAACAAACATAAAAAAAATATGAGCACTGAACAGAAATATAGCAATATATCAAACATATAGAATTATACCTTCTGCTGAAGATGACATAGCTGTCTAAATAAAGTGTGATTTGGAAAGAATCTTTGTTTTATATAAAACATTCGCCACAGAAATCATCAGAGACAAAATCGCATCGTTGTTTCCATGGTTTTAAGGTTTTAACAATAACTTAGACAATTACTTTTTGACAC
This sequence comes from Cartodere bifasciata, assembly GCA_963920755.1. Lineage (NCBI taxonomy): Eukaryota > Metazoa > Arthropoda > Insecta > Coleoptera > Latridiidae > Cartodere > Cartodere bifasciata. The sequence continues at coordinate 15,063,957 of OY987196.1, read as the reverse complement.
GTACAAAAGCATAGGAACTAGGATGAGATTTTGTCTTTGTTGGATTTATATTTCGTCATCACTTATATGGCGTATAGACTCGGGTATTGTAAAAAAAAAAAGAAATAAGTATTCGAGGATTTTTTTCTTATTTAATTCTTAGCAGAAAACTGGCGAAAAATATTAGGATAATCATTGCGATTTCACAATTTTAGCTACTTATGAAGAACCATCAAAAGATATTTTTTATAAATTTCTTTATTTTGATTTAACCATGCAACGATCATAAACATTTTATTTTTTTCACACTGTTGCACGCAGATGACGAAATAGCGCATAAAAGTAATAAATAACAAAATAAAATGGCCGACACAAAAGCATTTGTTCATTGTCATTACAGTCCTTAATTCAGCAAGGGGGACCGCTGTTAGTAACATTGGAATATATTAGGGAACAATAGAAAATGCAGTATGGGAAATGGTAATGTTGCGGTTGGTAGGAATGCATAGATGAGGGAAGGCTGCTGCCTGCCACTTCAGGACGAGTGCAAAGGGCGGGGAAACACTCTGTAGAGGGGTGCACCAAGGCACGTTTAATTGCTTTAGGTTGCCCTTCGGGCTTGCTAGGGCTGATAGCAGGCCTGCCGTAGGGGCCTTATTGAAATAGATAGCCTCTGCTAACCCCATGACTGCGCTAAATCTGTGGGATAGGGTTGGATTAAGTACAAATCCGTTGGGTATTGATGACAAACGAAAGAATGGCTACTTCAAGTTTCTCTTGATGTAAAGTTAAAAAAAAAGGGTTTAATAGTAGGTTTTTATGCAACCAAGGTAAAAAAAAAAATATCCTTACTAAATAATTTTCCAATAATTTGTGCCCCTGACAGTTGTGTATGCTCTAAAAATAGCAATCATATTTTTGTTTTATAAACAAAATCCTTTTTTAACAACATTTTATGGTGAAGACTCCCAAAAAAATGGTTACATTAACATACTCAAATCATGGCTCTACCCAAAATAATCACTCAATAATAATAAATGATTATAATTTTTCCATTATAATGAACAATCAGTAGATATAATTAATTCGGTATAAAAATAATTTGAGGTATAAGTGGTAGTTTAAAGTGTTTATTATAAAAATTAAAAATATCGGGTGAGCAAATAAAAACGGCCCATAAGTAAGCCGTGGGCATTGTCAAAATATTGTTGATTGGCTGATTTTACATTGTTCACAGCCTACTTATGGGCCGTTTTTATTTGCTCAACCGATAGGTACGAATTACTAAAAAATAATTTGAAAATCTAAACTCTAAACTCAAGACGAATATAAATCGTTGCATAGTGGTTCGTGCATAGTGCACAAGCATTCAATTATAAAAATATCCGCTTAAAAAGATATTTCAATTCAATTGTGTATTATTGGGTTTTTTTATCACTAAGGATATTTCAGCCTGTACAATGTTTATTTAGACTTCAATCTTATAAACAATTACTGATTCCACATATAAATTTAGATTTCAGTCAAAAACCTGGCTGAAGCTAGTTCGCCATTAGGCATGGTCTTGGTGGCCACGTTTCACCAATGTACACCGTGTGACATCCAGCACAAAACTCCTCAAAAAGATATTTATACTGTTTGTTTACGTGCAAAATATTATTTTATTTAATAAAGTCTTGTGCATATTTTATTTTAAAACTGACCTATCTAAGATTTAATTTTTACGTTTTTGCATGAAACCTGTGTTTTAAGCACTGTGAAAAATCTATATTCGATCCTTAATAAATGCTACAAATTGTTTAAAAAGTGCAATAAATAAGTACTTACACTCGTATTCATATCAATATACAACCAAACGGTGATTTTTTTCCTTAAAGTTGCCATAACTGATAATTGGCTCGCCTGATATAATTTAAGGGATCAAAGTAGTAATTTGTATTGTAATTACTTTTTGTTTATTTGTTTGTGACAACTGTCTATCTAACGTCAATCAAAAATAGTCGCGAATTAAAACTGAAAAATTAATGGCAAAAAAGTGTGAAACATTATGGATTAAAGGCCCGCAGAACAAAATTCGCCATCTATTGATTATTCATTGAACTAAAAAAAAATACCTTAGATTATTCTTACAAGATGGCAGCACATTTTACGAAAAAATTGAAGTTATTTGTTTTGGGGTTATGTCTCTGACTGAAAAATGTTAAATTATGTAGGTCAAATACAGGGTCTACCACAAAAGTTATTCTAACGATGTTTTTATTAATTTTTAAGTTTTTTAAGCTACGAATTGCTTAAATTTTTACAAGGTGGTGGATTGTAGATAAAATTGCAGATATGCTTAGATTGCAAAGATAAAAAATTGAGTAAAAAAATAAACACATTATTTAATGTAACTATTTATTTTTATTATTAATATAATTAATTTAATTTAATGTTAACAAATCTGTTGAAAAGATAACATGTAAAAACAGATTTAATACTTTAAGACAAATCTCAGAATAAGTATTCATCGGACAAGACTAATATATAATCATTACTAGATTCTAAAAAAATAATGTAGCATACGCCGCATTTGGCGCATTTTATTTGGCGTCAGAGTCATTCCAAAATGCCATTCTTTCCATGAGGCAAAACAACATTTTGCAATTATTCTACATAGTACGTGCCTTTCGTCGGTCGATCTATCAAATTCAAAATCTTTTTAGAACAAAAAAAATTGTGTAATAAAAGCTAGTCTTTAGGGATGATCTCCAATTCAAGGATTCAATTAATTATATTAAAATTGCCTCGTTAGTTTATTTCTGAAATCTCTCAAAATGTAAAAAAGCATTCCTCGAGACATTTCTTGAGACCAGAGACATATTAAAAATTAGAAATTATTATTATAGTTATGTAGAAGTAATCTGTCTCACGAGAGACTTATCGTAGTAATGAAACAGCAAAGGGGTAACCGTTAAACCTTAAGTAATACCATGTGAAACCTTACTGCTACCAAAATAAGGGAGAAAATCATTCAACGTGTAAGGGTATAAAAGTGCAGATCAATTAAACGTAACGATTTGTGTCTAAAAAAATAAAAAAGTTTTTCCGACCGCAAGACATGAACCAGCGACCTTTGAATTAGCAGCAGCTTGCGTTTTCCAACTACACCACGTCCGCTTGACGACATTGTACCTACAAAAAGTAGTTATAATTTACCTACTCCATATTTGTTTAGTTTATTACTACGATAAGTCTCTCATTATTTACCCAGTCGCTAAAGACTTTTTTTGATCTTATTTGTGAATTTTTTTAAAATAAAAAGGTTCACAATCAAGGCATAGTCCACTTGGGTAACTGTTTTGATATGGATTACAAACGAAAAGAATACATTTTTTGTTGGGTAGGTATTGTACTTACTGCTTAGGTAATTAGAATTACTTTGTGGCCGGTTCTTTCAAGTAAATTTTTGAATCACACTTTTCGTACTCCTATTATTGGAAATGGAATGATGATAAGTAGGATATCTTTACCCCATTTTGAAATCTTACTGCAACATAATTTTTAAATTATGTAGATAACGTAAAGTTTTTGTGCAAACTTTATACTTACTTATGTATACAAGGTATAATCAATACACAAGCTCTCGTCACTAAATTTTTTAATTAGTCAGCTAACAGTAACAGCAAACCATTTGAAAATTTCTTAAAACACCATTTTGTTGTTGACAACATTCACTGACATTTCCAAACATTCAGTTTTTTAAAAATGTGGGTAATGCAGAATACCTTTTTTAATTGTCAAATTTCGTTTTTTATTTAATTTTCTTTCATTTTGTGTCACGAAAAACGGTTCGACACAAATTGAATAAAGTTCAAGAAGAAATGTTATTCTGAAAGTCAATAACTATTCTAAATTAAATGAATAATAATATAACAAAATATGCTCACGTAAGTTTATTTCTAAATTGCTAAATATAAGCAATGAAAAGTAACTTCAATATGCAAAAAAAATAGTGCTTTTTGTTTGCTAAAATTTTATATGATAATGCATTCTAATGTATTTGAAAAATTGTTACAATGTTCTTTAATCTTTTTTCTTGCTATATAATGACTTTTTTGATTAAAGATGTGTTTCGTTTTCTTTATTTGTGTCGAATAGAAAGTGTTGTTTCGCCTGAAATTTAGGCAACCAACACTACATATTCACAGGAACAGATAAATATTTTTCTGATTCTATGCTTGCGCAATGTCCCGTTAAGATAAAGAAATGTTAAATTTATAAGGGAGATTAATAATATAACTAAAATCTTGGAATAGAAGCAAATTAAATACATATTTTTGAAGACACTGCGCACTGGGTTAAAATGTATTTAAAAATGTACCTTGTGAGAGTTTAGAAACACTAACAAAGTAACAAAACACATAAGGAATATCAAAAATAAAACAAAGTAACAAATGCATAAGGACGACCAAAAATAAAATAGAGAAGATTCTGGTTCCAAGAAGTTAGAAACTGATAAGATTCGCCAGATTGCTTTACTGACGCCTTATTATTCATTAGAAAACCACGAAATTAACAAACAATAACCATGAAAAAATGTTTTGTTATAAATTAAATAAAATTTTATTAAAGTGTCAGTTTTAATTTGTGACATTAAATTGTAACCTAAAATTTTAAATTGACATAAAATCTAACCTTACAATTACCTACCAATTACTCAGGTAAAAAATGAAAAAAGTCAATTACCAACATAAAAGTCAATTAACTACCTTTGGTACTGTATATTGAAATGAATGCGACTGTATTGCTTTTAACAAAATTAAATGTAAACTAATAATGGCTTTTGATAGTCATGACGATCATGACAAAAATACCCACTCTTCACATTATAAAATTAAAATCTATGATGAGTGTACAAAAACACTTCCGTCATGATTTAAAAAATAATTTGTATATATTTTCTAGATAAATGCATTTTATTTAGTTATAAACTAGGTGTTCGACAGTAAACACCTATTTAGAGATAACAAAAACCCAGTGATAAGTTTGTAGTCCAACATGAAGATTTTGCTACTAATATCATTAGTGTTCTTCGCAGAGAACTCCGTTGCCCAATATGATCCTCATTTTGCACCTAACCATGACGTGATAGTGCATCTGTTCGAATGGAGATGGGACGACATCGCACAAGAATGTGAATCATTCCTTGGACCCATGGGTTACGGAGGAGTTCAGATCTCGCCTCCAAACGAAAACGTTATTGCCGAAAATCGTCCATGGTGGGAACGGTACCAACCCGTAAGTTACAACCTTGTTACCAGATCAGGAAATGAAGCCCAACTAGCTTCAATGATAAGAAGTTGCAACAATGCCGGCGTAAGGATCTACGCTGACGTTGTCGTTAATCACATGGCGGCGATAGATGGAATCGGTACCGCTGGAAGTCAGTCCAGCCCCAGTTCTTTGACCTTCCCAGGCGTACCGTTCTCATATTTGGATTTCCATGCACATTGCGCTATTACCGACTACTCAAACCCTGAAAATGTGCGTAACTGCGAATTGAGCGGACTTAAGGATCTTGATCAAGGAAACGAGTGGGTCCGTGATCACATCGTGTCCTATATTAATCACTTGGTCAACCTAGGCGTCGCTGGAGTAAGAATGGACGCTGCCAAACATATGTGGCCTTCTGATCTTGAACAAATTTACAATCGCGTTAACAATTTATCACCGGATCATGGCTTTGGAGCCCAGGATCGTCCATACATTTATCAAGAAGTAATCGATAACGATGGTAACGAAGGGGTTCATCGCGAAGAATACACGTACATGGGAGCGGTAACCGAATTTCGTTATGGTTTAAAAATTGGATATGCCTTTGGCCGAAACCAACCTTTGGCTGATTTGCAAAGCTTTGGACCGATATGGGGTCTTCTACCAGACGCGAATCAAGGCATTGTATTTATTGACAACCACGATACTCAACGAAGTAACGACAACAGAATCTTGACACACAAAAACAGCAAACAATACAAGATGGCAACGGCGTTTATGATGGCTCATCCTTACGCCAATGCTTCCAAAATCATGTCGAGTTACGCATTTGAAAACTCTGATGCGAGTCCACCAAATGATTCACCTCGTTTTAACCCTGACAACTCTTGCATTAACAACTGGAAAGATCAAGGATACATTTGCGAACACAGATGGAGGCAAATATACTCTATGGTAAGATTTAAGAATGTTGTCAAAGGAACTGAGATGAATAACTGGTGGACCAACAATGACCAGCAAATCGCCTTCTCTAGAGGAAACAGAGGTTTTGTAGCCTTTACTAACGGAGGTGATATTAATGCAAGTATACAAACAGGACTGTCTCCTGGAAGATATTGCGATGTTATTAGTGGTGATTTAATTACAAATCAATGTACTGGGCGAGTTATTGATGTAAATGAAAATGGTATGGCGTATGTAGTTTTGGAAGAAAATAGTGAGGATGGTGTTATTGCAATTCACGCTGAGTCAAAGATAAATTAGAAAGAGATTGTAAAAGTAAACAATATATAAAATTGATAAAAAGATAGATTGTAGTTTTTTTTTTCAACGAAAAATGGGGTCATTTTATAAGTACGAAAGTGTTTTTTTTTAATGTAAGTATACCTCATGGAAGACTACTCGTACATTAATTTAAAGGGTCCTTAAGTTGGGAAATAATTTTTTAATTTAGTAAATACTTTAATCAAGTACCTGTACTTATTTAATATTTATGGAAATAAAAAAAAATGGTTCACTTCAGATTGTTTACAATAACAATTTTATTAAAATAAAAAGTAATGATTTTGCGCGTTTTTATTATCAGAATAAAAAACGCACAAACCTTAAAGGTGGCTTGTAGAAAAAGTTTACATCGGTTATAAAGTGATGTGATAAATTTTATTCTAGGCAAAATTTAACAAAGATAGGGCTAAATTTTAATCAAAACTGCTGAAAATGAACCCATTCTCAGGGGCGAATGAAAAGCACTTAACAGGCCCGAAAAAAGAGATCTGCCTGCCAAAATTTTCGCCGCGGTCGAATTTTTTTTTGCTAAAATAAGAAAAAACTACATAATTAATTTAAAAACAAGTAGGTCTTATCGGCCCTTCTAAAAATCTCCAGAACTCCCTATGGGCGATCTGCTCACTCCAAGAATTGAAGTAGTTTTTTGTTGATCACAGATTGCTATAACTATAGTGTGAAAAGAAATAAAATAGCATTAAACATATCAAAGATCTAATGTATTTAAAATAGACCAAGATGCAATTCAAGAATTTGTCACAGTTTTCATTGAATGCTTGAGGGGTTGACATTTATATTAGAGCGTAGACATTTAGGCAATCCTACATCGACCACCCAAAGCCAGGTCAACTTATTGCTCGGTTTTATTCAATTCAAACATAAAATATTTATATATTCTTTTGTGGGATTTCGCACACATTTCATTAATGGGGACCTTCCTCTTTAGAAGGATACAATACGAAATAGTTCTGAATTGAATAAGTTGAGACAGCATTTAGCGAGATCGGTTAGGTGATATCTGTAACCAAAAATATAAATCACAAGACTTTCTATGTATGTGTGGTTTTGGAATCTATTATTGTGGGTTTCTTACAGAAACACTTCAGAAAGAAGCTAAGAGGTGTTTGTTCAAGAAAATAATTATGATGAATAATGGTAAATAAAAAAGCCCTTAAGCCTACTTCAACAATTAAAAGAAAATTTACCGAAGTTACCTTAAACGCCCGCTTTAGAGAGAAAATAAAAACAAACCCATTCTTTACGAAGATAATTACTCTCAAAGTTAAAAGTCAGCAAAAAGTTCAAAAGAAATAAAAACAGTCTGCATTCTCTGGGGCTTTTTCCATTGAACCGAATAACTTTCAAACTTTTGTGTAGGGATGCTTTAAATACTTTACTAACAAAGCCGCCTTCTTGCATAAACACGAAGTGTTTATAAATTAAAAGCTGTGGATCTTTTTCGCAAATTGTTTGATAAGTCGATTTTGCAAATTACATTTTATAGTCTATAATCTATCGTGCAATAATCTTGACTTGTATGTCGAGAGCAAACGACTTAAGAATCTTCTTTGGGATCTTTTGGAGATTCCAAAAAGCTGAGGTGGACGTTCTGAATCGTGGGAGAACACCCTGTAATCTTGGATTTAGTGTCAATTTGACAGGTTACTGTATTTCCATAACGGCTGGTCCGATTTTTATAATTCTTTTATTATCGACTTTTTCATTTAATTTTCAACAGAAAATATTCGAATAATTTTCTTGTATTTTGAAAAACTACCCCCCTAAAGTTAAAAATAAAAAATTGATTTTGGGTTTTTTGCTTTATTGATGTGTCCACCTCACTATACAAAATATTCTTTCATTTAAAGTTGTATTATTTATATGTTATCTTTCGCCTAAATAAATCCGTTTACATAATTTATTTTGATTAAAAATTAAGGAATTTACAGCCATTTTAGTCCCGCGCCCCCGAGTAATATTAAATATTTGGCATGTCCCTATCGTAACAGGTCTGCACCAAAAAATACGCCGAACAATGATTAAAATAATTTCTTTGGCACAGATGTTCCTTGGGACAATATAAGCGATTTAAGTCGAGGAGACATCAACAATTTCATGTAGGGCTCCAAGGGGAGCCCCTTTTTTAAAATGACGAACACGAATTTTTCTAATTTTTTCCTTATTGTATACTAGAGTTCATGGTGTCTTTTTCATATAATTTAAAGTTGCTGAAGCTAAAAATAATATCAAAAATTTAATAAAATCCCATTTTTTTAATTTTGGGGGCATTTTTTTTTAATTATGCCCTTAAAAACACGAATGTCTAAACAAGTGTGTATTATAAGTCATGTTTGGTATCCTTTTTATACAATTTGAGGTTGATTGTTACAAAAATAATGTGAAAAACAGGATTTAAAGTACTTTTTCCATATTAAGGGCCCCATAAACTTTAAATAAGTCTTTTTTTTATTTAGTCAGACTTGGTACTGTTTTTATACAATGTTTGGTTGATAATTACTAATATACTTGTGTTAAAAATTAGATTAGGTGTAGGTTTATTCTTTTATTAAGGACCTCATATAGTCTGTAAAAATCAAAATGGTAAAAACTTACTGATGTAGTCAAATTTGCTCTTGTTTTTGTAAAATTTTTGATCGATTATTACAAATTTATTGTTAAAATTAAGAATAAATTTACTTTTATCCGTTTTGTAAGGACACTACATAATTAAATTAAGTCCGAGATAAAGACTATTAAAAATTAAAAATTCTAGAAAGTCATGCTTGGTATTGATTTCACACAACTTAGAGATACTTAAAGTTTCAATAAACTACTTATTACTTAAGTTGTATTTGGTATGGTTTTCATACAATTTTTTTTTTTTTTTATTAACTTATTTTACATCGGTCTGTTTTTGCTACCAATGCTCTGAGTGAGACTACCCCCAACCGAGAAATTTTGTCGTATCCCATCTTTTCTCAAAGATGGGTAGAGCTCTTTTACGTGCACATGTGCACACGGAACCGCATCTTTTACTTCGTCTTCCGAGCGAAGGCATCACTAGAAACATTTATCCCACCAGTAAATGTTACCAGCAGACTTTTTTCATTTTTGGATCACTCCCGGGTTCGAACCCGGGTCACTTTGGTGAGAGGCAGTGATGCTTGCATTGACACCGTGCTTGCTGGCTCATACAATTTTGGAATGCAGATTTTATATGTTTTTTTTTTACATAAGTCTATTTCTGCGACTATGCTCCCAGCGAGACTACCCCCAAACAGGAAATTATTTCTTATCCACATAGGGACCGCATCTTTTACTTCGTCAAGCGAAGCCATTTTTAGGAACATTTATTTCACCACTAAATGTATCCAGCATAAATTTTGCATTAAATTTGTATAGGTAATTGATCAAAAATTTTACAAAAACAAGAGCAAATTTGACTACATCAGTAAGTTTTTACCATTTTGATTTTTACAGACTATAGACCTTCCCCGTCGTTGACCACCTTCGTAGTCGTTATACTTGAGAAACTGAATGACCACCAGCATCACAATAACTCGAGACAATCTGACGCATATCTGACGTTTTCCAAGTATAACGACCGCGAGGGTGATCAACGACGGGATAGGTCCATATATAAGGTCCTTAATAAAAGTACACCTAATCCAATTTTTAATACTATATTCGTAATTATCAACCAAAAATTGTATAAAAACATTATCAAATATGACTAAATAACAAAATCAATTTTTTTTTTAATTTTTAAGGACTTATTTAAATTTTATAAGGTCCTTAATATGGAAAAAGTACTTTAAATCCTGTTTTTCACATTATTTTTGTAACAATCAACCTCAAATTGTATAAAAAGGATACCAAACATGACTTAATACACACTTGTTTAGACATTCGTGTTTTTGAGGTCATATTTAAAAAAAAATGGCCCCAAAATTAAAAAAACGGGGTTTTATCAAATTTTTGATATTATGTTTAGCTTCATCAACTTTAAATTATATGAAAAAGACACCATAAACTCTAGTATACAATAAGAAAAAAATTAGAAAAATTCGTGTTCGTCTTTTTAAAAAAGGGGCTCCCCTTGGAGCCCTAAATGAAATTGTTGATGTCTCCTCGACTTAAATCGCTTATATTGTCCCAAGGAACATCTGTGCCAAAGAAATTATTTTAATCATTGTTCGGCGTATTTTTTGGTGCAGACTTGTTACGATAGGGACATGGCAAATATTTAAAATTACTCGGGGGCGCGGGACTAAAATGGCTGTAAATTTTTTAATTTTTTATCAAAATAAATTATGTAAACGGATTTATTTAGGCGAAAGATGAGGCAACAACTTCAAATGAAAGAATATTTTGTATAGTGAGGTGGACACATTAATAAAGCAAAAAACTCTAAATCAATTTTTTATTTTTAACTTTAGGGGGGTAGTTTTTCAAAATACAAGAAAATTATTCGAATATTTTCTGTTGAAAATTAAATGAAAAAGTCGATAATAAAAGAATTATAAAAATCGGACCAGCCGTTATGGAAATACAGCAACCTGTCAAATTGACACTAAATCCAAGATTACAGGGTGTTCTCCCACGATTCAGAACGTCCACCTCAGCTTTTTGGAATCTCCAAAAGATCCCAAAGAAGATTCTTAAGTCGTTTGCTCTCGACATACAAGTCAAGATTATTGCACGATAGATTAAGGACTATTATATTTGTTTTTTATTTTTAATATGGATATTTCATATTCATCGCATCGTGGCGCCTTCACCATTTTCCCTTTTCAAATTTACATAAGAAATATGTAAATATATCTTATCCATTTAAATACCATAAAGCAAACATTTCTTATTCCCTGCTTTCTTTGTGTGTTCTCAATTCTCAAAAGAGCATTCATATTTAAAAGGAATTTTTAATCTAACATGCAATTTGGTGGCATATGGAAGTATATTAACACGTTTACATGCAGTTAAATTTTTCAAAGAGTGTAGTTTTAAACCTAGGCAAAATGAAGTAGAATAAGATATATATATATATAGGATGTCGAATAAAAGCACTTTTCTTAAATAGCAAAGAAAATAAAGTAAAAATGTGTCTTTCAATAAACCTCTTTAAAGAAGGTGAACTATAAACAAACCCGTAAATATTTAAAAATTAATTGTTTAATCAATAACGATTTTCTATTCTGAATGCTCATAAAATTTAAAATATACTTTTATTGGCGAAGTAATTACTCAATTTAACGAGTTTACTTTCACATTGAATTTCGTTATTCCATTAGTAAATTAATTTTGCAATGCCAATAACGCGATAATACGAATTAAGTTAGATCCACCCATAGAAATCCTTCTAATGATCCATCAGTCACTCAACCAAAATAACAGCCAACTCGAGTCGCATCCACTTTCCAGATCCAGCTACCCATTGTGTAATGTCTTACTTGAGAGCCAAGATTGTCTTTTGTTTCTTCATTTAACGTTATCTACGAGGTTACCTAAGTTTATAAACGGAAAGGCTTTCACCGTTTGAACTTCTGTAATGACATTCAAGTGACCGTCCGTCGTCGGCGTCTTCGTTTTAAAGGTTAAACTCGGTTTTCCCAGATTGCGGCAGAATATGCTGGCAAAAATTGTATTTTTGCATTTTAATAAAATCAATTTTACTCATGTCTTTCTTTTGTTGAAACATATGGGTACCTACCTCCTTGCGTATTTCATTTATGAAAAGGTCTTAAATTAAGAATCATTTGGATAAGTAATTTACAAAGTGCTCACTTATCGCAAATTTTAACTGTTTAATTTTTGTGGATCTGATATGTCTTTCGTTTGTAGATACGGATGTAAAGATTAATAAAGAAAATTAAAATGTCTAAAGATTAAAAGTACGCTATACCCATTAAAACTAAAGTCAGAATTCGTTCGTAATGAAACAAAAGCTCTAAAAAGAAATTAAGAACTGCAGTGCAAGGTGTAAGATTTTCATTAAAAAGGAGCGTTTTAACTTTTACAATTTGAACTAAAAGACATGGATTTTAATATAACCAGGAATGTGTAATAATTATTCTTCCGATTTTAAAAAATTAAAATCTATTTTCTCCCAGTCCTATCCAATTATTTGACAGCACAAAAATTGTAAAAATAAAATGCTTTACATCGTATTCTACAACAGAAATATAACAGAAAAGAGGTAAAACTGGTTCAAAACATATCATAATAAACAATAATCAAATAACCAGATGCAGTTTTTCCAATAAAATGCTTGCAGACAAAATCTTTTGATACAAATCGAAGTGGCATTTATCAAAATGTTGGCAGATTGATGAATTCACTAGAAAAATTGCGGGTTTCTTCATATAAAATCTGACCATTTCTTTTATCTAAGAAGGATATAAGTTGTAAGAGGCCGCACATCTATCCAAACGGGAAGGTTTGCTCTTTTTTGCTGAATTAGGTTTAACGTCTTTTCTCTGCTTATGATTGATCAGGCGATTCGAGTGTTAATACAAGGAATTCCGTAAAATGTTGAATTGACAGAGTTTTGTAATTTTACAACAGAAAAAGGCATTTTGATTGGTTTTGCCTAATACAAGTCATTGGGAAAGAAAAATACATAATTTTAAAATCTGTTGTGCAACATTGAATAAAATTGTAGAACCTATTTTTGCTAGTTTTTACTTTTTAGCGTCGAAACTTTAAAAATAAGAAAATAATTTAATAAAGTATTCGCTTACGATACAATTTCTTTGACAGGATGTGGTGCAAGAAAATCAAATTATAGCGACAAATATCCATTGTTGTGCCAACTATATCCAGGAAAATTCAATTTTTCACTTTATATTTTTCAAGAAAATTGGCGAATATTTGTCTTTTAGTGCTTTACACTAGGCTTCTTAAATTTATTTTTTAAGGTACTTTATAAGTGCAACTGGTATGAGGTAAAATATTTTCTTCAAATTCTCTAACCATCACAAACATTTCATTTATGAGATGACATATTAAGATCGATTTAAAATTAATTTGTGCAAGTCGTGCAACCCGTTTTAAAACGACAGGATTTTTAAAAATGGGCAAAGGGTAACCTATCCATCATATCCTATTTACGGTCATGTCAACTTTTATAAATACATTTCTTGCACAAATTGCTACAACCACTTCAATCAATGTACAACAGCGCCACACGACAAAATTATTTTTGAAATGTTTTAACAGAAAACTAAATTCTAAAAAGGCGGCCAAACAATTTAAAAACAAATCCTTCAAACCTGTCAATCTAGTTAACTTGGACAATAATAGTAGTCCGAGAAAATCTTACAAAAAACCCTTATTTTTCAGAAATTTTTCGGGCAGCACAATTTTTGTGGAAAAGTGTAGTATTTTATATCTAGAATCATAATTACCATGTGCGCACTCATGCGCATATTAGCATTTTGTGCTAGAGCCCCCCAAAGAGCCCCCTTTAATTCGTAATAGTACATCATGGTGGATCTGCACCAAATTTGGCAAATAGACACCAAATAAGGTTCTAAAATGATATTCATGAAAAAAATTCTTTCAAAAAATTCCTTCACCCCCTAAATGGCCCCAAAATGAGTGATATTTACCACGTTCAATTTACACCAAATTTTACAAACAGATGCAAAACTAGGTTCTAAAAACCATTTTTGAAATATATTTTTGAAAAAAAAATTGTTGCCCCTTCTGGGTGCTATTTTTCATAGGGGGCGAAGAAATTTTTTTACAGAATTTTTTTTTCAAAAATGTTTTTTAGAACCTTATTATGAACCTATTTTCAAAATTTGGTGTAAATCCACCGTGGTAAATATTACTCATTTTGGGGCCACTTGAGGGGTGAAGAAATTTTTTTACGAAAAAAATGTTTACGAAAATCATTTTAGAACCTTGTTTAGTGTCTATTTTCAAAATTTGGTGTAAATCCTCCATGATCTAGTATTACGAATGCTAATATGCGCATGAGTGCGCACATGGTAATTATGTTTCTAGATATCAAATACTACAATTTCCCATAAAAATTGTGCTGCCCGGAAAATTTCTTGACCAAATGTAAGATTTTCTCGGACTATAGTGTGAACAAATAATTAAACAATTTCAGCACCTAAAAATAGTCATACCTATACAAAAGTTAAAAGCCTCTAAAGTGCCTGTATTAAACAGGATCATTCAAAAAGTTAAGAGGATTACCACTAACACTACAGTCAAAAGCTCCGTTTTATACAAGTAAATCTGACCGCAATTTTAAAAAGACAACCGTATCAAAATGCAAACAGTTGAACAACATCCCTATTCAATGCGTCCCTATTCATTGATATAGTAAGTAATGTTGTCATAAGGGTCATTTTGGTTTAAAGTATTGCTTTCATTCATTTATTATAGTAAGGGAATTGTTAAATAGAAACGATCAACCCCACTAGCAAGCCCAGCCCCTTTAGGACGGCTATAAACCCTCCCAATATTGAATTAAATTTTATTTACGAAGTAGCGTTTAGACTAGCAAAATGTATACTAAAAACATGAAAAAGGAAGAAAGCAAACGAATTTTTAGACCGTGGGACCAAGAACAAGACGCCACGGTGTCTACCACGTTTACCGAAGACACTAAACCCGAACCAATTCAAATTGCGACACACAACGCTTCTCCATCAAAAAGTGAAACCATAAGTAAACCAAAAAGTGAACCAAGTGAAAGAGTAATTAAAACATGTGATAAAAAACAACGCCATATATCTCCACCTCCACCTTTCAACGACTATCTTCTAGACAGTTACCAAATGTATTCGCCAGAAATTTTAAACTCGCAAATGATACCAGGAGTTACCATGGGGGATCCCGCTCTTATGGATGCGATGGCACAGGGATATGCCTTGGAGGAATATGCAAGAGTTTTGTCCCAAGAACACCAAGCCAAATTACTAAACTCCCGAAAGCAACGTCCCAAAAAGTACAAGTGCCCTCATTGCAATGTGGGTTTTTCGAATAACGGACAGTTGAAGGGACATATCAGGATACATACTGGTAGGTTTTTATAACTATTTATTACAAATTCTTATCACCAACTATTTGAGGGTTTTAAACCTTGTTTATTTTTAACTACGCAGAAGTTTTTTGGCCAAATAAATAAGTTTAAATCAATAATATCCGAGGTCAACAAAAATCAAAATTTGAATCGCTACTATATGAAATGTTTTGACCTATAACTTCTTTTTAATTTTAGTCCATAAAGCTCCAGTCAGTAATGTTTTAAGATATAATTTGATAAAAAACCAAGTTAAATGGTCTCACTATTTAATCTAAGAGCTGACAACTTCTAGAACTGTTCAGTGCAGTAAAAATTATTAGACTTAGACTTAGACAAATTGCTGACTTTGTTGTTTTCATCCGCTTTAATGTAAAAAATGAGTGTCCGCCCTTAATTTTATTGTAGTTGTACTAATCAATTTTTTTCTTTATAGGCGAACGACCATTTAAATGTGATGAAAAAGATTGCGGAAAAACGTTTACAAGAAACGAAGAATTAACCCGACACAAACGAATTCACAGTGGACTCCGTCCCTATCCGTGCACACATTGTGGAAAGCGATTTGGAAGGAAAGATCATTTGAAAAAACATTCCAGAACTCATTTTCAACCCCGTGGCTTGTACGCTGTTCCAGTTATGCTTCCTTATGAAACTTGGGCGAATCCTAATATTGCTGGGTATCCTATTGTACCTATGTATGGCTTTTAGTTCAATTCTAAATTCTCATGTAATACTTAACTGTAAATTTTAAACCTTGTAAATATTAATATCGTATGTATATATAATATGTATATAAAATTCAGAGTGCCAAAAATATTTTACAAGACAAATTTTAATGACAAGAATATTTTTTGAAGCAATATTAAATGTTAAGACTGATGATGATAATACTTTTATAAAATAATTATATAAATTTGCAATAAAAAAATTTTAAACGCTGATGTTGGTGTTATTTTCAATATTATTATTTTAGAATTCTTTGGGATCATTTGATTTTATGTTGGCAAATTTTGGCACAGCGCAAACGTTTTCCATTATTTTATATAAAATTGTAATAATTTAAAAAAAAAAAACTCTAAATATAAATTGTGCCCTGTTGGACTGTGTTCTATCGCTACACCTCTTCAACAGATTTTGTTTTAAAAACCTTAAACGAACTAAAAACAAAGGGGAACTACAATCCAGCGTAAATCAAACAACGACCAAAAAATCATAACAACGACCCCCTGCCAATTTAAATACTGGGTACGGCCTTCGACATCGACAATTCAATTCCTTGTCTAAAATGTATTACATTAAATTTTTGTAACAATCAAAGGCGTTTTTAAACAAATTAATTTATTTGGTATCGTATCATACAATATTAGCAATCCAATATGGATGATTTATTAATTAACATCAATAACTTACATTATCCGCACGTTATTAGTTTAAAATTACTAAAAACTCTGTTAGCACAATCCTTCTATTTTTACGTAAGAGCAACTCTCGGGCCCGAGGTGGGTAACTTTACTTTATAGAATAAGATATATTTTATTACCACTTCTTAGTAGTTCTCAATTTTTCGCATTTTCCATGAAAATTTCAGTTTTGACAAACGTAAAATTTTTAAGGTTTGTTCGAAAACACAACAAAAAATCAGAACAAACCCCTGATAGGCAACCCAAAAAACATGTTTTAAATTTTTATCGTGTAGTCGGAGTTTCTTCTTGTATAAAAAATATACTATAGTATGAGCTATACGATGGTGTAACTGTATGGTTTTAGAGATTAAAAAACCTGCCAAAATAACTGGAACTTTTATTTGAAATTGAAAAACTTGGTAGGTATTCTATGAGCATTGATGAAAAACAGGCCTTCGCATCGTGATCAAAAGAAGTTTTTTTTGTGTGTTTTATAGGAATTTTAATATGTCATGCTATTCTGAAAGTTATAGTTGAAGCTTTAGTACTAAAGCACCGTGCTTTTAATAAAAGCCTTAAAATATCTGATAGGCAGAAAAAGTAAAATATTTTTACCAATACTATTTTATTATTCCAATAAAATATTCTTCTTAATACTTTTATGTTGTTTTTTGTTTTTTTATACTTACGTTAATATCTGACAATAAAAATTCCATGTTGGTCTATCAAATCGATGTTGATTTAATTAGCACAATTAAAACATTGATTTGATTTCAATATGAAATATTTGAACTGCAATACGAGCATCAATAAACATACGAGTACGACAATGCCGAACGGCAGAAAACTGATTAATTAGTAAACCATTTTGGTATAGTTGACAAAATCAAAGAGAATGGAATTTAGTTTGGTCGTTTTATGAAATAGCCTCGGAAATAGCTAATATAAACGTATATGAAAGCAATAATCTTTGCGGATCCGTTTAATTTATAACTTTTTAAACAATTTTTCTACCAAAATAAAAGCTTTTACCCAGAGCTTGTTTTTGTTTTTTTGACTTAAAACATACAAAATATTATAAGAGACATAAAACTCTTGTCTTTGACATTTCAAATAACGCTTCATGAGGAAACCGGGAAGACAACTTTGTGCTAAATTTTTGCGACAGTCCGTATGATTGCCAGCAAGAAATGCATCTACTAAATTATAACATGTCCGTCCCAGCAACAAATATCCTCTTTTATATTCCACAAGCATTCTGCGTCCGAATCACAATGATGAATCTTAAAAATTCTAAAGTTGGCAAACATAACAAATGACTTTATTTTCCGAATGTATGGATATCGTAAACACACAACTATTCTTTAATTCTTTCCTACTTCCAGTCACATAATACCAAGTCATACAAACCTGGTGTCATATAAAGTTTCTCGTATAAAGTCCTTTATATAGTGTAATATTGTATAACAACTACAGTAAAGTCCGGGGTCCATCTATTGAGCGTAATAGATTTAAAATTGAAAGGTAGGACCTCCTGGAGAGTTTTAAAACGGATGTTTTGACAAAATTGGCTTCCACGGAAGTCACCGTTCAATTATTGTCAACACTTTTACCCCCTGAGGAGGTGTAATCATGATATGGGGCACAATAAGTATGCCTTTTCAAGTTTTCAGTAAACATTGTATGAGTGTGATTTACAATTTAGGGCAGTTTTGTAGTTCAACTGACCGTTGTCCGTTACTTTTGTTGTAAGTTTTATCACGTACGTTTCTTTTATAATCAAGATGATAATTGATCACGAACTATGGCTCTTTTTTGAAGCTACTTCCTCGGATACTTACTTCTTTCTGACCATGTTGAGTTTTTAAGTTTATACCTTTAAAGGCCTAAATTTATACGGCCAAAAAGTTAAACAACAGAAACAGGCAAATTAAATTTATCTCACCTTATGTGTTCAAAGGTTTGCCCTTTTACTTGTAGGGGTTTCTATGATGTAAAAGGTTGGCATGTATGCATATGAATCAAGTTGTACATCGTTTAAGTAGGTACAATAGAACGCTAAAATGAAGGTCCGTTTTAAGTTGTAATTCAAGTACACCTTAAGGATTTCGACTTTGTTAGATTACCTGCAAAATACTGTTCCGGCTCAGTTTTGGGCCATCAAAGGGATGCCTTTTGTTATGTTACATATAGGTTATAGGTATGATGAAATAATCCTTTTGTAAAACAAACGAGGATTTTGGTTCGGTATCCCCAATACAAAGGTGTGTTTTTTTAAATTACGGACAACCTAGCCTAACATAGGTAACTCTTTTTCAACCATAATCTAAGAACGAAATGTAAAATGTGATCATCCTTCTTTTACAATGTGACGCAGTAGACTGGTTGGCGCCCAAAACCTTGGGGTAAAAGCAATTATGACACCATTGCTGTTACTTGAGCAGAATTTATAATAAAGTAAATGTAATGCAGGAAACTTTAAATTAAGAAAAGTTTCATATCGGGGTTGTTCGTTTATCAAATCATTTAAATTCCGCACATTTTTGAATGATGTTGTTGGTAGTGATAGGTTTTATTTAGGTTTTGGGTGGGTCATCATATTATTACCCCTCGTATATAAATGTGAAGCGATATCATATTTATTTTCTTTGACATTTTACTTTTCTTTTAAAAGTTTGTAATATTTCTTTGTCTCAGGAGAATTCATTGTACTAAAACAAAGTATATTATTTGTAAGTGCTTTTACAATTTCTAGTATGAAATGTTATAAAATGTTTAACTGCGTTTTGGGATCTTTACTGAAATGAGTTCCTGGAATGTTTTGATGAAAGTCATACACTTAAATATTTAGGGCACTTGTCTTCATGAATTTATATTGTGAAATAAAGGAATTGTTACTGGATATATAATATTTTCTGATTTAAAGTCGGGACGTCAGACTTTATGTATGAGATCTTTGTGAGGAGATTTGGTAGTCGTTTTTATTTTTAGATTAAAAGTTGAAGTGGGTATAGCTCATTAAGAATTAATGCTATTAGCATCATTAACACTTTTTTGCAGACGATTATAACAGGATAAATGCAATATTTATTAATAATGAATGTCGCAATGCATAGAAACTGTGGTTATGTAATGTTGGTTGCCTATAATCAACAAAAAAACAGCACTTTCTGGTCATTGCGAGTGGGTTTAAAAAAGTTAATTTTAATTAAAAATTGTGCGTATTGGCAACATAAGTAAACAAAGCACAAGTTGACGTTTTCTAAAGGTCCATCAATAAGCGTTTAAATACAGAATTTTGGTAATTTAAAATACAAAAAAATAGTGCTTTTAAATTGCCAAAATTCTAAATTTAAACGCTTATTGGTGGACCTTTAGAATATGTCAACTTGTGTTTTGTTTACTCATATTGCAGGTAAGCACAATTTTTAATTAAAATAAAATCTTATTTAAACACACTGAGCAATGACCAGAAAGTGCTGCTTATGTTGATTTTAGGCAACCAACATTACATAACCACAGTTTCTATACTTCGGGACATTCCCCTTTAACTTATTCACTCGCTAATTAATAGCTTTTCTACGATTTCCTTATAGCTCAGTGGTTAAGGGGTAAGAATCTGCAAATTGTGCTCACGGTCTGAAATTCACAACATATACTCTTTAAGACATTTAAAAAAAAATGGCTCGATGAGACATTTCGAGATTTTGATAGGAGCCCCGCTGTGCCCCCTTCTTTTTTTACGGTTACTTTATTTCTTTATACCGTTGTGTTTTAACATTTTTTCATGAAACTTTATATTTGGGTTTCTAAGAAGATGCAGTAACCACTTTGGGTTCGCAATATTTTCAAATGTTTCCATGGGCCCCCCTAGGGTCCTTTAGTACACTTTCTTCATGGCGCATTTAAAGGGATAACAGGTTGAATTAAACCCTATAACTTGAAACATGAGCTTTTAAGGACATACTCCTGCGATCTATTCGATGAGACATGTCGAACTTTTTGTCAGAGCCCCCCTGCGCCCCATTTTTTGTTATTCATTATTTAACACATTCTGTTGATTTGATTGTCACAAAAATGAATACCTAGGTTCTTTGCATCCCACTTTATGAGTTCAGATGATAAATTAGTTTAAAAAAATGACAGGGGCCCCATTCAGCCAAAAATAAGATTATTTAAGAGATTTTGTTTTGGGGTGTTCGCAAAAAGACATGAAATTTGGATGATACAACACCATTAATCTTCTAAAACGATAAACAGGTTCTGTTAATCAAAAATATATTCAGAGGCCCCATTATGCTTTCCTAAGTTTAAAACTTGACATGCGTTTATCTGCTACCTCAAATTTAATTTTGGATAAAATTATGATAAAATGTAAAGTTTAACGTGTCCTTCTATTAAATCAATACCCATCCAACACCTAAAACTGTCAGAAGCCCCATAAATAAGGACTGTTTACAATTACGTATATTTCTCAACTCAATAATTTATTCAAAAACAAGCATTTACAAGCATTTAAAAGTTGTTATTTTTTTATTTTGGATGCAAATGCTTTTCTTATTTTGATTTTTTCTTTCTAAATAGGTATAATTTAATCTATTTTTATCAATTGCACAAGTTTTATCGAGAATTAAAAAATAAAACATATTTTTTTTTATGAGATTGCGTTATTTTTTACCTAGACATCTTTGTAAATGATACTTATTAAGGGGCATCTGACAGTTTAAGGTATTAGATGGGCATTGATTTAATAGAAGGACACGTTCAATTTTACATTTTATCATAATTTTATCCAAAATTAAATTTGAGGTAGCAGATAAACGCATGTCAAGTTTTAAACTTAGGAGAGCATAATGGGGCCCCTGAATATATTTTTGATTAACAAAACCTGTTTATCGTTTTAGAACATTAATGGTGTTGTATCATTCAAATTTCATGTCTTTTTGCAAATGCGAACACCCCAAAACAAAATCTCTTAAATAATATTATTTTGGGCTGAATGGGGCCCCTGTCATTTTTTTAAACTAATTTATCATCTGAACTCATAAAGTGGGATGCAAAGAACCTAGGTATTCATTTTTGTGACAATCAAATCAACAGAATGTGTTAATTGTTATTCATTAGAATAACAATAAATGGGGCGCAGGGGGGCTCTGACAAAAAGTTCGACATGTCTCATCGAATAGATCGCAGGAGTATGTCCTTAAAAGCTCATGTTTCAAGTTATAGGGTTTAATTCAACCTGTTATCCCTTTAAATGCGCCATGAAGAAAGTGTACTAATGGACACAACGGTATAAAAAAATAAAGTAACCGTAATAAAAGAAGGGGGCACAGCGGGGCTCCTATCAAAATCTCGAAATGTCTCATCGAGCCATTTTTTTTTAAATGTCTTGAAGAGTATATGTTGTGAATTTCAGACCGTGAGCACAATTTGCAGATAGAGGCCTTATTTTTTCCCTTAACCACTGAGCTATTAAACTATTTGTCGATTTTAAAACATTTACCCAATTAATCGCAATATAAGTGAAATACATATCTTATCTTTTTTATTCTATCTTAAAAGCAATGTTCTCTTGTCCCTTTTATGATATCTACAAAAACTTTCCAGGGAACGGGATCAGCAACAAATCGATAAAATTATTGATATAATAAACAGCATTAGCATGTTACCCTATAAAGATAAATTATAGCTAATAGTGAGTTCCTTAGAGCACCGCGTGAGGTCCCTACAATATTTGGATTTTAGTAGCGTCATATTTGGCGTCTCAGCAGGACGCCTGGCCAACCTCATTGTTGTCTACCCACAAAACGGGATATATGCAATTTGTGTCGTTGCAGCTTCATTATGTGACGTTATTGAATTTATTAAAGTTGTGTGGTATATCTGTAAGGGATGATTCTTACCACAATTGTTATTATTTGCACACACAAAGTATGAAACGAAGAGTTTTATATACATATAAAGACACCCTAGATAATATAACAAATAGCCAATGGTTTGGCACAAATTATCGTGTATTTTTAGCAAGAGCATTTTGCCATTAAAAATTAAGGTTAAAGGTTTCGTGTAGAATGGTTCACCGTAAAGATTTATCTGTTTCGTTTCGTCTTGATTAATTATTTGTGAAGGACCAAAGATAGATACGGTTATAGTAATAGTGCGTTAGGGAGCGAGCGTCCAGGCCGCTTGGACAGTGATCACACGATCACTGAAGTCAAGCAACGTCTGGCTAGGTTAGTACTTGGATGGGTGACCACCCAAGTACTAATCGAAAGGCTCGCAACCTCGTGGTTCGGAACCCACGTTAAGCTATAGGTCCCCCTTGTTCTTAATCCGGACAGCCTTAGGCTTTGGAGTAGCCTGGCTACTTGAATATACGGTTACAAACATTATGGTAATAGCACAGAAATTAAAACATAGGAAAAGCGTGTGACAATACATAGATTATGCATAAGCATATATGTGTTGAAACACGCGTTGCTTATGTTTTAACTTCTGCACAATTACGATTACAGGATCTATGTTTGGTCTTTGACTGTTATAATATGCGAACATTTTCTGCAATATGGTTATGGACACTTCATATAGAATCACCGAATCATTGAGGCTATTATTTGATATTTTTTATACAGTGTGTTCAATTATTTGACACTTTATTTTAAAGGTATTTTTATTTATGCAAAAATTATAAAAAATTTAAAAAAATTAGTTAGATTTTTTTCAGAACTTGTTGTAAAAAAGAAAACGCAGGGGTCTTGTTTAATAATGATTTACCTTAACACAAGTTCAAAATGGGCACCATTATTGGCCCAACAAAAAGAAAGCCAATAAGGTAAGCTGTTTTTGCAAAATGCCTATCTGTTTATTTTTTCTATAACAAATTCTTAAAAAAAAACCAAATTTGTCCTAAATGTCCATTAAATAGAAAATAAAAATACCTTTAACATAACATGACCCTCCTGTAATTCAAAAACAAATTGCCACCTTGTGTAGAAGTAAAATAGTACATTATTAACCAAGGTAGAGAAGAGGGTCATTATTGACCTAGCGCAAAGATTGTGTCCCGAGCCGCGCAGCGGCAAGGGACACAATTGCGCGTAGTCAATAATGACCTTCTCTACCGTGGTTTATATACTATTTTTTTCACTACTAGCATTTTCTTGAAAAATGTTAATTTAAAAATATGTTCAATTTTTATCAAAACCCTGTATATGATTTTTACCAAAAATTAATCGAAGTTTCCATGGAAATGACAATGACGTTACATCAATCAAAACAATAAAAAGTTCTTCAAATGGGTGTTTTTTCCAAAATAACTTATAATTTGCACGTACATGGCGTAAATGGTTTAAATAATATGATGGTCACTGATAAGGGATTTCTAAATATAATGATAATGATAGAACCCTGACACAGCTACAGAAAAAAGTGCGACATGTTTACAACTGTACAATTTTTTTTTTCGTTAAAATATTTGTGCAATAAAATGTTTTGAAGTATTTTAAAGTAGTTATGTTTTCAAAATAAAAAAATCTTCGTAAAAAACTCAAAAAAACTGCTGTAAGTACCGTTCTATTTATGATAAATCCTTGCCATATGTTTTGACATTTCATTATTGTACAGTGTACATAGACATGAAAATTATTATTGACCAAGGGAGAGAAATGTGATTTCTCTGGTAGAAGATCGGTCAAAAATTGCATTTTCTATAGGTACTAGTGAAAAAAATAATTTTTGTGTTTTTATTTAACAATTGCTTAATATTTTTTAGAAGTAAATATTACAAATCGATCAAAATTTTCTTATAATTCCAAACAGCGTTTAACCGATTTTAATTGTTATACCGCCATCGTAAAGATTACTTTTATCTTTTTCAAATAAGGTATCGCAAGATAGGGGTTGTAATTAAAAAATTGTAAGTTGGGGTTGCTGGGTGATAGACGATCTATTTTTGGCAAAAGGGTACTTTGCCATTAAAAATTAAGGTTAAAGGTTTTGTTTAGAAATGGTTTGCCGTAAAGATTTATCTGGAGTATTCTGGAGTGTCGTCTGAATTAATTATTTCTGATTGTTATATGCAAAAACTTTCTGCAATTATAACAATTCTTCCCCTTTTTTGTGCAGTAGATAAAATAATCACCATCAAGACAAAATTTTGCGTGTTTTGGGTTTTAACGCATTTTTTTTTTACCTTGTAATGAGATGTTAGTATATGATGTTGTATGGGGGGTCTGTACTTCTTATTTATACCACAGTAGCAAAAATAAAGGCATAAATATTGTAACCAATGCCAACCAACCACATAAATTACTTTTTTCCAATGCCACCCACTCGGTCATCATAATAAAATTTCAAGAGGTTGCATCGTATGAATGAAGCGACATTGTTTAGCACAAAGTTTTCAAAATAGCGAGTCCGTTTCGCACATCAACTACTCTATGGGTCAAACCATGAATGAAAAAGACTAGCATTCATTGACCACTATGAAAACGGTATAAATTATAAATTTGACAACTTTTCTTTCAATGAAGAAGCAAAAAATCCGCTTGAATTAACATTGAGGGCTTAAAAATGTTCTCAAACATTTAAGAGGGTGTAACATTTTTTAAATTTTTCATATCACAATATCACAAATAAAAAGCTGCAACGTTGTCGTGGCAAGACACAAACTTTGTTTTTTTATAGCTGCTGGAGATGCATTAAATCCCAGCCCGGATGACTTTGATTAATCGTTTCTTTTTATTAGAGTTTGTTCAATAAAAATAAAAAGACAACAATTTGTCAAAATCTTTTGTATCTTGTGGTGAGTAGCATCTTTTATGTCGTGTGTTGTGAGGCTCTTCTTAATCCACAAATTTGATTTCATTGTATTCGTTTTTATTGGAAATGTGCGAGTTCAAACACTTTCGTTTATTGATTTAAACACCAACAAACAAACTTTATGAAGTAAGGTCGTGTCCAATTTCCTATAAAGGTTATTCAAGAAAGTTGTAGTGTTTCTAAATAAACAGTTTGGGGACTTTTTGCAGCAAACACCAGTCAGAACTATTTAAGCCTCTAGAGACGAAGTTAAAAATACAATGCAAAATAAATTATTAAGCAACACTTAAAAGGTCCTTCAACTCAAAAGTTAAAATTTTGTTAAAAATTATGGTAAATCAATTATTCTTAATTTTGATTACTTGGTTAAAAAAAAAACAGTTTCACTACAAGAAATTGCCAAAAATACTTAGGTTTCAGGGTTGATATCCAATTAAATGCATTAGGAGTCAGATTAGGTATTTTATAAAGACCGCCTTCAAAATTAATGTTTGGACTAGCTCTACAATGATGTTTAATAGTTTCTGGAGAATCACCACATTTTCATAATGGACTAGGTGACACGTTCTAAGTTTAACAGTACTCCAAATCTTTCTTGGCTGATCCAAACCTGGAACCTCTTGAGTGCAGGGATCTTCGATTATTTCTTTTTTATTAGACACACTAGATACTAAAGGGATCGACAATATACAAATTTATTTACTTCTTTAAAAAAAATTTAATCGATTCTGGAACAACCTCTGTCAATCTAGGCCTATAGCAAATGTTTAATGACCAATTATCAAAATTAACCTTTAAGGCATCCCCTTGGGGCATCGTTGACGTAAAACCGCTGGGAAAATTATTGTGACACAGTTTTTATTGGATCATCTACCTTTCAGGTATTAAATTGCATTGTAGTCTATTTACATTTCAGGTACCTGCCATTTGAAGAGTTTACACCCCGTAGTCAGTGCAGTCAAAAACGCCCCCTAATAATCTCTATACAGCTCCTTTACAATAAGACTTAAAACTGTATCTGCACCTGTACAACTTTCTGGTAAAAAGCCAAGTGGTCATCCTATTTCGTGAGAACTGACGCAATGTAGCTTTTGTCCGTCTTTTTGCTCTTTTTGGAGTCAATTGTCCTTTAAAATGTTAAAAGACATTCAGCGATTATTTGATTTGGAATTCTTTTCATTCCCTTTTCCTATATGATCGAGCTGGGATTTGATAAAAGCATTCAAACACTATTAGGAACGGTAGTTTTCACAATCGATTTTTTATTGAGGGCGTAGCATCATATAAAAGTGGATGTCATAAATATGACAAATCGGGCTGCTTTATGGAGTCTACGTGTTGGGAAAAAATTGCGGAAAAAAACATTCTTCTGTTGAAGTTCTGTAAGCCAATATAGGTAAACATAACCACTTGAATAATACATTTTTTATACAGACTGTATTATAAAAAGGATATTTTAGAATTACTTTATTGGTACATTAACCACTACAAAGCATGTATAACATTAGCAGTAGGTACTTTAATTTTAAGGATCATTTTTTAGTCCAAAGCACATTTTATAGTATTCGGGTACAATAAATTGATGCGAATAATGTCAAGTATAAACGTTTTAATTCTTCAAGAAATTTACGTTACCTTTAGGTATTGAAATAAATAGTAAATACGCACTTTCATTGTGAAAATTGGTACTATCTCCAATACAATCAGTGAATAGACAACCCGTACCATCAATGCCTTTACACTTTACAAAGGCACAAATGTGATACAGATATAATAGAATTGAGTTATTTATTGCAAAATAATATGAGAAGAAAGTCCCACCCTAATGTGTGGTCTTTTTAAGATGCATAAATTAGTAACATAATATCAGATGACAAATAAATAAAATGCCTCGCTTTTAACATAAATAAAGAATTCAAGAAACTGTAAATTTTAATTAGGTAATTGCAGAATTTTATAACTGTGGGGCTCTAGTACCTTTCCTTGTGTTTTCTTTAAAAACAGACTGATTGTATATGTAGTTGTCTAAACAACTAGTCTTGAATCGATCTAACAAAGCAAGAAAAGCGTCAAATAGTTTCCATCACGACACCAGCAAAGCTATGATGTTAGCGCTCAAAATGTGACAGTGTGTGAGACGTGTCATTTACCATCAAATTTATTAAAAAAATTCTTATTCAAACAATATGTCTAACTTGGACGTAATTTCGGATCATTCAAAGCAAAAATTAACCGAAGTGCCTACACCAGTCTTGCAGATGTACAATTTAAAAATGCTCTATTTGGAAGGCAACAAAATCGAGTACATTCCGGAGGATTTTTTCATAAAATTGCACAAGTTAAACTGGTTAGATCTGCGAAATAACAAACTAAAAAGTATACCGGAAAATATTGCATATCATGAGCATTTGGAAAATCTACTGTTGTCCAATAATTTACTGGAAAGACTACCGAACGAATTAGGATTGGTCCCAAAACTTAAAGTACTACAGATCTCCGACAATCCCTTGAGTTATCCGAACCGCAAAATCATACAGGAGGGAGCGATGGTTATATTAAGTTATCTTAAAGGGCAATATGAGAAAGATAATCCTAATTTGGACGACTGTTACGATGATACTAATAGCGAGGATATTGAAACTGAGGTGGCAGTTGTGACCAATTTTAGTAAACCAAGCATCCCCACTAAAAGAAGTGGTACCGTTTTCAGTAGCACAACAACAACTCAAGACAATAAGAAGGTACTGTCTGATCTTTTTAGACGACACGAATCACCCTTTATTATCAAAAGTAAGTTTAATTTTAAATACGTTACGTAATTTTATGTTGCTAACATTCTTCCAAAATTTGGTAGGATTGTCCAAAGACGAGCCAACTCCATCAACTATAAGTACTAAAACAAACAAATCAACTCAAGAAGCATCAATTACACACAAATTGGAGAAAAATGCGTCGAAAATATCGCTTAAATCATTTACAAACAGCTGTAGATATCTAAAGGAGCCATCAGTAGATTTAGCAGCAGAAAAGCGAATGTCCGACGCTGCATTAAAAGAAGCATGGCTAGGAAAATTAAAGAAAATCCTAACCGAGCAGGAAAAAATCTTACAACAGGAAAGGTCCGCAAAAAGAAAACCATTATTTCTATCAATATTAAAGACTGTTTTTAGGAATTTAAAATCACTTAGTTCATGGCGAACTGAACGAAAATTGGAACCTTTACGACCAGTTGATCCATCTGAAATATCCGAAGCACCGTTCGCCGTTTACGAAGAATATAAAAGTATGACGTCTCGTTCAGACCTAACAAAGCAGATAGATCGATTTATTGAGAAAAGTAAAACTCCAAACAAAAAAGTTAATATAGAGAAAGCTATTGGGGATCTTGTAAGTCAATTAAAGGATTTGGAAAATATGTTTTCTGAAGTTAAGTCACCTAGAACTGAAATTGAACAAGCTGGAAAACAAATTCAAATGGTAAGTTACATGCAATCAGTTTAATAAGCTTGTAATAATAAAGATGTACTTACCTGCATAATTTGCAAAAAGAGCATTTTTCTAATTTGATTTATCATTTTTTAGATAATGAACATCCATAAAAAACTGTTATGTCTTCAAGCAAGCAATGATTCAATTCTACAGTAAAAAAATAAAAAGTCGAGAAAAAAGTTTTTTGTACACTTTTACTTTTATTAATAAATATGTGTAATAATGTTTTATAATTTTATATCAATACATCTAAACTTTTAAATATAAATAATAGCAATTAAATTAAAATATTACTATCCATTTTTTCAACTTATGATACAGAAATTACAGAAATTTTAAACAACCATATTATTTACAAAAGACAATTAAATATTTAATTATACCTTACTTATTATAAAATGATTCTATTAATTTAATACTTTTAAAGGAGGTTCTAATAATATTGTAATAATTATCATAATAATGACACAGCAGAGATTTAAAATCAGTCGTTAAAATGTGATAAAAATGTAGTGTATGGTTTAAAAGTTACGAGTCATAACAATTTTACCTTTAATGGTCTCGTGAGTATACTCCACAAAACCTAATTTCCCGTAAAAAGCATGTGTGTAGCTGTCACCAGAATTCATAACAGCGTGAACACCAAATGATCCTGAAAATTTTAGAACAAATATTAAACGAATGTTTTATCTTTACTAGATAAAGAAAATTTCGGATAAAGATAAAAATACTACACTCATTTAAAGAAGAAGTAGTTCAATAATAGTAACTTATTAAAAATCCCAAAAATGTATTACACAAAGCAAAATATAAGACTTACCATTGGCTCGTAACGATGCCAAAAGACATGTTACCAATCTTTTACTAACAGACGGATCCAAAACACTAGGCAATAAACTGCAAACAATACTTGACGGATGGTTTGGACAGTGAACTTGCATTTCATCGGCGAAATTGTGAAAATATGATATGGCGTCCTTTATATAAAAATAAAATAACATCTTTAGTCCCAAATGAAACGTTACATTACGTTAAACAAAAAGACATGTTTTTATTTCGAAATTTATTGACTTACCTGCGCAAAAGTGGAAGGGCCTTCCAAGTTCTCAGAGGAAGGATATTTTAAACACATTTCCGGAATCCAGGCTACTTCCTGCTTCACTCTAAACTTCCTGTAATCAGGAGCGGCGCACGCAAAGCCAACAACTTTATCGTCTTCTTGCATAATAAAACAAAACTCTGGATGTAACGTTAGGTACGGTCCGACTATCCTATCAGCTTGCAGATTCTTAAATAAAACATTAAATTACTCAATTTGTTTCTAAATAAATTGCCAAACATACCTTAAAGTGATCAGGATATGGAAACGGATCATTGAGACCATCTTTACAGGTTTTACTACACATTTCATAAACCAAGGCTTCATCGGTTGGAAAGTATGGCCTTATGGTAAAAACTTTGGAAGTTGGCAGGTCTGGAATTTTGTAAACAAACAAATCGTTTCCAGAGTCCACTGGAATTAGTCGCTAGAACAAACAGTATTTTGATTATTTAAGATTTACACGATACGCATTTATCAGCTCTACACAAAAATAAAGTGCAATGCGCAATAAAATAATACATAAAACAGTCTGGAATAAAGCATATACCTGTAAATCAGCTGTTAAACCCCCTCTAAAAACCCACGGTTCTTGATCACCGCTCATAAATGTCTCCTTCCATCCTTTAGAGAACCCTGTAAAAACAGAAGCTTGTATTACCTTCTAAAGTTTTCTTACAATGCTTTGCAAGGTACGCAGCACATCGCCAAAATTACGCATGAAACTTCCTATTACGCTTACTATTACGCTTACTATTACGCTTTCTATTACGCTAAAAGTGCTTTTAAATTACGCCATAACATATACAACTAGATTAAAGTTACGCAAAAATGTCGCCAATTATTATACGCTTTAAAGCCCTATCGAACAATGCAAAGTGTACGCAAAGGCAATATCTACTTAAAAAGCCAAAGTATTCTTGTTGATAGCATACATGTGTAAGTCCCCTGGGTGAACGAAGGCATAGATGCAGGAAAATGGCCGCCAGCTTTATAAAAAAATACATATTGTATGTTAATAACAAAATTAAAAATTATATTAAACCATAATATCTAAGAAAATACCAGTTGTGTTCGTTTGTAATTTCAAATTGTTCAATTTTATCATATTACCCCGAGGGGCGATTCACCTTGGAAGTATAGTGTACAAGTATGTGGAAGTACGTGGAAGTATGTGGAAATATGTGGAAGTACGTGGAAGTATGTGGAAGTACGTGGAAGTATGTGGAAGTAAAGTGGAAGTAAAGTGGAAGTATGTGGAAGTAAAGTAAAAGTATGTGGAAGTATTTGTAGGTTTTAAGATTTAAAATTGGCGCGAAATTCAAAAAAATTGCGTTTTTTCAATTTTTGACAGACAATTATTTAAAAAATTGGCGCGAAGTTCAAAAAATAATAAATTTAAATAGCATAATTAATGTTTTTCGATTTTTTAAATTTTTTACACACAATTATTATAAAATGGGCGCTAAATTTAAAAAAATATTTAAAATAAAAGATAAAAATTTATATTTTTTCCGATTCTTAATGCTTTTTGTAATGGCTCAACTTTTTGCTTATTAAATAGACTAATTTGTATTTATTAATCGATTCTGATAAATTCATATATAAAAATCGCTATTTCACATCACTAGACAATTTGCACTTAAAATTTGAGGTTATAATACTTTGCGCATGCGTCATTTATAATTTAATGTGGAAGTATGGTGGAAGTACGTGGAAGTATAGTGGAAGTATGTGGAAGTACGTGGAAGTATGTGAAAGTATGTGGAAGTACCTGAAAAGTGGAAGTATGGTGTACAAATTTCTGGAGGTGAATTGCCCCTCGTATTACCCTAAGGTATTCAAATTAATCTTCCTTATTAAAACAGGTTCAGAACAATGTTTAAATTTTACAAACGAACAAACTAGTAAAACATAGATGTTTTAGGTGCAGGTTTACTGGTTATCTGGTTCTAACTTTTATATATTAGGACATTTTGTATTGATTTTACGTAAATCTGAACGTAAAACATTTATAGTTACGGTTATAAACCTATGTCTCTTTGACCATTGCGTACTCACATATTATATTGTTTTCTGTGTAAAAATACTATGTTTTGTGTTTTTATTATTTTAACAACCAGTCGGTTTTAAGAGAAATAGGTTATCATTTCTTTTAAATAATGTTCAAACAATTTTTTGTAAAAATACCAAAGAATTTTTTATACAGATTTAAATACTACATTTTACTCATGACGCCCTATAATTTGTTAAATCTGGAACCTGATGAAATAAACTTGTTAATACGCATCTACGCTTACGCTGTGTAAACAAACATTTGAGCTTTTAAACCTTACTGGGAGATGTTGATAACAAATGAAATAACAATGTATTAAATATTTCTCAAGCTTAAAGGTTTGTGCTCGAGTTTATGTTTGAGATTGATTATGTTATAAGATGTATTAAGATAAGAGTTTTTAAAAGTTACGCGAGTAAACTTATCTTATAAACACAATCTTCTTATTTAAAAATAAGCCGGATTTATCATAAAAAATTCTTAGTACTTTTAACAAAAAATTTACGTTCACCTATTCATTTAAATGAACATACCTAAATGCATTCAAAGAAAAAACATTTTTATAATCTTACCTAGCCATTTAGTATATGAGTTAAGCAAAGAAATAATTGATCTTATGTCCCAAACATAAGAATACAGTTCATAAAGCAGTTCACGGTTACTACAATCAGTTAAATGCAAAAATAACTTATTCACCGATTCGGTTAACTCGTTTATTTTCTCTGCTTTTAAAAACCATTCTTGAATCTACAACCAAAGAAATTCATTTTTAGATCTCGTAGCCAATAATAACAAGAACTTTCTGTTAAATGTAATCGAATATTACCTCAGGACAATTTTTATTTGCAGCTTGGTTTTCCTTAGTCACTAAGTTTGCGTTTGACTTAAGCCAATTAAATTCTTGTAAAAGTTGAAGACCTTGACCTCCATGCTCAAACGGTAGGTAAAACAAATCGCATAATAACTGCAAATCTTCCACAGTAATATCACTTTCTTTTCTAAAATCAATACCACATTTTGTAGTACAACATCTTAAAGAAATAAAACAACATACTTTTCATTTTCGACAACCATTTGATTTTCACTTGGTTCTATTTGCATGCTTCCACTTGATGTCTGTAAAGAATAAACATTAGTTTTACTAGTTTTTAGTTTAATGTTTGGTAAAAAAATTACCGAAGTTTCGCTCATAGCAACGTCTTCCTCGTTGGACTCTGTCTTTGTTGCGTTTTTGCCATAATGTGCTGGGGAAATACTTGGAGTACTATTACAATCCATGGGTTCAGACGGACTTAAACTAGATTCGTGGTCGTTTACATCATTAGCAATTGGTTCTACGTTCATTGAGCTATCATCTTTCGGCTTCAAACCTAAGAAAATACATTTTTAATTTACCTTCTAAATTTATGCACCTTAGAAACTTGCAATTGTATTTGTTAAGGTTATTACCTGTTGTTTGTGCAGCTCCGATTCCACCTGTTACTCCATTAGTTTTTGTCTTAATGATAGTTCCAGATAGAACAGTAACTGTTGAAGTTTGTTCTGGAGAATCCTTTGTAGGGGCGGTGCAAATTGGTACGGGAATGGGAACAGGGGTTATAGGATTGGGAATGGATTCATTGCACACAACCTTGCTTTCGGATATTAGCGAATTCATGACAGGGGTTGATACTGGATTTACCATACTATCAGTAGCCGAAACCTAAAACAAAGCGATTTATTAAAGATAACGTAAGTTTTGTTGCTTAATCGTTACAAACGTTTTTTTGGTAACATTGATTAAGATCAAGTAAAAAAACATAAAAATTCCTGCAAAAAATGTATAACAGCCAGATTTTTTATATGTGTTAGAAGTTAGAACATTTATTCAAGAAGCTAAATTCACAAAATGCACACAAATAAAAATTTAGGGTCAGCGTGGTAGCCCCCATAAAACTCTTCTATAATTTGCAACATTAGATCGCGATCGATCTACGCCAAATTTTACAAATAGGTGATAAATTATTTCACTAAAAAAATTTCTTTTTCCGCTAAATAGCCCCCTTAGTAAACAGTTGCAAAATAATGTGCTGAAAAACTTATATCATTACACCAAGCATTATATATATATATAATCGGTTTTAAAACGTTCTACGTCGTCTTCCGATACCCAATCGCCACTGATCTCTGTTTTCCCATAAATCATCCTCGAGACCTCTCTCTCTCATCTCCTTATCTATTCCTTCGCGCCAACTTCTCCTTGGTCTTCCTCTTTTGCGTCTACCTTGAGGTCTCCATTCCATCACATGTTTAGGTAGCCTTTCGTCTGACATACGCTGTACGTGACCATACCATATTAGCTGTTTTGTTCTTATGTCATCCATAATGGTATGTTTTACTCCCATGATTTCCCGTATTCTTTCGTTTCGTATTCTTTCTCGTCTAGATTTTCCTGCCGCCCTTCGCCAGAAATCCATTTCGGTAGTAAGTAACATTTTTTCTGTTTTTTCCTTTATAGGCCATACTTCTGAACTGTAAATTGCTATACTCTTTACTATTGTATTGTAGATAAGAGTTTTATTTTTCTTTGCAATGCTTTCGTCCCATAAGATGCTGTTTAATTGGTTAATAGCACTTCTGGCCTGATTGTTTCGCATCTTAATTGCTTCGTCCATGGTTCCCTCTTGAGTAATGTGCAGGCCTAGGTATTTATATGAGTTACAATGTCGAATGGTCTCTCCATTGTTAAGAATAAGGACCTCTTGGGTTCCACCTATGCTCATATATTCCGTTTTGTCAATATTGACCTCTAGTCCCCATTTAGCATATTCTTCTACAAGCTTTCGTGCCATGTATTCCAAGTCGTCCCTGTCCTGAGCTACTACTACTTGATCGTCTGCGAAGCACAGAGTATAAATTGTTCTTTGTTCCAAAGGAATACCCATGAGTTTACACTTTCGTTTCCAAGTTTTTAGTGCCTGTTCGAGGTAGATCTTAAAAAGCGTAGGCGACAGCGAGCAGCCTTGTTTCAATCCTTTTGTAACAATAAAACCTTTAGTTAAACCATTTTTAGTTTTTACCTTTGTTTCGGCGTTTTTGTACAGTCTTTTAATGGCTCCTATTATGTTGTTGCTGATGTTGGTTTTTTCTAAGGCTTCCCACAATTTTGAATGTGGCACGCTGTCATATGCTTTCTTAAGGTCTACGTAAAGTAAATGTAGTTCTTGGTTAAAGGCCAGTTTCTTTTCGATTATTTGCGTTACACAAAACAAGTGATCTGTGGTCGATCTTCCGGCTCTGAAGCCCGCTTGTTCTTCAGCTTCGAAGTCTTTATATTCATTTTCTATTTTCTCCTTTAGGATTTTGCCGTAGACTTTTCCAATGGTGTTAATCACAGATATTCCCCGGTAATTTTCACATAGATTTGTGGAACCTTTTTTGTGAATGGGTGTTATGTGGGCTTTGGTCCATTCTTCTGGAATTTCAGACCCGTTGATGCACTTTTGAAAAAGCTTGGCGAGATGTAGAAACAGGTTTGTTGAGCCGTATTTTAAGAGTTCGGGTGGAATGTTACCTGGTCCCGGCGATTTTTTGTTTTTAAGTTCGGTGCAAGTTTTTCTTACTTCTGCTGGTGTTACTCTTATAGGTGATCCTTCGACACTAATTGTATTTTCCTGTGTATGTCTGAATTCGGGTCTATTTTCTGATAAAAGGTGTCCAAAGTAACTATCCCATGTTTTTGGTGTAATTGATGTTATTATGTCTTTCTTTTTATTCGTTCTTAAGTTTTTAAGGACTTTCCAGCTCTCCGTACTTTTTCTACCGCCGAGGTAGGTATTAATTTTTATACAAGTTTTTTCCCATTTCTCATTCTTCTTTTGACAAATTTTCCTTCTCACTTTTGCCTGGGCTTCTTTATATTTTATTTTATCCTCGTCTGTTTTAGTTGTTAGGTATTTTAAATATTTGTTCTTTTTTTCTGTTATGTTTTCTTCTATTTCCTCGTCCCACCAGTATGGTTTGCCAGATTGAGTTTCAGGTTTAAAAAATCCTATGGCTTCTTGGGCAGCTAAATGTAGGGCGTTATTTATGTGACCGTAGTGTTCTTCCACGTTTGAGTTAGTAACATCGCCCAGTTTTTCGTCTAAGCGGTTTTTGTATAAAGTTTTTACACTTTCTTGATCAAGGCTGTCTATGTTATATTGTTGTTCCGTGATTTTTATAAGATCACTGCTTTCATCTTTTTGGTCTTGGTTGTTTAATCGTTTTAACGGAATAGTTATTTTGGCTTTTAGTAAGTAGTGATCACTACCGCACGTGGGTCCTCTGCACACTTTGACGTCTTGTGTTTTTAGTCTTGATGACTGTTTGGTGATTATGTAGTCTATTATGGTTTTGAGTCCCCTTGTCGGTTGTGTCCAGGTATATTTGTGGATCCACCAAGCATTATACTTTTGAAAAAATGTCTTAAATGGGATGAAGACATTTTTTTAGAAAAAGTATGCAGTAAGTTGTGTAGAACCTTATTTTGCATCATTCTGTTTACAAAGAAAGAAATTTGTCTCGGATTTTTTTCAGAGCATAAATAATTAATTTTGCCAAAATCTTTTTAAAGTCTTATTTAGCACCGATTCGTAAATGTTTGTGCCGATCCACCGTGATCTAATGATATTGCAAATTAAAGAGGACTCTTTGGGGGGCTGCTACACCAACCTTAAACTCTTATTTAAGTGCATTTTGTGGATTTACCTTTCTGGTGAATAGATGTCCTAACACTCCTAACACATATAATAAAATCTGGCTGTTTTATATTTTTTCAAAGTAAAAAATTATCTATCTTGGTCTATATCTCGATTTGCATGTATTTTTAAACTTACCGTGCAACAAACTTCAGCAAGAGCTTGCAGCTGCGTAGTATTGACGACAGTAGCATTTACTGTAGAGTTAGTGCTTGTTGTAGAGGTCAAACTCATACAAGTGTTAATGGAAGGAATAATTGGAACAGGAATCACAGCGACAGACGGTTGGGGTTTGGCAATCGGCCCCCAAGCAGTTTTATTTTTAGAAAATTCTGGCAACCAATCTTTAATAGCGTTCTTTAGAGCTTGCCTAGGATGGTACATGTTTGGCGATAATGTGGTTGGAACATCCTCTGACTGGCCGTCTTCAGTTTCAGTCTCTAGTTTTATGTCAGCCGATACAGAATCATCTAAAAAAAACTTATTTTAAAAAAACCACCCGGAATATTTTTCAAAACTAAGTAATGCACAAAATAATATATCTGTTTTTTTTGGGTAATTTTATTTCACTTACTTAAACTGGGATCTCTTTGTCCATCCACATTACATCTGGACCATTGAGCAAGGGTATGAATGGCAATAAAGTTAGCTCCATATTCACAGTTTGGGTTTGTTAAAACGCCTCTAAGTTTCGGGATCAAGTCTGGAGAACGTCCTGAGTAAGGACCCAAGAAAATGCGCTTCTGATCATAATCGTTGGCATGTAAGTTGTCCCATATCACAGGAGGCCTTCGAAGAACTTCGGAGATTTCTTGAATATTTTCTTGGGTAAGAGTGCGTGTAATGACTTTTTGTCCTGCAATAAAAGTTACCTTGTAACTTACATATTTTGAAAAGCTAATTTGTTATAAAATTTTGTTTAATGTAAAGCTTCTTACCAGTCCATAGGATATCAATCTCTGGGGCCAACTTCGATCCCAAAGTGTTTAAATATTCAGAATTTTGTATATTAGGAACAGCCCTTGTGGAACAATACTGCGTGGGGCAAACTAAGAACTTAGGCTGCCCTAAATGTTGATAAATCTCATTGGTCACAGAAACTTGTGCTTGAGCAAATGATTGGAATATTTCCTTGTCCGCTTCCGACATTTCCGACTCGATATCGTCAAAAAGAAGAGAAAATGCAACGCAACCAAACTGAGAAACTTGCTCCAATTTTCGTTTTAAAGTTGCAATTTCCTTAGGGCTACTGTAACTGATATCAAGACCAGGCGACAAAGCATAGTAAAAAATGATATTTTGGTCCTTAGCTGCCTGAATCAAGCTAGTTAAATGCTCAGCTTCTTCAACCGTGTATAATTCCCGCCAATAAGCTCTGTGCTTGTAGTCATCTTTTGGAGCGTAAACGTAAGAGTCCATGCCCCACTTTTTCATCCTGAAAATATTAACAATTAATTAGAGTATTCACACTAAAACAGTATTTCATTTCTTAACTTCATTAGCACACTTAATAACTTTTATTATTCGATAATAAAAACTAATGAGCTATAAATTAACATTGACGCTGAATGGAAAAATACAATGTATTCAAGGGCTTGCTCCCTTAAGTTTAACTAAGATATATGTAAATAATTAACGATGCACTTACTTTTGGAATAAATCCTTTCGCTGTTCTGTTGTCCATGGTCTGCCGTAAAATCCTAAAAAAATACTAAAATGTAAATAAATCACCCCAAGACAACACCTACATAAACATAATTTTATAATCAAGCTATTAGAAGCGTCTGCTAAGCAAATCTTCTAAATTCAAAAACTCAAATAATAAAGACATTACCTTCCACTACTCCACAAACAAAATTTCCATTTTTTGTGTTCAAATTTTCCGAAATAGGAAGGTTTGAAATCTCAGCCATTTTCACTTTTTCACCAAGCTAGACTAGCGTTTTGGCATTTGCTGATTTAAATAAACTACGATACGATGCGTTTTAACTACCAAATAGAAATCTCTAGAAAAAAGGCACACATAGGCAACTAACATTACATTTGTTAGGTTTGTGAAGTTAGCTAATCTTGATTAAAATCTACAGAATATATCAAAGATACCTATGGAATATCCTTTATAACTTTGTAGCTTGTAGCTTTACGGCTATGGGCTTAACTTTATGTAATATTATTTTTTTCATGATTACTGATTACATGCATTACATTTTAAGCCAAGAACACTTATTTTAAGCAAGATTAAAAAAGTAGTCATTCGGACCAAATTAAATTAACTGCAACACCACCCGACGGTGCCCTAGACAATTTTTATTTAAGACAAGTCAACTGCCGAGTTAAGATTTTGCCTTATCGTTCCAATTTTAAACTTTTAGCTTATCAGGTAAGTTATAATAATTGTTTTATTACAAAATCTATATTAGAACTACATGATTTTACCATTGGCCATCTCTGGTATTGTGTTTTAATTACTGAATCTAGCTTTTCAAATAATAACCTCAAATAATTTTTTAAAGATATTTTGTCTGTTCACCTTTCCCGCCGTTGACCTCCCTCGTGGTCGTTATACTTGGGAAGCGTCAGATATGCGTCAGATTGACACAAATCATTGTGATATTGGTGGTCATGGTGGCATACGGCGGAAAAGATCTACAGATCTTTCCCGCCGTAGGCCACAATCGCGGTCGTTATATTTGGGAAACTAAATGACCACCAGCATCACAATGATTTGTGTCAATCTGATGTTTCCCAAGTATAACGACCGCTAGGGTGGTCTACGGCGGGAAAGGTGAATAAGTAACTTAGACTACTTCTTGATTCGAAATAATTATTATTAACATGTACTTTACTTCTTTTTATTTCTCTCTGTAAAAATAAAATACTTTTAAAACGGAAAATTAAAACGGGCGTTTTAGAGTTTACTCCCTGTAGACGGGTACTAAAGGGCACCTTTTGCTCCCCAGAGATTAAATTATTAGGCAATGATTACGCAGGAGGAAGGTTTAAAAAATGTATCAGATTATGTGGACGTAAATTTTTTACTAATACAAAAAAACATTTACAATGGGTTAAAATTAATTAGAGATGGGCAATCGGAAAGTTCCCAGTTTGGGAATATTCCCAAAATGGGAATATTCCCGGGAATTTAAAATAAAATTTTGGGAATTTGCCCATCTCTAGTAAATTAAAAAACAACTTTATAATTAAATATTAAATATAATAGAGATTTAAGTACCTACTTTTAAAATATAATAATATAAAAGACCTAGACGCAGGACTATTTGCAAATATATTGCCTAAGTATAGGTACCATTAAATTATAATTTATAACTAATATAATAATAAAACTCCCTCGTAAAAAGGGGAATTCCTAGTCCTAGACCAGACAAACTCCTATTCTTTTAAACAAATTGGTACATCCTGTGGATAACCTTTAAATTCGCGAAAAACAAATTTGGAATCAATCTAAAGCAAACTGTTTAGCTACTCTTTTTATTTATGAAATTAGATACAACTATTCCAAACTTTTTGCACACCTTCGAATTTACAATATACCTAACAGAAATGTATTTAAAATTATGCAGAAATCACAGCATTGCCATTTAAACCCAGACTTTCATGTTTTAACGAAATCTCCTTCATATCTTCAGCTGGTAACAAGTCTAACTTATCTAATGGAGGAGTTATTCGGACATTGTAGTGTAATTTCTTGCTTCTCAGAAGACTGTATGAATTATCAAATGTTACAGTATCTAAAACAAAAATTCAACATTGATTGTAATGAGGGTGGATAATAAAAATCGACTTACAAGTTGCCGGTGACTGGCACGCCAATACACCAGTTTCATCTGTTTGGTACGCTGCTACCCTGTGATGTTTAATTGCGGGAGTTGTTTTGTTGTCTTCATCCTTAAGTGTTATTCCAAATTTAATGTCATGTGCTTCGGTTTTAAAGTCCCACCTTAAAAATGTAAAAACATCGTCAGCATGTCTTAAATCATTCCCAAGTTACAAGTAGTTAAAGTATAAATTAAATGTATTCTCAACCGGAAAAGTAATACTTTCTGGGGTTACCGTACGTTATTCTTTGACAAATCGGTTTAAGAACCGATTTGCCAAAAATCATCTTACCTGAGATAACATCCCGGTTCTGCGACAATAAAATCGATCGATAGTTTATCTCCTTTTTTAACAACAGTATATGTGTAATCTTTGCTTTCATCATCAGGATTAGATTGAAGATTTTTTGTGTAGTATTTTTTTGGTACTTTTCCTCCTTGTTTTATCTAAAAATAGACAACTTTTATTATACAAATAAAAATATCACATTCGATAACGTGGGACCTTATTGTACGTACATTAAAAAAAATATTAGTACTAATGGCAAAATTAAAATCATTCGTCTACGCATCAGGATGCAAAAACTATATCTTGTTGGTAAAGGTCATTCAAATTTATTACTATAAAAATCTTATGCACACGCACAAGGTAATTTACCAAAATTTTAATAAATTATAATAGCTACATGGTTAGTTCCTACGATAGAAGATAACTGTGTGAATGTTAAGGTCAGAAATAAATTCAAAACAAGGAGATCAAAATTTACAAAAAAAAGTTCCTATACCTATTTACTTTGCTAAACAATTTCAACAAACGATTTATAAAATAAAAAAAGGAGAAACCAACAGCCGCCACCAATTAGTACCTTAGTTGTATATTTTGGATTTCCGTCAGGATCACATAAGTTTCCACCATAATGTTGTGGTAAATTGTCGGGATCAATATTGTCCAAAAGAACCTTTTTCCATTTTTTTGGGTCACTTTTATAAATTTCAATTTTTCCTAGAGTGTATTCGTTTAAAAAGTTTTTAACCACGTTAAATGCAATGGCAAAAACTCTTGGTGCTAAAAAAAATTCAAAAATTAAATAAGTTTGTGTAATTTTACGTTTTTAAAATTTTTTTTGCAACTTGGAATGGGACTTATTACTTACCATTCACTATGTAGCAAGCTTTTAGAACTTCAGGATAATTTGCTTCGTACATTTTAATTAATTGAATTGTAACTTCAGCAGCTGAAAATAATAAACTCATCATTACCGAAATAATGTTTAGAAAATGAAGATATACCTGGTCGCCAAGCATATTGTCGTAAATTAAAATCTTCCATATCTAAAATTGCTACAACTTGATGAGTACCAGCTTTAGCCGCTATATCCAAATACGATTCCAGAATTTGTAATGTAGCTCGTATTAGGTCTTTCTTTGGAACTGCATGCAGCATTCCTATTACGTCTAGGCCAGAAAACGGGAGAATGATAATGGGATTGCCTTCTTTATCAAAACCGCAATGTCCACTTGGATGATATAAAACAACAGGCTCTGGGGGCTTCCAAGATTTTAAGGCACCATCAAGTTCCCATTCTTTTCTCCATTTTAAGGACTAAAATAAACCAAAAGGTCTTTATAATGTGACTTTTACTCATGGTACATAAAAACTCATTTTTGATATTACTTACATCTCTTAACATTTTCTCCGCTCCTTCGGCATTCCATGAGCGTGCTGCAAAATGTTTTTTTAAAAACAATACATTTTCAGAAGATTAAAAACCTTACCGTGTAACCATCTGAGTAGAAAATGATCATCATGGTGTGGCTGTAAAACGTCTTGAACACTTCTTCTAAACTGAAAATTTAATTTTCTTTAATTAATCAAGTGTTTTAAACTAAATTTTATCGAGTAACAATTAGAATTTACTAAAATGATTATATTTCTTTTAGATAACGATTATTTTACCTACTATAATTAATTAAGGTTGGACCTAAGAATCCTTATACCTAATTAGTGTGTTTCAATAAACTTATAATACCTTCCATGATTACGGCAATTCCAAGAACAAAATTGAATAATAACAAGCATGTTGAATTTAATAGGTGGGTACCAATTTCTTTAAAAGAGTAGGAAGAAAATTGTTTA
Source organism: Cartodere bifasciata (assembly GCA_963920755.1). Classification (NCBI taxonomy): domain Eukaryota; kingdom Metazoa; phylum Arthropoda; class Insecta; order Coleoptera; family Latridiidae; genus Cartodere; species Cartodere bifasciata. Next base: position 15,020,834 of record OY987196.1, on the reverse strand, counting down.
TATAAGGCAGTAGTTTTGCATACGTCATCAGTTTAGACTTTATGTTTAAAAGTAAACAATACTTACAAATTTGATAATACTTGGTCATCGGTATTAAATATCAGTTTTGTGAGATTTAACAAATCTTACAGCTTTTTTTTTTATTATACTCAGATCGAAAAAGGTAAATATTATTTAAAAAAGAAGCTACCACCAAAAAATGCTGTATTTCTGAGGTTTAAATCTACTTTACAAAGCGTTTTTTTATGTTGCAGGTAAAATGACTTCCTGTGATAACAGAGCTCTTTGTCAAGCTGCTAGAAATGGTGACAAAGAATTGGTAATGTCTCTAGTTGTTCAAATACGCAACGATACGAAAGATCAGCCTTATGTTATAAACGGATACATTCTCGATGAATGTAAAAATGGTAACTCCCCTCTGAAGGTATCTGCTCGCAATGGCCATTTAGATGTGGTCGTTTATTTGTTAGAAAATATTTTTCTATATCACCATGAAGACATGGTTATGGAATATCAGAATAACAGAACTTTATTTTGTGGTGCCGAGCATGGTAACAAGGAAGTTATGATTTGTTTAATACAGAAACATGTTCAAGGCTACATTAATGAAAACCACAACATAACTGCGGCTTTTTTTAAGAACAAAAATATTCTGTCCTCTCTTATACAAAATCAAATTCAACAATACATTAATTTAAAGGATCCAAATGGTAAAACTATACTTCATCATGCAGCTTTGAGAAACAACGTGGATACATTAGATTATCTACTGAGTATTGGTGGAGAATGGTATACTAAGGACTGTGACGACAGAACACCTTTACATTATGCTGCTGAGCAAGGGAACACGGAGGCTGTTAATTCGTTAATAACACATATACGGAAATATAATCGTAATAAATTATACGATTACATTAATGATAAGGATGACTGTGGTTACACGGCTCTTAGCCTAGCTGTTGAAAACATTGATATTGATACAGATCTGGTAAAATGTCTAATTAATAACGGTGCGGAACATAACGCTACAATTAGAGACGAGTTTGGCATGACTCCCTTGCAACGAGCCACTTATTATGGCTTGTTTGACGTTGTCGTTGCTTTAATAGATGATGTACGGACGAATAACCCTGATTTTTTGAAGGATTACGTAAATATTAAGGATGGCGACGGTGACACAGCTATTTACCGCGCTATTGAAATCCCTGACATGAACCTGCTTCCTTATCTTCTTAATAACGGTGCTGATCATAATGCCAAAAACAACAATAAAATGACACCATTACACTATGCAGCTCAGTGGGGTCACATTGATACTGTCATTGATTTAGTAACACATGCAAGGCTTAATAATTCCAGTGCATTAAAACACTACATAAATGATAAGGATATAGATGGCAACACTGCTTTTCAGTATGCTAGTATGAATAATAACGATGAAATTGTTAAATATCTACTTAACAATGGAGCACAAGATAACTCTTAGGGACTATGTCTTTCCAAAAAGGGCTTTTGTGCTATGCACATTAAGATCCAACGAATCATGATTTATTTTCGATTAATAATAATCCTGTCCGCGACTCACTAAGAACTTATAATTGGTCGACAAAGGATTATGATAAGATGGTTTCTTAGGATTTTATAGCAAAGGAAGCACTAGTTATTTTCCCCAGATGAATCTGCCCATAAAATCTTTTTTTAATGTATTAACCTTTATGTGTCACCCTGTATGTTACAACAAATTTAAAGATTTTTTTTACAAACTATTGTTTTTTTTTATCCATCCGTAAATCTTATCGAGGATTTTTTAAATTCTTGACTTTCCTGTAAATAAAGACCTTTTAGATCCCAGACTAAACAAGATTTTAATATTAAAACGTCATTTGCATGTCACCTTACTCAATTTTTAATATTTAAAAATGGGTGATCGGGACTCAGACAGCGATTCTGAAAGTTACGATTCAAGTAAAAATGGTCCCAAGGAAGTTCTCATCCGAGAGCTCTCTGATAGTGAAAATTCATCACCACCAAGGCAAGTTTATGAATTATTGGGTTTCTAAATTTAACAAGAGAATTTTGTAGTTCTTCCGAAGATGAAGAACAAAAGGAACGTCCTCATTTTGATATCCCTCCAGAATATTGGCACATACAAAAGTTGGTAAAATACATGAAAACTGGAAATCAAACTGCCACTGTTGTTGCTTTATGTTGCCTTAAAGATCATGATCTAACCGAGGAAATTCATCAAATGGCCATTCAGGTAGAATTAATACAAGGCTGCGATCGCAAAATCATTTTCTTATCGTAGGATATTGGTGGGCTGGAAGTCCTAATAAATCTATTAGAAACCAAAGATCTCCAGTGCAAACTAGGAGCTCTAAGCGTCTTATCAGAGCTTTCCCAAAATAAACAAATCCGTCGATGTATTGCTGATCTTGGGGGAATCTCGTTATTAGTCAAAAACATATCAGATCCAGCACGGGATCTCCAAATTCTTGTCGCAGAAACAATTTACAACGTAGCCCAAATACGGAAAGCACGAAAACATGTTCGCAAATGTGATGGAATACCTATGTTAGTTGATCTTCTGGATGTAAGTCAACATTGCTTAAACACTGCCAAAGAACATTTAAGCGATGATGATAAAGAATTCGTTGATATTGCTAGAGCTGCAGCAAGAGCATTGTGGTCCGTTTCAAAAAGCAGGAAAAATATGCAGTTGATGATGAAGAGTGGAACGGTACCGCTTTTAGCCAGACTTTTAAGGTTTGAAATACTACCGACTTCAATCATGAAAAATAATGTCTCATTCTAGATCAATTCACATGGAAGTCGTAAGTCCAACAGTTGGGATCTTATCCCAATGTGTTGTTGATCCAACCTACCAATTAGCAATACAAACTGAAGGCATGATCAAGGACATTGTTCGGCACCTTAGTGTTGACGTAAGTTGTAATTCCCCGTAAAATTCTGAAAATTTAGGCTAAAAAATGTTGCTAGGGTTACCCAGCTCTTAGAAGACATTGCTGCGAAACCATTTTCAAATGTGGCGAAGATCCAATTGTAAGAGATCTAGTGCGACAAGCAGGAGGTTTAGATCCATTGATGCAAATTGCAAAAGACCCAGCCACGAGAGAGGACAAGGATTTGTTCTCATCGGTAACAGGCGCTATTTGGAAATGCGCAGTTAGTCCTGAGAATGTTGAGCGATTTGATCAGTTAAAAACTGTCCAGGTAACTACCATTTTTTGTAATGTTAATATGTTTGCATATTATGAACTCTTAGGCATTGGTTACACTCTTGGAGCAAACTGATGAAGACGAGCGGGTTTTGAGTAACGTAGTTGGGGCACTTTGCGAATGTCTTAAATTCAAACACAATCGGGACACTCTTAGGAAAGCTGGAGGGATTCCGCACTTGGTTAATCTGTTAAATTATACTTATCCTCCTTTACTACAAAACGTTCCAATGGTTTTAAGAGAGTGTGCAGAAGACGAGGATTCAATGCGGGTCATCGAAGAGTTGGACGGAGTTAGATTAATTTGGTCCTTGCTCAAAAATAAAGACCCCAAGGTAACGTGTTTAACTTAAAGGTAATTGTTGATTTAATAAACTAATTAAAGGTTCAAGCAAACGCGGCGTGGTCGCTAGTACCATGCATCAGAAACGCTATAGATTCCGGAGAAATGGTCAGATGCTTCGTAGGTGGATTGGAGTTAATTGTGAACCTGCTAAATTCTGAAGACAATCAAGTGTTGGCATGCGTTTGTGCTGCCATTTCAGAAATTGCTAAAGATACAGAAAACTTGGCGATTATAACAGACCATGGAGTAGTACTTTTATTGGTCAATTTGGTGCAAACTAAAGACGAAAAATTGAGACAACACTTAGCATCAGCCATAGCATATTGCTGTGCTTGGGGAACCAACTGCAAAATGTTTGGAAGGTAAGGAATATATTCTTTCTTTCAGTAGTTGGAGTATATTTTTTGATTATTTAAGATATGGGGCTATAACGCCGTTGGTCGCATATATGGCTGACGATAATCCAAAAGTACACCGCACAACGGCTTTAGCTCTATTTCACCTTTCCCAAAATCCGTTTAATTGCATTACAATGCACGAAAGTGGAGTTGTTAACTTTTTATTAAAAGCTGTAAGTTCCCCTGACCATGAATTACAAGAAGCTGCAGCCGGATGTTTAGCAAATATTAGAAAACTGGCATTAGAGGCAGAAACAGTTCACCTTATTAGGAATAAAACGACTTCCAGTGATGAAGAGAATTAATTTATGTATTGTTGTATTCTCAGACTTTGACTTTATTTTTATTTTTTTTACGATGAAACTTATTCTTATATCAAGTTTTGTGCATTAATGTTGCATAAAGACAATTAAAGTGGCTGAGCCTTTCATTTTTATAAATAATTATACGTTTACGTTTACATTATTGCCAAAAGTAAAGTGCATAAATGGAAGTTGCTATCTTCACAAACGAGTACGCAAAAAGACATAATAATGCCTTTCACTTTATATTGAAAAGTGGTAGGTAAATAGTACTTAATTGGTTCACCGGTTTTACTATCAACTTTTCTCAACAGGTTGTAATGATTCAATAAATTTCGTATTGCACTACGAGATTGCATTATTATTTTGAAGGATTTGTACAGGATGATTTTTTTAGACTATTAAACTGTAGTTTTTAAAGATTTTTCTTTGTCGAAATAATAATGCAATTATTTGTTATGCAAAATAGGTACTTACAAGAGCCTGGTTAGAATAAAATCCAACTGCAATTATTAAGATGTGCAATGGGTATATTAAAATTTAATTATTTTAGATACTACGTATTTTAATTTTGCAGAGAAATAAAATATTTATTACCTACCTATTATTTTGACTTTACAACCTAGATGTAATTGCCATGCATTTACCTTGATCTCTTCTTCAAGGTAAAGGTCGGATTAACAAAATTCACATCTAGGTATTTTTTTATAATTAATTATTTACTATTAAGCAAGCAGAATAGCCTTAGGTAGATGTTATATGATGTGACATTGAAAATAAAATTCTTGGTCTGTAATTTTTTGTTGTTAATCGTTTGCTCAAAAACATTATAAAAAACCGTAAATTTAACAATAATAGGTAATGACGGTTTCTGAAAATTATCTATTTATATTCAAATATTTTTTTTTATTACTGCGTTGTTTATTTTATGTCAAGTATTTTTTTTTAAACACTTTTCTGGAAATGAAAAATGCAGTTACTTTAATTTAATCTAACCCATTTTTTGTAATATTATTGTATGTTAATTCTTTTTTTTTGTGATATGCTAATATAACACATTGTGTCGATTCCCAGAAAATAAATATTTAGTTTGAATAAATAATTATTACCTAAGTAAAAAAATGTATTCATAAAAAAGAAAAGCAAACAAGTGTCATAAGCAATTACGAATGTTAAGTTGTATAAAAAAAAGGGTATTGTATAAAAAGCGAGGCTAAAAATTAAAATAAAAAAAATATTTTTTGTAAAACTGCGCGTTTACACCGAGATTTACACCCTAAAATTAAGGCGTTAAAACGGCCCTATGGCCTAGATTAATTTATTGCCAGTTGCTATTTTTCCATCTTACTCCACGAGCCATTAATGGTCTTTTTTTATTGCATTTTGTACACAATTTATTAATTAAAGAGATTCCATATTTTTAATAAATAAAAACTGCGCAATTTACTCAATAAAAACTCGCTTTTTAAATTTTGAAAACAAAAAAATCATTAATGACAACTCGTTTTTATGATTGGTAATTAATAACATTATTAAAATAATAAATTAAAATGTAGGTCAGAAAATAGTTACATTTTTATTTAATTAATCTAATTTTTTTTAACAACACATACTAATTATTACTACAACATGGGCTTTATTTAGCCCGAAAAAAGTTTAACAATAAAAATAATAATTTTATAGGGATTGTGTAATTTATAATTACTATTTTATTACGTTTATAACAGCTGTTTCCATTACCTAGCTAAATACCGGTTGTATCAAAAAATTTGAGCATCCATTAAAACTCCTCAAGTTAAAAAAAAGTATCTATAACAATTAAGCATCCCATTTTGCCCGTGACAGCCCACAAAATACCCTTATAATAATATCAGTTGACTTGTTGTAAGTATTTTCGGCCAAAACAAATAGCTTTTTCAAAAAATTTGGCAATTCCTTTTAACATCCAAATACTCCTAAAATTTCAAATCTGTAGAAACTATACGTAAAAAGTTATGAGCTCGTGCGCAAAATATTTGTACATTTGTAAAATTTAAAAAAAGTTTTTATACTTTGTATTTTTTACTGTAACTTTAAAATGAACCAAAATCGAACACAATGTTTCTTTTTTATTTTGATACAAGAAATCTAAGGTTTTAAGAATGCCCACATTTTTCCAGGCACCCTGTTTAATAAATTATTGGCTCGTGATGCAAACCTGCAAATTTTATAAACCGCATGAAATTCTTAGTTTTATTATCATTGTTTTGATCATTGTATTAAAACTATAGGTTATTACAGCTATTAGGCAACATTATTGTGGAATGTTCCTATCTATTTAAAATTACGTTCAAAATTCCCTATTTAATTAACATTTTGTATGTTACCTTTGGCTTTCAGGTATAATTAAACGTAAACTACTTTCGCTATCACCTACCAACCCAATTAAACTACCAAAATAATTGAATAAAATTATATCACAACAACATTTATTGATGGATAATAGAACCTTTAAAATCTAATGAATTTGGGCAATTTGAATCTGGATTAGAAATGGAGTTTAATTTTATCAATGTATTTAATTTTAAAGTATAATGCAATTTGGTTAAACAGACATCCTTTATTATACTCTTCGCAAGACTAGGTCCGAAGAGTATATTGCAATCGATACGAAAATCCTAAAATCGTCAATTTTCATCCTAGAGCAAAAATTCTTGCAGATTCGTGTTTTTCATCGAATTTTGAACAACTTTGAAAAAATCCGTCCGTCGGTCGGTCGGTCGGTCGGTCGGTCAGTCGGTCGGTCTGTATGTATGTCACGTTTCTTGTAAACACGCTATCTTAAGAACCAAAACTCCTATCCAATTCAAATTTTAAGGAAAAATCAATCCCTATAAGAGGAAGAACCCTATTGTTTTTGACGAGAATCCGAGAACTGCAACGCCCCCTTTTCAGCCCCCCAAATGAAAAAAAAATCGTAGCTCGACTATTATTGAATTTACAAAAAAAATTATTCGACATAAAATATAGACAATTTAATTCTTCACCAAAAAGTATTCTTTAGTTTTTTTGTCCGACCCCCCAATTACCCCCCAGCACAAAAAAACCTCCTATCTCCGTTATTATTCAATCTACAAAAAAAAATATTTTTTACAAAATTAATAAAAATTTAATTTTCTATTAAAAATGTTACTTCATTTTTTGTAAAATTTGCCAGTAAGGTTAAAAAAACAAAAACTAAAAGATTTCAGTAGCAAAAAACTTCCAAGTCCAAAACGCGTCACGCGTCGGTCAAGAAGGCCATGCCAAAAATATTTCAAACAAAGAAACAAAACTAGCTGTCAGAACAAATAACCTCAAATATCTTAAACGTCAGAACTGACGTTTATCCTCTTAGTTAACTAAATTCTTCGTGTTTTCTGTTAATAGTTTGCACTCTTCGCAGATTTTATTTACATAATTTTTTTTTATAAGAAATTATTAATTATCCTATAATAGTTTTCTTGCGAAGAGTATACCATAGAATGTGTAGCAATTATATAAAAAATTGATTTAGCTTTGATTTACAAAATATAATACTACACTTCTACCGATTCCGAATTCTACTTGAGCTACTTATTTGCGAAGAGTTACTTCTACGCGTTTCGACTTCTACTCATTCCGACTTCTACCCATTCTAGTTTATTTATATAGAAAGGAAACAAAGTAATTTCTACTTAAAAAAACATTGATAGTTATAAAGTGTAAATTAAGTGAAACAACAATATTAAAAAAGAAAGCAGAACACAAGACGTTGTACGAGGGCTGTCTGAGAAGTTTAAAACAATGAACACTTGAAAAGAATGGTCCAGTTGAGTTTTTTTAAATGAAAAAAATGAATTTTTGTTGTATTTGAAATTAACGTCGAGACAAACGTTATTTGCGAGCACTTGTCACTGTCACTTTTCACCATAAAATTTTAAGCAACTAAATACTCGGGCCCATACCAATTTGCCTGAAGATAAAGATTTGGAAGAAAAAGAATATAATCCAAAAAAGGGCTAGGTACATTAAAAAATAAAACAAAATTTGACAGAATTATTGCCTATTGAATGAAATAATGTATAGGCTTTGAAATTATTAGACAACCCTCGTAAGTACCATGAAGTTAGGCATGCAGAATTAATTTAAATTATTTTAGCTAATATTAATTTCTGCAAAATTTCTAAATCATTCAAATGCACCTATTTTAACACTTTTGAAACAAAATACAGTGTCACAAAATTGGCACACCATCTGTATGGTACGCTGTTGGGGCGTGCCTGGGAATCCCTAGAAAATTGTTTAAAAAAATCCATCTTTTCTTATCTCTGAGGAAAATATGGTTAAAGTTTGATAAATTAGGCAATAACTCTGTTAAGGAAAGGGAATTTTAAAACACATGATTCTTGACATTTTTGCATCTGTTTTAATTGACATTGTTTGTCAGCTTCATTTCAGGAAAATTTGGTGAAATTAAATTGATTATAAAAATGTTATTTAACCATTTTAAAGATAAACAAATAGTAAAATAGACTCCCTCTTTATTCAGTTCTATTTTTTGTTAATATGTGCCGTTATTGTTTTTAAGGTATGCGTTTAAAGTTTCGCACTTTGGGACCTCATATCTCCGAGAGTATAGATTTTTTTGACAATTTTCTGCGGATTCCTAGGCATGCCTCAACACAACGTACCATACAGGTGGGTGCGCCAATTCTGGGACACCTTATATATTAAAAAAAAAATTTCACGAATCATTTGTACATATTTACAATGAAATATATTACTTTACTTTGAAGAAAAGTTACAAAATTTAATTTTCTTCAGAAAGTGCCTAGAAATGTCCTGATTCTGATATAAGTACCGAAGATAAAGTTCTTTTTAAAATAACCTAACTTAAAAGAATGTGGAATTTCTTTCATCAGAAAAATGGTGTTACACGTTTTCACTTTTATATAAAAAAAATTGCATGCACTTTTATTCCTTTATTAGAAATCTAATAAGTTTACTATAAATAAAAAAATACCTTCATTAGAGCGAATCTTTGGTCATCATCCAGAACTAACTTAGGCCTGGTGGGCGGCATTTTAAGAACAGCACTCACTTAAACACACTTTTTTATAAAATCATTAAAAAATAAAAGATATGTCTGTAATATATTATTGGAACAAAAACAAAGAATGTCAAGCCACGATTTGCTATCAACTTAAACAATTTTAAAAATATTTTCCATTGAAGACACTAATTGTCTTGAATATGAATGGGTTCCTAATAAGCAGGTATTGTAGTAGGAAATATGAGTGTTTGCGCGATTTAAATTTAATATTTGAAAGTTACAGTTTGGTGGGGGACATCATTAATGATGAGAATTTTAAAATAACAGGTTGTTATAATAGCAACTTTATAGTTGTATCAAAACTCAATAAATGCTGTAGTCGAGGCTGTAGCGCGGCATCACGGACATAATTTTAAGAATAACTAAACAAATTTTTTTATGCTTAGAAGTCCTAAAAGTATTAAATTAAATACACTGGGTTATTATACTCTTCCCAGATAAGTATTAGCAGCTAAAAATAGCGATTAGAGCTCTGCAGCCACAGTTCTCCACTAGCGCCATCTATCGGCACAATTTTAGACTAAGTCAGTACTTTAAAAATTAATAAGAAATTTATAATTGTTGCAAATTTTTAAAATCTGTAATTTTACATATTTCTTTACTGTTAAAGAAGTGTTATTTTATTTATTATTTTTTCCTGCTTTGTCTATCCGATCGCCTTGCCTGACAGCCTAAAGCAAAATGTAAATGGAATTCCAGCTATTCAAAATATTCTTGATGCTGTGGGCTAAGTAAATGGAATTATTATTAAGTTTTAAATCGTGTTTAATTTATCGCCAATCGTTGTAACTAATAAAATCGAGAATAAAATGTACCCAAGAATGTACCAACATTAAGTTAGAGTGTACTAGCCAACCAAACAAACTTTGTAGTTCATTAAAGTAGTAGTTTATAACAAAAATACCGTTTAATAGTTATTGTGAAATAGTTAATTTAAGGTAAGACTTTTTTTAGGACCTAAATACTTTTTTAAAGATGTAATTATACTAGTCGCAATAAACAATTACAAAGATGCTTATTATAGATGAGTTTGGCGCCATTATGCAAAAACGTAATTTATCTATTTTTTAAGGGAAAATAACTAGACTAAAGTGAAATAACATTAAATGTATACCCAACTGAGTACTTATATTTATGTATTGAGACCTTTGTAAAAAAATAAATTGAATTCAGTGACCGACAGATTAAAAACGTATTTATTAGAGAAATTCTGTACAACACACAATCTTTAATAATAATAAAACTAGGTACCCTATCCTGAGCTGAGTTAACAACTTGATACGATTACTTTCTCCATGCTAGCATAGGAAAACTTATCGTAGCAAATTTTTAACTTAGCTGGGGATTCCACTTAATTTTTATTAAGAAAACGTTATAGTTTTATGTGAAATTGAAACCAAAAACAGAATATTCAATAATTATGTATTTGAATAGAATCTGTGTACAATTTTTACCATTGTGGAACACATAGTTATGTTTCTACCTAGTAATTTTTAAGCTATGTAGTTATTATTATCATTTTTAAAAATTGATGGTTATTATGCCCATTGTCATGAATATTGGCTTTATTTCATCGCTAGTTTACGGTGTTTATAAAACACATGAATTCCATTCCATGGAAATAGATAATGACAAAACGAAAAATAATAAAGCATTAAAAAAACATAATTTACTTAAATCTACAAATTGAAATTTTTTGTACAAAGAGGTTGTTTGAAACAAAAATATTATTAGATTAACTTTCCCACGTTAAAAATATATCAACCAATAAGGTAAGATCAATAATTTTTTAAAATGCATTTACACAAAATCTCATCCGTTTAGGTTTGCATTTATTTAAATTGTCCTCTATGGCTAATTAAAAAAACTAAACACTTCAAATCATTCTAATAATAAATAATTAAAAAAAGCTGGTTTAATTTAATTAACATTTTATAAGAAAAATAAGTTACATCTCATGTACATAGGTATTTTTATAAAAATAGAATTTGATTACGCTACAAAATAATAAATCTTTCATAAAGAACAGACACAACAAATATTTTTAACTAGTATTTTAAGGTGAGTTTAGTTTAGAAACTACAATCAAAGCAACGAAATATCTTGCCAATTATTCTTGTTTTTTAAAGTTTATTTGTAAGCATTATTTAAAACCGCATATCAGTTTAATATAATTGCAGCCAAAACAAAACATGATTAAAGTTTGTGAAACATTTAATTAAATGTATCGAATAGTGTTATAAGTGCCTGAAATTCCTGAGACAATCGTCGGTTATTAATGCCAAAATAAGTTTAACTAATAATTGTTTATAAATAAACAAAGTAATAACCAAATACGCGAATAACATCGAGTAAAAACGAGTTGGAAAACTTTCAAAGTTCCCCGCCGCGCGTCCCCCATTATTCAAGAACGACCAACGACCTACGATTGTGAACTACGCCAACTACGTTTACAATTTTTTTCTTAAGAAACTGATAACATAACCTTAAAATAATTTGCTAAGGAAGGAAGTTTTTAGCCTTGTGGTACAAAAAGTGTGATTTTTAGTTATTTTGGTGTTGTTTTCTTTAGTTTATTTGTGTTATAGACGTTAATTCACAATGGTAATTAAAAATGGTTATGATTTTTTAAGTTAAATACCTAAAGCGGCTACTTTGGAATTATTGCAATATTGAAATGTGATGTGCATTTATTACGTACTTAGCTATTTTGCAAGAAACATTATAATAGTTTTTTGCGCTAAAAATTAAATTGCTTCTGTACACAGATTTAATAACATCATAATCCAGCAGAATCCCATTCTCGCTTATATCAAAGCAATATCTAAACTTTTTATAAACAAATAGGTAGTTTTATTACATTTTATGACGCTATGTTTGTTTAACTAATGATTTGAATCATAAATGAACCGCTTTACTAGCCTAGACTGTTGAGATTTTTAGTGGTAAATGTTGTGTTTACTTTGTGCTTCTGTTATTTTAAATGAATTATGGAATTTTGATTTCAGGGTGCTATAAACTTAAGTATTCTTTTTATATGTACATGCAAATAATTATTTCTAAAATGCTATGTGTAATTTGAATTAGCACCAATTTGTTTCGCATGCAATATTACTGTAAGCTTTTTTTCTTTTAACATTTGCAAACCTTATATAATTAGGTATGACAATAATATTCCTTGGAACTAAACAATTAAGACAAATATTTATTGCAGGTTTGTCTTCTAAATGCCCGTTTGGACAACAGTAAGCCTAGATGTGGGCAATAATCAAATTCATCCAAACATACTAGGTGAATCTCAATCAACTCTAAATTCAACAACTGCTTTTGGAAGAAAAAAATCACTTTTTAATAGACAACATAAGGCAAGATTTTATTTCATTATTCTAAATAAATATATGATTTGTTACATTAAATGTGACGTCTTACCGGCGCACATTTTTTTATTGAATTGAAATGCTAAAAGACTTATAGGCCAAGACGAGGGCCAAGATAAATAGATAATTTGTTATCTTGCAAAAAATATACCTATAAGCCAGATTTTTAATATGTGTTAGAATATACATAGGCAGGAAGCTAAATCTACAAAATGCACACAAAGAAGAGTTTAGGGTTGGCGTGGTAGCTAAGATCCCTGGAATATACTCAGGTATGGCCAACTTTGACACTTATGACAGTTAGATCAAATTGCATGGCTTACTAGATTAAAAAGACATTATAAGCCATGCAATTTGATCTAACTGTCATAAGTGTCAAAGTTGGCCATACCTATGTATACATCTTCAAGGGCCCTTAGTGGTAGCCCCCCAAAAGTTCCCTTAATTTGCAACTTAAGATCACGATGTATCTGCACCAAATTATACAAATATAGGTGCTAACGAGGGTGCTAAGTTAGATTTTAAAAAGGTTTTACTTTTAAATAAAATATTCCTCTAAAAATTCCTTCTCCCTCTAATTTGGCCCAGACCCATCGTGATCTAATGTTGCAACTTCCACGCCAATCCAAAACACTTATTTGTGGGCACTTTGGTGGATTTAGCTTTCTGAATAGATGTTCTAACATAAATAAAAAATGTGGCTGTAATATTTTTTTTTTAAGTACAAAGTACAAGTACAAAATTATCTAACTTGATCTAAAAAGGCTAACCTTTAGTAAAAGTTTTGTTGTCACATTATGGGGAAGTATAACTTTATTTTCTTTCTTTTAGTGCAAAATGTCCCATTCAGACGATGAGCTTCACACCCAACGATATCTTTCTTGGCGGAAGCTTCACTTAAGCAGAGCCAAACTAAAAGCATCCAGTAAAACATCAGCCCTCCTATCAGGATTTGCCATGGTTGCAATGGTAGAACTCCAGCTTAATACTCCAGTTACTATTCCCAGTGCAGTGTTGGTGGTCTTTGCTATTATTACAACACTTCTTGTAGCTGTTCACATGTTAGCCCTTATGATAAGTACGTGCATTCTTCCTAATATTGAGGCCATATGCAGTTTGGACTCGATTAATTTGGTTAATGAAAGCCCTCACGAAAGGTTGCACTGGTAAGTTATGTTTTCTTTTATAAAACAAAATTTTTAAATTGTTTAACCCACTTTTAAATGGGGTTACCATCTCTAGTGAGAATAAAAATGGCTTGTAAGTTTTTGTAAAGAACAGTATTTTGTATATGAATAGTTTTCCCTTTTTTTAGGTATATTGAAACGGCTTGGGCCTTTTCAACTCTACTCGGATTGTTGCTGTTCCTAGCTGAAATAGCTATTTTATGTTGGGTAAAGTTCTACGACATTAATAAAACAGCCGCTTGGAGCGCTAGTGTGGTACTTGTTCCGATTTTATTTGTTTTTCTAGCATTTGCTATACATTTTTATAGATCTTTAGTAGCACATAAGTACGAAGTTTCTGTTTCCGGTATAAGAGAATTAGAGATGTTAAAAAAACAAATAGAACAAGGTGATGCTGAGACAGGTAGACCGAATGGACTTAATGATTTGCTTTCTGGAATTCACGTAGTTTAATATTTTAACAAAAATAGATTTATTCGGTTTATGCCTGATTTTGATAAGTCTTTTAATATTCCCAAACATAAACACAATTAATGCGATTTTAAAAAAGAATTTGGCCAATGTGTGTAGTGGGTATGATTTTATAGATTTTAACAGGTGGGTATTGTACTATTTTATTGCAATAATTAAAAATTATTAACATTAGAACATGACATTATGTGCAGGCTCGCGTAACTTCTTCAAGGACCGATTATATTTAATATAATAAAAATATAGATCTTCAAAAATTATATTAAATTAATTCTTATAAAGCGTAGAATGTTTTTACATTTTTGTATGCATTTTAAATGCTTTTATTATTTTTATTTTGCTACTTAAATAATTTTAAATTGTTTTAGGTACTTATGTTATTTTAAATTTCTTTTCATTAAAAAAAATGTTGGTTACGTAGAAAACTTAATTTTAGATGATTTTTGCGGCATAACATTTTGCATAGATTTTATTTTTATGAAAGAGTGGGTACAAACCTGGGTACCAGCAATAAATGTTTTTTAATAAATGCAAATAAAAACTGTGATTTTTAATATAACAATTTACTTATTGATAGACAATAAGACATTTTATACAACGAAATGTAAATTAAAATTTTATTAATAAATAGACAAGACAAGATAATAATTATAAATATGAAAGAGTCTTTTTTTAATATTAAATGCCATTTAAATAGAAATACGGTTGTTTTGGAATAGTTTTTAATTTTAATAATTTAGGTATCGGACGTATCATCAGAACTTTTGTTGTCATTATTATCCGAAAGAGTGCACACCATACTTTCGCCGGTAAGAGCTTTTTCTTCGCATTTTTTACAAACTTCATCTGTGTTTA
The DNA here is from genome assembly GCA_963920755.1 of Cartodere bifasciata. Classification (NCBI taxonomy): domain Eukaryota; kingdom Metazoa; phylum Arthropoda; class Insecta; order Coleoptera; family Latridiidae; genus Cartodere; species Cartodere bifasciata. Next base: position 15,005,546 of record OY987196.1, on the reverse strand, counting down.
CTAGTTTAATCTAAAACATGAATTGATTAATATCGTTTCAGCTCAAAATTAAGAAAAGAAAAAAGACATTGTCGATTTTTTTTAAATCAAACCTTTGTAATGGGAAAGTCGGTTGGCCATTTGGAACTTTGACGGTATGGTATATCGCAAATGTAGCTGTAAATGCATTTATTTTCAAACCAAACGCCTTCTTGCATCTGACCAGTGTCTAAATGAAAAAATCGACCTTTGCCATGTTTCAAACCGTCTTTCCATAGCCCTTCGTAGCGATTTCCACATGCCAAAATAAAAATTCCTTCCCCTGCGTAACTGTCGTTGTTCTAAAAAAATAGGTGGTAATTATTTTTGACTTCCCAAATAAAATAGTGATAACTTTATTTCCTAAGCTTACCCATTGTCCGTCGTAATAATCTCCGTTGCTTAACCACAACTGTCCGTAACCATGCCGTTTCCCACTAACCCAGTTACCAATGTAAAAGCTTCCGTCTATTGGATAGATTCGAGTTCCTTCTCCATGCATCCTACCGTTTTTCCACTCTCCTCGATATTCCAAAGTATACACATCAGTTTCGGGAATCTTTACTGAAAGAACTCCAAAACCATGCCGGTAACCATTTAGAAAATCTCCTTCATATTGCTGAAAATGCCTAGTTACCAGACGACCTTTTCCTGAAAATTTAATAGATTTGTAACTTGTTTTTTGATTCACCCGGTGCATATTTACCAGATTTTAGGTTGTTCTTCCATTCTCCGATGTATTTGTCGCCGACTAAATTGTACATTGTATGTCGGAGACCTTCTTTTCGAGTCATGCGATCCAATCTCTCTGACCGACTCATATCTGTTACGCGTTTTGCTTTCCAAAAAGGCATTTTGCAAAAATACTAGCACTACCTCAATATACTTTAAACACATCAATTTCTACACATTATAATATTAAATCAATAATCCGTCGAAAAAACGCGCACTATATGTAGGTAAATTTATAAAATAAAGCAAATAATGATTGAAGAAGTTTAAAATAAGGTGACAGTTTTTAAATGTCGCGCTGCAACTCGTACGCATGCGCTTTCTGTCAGTCAGATTGCTGTCAAAATTGTAATCGTAAATAAAACTAGAAAATGGCGTCTTCTTCAACAGATCAAGGAAAAAAGCGAAAAAGCGGCGATTTAATTTATGAAGTAATCGACGAAATTAATTCGTCACAAGTTGAGGTAAATCCTGATGAACAACCAGCAAAATTTTTAAAATTATCCATTGAAGACAGCCCTGCAAAAACAAAAACGTACGATACTAACCTAGAAATTGAAAAAATTGACAATTCAACAGCAAATTCAGAAAATGTGCAAGATATAAATATGACTGGTACTGCAGAAATGAAAGAGAGCCCAGTTTCAGCAGTAGAAACTACTGACGCAGTAAATAAAACTATTTCTGAGGAAGCAGCAGACGAATCGGTTATTTTAATTGAGGAAAAAGTAGATGTAATTGACTTGGACACAACTGTTGAAGTACTGAGCCAACCCGAAAAAGAAACGCTTGAGGATACAAATAATGAAACACTGAAAGATAGCCAGGAAAGTACTGAAGTGCCTGATAAACCTGAAATATACATTGAGTTTAAAGATGCTTCTGTAGAAAATGTGTACAAGGCGCAGTTTTTGCAATTCTTACTGAAATTCAAGGAACTCGATGTCTCCATTGAATCTTTTTCACTAAAGATAACTAAGAAACCTAATGCACCTCTAGAAAGTAATGTACTCGAAGTCCCTAGCGATGGTGAGCTAGCGGACCATAATAAAAGCGGAAAGAAACGTAAGAAAAAATCAAAAGCCAAAAAGGAGTTGTTCGTTCTTGATACTAAGCCGCAAGCTCATAATGAATCATCGCAACAGATTTACGACCGCAAATTTAGTATACTTCACGAAGATGACAAGGTCCAAAAATCAGAAAAGAGTTCGGCCCAAACGTGCTTTAACTGCGATAAAGAACATTCGCTTAAAGATTGTCCTGAGCCAAGGAATTATTCCAAAATTAATGCAGCTAGGCAAAAAATGAATTCCAAAGGCAAATCCGCGTAAGTATTTTCCGAGGTATTTTCTTAGGAAATGCCCAACAAGTACCTGATCTAATAATAATCTAATTATTTGTTTCTTTTTTAATTTTTTCAGGCGTTATCATTTGGAAGAAGATCAAAAGTTTAGCCATTTAGTGCCTGGAAAAATAACTGACAATCTTAAAGTGGCTCTTGGTTTGAAAAGTAATGAACTACCGCCCTATATTTATGGTATGAGGGTGTTAGGTTATCCCCCCGGATGGCTGGAAGAAGCTAAATTTGTTAATTCTGATATGAATTTGTTTGGTATCGACGGAAAAAATGTTAAATCTGATTCTAAAAATAAACAAGGACTTGATGCTTCTAGAATCGTTGATTATCCTGGTTTTAATGCACCTCTTTCAAAGGGAACTTTTGATGTAAGTACTTGATTGGAGTCAGATTGAATTTTTGTTTTAAATCCTTGATTTTTATCTCGGCAGTTATTATTTATAAGTTAGGTAAAATTATTTACTATACGAAAAAATAATATAACAAATATTTTAGGACCATCAATTTTATGACGTCACACCCTATTCGGAAGAATGCAGTAAAGAAAACATGATTAATTTTTTTAAAAAACAAATTGCAGTCCAGGAAGATGACCTGGAAATGCGTGACATGGAATTAGATCAGGATACCACTGTTAATTCGGAATGTTTAGACACAAGCATTGATCTTAGAGCAAAGGTATGTATATTACAAAAAAACAGCCCCGAGAAAAAAATAATTTTAAATATTCCTGTTGCAGATAAATAAACTTCATCAACCCAGCGATTCACCGTCTCTCACCGAACTTGAAAAACAAAAGCAAAAAATTCTAGCCCAGCTTGATGATTCGGTTATAACAATTGCAAGTGAAACGCAAGATAATGTTGAAAATAACGACACTATTGAAAATGACGATGGGCTTGAGAAAAATCAGAATTCAGAAGAAATAATTCCCGAAGCAAACACATCTAATAACTCAAACACTGACGAAGATTCCCCTCTTAATTCTTCGGTTAGAAACATAAAAACAAGCAGTTTTGGAACACCAATTATTAAAAGTGCCAGCCCCTACTCAAGGTTGCCGAACCCCGATAACTTTTCAGTAGGGGTAAGTCCGGTTATTGATTTTGAAAACTTACCAAATTCCACGGGTAAATATGAGCAAATGACGGGTGTTTTACAGAAAGTAAGAAGTACTTTGAAAACTATTCAAAGTTGATGTATATATTTTTTATTCCTACATAGTCAACGTAATATGTAAAAAGATTAGATTAAACAAATTGTAACTGAAATGTGAAAAATAATACGTAGTACAAAATAACCTTTAAAATAATTCATTTCGCCTTTTTACTTTTAAAAATATTATTTTGAATTTATTTTATGTTCTGAAATTTTGATTTAAATTTATTGTTTTTTAATTATTTCTTTTTAATTTACTAATGGCTTACTTAAGGCATTTTGATTACTATTTAAATTATTAAATTAAATTTGTAGTTTTTGTATTGACTTATTGTAAAAAAAACTCATAAAATATATTTTAAAAACATTATTTTCATTTATTTTCTGGTATTTCTTTATTCTTTATGAAGTAAAATTTACCCAACTGGCTTGTGATAATTTATCACAATATTTTTCTTTAATTTCCTGCAGTGGTAATATATCACTCAAGCACTAACCGATGACTTTTTACCGAGCCTTTTACCCAATAATTAATATTTTTTTATTACCATGAAACATTGTTGCCAAGTTTTTAACAAGCAATGGGGATTTCTTTGCAAGCAATAAATTCTAAAGCTGTCAGAGAGATAAAAACTTAAACAATATAATAATAAACTGTCAATGTAAGTAAGTGTTTATTTAATATGTGAAATGCTTTGTATAATCTTTTTTTTAAAGATCTGTTTAAAACTTACAATCAAGATTATATCATTTATATTTCTTAAGATATGTGCACAAAAATAACATACAAAAAGTTAAGTATTTTTAATACTTATTAAATTGAAACGCCACTAATAAAACAAGATGTTTTTAATGAAACTGAACCTTAATTTTTTCAAACAATTTTTTCTGTTAAATTTTCTTTGCAAGACATTTTCTAATAATTTTGTATGTTTTACCATTTATAAAACTGAATTATAAATATTTATTAATAAATATAAATATCCAGTGACGTTATTTTTCCATTTCCTTTAAAGACATCTTGAAAACTCGATAAAATTCTTTTAAATATGCAAATAAAATTGGCGTACGTGTAACGTATCGCCAATAATTTTTTCGCATTTATTAAAAGAGGTGTTAATGTAAAGCAACATCAAAGTATAAAATTAATCAAGTACTATACAATGAATATTGTAAAATTATATCCCGTAGACCATTTTTTTTATTTATTTATACTTGGCGACCACCAAGTTGTCAAATTATTACTAAAATATTTTTATTTTTTATGAAACAAATATGTTTTATGTGGTTTATTGTATGCCATAATTTTTAAATGGCTGCGGGTGGTAAACTGGGTGGCGAACCATGGAAATCCTAAAAAACATTCGTTATAGTTTGTTTGTTCACGTAACAAAAAGAATGCATTTTTCATATTGTAATATTGAAAAAATTTCTAAATTTAGTTTTACTGTTTAAAGAAGGCAGAAAACATAAGTCTATTGATTACACTAGATTCAAGTTAGTTATTTCATATTATAATTGTTGCTATCAATTGCTTGTACAAAAAAAAAACGATCCCACTTCTGATGTTTTTAAAAAACGCTACCTATTGGCAATGCCAATTTATTGGTTTAAATGCTAGTGTCCCATGACTGACCCCTTCGTCTAGAGACGAACTTACATTGCCAGGTGCAGGCTTACGATCTCTATTTCCCTCAGAATTCCTAGGACGCATATAATACAAAAACATAGCCACTACCAAAAACATCGTCATCAGCAGATAGTTATCATTTGTAGCTTGTCTAAATTCAGAACCTAAAACCAAACATTTTAAACAAATCCTTCCTTTGTGCGTATAAGAGTAAAATTGATGGCATCACCAATTATGTTGCAAGAGTGAAAAGTTAGGTTAGGGAAAAAGAAAACTTGCTACGATATTAAAAAAACATCTACCTTCTTCAAAACACTCTGTTTCTGTACAATATGCTTGCGAGTTCCTCAACTAAAATACAAAATGCGCATAAAAATCATTTAGCGAGACTCTGCTGAAATCTTACTAAGTTTAGGAGTCGTCTCATTGCCAACTCATGGCCCCAAATGCATTCACAAGGATCCATTCCTTCGTTAACCATTTTTACCTTGGGTTTAAAGTTCTAAAATACAAAACTATTAAAATGAAAAAGTAGGAGGAAACTACTGATTACCTATAATTTACTAAAATATCACAGACCAATGTTGTATTGCCTATTTCACAGCAAAATACTTTCGAATTTACCTAGTAGGTTGTTAAAATACTTATTATTCCAATAATTTTCCCATTATTTTGCAGAATTTCTTACAAATTTCTTCAAAATAATCAAACACCAGCTGTAAGTCACTTTTTAATGACACTTCGTGTTTGTTATTTGAGTGATCTGTCAGTCAGACGCACAACAAATAACAATGAAACATGTAGAGTGGGGAACGGCGATCTCTCATTGGTTATAATGCGCATATGTGGCCCAACTCTGTTTTGAAACGTTTTTAGATTTGATTAAGTTTTTAATTTATATGTTTATTTTTTGCCTTTTAATAACAATGCATAAGTAATAATTGCATGGAAATTGTATATAACCTTACATTAGGTTTTTATTTGCTGATTTTTGCTTGAATTGAACTCAAATGTTAAATTATAAAATAATATTTATCCAAGTAACTTTATATTCTTAATTTACATTTTTTTTATCGTATCTTTTGAAAAGTAGAAAAGGTATGTTTTTATACAACCTAGAGTGCCTGGAAGAATTGACAGTTATTGTCGCCTTATAGAGTGGCGACATGCATCATTCTTTCTCTGTCAGATAACGTCATCAACGTTATAGCCAAAGTGACAACAATTACAACTTACAATCACAATTAATGACGTTATCTGTATGACAGAGAAAGAATGATGCATGGCGTCACTCTATAAGGCGAAAATAACTGTCAATTCTTCGAGGCACTCTAATACAACCTAGCTTTGGTGAACGCAATAATATATATATATATTCGTATGATTATTAATAAACATTACAAGTCATAGTAGGTATAAGGGTTGGTATGTGACAAATATGAACATTCAAGAATATAATAAAGTTGTAAATAATATAAAAAAGTACAAATAATGTTCTTTTTGGGATGCCCATGGACAATGTTCATATACTGATAAAGCATCTGCTTCGGGGGGAGGGGCCAGAGGAAAAACCATGGGAAAAATAAGTCCAGCATACCAGGGTCACATTCCATTTAAATTACAAGGCACAATAAATTGCTAAAAATTACAGAAATTTTAAGGTTGATATCCAATTTAATGCATTTGGAGTCAGATTATGTAATTCATAAAAACCGCCTTCAAAATTGGTGTTTGGACAGTCCTCTACAATATGTTTAATAGTTTCTGGAGATTCACCACATTCACATAATGGACTAGGTAGTGCATTCCACTTATATAACATATCATTGCAACGTCCGTGACAGGTTCTTAGACGATTAACAGCACTCCCTATTTTCCTCGGCTGATCAAAACCTGGAACCTCTTGAGTAGGATCATCGATTAATTCCTTATTGGACACATCAACATTTTGCCAAATGAGTTTCCAAGCGTCGGATACTGAATAGGGCTCATGTATATATTCCTCTTGCCATAAGGGCTTCCTCGATTTTAACCGGTTGGGGGGCAACCTCTGCAGATCTTGGTTTTATGGGAAATTTGTCCAACTCGAAATGTATCTTGTCCCACTCTCTTTTAGTCGCATGTCTTCTTCTTATGTCAGGGGGTGCTATGTTTGACAAGACTGGCAACCAATAATGTACTGACCTAACACAAAAAAAATGCAAGAATCATATATTGAAAAATTAAAAATCCAAGTTAGGGATAAAAACTTTATTTTATGAACGTTCTAATAAAACATAAAGGAAAAAATTCTACTACCTCATACGACTCTAAAATGATAAAATAAAAGAAAACTGTCAAGAATAAAAATATGGCCTCTAAAACTACAACGAAATTCACTTTATGGACTGAGCCCCGATTAATCTGAAACCACAAATTTATGCATGTCCGCTCATTTTTACTATATTGAGTTTTCTTTATAACTTGCCTTTTTAACTTTTTAGAAAGACAGAGTATACTACTGGGACATTCCATGTAAAATCGACCAATCATAGTTGCTATTATTTGATTTATTTCATATTTGGTAGGTACAATCCTTACCCATTGTAAAGGTAGTAAAAAAAACAATTTTCTGAATTTTCATAATTTTTCTTGTCTTAGACAAAAAATCGAATTTTCCGATTTTACGATTTTGGAAGATTAAAATTGGTAGTAATTTTAAGTTGACAATGGACACTTCTTTTTATAAAAAAATTACCAGCTGCATATTTGCACTCCTTCTCTACTATTAATTACCCCAAACTATAGAAAATGACCAAGTTTAGGTCCAAAAAAAGCTCTGTGGGACTGGGTAAATTTTTTTTTTGATTACTTTAAAATGTTATTGTGCTAGTGGAGATTCATAATAAAAATAATTTTGTTTGTGATTTAACTTCGTTTAGAAACAGCATTGATTGTAAAATGTTACTGATTACGTTAAATTTAAACACGATCGAATCGTATTTTAAATTCTTGGAAGATTAAAATTAGTAGTAGTTTTTAGTTGACAATAGACATATGTTTCTACAAAAAAAATATGAACCGCATAATTGCTCTCCTTCTCTACCAGGCAGCTATGGAAAAGGACCAAATATGGAACTAAAAAAAGTTATGTGGGACTGGGTAAATTTTTTTTTTAATAATTTTAAAATGTTGATGTGATAATAGAGATGCATTAAGTAAAAAAAAATGTTTGTGATTTAACCTCGTTTAGAAACAGCAAAGGTTTTAATATGCTACCTTTACAAAAAATCGAATCACAATATCGTTTATTTTTTTTATTGTATGCTATGTCCTTGGTAACATTTTAAAATAAAAATAATAAAAATTTACTCACTCCCACATAGCATTTTTTAGACCTAAATTTGGTCATTTTTCATAGTTTAAGGTGCTAACTGATGGGGAAGGGGTGCAAATATGCAGCTGCTAATTTTGTAATAGAAAGAAGTTACCAGGAGTAAGCACTGGACTAAACCTCAAAAGAATTTAAAATCATGCAGCAACTCGAAAACCGAATTTTGGTCGATTATACATGGAATAGGCCTACTTTACTTTTATCAAACAATTAAAAAAACGCATAATATAAAACAATCCTACAGAAATAAAACGTCATTATAATGCTTAAACTTTTATAGTGAAGCGGTATGCTCCAAATTGTCAATTTTTAAATTTAAATTTTTTTTGCACAACACTTTTACACCACCCTATTAATATTAAAGTTACTGATTTTCGAAAATTGGCCTTTTTCCGCTTTCGACTTTTACACCTATTTTAAAATTTAAAGTTCTTCCAAAGTTATTATTATACTCTTCGCAGACAAAATCAAAAAGTATATTGCGATTGGTCGGACCTTTTCTTAAATCGTTAATATTCATCCTAGAGCAAAAATTTTTTGCAGATTCGTTCGTTTCATGACTTTTATTTTTTGTCCGTCTGTAACAAAACTTGTTATCACGATAACTGAAGAATGGTTTATTCATTCAATTCACTTAATATTTGGTACAAAAATCAATCTCGTTTGGGGGAAGAACCCTATTGTTTTTGAAAAAAATCGAATAATAAATAGAGGGTGAAAACCACCCCCAAAGTTAAAAAAAAATTAATATATCGGTTAATATTAATTTTACGAAAAAAATATTGTTAATAAAATTAAAGATTGTATTTTTCCCTATCAAAAAGCATGTAGTAATTTTTTTGTATCCTCACCCGTTAACAAATAAAATAAGTTTTACGTTTTTTTTAATAAAAAATGCACCTTTTTAATCATCTACTGCAAAGAGTATCATATAGAATGGTAACAATTATATGACAATAAAAAAATAGTCATAAAAAAAGACCTATAAGACCTATCTTCGAAGTGTAACTTTTTAAATGATCTAGCCCACTTACTGATCTAACCCGCTCTTGTTAATAAGAATGCACGTATACTTTTAAATTTAAAGGCATTAAAAAATGTGGTGTATACAGGTGATCTAAGGAAAAGTTTCCATCCCCAATATTTTCTTAACAAATTTGTTTTAAAAAAATACCAAGATCGACAGAGTGATTATTTAAAGGGGGATACTTAACTAACATATCCCTTTTTTTGTTCACCCCCTAAGAGGGGTGCCCACCCCGTCAATAATCTTAAATTGCACTACGGGTCATGAGGGGTTTCATTTTGACACTACCATTTTTCTCTTTCCAATAAAATAATATATTTAAAAATCCTTTTTATTTGACTTATGGGCTAAAATATTATTTAATTTTTCTCAACAAAGAAAAATCATACTAAGGAAACGCATGCGAAAATGTAATTTAAATCATGGGAGGCGTGTTCAAAATAACGCAGCTCTTGTGCGATTGTCAACTGTTAGCCAGCAGCTTCTTGCATCATCGGAAGACAGAATCATGGGCCACTCTGATTCTAGTTTTGCGCTCATCTACACCCTGTGGCGATAGAGGGTCATGTGCACAACACCACGACGTTTCGACCACTTCTTCAGTCCTCTTATCATCGTTCTTCACATATTTGAGAACAGGTATGTTATTTTTTTTGCACTTTACTTTTAAAAAAATATTTAACAATTTTTTTGGCCTCCATATCTATTTGGAAAATTATTTTTAAATATATACCTCAGCTTATCATTAACAACAAAGGAACGAATTATTATCATGGTTTAATAGATTAAAAGCAGTCAATTAGTACTTTTAAAACCCACGAAAGCGGAAAACACAATTGTTTAAGGTTTTTTTAGGTCATGTTTCTTTCTATTTAAGTAAACTTTGCTTAAAACTTGTTATGACACTTACTTATTTAAAATTTAGGCCATATAGCATAGATTAAAAAAAAAATAAGCCCTCAACTAAAAATTAAATTTTTTTATGGACTTTAAAGACAGTCAAGGGAGTTTATCGGAAGGTGAAAATAATGGTACTAAGAGCCTGATCTAAAATTTCAACTGTCTTTAAAATTGACTTTAAAGTCCATTTTCGCTAAAAAGGAGTTTATTCATAGGTAGGTAATATCACTAGGGCACTTCAACTTCAAAATATACAGTTGGTCGAGACGTTTTCGGAAAAAATTGTTGCCCGAAGGATACTTGTCAAGAGTATATCCCGACAATATATGTGTTTATGATAAACATAAATCCAAAGATTAAGAAAACAATTCATACCTATTTAGTAATGTTTATTTGTTAAATGTGACGTTAAATAAAATTTAAAATAGGCTTTGAAAAAAAATTAACAAATTGTTCCACGGAAAAATGCCGCTGCCGTTGACAACGGGGTTTTTCTGCGGAAAAATTTTCCGTCGGCAATTTTTTCACTGTGAAATGTCAGAAATGAGAACTCAGATCACAGCAGATGACAGGAGGGATATACTCAAAGGTAAATGGTAAATTCATGACCAGTATTCACCTTTCCCGCCGTTGGTCAGCTTCGCTGTCGTTCTACTTGGGAAACGTCATATATGCGTCAGATTGACTCGAGTTATTGTAATGCTGGTGGTCATTCCCAAGTATAACGACCGAGAAGGTGGCCAACGCTCGGTGGGAAAGATCTTTAACTAATATGCCAAAAGACATTCTGGAGTAAGGTTAAATTTACAAAAAATCATCGACATTGCTTGCTGTTACCGTTTTACAGACAAAATATGAAGAAAATCAAAGATTTGTATTAAGTTTGGCCAGCATTTTTAAAGATAATTATAATATTCATTTTACATCAAAAATCCTTTCAGATAAATTTATGTTATTGAATATTTTTTTTAACAGACTATTTGCTTCGCTTTCCTCAAGATTTTAAATCGTGCTAATTTTTTTAAAAAATTTTTTATTAAAAGTTCAATTATTTTATGCCCAGTAATAGTATATTACTACCGTGGGTGGAAAGGGTTTCATTTCTGTCGAGAGAAAAAGATGGTTTACCAAGGCGCGTAGCGCCGCGGTAAACCATTTCTCGAGACAGAAAGGAAATTTCCACCGAGGTTAGTATACTATTTTATTTACAACTGCTTACGATTATGTTTTATAATTTTAAAAAGCTTTAATTTTGCAAATTAATATTATTCATTGTTAATATCTTAGTTAACATGATTATATTTTTTTAATTTATTACCTTGGTTACATGACAATTGCTTGACATCGAAGTAAAAAAATAGTTATTTTTAATTTTCAAAAAACGTCATTTCTCGCATTATTTTAAAGTCTTAAACCAACTAATATTAAAAAAAAACATAATGTCGGATAGTGATGACGAATGTACAGAACTAAAAGAGTGTGCGCAAAAAGCCGAAGAGGGTTTGCTCCCGCAAAAGACTTAAATCCGACTTATTTTCAGTAGCCAGGCGGAAAGTAGTTACTTTCCGGCCGGGTGGAAAGTGACAGCTTAATAAAACTAATAAAGTGACATTTTCCAACTTTTAAAAAGTCAGAAATGTCATCATTTCATATGCAGTTGTAAATAAATGAATTTACGGCAACCCATTGGTCTATTTAAATTTGACCTTTATGTTTGACATATGTCAAACCCAAATGGACCAATCTGATGTGATTCTTACTTTAAATGATTCTTAGATGAGACTTCATAAACTGGGCATTAGTCAATCTAACTTTTTAATTTAATAAAAAAATTTCAGCAAATTGAAAACTAACGAATTTATGTCCTTTATTTATTATGGAGTTTATGGTGGGTTAAAAAAAATGTTGATATCCTTTTTGCAAAGAATTAAACGGGCTTAAATATTACCAAAAAACAAATTTTATTAATTTTATAATAAATAAAATATGATTTTTTTTACTTGGGGGATTCGCACAATATACTCTTCGTTTTCGACTTGCCTGCGAGGAATATAATAAAACCAAAACGGGCAAACAATCATCATTAATACTAAAAAATCTTGCAAAAACTTCACCTTCCAACCCGTTTATATCATGAATAAACCATTTCTCGAGCCATTTCTTTTGCAAAAATAACCGCAAGAAATGGTTTTCGTAGTAAAAGTACATTTTGTGACATTATTTGCACCAAACTTTTTTTAGACACCATGTTTTATGAGCTATTTTTAAATTTTATTTTACCCTTGAGTTGAAATGAAAGCCTATTTTGATTGAGTACCTAACAATACAAAATATAACCTTTGATTGAACGTATCCAACACCCGCCAACAGAGTGTTGTATACATCAGGTACATAAAGAAAACACGTATGTGGGTACTTTATGGCCCCATCAATTAAATATGATGCGTCATACATCACATATGTCATTTGCAGAACTTGACCACACTTAAAACAAGGGCTCTTTAAGGTTTAACACCCTATAATGATTAAATTTTGAATTACCCAGTTGGAAATAAAACTGATGCTAAACAATTATTTAATATTTACTATGTCAATATTCCACTTATCTATCGGTATTTTCAATTTTAATAATGTACGCTAACTGCAGCCCCACTCAAACCTCATAATTTGTTTATTCATCAAAAATCTAGTGCTTGAATTATGAGGGGCAAATCAGATGGGCAAATTGTGTACACTAATTCCTAACAAATTCTCAACAAATTCTTAACAAATTCTACAAATTCTCAACAAATTATACAAATTTTTATCAAATTCTGCAAATTCTTAACAAATTCTAAACAAATTCTTAAAAAATTCTACAAATTCTTGAAAAAATGTACAATAATTCTTTCATTGAATGCCGCTCGTTAAATTAGGATAGGAAGTACAAGGTGTCGCGAATTCAAGGACCACCATTGGTATCTTCCTTATCTTAAGAAATATCTAATAATTTTTAGCTTACAAAACGTAGAATTTGTTTAAAATTAGTAGAATTTGCAAAAAGGAATTCTTTTTATGTTGAATTTCTGTCAACATCCATTTAAAATAAAAAATACTTTCTATAAGAAAAAAAGAGCACCCTGATAATTCATAGAAAACGAAACGCTGCGTTGCAAGATTTTTTTTAATCAGAATCTGATTGTTGGCAAGAAAATGTCGGAATAATATCAAAAATTTCAAAATTACCCCCTTAAAAACAAGCACGTTACAGCCAAATAACCAAAAAGCACTTTTTAGGTATTTTAAAGGTAACCTAAAAAAGACAGATAATCAAGTTCTGCTTGCGAAAATATAATGGGCATTAAAATGGGCAACTTTGCCTCCATTAAACAAACTTGGGTAAGCAAGATTTTAATGCGAACAAATTGGCGACACCCTGTATTACAATTACATAAAATTTTAAGAAATGTAACTATTTTGTCTATCAAAAATTAAAACCTAAAATTTTAAATGTTGTTATAAGAATTTTAAAATTAGGGTAATTATTAATTAATAAAGAACTCCTATATAGTGCCGAAGGTGTCCTGAAGGATGTCTAAAGAGGCCCTCCGGACAGCTGATGCCCCGGTCACAGAAGACCGAGAAACCTGGGGCAAAAAAGTGGACTTTTTATTATCGGTTATTGGGTTTGCTGTGGACCTTGCCAACGTTTGGAGGTTCCCTTACTTATGTTATAAAAATGGAGGAGGTAAGTAATTTTTTTTTTATCGTGTAGATTAAGAATTTTTATTTGTTAATTAATTTAAAAATGTTTGGCCTCTCTAGGCAGTAAGTCTTTTAATGTAGGACAGGTGTGTTACAAAATATTTACCGCCTCAAATCTCTACGAATAAATAAAATCTAAAATAGCATAAAAAGATCGAAATTGATCTCTGGAAAAAGCTTTTAAAGATGTACTAATATGAATATCGGTAATTTGATTGCAAAATACTAAACCGATTGTCTAGGATCAAAGATATAAGTCGAAGAAGCTACTTACTAAAATATCAGTTCCATTTCCTAAGCTTTTTGCCACAAGGGAGTCACTTTACGATTTTAAAATTGCATTAAAATTGAGATGGAAGAAGAATTTTTATTTTACGTCTTTTATTGTACTTTATCAATTAAACGCTAAAAGGTTGCTATACCAACTACGTTTTTTTAGCCAACTTGAACAAAGCTTTAGGTGAAATGTCTTTAAAAGCTTATAATTATATCTTACTCAATTTCATTTAAAAAAAAAGATCTGGAAAAAATAATAGGGGACCAATAAAACGTTTGAACAACGGAAATATGTAGTAATTTAGTTTTGGTTTACATTTTTCTTTCTTAAATACAAAATCAGATTAAATATTTTAGATATAATGTTGGTCTTATCCCCCACAAGCTTTTAATCGAGCTTTAATCTCGTTTTAAATTCATACACGAGTCTTAAAGTCTTGGAAATTATGTTAATACTACTATCATTATTTTACAAAGAAAGAAGATAATGCACGTATGAATATTGCATAATTTTAATAATTCCATTATTTTGGGCCTTTGTCAACATGAATCGCGATATCATTTTATCAAGAATGTTCTATTGTGTTATTTTTGATAAAACGCAATTTAATTTTTTAAACATATTTTCGAGACTATGCTTTTGGAATTGAATTATTAATTATTTACACTATTTCAAACAAACACCTAGGAAATAAAAAAATATATATATTTATAATGTAAGGGTAAATAGAATCTGTGGTTGAAAGTAAAGCAATAATAAAGTAATGTCCGGTTTGAATCCAGTTGGTCAACCACAGGTTTGTGTGCTTGATTTCTGGATTTATTTAATTTCCTGACATCTCATTTCTCACTATTTCCTTTTCTTTGAATCAACAGACCCTAAAGCATTTATCCCCCTAAAACAAGTATTGCCTACCTAGTATTGCCAAAGAATATAGACTTATTCTTTGGATTTGCTTTAATCTCGGAAATTACATTTGGTGTTAGGTGTTGGCTTAAAGTTTTTATTTTTTTTTAACAATCCAACTACTTATTAAACTTTTCTTAAAAAACAAAGTATTTGTCTTATATGAATAGAGTAAGTAATTCCAAGAGTCTTATTATATTAATTTTAATAAATTAAAATGAAATTGATGCAAGTGCGGAAGTCAATTTTTAATTATTTCATAAAACCCAATTAGAAACCTAAATGACCATATGAGAGTGGTGAATAAAGGGGTGGCTTTTAGATATCAAAAGCTATGTACGAAGTTACTAGATAGAAAGATAGGTATATCGTAGTAATTAATAGGTGAAGTAGATGCTAATGAAGATTTAAAGTGGCAATACGGTCTCTTTCTCTGTCAATAATCACATAATTCAATTTTAGTGCCATTAACGTTGTGCGATGTCCCCTCTTTATTACAACATGATTTTGTAACGTTGGAAATACAATTTTAAATTATTAAGGAATGTCCATCACAATAAACTTTAGAAGATGTAAAGTAAGTCCTAGAACGCAAATAGAAACAAAAAATAGGTTTTTTGATGGCGGAATAGATCGAAAAGGTCTATAACATCGTAAAAATAGATGGCTCCATTCTTATGCAAACATTTCTGTTTATTTTTTCTTATATTAATGAAAATTGTTAACACAAAACGCGAGAAAAATAAAAACATTGGATGGGACATCTTCTAGAATTTGTTTTATTTGTGTTAAGACGGGGCCGGTTGCTTAAGGTGGCAGCACACTTAATTCATTTTAGATTTTAAGAATTCTGATTTTTTTTCTGTTCTAAAATGAACAAATTGTAAGATGTCATGCACCCCGACCTTAAGCAGCCGGCCCCGTCTTATATATGCAAAAATATAGATGCCGAAAAATATGTATTCCGCATTTGTTTATTCATTCATTCAAAAAAGCTAAACCTGATCAATTTAGGTGCTGATTTTTGATAGATGAGCGGTTATTAGATGTATTTACGGTATCAGTACATTAAATTTAGGAAAAAAAAATGTTTGCTTTAAAAAAAAAAATAAAGTAGGTTTTTGGTTTTTTCCTTATATTTTATATTTTGGATATTATTTTAAAACCAAACTAGTCCTACCATTAGATTTGGCTTGGTTGTAAATCTTGAATGATTGAAACGACTACTCTACTGCACAACAACCTGCCGGCCCCCTCTTAACATTTTACAATGTTTAGGTGCTTTTTTGGTACCATACTGCATCATGTTGGTCATCGGTGGAATTCCATTGTTTTATATGGAATTAGCTCTTGGGCAGTTTAATAGAAAGGGAGCCATCACATGTTGGGGAAGACTTTGTCCTTTGTTTAAAGGTAAGACATTAATATTTCTATTTTATTAACATTCTTTTAAAGTCTAAAAACATATGATTGGTCTATAAAAAATTAAAAATGGTAATTTATGAAGCCCCACAAGGCTCAAACTGGTGTACCCATTTTATTTTATGTAACACCTTTTGAGGTTCCTTTATGGCCTTGAAAGGTTCTCCCATTTAAAGCTCATTTGTTAAAAAAGGATATCCTTACAGCACTTAGTTTTCCTTAAATGTAGAATAATCGATCTTAAGAAAATGTAGAAAATAATGAGTCTCAAAATGCTCTAGTGAGAAAAGTTAAGAACTTCCGGTAGGCCATGGTCCAATTATCCTCTTGCACTAATCTCCGGAAACAACCCGAGAGAAAGGCACACCACAAAAGCATTTTTCATAAGTAAGACGCCATAGTTTAGAACTTACTTACCACTTACAGCCGTCGTCTTAGTGCAGTTAACATCAATATTCAGCCAGAGATTCAGTCTCCACTAGAGTGGAAGAAATCATAAAGAATGGTCCAATGACTGGATTAGTTCTCCCATTTCAACAAGTGCCTTTTGAGCTCGCCTGTAAAAAGATTTTACGAAAGATTTTATTTATGATTGGCATTTTAAGCATTTTATCTTCGTGGTGAGAACACTTAAGGCGATAAAATGGACATGTCGTTAAAGCTGCTTTTTAATAATGCGATAAATATGAAGTTTATTTTGGATTAACAAAGCACCATGTTTCTTAAATAAATAAAATTAAATGCATATTTGAATCGTTGAATTTAAATAGTCCTCTTTTAGAAAGACTCAAACAAAAAAGCTGCTTTACTACAATACATAATATAATTGTTTTTATTATTTTTACAGGTATTGGTTATTCAGTTGTCTTAATAGCGTTCTACGTGGATTTTTATTACAACGTAATAATTGCTTGGGCTTTGCGTTACTTTTTCGCTTCTTTTACTACAATTTTACCTTGGACCTCTTGTGACAATCCGTGGAATACACCAGACTGTCGACCAGTAAGTCACTATCCCTCAAGATAAAATGTATATCTAATAAAATATAACTTGTTTAAAAATTGCATAAAAGCATAGATCCTTTACTAATCTAACCTGATCGAATTTGTTCTTTTTTTAGTTTGAATTTCCTACAAACATTTTTAATGAATCCAACCAAAGTCTTGCAACACAACCAGAAGATAATAGATTTGCCTCTGCAGCATCAGAATATTTTAGGTAGCTTTTGAAAATTGCACTATAATAATTAATTTATTTATCGTTTTTTCATCTAGTCGCTCTATCCTGGAACTTAACCAAAGTCAAGGCCTTCATGATCTTGGTGCGATAAAATGGGACATGGCACTTTGTTTACTCGCTGTTTACATAATTTGCTACTTTTCCTTATGGAAAGGAATTTCCACCTCTGGGAAAGTTGTCTGGTTTACAGCCTTATTTCCTTACGCTGTTTTACTGATTTTGTTAGTACGTGGCATAACTCTTCCTGGATCTGCGGAAGGGATCAAGTATTATTTGAATCCCAATTTTAATGCTATTACTTCTGCAGAGGTATTGACATCAGTTTTGTTTTAAAGTACACTCCGGTTTAGTAAAACTTCTAACTTTTAGGTTTGGGTCGATGCTGCCACACAGGTGTTCTTTTCTCTTGGTCCTGGATTTGGCGTTCTTCTAGCATATGCGTCCTACAATAAATATCACAACAATGTTTACAAGTAACATTTTTAAACTTTTTGTACCATTGATTATTTTATTATTTTTCAGGGACGCTCTTCTCACAAGTGTGATAAACTCAGCTACAAGTTTCATTGCTGGTTTTGTAATATTCTCTGTGTTGGGTTACATGGCACATGCATCAGGTCGTCATATAAAAGACGTAGCTACAGAAGGTCCTGGACTTGTTTTCGTTGTCTATCCTGCAGCGATTGCGACAATGCCTGGAAGTATCTTTTGGTCCTTAATATTTTTCATGATGCTGCTTACCTTGGGCTTGGATAGTTCGGTAAGAACATTGGCAAAAGTTGGATACAACTGAGGAGGTTCTATAAATTCATTGTTTTGTTTTAGTTCGGAGGATCTGAAGCCATAATAACAGCGCTTAGTGATGAGTTTCCTAAAATCGGGCGACACAGGGAGATTTTTGTAGCTTGTCTGTTTACTCTTTATTTTATTGTTGGATTGGCGTCCTGTTCGCAAGGAGGGTTTTATTTCTTTCATCTTTTGGATAGATATGCAGCAGGGTATTCAATGTTAGTGGCTGTTTTCTTTGAAACAATTGCCGTATCGTGGATATATGGTAAGTATAGGGTAGTCGAAGTCATTTCCAAAAGCTTGTCAAAATGTCCATCATTTAATAAGATTAAATTAACCTTTTATTAAGCGTTACAAATACAGGAAAATTCTCAGGGTGTTTCATTGTTTGTACACTGTTAAATTTTTAGGAACACAACGCTTCTGTGATGACATCAAAGATATGATTGGGTTTTCACCTGGTTTATACTGGCGATTTTGCTGGAAATTTGCAGCGCCACTATTTCTATTGTTTATCATCGTATTTGGTCTTTTGGGATACGAGCCTTTAAGATATGAAAGCTACATCTATCCAACATGGGCTAATGTTTTGGGATGGGCCATTGCTGGCTCATCCGTTATGATGATCCCGACTGTAGCTTTCTTCAAATTCTTGTGCACACCTGGATCCTTTTGCCAAGTAAGTTTTTTTCTTTATTAAAAAGGGTCGCAAGTAATATAATAGCAAATTGGTAACCGCACTGCAAATTGTAATTGTTTGGAAAAAGTATCATTGTTGAAGTGGTGATTTTTTCCTAAGAGTATAAATTTAAAAAGTGGGGTCAAAAATAATTTCGCGAGCTCGATTTAAAGTGGACATCCTTTAAAAAAATCAAAAAGGAATGGTTTCGCCCGGGATCGAACCGGGGACCTTCTGCGTGTGAAGCAGACGTGATGACCACTACACTACGAAACCCATGCTTAGGGGCTTTAAAAGGAAGCTTATAAAGGACACTTAATCGATAATAAGGCATTCTGCAACATTTTACGTTGGAGTTTTTTTTTTAATTTTAAACTTTGAAACTTTAAACTTTCCCGCGATGCAACAAAACGATGTCATTATAAATGTAATACCTAATTAAAATAAAACAAAATAACAAAAAATACCAATAAATATTACCCGAAATATTTACAAGTACTTAGTAATACTAAGGGGCAAATCAATTGAGGTCAAAATTTACTCAATTCTAGAAATTGCAAACAAATTTTACAACTTCAAAACTTTTTAAAAAAAATTTACTTTAATTTCTAGCATTGATGCCTCTAGAGATATCATTTCATATTTTGACAGGGAAACGTAAATGTAATAAACTTAACCATTTTTGGCGGACACAACGACTCATGGGAGGGGGGGCTATCTGAGTTTTTTGTCACATTTAGGTAGTCGGCATCTGTACCTCAACCGGTGCAGATGTGGGTACGAGCGCTCGACGTTATCAGTAAGATAATAAAGACAACAAACAAGTCTAATCGCGAATATTGTTATTTGGATACATAATTAATCAAAATGAATACGAATTTCCCGAGAATAAATACTTTTAGTATTGATTTCATGGATGTAAATGAAGAAATTTCTAAATTAGAATACCACCTGTTTTTACAAGGACAAATGAATCTGAATCCTGCCGAAGTACTTAGTATTGGTATACCTGGGAAAAAACTAATTGTTAAAATTAAAACTAACGAATACTTTGAAGAAATCTTTGAAAAATATGCAGACAATTTGGAATATGTAGGAAAAGACACCAAAATTACAAAATTAGAACTAGTAAACGAGAGTGAAAAAATAACAGTAAAAATCCATAGAATTCCCCTCGAAATACCTGATATTGAAATTAAGAAAGTTCTATCTCAATATGGAACTGTAAGTAATTTATACAATGACACCTGGAAAAACTTACCCTTTAAATGTTATAACGACACCAAAATAGCAAAAATGATTTTAAACAAAAGTATTCCATCTTATGTAACAATATGCGGCCGTCAGTATTGGACAAATTATTTAGGACAAACAAAAACATGCCGAAGATGTGATGCTAACGACCACGAAGCAAAAGATTGTCCCAAAAGTGTGAACTCTAAATCATTTTTTACCAGAAGATGGGAAAACCTACCTACAAATCTTGTACCTTTAAAATCGCAGCAAAATACCAAAGAAAAACAAATAAACAACAAAAACGAACCCGTTATTACCATGGTACATTCTACTCCAAAAATCGATCCCGTGCCAATAAAAAACACCATTATGGAAAAAGAGGGAGAGACTGCCAATATTGTTGAAAGTTCTCAAGACACCCAAACTGATGCTAGCATTAAGCCCAACCAAGAGCATGAAAAACGTGAAAAGGAAAAAAGAAAAAGAGACAGACCAGTGATGACTGATTCAAGTGAAGACGGTGTCAAAACACATCACAGAAAGAATGTAAAACTTGATGAGAAAGTGAGTTGGGCTGATGATGTTGATAATGACCTGATGGAAACGTTAAGCCATAGTGATGAGTCTGATCCGCAGTCTGATCCAGACAAGTATATTGAATCAACCTAATTTAAGAGTAAGAAATTAATGTTGTTAAAAATTGATTATTTGCCAAATTGATCTATTACATTGTCTTTTTTGTTTAAATTAATTCTACGCTAACTTTGAAAATTAATTGCTAATATACCAAAATGCAGCAAAATTATTATAGGACGTATACTTCCATTTTTATATTA
Source organism: Cartodere bifasciata (assembly GCA_963920755.1). Taxonomy (NCBI): domain Eukaryota; kingdom Metazoa; phylum Arthropoda; class Insecta; order Coleoptera; family Latridiidae; genus Cartodere; species Cartodere bifasciata. Next base: position 14,984,223 of record OY987196.1, on the reverse strand, counting down.
TGCACTTAAGATCGGATGGCCCAAAGCATCTGGATTTTTCTTTCTCTATTTCGGTTTCTCTTAAATAGATTCACAAAATGCAACAAATATCCTTAGTCATTGGCAGCTTGAATCTGTGTACTATTCAATCTGATACGAAACTTTGTATGCTCAAAGATTTTATTTTTGCGCAAAATGTGGACATTTTATTTTTACAAGAAGTAGCTCTGACTGATTTTGGATTTATACGCAATTTTAACGCAATAGTAAATGTTAACGAAAATCGAAGAGGTACAGCTATTTTATTAAGGGACAATCTAAAGTTTTCAGACGTAATATTATTGGATTCTTCCAGGGGTATTAGTTTAGTTGTCAATGGTACCCGCCTTATTAATGTTTATGCGCCAAGTGGTTCCCAAAATAAGAACGAAAGACAAAATTTCTTTGAAAATGAGGTACCGGTTTTATTAAAATCTGAACGGAATGTAATACTAGGTGGCGATTTTAATTGTATAATACACAAGAACGATAGTACTAATGAAAACCCACAAAACAAATGCGGATCTTTAAAAAAAATAATAACTAACTTGGAATTTTCGGATATTTGGGAATATAAACACAATAATTCTAAAGGCTTTACGTACTTTCACCCTCAAGGGGCATCTAGATTGGATAGATTTTATATTTCAAAAAGTAAATTATCTCAGGTTGGAATGTGCTTTATTCATCCCACAGCTTTTAGCGATCATCGAGCTATAATATTTAATTACAGAATTGACCGTGTAAATGTCAAAAATAACGAGTTTAAGTATTACTGGACACTAAATAATTCGATTCTTAAAAATAAAAAAGTAAAAGAATATTTTCAAATAGAGTGGAATAATTGGGTTAATAAACAAAAATCATACTCTACCACTTTGGAGTGGTGGTGCAGTTATGGGAAAATAAAGGTTGCGGCATTTTTTAGGTGGCAGTTTAGTTATTTTAAAAGGCTCAGATTAAAGAAAATTAACCATTATTATGCTGTTTTAAAAGAACTTATGGAAAGTGTAAACCAAGATAGCGCACTTTCATCTGAAAAATTTATCGAAATAAAAAAAATCAAAGCCCTTATAATCCGAGAACAAGCTGGTTTTTATGATGAAATAATTTTAAAAAATAAAAACGTGGGACTAATTCATAATGAAAGCTACTCGTTGTTCCATTTGATTAAAAAAAACAAAACTAGTAAAAAAAACAATATATCACAAATACAAGTTGATGATCGTCTTATAAATAATCCAACAGAAATAAAAACAAATATTTTTGAGTTTTTTTCCAATTTATATAAAGAAAATAGTGCACTAAAAATTGATAAAAGGATAATTAACGAAAGTATTGCCAAAAATGGGTGTTTATTGAATGATGACAATGACATCATAGTAAGTAATTTTGATGAAAATGAAATCTACAACATTTTAAAATCTAGCCAAAAACATAAGTCTCCTGGACATGATGGACTTACCTTAGAATTTTATCTTGATTATTGGGATATTATTAAGGACACCATGGTCTTAATAATAAATGAAATACACAAAGGTGTTGCTATACCTGACAGTTTTAAAAAGGGAATTATAGTTTTAGTCCCAAAAATATCTAACCCTGTTAATATAAAAGACTTTCGCCCTATATCTCTTTTGTGTACAGATTACAAAATATACATGAAATGTTTAAAAGAAAGATTGGCTATGTTCCTTGATAAATTGGTTTCAAAAGAGCAAACTTGTAGTACACCGAACCGAAATATTTTAGACACATTAACTAATATAAGGGAAGCCTCAGTTCAGGCAATTATCAAACGTCGTAGACAACTGCTTTTAAGTCTAGATTTTGATCATGCATTTGATCGTATCAGTCATAGTTATATATTTTATTTACTTGAACAACTAAAATTAAATCCAAACATAATTAGAAATATACAAAACTTATATAAAAATGCCAAATCGTGTTTACAAATAAATGGTGACCGGTCACAAGAAATATGTATAAACAGTGGAGTGAGACAAGGGTGTCCCATGTCAATGTTAATTTTTATTATCGCCATACAACCGCTTATTAATATGAGCCAAAAAAAAACATAAATTGTAATGCTTATGCGGATGACATATCTTTTATCATAAATTCATCAGAGGAACTAAATTTAGTTAAAAGTATAGTTGCTGATTTTTGTGGCTTTTCTGGGGCCAAACTAAATAAAGCTAAATGTAAGGCGATACTTTTAGGTCCTTCAAATAAAAAACATTTTTTTCAAGATTGTTATGACTGGTTCGAAATTAAAAATAAAATTAAGATCTTGGGCTTGGAGTTTTTTGCTAATATAAGAGAGTCTATTAAAGAAAATTGGACCAAAATAGTTTTAAATGTTTAAGCAGTTTTGAATAATAACAAGTACCGTTTTCTTAGTTTGTATCAGAGGGCTGCTTTCGTTAATATTTATGCACTTTCCAAAGTGTGGTTTTGCGCTCAAATTTTACCAATACCGAAAATGACGGCTAATAGAATATCGTCCATAATTGGCTGGTTTGTGTGGACCAGAGTTACTTTAAGAGTAGCGAAAACCACTGTCATCTTGCCAAAGGATGAGGGTGGACTTGCGATATCTGATGTGTGGACTAAGGCGAATGTCTTACTAATTAAAAATATTATTATAGGAATAAGTCAAAATAAACTAGAGTATCATAAATCGGAATACATTCAGAATCCACCATACCCTTTATTAGCTCCAAAAACTGCACCACATTATAAGAGGTTTATTCTTGAGTTTCCATATCACGAAAATCATGTGGCATTACTAGAAAACGGTACAAATATTTCTTCAAAAAAATTATATTCTGAAAAGCTAGCTGGTTATCAATATAAACCTAGTATTGTGGGAAAAAAAGAAAATCTAAACTGGCCAGTAATATGGTCTAATATTAACACCTCATGCCTTACACATTTTCAGAAAAGTCTTGCTTTTACGGTATGTCATGAAATTTATCCGACACAAAAAGTTTTATTTAAAATATCCAAGGCAACCGATGATAAGTGCAAAAGATGCGGCATTCATGAGGATTTAATAGTACACAGATTTGAATGTTATAATGAACTTAAACCAATTGCAGAATGGATTATTTCCTCAACGAGAAACATTTTTATGTTACATTCAAAAAAATTAAAAGACATATTGGAGTTTAATTTTCTTTGTAGAAATAAAAAATTTAATAACTTGCTGAATTTAATCATTATTGAGCTGTTGGATTATATTTTGTCCCACAAAAATGTTAGCGTTAATGAATTTAAGACTATCCTTAAAAATAGTGGTCAAATTAAAAAGAATAATGTAGGAATTTTTGAAATTATTTAGTTATAGTAATGAAATATACTTAGTTTTAGTATATTATAAGTATAAGTATTATGTTAAATTTGTTAATTTTTTATTATGAATAAAATTGTTTAAAAAAAAAAAAAAAAAAAAAGGTACTAAGCACTAAGTATTTTTTTTAATCATTTTATTTTTAAATAATTTTGCTTATTACTTTTTTGTTTATAATTCTTTTAAATAAACATTTTACCGACAAAAATTCGGTTAAAAAAAATATATTTTTTTTAAATCGCTCGAGCTCGTGCGTAAACCACTCTATTGTGTTTGTCATTATAATATTAAAAAACAAAAAGGATGGTTCCGCCCGGGATCGAACCGGGGACCTTCTGCGTGTAAAGCAGACGTGATAACCGCTACACTACGGAACCCACACACATTGACTTCTTTAGGTATCACTTAAACAACACAGGTCAATGATCCTTATACGAGGGGTTATCCAAACAACTTTTGCCCTGCACCCTATGGTCACTTGGAGACTGGAGTTATTTGTACTTATATGTTACTAATAGGATACTTTTGTTTTCAGAGAATAAAAATTTTAACTACACCTTGGAGAGATTCTCAAAATACACAAACACAAGTTAATGGAATGATTAAATCCGAAAGTAATCATGTTGTAAGAATAACAAAATCTACGCCAGAAAGTCCGGAGTCTGATAATGCTCCGGTTGAGGTTTGAGTAGCACGGTTAACGACCAAATTTAAAGAATATTATGTTTAAATTATTTGTTTAAAATTAATTATAATTAGGTATGATCGTTTCTATTGTCGGAAAACTTATTTTGGTTTTTGTATTTTATATTTTAGCGGATGAAAAATCAAATCTTTATACATATTTCATAACAATTTCACTCAATTCTTTGTTCATTTCTAAGACGTTCTTTTCTTGTAGATGTTACATAAGTACAAAAAAAAATCTTTGATCTAATTCGCGCAAAAGCTCACCGTGCGTATCTTTTCTCCGATTTTACCTCACTTACCTTTTGATTTTCAGCTTTTTCTCAATATTTTATAAGTGCGTGTGGCATAACTTTATCTAGGTAATGTTCTTTTTTCGGGTATGGCGGATTTTATATGTAGATTAAACGTTATGGTATAATCACTTTCAACTGAAGGCCAAAACTTAGTTGTATGATAAAAAAAAATAACACTTTTATTAGTTTTATTCGCCTTCATAAGGTATATGTTTAAACTCTCTAGACCTATCAACAAATAATAAAACAAACAAATAAAATATTAGGAAAAATTTTCATTTTCTTTGATGGAACTGAAAAATCCCATAAAATAAGTCCCATATCAGGCAAAAAATATTGGGTGAAAGTTAAAATCTTGTAAAAGAAAATGCGCATCAGTGACCAAAGATTTAATGTTTTTTGTATATTTAATTATTTGTACCAACTTTTTCCACTTTATTATCAAAAAATTTTACAAATTTTAATTGTGCTTTATCCACCCTATACATACAAAAACATTTATGGGGTTTTTTGAAAACATACTTTAATAAAATGGTGGATTTTTTAAATATCTCAGCCATATTTAATTTACCTAGCTTTTCGCTTATTTTATGGACAACCTCAAGATCCTGAAGTGGACTTAAAGATCGCGCTAGCTTATTCTAAAGTTAAACTTAGAGCTTGGCAGGATAGCAGGACGTGCTGCTTAAGTCACCTTAATATCCAGAGTCAGAAAAGAAACGGTAACTTAAATTTCATTTAAAAACTCCAAGTACTTTCTTAAAGTAGCTTGAAAAAATCGTGTATACTAAAAATAATACTTGGATAAGTGAGGATGAATAACACGACTCAGATTATTTTAATCAAAAAAAAGTAAAAGGAAATATTGGCATATCTACTCCGAGATCTACTCTTGGTCAAACCACAATACAACGAAAAATGCGTAGCCGACAAAAAGTGTTTATCTCCTATGTTTATTGTTCAATCATTTTGTATTCTTTTTAAATTATGTTTGTAATACAGAGAAAAGCGTACTTTAATAATGCAGCCAAGTAATTTTGGTTAGAAAGGCGATCAAGCAGCCATTTGATTGCCTTTCAAAAAACTTGTTGAAGGTATGCATTTTTAAAGTACGAAATAAACTTTCTAATTTGTAAGTGTATATTGTAAGTAGTGTAAGTAAAATAATCTTCCTTATTAGGAAGTTCTAAGTATTGTTAGATCGTTAAAAAAATGCTTTAATCATCTTTATTTCTTTTACTAAGTAAATTGCTTTTGTATCAAGTTTAGCAACTGCACCTTTTAATTGTATATCAACATAGAAACATGCAGGCTTGTTTTTCTTAAGATTTGTATATTATTTATTGAAAAAAGAGCAAATTGTAACAGCCATTACAACTTGCATCTTAATTTTTGTTTATTTTAACATTTAATAAATTATTTTGCTAGTAAGAACTGGTTTAATTCCTTACCTTTATGTCCTGTTTAATATTCGAAAGAAAAACTAAAAGCTTTCCAAGTTTCCAAGCACAACATGCTCGAACAAGGGTTTTCTTTGCGCGCTTTTTTAGCCTGTGACCCAAGAACACTTAACAAGCCTGTGACTTTTTTCCGAGTAGTTAAAATCTTACCATAATAGTTCTAATGATTCAACAAAGTAGTTCATTATTATGCATTCCTAACCTATTTTTGCTGACGACAGCTGTCAGGCAAAAGTAGTCTCAAAGATAAACAGCTGTGTTTTTGCACAGTGTGTGTTTTGTGTGCCACCATGGCCGATAGGAAACAAACTAGAGAGTGTTTAACAATTTTAGGGCTGTGCATTTGCTGGTACATAATAAGCTGTAGCAATAATGTTATTGGTAAAACAGTACTTAACGAATTTCCGTTTCCTATGACTATGACCATGGTGCAGTTACTGACAATAACAGTGCTTAGTGGCCCCTTTTTTAACGTGTGGGGCGTCCGAAGGTATTCAGACATCCCCTGGAACTACTACCTGAGGCTGATTTTACCCCTAGCGTTTGGAAAGTTTACCTCTTCAGTATTTTCGCATATAAGTATTTGGAAAGTTCCTGTCTCCTACGCTCACACAGGTATGTTCTAGAATTAAGCTTTTTTATGGCGAAACCTTTTAATTCTAAAATGCCATGTGTTATCCTTTTAGTTAAGGCAACGATGCCGCTATTTACTGTAATTTTATCAAGAGTAATCCTAAGGGAAACTCAGACTACAAAAGTTTATTTGAGTTTGATTCCGATTATAACTGGTGTAGCTATTGCAACTCTTACTGAGATAAGTTTTGATGTCATTGGTTTAGTATCTGCTCTTGTTTCCACAATGGGTTTTTCACTGCAAAATATATTCTCAAAAAAAGTATTACATGATACGGGGGTGCACCACTTAAGGCTGCTTCATATTTTGGGGCGACTTGCTCTTTTTATGTTTTTACCAGTATGGTTGTATATGGACTTTTTGACATTGATAAAAGAAAAAACTGTGGTAAGTAGCATCTTGTCTCATACAAAAATCAGAAGACAAAATACATTGTGTTTTTTTAGATAACAGAATACAGGGTAATAGGATTATTATTAGCAGATGGTGTTTTGAATTGGCTTCAAAACATTGTAGCCTTCAGCATGATTTCTCTAGTCTCTTCCTTAACTTATGCTGTGGCCAATGCTAGCAAACGAATATTTGTAATTGCTGCATCTTTAATTGTTTTGGGTAACCCCGTGACGCAAGCCAACGTTTTTGGAATGCTTTTGGCTATTTTGGGGGTTTTAGCGTACAATAAGGTGAGAAAACGTCTACATTAATTGTGTTCATACTTTAATTCCTGTTTTTAAGGCCAAATATGATGCCAAGCACGAAAGTTCTAAAACAACAGTTCTGCCATACACCCACAAAAGCTGGGAAAATAAAAATGGTTACCAAAGGCTACAAACAGACAATGTTCGAAATGGTTTAGGTCATTACAGTAATGGTTTTTCCAACCCCCAAAACGGGTACAGCAACGGTTTTACTAATGTGTATCCTCAAAATGGGACTGAACAAAGTACTGTTTATAATAATAATAATTCCTTTGCGAATAATACAAAAACGAGTCATACAAATGTTTTGTTTTTATAAAAACAAATTATTTGTGCTAGGTAATTTTAACTTTAAATGAATATGGTAGGAACGAAGTAATTCCCAAAAAACTGATTTTGCTCAGTGACTACTTTGACTATATCATTTCAATTCTTAATTCATAAAGTGTAAAAAAAATCGAAAAATCGTAAAATAATATTAATTTTCTTTTATTGAATTTTCCCTCGAATTTTCATTTTATTTACTTTGTTAAATTTTATTTTACACTTTTTGAATTTCACTTTACCCTTTATGCATTTCGGTTTGAAATGGTTTAGTTAAAAAGGGTAGAATCTCATCATGTACAAAAACATTAAAAACGAAATTTTGTGTAACGAAGTAATGCAAGTTTACACTAGGTTTATACAAAATCTAATATTTTACCCTGTTATTATTTTATTTTTAAAATACTTAACTATTGTTCTTCCTGTTTTTTGCGCATGCAGCAATGTTTATTATATTTTTTTAAAAAGGCATTAATATTATTCTTATGCTCAAATATTGTATTGTACCTATTTTTGTTTAATATTATATTAGGTAATTTTTATCTTTTTAAATTTTGCTAGTCGTTTCGCTAGTTACTAACTATTGCCAATGGTTACTATACGAGATTATTTATTTTATGTAGTAAATCAATTTTTTAATGTAAGTGTAGGTTTTAGCAAATGAATCTATTTTATTTTTTATATTTATGGTAGGCACCTACATACAGTCTGATAAGTCTCTAATTCTGCTGTCAAAGAATAGTACATGAATAATTTTTTTAATTCTATGTATTTTACATAACAGCATAAACGTCCATGAGAAACATTTTAAATTGCTTCTTTATTTGAAAGCTTTTTTATTCAATAATTATACAAATAAATATATTTAACGTTATATTCCTTAAATTTGGTTATAAATTAACCGTGCTACTTAAACCTAAACTTTAGCGTTATGAGACTCCGGAAATTAAGGTGCTAACATCCAACAAAACTGAATTGTATATCCAATAGAAGGGGGTCATTTGGGGGACCAAGAAATTTTTTTAAACAATTTTTTTTTCGGAAAATCTTCTTAGGACCTTATTTTGCATCAATTTCCGAAATTTTGTGTAAATCTACCGTAATAATATTTTTTTTTTATAAAAAGGGGCTATTTGGGGGGCAATGGGGCAAGAGCACAAAATAAATCATGAAAACATTTTTTCTACTCGTCTTTCACAACCAAATGCAAAAAACCGTATCTCAATCCAATTTGACCAAACAAAATTCGAGCTTTATAGGATTTTTGTGCGTAGTATTCTCGCCTATAAATATAAGGATATAAATCGGTTTAATATCGTAGGGTCCCTTATCTAATGTCCTGTACTATTTTTTGACGGCACACCTATTCTAAAATAGGCTTATTAGACTAATATTATTATTCTTTGTACAAATACATATGCTTTTTATTTGGTAAAAAGGATTTATTGAGTTTTACTGAATACATAATTTAGTAAATCAGAATCCATTATTAAACATTCGAAAAACTTGAAATTTATTTAAAATTATCAAGTAAATAATAATTTTATAAGTTTATTTTAAAACACGAATCGGCCATTAAGTTAAGAAAGTATAGTATTACACTCGGTGAATTGTCATTAAAAGCCAGGGCCGGATTAGCCATTAGGCAGAGTAGGCTAAAGTCTTAGGCGCCAAAAACCATTTCGCCGTCGATTAAGAAAAAATGGTATTCTTTTTTTCATAAAATGGTATCGCCAAAATTTTTCTAGAATAAGGCGGTTGGAGATCTTATGCCGGTCCTGTTAAAAGCAAATGCATTTGCAAATTGCAATATTATAAAATTATCTGAGCTAAGCTAAATTACTTTGACTTTCGCAATAACATAATGTGTAAGACGGTCAGGGTTTGGGTAATTGTAAACAACGGGCAAATAAAAACATCTTCTATAAAATTTTATACAAATAAAATTCTAAACTGTATTTAAATGTGTACGTGTACTTAGCAAACTATACATTGGATTCATTCTATGGCAAAGAGAAGAAACTTACAACTACCCTTACTTTACTAATCTAGAATAGTTTCTGTAATTTATAAAGGTTTCGTGATTTTCTTACCATTTAAATAAGGTAGCGATAAGTTACAATTCAAACGGAAATTAGTTCTGATATCAGACGCAACAGAAGATTGTTTCTTCTTTGTATTTCGAATACTTTTTAATTTATAAAAGTGCTAATTCCAATATTAGTTTTAGTCAACCAATAAAGAATATATCCGATTTTTTTCAAGGAATAATAAAACAAATAAAGGTTTGTTTTTTTACCTTGGATTTTATGTAATGTAATAATGTCCATGTGCTTTTGTATACCTAAATTGTTTAGAAATTCATAAAAGGTATTTAGTTCTTTTTATTGTATAAAAATGTACATAGTGAATCGTATTGTAAAGAAGCTACATGCTACATATGTTACTTAAAATATTTTTGATATTATTTGACATTTTTGGCTTAAAAACATTAGAGTGCCTAGATGATTTAACGGATATTGCCGCTTTAGAGAGGGGAGAATTATTATTTTCTTGGTGAGAGTATTTGTATGAGAAAGATGGCATGATGTATGACGCCACTCGATCAAGCAAAAATATCCGCCAAATCTTGCAGGCACTCTAAAAAACATAACATTTTTAAATATAAATATATTTTTGAATTTTAGCTAATGTAGCAGTTTAATTTTATGCATATTTCACTATTTATTTTTATTAACTAGCAACTATTATTGTTACCTAAAAAAATGTTCTGTTAATTATACCTATTGAAAATGGAATCTGTAAATAATAAGTGCAAAATAAATATTTTTATCTATTAAAATGGAATAGATTTTGTTTTATATTCAAAAATTATACATTTTCTATAATGTTTTTATTATTGTGGACTGGCTTGAAGAAAATGTGTTCTTTTGATAATCTTGAAAATCCTAAAAAATTAAAAATTATAAACTTTGAAATCACAAGTTTTAAGCCGAGGGGCGTTTCACTAGGGGAATTGGTGTACACAATTGGGGGAATTTCTTAGGAATTGGAGGAATTTTTGGGGAATTGGGGGAATTTTTTGGAAATTGGAGGAATTTTTTGGGAATTGAGGGAATTTTTTGGGAATTGGGGGAATTTTTTAGGAATTGGAGGAATTTTTTGGAAAATTAGAGGTATTTTTTGGAAAATAAAAGATATTTTTTTAAGAAATTCCTAGGCAATATACAAAGCTTACGGTCTAATTAAATTTATTGTGGTAGCACCAGTTAGGCAATGAACGAGTTCATTAAACTTTTAAAAATTATAGCAAAGATATTTTGAAAAATACAATTTTTACAAGATTTTTTTTTACCCGCGCACTACTCGAATAACTTTTATTCCTCTTGGAAGTAAAATCCATTTGTTTTTGTCTTTTATATCCGAGTAGTGATCGGTTAGTAATTCAGAACAAAGCCCATCGCTTCCGACTCTTCCACAGGTAGAATGTGACAATATTCTTATTCTTTAAATGGGCATCACCACATTCTAACAGTAAGAGAGTGCTATGTAAAGTACGTTTATGCGGCTCCAGATGGTCACCCTATTCCCAAGTAAACCGACCGTGAAAATGTACCTCAACGGGAAGGGTCAATATTCAAGATTGGAAATAATTACTTCCAAAAGTAATCGATTGCATTTTTTTAAATATTTAATCTAATTGTGATCATTGTTTCCAATAATCGATTATTCTTTATTTAAACATTTGAAATTTTCCGCCAAAACTTTTTAGTGTTTTTGAATTTCGCGCCATAATAAACGATAAATTTAAATTTTGCGCCATAAATTTGAAATTTGCCGCCAAAACTTTTCAACATTTTTGAATTTCGCGCCAAAATTAACAGTAAGTTTAAATTTGGCGCCAAAAATTTGAAATTTCCCGCCAAAACCTATTAATGTTTTTTAATTTCTTGCCAAAATTAACCATAAGTTTAAATTTTGCGTCAATAATTATGAATATTTAAAATGTAATGCATTTTTAAAGGTTTTCTTAAGAGAAATTCTGGGGAATTTTTTCGGGAAATTGGAGGAATTTTTTAGGAATTGGAGGAATTTTTTGGGAATTGGGAGAATTTTTTAGGAATTGGGGGAATTTTTTGGAAATTGGGGAAATTTGTGGAATTTTTTGGGAATTTTTTACAAAGAATTCCTCTTGGGGGAAGTGGTGTACACTATTTGGGTATGTGAATTCCCCCTCGTTTTAAGCTATGTCGGTATTGCCAACTTACATTTTCTTTGGTCGTGTTACAAAGGTTAGCAGTTCTGGAAATAACCAACTCAATTCGATCCCCAGACGATGCTATTAGGGGAACAGTCAGACAACAGTCATAATCAACTGTTTTGATATCATTGACCTACAAAATTAACATTTAAAATAACTTTGGAATAATTAAAATAAACTATTCCTTCACCTGTATTATTCGATCAAAGGGTTTCAATAAACCAACAATATCAGCAGGTCCATCCTTTCGAATTTTGTTAACATAAACCCCCTTTTCGTATAAACCATCACTCAAACTGAAACCGTAGTCATCATAAATTGAGTCCTTAAACAACGTAACGTGAAAAACGTTTCCGTTGTTACCCAAAGTTTCAGAACTAGATAAATGAGGACTGGGAACAGAAGGACGAGTACCGTAGTAGTTATTCATAAACGTTCGTTCGTACCGCAAGACATTAGGGTAATTGTAGTTCGGTAATGGAAGGGGACTAGGGCAAAACATGTCTTCAGCATCGGAGTAAAACTGGAGGTGTGAGTCAGTTCTCTCGTGGTTGTCTTTTCCGTGGAATGGCAGAGAAACGGGTTCACTAATTAGGCTTTCTTCATACTTGGGTTCTACAAAGTTTGCATTTAAGTTTAAGATTTATTTAAACCTTTGGATTACTGACCGTTTTGCTCATTATTTTCAGCATGATTACTGTCCCAAGAATGGACCGCACTATCTACGCTCATTACTCCATCGGGGCTTGAATAGTTACATCTATCATCCAAATCAGAAATGCGGTAATTTTCTTGGTTTAACGTTTCCGAAGAATAATCCGTTGTCACTGAAATAGGAACAGTAAACGTGTCGTGGTTAAGAAAAGTGTAAGAAGCTTACGTAATGGTTTAATGTTTCTGGATATTTTTAATTGAACCCTATCACCGGACGATTGTAATAATCGTATGGCATCTGAAAGTCTTTTGTGTTCTAAAGTCTCTCCGTTTATTGCTAGGATAATGTCACCAACATGTAGCGCTCCTGTTTTGTCTGCCAAACCTCCTAAAAAATAAGATTTTGCAATTTTGCTCCATCCTAAACTTAAATCCAGTAAACAATTATACCTTCAGAAATTCTAGATAAAACTATTGGTTCACTACAATCTTCGCTTCCACTGATGGTAATTCCCAAAGGACCTCCATATCTGTGAAGCTCGACGGTGTACACCACACTGTCTAACGACAAATTTTCCGTTTCAGTTTTCTCAACTTTAAGAGTAACAATTTCATTTGCCGTGTTGTGGAGAATATCAAAAGCAGATTCTATTGTTAGTTGATTTAAAGGTCTGTTATCGATTGATAGTAGTCGATCGCCCGCATGAAGTATTCCTGACCTGTGGGCGATAGATCCTCTTCTTATCTCGGAGATTATAAAGGGTTCGTCTATTGAACTTTTTGAAGCTAAAAGTAAACTTAAAAGTGTCGTTGTTTTCTTATAAAATATTTACAGACTTACCAGTGATGGTAATTCCTAAACCTGAACCTCTTTTGGCCAGTTTAACGGTGAAAATCCCACTAGTGGGTTCAATGTTATCAGAAACATCAAATTCAACTTGCAAGATCAACTGTCGATTTGGAATATCATTGCCGCATTCTAGTATTGAGTTTATTTCTTGAATTGTGTAGTTGATTTGATGATTCACTGCTATTATTCGATCACCCGCTTGCAAGCAACCGCTTCTAAAAGTTTAAATCTTATCATTAGTTACCTAAGATGGTGAAAAAATATGAACCTTACCTAAATGCTGGCGAATTTGGTAGAATCCGCGAAACAACTATACTATTGGTTCCATGATCATTACTATCTCCAGGTGCAACAGTGAATCCGAAACCTTTACCATTTTCGCTATACAAAGTCAAACTAACATTCTCACAGTGATTAATCCCAACATTGTTGTACCCAATGCAATTACTGTTATCACTTTCGAAAGACTTATGAGAGGAACTTTGACGACTAGACATCATTTTTCGGCGTGAACGACGCGAGTTTATGGTGTTATATGTCTGGTTGTAACCTGTGGAAATAAATTATGCATTTTGTAGGACCACTGAGATTGTCGCAACACCTTACCATAATTTACGGAGCTCTGCATTTGTATAACATGGCAAGGCAAGATTTGTAACTTTCGTGCTCTTCTTAACAATACTTCCGCATCTGAAGTAGTTCCGCTGTAATTGTCCAATTCTAAATCATCAATGGCCAAGACTTGATCACCGACTCCTAAAGCTCCACAACGATCAGCTGTACTTCCTGGTATTATATGATCAATGTAAAAACCAACACATGTTATTTCATCTTGTTCCGTAAAATTATTACAGTTTGTTAGTATTAACCCGAAATTTTCCTCGAGGCTGCGATCAATTTCCACCAGAAGCGGACCTGAGGCATATTTCACTGATTCCATGTTAGAAACGTCGTATTCAATTGTTAATGTTGTAAGATTGTGACCATCACTGTGTCTTGAATAAGCTCTTAGCATGTTTTGAGCTTCTGGTAGTGTTCGGTGAATTAGTGACTGATGGTCAACTTTTAGAATTCGGTCTCCAACTCGTATGAGACCACTTCTAGAAATTGTAATAAATAAAACGTCTTTAATAGTTACTATTTTGTTAAAAAAATTACCTAGCTGCAGGACCTTGCGGTCGCACATGGGTTACGATTAAGGGCCTGCTAAGATCGGGTCTTTCTGGAATGGTTCCACCTCTTAAAGTTATTCCAAGCGAGCCATCGATCCTTTCAATGGTAACGTCCGCTACTTTCGTGTGCACACTTAATGAATTTTGGGACGCTGCAACAAATAAGGAGTTTTGACAAATAAAGATATTAGAAACGTTATTGTTTGCAACCTACAATGACTAGGAAGAGAGTATCCAATTTCCAATAGAGCATTTCCGTCAATGTTTTCCAAGAGACTGCTTACGTCGGAACATCTCATTTTGACTGTGTTGATCCCATTTATGCTTTGTATTCGATCTCCTGGCATAAGTTGGTCACTGGAAATGGCAACTGAGCCTGGTCTTAATGAAGAGATGCTAGGGGATGAACAGAGATCTGATTTCCCTGTAACAAAAACGTGATTTGGAACAGTAACCTTGGTGTTTTTCATTAACTCCAAGTATACCTCGTCTAAATAAAAAACTTTTTCTATTTCGTTTTTCTTTTGGGGATCCAACTGGGGTTTTTGGTGGTTTTTCCTCACTGTCTTTTTTGCCTTGACTCGAAAAACTTCTAGCTCGTGGCCTAAGCGTTCCCAAATTAAAGTTTGAAAACATGGTGGTCAGTGTTTTTAGTTTATGTTTATAGGCACTGTATTAATTGCCTAATAAAACTATCATTTTCACACTTAATAGAACAATAAATACATAAGCTTATCATCAGTTTAGCAATAAACTGAAAATGCTTTAACCTCGGCACTTAAAAATACGATATATTTGCTTCATTCAGAACATAAACACTTAAACTATAAATATCTTCTTATAGAGTACAGAAGCCCATTTTAAACATTATTTAGATTTAATAAGGATCCACAAATGAGAACAACTTCTTTTAAGAGTCTTTAGCATTTGAATTTTTAAATTAATCCACTTTTGTTCATTTCATGTTTTGGGGCAATATAACGTTGGATCGTACACTACTTTTTCTCAGGCAAATGGATTAGATGTTAAAAATATAATACTTAAAGCAAAAACTTTAGTACCTAGATACTTTAATGTTTCTGTGAATTGTGTAATAATCCAAACATCGAAATTTTAATGATCTGTTGCTCATTATTGCATTTTTAGTCGTCTCGCATTTAGATGCTCTAGTAATAAATTTACTTTTCTGTTACTTTATATATTTCGTTTATAAATAGTGGCTGACAATCATCTTTAATTTGTCTAGTTTTACGGAATATTAACCTCATTTCGTAGACTTTATTACGATTTAAGCACTTTGTGAATTATTCTGAAAGTCAATAAACTGGAAGGACTTTGCCAAGCATCTGTTTCTGGACTGTCTGGAACTTCTTGTGTCGTTTGAATTAATCGTTTTTAAAAGCTGTCCAAGGCAAGATGATTTATTTTATGGAAAATCAATTAAACTTTAAAGTCACTAAGAAACTGTTTTTTGGCTTTTCTAATAAAATTTGTATTTGTCTTTTAATATTTAAACTTTTATACTTAGAGTTTTAGGTGATTATAATATAGTTATCCACTTTTAGGAAAATGTTTCTCATGCACATCAACAATATTTCAAAAACCATTTGCACTATTACACTTAACAAAATGTTTTAAAATTGCTACAAAACCAAAATTTGTGTCGCCACACATGACTGACGTAGATTCCGCACAAAAACAGTTCCAAGACTAACAGATTTGTTGTCTACTGGGTAATATCTATTTATTTATAACTTTCTTACTTTAGATCCGAAAACGAACCGGAAAGACTGCTTGTAGCTTTGAGAACTCTGTTTTAATATGATACTGGCTGAAGCTTGGCAAAAGTTCACTTCTAAGTAGTTTGTTAACGATTTTTTTTTTATTTTTTAGAATTTATACCTGTACTTTACACCTTAAGACTTATTTTTTGCAATTAATGCTCTAAACCTGGCGACAAGGCCTTTGGCACGTTTTGGCATTTAAGTTTTAAGTTATTTTTGCTTGAACTGCTCATTTGCAAAATTGGGTAGGATGCCAAAATGTTTTATATTAAGTAATTTAATGATGAGGAAATGTTATTACAAATCGAGAAGTAAGTTGGTATTTCAGTGATTTTAAAAAAGCTCATTTTAAGTTAATGAAAAACTCTTGAAAATTATTGTACTTATTTTTAACTCTTGCCAACAATGCATTCCTGCACAATGTCAACATTCCACCGCTTTTAGATTACGCAAACCAAAAAAAAAGAATGTCATGTTATTGGTATTGCCACGTATTACCAAATGGTCACTGACTGAAGTACACAAAAGTTTGCATTCCAAAATAAAAAGGGTATCTTATGTTAGAGAGCCTGGTAGATTTGACAGATATTATAGCCTTATAGAGTGGCACCATGCATCATCTTGTGGTACACCCTGTTGGTATCGAAAATAAAAAGGAAAAGTTCATCTATAAATGTTTTACAATAATATGGGCTCTTGAAATATCCAAAGACCAAAGGTCATAAAAAAAGCTTTATTGCAAATTAAATTCAGAAAAAGAAAATTAAGTAAGTTATACCGGAGTATATTATGATACCTTCAGGTCTTAAAATTTAACGATGATGTTTTTGCAGCTCCTGAACTATTAATGTCAATTAAACAAACGACAAGCATGTGTGTTCGGAGTTAAAACTTAAAAACAATTTCAAGAAAAATCTCACGAAAATAGATTTAGAATTAAGAAAATGACATTTATTGTAATTGGGATTGCTTCGTTAATCCTTTTTTAAAAGACCAAATAAAAAAGGAGCAATTTGCAAACTTAAAAAGAACCAAACTTTGCGGTGCCAACTAATTGCAGGTAACGTTCAATCTACCATGCCTTTGTCACAAGCGTTTTGCAGTTTTTAATTATACTGCTTGTTGCTTCTTAGTTCTTAATAATCAAGCCTGTCTGTGCAAAATTTAAAAAATGGGTTAAATTCAATTTTATAAATACTCTTTAAATTACCATTAAAGAAAGTACTGTGTTCAGATCAGGTCTCCTAAACGTACTTCAAGCTGTACAAAAATGGGTTTTAGGCGCCTAAAATCCCTAATTTTTTTAGACAATCTTGGGCAATAAACCATGTTTGTAAATAAAACACATAAAAATAGTGTGTCTTAAAAACAGCTAGGCGGTAAATACTTAAAAGAAAATTTTACCGACATATCAAAGGCTTCTAGTGTTAAATTGATATACAGAATTATTAATAAACATATGAATATATGGGACGCCTCCTAGCATCATAAAGTTCACCTAAAACCTAAAGAAGAGTTATTTTTGTTTTTTATTACACACATGTCGACTATGGTTTTAACATCAATAATTTCAACTATTTATAATCTCAGATACTCGTAAAAATATTCGCTTTTTATTTTGTTTCCGGTGTTCGGCCTTTGTTGTGTGTTTTACGTTGAGTTATTTAAATAGCTATTAATTTTGTGGTTGTAAGTCAATTTGTTTCTTACCTAAAACTATTCCAAGAGATTCCCCGGGGTTTTTTCTTAGTTTTACAAGTGTTGTAAGTTGGTCCGATTTTGTCTTGAATGTGCTTGTTACTGATGAGAAATTTGACATTTGATCCCAATCCAAAGAAGACATTGAACTGAATTCTGCAAAATCATTAGTTGTTTTAATTGTAGATAACAACATTTGCATCCGTAGCGCTCAGAAGTTGCAGTCAAAAACAGAAATTATGAAATCTATCTATTTATTGGAATTATTAACATCGTTATTGGTAGACTATTCGCACTCAAAATTTATTTCTGATAATAAATCAAGAAATAAACAATATAAACTGGTTAAATCTAAGATTCGTACTAAGCGAAACTCCGAAGAAGATATTCATCCATCCTTATTATTTCCTAAGGGTACCAAACATAAAAAGATTGAAAGCTGTTTCGCTATAGGTAGAACCACGTATCAGGATATATTCGATGCATAACCATAACATAATAAACTTATATTCTTGTATATTTCAACAAGTATCACAGAAAGGACAAGTGCTGTTACTGCCATCTGCCGAGATAGAAGTGACTTACTCTCGCACAGGTAATCTGCTATTGTACAGCTATGCCATCTCGTGAACCGATCAGCTACGCAATACTTAGCAAGGCTGAAACGTTCAAACAACTACTGCATTACAGAATAATGAGGTTTGCTTTGGACGCTTTAGTCACACTGAATAAGTCGCAGCTGATCTGTTGACAATACGGCATAGCCATTCGATAGCAGACTGCCTCTGCGTGTGTCACTTCTGTCTCGACGATGGCAGCAACAGCACTTGTCCTTTCTATAATACTTGTTAAAAAATACGTATCCGAGTTTTTTGCTGTTATGCATCGACTATACCCTAATACGTGATTTTGATGAGAGCCAATAATGCGAAACAGCTGTCAATCACTTTGAGTTTCGTAGATGCATACCTATAATAAATTAAGGAGTAATAAATCTACATACTTGAAAACGAAGAAGATATTTTAATTAGGCTATCTACGCTGTATCTGAATTTTTCAGTTAATTAAAGTAAGTAAAGTAAAGAGTTTTTTATTCAGTCTGCTTAAAGGCAAAGGATTCTCTAACCTACTCAATAATCACTTGGTTTAATAAAAACGAGAAATTGCATTAAATAAAGAGTTGTTGTCGCAATGTCTGCCGGATGTACTTACTCGAAGATTCAAAGTGCTTATAAAACCTTTAAATGTGTGAAACGGATGAATTAATCTTAATTAGTAAAACAGATATATACTTATAGTTTTAATTAATGTTATTTCTTGCTTTTTACTTTGCACTGCGAAGCAGTTGTGGGTTATTATTTTTGATGTATGCCGCTCTAAAAAATTAATCTTTTAGCTTCATTTATTTCCAGATTTTGTTTCAGTATTGATTCAAGGTTTATTACCAACAGTATTAATTGTGCATTCATGCGTGTGTTCAGTAGCTAGGCTACTAGAGAAAATCCTGCTTCCAGGAATTTTTTAGATTAAAAATAAAGGAGAACGTGGAATCCGAACCACGACAGTGACAAAACTTTTAGCCCGTTCTTAAACGGTAACCATTTAAAGTAAGAGGGTCATTGTTTGACTATAATATATAATATATAATTATAAACAAATTTTGAAAATTGACTAGCTACCTTTCTTGAATGAAAAAGAAATACCTAATCCATTCAGCAAAATATTTCATAAACTTCCAAAACAGTTAGGTTTTTTGATTTTGTGCGCTAGAATGTTCTTATGCTTCGATTCGAACCTAAATTTTTCTTACCATTCAAATCCAAATTATTTTGATTTTCTTGGTTTATTTTTTCACGATTATTTCCATAATAAACATGACTATTCCGAGACAGTACCTTCCAGAGCTTCATGTTTTTATATCTATAACAAAAGGACTTATTCAGTTTTAAAACATTTGTGACAAAAAAATCATCCTGCGCAAAATGCTCTTTCACAAAAATTATGCCACTGCAAAATATGCCTTGTTCTCAAAATGTGTTTAAAAAAATATCCAAATATCCGCCGCTAGAAATCACCAAAAGTAATTTTTCCCCATAGATGTGTTTTGGCACAATTAATTTTCGCTACAAAGCAAGGTGAACCGACCGACACATTTTTGGCAGAATGTTTTGTGTGTATTCTCTTCTTGCTGTTGAATAATTTCAAAATGATTCATTGGTTAATCCAAAATGAACTGCATCAAATCAACATACAACTTCACAAAAACAATTTCCAATCCAAATCACTTAAACATACATTAAACAAGAAAGCTTCTGTCAGAAAAGTTTACTCATTCACGTCACATATTCGCAACTGTTTGTTCATGTATTTCCACTGCTAACTCCTTCCACAGCTCACTTTATGTGGATTTCCAACTATAAACAGTAAATTTATCTGTACACTAAAATGAGAAATGCAATAAAAGTAAAACAGCAATAATAATGGGTAGTATGTGTTTTATGTAAAACCGTAAAAGAGTTGGTGTTAAGAACGAATTAATGTAATTGCTGACGAACGTAATGAGTAATGAAGAACACCGCTCGGTAACTGAATAAGTTAAATACTGATTTTCAGTGGATACAACCCGCGAGAGACGGAGTCTGAAAAAGCTTGATGAGTCAAAGTTTTAGACAAGACATAAAGTTAACTGAAAACACATGTGTTTTAATCTTTAAAGACATGACATGCTTCATAGGTGGCTATACGTTTCGTGACAGATTAGGGTGTCTATTTTAGCTAAACATAACATATTAATGCGGGAGGGGTTTATTAAGGGAGTTGGCCGCCAAATAGTTTTTAAAAGAGTCTACTTAGTTTTTTATAAGCTCGCGCCAAAAGGGTAGGTAGGCATGCGTTTAAAAGAATATTTGGTTGTTTTCTTGGCAGAAAAGGTCAAAGAGTATTAATAATTCGATCAACTTAAATCTAACATCGTTATTTTTTGTCGCAAAGCAAAAATTCTTGCAGATTCGTGCGTTCACAAAAATTTTATAAAAAAATCTGAAATAAGTCGATAACTCTGCGAAGAGTACAAATCCTATCCGTTTTGACTTCAACCCTTTATTAACTTAATTAGACTTCAGTAATCTTAACAAAATCAAAAACAATCATACAGCGTAGGTTCAATTGTTGCGTTTACAAAAAATCTTACGGGGATACCGAGATACCAACCTGCTGATTTGATAAATATTCTTTAAAAGGAAATAAAGCTGCGAGGAAAATAGGATCTTTCAAGTCGAGTTTCAAGTACCCAAACGTGTCACATCACAAATAAGGCCACAAAGACTCTCTTAAAACTTTGTTTCCATTTCTGATAAATAGGTTCTTAATAAAAAAAGATTTAATTTGTAAAACTAACAAATCTTTTATATACAGGGTGTCCGCGATCAATGTGCTTTTTTTTTAATGGGAGATAGCTGGGAAAAATCCAAGACATTTGGTAAAAACAGTTTTTTGAAAAAGTGCCCCCCTTCGGAAATAATGGCCTTTAAACAGGTAGACTAAAAACACTTAATCGTAAATATTTACCAAACGATTTGCCCAACCATCATGAAAATTGTACTATTAATAAAGGTAATAAAAACGGTCATTTTAAACCCATTTTGAAATTTGGGGCCCCCTTTAAAATGGATTAAACACTGGTAGTGTTGATAAAAACTGCATGTAATTTCTTTACCTTCGAGAATTTTGTAATTAAATTTATTTTTTTAAATACCCCAATTTCAGTAAAAACTTTTTTATCACTTGAAATTTCTGAGAAAGTGTACCTTTTACGAATAAACTACCAAAAACACTTTTGATGTACCCCATATTTTGCGTTTGACTTGGCAAAAAACTTACTTCAATGTAGTGACAGTGGTAAGTGACATAAAAATTTCAAAAGAAAGTCTAGTTTTATGCAAAAATATGAGGTACATCAAAAGTGTTTTTGGTAGTTTATTCGTAAAAGGTACACTTTCTTAGAAATTTCAAGTAATAAAAAAGTTTTTACTGGAATTGGGGTATTTAAAAGAATAAATAAAATTACAAAATTCTCAAAGGTAAAGAAATTACATGCAGTTTTTATCAACACTACCAGTGTTTAATCCATTTTAAAGGGGGCCCCAAATTTCAAAATGGCTTTAGAATGACCGTTTTTATTACCTTTATTGATAGTACAATTTTCATGATGGTTGGGCAAATCGTTTGGTAAATATTTACGATTAAGTGTTTTTAGTCTACCTGTTTAAAGGCCATTATTTCCGAAGGAGGGCACTTTTTCAAAAAACTGTTGTTACCAAATGTCTTGGATTTTTCCCAGCTATCTCCCATTAAAAAAAAAGCACATTGATCGCGGAAACCCTGTATATCTAATGTGATTTAAATCAATAGATACAACAAAGGCTTATTACGAACAAAGCAGGGTCGATAATAGCCAAAATTATTTTATTACATTATATTTTTTTCATTAAAAATGACACGCCATTAGGTATTTATTTTTTCTTTTAATATATATTATCTAAGTTTCAGACAATACAGTTTGATTTGTTAATGTTTTTCCTAAAGAATGTAAGAATTAAAAAAATACAGGGCTATGGCTATCAAATGTTAATTGCTAAAAACAAAGCAATAAATCATCATATACTTACTTTTCGCCATTTAGGTAATTATGCATAATAAAATTAAAAATACCTAATATACGAGTATAGTGTAATTTGTAGGAAACTAATTTAGATAAGAACATGAAAACTAAACGAAAAAAAAATAAATCAATTGATTTAAAAAAAATAAATAAAAGTTTTAAATTATTGGGCACTAGTTGGAGCGTTCAAACAAAAGAGTTTTTTGAAAACTCCACTTTGCATGGAGTACGATACATCGCGGAAGAAAAACGGCCGTTTTTGGAAAGGTGAAGTATACTTGCATGATACCTACTGTATTATATTCCTCACAGAAAGAACGAGACGTTTTAAGAAAGTATCAAATAATTTTTTTTTTTTCATTTTTGGATAGCAGTTTTCTATTAAGCATGTTTGAACATTATTGACAATTAATAAATGGCCTGCCCAACCTCCTCTGAGATCTCTCTTTTATTTCCATTAGTGCTGATATTTCTGTCTTCAGATTTATGTGGTTTGCATGTGTCGCTGTAGGAGCAGTCGCTACAGTCATAATTATCGTGAGTTTATGGGAGAAATTCCAAACAAATCCAACCATTACAGGGTTAGACACCGACTTTCACAATTGGGAAGTCCCATTTCCTGCTATTACGGTGTGTCAGGAAATTCCTACAAATCTATCATCAATACAAAGTTTTATTGAAACGTAAGTCAACTAATGGTTAATAATGCATGTACAATAAATGGGGGCTATATTTAGAGTTAATTATTGAGTAATATAACACTGTGTATCTACGTACATACAAGAAGTTATTTTAATTATGATGCGTTTTGACACAAGTAAAATAAATATTAGTTTGGAGCCATTTCCTATAGATAATTAAACTAAAATTCTAATTTTAGTTTAAATTTTTTAGTTCGTTACCAGAATCAGACACCGAAGAAGCAATAGCTTTTCTTCAATCTTTGGGCCAACTCTCGTACGGAACATTAAAGAATTTTAAGACCTATACCAAAACTGAGTTTGTTAAAAAAGATGCTGATCTTAAGAGTCTTGTTTTTAGAGTAATATCATTCTGATTCTTTAGTTTTAGTCTTAACTAAATGTTGTAGCTAATGAACAAATGCGAAGACATTTTTGATATATGCAAATGGAAATCTAAAGATTATAATTGTTGTGAGTTATTTTATCCAGTCTTCACTGAAAGTGGTTTTTGCTACAGTTTCAATTCGAGACATTTTGAGAAGAGATATCCAGGGTATTATTTGTTTCATTGTATTTTTATTACTAGTAACTGCTATGGGTTCATAGGTCGTTTCCTTAATTTGTAGGGCAAGTGAAGACTTTCCCGAATTTAATGTGCAGTACATTAAAGAAACTGACATTAAGTGGGCATTATCGTTTGCAGTTAAAAATACCGAGACCAATATGCCAGTGAGTTTATCACTTAGTTTTAAAATATTTAAGTTGGATCAGATTTTTCTTTGCTCGTTACATAGAAGCATTTTCTGTTAGTTTTGGGAACGTGCCTTAAACTGTGAATTCTAAAAACTGAAAACAAACAGTTCTATAAATAAAGAACGGTGGGTGATTTATTATTTAAGGGTGTCTACATAATAATAAAAAACGGTAGACAGACATTCGGATAAATCTAAAAGAATCCACCGGTAGGTCAATAGTAGTTATTTCCCTTAGTTTTGTTTTAAGCACGGGTATTTTAGTTTCATTTACCACTTCATTTATCTTTTTCAACCAGAAACTATTATTTTAGACCTCGTTAATATAATATTGATAAACTTCTTTGGATAAAAATAAATAGCATTTTAAAAATATTGCAAACTAATTTAATTATGGCCGGTTGCACCACACGTTTTAAGTCATTGAACAAATTTAAGTGACAGTTTATCATGGAAATCATAATTTTAGACAATGTCTAGGTGGTGGTTGTCAAACTCTGTTTATCATAAAATGTCAGTTTAACTTTAAGGAACAGTTAAGAATTTGTGGAGAAACCGTCTTAAAAAATTAATCCATGCTTCCAATTGTTAATCGTTGCATTATTTTTTTGACTTTTGCGATAGGTGTACATAATAAATTCGGATGAGCAAGCAGGAATCGACATTCAACCTCAACACCTGTGGGACTATCGCGTCCGGAGCATTTCTTTCTCTGTCAAACAAACATACACAACATCCGATACAAGACAACTGTCAATTAAACAACGCCATTGTGCATTTTCCGACGAAATTAAACTTCAAATAGATCATATTTACACGTACACGGCTTGTACTCGTCAATGTCGGATGAATACAGCTATGGAAAGGTGCAGATGCATACCGCATTTTTATCCAAGCATCTTAGGAAAGTACAAGCATTGCTCTATTGCGGAATTAGAATGCATTGCTGATAATTTGGATAAGATAATCTCAGTTGATAAATGCACATGTCAATTGAGTTGCGCTAATACGGTTTATGAGGTGGAAAAACTTAACCAGAACGAGTGAGTTTGGTGTTGTTTCTTTCCGTTTTTTAAATGTTGGTCTGTCTAGCCAATGTAATTTACATGAAATTTAAATTTTCTTGTTTTTAAACATAATGTTTAATTTTGTAGTCTGGCTAGATGGGTTAAGACTACTTTCATAAAGCCATAACTATTTTTTAGCGGGGAAAATATTAAAAGTATGGAAGCTGAATTTTTGTCATGGCCAATGGTGCGCTATAAAAGAGAAGTTTTATTTGGATGGGTGGATTTATTAGGTTTGTAAATGGTATCTTGATTATTCTATTCACAAGAACAAAATAAGAAAAACATTAAAAATTTGCAGAATTGTTTCTCCTTCCGAAACTTTACAATTCCTGACCTATTTCTGCGGTCACTCTAGTTCGCTGAAACTCACCAGGTTTTTTAAAAGTAGGGTCCTGTAAATACATCAATGTCATTCGGCCCACAATCCCTAAACCTATATTAAAAACCAGGCCTTTTGGACCACTCTCTAAGTAATCTTTATTATCGTAGGCGCCTGATTTAATATTTTAAATATTAATGGCATTCATGGTTTTGCATTTTTTTTATTTAGGTAGGGTACCTAATTTTATTTCCATAATGACGCCTCTGGTAATCTTTTGGTAAAAATACCACATGATATGGGATTTCCACTAAGAAACCACAGAAATGATGTTCTTTTTATACATTGATTAAAACCCAAATTAAAATTCTGATTAGAAATATTACCTTAAGAAATTATTTAATTATTGCTTTATATAACCCAGTGATTTAGGAATTCATCTGCCGAAAAATTATTTGTTAACTTTTTATTTCACCATTATCTCTATATTACCATAATATACAACATATCAAAAGTCCCCTAAGATCCCGTGCCGGCGTCATGTCATTTTAGAGGGTCAAAGGTCGAAGAGGACAGTTTTTGGTAAATAAATCTCTTTCAATTAGTCGGGCAAAACAAATGTAGGATGCAAATTGCAGATTGAACAATTACCTACAAAAAAATTCATACACACTTTTCCATCGAGCGACCGTTATCGCGTAGTAGTGTCAATTATGCATGACGTTGGTATACTTTTAACACCGGCTAAAATACAAAAACGAGGAAAATTTCTTTTAAAGATACATAATCGGCAATAAAGGGTCTTGTAAATTATCAACTGCGTGTATACAGGCGCTCCAAAAATGAATTTGGATATGTCTGTAATTCCTCAGGTTAATAAAACAAACTAAAATTTTTACAAAAAGGTGTAAGCTCTTGTCCTTTCAATGAGTTATAACCCCCTAACAAAGCTCCAAAGTATCTATTAATCTTTAAAAAAAAATAATACAAGAAAATGTGACAAAATTTTTAATACAAAGCAAACTATGTTTTTAAGGCCTTCTCAATAAATTAAATGAAATTTTAAAGTGATGGGACCATTATTTTGGGAGCAATAGAGAACATCATCATGTTAAACACCATGTAATTCCATTCAATTTATTGAGAAGGCATTAAATGCATAGTTTGCTTTGTATTAAAAATTTTGTCACATTTTCTTGTATTATTTTTTTTTAAAGATTAATAGATACTTTGAGGCTTTGTTAGGGGGTTATAACTCATTGAAAGGACAAGAGCTAACACCGTTTTGTAAAAATTTTAGTTTGTTTTATTAATCTGATGAATTACAGACATATCCAAATTCATTTTTGGAGCGCCTGTATACACGCATTTGATAATTTACAAGACCCTTTATTGCCGATTATGTATCTTAGGGGTTTAATTAAAACCCTGGTTAAAAAAATTTTAAAAGAAATTTTCATCGTTTTTGTATTTTAGCCGGTGTTAAAAGTATACCAACGTCATGCATAATTGACACTACTACGCGATAACGGTCGCTCAATGGAAAAGTGTGCAGAATTTTTTTTGTAGGTAATTGTTCAATCTGCAATTTACATTCTACATTTTTTTTGTCCGACCAATTGGAAGAGATTTATTTACCAAAAACTGTCCTCTTCGACCTTTGACCCTCTAAAATGGCATGACGCCGGCACGGGATCTTAGGGGACTTTTGATATGTTGTATATTATGGCAATATAGAGATAATGGTGAAAAAAAAAGTTAACAAATAATTTTTCGGCAGATTGTATTAATTTTTTATTATTTTTCCTGGGTTATATAGTAAATATCTATTGTTCAGTTGAAAATTGTAAACCGTTTAAGTAGACTTTTGAGACACTCTGTTTATTATTTAGTTAACAGATAATTACTATTTGTTTTTATAATTAAAGTTTCCCATAAAAATAAAAACATACTGCGAACATTGAAGGTTACAAATCATTGAATATTTACTTATTTACCATATTAAATTTATGAAAATTAAATTAACTTTTTTAGTTTCCTTTGGTGGCATCGCTGGTCTTTTTCTAGGATTTAGTTTGCTTTCTGGAGTGGAAATAATTTACTACTTTACTATTAGAACATGTTGCATGGTTGTTAGAGAAAGTGATAAGCTAAAATCAATCCAGAAGAATGCAAATAACGAACCTAAACCAAAGTATGACCTTAGCCTTACCCCGTACTTTATTACGGAACCACTTCCTGGCCATGGAATAAATGAGATTAATAAGACAATGCGGAAGAAAATAAAAAAGAATAATTTAAATAAAAATGTAAGTGTAATGTTTGTAAAACTTATTATTCCTTCCGTAGTGATCAACATCGTTTACCTTCAATTAAATACTTACATTTAAAAATGTTATGCAATTTTTTTAATTAGATTTAAGCAAATTAAAAGAGAACTGCTGGAAAGGGGCTAAAACGGATCAAACAAATCAATGCTTTCTCTGATGAGAAACAAAAAAGGGAAAGCACTATGTCTAATCTAATAAGTAAAGCAATATGACCACTAGTAATTTTCAATTGGAAGTAACTTTAAGGAGTTGCAAAATGTCATTCTATCTCTTTTTTCTCATTTAGCCCAATTCTATATGCATTGAGATTGATGTCAACGTTGACATTATGACAGATAACTGACATTTTACATGTAAAATTGTCATTTATATGTCATATCTCAATGTTGACATCAATCTCAATGCATATAGAATTAGGCTGAATGACTGTAGAATGACATTTTTAAACTTTTAAAAGTTAGAGCGCCTTGATGATTTTGACAGTTATTGTCGCTCTATAGAGTGACGTCATGCATCTGCCAAAAATCATTCCATCTCTGTCATACAGATTCGGTCAAAATTGTAGTTGTCACTTTGGCTATAACATTGATGGCAGAATCTGTATGACAGAGATGGAATGATGCATGGCGCCACTCTATAAGGCGACAATATCTATCAAAATCAAGGCACTCTACTAGAAGTTACTTCCATTGCCAAAAAAAGCGCACTGTAAACCATGCAAGAAATGAACTAAAAACAGTTCTGCCAAAACAAGGTAAATTTGAAATACTTAAATTGGTACAGTTATTCTGATAATGCCCGCCCTAGACATAACGATAAATTGGTACAATTCGCCTCATTAGTCTTCCAATAGCGCTCCATACCGGTGATGCGCCAATTTTGGAACACTCTGTATTTATTAAGCAATTGGTTTAGAAAAATAGTAATTTTCCTACCTACAACAAATTAACTTATTAAGTATGAGACTTTTTAACTTTTTGAAGATAATTGTACTTTTTAGTATAATAGTTTAGCGGCTTAAAAAATTTAGGAAAAAAAAGTAGGTACAAGTAGGTACAGGTATCAATAATAAATATATAAATTTACATTACTTCATTATTCAAATTTTACAATGCCTGTTTAAAAATAAAAGAGTTTGATTTTTAACCAGTTACCTTTTTTAATTAGCTACCATTTAAAAAAAAAGGCGTTTTTTTTAACTTATATTTTAAAATAGATAACCTTATAAAATTATATCCAGACAATAACAAAAACTTTCAACAAATTAACACATACGACGCGACGTCAAAAAATAATAGCTACGCGCCATTAATTTTTTTTTGTTAAATAAAATAGGAATGTAATATTGAACACTTAAAATGCAACAATTAGAGCTATATTATCATTGGTATACATAAACTCAACATTGAACTCACAAAGAGCGGGGACAAGAATGAAGCACCGCGATAACGACTGCTCTTTTCCCTCACTCCCACTTTTTGTGAAGTCAATGTTGAGCTCATGTATACCAACGATAGAATAGCTCTGAATATTTGTTTGGCTGCATTGACTTAACAAAATTAAAATATCACAAACGAGGGTTCTGCAAATGCGTTTAGCCCATCAATGATGTTTAAAATGTGATTCATCCTTCCATGACGAACACTTTTCTGCACATTTTCCAGTGTTTTCATCTCGAATAAAATGAGTCCTGCACGTGCATCCTGGTGAATTTGTGACCATGCATACATCAGGAATTAGGCTACCACATGAAAATTCACAACCGACGTTTCGAGCCCAGTATTCATTTTCCCCGCATACAGTTGGCATACTTAAGTATTGGTCTGGAATAAAAAAAAACGTCAAGGTTGTCGTTTTTTGCACGGTTTTTTACATTAACATAAAAATTTGTTTATTTGCTAATCAACCGCCGAATAGTTATAACCAATCGCGCTAGATTTACACCAAACTTTGCAAATAGAGGGTGTCCAAAAAATAGCGCGTAAACGTGATGGTACGTTGTTGAAGCATGTCTAGGAAGCCCCAGAAAATTGTTAAAAAAATCAATCTAAAATGCCCTCGGAAATACACGGGCTTTCAAAAGTCTTGCACCCCCCCTTTAAAAACTTTCGCGGTTGCCTGACTGAAATTAAATTTTCTTTAAAATAAACTTTAAAGCCTTGGTGATATAATACACAAGATAGAAAAGCGTTTAATTAATTTTCTTCAATGGTACCAAGCGTTTAAAAAAAAAGGGTAAAATTCCTGAAAATTGAAGAAGTGTAAAAATTAAAAATAAAGCAAACACGGGATTATTAGTGAGTGGTATTAGTACTCCTTGTTCTAAATGATGCATTCAAATGGTTTCGCATGCTTCTAACGGGGCTATTAACAACTTCTAGGGGTGCATTCGCCATTTTCTCGCAACGCAACAATTAGGCCCTGTCTGCTTTTTAGCGTTTTTTTTTCGGGTTTTTTTTTGCGGAAAACTTGTTAAGAGATAAAATTCCACTATGTCCAAAAGAATTCAGGTTCGATTAGCTGGCAGGCCAGTCACATCACTCCCTGTGGGAATATTTCGACACGTTTAATAAGACGCGGATTCCCATTGTCGCCCTTAAAAGTAAAATTTCGGATTTTTTTTTATGAACTCCTAGTGTAGGGGTATTATGTTAACATAACATTATATGCAAACCCGTTTTCATTGGTCAGAGAAAAAATTAAGCGGGATGCTTCGTGGGTAAAAAAAATTGATTTTTATTGGTAAGTCCAGGTTTGCCCTAATGAGTAATGTTTATCTTTAATGAGTTTGGCAAGATGCAAAAAGACACCATCGATTGAATACTTAAATTAAAGTTGCCCCATATCATACGGGTACTGAAATGTTTTGGAGTGGTATAATGTTTTACGAAAAGTTTGCTCCGATTCATAGTCCTGGCAATATCGATGGTCAAGTTTACGAAGAGACTTTTGTCTGTCTCCTAATGTATCCTTCTCATGTTATTTCTTTTTAAAATTTTGCATTTATGGGCGGCAAAGGGACTCTGCGTCGTATGAAACGTGTCGAAATATTCCCACAGAGAGTGATGTGACTGGCCTGACAGCTAATCGAACCTGAATTCTTTTGGACATAGTGGGATTTTATCTCTAAACAAGTTTTTCGCAAAAAAAAAACCGAAAAAAAAACGCTAAAAAGCAGACATCAGGGGCTAATTGTTGCGTTGCGAGAAAATGGCGAATGCACCCCTAGAAGTTGTTAATAGCCCCGTTAGAAGTATGCGAAACCATTTGAATGCATCATTTAGAACAAGGAGTACTAATACCATTCACTAATAATCCCGTGTTTGCTTTATTTTTAATTTTTACACTTCTTTAATTTTCAGGATATTACACTTTTTTTTTAAACGCTTGGTACCATTGAAGAAAATTAATTAAACGCTTTTCTATCTTGTGCATTATATTACGAAGGCTTTAAAGTTTATTTTAAAGAAAATTTAATTTCAGTCAGGCAAACGCGAAAGTTTTTAAAGGGGGGGTGCAAGACTTTTGAAAGCCAATGTATGAGGCTCGAAAGTGCGAAATTTTAAACGCCGATATCTTAAAGATATCGGCGATAGAACAGCACATATAAACGAAAAAAATAGCTAAATACAGAGGCACAATCTGTCTAAAATTATTTCACCATTTGTTTATCTTTTAAATGATCAAGTAACATTTTTATTATTAACTTAATTTTACAAAAAATTTATGAAATAAAGCCTGCAACAATGTCAAAATGATCTAATGCAAAAATGTATACTTAAGAATCTAAATAAGTTTTTAAGATTTATTTTACAAACGGTGATGCCGAACTTATGCAACTTTGTTCGCATTTTTCTCGATGAATGTAGCAGATGGATTTTTTTTGACAATTTTCTACGGATCTCTGAAAATGCCCCAAGAGCCATTGCGTTTATACGCCAATTTTTGGACATCCTGTCGATGCAAAAGAAGGTGCTAAAAAATTTTTTTTTTGGGGCCTTGTGGGCCATAATTCCGTTTTCAAAATTTGAACTTTAGAGTTTGGACCTCCACTTATAAGATACTAGTACAGGGTTCTCTAATGTCGTAGAAAAATCAGTGGGTGATTTCTGAACCCAAATATTTTCTTTTTGCTTTATTTCCGAAACGATGCATCTGAATCCTAGAAATATTTTTTCATTAGTAAAATTTTGGAAAACGTGTTAAGTGGTAATCCTTGGGGGACTGTAATTTAGAAAAAAGTCAAAATTTTTTTTCTTAAAATTGGTCCAGGGACCAGGAATCACTGTCTGCATTTCCGTTAAATCAGAATGAGAAAGCATGATTCTTGTGCGCTATTACTATTACATACGCCTTAAAACCAATGAATATTCGGTCCTTAACAGTTTAGAGATTGGGTCAGTTTTGACTCGGTTTCGACATACATTGTGCACAAGAGCCACGGTATAAAATAAAAAAATATTTTCCATGTAAACGGACAATATGAACATATTTTAAAGAGGGTATTTTTTAGATTTAATTTTTATGTTTTACTTGTGTTTTACGCAATGTGCAGTTTATTTTCATCCCTTAACTTTGTGTTAATTTTTATTCTACGGAAGAAGTTTTAATGTTTTATTGAAATTTTTGTATCAAAAAGGACTTAATTTGGATTGAAATTTTTTTGTTATTGTATGTACTAGCATTATTTGAAAGGATTTTGTTTTGATTTATATTAGCAAGAAATTGAAAATATCCACATCCATAAAGACGAGTGTAAATAATAATTAAACCTTAATTATTTTACATGCATTTTAATACTAGGTCTTCAAGAGTAAATATGCAAGTCACAAAATTTTTATAAAACTGTACTGCTGAGCCAACGTCAAGTTTTTAAACGACAACATAAATAGACAAAGTGATCATCATGTACCTACAATAATTAAAGTGTAATTTATTTTTGAATTTTATTAAATATTCCAAACAATTAAGTACCTACCAAGTTAAATATTGCCATGGTTACAATAATTACGAACAAAATACAATTTTAAAATTTTTATTATATTATTAGTACAAAATATCTTTTTATTTTATCGTCAACCGCCAACTGGTAAACTTTAAAAGAGGCTAAAAAAATATAAGGCTACTTTTACTTACCAAAAGAATACAACATAAAAAACACAAAAAATAATAGCTTCATTTTTGGCACTTGTTTAAACAATAACAGTCTAGGTTAATAAGGAAAAGAACACTTAACTTAAAGATGTTAACCTGTTAATTAGCTCGTGATAAAATCCAATAAGCAACAACTTAAATAATGTAGGTATTAAAAAATTAATGAATAAGGTAAACTTGAAGTGTGCACTCTTTTATAGTTTTGATCAGAATACATTACTCGCCGAGTTGAATTTGCAACTTGCTTCTAGGTACCGATTTTAAAGCAGCAAAACAAAACATTGTAAAAACCTTTTACTAAAGCAAGCAAAATTTCGCATAGGGTGTTCCAATAATATGAATTCTCCAACATGGTATATCATACTTGAATTAATATCGAATACACTTTTAGTGTTAGGAGGGCTATCACCTTGGTTTAATACTTACCTAATCCCCTACTATATTAAATAAACCTCAAGAAAATCTTAAGGGCAAATATAGATTTTGAATATTGTAAAAAAACACAGGCTTTATGTAAAACATAAAAATACCCTCTTAAAAAGGTGTCGAATCTATATTTGATCCTTTACTATCTGATATAAGTACCTACTCATTTGTTTTTTTTAGAGGAAATTTCCTATTAAAGTAAAACCTGCCGAAATTTTGTTTCCTCCATTTGGAATTGAATTTTTAAACTAATTATGGTACCTATTTAAAGAAGCAGTAAAGATGTTCAAAAATATTTGAGCAATTATTTTTAGGTAAGTACTCGGAAATGTTAATAGCATTATTTGGTTAAAAATAATAACTAGTTATTCATTTGCACGCATGAACCTACGTATTAACGCTATAAAAAAAGACTTATAGCTATTAACGTTGCAGATTTTTACAATCTTTAAACTTATTTCGTAATAACAATAATACTATTCAAATATTATAAAAATAGGTAAATAATTATGGCACCCATGTGGATTAACATTTGTAAATAGAATTTACCATAAATAATATAAATATATTAGCATTTCAATTAGTTTTGTGCATGCAATTGTAATTAATATTTGATTTATTTTATGTGCACAAAAATAACTAAAATTTTGACTCTTCTTAATGCAGGGCCACACCTAGCGTTTTCGCGGGATGCGGTTGAACGTTTTTTTTTAGCATAAGTTTGAATAGCGAACCGCAACCGAATAAGTGTGGGCTGTCGCATTTAAAACAATGAGTTCTTAAAACGCATGCCGCAGAAACGCTAGGTGTGGCCCGGCACTTAGATATTATCAGTTCGCTATTCAAACCTATGTTTAAAAAAAACTTTGGTTCAGGCAAAAATGCATAGTTTGGCCTTGCACTTAATGTTTGCTTTATTTGAGAGCTCCTGTATTATTTTTAATATTTTTTTGACTAAATAAATTATTACACACAGGCGGTCTAAGCCGTTGACCGGTGAAAATCGCAAGGTAGCCTGAGTGGGTTCGATTCCCACTACCTCCAATATAGTGTGGCTAGGCTTTAGAGGAGGTTGTTGGTTGTATGTGTCCGTGCTTATATGTATATTCCCAATTAGGCAGAAAATGTCAGAAACGGGAGCACTACTGTGTGTTGACTAAATAAATTAAAAATTCAAACAAAAATGGAATAAGCCTAAGCTTTATTTGATTTATTTTTTTAATAAACTATGATTAAATCTATTATAATTTTACATTATTAAGTCTAGGTTGACAATTTTATTTGTTATAAAAATATGCTGCTTAAGAAAAATAAATTTTCCAATATCTAAGAAATCATAAAAAACCTATGACTTGCATTGCCAATCCATAAAAACAATAATTTATATCAATATTTAATTATAAACTATTTGTTATGATATGATATTCAACTATTTTTTCTAGGTACCATGACTTAAGTAATTCCTTAAAATATTATAGTACCAATATCATTCAGAGTTCTAAGGAACACTGGATTTTAAGCAACAATTATAGCTTATTAAAAATGATTATTTGTTGTTGATACTTACAAATATGAACCGCAAATTTACATGGAAAACTACATAGGTACATAAATCTAATGAAATGAATGGAACTTATAATGATACCTAGTACAGACACGTGAAGTTTTATAATTTATTATTTTTAAAATTAAATTGTCACAATATGGTACGCTGTTGGGGCATGCCCATGGATCCTAAGAAAAAATTTGGCAACTCTGTTGCCTGTTTTTGTTAATATGTGCTGTTGTTTTTAAGGTAATTACATATAAGCGTGTAAAGTGTCTTACTTTAGGGCCTCATATCTCCAAGGGTATATGGAATTCATTTACAATTTTCTAGGGATTCCTAGGCATGCCCCAACAACGCACCATTTAATTGATGCGACAATTTTGGGACATCATGTAAGTAATACATGGACAAATTCCCAAAATTTTACTTTTTGGTAAAAAAACATGGAAATATTCCTAAAAGTTTCCAAACAGAATTTTTTTGTAATATTTACCAGAAAATAATGTACATATGTAATAATGTACCTTCACAAACCTTTTTCCATCAGTGTTATTTTCTACTGACTCAAAAGCGTAATTTGAATTTATTTATAAATAATAATAACCTAATTTAATTATGTTATAATTATCGTTCAATGCATTAATAACACGTGTTTCTACATTGTTTACTATAAGCAGAAATTATTTTAATAAAAAATCTTCTTAGTAAGTTGTATTTAACAGTTTTTTTTCTATGACAAATACACAAGTTGTGTGAATAATGATTCATTTGTAAAATTATATAATTATTAATGATATGTTTACCATTATAACAAAACACTTAAATAATTATTGCATTTTTTTACAATCAATATTCTTTAAAGATATATATTAGTATAGGTGGTACGAACTTTTTTAGAAGGTTTGCACCAACAACTATTTTACAAACAAAATTTACAACAATCTTTTGGCACTAGCTACTTATTACAATATCACAGGTAACAACAATTTATCTGCATTTTTACCTTAATTGTATCCAAAATGCATTTATCGCGTACAGAAATGTTCCCTCTAAAATACAAAACTTTAAGTTTTGGGATCAGCAAATTAACAGAATTTTTCCAAGTTATCATTTTACTTAAATTCACTTATCAGTTGCATTTGGATTTGTGTAACTAAAACCTTGAAATTGGGTTTGATCCATTGATTCCAAAATATTTTGTTCAATCGGTGTTAGCTTGGCTTTTTCGGAAGTAAATTGTTTGTCGAAATATTTGGTGTCCAAGGGATGTAGCTAAAATGTAAAAATGAATAAGAGTCTACTGTTCACTGTGTTCGCATCATGTACTTACCAATTTTGGTCTAAATGGTGGTTCAATAAGCCTAGCCTCTAAGTCGTCCCAATTAATTGGCTTAAAGAAAGCATTATCCATAATATCTCCCGCAGGACAAAATCGGTTTCCTAATCTGTTATTTGCATCTTTTTCTAAGAGCTGTAACAGAATAATTATAACTGTAAGTGGAACACTTTTGGGTGCATAATTATAAGCCCTTACCAAAATCAAAACATTTTGTGCTTCCACTGTCAAGAATCTAGGAATAACAGGTTTCTCGTTACAAATAGACCAAAAGAGCTCGTCTTCGTCACAACCACTAAATGGTGATTGTCCGATCAACATTTCGTAAAGCAGAACACCAAAAGACCACCAATCCACATTTTGATTGTAGTGTTGCCCTTTTATTATCTAAAGTACCAAAATTAGGGATATTTAAGGTAAAAATTAACTTCTGACTTACTTCAGGGGCCATGTAATCAGGTGTTCCACAAAATGTATCTGCCATTCTGTCCAAGAAGACTTGTAATTTGCACATTCCAAAATCTGCTATTCGGACGTGACCGTCGAAGTCGAGCAAAATGTTGTCTAGTTTTAAGTCTCTGGAAAATAAAACGTCTTATGAATTAGGGACAATAAACCTAGAAGTTGCCCCCCCACTGGTTAAAATCGAGGAAACTCTTATGGCAAGAGGAATTTGTACATACACGACTCCTTTTTAGTGTCAGAATGTGTAGTAACTTAATTAACAAAATGTTGATGTATCCTATCAGAAATTTATCGAAGATTAAACTCAAGAAGTTCTCGGTTTTGATCAGCCGAGAAAACTTTGGAGTATTATTTATGTGGAAGTGAAAATATGTACTACCTAGTCCATTATGTAAATGTAGTAAATCTTCAGAAACTATTAAGCATACATAATCTAACTCCTAATGAAGTAAATTGGATATCAACCCTAAATTTTTAGGTAAATTGTCCCTGTAGGAACCTTGTAATAAAACTAAATTGTGACTCTAGTACGTTGGAGCTATTTTTCCAATTGTATTTCCTCTGGCCTTAAAGCAGATGTTTTATCTATGAACATTGTCCATACTCCATGGGTTGAAATTGAATGTTCAAATTTGTAACATACCAACTTTGACTTTTTAGTTCATTTCTCTAAAGGAAATGTACTATTGTAATTGCAATTTCTGAAAATCGATGTTTTTTTGAAACTGTGCCTAAACGAAGCAAGATACGTAAATGTTAAGGGTGTTGAAAAGATGCTACAAAAAATTACCGATCTTTTAATACTAAAATCATCTTGATCGGACCATCCACTGGGTTGTTATTAAAAAATATCACTTTGGTGTATGTTAGGATGGATGGATGGATGTATGGATGTACGGGACAAAAAATTTCTTTAACTATAATTTACTCAACTATGGTACTAGATAGAAGGTTCAAAGTTGGCATAAGTAAATACCAAAGCCTTGTGGTCAAGGTGACCTCAAGGTCATACTGACCACTGGTCAAGGTTAGTAGATATTGCATGCAAAAAAAAATCTAGCCCAAAATATTGGATTTTTTTTTTGTTTAAAAATATTCTTTCGGAGAGCCCTTTGTGTTAAAACTTTTTAAAAAAAATTCTATGTCTAGGAAAAAAGCTATGACGTTTTCAAATGTCAATGTTTGCATTGACATAGCTTCAATACTACAATAGTTAGAGGACTCAAACTTGGAGGATGGATACACAAGAGACAGGGGTTCAAGGTCATGTCAAGGTCATATCTTTCTAAAGGTCAATATCATTTTTATTATTAAAAAACTATGCTAAGTTAAATGCAAGGTAAATGTTGGACATGTTTTAAAAAACACAAAACGTTGTTCTTATGTTTCGAACTTAGTAGGCCATCTTCAGGAAACGATTTATAGTTTGACTTCGGTTATCTCAAAGATTACAATGGTTAACGATTTCAAACTTGGAGGATGGATAACCAAAAGACAGGAGTTCAAGGTCATGTCAAGGTCATATTATTTGAAAGGTCAATAGCATTTTTATTATTAAAAAACAATGCTAAGTTTAATGCAAGGTAAATGTTGGACATGTTTTTGAACACACAAAAGGTTATTCTCATATTTCGGACTTAATAGGCCATCTTCAGATGACGATTTATAGTTTGACTTCAGTTATCTCAAAGATTACAATAGTTAAAGGTTTCAAACTTGGAGGATGGATAACCGAAAGACAGAAGTTCAAGGTCATGTCAAGGTCACATTATTTGAAAGGTCAATAGCATTTTTATTATTAAAAAACAATGCTAAGTTTAATGCAAGGTAAATGTTGGACATGTTTTTGAAAACACAAAAGGTTATTCTCATGTTTCGGACTTAGTAGGCCATCTTCAGGTGACGATTTATAGTTTGACTTCAGTTATCTCAAAGATCACAATAGTTAAAGGTTTCAAACTTGGAGAATGGATAACCAAAAGACAGGAGTTCAAGGTCATGTCAAGGTCATATTGTTTGAAAGGTCAATTGCATCTTTATTATTAAAAAACTATGTTAAGGTAAATGCAAGGTAAATGTTGGACATGTTTTTGAAAACATACAAGACTGTTCTTATGTTTCGGACTCAGTAGACCATCTTCAGGAAGTGATTTATAGTTTGACTTCGGTTATCTCAAAGATCACAATAGTTAGAGGTTTCAAACTTGGAAGATAGATAACCAACAGACAGGAGTTCAAAGTCATGTCAAGGTCATATTGTTTAAAAGGTCAATAGCATTTTTATAACTTAAAAACTATTTTAAGTTTAATGCAAGGTAAATGTTGGACTTGTTTTTGAAAACACAAAGGGTTGTCCTTATGTTTCGGACTTAGTAGACCATCTTCAGGAAGCGATTTATAGTTTGACTTCGGTTATCTCAAAGATCACAATAGTTAAAGGTTTCAAACTTTGAGGATGGATAACCAAAAGACAGGAGTTCAAGGGCATGTCAAGGTCATATCGTTTAAAAGTTCAATACAATACAAAAGGTTTGTGTTTATGTTTTGGACCTTCTGGACTATCTTCAGGAAACGCTTTGATTCTAACAAAAAAATGAATGTAACGTAAGAAATGAACTCAAGAGTCGGATCCACCGGCCTCGACTCAGCTAGTTATCTTTATAATACACACGATTGCTATTGGTAATGAAATATTTTCAAAGTTGTTGTTTTTCAACACAGTTTGTTATGTTCCTACTTGAAAATAGATTTTTCTAATTATCTAAATACTAAATAGACAGTAAACACGTGTCGTGAAAGACCTTTAAATTTTTGACTGCTTTTTTTTTGGCTACGGCGAATAGGACTTATTACCTAACTCTATTTTTTTTGCAAACCCTTACCAATAGATTTCTACGAACTATTGCCCACCCAGAAATCAAATTTCATTTGCGGCATTTTAATCAGACTAAAATGTATGACATTGACTTCGAGTAAACTTATGTTTTCCAGAATAAAATAATTCACATCTTGAAATAAAGAAAACTGTGTAAATTTTATTTTATACCCGAGACGAGTTCAAAGGAATCATTAATTTAAATTATTACGCAATTTCGGCAAAACAACATCTTGTATCTTGTCAGTAAATCTGTCTACCTACTTTTCCCAATAAATTAGAAACTTCCTCTTTCGCAATTGTTTTTTTTTAGACATACCTGTATACTATTCCTTTGTTGTGCAAGAATTTCAGACCTGAAACTATTTCAGCACCGTAAAATCTGGATCTGGACTCTGTAAAACGTCCACTTTGCTGGATGTGGAACATGAGATCGCCACCATTTAGGTATTCCATCACGAAGAACAAATGGCTCTGTAAAAAAACAACTCAGAATAAAAACCCAGGATAAATTTCCATGTTTTATACTTACATCTGTTTGGAAGGTGCATAGCAGATGACACAAATACGGGTGCTTTGTACCTAACGCCAAAACTTTCCGTTCTATTAAGGTGCATTCCACGTCGTCGTCTTCTAGGACAACATCTTTTTTTAAACATTTGATAGCGTAGTAATACTCTGTGTCCTTTAATTCGGCCAGAAGTACCTGAAACAAATCTTTTGGAATGCCTTCGGATACAAATTATATCGACACACAGGAGAATTTGTTGGTGATAATTTTGACCACAAAATCCTGGCTTAATCAGTCGCCTGGATAAATTTATTTTCCACTGATGACTGAGGGAGAAGATAATTGATAGTGTCTGTGTTTGTATAGATGCACAGTATGTTTTTAATTTGACTTGACCTACCTTTCCGAAACTTCCCTTGCCAAGTACTTTGAGGAAATTAAAATCCTCAACCGCATATTTCCGGAAACGAGGAATAGTAGTAGCAGGTGGTGTGATTCGTCCACTTTTTTGAAAGCTAACATAAGTGCTAGAATTAACGTAGTCATCGTCATTATCGACAGCAAATGCGGGGTTTAATGCTGGGTTTGCAAATGGGGAATCCCTGCTCTCTGATGTGTGACCTGCAACACATGTTCCAATAAAAATTAATAAGTGCAATAGCTTCTTGTAAACAAGACTTATAGTAAACACGTTAAAATCGCATTTATCTTATTAAATTTAAATTCATTCATGCACGCTTTGCTATTATGTGACAAAACATAGTTTTATTGATTTGAATTTTAAGTTCAAAGGCTTAAAAATTAAAACGGATTTGTTTTACCGACCATTTTAAAAAATGCTTACATTTCAAAAGGCGCGGTGCAAAGTAATTTTTTTTAAACCTCTTTTATCTTGAAAAAAATTACATGTTAGATGGTATTTTTCTAAATGTGTTAAAAAATTCTAACTATTTTTGACGCCGTTAAGACACCGCCTCTGCATTTTACCAAAATTTATTTGGGTATTGTCTATTTTGTTTGGCACTAAACAAAGTTTTTATTTTTAGCATTATGAGTTTGCAAAACATTACTTAAGATAATTGGCATGATATGACAGAGTGAAATATTTAACTTTGAATTTTTTATAAAAGGAAAAATAGTATCTTTAAATTTTGTTTATTTTTTTGCATCAGATGATGGTAAATTCACATGTGTGAGATTTTCCACTGCGAATATCATAGCATTTGCTTCTAATTCTAATCTAGTCTTTCTTTGAACTGCTGCTTATTAATAATTTCCGAAAATTGATTTAGTGTAAACTAAAGCCAATTTAGCGATGGGCTAAACTGTTAATCTCATTTAAGTGCTTGTAAATGTTTATGATGTTTTATATTTAAATTTTATTACGATTGCAAAAATTTAAATAAATATTATGACTGTGTTAATTAATTCTTTTGAGTGATCTATTGTGTCTAACGTTACCAAATAATTCAGTTTTCTAATAAAATCAAATTTATTGTCTATCTCTATAATAATAAATACACAAGTTGCAATCTTCTAACAAAAATTATTAATTGTGTACTGTTTTTGAAGCTACCGAATATTTTGTTTGCGGTTTTGAACGTTCAATGCCAAGAACTCGGTTGCCATTTTTTATTGTAGACAGCTCCGTAGTGTTAATAGATTTAAAAACAGTATATGCCTATCCAATTTATGCTTTATTATATTATTTAAAGGTTTTTATATACATACACAAAAAAAATTCTATTAATAATGGACCAATTAAGATTCTATGCGTGAATTAGAAAATTAAAGTCATTTACAATTGTGGCGGTAAATTAAAAAGCACTTTACGCCTAATAGAAGCAGTTTGTTAATTTATCTAATCAAATAATTTAACCACTTTATTGAGATTTTATCACGTTCTATTACTCAGAATGTTCTCGTGATTCCAAAAACATTATTGGTATTTAACACGCCAGAAAAAATAAATAATTAAATATTATGTACCTACATACAATACTCCAAAATTTAAAATTCTATACCGTTGTTTACAAATTCGTGTGGGAAAAAATTTAATTAAAAAATGTATAAATAAGCTTACCTTTTTTAAGTGACTCGATAGCTTCAACAATTAGTTTTTGGTTAACCCCACACAAATTGGCGGTTAATTTTTCACATTTTTTGTGACAATTCACATCACAATCTGATAAAAATAAATCTGTTGTTATTTTAAAAATAAATCATAGGAATTGCCAACTTTTTT
This sequence comes from Cartodere bifasciata, assembly GCA_963920755.1. Lineage (NCBI taxonomy): Eukaryota > Metazoa > Arthropoda > Insecta > Coleoptera > Latridiidae > Cartodere > Cartodere bifasciata. The sequence goes on along the minus strand of OY987196.1, from coordinate 14,941,957 downwards.
CGTTTAACCCGAGGTTAAATCCTAACTTTTACCTAAAGGTGTTTGCACAGCAGAAACAATGACGAGGTTTTTAATGCGGCCCTAACTTAAACACCTATATGCTTTACTAATATTATTTTTCTATTTGAAACCATAACATGCATAACCGAATGTGCATTCTTAAGAAGCAAAAATAATAAATGTTTTAGTATCAATCTAACCCTTGTTCCGGATTCCGGGAACTGCGCTATCAAATCCGGAATCATTGGAAGACGTACTTTTCCCGTACCCCACACGGCCATTACATTCCTCAGAAGATGAGCTTTCGTCACTCGAACTCTCGTCGCTAGATGTCTCGTCACTTTCCTCTTCTTCCTCCGCTGCTCTCATAGCGCGTTGTAGAGCCAGTGCGCGCGCCGCTGCACCACGTGGCCTCGGATAATGTCTATGTCGGATCACTTTTGGAGTCGCGAAAATTTCGACAGGGCACACGTCAAACTGTTCCGGTTTTTTAACGGTGGGACTTAGGAACAAGGACAGGCGATTGGATTGGAGAGGAACAAATTTGCCGTCATCTTCTGGTTCAGATTCGGGTTCCGGTTCGGGATCTGGTTCTGGCGGCTCGAAAACTTCCATTTCTGGATCATCCTTACTGGGTCGTTGAATAAGGGATCTTTTGGATGTAATTTTCTTTGGAATTATTGGTTCTTTGCATTCTAATTTGATTTCTTTTTCTTTGAATGATTCTTCTGGGCCTATTGTGTCCCAAAAGTTGCTTGTGTTTCCGTTTATGTCTATGTCAGGAGTTGGTTCTTTTTGTTTTTCTTCAAGTGTTTCCTCCTTTTGAAGGGAGTCATTTAAAGATACGGTAACATTTTCTGTTGTTGCATTATTTTCTAATTCTTTATTTTCTTCAACTGTTTTAGTTTCCTTGGGCACTTTGTTTTTAACAATTATTTTCGACTTCTTTTTTACTTCTTTGTTTTCCAATAATGGCGTCTTTTCTTTGGTGAATTTTTTTTCCACTATCTCACTGTTTTTAGGTATTTCATTAAAAACATCATTGTCTTCTTTAAGTTTATTTTCCACGTTTGGCTTAGATGTTGGTAAACTTTTAATACCTATAATTTTTTCAGAACCTTTTAATGGTACCATGTCTGAAGTTTTGTCGTTTTCTTTATCTTTATTACTTATTACCTTTGGTATTTTTGCTTTGGATATAGTGTTTTCTTGATTTGACAAGACGTTATCTTGTTTGGTTAGTTTTGTATCAGTGGAAGGTTTGATTGATGAAATATTCTTGCTTTTTTTATCGGATTCATCGTAAATTAAATTAACCGGTTTTTGATTTTCTTCATTTAGTTCAATTTGCTTTACTATCTTTAGTTGATTTAAAGTATTATCGGAAGCTTTTGGTTTTTCAGCTTTAATTTTTTGTAAATCACAGTTTTGCAACACAGCCTTTTTATCGCTCTTTTTAGGTTTAGTTTTGGGTTCCCCCAAGATTTCGCCAAAATGTACCACATGTTTTTTAATGTGAATTTCGTTGACAATTAACTCTGATTTCGGAACATGAAGAATTCCAACTTGTTTTTCAATAGGATCCTCGGTTATTTTTTTCTTTTCTATAATTTTTGGTATAATTTCAACGTTATTTACTTCATCAACTGTAACATTAAATTTAGATTTGTTTTTAGCTTTCGGTGATTCAACAATTTCAATATCGTCCACTATGGCTTTCAAAATTGGTTTTTCTTCAATGTTAACAGTTGCAGTTATAATTGGTTTTGGTTTACGCTTTGCAAGTTTTACTGGTTTTTTCTCAATTTCTTGAATTTCTGTATCTCGGATGGCTAGTTGGTAGGCTTTTTCCACTTCGACGTCACTAGGAAGACTCGAGTCAGTGGAAGATCGACGAACTTTTTTCTGAATTGGCCGCCGTTGTAGCGTACTTTTAACTTCAGGTTCCACTTCTTCCTCAACAATGGTCTTGGATTTTCTTCGTCTTTTTAAGCTTTCGCGTGGATCAAAAATTCCTTCATCATTTTCATTAGGAATGCTGCTCTTTTTGTTTTTAAGTAATTCATCTAAAAGTTGAATATCGCTCTGACTCAACTCAGTGGAGTTTCGTCTTATTTCTTTTAGAATGTCGGTTGAAAGATGTCTGCTTTGTCTACGTTGTACCTCCATTGGTTGTCCTGGGTTTAATTCCTCGTTAATCGTCTGACTTGTGATGGCTGTACAAATATCATGAAAGCTTGGAGATTTTTTTGGACCACTATTAGCTCCAGTATATTTTTTTACAGACTTGCGTTTTACTTGGCAGGGCACATCATTACCGGAATTCGGTATTAAAAACTTTTCCTTTAGAATTTCTCCTGGCGTTTTCTTAGCTCTTTTCTGATCTGTCTCATCTTTTAAACCTAGTTCATGAGGCTTAAAATTATCACGCCAACTTTTAAAACTTACTTCGTCTAGTGGAAGCTTGTCCTTGTGAATTGTTTGCAACCGGACTGTGCGTCTGTTGCGTTGTATATTTGTATTTGGTCTCGCTTCCTTTTCTTTTACTGAAGAATTTGGACTTTCTTTAAACGGTAAGGGAGAACCTTCTTTAGGTGTGGAAATCGGCGTTGGAACCGGCGTTGATATCGGACTTTCCTTATACGCTGACTCGGTTAATTTTGAAGTGCTAGCAACCTCCTCTCTTTTAGTTGGTACATCAGGTTTTAACCGGTTTGGACGTTCAAATTTGCGGTACTTGTTTATGCTTACATCGATATCAGCTGTGTTTATCTTAATTGGACGTGAAATGTTAATCTTCGGCACTGAATGCACTAAAATCTTTCCACGTCTCAAAGGAGATCCAGTTCGTGTTTCAGTTATGGTAGACAACAATGGTTTATACCCTCGATAATTTCTAGAGGTTATGGGAGGAAGTGTACGGAAACTAGAGCTAATAAGGGACGAATGCTTTGAGTAGGGACCCGATAAATAGGTCGGTGAAAAACCTACCGATGGACTGGAGTATATCCCCAGGTCCGAGTAGTACGGCATTTTTTAACTTTAAAAGTCAAAGGTTGCACCAATTAAATTTAACACGTGGTAGTCATATGAATAAATTATTTAAATAACACTAATACACGCCAAAAACACCTGTTATTGTATCTTTTAAACAGTAGACACTTTCCAAACACAAACAAATTAGTAAAATCAGAGCGGTTTCATTTAAAGATATAAGAATGCGGGAATTTGTTTATTTTTCGAAGGTATCCCATGAACTAATGTTGCAGGAGAATCTAAATGTTAAAAATCTCAGTGACCTGCGCCAGTTTGTTCTATTTTTAAGTAAAAAAGCGCGTGACGTGTTCTTTAACTGTACTGAGAGCTTCCAGCTATAGTTTAGCACACCTGTATGTCAGAACTTATTTTTAAACTTTCGTAGACGAAATCTATTTATTTTTTTAACAAAAAAGAAATGTTGACGTCATAAGCCTTTTGTAACAGAGAATAGTTGTTTATGTTATAAAACCCAGAATGTACGCTAAAAAAAATATCGGTATAGTAAATTGATGTAAAGTGTGTTTCTTTTCTAATTATAATTTTATTATATTTGCATTTATAGAACCTATGCCAACAAATGCATAATAAAAAATATATGCACTAAAATATTACAGCTAGTGTAAAGTGAGTTTTTTGACAAGATTAATCAAAAATAATATTTCAAACATTGTGGGTGTAGGTCCTAAAAAAACTAAAAATTAAATTTGATATCAAATATAAATAGGTATTAAATTTTATAACAGTTTCAGCTGCTTTATTGCTTCATAAAATAATGTAAGGTAAAAGTTTCCTTGACATATACCAACTATCTTTTGCGATTAAGCCAAAATTTTTGCCGAAATAGTTAGATCAACGTATATAATAATTTTATATTGTAAAACTAGTTTACAGAGATTTTCAACACTGTAAAAAAAATTTAGCACCTTTCTTAATCTTAAGAACTATGTCTCAGTTTAAAACTCTGCCTGAAATTAAGTTATATGCATTTGTATCTATTCAATAAATCAAAGTAGCATTTTATGTTCATTCCTAGAAAATAGAATGGTATTGAAAATAAATGGATTTTCTAATAATACATTTTTAGAACAAGTTCAATCTGTATAACGGTAATGCAAATTAACGCTAGTAGTTTCAAGAATTTAATAATTATAGGTTAATTTTTTGAAACCAAATTTGCAATTAAATGTAGTATTAATATCTACCTAGCAAGCGCTATCTCGAAACGATACACAGTTCGGTGATTTTTTCTTAAAAAAAATTGGCAAGCAAATTTCCAAATGGCAAAAACATGTGTGGTAATGTTTAGAAACATTAATCAAATAAAAAAGTTAAAAGTCTAATTGTTTGTGAAGCAATAATACGAATGAAAATTAACTGCGTATATAAATATCTTAACAACGTTGATTTATTTGAAAAATTGACCATTAAAAAGAATTCAAGGTGATACAGAAAATGGCGAATGCGCCGGGCTACAATTATTAGTATTTTAACCTGTTGTTTAATATTTTAAGAAACTGCTGCTTGAATTTAGAGATTTACAACCATTTATATTCGACTTTGGTCAACAAAATTCAAAACATGACAATCTAAACATAATTTAGATAGAAATATACCAAGTTACATTGGACATATTCCAGGTTAATGATAAAAAAAATTATGATAAATGGATAAGGTGGTCTGTTTTAGTAGCTTGGCTTATTATAACATATCTTAACAAACTTTCAATGTCAATTATTAAACTTTATTGCTTTGCATAAACGTCTGAAGAAAATACATACTTACTGCAATGCATAATTTATTTTGCTTAAATAATTAAAGATTATTTTTTCAAAAAATTTGAAATCTAATTCTACCGTATGTGCTCTAGTTTTTAAATATTTTTAAGACCGTAAAATTTTTTTATTTTTTAAACTCCAATAAAAAAATTAATTCTGAAGAATTTACAACGGTTGGTTTTAATCCTACTTATGTTAGTATAGCTTTTTCTATAGCTTTTTGGAACAATTAAAGAAACACAAATTTATTTGGTCAAGTGCCTTCAAGAAATTGTTACCCGTCTATCTTATAGGTACTTTCTTATAATTAGAAATATTTTTGCGTTCTAAATTTATATTTTCGTTGGTATAATGTGCGGTATTATAGGCAACCAAGATTACACCTTACGAGGTTGCAGAAACCTGTAAATTAGATAACTTCTGCTTATTTTACAAAAATCACCCATTTATTGGTTTATACCTTTTTAAAGCGAAAAAAGTTGGCAATATTTGTTTTAATTATAAAGTTTCCTGAAATTTTTTTCTAGCCAATGCAAAATCATTTCTTTATCATGGAAGAAAATTAGTTTTCGTTTTTATTAAAATTTTACAAACATAAAATTGTACTGAAATGATTCTTACCTTCGCATTTTAAGCCTTGTTTAAAAATTCCATATAAAAGTGATCCACAGTGATCACAAAAAGTGGGAGACATAAAAGTGTGCATTTTGAAGCGATGTGGAACATCAATTTTAAATCTTTCTCGAAGATACTGAAAGAAAAACCGTATTTAAATTATGACTTTCAAGTTAAACATTTTTATGTTGTTGTTAAAAAAATGAAGATATTTTATTTTTATTTTATTTATTTTAAGTCGATCCATTGTTTATTCTCGAAAGCTCTTAATCAACTGATTTATCTGGGGCATTTTGCACGTAAATCTAAACAAACCACAGATACAATAATAATAATAATAATACAATAGATCTATGGTTCCCCAGTTCCCCAAATACCTACTTATCAATAGACTGAGACAACTGTTAAATAAAACTGTTACATTTGAAAAGTGTTTTTAGAACATACTCTAACGATTCAATCGATCCGCCATGTCGAAATTTGCATTTAAATGCACTACTTTTTGCTTAACATGGTATTAAAAAAATTACCAAACATTTTATTGTTTATGCCCACACCCCACACCTTTTATCTTATTATTCACTTTTCTTCAGAAAAATACTTACTATTGTGCTTTCAGAATTTCGTCCTGATCCTGGACATTTACCCAGAAGTTTATCGTGACATTTTTTGTGAACAGCGGTCTGGCAACCTTAAAAATAAAGTTATTAAAATGAATACTGAAATTAACACGTTATGTATAAAAATTAATAATTGGCAAAATTCAAATAAAAAAACTTACACTGGCATTGATATCCTTGTTTGCAAAAACCCCATAAAAATTCCTTACAATATGTACAAAAAGTAGGCTGTCGAAAAAATTTGGCTACAAATTTGTGACCATTTGAATCATGTACTCTATAAAAATAAAAATCAAAACCAAAAACTTGTACTTTTTTGTACAATTATACCTTTGGTGCTTTACTGCTCCTCTTCTACGTGTTATTTGTCCCCTGTTTCGAAAAAACTCCTCATCTGAATCCAGAGAACAAGAACCCAGCAATGAAGTTGTCGAATTGGAGGTATAGGAACCATCGTAATTTTTTTGTACCATGGAACTGTTTCGCACAGGGTTGGATTTAACTTGCTGAAAAAGAAAATGATGCACTTTTATTGGGTTTTAACTTATAGTAGTTAATCTTAATTAACTAAAAGGGTAAAAGGACTTATTTGAAAGGTAGTTTTATTTTCAGCTCAATATGGTGTTTAGAAATGTAAGATATGTTTGGTAGTATTTTTTGCCAGCAGCTTTTTAATAAAAAGAACAATTTTCTTAGTGCAACTGCAACGCAACCCAAGGTGTTTAATTGTATAATTAGGAAAAATTATTTAAAAAAATGTTGTATAAATTAGGGTATATTCCAAAGCATTGTGTTCGCTCGGCGCATTCGCCATATTCAGCTTCATTTACCCTCCGCTTTACCTCATATTCCGCAACAATAATTAAATGTAATGTTTTATTAATGACAAATATAACTTTATCAGCTCTAAAATTAATATAAAACAAAGATTCTCTCCAAACCACACTTTATTTAGAAAAATCTGTGTGGTTTGGAGAGAATCTTTGTTTTATATTAAACATTCGCCACAGAAATCATCAAATATCCAGCTCTAAAATTATCTAAAAACAATGCAATATACCTCTGTAACTTTTTTTAAATGATCTTTTCTGAATAAATAGTACAATGGGGTTGTTTTTGTAAAAAATGTGTTTAAATGTAATTATTCTTTAGGAAACAATACTTCGTTGCATCAAGCAGCTTAAAACAACTTCATAAAAAAATGATTTATTTTCAAAATTAAAAGGGTAAATTTTAGCCCCAAAGCAATGAAACAAAAAAGTTGTATAAAGGAGGTTCTAAGAAATAATATAACAACAAGGACATTTTGTAAATTTATAATTCCACCATTTTAAAGCCATATTAAATATGGGGTTTTGGCACCCTTCAACGTTCCCTATCTCAGAAAGGGTTAATTTTGAAAAGTTTACCCAATGCCAAGATTAGATAGATAGATAATTTCCTGCTCTATAATTTTGGTAATAACTCCGGTGCATGGAAAAATTCAGCCAGCTGTCAAATCGAGGTTGATATCCTGTTTGGTTGGATTATAATAAACCTGTGGCAAAAAGGAAAAAGCCTGAAAAAGGGCATAAGTGTAAAAACGTCATTGCATGTCAGGATAAAAATATACAACCTCAATTTTGTATTGTTAACTAAAAAAAAAAAGATTTCGCTAAATGTGTATGCCTGATTTTACCGCAAATATATGAATATATTAGTGGTTTTCCATTGCTACGGATTACGTGATCTAATCGCGTTTGGATTCATTCCGTGAGGCCACGGAGTCTCTATGATTGGTTTAATTCGAATCCAAACGCGTTTGGATCCTGTGATCCGTAAGCTATGGAAAACCCGTATTTATTAGAATTCGTTAATTAAAAAACTCATTTTTTTATATGTCAAAAACACTAATGCCCATTTTCCTATTTGCCACAGAAATATTTTAAAGACATATGATTAGATCTACCTATATTTTAGGTAAGAACTGTATGTAAAATTGACAATGTAATGCAGTCCTTTTTTTATTTAGATTATCTTTATTTAAATAAATTTAAAAGTAGGTATACAAGATAGGTATTGCTATTGTTGATTTTTGAGCGATTTTATGATACGGATTAGGCAGAATAATTAAAATGCTGTTGGATTAAACGCGTACTTGAATTTTATGGTATGTTTCTAAATGCTGATGTTTACACGTACACGATTACGCCTCATTTACACTAAGAATGTTAAAGTTTTTAATAGAATACGGGAAATTACCTACTTATAAAAAAATCCCTTAATAATAAAATGGCGAATGCGCCGGACCACACCTAAAAGTATTATTGATTATTGATATTATTTATCTTCAACAGATTATTTTTCTCCTTTTACGTTAACGGTTTAATTATGGACATTGCCAAGGCTAAAACCTTGATAATAAAAAATTGCAAAAAGGCGAACCATTAGAATGAACCCCAATAGAGACGTATTCTCTTTGAGTAAACTTGGACTCTTATCGTCATCTTATACATTTAAAAAAATAAATCATAAAAATTTAACAACGTAAGATAGATTATTTTTAGAACCATAACATGCATAAGCAAAAAATAACAATCCGTGTAACTGTTTTGCAAATTCATTCAATTTGTACGATTTTATAATTTTCCATGCCTACTACAAAATTGGATTGGAATGCGGGTTTTAGTGAATCACTTAAGTAAAATAAATATTCTGAAAAGAAAAACTTTAAAAACATTCATTACATGATATTTTATATGGTTTGCGCGTTTAATGGAAAAATTCGATAGGCATGGGCACAAAACTGTAAAATACCTAATCGTTTACAGTAACATACGACTGTTTGTAGTAATTTTTACTTCAACAGTTTTTTTTAAATACATGCTTTAGTTTATCATTTTGTAGAACTAGGTGCCAACTTTGGGACCTCTTGCCCCCCACATTCCGTTGATTAAAAAAACAACATTTAGGTAAATTATTTTTCACTCAAATGTATTTTAAAAAGAAATCTTATAAAAATGCGAATAAAAATTATTGCTTGTTTTTAAGTTTCAGACATTTTTATGATTTTATGAATTACAAAAATAGTTAAGTCAAAAGAGCCACGAATAATTTTTTTTTTTAATTTTAAACACATTTTGTGGTTGATGTGATTTTAAGAATTAATTTTTTTTTAAATTTAAATATGTTTTTCAATTAATTATTAAAAAAAAGTAGTTTTTAGTACTAGGAGTTAAAGTGATGCATTATGACGAGGCACACATAGCCACTTTATAAAGACTTTTATTTGTTTTAAAAATAAAATTCATTAAAGTGACGTTTTTTTTTTGACTTATTAAGAAAACAATTTTTGATAGCCGCCGGCGCCGCCGGCACTAAAAGTAGTAAAAGTGAAAACTCTATGATATAGTTCAGAAAAGGGCTACTTTATGCTATTCATAAACGTCACTAAAGTAATGTAATTTTTGACGTTTATAGAAAAACGTTATTTTGTAATCGGTCGGACAAAAAATTACAAGAGAAGTCAGTTACGTTAAGGATGGCATTTTAATTTGTATAGGTAGTCAGAATAGTCAATCTTCCAAACGTAAATTTACATTTTATTTTCTTAATCGTATTGTGTTTTCCCCGGTTCAACAAAAAATGCACCTCTGGCGTAAACTATCTTTTTGGCTCTTTAATAATTAGATATGCTTTCATCCGCGATTGTACCTTCATCCGCGGTCCAAGAAGTGACACTTTACGTCCTTGATACATAAATATCTATTGTTCAATATTTCTAAAAGATACCTTTATTCTTGACAACCACTTTTACGATTAATAGAATAAATACACACCTCAAAATGAGTTGTCCTTCGTCCTCTAGGTCGACTTTTCTTTCTTGGTCCACTACTGTTTGAACTACTTCGTCTTCTCCCTGAAAACATCATCTTGGCGCGCAGTTGTTAATCTAGCAACGTTTTTACCAAAATTAACTGCACAATAACTTCAGAAAACTTTAACTAAAAACTTTAAGGATTTAGTAGTTTTAAAGAAACTGAACTATAAAACTTTTATGGAACTCTCAACTGATGCTGTGACTAAATACTGGATATCTTTTGGTTTTTAACTATAAAACATAATATTTGCTACAATTATAAATAGAAACGTATAAACGTGATTATTTACACCGTGCCACAACTTTTGCAAAGTACATCAACACAAAGCAACAACGATTTGTCCATTAAACACACGAAACCCAAATAGAAGATCTTAAAAATACATTAAGTCAATTTCAGGATTGGGCAACTTTATTTTGTCTCAGCTATGCGATATGTGTTTACATCTAGACGGCGCGCAACCTTTTATTTTTAGCTAACTTTGTTAATTTAAAGAAAATACTCTCAATTTTAATTATTGAAGCCTTAAAACTCAAAGGCAAATTAATTCCAGTAAGACCCAAGATTGATCCAGTTGGAACTAATAATTTTAATTATTCAACTACTACTATTATATTGTTTTAGCAAGCTTTTTATTTAGTTTGAGTACGTCAAGCTTGCAAATCTATTTTTAAAGTAAAATGCGCGTTTTTTTAAATCTACCGCCAATGCGCATCTTGTTTATGCGCGCTCTCAGTCGGTAATGCAGATCACTTTCTTTTCGGCGTACAAGTAGCAAACATGGTAGGTTGTCAAATTAAAATTTTCTATTCCTGTAAATATATAAACAATCATAAGTGCTTTTGAACCAAAATTTGTGCATAGATATTAATTAAATATCGTAGAACTTAATTCTACCAACATTTTATAGTTATAATTAGTATTTATCTCAAAAAAAAATGGTATGTCATAAAGATAGGTTATGTTGTTGTATGAAGCCCTAGAAAATCAAAGTGAAAATTAATCCTTGTGCCAAGACTTGGTGTTTTTAGAACTAGTTAACATTTGGGATTTAAAGGTAATTAATTTGGTTTCTGTTTTAGACGAAAGGTACGTCGAGCTTTGGAAAGCGCCGTAATAAGACACATACTTTGTGCAGAAGATGTGGCAGGTCATCTTACCACATCCAAAAGTCTCAATGTGCCCAATGTGGTTACCCAGCAGCAAAAATGCGCTCATGTAAGTGGTATTTAATGCTTGTTGTTAAAATTGGGGCAGAGTTTTAGCGATTAGTTTTATGTTTACCTAACAGTTTGCATCTTAATTAACATGGATTGTATATCGAACTGTAAGGCTTTTGTAAATTGAACAGCATCTTCTTTAAAGGAAGCACAAAATATTATAGCAAAAATTAAAAGGAATCATTACCCATATTTGTTGTTGAGTTTGTTTCCATTTATTTTCTTACAGTAATTTCCCGTTATAAAACAAAACTTAATGTCTTGTTATTGGACGTTTAAACCCTATGCTTAATTTAATGGTCAAAAAACCTTTCGTTTAAGGCCCTAATTAAGATCTCCATCTTTCCCAAAATCTTACCTTGCATTTTTTTAAGGGGTACCCTTTTAATGATTATTTTTCATTTAGACAACTGGTCCATCAAGGCTAAGAGGAGGAAGACCACCGGAACTGGCCGTCTTCGTCATATTAAAATCGTTCGCAGGCGTTTCCGTAATGGATTCCGTGAAGGAGCTAAGCCTGTCAAGAAATCCACGTAGATTAGCCTGATATAATTGTGACGTTAAGTAACTAATAAATTTTCTAAAAACTCATCTTTGGAGTATCATTTTTTTTAGTTTTTTAGTGTAAATATTTGAAAATATTGCTGGTACTAGTTTCGCTATCGACTAAGTCAACTTGTCCCTCTTAAAGGGCTTGTAATTTAAAATTAAATACATTGATCTCTTTCCATATACCTAATGTCGTGGAAAAAATTCAGGGGGTGATTACCCCCTTAGTTAGATACAGCCCACTGAAAATCCCTAACAAATTATTTGTTTCGCGTTATTTCCGAAACGAATAATTTTTCAAAAAAGATAATACCGTTTTAATGCATCTAAATATTTTAAATACTTTTTTACTGGTAAAATTGAAAAAACTGTTTATAGTGGTTATCCAAAATGTGACATGTTAAAAGAAACTTTTGTGTCTTAAAAGGGTCCAGGAATCACCCCCTAACTTTTTTGTACGACTCTCTTAAGTTATACAAGTTTACTTGCAGAATGTAATGCATCTCCATTCTCAAAAGTGAGAGAACCTATTTTTTCTTTAGCAAAGAAAAATGCAAAACTCTGTTATTTTAAAATCTTGCATAGTTTAATTTCTTTTTTTTTGTACAACGGTTTTAATACTAAAAGGTGGGTAATTTCGTGTTTATGCCAAACATTAAACAAATTTTAAATGAGATACAAGTGTTTTGGTAATCAAAAAAATTTGATAATTTTCTTGTGTAAGTATTTATTTTTTGTACGTCCATCGCTATAATACCTACATTTAAAGCTTATAAAATATTTAAAACTAAAGACAGCAGCTTATGATATTTAAAAGTTCAAAAAAAGTCTTAAATAATAATACAAAATTCTCTCTAGCCAATTTGAAACTGGTGAATATTGTTATCTTGGTATGTGTAAATAACGGTTTCGCCGGATCCTTCTGCCATTATATTCGACTGAACAGCATTTTCTACAAAAAATTAATGTAACATTAACGTGTTAAAAGTTTTGTTTCTCCCACTTACTGAAAGATTCGTCGACCCCCTCTTCATAAAGAATATCACCTGGAATTTTCTCAATTTTAGCGACCTAAAAATTAAAAAAGATAAAAAACTGAAAGGAGATATACAACAACGAATTTACTTCACGGTATTTTTGCAAATAAATCTTCAAGGGCTCTACATAATTATCAAAACCAAGAGAGGTCATAGCGAACAAAATATCTTCCCCATTTATAGTTTTCCTCTTCTCCATGAAGCATCTATCACTAGCTTCGCTAGTAATAAAGCTTATAAATTCAGAAACACATTCTTGAACGCATTCTCTGGCATCTTTTGCTATCTAGAAATTAAACTCATAATGACTGTAAATGAATTAATACTGTTAACTACCTTTCCTGAATCCGGAATGGCCCTCTTCATGATTTTAGCAACATTGGCAATGGGTAAAAATCGATCTTGTTCTCGTAAAGGGGCTCCCATCTTATCGCCACCATCATGATTGGAATCATCAGTGTTTTCGATTGAAATTTGGTCACTTTCGTCTTCCATTTCGTCCACGTGTATCATGTATTGTTCTGTTATGTAGGAGTTTCCAAGCTCATCTGTTATTTCTTGTTTTTCCATTTTTTATTTATAAAAAAACGCTTTTTTTGGTGTTTTTACAAGATAAAAGTGTATTTTGACGTTTAAATGGCGTTTCAAGGACGCGACTTGTCAACAAATGACGCATTTGGAGTAATTGAACTACTAGCTTTAATGTTTTGAACTACTACATTTTGGATTTCTTTCAAATCATGCGCATAGAAAATTACATGGCGTCGTTGTTCTTGCGTCGTTGATCATCGAACACCATTTTCTCTGAACAAAAATGAATCTGTGAATTATTCTGTGTTGCGGTGGTAAAGTCAGTTAATTTAAGTTCAGTTAGTGGTTACTTATGCATTTTAACATATTATTTAATCAAAAGGAGTCAAAGGTAAAGTAGAGGCTTAATTTTAGCAATCCATATTTATTGATTTGGGGTAGTGTTATCTCAATAGTGTATGAAACATTTTTCCTGATCAACAACAGCTAAATAATACTTTTGCTTATAACCTGAAACATTTTAAAATCTTAACAAGATTAAGAAAGCTTTACAGAATATAACCCTAGGTGCTCTTATTAAAATTGGGGTCTTCCAATACAGGATATAAATTTTAAGTGGTTACTTTACCACGTTATACTTAAATTTTAAATTAATTAAATTGCTCACAAAAAAAGAACCATAAGTAACAAATTTAATTAAAATGGTTATTTCTAGAAACATGGCTAGCACAACCAAAGGAGATTCCGACAACATTGTCGTCAAGGACTTTTCCCAAATGTGCCGTTGCTGCATGGATTTGGGCATTTATGATATGAGAAAAATTTCATTTAGCGATATGTTGGTATCCAACATGCTAAAAAATCTAACAGCCATTAATGTAAGTTTCTTTTCTATTATCAAACCGTACAAACAAATATTCTTCGGGGCAATCAAATTATTGAAAAGGATAGTTCAAAGAACTCTTTAAAAGTTGTCTCTTTGGCAGAGATTGCAAATATTTTTCAATGTTCCTTATATATAATCTTGTATTTTATTTTCAGTTAACTGAAAATGAAGATCTTCCCTGCAGCATATGCCGTGTTTGCCTGCAAGAACTAATATTGGCGCACAAATTCCTTGTAAAAACTGTTAAAACCCAAACTACCGTTAATGAAATGTATGGCATGCTAGTTAATCCAGATAAAGATGAAGAAAATGATACAAATTCATCCGAAGTAGAAATCATTCCTGTAGCTTCAACATCGAAAAACAAAGATCATTGTTATACTACACATGCATCTATAACAAAAATCCCCACACAGTTTCCTAAAATTACTAAAATTAGTAATGTTCAAACGGTTAAAAACATTACCACACCAAAACCACAAAGTGTGGTTTCTTCTGTGGCCAAACATGTTGCACAAAAAATAGTGATGGCTTCACAAAATAAGAAAAAAAATTTGTTCACGAAGTCTATAAATGTTAAAGTGGAGCCAATGGAAACACAAAATGATTTTGAACAAGAGCCCGAATATGAAGACAATGATGTTCAGTATGAGCAGTGTCAAGAAGATGGTAAGTCGACGGATTATGTCTCAAACTTTTTTCACGCTTTTCTAATGTCTTGTTTTATTTCCAGAATTTGAACCGCCAAGTTCAACAATAGTAAAAAGCGAGCAATTTAGTTCAAACGAAGCTACTTGTTCAACTTTTAAAAACGAATATTACCAAGGAGAACACGAAAACACGGACGGAAAAGAAGTCCATGCGTTTGAAAATCTTTTATGCGATTCAAACAGCAATAGTAATCTGTTTTTAAATGAGGACGATTCAATGGACACTGTTGAATCTTCAGACAACATAGTTACCTGCGAATTCTGTGGTGAATCATTTGAACATTCTATTCAACTATTAATGCATCAAGAAACTTTCCACACTAATAATGTTGTTGTAAGTATCCTTATAATGTACCTTGTAAGTTAATAAATGATGCTCTTTTAAAAGGGTTCACAAATATTTATTAATATTAAATATTTCTTTCAGAATAATGTACCAAATCCAATAAAACCCCGGATAAAAACCCAAAAATTCAAATGTCCAATTTGCAACAAGCGCTTAGCGGACAAAGAAGCTCTCAAAGTGCACCTAAAATCCCACAGGAAGAAACAAGGCACGCAAGAAATCGAGCTGAAAAAACGGTTCACGATTGATAAGATCACAAATAGATTCACATGCAAGATTTGTGATGCCACCTTTGATGATATAAAGGATTTAAGAACGCATTTTGCAGAAAATTCCAAAACTCATTTAAATTGCTCTGTTTGCAATCAGAATTGTTCGACTCTTGGAGATATAAGCGTGCATGAAGCGGATCATATTGGGCAAAAGGTGCAAAAACCGTATGAGTGTGAAGTTTGCGGACTCCAATTTCAGTTGAAATTAAATTTAATGGTGCATCAAAAGTTGCATGATGGAGGTGGCATTTTGTTTCGGTGTGATGTTTGTGAAGAAGGTAAGTTTAGTAAGAATAAAACAGAAGAATCTTAAAAATGGTCTAGCAAAATTAAACCCTAATTTGGAAACACAAAGCTTCTTACAAATAATATATAACAGCCAGACTTTTTATATGTTAGAACATCTATTCAGGAAGCTAAATCCACAAAATGTACAAAAATAAGAATTTAGGGTTGACGTGGTAGCTCCTCAAAAAAACCCGTAACATTAGTTTACGATGGATCTGCTCCAAATTTTACAAATAGGTACTAAATAAGATGTTAAATTTTTTTTTGAAACGATTACTCTTCTAAAACAATTTATTTTACATTAAATGGCCCCCGAAGAGTCTGAGTAATATTTAATCATGTTGGATTTACAACAAACAATGCAAAATTAGGTCCTACAAAACTTATACTTTTTTTGGAAAAATGTCTATACTCCTTTAAGAGCCCCCTTCTTAAATGGGATAAAGGAACCTTTTTTGCATCTGCTGACAAATTTGGTGTGAATCCAACATCATTATAAACTCTTAGGGGGTTATTTATAGGGAGAGAAAATGTTTTTAGAGAAATAATTTTTTTAAATCCTTTTAAAAAAATTTTGTGTAGTACCTATCCGTAAAATTTTGTGCAGATCCATCTAATGTTGCAAATTAAAGAGGACTCTTTAGGCAGTACTACACAACTCTAAACTCTTATTTGTCCTGAATAGATTTTCAGACACATATAAAAAATGTGGCTGGTATATATTTTTTGCAAGGTAAGAAATTATCTATCTTGGCATATTGCATACATCATTTGATAAAAGTATCTAAACGAGCTACCAATTAAAAGCTCCAAATTTTCGACTTTAATTAATACTAAATTGTAAATTTTTACCTTATAACATGTTATGTTTTTTACAGGCTTCATTAAAAAATCAGACTATGTTACACATCTATCCGTACACTCCGACTGTCAGGAAACGTTCCAGTGCGAGACTTGTGACTTATCATTCAGCTCACAGGATAGTTTACGAAGACACGAAGATAAGCATTTTCTTTTTGGCTCAACGCAAAACAAAACGACCACCGATCCTGCAAAGAGAATCCCAGTTGATTGCCCAGAATGTGGCAAGACTTGCTCGAGCGCCATGTATCTGTATCACCATCGAAAAGCAGTTCATGGGGAGAAAACCAATTACGAGTGTAATATTTGTGGAAAGACGTACTTGGGGAAGATTTCGTTTGACCAGCATATGCGCTATCATGGACCTAGAGATCATGTCTGTGAAGTTTGTGGAAAGGGTAAGTCAACATTTTTTTTCGATTAACATAATTTTGAGGAGTAATCCTTCTGTAAAATCAAACTGCTAGATCTTTGACGGGACTTTTAAATGAATAAGGAATAATGTTTTGTGCAAATAAAGTAATATTTAGGACGGAATTCCATTTAAAATAAATCAGTTGATCCTCAAGACGGGACAGATGAATAGATGTTGCTTTTATTTTTATTTCAATCATTTAATTTTTTAGGCTTCCCTGTTGGTACATCTTTGAAACTTCACAAGTTAACTCATTCAGACGAACGCCCTCATGTATGTAGAATTTGTGGGAACGGTTTTAAGCAACGACCACATCTTGATGCGCATTTACGGGCATTGCATAACATTTTACGTTCCAACCTCCCGGAGTTTTATGAATGTGAAATTTGCCAGAAACGCTTTAAACGTAAAGGGGATATGCACACACATCAAATGATACATGACAAAATTAATTGCTTTCGATTTTTTTGTACAATTTGCCAAAACAGATTTCCCTTTGAGAGTAGGCTTAAAAAACACATGCTTGTTCATTCAAAATAAAACTTAAAATAATACCTTTTAATATCTTATATTAGTTCTGTTTCTGTTAATAAAGATTCGTTAACAATTATTTACTTTGTTTTATTGCATTCATTTAATTTAAAATAAATAAATCCACTTGTTTGCTTAAATGCCCAGAACTAAGATCAAGTCAAACTTTTTAAAATAAAAGGGCTTTTATTGAAAATAAAAATACAACAATATGTCCATCATCGGAGTTCCCTTATCTAGAAACCTAACTATTTACAAACGTATTTAAACGTTTAAATAAGCAACTAATTTATTTTAAATGGAACATCCTAATTTTTATATGAAATTGCGATTTAAACAGAACTTGACTGTATTAAACTAAATTTCAGGATTTCCTTCTCCAAGCACCGTAAAAATTCACATGTCTGCGCATAATGAAGAACGTCCCTTTTCATGTCATCTCTGCGGAAAAGCATTTAAGAGAAAACCCCACCTGGATACTCATTTAAAAAGTCTTCACGTAATAGAGAAGCAGTATAAATGTAAAATTTGCGACAAAGCATTTTCATTAAATGGAAATCTTACCCAACATATGATAATGCATGATAACACTACTCCATTACCATTTCGATGCCAATACTGTACTAAAGAATTTTCGTTTAAAAGTAGACTTAAGAAACATTTAATTACCCATTTTAAACGAGGTAATGTAGATCCTGAATAAATTTATTAAATCAATTTTTTGTTATTTTAAAAATATAATAATGTTATGCTGTTTTTATTAAAGAATGACTTGAAAACTAAATTTTGTATTTTCCTATTTTCTGATTGGATAATATCGCGCAGTGACCTCTACTGTTACCTTGACCAAGCTTAAAGTTTACCACTTGGTTGAATTTTGTTTCTTACCATCGTAGTTCAAACCAGTTTATCCAGCTAGCAAATAAACTACGATCAATAAAAGTGACATGACAACCAGCTGCTAAAAAATACAAATTATTACCAAAATAAAGTAATACACTATTTTCGTCTATAAAATGAATCAAAAACCAAATTTTAAGTTCCATAAAGAATCCAGCTCTGCAAAAAATTATTCATTCGTTTGCTAATGAACTAATTTTTCTATGACAACGTTTTAAAATAGTCAGCCATGAAAAAATCAATGTTCTCTTGTTACAAAATAATAAACAAAACACGACCAAACGCTACAGAAAATCACAAATTCAAAAAATTTTATGCTCGTGAAAAATTAGTGAATATTCTTTGAATTTGATATGGTGCCTCCAGTTATTATCCAAGATTTTGCCCAAATATGCCGGTGTTGCATGGAAATTGGTTCTTACGATATGTTGAAAACTTATTTCGAGAACGAATTGTTGTCCAACATTCTCAAACTCTGCACATCCATTCAGGTAAATGAATAATGAAATAGTTTAAGAATAAGCTCAACGATCATCTAAGCTGCTCCAACCAAGAACCATAAATTAAAGCTAGCACAATCACCAATGTTTTATTCTTTGCTTCTCCCATTTTAAAACTGAATTTTTAAATGCTCTTATTTCCTTGCAGATACCAACGAACGACAATCTTCCAAAAAATATTTGCCAAAACTGTTTGCAACAGTTGTTATCGGCATACATGTTTCGCCAAAAATCAGTTAAAGTTCAAGATGCAATAGTTGAAATTTCCAAAGTTCTTGATTGTAATTCAAAGACTCGGAAGAGTCTGATTTTCAACCACCCAACAAACAATCCTAATTCGGAAGCAGACTCGCTTGAATTAGAACCTGTAAACATTGTACAGGAAGAACCGGTAAAGAAAAACGATTGTTTAAAACTGGAGCTAGAGCCAGAAGATGACGATTTGAAATTGTCTTTGCAAACGGAGCAGTTTTTAAAGAAAACCTGGATGAATAACGATTTGAGAATGAGCTGTGAAAGTTTGGGAAGAATAGATGAGAGTAGCATTTCCATATTAGGTATGTATTTGCTGTTGTTCGTCGGTATTTTTTGTTTCCTTAAAATTTGATACACAAGGTTACTTTTTAATAAAAGGTGCCGGCGAGCAAATCATGCTTCGGCCCTGCCATTCGGGCGAAAAGTCCAACATAATAGCGAAAGCCCTAGAAAATGATTCTATTGACATCGAAGAAGACAATCAATTATTTCTACAAAACGAACTTATTTTACAACAACCCCATCTAAATGAAATAGAAAAACATCAGCCCAATAAGTCCTGCAGTACATGTTTTGAAATTTTTGATAGCTACTCGTTATTGATTCAACATTGTATGCAAACGAAACATCCTCGTCCCAGTATTTATAAATGCCATCACTGTTTTAAAAAAATGGAATGCAAGAGCGAATTTTTGGCTCATTTGAAAAATCACCTCAAAATAAATATCAAAGGAAAAAACGAGAACCGCTACATTTACAATGGAAAAAATAATATTTTTACATGTTTAATCTGCAACGACACGGTTGATACTATTTTAAAACTAAGAAATCATTTCAAAGAAAAAGGAGACACTCATTTACTTTGCTCAATTTGCAAGAAAAAGTTTCCTACTTTGGCTAAAGTGAGGCTTCATGAAAGAAATCATTTCAAAGAGAAACCGTTTTCTTGCGGTGAATGTGGCTTGAGATTTACAATGCGAAGCAATTTGGAAAGGCACAAGCGGCTACATGGTGGAAAAACGTTTAACTGCGACATTTGCCAAAAAGGTAATTATTAATTAATTAACCCCACAAGTGATGCATTAATTTTGGGACACATTTTTAATATTGCTTAATTTTTAGGATTTACCCAAAAAATGGCCCTAATGTATCATTTACGGACAACTCACCCCCTGGAAACCAACTTCTTATGCTACACTTGTGGCAAAATCTTCGCAACGGACATACTGCTTAAAAAGCATCTTATAAAGCACAATCTTAACGACTGCCTTAACAAGAACTTTCCTACAGTTCCCATCGATTGTGATATGTGTGGAAAAACTCTCAGTTGCAAGGCTACACTTTATGCCCACATAAAAAACGTCCACGAAAAACAGGGAGGGAAATTTAACTGCGTCGTGTGTGGAAAATCCCTCAAAACCAAGTCTAGTCTTGATCTACATTTGAATTACCACACGGGAAACTGCCCGTACAAGTGCTTGACTTGCGGAAAAGCTTTCACGAATCCGACGACTTTAAAAAGCCATTCGCTAACTCACTCGGACGAACGACCCTATGCGTGCAAAATCTGCAATAAGTCGTTCAAACAAAAACCTCATTTAAACACTCATATGCTAACTATTCATATCCGTTTGAAGCCTTTTAGATGTACTTTTTGTAGTAAAACGTTTGCTTTGAATGGGAATTTGTCGCAACATTTGAAAACTCACACGGGTTGTGAGTCACCATTTATTTGCGAGATTTGCCACAAAGGCTTTTATTTTGCTAGTCGATTGCGCAAGCATGAACGAATTCATTTCAAAGATTCTATATAATTTACGTGCCATATTGTAACCAAAGAAATTGTTGTATAAATATTTTTCAAATATATTTGTATACGACAGTCTACACGATGATTTAGGGTGAATCACCTGAATTATCGTTAGGTACACTCTGTATTTGTAATTTAATTACTGTTAAAATTATTTGTTGCTTCGCTGCTGTGATTTAAGTTCCTATTTGTTGTTTCGTAATATTTATTTTTTTAAGATGCACTTGCGGAAAATGTTTATATCTGTGTTATTTAAAAAAATTCGTTTGTTGCGTTAAGAAAAATAATTAAACATTTTCTAATTTTTGTTAATTAATGTCATAAGTGTTGAATAAATTTAAAATTACAAAAAAAATGGTTTGTTTTTACTTTTTTTCTTTAATTAAAGTCTATTTTAGCTACGTTGTTTTATATTAAACATTCGCCACAGAAATCATCAAATATCCATTTACGTTGTTTTGTTAAAAAGACAGTATATTTCATTTAGTAAAAAGAGAAAAAACGATATCTTTTATACAATTTTATTACTGTAATTTTGTTACAAACATAATTTACACTTTAAAAAATAAAATACAAACTTAAATTCTAATTTTAAAATCTTATTTTATTTGTGGTTAATATTTGTTTATTTGTTAATATCTTTTGATAATGATTAATTTTCAAAAACGAAAGCGCTTAATAATCCAAAATAAATAAGTTATAAAAGTCAATTCCGTGTAGATTTAAAAAGACTGCAACTTTATTTGCTTTTAAAATCAAAATAATTTTTTTATTTGGTAAGGCAAAAAAGTATCTCCTAAAAAAACGATTTTTGCAATAAAAGCATTGTTTCTTTTTAAACAAGTATGGTTCTTTAATTAAAGGTAGTTTTCATAATAACATTCTAACTACAAATAGTATAAAGAAAAAAAAAACGTCTAAGCTCAATATAGGAAAGCATTATTATTTTCGTCAGCAAAAGCAAAAATTTAAAGTATAACAATTATTTGTGCTTAACTGGCTGTCTAAATTTTACGTAGGAATTTAAATGGACATTTATTACTTTATTTCTTACTGTATTAATGTATAAAAGCTTAGACTATTTCACAATATTAAAATACAAGTTATGAACACATATTTTCTTGCACTTTGTATAAAGTTAATAGCTCAGTTAATGAGAAAATATGTCATAATTTCAAGTAGAGAAGAAACATACATATTTTCTTTTTGACTAAACTCTAAAAGGGGGTTTATCTATGGAGGCTGTTCGAGAATCGAACTTCTCTCATTTGGTAATTAAGTGAATAACAGGGAAAATCATACTTCAGACATTTTGCGCTTGAGTAATATAACAATTAGCTTCTTTAAAAACTATTAAAAAGCAAAATAATAATTTAAGAGAATATGTACTAAAATTAAGTCTTGAAATTTTTTTATTTTTAAATAAGCTGACTACACAATAAAAGTGGATTGTTTAATATTAAATAAAATAAACAATATTTAGTAACATTCCGTGAATATAAGCACCTACAATAACCCAAATAAGTAAAGAAAATATGAATAAAATAAAAATAAAGAATAAAAATCCCAGTAAACCTTTATCTATTATTTATGTACAGGTTGGTTATTTAAAAATAAATATAAATTATGAGCAACAAGAATGACATTTAAATAAATAGTAAATAATTTACTATAAAACTTAATTCATTTAATTAGGCGGAAAGATTTGAGTTAAAACATCAGTGCGTGCAAAATTTTATTTTTCTATAAATACTTCTACTGACTCTTTAAAAAAATTATGTTTTGTAACAAAATTAAAATAAAAAAAAAAGTATTCAAACAATAATTTAATATCTTAAAAATAAAAACGCTTTGTGTGCAAAAAAAGAAGGCACACTCGGGGGCACACATTTTTAAAAGGGTATATGCCCAAAAAAACATTAGTTTATAACAGGAGAATTTATAGAAAAATAAGTAGCTCGTTGATTATTTATTTCTGACTGCAGAAAAATTCTACATTCTAATTTGACTGTAGAAAGGTAATAAAATTAAACAACATGATATTTAATTGGTAACAGTAACAAATAATAATTATTATAAGATATAATTAAATAAAATTGAACTAAATTGCTGCTAAAGCTGCCTTTTCTTGGTTGTCGAAAACAAACATAGCCAAAAATGATGGCAATCTTTTGTTCAATACGATACAATAACAAAATTTACATTCCATTTTATAGAGCAAAACATTGCGATTCGTTTTGGCCAAATAAATTATCAAAATTTCATCCAATCATGACGAAAAGTTTTTAAGCCAGGCCATGCATACAGTTCTATTGGGACTCGGTATACCCGTTTAACAAGCATCTTTTGTAAAATATTTATAAAAATTAAATAAGATGGGCCGTATTCTTAAAAAAATTGGTTGGGGTATCTAAGGATATATGTCTTAGCTCCCGTCGTTCAAGATGCTAACTGACATTTATTACTTCCTTATTTTATCAAATATAACGCTAATAGGCCAAAAACCAACAAACTGTTTAAATGTACATGCTTAAAGTGTAAATTACTAATTGCACCACATTTACGGAGTGTTTTACATCGTCAATTTTGGATAATTAAATAAAAAAGTGCATAATTGGAGGTATTCACGATCGCCATCAGTATCATTAAAATACTGATTATCATTATTTTGACAGATTATACAATGATATTATATTGTATAATCTGTCAAAATAATGATAATCAGTATCTTAATGATACTGATGGGGATCGTGAATATTTTACCTCCGAATGACTCATTTCCAAAGATCTATGGAAGTTCTGTTGAAATGAATTATTATATACTTTTTTTATCTAATTTTATAAAATTGTAGATGTAAAACACTTTTAGCTGGTACATTAAATAGTTTAAATGGGTTTTTGCACGAATATGGCCCATTTAAAATAACTAAAAGTTGGTAATTTACTAATTTATACAGAATACACTCGGTGCCTCCCCGAAACAATTGCCCTTCTTAAAAGGATAGCTAAAGGACAAAATAAGTAAGCACTCAATTAGGAGGAATTAACCTCTTAAGGCTACTTCATTTAAAAAAAAAAACCTTGCGCATGTCAAGTGTAACCTGTAAATTTTTGTTGTCCTGTATCTCCCACGTAATCCCCTCTTTAAAGAAAGCACTCTTAAACCGGAATTAAGCAATTCTGTTTATAAATAAACCCGAGAATAAACCGAATAAATTCAGGCTAATAGAATGTTTTAGACAAACCTCGAAAAGACAAACCAATTCACTACGAAATCCATTTATAAAAATCAAACTATTTATCTCTACAGCTATACATGAGGTACGCCACTACTACTTACATCCATCATTTCATCGTTTCCATGATTACCATGATTATGATGGTGGGTTTGTTGCTGGTGATGGTGGTGGGTCTGTTGGTGGTGGTGACCACCTGAGCCCCCTTGATTATGAGCATTACTAAAATGACCACCGCCGCCGCCGCCACCGTGGTGATGGTTTTGATGGAACATATGGTAATTGCTGTGACTTGCATGTCCATGTGGTCCCAAATGAGAGGTACCCATGGCTAAGCCAAAGTTATTGCCCACTTGGCCCAGGTTGTGTCTATACGAACCGATAGATCCGTGGGATTTGCGAGGGGAACGAGATTTGGCGATTAGTGGTTTGTACATGTCTTCCAGAACTGAAGGAGCTATGTAGGTAAATCCCTGAAACGATATTAATTTAGTAAAGGACATCTGTATGTTTAATTGATTTATTGTTATTTTGATTGCTTTACTACACCATTTTAGCCAGAAATTTATAAACGGTCGTCGGTCAGGTTTATTAAATTCGAGGTAAAATTGAAATATCACTAAAAATGAGTAAACTGTAATTGCCGTTATTGGAAACTTTGCAGAATAATAATCTTGTTAAAGGATAACAAATTATTTGCATGTAAAAACATTTGAACTTATTCTTTTACAAACATCCGCAAATATAGTGTCCAGTAGAAAAATCTCAGGAACGGTTCGCATTAGCTTTATGAAATTTTGTATACGGCCACGAAAGACAATCCCAATGCTCTCGCAAATGAAAATGTTTTCGAGGTGGTGGCACTTCCGGATCTTACAAAAGTTGGCCATAACCACACTCAGACCTATATAGATGTTTCCCGCCGAAGGCCACAATCGCGGTCGTTATACTTGGGAAACTGAATGACCACCAGCATCACAATGATTTGTGTCAATCTGACGCACATCTGACGTTTGCCAAGTATAACGACCGCGAGGTTGGTCAACGTAGCCGGCGGGAAAGAACTATAGAGCAAGAGAGGTCGAACAGTTGCAAAAAGTAAGGCCACCATGTTTGGTAAACGGACACTATAAGTGTCAAATTTCAGACCTACCAATTCAAAATTTGGAAGATTATGAAAAAAGTCCCTAGATTTTTAAGATACATAGGGGCAATGACCTTTTAGAATGTTTACATTTTTTAAAGTACGCTTTATTGGCTTTTTTATTTACACAAAACGTAAAGACAAACTTAAATTCTTTAAGAAACAAATAAATGGAAAGTGTTACCCCAATTTGAAATGTAAACTGATACTTATGGTTTCCAATGACCTAATTTTCCAAATCATTCTACAGTATGCGCAGTATCCTGCGCTCATGGTAAAATATTCATATAGTTCTTTTAGATATGTGGCCATAACTACCATATTTTTTATATTGTATTTTAAACAAAATTTAAAAGTTTTCTCTCGAGTTTTTTATTTCTTTATAATACGAATTTTAAGATTATATTTTGCAGTTACAAGCTTTCAGAAAGTATTTTATTTTATTTCTTAGTACGAAACGTTTTAATTGAACATATCACAACCGAAAGTTAGATATCCGCCATTAAACCTTTACTTCCTAAAATATTTTCTCTATATTTTTAAATTAAATGGTACTTGGTACACTCTAGTTACATCGCAAAAATGATTCTTTATTTTGTTGATTTAAAGGAATTTAAAATGTCCACTTCAAATAATGGGCAGTATAATTTTAATTAATCTTTAGTAACCAAGGTTGAATCTTACGCTTACCTGAAAAATCATATTGGCACTTTCACTAAGATTTGATTCCACAGGAGAATCTACAGGTGTTTGTCTGGTAAATTTGGTGTCGAATTGAGAAACATCGTCTTCGCTTTGCTGTTAAATTTAAAAAAATTAAAGTTAGTAAAATTATTCAAACATTTAGATTTTAAAAATGCTTACAAGACTTGGTTTAAAAGGAGGTTCTAATTTTCTACTTAAAACATCATCCCAATTAATCATTCGGAAAAATTGGTGATTCTTCACAGCTAAGGCATCTTCGGGTGGGGCACCTAATCGAGAGGCCACTTGTCTTTTAAGAAGTTTTCGCACCAGATCTCGTGCATCTGCTGTCAGATAAGGAGGAAGATTCAGTTTACCCTTTAAAATCTTTTCTATTGTCTTTTTTCGATTATCGGCAGTAAATGGAGGCTACAAAAAAGTTTAATTAACTTAAATTTTTAGAAAGGATGAGTGAAACTTACTGCACCAGTCAACATGTCATACATTAAAGCTCCCAATGACCACCAATCCACTTCTTTACCGTGCCCGCTTCGTGTAAGAATTTCTGGGGCCCTAACAACAAAAATAAAACCTAAATATTGTCGTAATTACCTTACCAATGTTAAATGAAAAATATGTCTTAAAATAACAACTAAATTATTTAATAAAATCACTTACATGTATTCAATGGTTCCACAAAAAGTGTGAGTAACAATTCCCTCCTGAATGTGTTCTTTACACAGTCCAAAATCAGTCAATTTAACATGTCCATGAGCATCCAACAAAATATTTTCAGGCTTTAAATCTCTATAAATGATTCCTTGTCCATGTAAATGCTCAAGGGCTAGTATAATTTCGGATAGATAGAAGCTGCAATATTAATTATTTCAAATTTGTTTTAAAGCATAAGTTACAAATAAATTCTTACCAAGCAGTATCTTCCAGAAAAATGCCTTCTCTTTCGAGGTGCATAAAAAGTTCGCCCCCGCTTAAATATTCTAATATCAAGTAAAGTTTTCCACCAGTTTGAAAAGCATAAATTAAGTCTACTATAAAAGGATGCTAAAAGAAAACATACTTGTTAAAATGGTATTACAACTCAAAAAGGAAATGTTAAATAGGATTTAAATGCATAGGTAATCTGCCAAATAAAAATCTTTAATTTTTTGTAGGTATATTATTATTTTGTGCATTTTGATGCCTTATCATTGCAGTATTTTAAACAGTTTTCATTTTTTAAATATCTGAAGCTGTATAAAGTGTGCACCCTTATCCTAATAATTCCATTAATTCATTTGGTTAATTCATTGGAAATAGAAATTTGTACCAAATGATAAATTAATGACCATATTATACAATTCTTTGTCATTGCTACGGTGGTTGTCACAAGGGGTTCAATAATCCCATCTTAAAAGGCAAAACAGGTAAATTTTAAAGAAATTAGAAAACTCAATTAATATGTACCTGAATAACTCGTTAAAAGGTATTGAACATTTTATTTTGCAAAGGTAAAATCATAAAATGTAAATTAGGAAATATGCTTTTAGATTAATAGATGGAAATTAAAACAAAAAAACCCACTATTTAAACTTCTAACATCATTTTAAATTTTAAAATATCTCAAACAAAAACCAACTCAATATTTTTTTGATTTTTTCAATTATTTACCTTGACTTCTTCTAAAATGTTTCTTTCAGCCTTAGTGTGTGCAGTATCTTTCTGATTTCTAACAATGGAAGCCTTTCTAAGGACCTTCATGGCAAAAATGGTACCTGCATCTTTGCCAGTGACTTTACGAACTTGAAAAACTTTTCCATAACCGCCTTTTCCCAAAACTCTTCTAAGTTCAAAGTCTTGCGGCCCAGTCTTTTCACCTCCAGGGTTAACAACCTGTTCATTCAGCTGAACAGTTTCTATATCATCCGATCTAAATTTAAAAAATATTAATTGACGCACCTAATAACATTGTAGTAATGAGATTAGATAAGCATACATTTTAAGAATAACAAAGATGTTCACAAAGGAAACATTAAATATTTGTCTTTTGTATGAAATTTGATACTCACTCTTCGATTATGTTTATATTGGGATCGGTATCATAGGTACCCTGAAAAAAATACGGTCTTGTTAGCCAAATGTAAACAAAAAGAATATATTGAATACCAATTTGCATAATTAACTGTACTGATCTCATTTTGATTTGTCGTAATTACGAGAATAAATAAAAAGAAACGGACAAGAAAACAATTAGGCCATGAACTCGCGTCCATAAGGTTGTTTTGCAAAATCAAATTTTCTAAGCCCACTAAGCCTATTGCTGATTAAATCACGCAAATACTAATTATCAGTTTTATATTTAATTTTGGGTCACAACAAATTCGTAAACAAAGTCTTACCTCTTCAATGAGAATATCAAGAGTATCGTCTGAATCATCTACCTCTACGGTCTCGACATCGTGTAGTTCTATATCAAATACTCCTGCCATCTTGAACTGTATACTTAAATATTACATTTATAACAGAAATAAATTGTTTCTACTAAGCACTTTTTGTAAAAATTGCGTTGTTACTATTTTTTTCACGAATCTAGCACGACGTTGATGATTTCGGAATATGAGGTTATGTGAGAATCTAGTGACTTCAGGCGCACCAACTGTTGCAGCATGTGTCATTGAATGAAACTAGTTTGAAAATAGTTCAAAAGCGCCGGTAAATTCGGTAACCGCAAGTTCAAAATTTAATGGTGGGGGATGGTAACGGTAATGTTTCAAAGAAAAGTTAACGAAACTGCAATTTCGTAGAAGTGTTGTAACAAAAAGACTACAGAAAATTAAATAGCAATTAAAATAAGTGTAATTTATTGTGTTTTACGTTACTGTATTCATTTTAAATATTAGTTACACCTAAATAATAGATAACATGTGAGGTAAGTTGGTAAATAATTTGATTCAAAAAATAAGCTTTTATTTCTTAAACTTTTGTTTTAAACCATTGAATTAATGCCTAGACGTAATTCTACGCAGCTTCTTCCACAGAATCTTTTATTTGTTTTGTTTCTGCAGTATCCTCTTGAAAAACAAACCATTTCTTTTTGCTTACCAGAAACAAAATCATAAGAAGTGGTAAATGAATTAATGAATACCTAAATAATTTTCTAGACGATGCGCTTGATGAGTCCTTGTAAAATTGATGCGCTAAAAACAGATAGTTAAAACTTGCCGCATACTCCAATTACGGTCTTACCCAAATAAATAAAATAAGCATTTAATGGTGTAGCTCCAAGTAAAAACCACCAGTTCGTAGTCTCTAAAATAGGTGCTAACATTGAAAGCCCTTGTAAAGCTATTGTGTGCCTTAAAGCAACTCGTCGACACAATGCTGGATCTGTTACGGACATCATTCGGTAACCTGCCCTTGAATAATCTGGACGTAAATTCCAGGATAGGGCGTTAAAATGAGGAAATTGCCAACTGTATAAAAGGGCCGCCATTAACCATGCGCCAGGGCCTAAGGAGTCTGCGCATGCTGCCCAACCCATAAGTGGGGGAATTGCGCCAACTACAAAAAAAATAGTATGTTGGTGATACCTTGTAATAGAATATGTATTAGTATAGGAGCTTGCAAGATAAACATTGTCGTGCTTTTTTAATATTTATTATTATTACTTTATTCTTATTCCAAAAAATGAATGTCAACCAGGTAGCGCTTTTTTTTTTTAATGCTAAAAACATCTTAAGTGGGATCGTTTATTTCGTATAGAAAAATTAATATTTGCAAGGACAGATAACCCTGCAACCAATATCGCTTATACAGGGTGTACAAATAATAGTGCAAAAACGCGATGGTACATTGTTGGGGCATGTATAGGAAGCCCCAGAAAATTGTTAAAAAAAATCTATCCCAAATACCCTCGGAGATATGAGTGCGAAACTTTAAACGCTTATATCTTAACCCTTTGAGCAGTACTGTCCTATATATAGGACGGCACTTTGATGATCCCTGAGCAGTACTGTCCTATATATAGGACAGTAAAAAAACAATTTTTATCTCCCAGATCTGAGTCTTTTTTCGAAAATCTTATAAATGCTACTTAAAGTTTAAGAATCTGGCTTTCATACAATATTTTTTTTATTTATGGGAAACTTTGGGAAGGGATTTAAAAAGGGCCCCAAACTTGGTCTAATTCTTTCAATACCCTGTATTAGTGCAAAATTTTAAAAGTATCAAATTTATTGGGAATCCCCGAAAATAAATGTCAAAGGCATTGGTGCGCCACATTTTTTGTATATCAAATAGGTTTGTGAAGTTGCCGATAAAATATATGATAGATTATAATATCATTTTAGCCTTTTGTGTGGGGAATTAAAGTTTTTATAGTATTTATTTCAAAAATGTAAGTAAACTAAAAGTGTATTTATGTATCAAAAATGCAATAGAAAATAAATTATGGGATTTTCAATTCTTTATAAAATGCTTCTCCATTAAATATTTCTCTATGATTTCAGTGAAGTATGATCAAAATAATATAACCTAAAAAAATTGCATAAGTCATAAAACAGCTGTACATCAGTAAGGTAGTGAAGAACAAATTGCAATAATTTTTATTTTGCGTTTTTTTTTTTCAAACTTATTTAAGGTATGTCCATAGACAGAGCATTTTATATTTAAGCTAATAGTGTTAGGGTTCAGGCAACAAGATTGTGATTGTCGTGAACTATAGCAGAGTAAATATAGGAATAAAAACAACAGATAAGCCTTTTTGTAGTTCGTAGTTCGTACCCGCAACTGCCGGCACAGACAGCAAATTGCCCACAAGACTTATTAGGGGTTTTCCATTGCTCACGGATCACAATCATGATCCGAACTGGACCAATCATAATGACACCGTGAGCCACGGAGTCTTTGTGATTGGTCAAGTTCGGATCATGATTGTGATCCGTGAGCAATGGAAAACCACTAGTATGCTATGGCTCATAATCATAAGTAACACAGGCCTTCGAATCTCTCGCTAGTATGGTATTTTTTTTTATTTCTCATCATCGCGCATCGCAAGTCATTTACACGGCTGCAAAGCAGGTCAGAAGAATCGAATATGTAATTTGTATGGCGAGGAAACGAAGAATTCCACCTCTATCTTTTTTTGGCCAAAGTGGATTGGGATGCGGTTTTTTGCATTTGGTTGTGAAAGACTACTAAAAAAAATGTTTCCATTTTTTATTTTGTGGTCTTGCCCCGTTGCCCCCCAAATAGCCCCTATTTATAAAAAAAATTGATTTGCACCAAATTTTGTAAATAGGTACAAAATAAGGTCCCAAAAAGATTTTCCAAAAAAGGAATTGTTTAAAAATTTTCCTTAACCCCCTAAATGGCCCCTTCTAATGGGTATAAAATGCAGTTTTGTTGGATTTGCACCAAAATTTTTTGATGTATGCAAAATTATATGTTTAACAACTTTTCAAAATATTTTTTTGCCTAAAAAATATTCTTGGCCCCCTTCTATTCGGAATGAGTAATATTCAGATTTGTTGGATTTGCACAAAAATTTAAAGATGTATGCAAAATGATATGTTTGACAACTATTTGTAGTAAATTTTTGTTTAAAAAAATTCCTTAGCCCCCCAAATGACCCCCTTTTACTGGATAATATATTCGGAATGATTGGGGGCCACTTGGGGGCTAAGGAATTTTTTTAAACAAAAATTTACTACAAATAGTTGTCAAACATATCATTTTGCATCTTCAAATTTTTGTGCAAATCCAACAAATCTGAATATTACTCATTCCGAATAGAAGGGGGCCAAGAATATTTTTTAGGCAAAAAAATATTTTGAAAAGTTGTTAAACATATAATTTTGCATACATTAACAAATTTTGGTGCAAATCCAACAAAACTGAATTTTATACCCAATAGAAGGGGCCATTTAGGGGGTTAAGGAAAATTTTTAAACAATTCCTTTTTTGGAAAATCTTTTTGGAACCTTACTTTGTACCTATTTACAAAATTTGGTGCAAATCAATCTTTTTTATAAATAGGGGCTATTTGGGGGGCAACGTGGCAAGACCACAAAATAAAAAATGGAAACATTTTTTCTAGGGGTCTTTCAAAACCAAATGCAAAAATCCGCATCTCAATCCACTTTGGCCAAAAAAAATTCGAGCTTTATAGGATTTTTGTGCTTAGTTTCCTCCCCAAATACATAAAATACAAAATGTATTACCAAGGCAGTATATTCTTTATTCGTTATGTACATGTACTACATTTTGAAAATATTCCCAGAAATATGTACCTTTACACAAATTGTTATTTTTATATTTCATGTGAATATTTCTGGAAATATTTCCGAAAAAGGGATTAATTTTGGAATAAATTCCCGCGAGTTTTTCCAACTTGTTGGAAATATTCTTATTTGAAAATATATTGTAAAATAAATTTCCGGAAACATTCCTAGGAAATATTTTCATTTTTTGGGAATATTTTCAGGCCCCATTGAACGCGAAGTCTTGTAGACACCTGCCGGACGTAGCCAAGAGCTAGAAAAATATTCCGCCTAGCGCAACTTTAGAGAAATATCCGGAAATATTTCTGGAAATATTCCTCGGAACATAAAAAAATATATCTGCGTGAGGACAAGGAAATAATTCCCAAAAATGTTCTAGGGAAACATAAAATATATTTCCGCGCCCATCTCATTCTACACTATTCAAAATTTTAAAATAGTTATTTGGAAATTTCCAGATATCTATTCGGAAATTTCCAAATTAAAAAATTGTACATGACCCTTCAGAGCTTACACGTAACACCGCGATTTGTCCGCCTAAGCTAATTTTATTTTACCGGCACTGGTGCCTAGGTACTTTCCCTTTCTACCTACTACTGACGTACCACTACTTCTTGAAAATGTAAACTGGCATATTCAACACTTTTTTTTGTGTAATCTTATGACTGTAAAAGTAGTCACCACTACTAAATTTACTAATGCAGACTAATCGAAATCGCGGAACAATTGGTGATTTAGTAGGTTAAAGCTTCCCCTTTTGGGTAGAGAAAAATGCGACGAAAAATGCATTTGGGAATTTATTCATCTGGTAACGGCGACTGGGACTGTAATGTAATTTGTTGTTGAAATTCTGGATCACGATGGATCTACACCAAAATTAGCAGATTGACACCAAATAACGTTTAAAAAAGATTTTCGTAATAATTTCTTTTCCCCCCAAATGGCCCTAAAATGAGGAAGTTTCAAACACGTTGGATTTACACCAAATTTCACAATTTCAATCTGCAAAATTTTTTGTAGATTCATCGTGATCCTAATCCAGAATTACAAATTGAATGTGACATCTTTAGAGAGGGGTAGGGACCAGTTTGAGAATGAATCATGATTGTTTGGAAAGCAGCAATACAAATAAAAACCTTGATTTTCGACTAATGATGGAATTGTAAATTTTTGATAGATTTGTTTTGTGTGCAAGCCACTGATGCATAGTAGTTCAAATGTTAACAGCTTTGATGACTTGTGTGTCATGTTTATAGGTTAGATCAAGTTTGACAAAAATCCATCGAGATCAATTTCCAAGAGTTATAATTTATAAAATAATTATTATTCTTTTATACAAGAAAAACAATACCGTACTTCTGGAACCTAGTAAAAGCTTTAATTTTTAATAAGACCCCAGGTGGTTATGGCGACTAGCACCTCCTAGCTCCCTTTAAAGGATCACGATGGATCTACAGCAAATTTTGCAGATAGATTTTCGTAAAAAAAGAATTTCTAAAAGAATTTCTTTACCCCCAAATGATCTCAAAAGACCCCAAAATGAGAAATTTTTAATCACGTTGGAAATTTACAAAATTTTACAAATAGATGCAAAATAAGGTTTAAAAAAAATATTATACTTTTTCCCCCAAAAAAATTTCCTTTCCCCTTTTTTTTTAAGAAGGTTTCTTTACGGGGCCAAAACATTTTTTTACAGAAAAAAAAAAGTTTTTAAAAACCTTATTCTGCATCTATTTATTTGTAAAATTTGGTGTAAATCCAACGTGATTGAAAATTTCCCATTATGTCGGTAATTTATGTTTTCGTAATATTACGATGTTTTTAGAAAAATGTGACAAGTCCCAATATTACCAGTTATATTACCCAAAAGCATCGGGTAATATTACCAAATTGCAGGTTTTCAGGTAATATTATTGCGGTAATATTACGCTCACATCACTCACACAATACTTGTATAATAGTAAAAATTTGGGTTTTCCGAACTTTTTCGCAAGTGTAATTTTGTAAACATGTACAACGTCTAGCTCAACCGTAGCCGTCCGTAAGGGGGTGGTTCATTTTGCAACATTTCCAAGGACGTGGTAATGCCCTTTTGGGTCATGTTTCACCGTTCGTAAAGAATGGTTAATTTTATAACAAACTCAAAGGTGCGCTTAAACATTTTGGGCCGAGCACCGCCGCTTTTAATTTATTTTAATCCATTGCTCATGGATCACAAGATCATGATCCGAACTTGACCAATCATAAAGACTCCGTGGCTTCACGGAGTCATAATGATTGGTCCAGTTCGGATCATGATTCAATGGATCCTGTGACCCGTGAGCAATGGAAAACCCCTATTATATCAAAAAGACAACTATCTTGGGAGCGAGGCGGCAGCCCCCGAATTTCTTGAACTTTAAATTTAATCTATATTCTTCCTTGGCATTTCCCTTGTCCGAGCAATAATGCAGCTACAAACTAATGACGGCGCAAACTCATCTATTCGAAAAATTGTTTTATCTAGAACTATACCCAATTATTGATACAGACCTACTGTCATCTTCAAACTCCAATTTTTTGGGAAGATGCTCATGTATCGCTACCAGTATGTAAATCCACATTTTGTGCAAAATATGTAAAAAAAAATTTAATTAATTTTTTGTTTTTATACTAAAAGTATTCATTTAGCTGGTTTTATCATATTTATAGCGGTGGTATATTTCTAATTTTTAACTTTTCTAGTTTACTAACTATTTCTTTACTTCCAAATTAATCTTGCACTTTATTTGTTAAAAAAATTAAAAATCAAATTTAGATTTTCAATATTATTGAAAAAAAAAACTACAACCTTCACAAACCTAACTATTATTTTTTGCAGAAAAAAATTAGATGCAAGCCACTGTAATGACATAAAAAAATTGTAGGTTAAATTGTCACTTTGACAACTTTGACGTACAAAACATAAAAACAGGGTGGACGAAATTGTGATTTTTTAAATTTTTCGTCTCATTTATAGCCCCTCCAAGGGGTTTATATTACATTTTTTAACCAAATTATAACATTTTATAATAGGCTTTACCATTCTAACAGTAAATCCAGTGAAAATAAGAAGTAAATTTATCAAAAAAAAACCCACTCCACAGGCGGCAGCTGCGCGAAAAAAACTCACCGCTCAAAGGGTTAAAGATAACAGCACATATTAACGAAAGAAATGGCTAAAAACATAGGCATAATCTATCTAAAATAATTTTACCATTTTTTTATCTTTTAAATGGTCAAATTACATTTTTATAATTAATTTAATATTACAATAATGTAAAAATGTATGCTCAAGAATTTAGATGAGAAGATGTATTTTACAAACTATGTTGCCGAACTTATGAAACTTTGTTCACATTTTTCTCAATGAATTCTACGATGGATTTTTTTTAGGGTTCCTGAGAATGCTCCAAAAGCGTATCATGGCGTTAATGTTCCATTTATTTGACACCAAGCAGAAAAGTCTAGGGATTATACTAGATTTAAATTAGTTACTTCGTAAATTTCTGGTATTGTTGTGTCTCATATGTGCACCTATCAATTAACGATCCCACTTCTGATGTTTTAAAAAAATTGAACCTTAAGTTAAGACATGTTAATTTAAAACAGTCGACTACAAGCCTTCTAATTATTTATAGAATCCTAGAGAGAATCTTAATTAAAGTTAAATTAACAGGGAAAATATTATTTGAATAAAAGATAATAAAAATATATTTACCAATGGATCCAACCCATGTGTTAAGGATACTCATCCTTTTTAAAGGTGTGTAAACGGCAGTGTACAACATTAAATTACTAAATCCTAGAGCTGCAGTTAGCCCGTTTACCCCAAAATACAATATACTTAAACCACTTATACTGCTTGCAGCAGCAAACGTCATTGCATGTAACGGCCTAAAAATATACCAATTTGTTGGGACAATAACTAATCAATGTAAATAAACATACGTTAATCGCCCACAAACAAGAACACGGTGTTTCGTTCTCGACATTTGAGCATCAAAAGGTGTTTCGTGAAATTGATTTACAGCGTTAGCTGCAGATGATAGTAATCCAGTTCCTGCTATGCATAGCCCAAAAGTTGTCCATTCGAATGGTGCAGGAGCTACTGCATATCCTGCCATTGACGTTACTACAACCAGGGCTAAAAAGAACGATTTTTAGTTTTACAAAAATAAACCATATGATGATCTTATTTTTATTTAATTCAAATAACTGTTAAAGATTCAATACTACTTACTGGTTAATCGTATTTTGGACAATTTTAAATACTGCTGGAGTAAACTGGTGCCCTCCACCGATGGTGTAGGCCTCCATTGTGGAATATTTAACGGTTTGTCTGTAGAATTTCGAATATCAGTAGGAACTACAAGGGTTGCCGATTTGGCCTCTGTTTGATTAACATAAGAAACTTTTGGTATCCTGAATCCATTATATTTCTGTAAAATAACAATAAAATAAAGTCGTCTAAAATCAGATAGTTATAATGTTAAACTTACGTTTTTGAGAAGACTATTTTGGTAAAAAAGGGGAGAAGAATATTTACACAATTTAATATTGAATTGTAATAGTTTGGACATTATACTAGATATTTATAGGTGTAGCATCCTTTTTAACTTATAATTATTTACAACATTGGGCATTTTAACGAGTTATTCAAAAAATTATCTAATATTATGGTTTCATAACTTGTGTTTTTGAGGTTAGAAATATTGAAGGACATGACGTTTAAAACGTCAAACGCATGGTTCTTCTTTATCTTTTGGAAAAATGTGCAAATGGCCTTGGTAAACGGTCTTTGTTAATTAGTTTGGCTTCTCTAATAGAGGTGGCGCTAGTTTCGTTATTGTTAAAATTCTTCGGAAATTAGAATTTTAAATTGAAGACTAGAGATGCAAATTCACAGATTCGAAGATCTGTGCTTCTAGAAGCTTGTATAAGTCATCTCCGTTAATCTACATGAGGGCCCCATCGTAAATTAAAACTAAATGTAGTTTTGAAAACTAGAAAAATAGGTTTAATTTAAATCGGTTATTTTTTTGTGTTGAAAATCTGACTTCAAAAACTATAATATTGTAACGAGCGAGCATTTAAATTCTACCTCGACTCTTGCCATGGAAAACAAAAGCTGCTTTTCCGTAGGTCTTTGATACTTTCTACTAATGTCATTTTTGATGTTGTCATCTTTTTTTGACGTTTAAACAAACTATCAAAGACATACGGAAAAGCAGCTTTTGTTTTCCATTGCAAGAGTCGAGGTAGAATTTAAATGCTCGCTCGTTAATGATTTTTAAAGCCACATTTTTGACACAAAGAAATAACCGATTTTAATGAAACCATAATACGTTTGTAGCCCTATTTTTCTAGTTTTTAAAACTACATTTTGGCGTAATGGGCGTTCGCCATCAAATTTAATAATAAAAAAAAAAAACTACATTTATAATTTTAAAATACCATGGGGCTCTCAAGTACATGTGCTATTTAGAGGAATTGACAGGAGCTCAACGGATACGAGCTTCTAGGAGCACAGATGTTCGAATCTGTGAATTTGAATTACCAGCCAATTCTTTTTTATAGCATTTATTATAATCATTTAAATTTTCTTGGTGGTTAAAATAATTTGAAACTGAATAGAGTGCCTCAACTGGTTTCGTGATTTTCAAATATAAACCGTTTTCTTGTAATTTCGCATCCTATTTAAAAAAAAAACTATTTTTCTCACATTAAGGAAACTTTTTGTTTATTTTGACCCAAGGAATTTTGGAATTTAAATAAATTTACGCGACAAAATACCCATCCATCTGCTTATTTTGTTTAATGGAGATATTAGGGTAACAAATATTATAAAAATGATTCAGTTAAACTTAAATTTCTTTAAGGCATTTTTGGTTTCAGTGCTTAAATGAAAAAATGGTGAATAGAAAGAAAATTGGATGTCATAGGACCGCGGTGTTGATCCTGGTTGAATAAATGGCAGAAAGGTAAAATAAAGTGAGTTTATTTGTGGAAAACAAAAGGCAATAGAAAATCCATCACCCCCAATGCAGCAATATTGGAGATTGTCGCTATGCAGCCATTTTGGAGGTAGGTACTTACTTATAGTTGAGGCGCGCTAGCAATAGACATAATAAAAAACGTGCTATATAAGGAAAATGCATTACGATTCCGCTTGGCGAATGGCCCCCGTGGGAGCTTCTCTAAACTCA
The DNA here is from genome assembly GCA_963920755.1 of Cartodere bifasciata. Taxonomy (NCBI): domain Eukaryota; kingdom Metazoa; phylum Arthropoda; class Insecta; order Coleoptera; family Latridiidae; genus Cartodere; species Cartodere bifasciata. The sequence continues at coordinate 14,903,368 of OY987196.1, read as the reverse complement.
GCCATATTATTTCGCGGTTCACGGGGCGTTTTAACGTTAATAAGTTCTCCCTTACACCCCGCACATACAGAATAAGCACCGAAGCTGCTGGTTAAATATAAACTCTTGACAAAGAACAATTTACCACTTTTTGTTTTTAACTTTCTGCACCACTCTACACCAAATTACTTTTTATAGATATTTTGTTTGAAAATTGCTTTATACTTTTCTCTCAAACATTTTTATTATCCTTCCATATTCTTCTCTTAAAGTTTTTCCTTTCTGTTTAATGTTTAACAAAATGGATTTACTTAATTCAAAATAAAATAAACATAGAAATTTATTATTTAAATAATAAATTTTCAAACCTTCCCTAATATTTGAGTGGAGACAAACTTCTAAATCGACTTATAGTTGGAAAATCTTAAGAAATTTAAACATAAACATTGCGAATTGTCAAGTTGGTAAAAGATGGTAATTGTGGTGTGATATTAGTCCCACCACTGCTGGTACCTATGTATATAATCGATTGTTGTTCGCTGGACCTCGGGCGTCGCGCATCTATAAATATTTTATTAAAACACGAACTACTATAACAAACTAAGCAACGAAAAGGCGAGGCTCGTTAGCTCAGCTGGTTAGAGCACCGGCCTGAAAGTTCTCAAACGGTGGTCGTAGGTTCGATCCCTACACGAGCCCATTTCTTTTTTATTTTTAAGTTTAAAAAAATAAACAGAGCGCTTTAACATTTTCTTTACATACTTATGATGAATCTATTTTGTAAGAAATAATTCAAATCTTTTGTCGGCCAAGATAGATAATTTTTTACCTTGCAAAAAATATATGTCAGCCAGATTTTTTATGTGTTAGAACTATTCGGAAAGCATCCACAAAATATACCCAAATCATAGGTTAGGGTTAGCGTGGTAGCCCCCCAAAAACCTCCCCTTTAATTTAGATCACGATGAATCTGCACCAAACTTAACAAATGGGTGCTAAGCTAGATTTTAGAAAGATTTTTTTACAAATTATTTCGGTAAAAAAATTTCTTCTCCTCCTAAATGGCCCCAAAGATTAATATTTAATCATGCTAGAATAAGGGTCTAAAAAATTAATACTTTCTTTCTAAAAAACCTCCTTCATCCCATTTGGAGGCCCTAATAAGGGTATAGACTCTTTAAAAAAAAAGTATTTTATGTAAGTTTTGTAGAACTTTATTTTGCATCTATTTGCAAAGTTTTGTGTAAAAGAAAACTAGTTATAAACCAAAACTAGCTGAGTCGAGGCCGGTGGATCCGACTCTTGAGTTCATTTCTTACGTTACATTCATTTTTTTGTTAGAATCAAAGCGTTTCCTGAAGATAGTCCAAAATATATAATAAATAATAATAAACACAACCTTTTATGTTTTTAAAGACATGTCCAAAATTTACATTGCATTTACCAGGAAATAATTTTTGATTAATAAAAATTGTATTAAACTTTTAAACGATATGACCTTGACATGAATTTGAACTCCTGTCTGTTGGTTATCTATTCTCCAAGTTTAAAACCTCTAACTATTGTGATTTTTGAGATAACCGAAGTCAAACTCTAAATCGCTTCCTGAAGATGGTCTACTAAGTCCGAAACATAAGAACAGTCTTGTGTGTTTTCAAAAACGTGTCCAACATTTACCTTGCATTTAACTTAACATAGTTTTTTAATAATAAAGATGCTATTGACCTTTCACACAATATGACCATGAACTCCTGTCTTTTGGTTATCCATCCTCCAAGTTTGAAACCTTTAACTATTGTGATCTTTGAGATAACCGAAGTCAAACTATAAATCGTCACCTGAAGATGGCCTACTAAGTCCGAAACATGAGAATAACCTTTTGTGTTTTTAAAAACATGTCCAACATTTACCTTGCATTAAACCTAACATATCTTTTTAATAATAAAAATGCTATTGACCTTTCAAATAATATGACCTTGAACTTCTGTCTTTTGGTTATCCATCCTCCAAGTTTAAAACCGTTAACCATTGTAATCTTTGAGATAACCAAAGTTAAACTATAAATCGTTTCCTGAAGATGGCTTTACTAAGTTCGAAACATAAGAACAACGTTTTGTGTTTTTAAAAACATGTCCAACATTTACCTTGCATTTAACTTAGCATAGTTTTTTAATAACAAAAATGATATTGACCTTTAGAAAGATATGACCTTGACATGACCTTGAACCCCTGTCTCTTGTGTATCCATCCTCCAAGTTTGAGTCCTCTAACTATTGTAGTATTGAAGCTATGTCAATGCAAACATTGACATTTGAAAACGTCATAGCTTTTTTCCTAGACATAGAATTTTTTTTAAAAAGTTTTAACACAAAGGGCTCTCCGAAAGAATATGTTTAAGCAAAAAAAAATCACAATATTTTGGGCTAGATTTTTTTTTGCATGCAATATCTTCTAACCTTGACCAGTGGACATGTTGACCTTGAGGTCACCTTGACCACAAGGCTTTGGTATTTACTTATGCTAAGTTTGAACCTTCTATCTAGTACCATAGTTGAGTAAATTACAGTTAATGAATTTTTTTGTCCCGTACATCCATCCATCTATCCATCCTAACATACACCAAAGTGATATTTTTTAATAACAACCCAGTGGATGGTCCGATCGATATGATTCTAGTATTAAAAGATCGGTAATTTTTTGTAGCATCTTTCCAACACCCTTAACATTCACGTATCTTGCTTCGTTTAGGCACAGTTTCAAAAAAACATCGATTTTCAGAAATTGCAATTACAATAGTACATTTCCTTTAGAGAAATGAACTAATACATTTCCTTTAGAGAAATGAACTAAAACCAAAGACAACAATACTAAAGACCTCCTTATGTTTAAAACTTGCATACATAATCCAAATACTTCATAAGATGATTTGTTTGTCCAAGATAAATATCTAGTTTCTAATTATAGGTGCTCTATAATTTACATTTCATGACGAACAATTTTTTAGTTCCTAATGACTGACTAACCAAAAATTAATATATCAATTAAAGCCTGAACCTATTAATTTAAAACTATGTAGACCTCAGGGGTCACGTCATTAGATTTGGATGTATAGACAACATATGCTGTTATCTTTCTATCATCCACCTCGGTTGCGGTTCGTGTTAGATGGCCACTAAAACTGGGAAATAGCTATTTCCGAATAAGTTTGGGGTATACCTATTATTCATCAATTAAAATAATGGCTTACCAATGAAATTGCATTAGCTAGAGTACTAAATGAAATCTATGATTGTATTGTAGCTTTTTTTTCTTGTTAAAAACATTATAAGTGGGATACTTTTGTTCGTTTAAGAAAATTAATTTTTGCATTTTACAAATATATGGAAAATAACTAATAAGGTTATAAGAATACTTAAAAAAAATTCCTGTGCGTAGTAATATTTAATCATGTTGGATTTACACCAAACTTGGCGAATATATACAAAATAAGATTTTAATAACTTTTTTCTTCGCACTTTTTTTCAAAAAAAAAACCTCTTAGGTACCCCTTCTAAAATGGAATAAAGGAAGTTTCTTAGAAAAAAGTATCAAGAAAAGGGTTTTAAGAACACTACTTTGCATCTTTTTGGCACCTACTTGTTAAATTTGATGCAAATCCATCGTATCTAATGTTACAAATTAAAGGAAGCCCTTTGCTGGGCTATCATGCAAATTTAACCTTTAGGCGGTTGACTAAAAAATATGTTATCAGCTCACGGGCTAATACGCGCCATAACCCTGCCAGAACATTATGATGGGCCAATCGCTTTTAAAATGTGCTTTCCAAATCCAAGGACAGAGAACCCTGAAACCAGAATCGCCAATATTTCCCAAAAAAGTCTACAGATTACACTAGATTCAAATTAGTTACTTCATAAGGTTCTGGCAATGTTATGGCTCATATGTATCTATCAATCTAATTGTACGAAAAAAAAAACGATCCCACTTCTGAGGTTTTTAAATAACGCTACCTGTTAGCAATGCCAGTTTATTAAAATTAAGTATTATTTAATGCTCAAAGAATCATGACAACGTTCGATAACGTAATTTTTTGTTGCCAACCTTCTATCTAATACCATAAACAAAATATTCAATAATTTGCAAATAGTAACTTTGACCTCCTTTTCTATGCTTTGATTGACCCATGTTTAGTTTTATTGCTTGGCAAATAAAACAAGGTTTATGATAAAACGCAACCCATACTACATTCCTTTACAGCCCCTTAAAAATTTAACATCAGACTTGATGGACAACCACCCTACTTCCGACCACTAAATTTAAGCACGTGACCACATTTAACACTCATTTATTTTATCTGATGCCGCATTATCGCCACCATCTACAACTCAACATTTTATTACCATAGTCCTAATACCTTTAATATCATACATACACTATTATTAACATTCTAACTATCGTTTTTATCAATTTTATTTATTTATTATTAGTCTTCGAGTTAAAGTGGGTAGGAACTTAAAAGGTCTGAAGATGAAGATAGCACTGGCTTAATTTATAATAGGCATATAGAGAATCGGGGTAATTTTTGGCAGGTGTTTTTATAAATTGATTTGTAGGCTCTACAACACAGGAAGCTATATGTTAGAAGGCAATATCATTAATAAATATTAAAAATTATTTCGTTAACCACTAAGCAGATAGTACAAAAAGTGTTATTAATCATTAAGTAATGTTTTAAGATAACTTTAGTTTTACTTAAATAAAAAAAGTAACTGCTAAGTGCTGGGCCACACTGTGCGTTTTGACCAGAGCGTTTTTTAATGAGACCGGCCACACTTATCCGGTTGCGGTTCGCTATTCAAACCAATGTAAAAAAAACGCTGCGGTTCAACCGGACAGGTTTAAAAAAATTTGATAATTTGACATAATAAAAGCTCCAGCTTTATGTCTTTTTAAACAAATTAAAATATATGACAGGGTATTTTAAAGCAAACATTATGGTCACTCAACAAAAAAGGTTGAATCATAAAAATGCATTAACGTTAAAAATGAAGTGTGGTATAAAAATTAATAAAAATACGTTCCAACTTTTTTACCTATTTGGTAGACATTTTGCCTGCGTACGTTATAATAATTCCCAGTCGTGCGCTTTATGAATTTTATTATGATAGAAGAGGGATAAATTTATCCAAAATCATGATGCGCTTTATTTGAAGTAATAAGCTCTGAGTAAAAATGTGTGTACAGCCATTAGTGTTATGTGTGGGCAATTTATTGTCCTGCTTATTTTGGAGAGAATGTTAAAAAAGGTAAAAGCTTGTTTGTGAGGGAGACTTTTGAAGCATACCCCTTTTTCATAATTTTTATTCGTGATAGATGCGACAGCGGTAGTGCTTTACAGTATGTTCCAACTAAATAAAAAATAACATCTACTAAATATTTAGGATTTGAAATCAGAACCCACCAGAAGTAATTTTCGTATTCACTTAAAAGCTAGTTTTTTTAGGCGGACTGACATAAAATAGATTCCATCTAAGATAGACAACTCATACTCCCACAATTTATTCTTCTGATGGACGCTATTTAAGCTGTGGTAATTTCTGTTTAATTTCGTGGTTTAATCTGACCCCCTTCATTCATTAATTCAGAGAAGTACATCATCATTCTCTTGGCTTCTGCAGTTGCTTAAAATGATTGATATTTTAATCGTAGACTTTAATTTTGACGAGCAAAGCCCACATGTGGTCTATTCTGTTTGACAAAGGCACTCTATACACCCCAACATGAGTGTTTTTGAACTTACACAAAGATTTATCAGCCCATACTGTAAATGATCAAGGGACTTCATCATTCAAGTATTTAGACAATAAAAAGATGACAACAGGGGGACCTGCTGATATTTTATTTCAATCATAATGAACACGCCGAGGGACACGCATTTAGAGCGTTTTTACCCTTAAGTAATACTTTAAAGGTAATCATTCTAATGATCTTGATACAAAATAGATAAAATACAATGTAATAAGACTCAGAAGTACAAGTAATTTAGTTGAGGCGGACTATGGCTTTCACAGTTTTTCGTAGAAAGGTACAATTTTGAGCTCGATCAGTACTTAAATATAAATGCAGGGAAGATTAGCGGTTGCTGCCAACGAACATCCAAGTACTGTAAATGAATAAGCGAGTAAATGCGGGTGTAAGATGAGTACGAGATTTTTCCAAGGATTCCAAACCAGATATACATTGCCCGCCAAAATACCTAAGAAATACTCCTGCTTAATAAGATGGCAAAAGTCTGCTCGACCAAGTTTTGGAGTTAGGAAGCAGTTTAGGCGTGATTTGGAAAAACTGTTAAACAACGTAGGGATCCTGCATGACATCGACGAGGCTTCTACCACCCTTACCTGATCTTTATAAATGTATTAAGCTTCATTCACAATGAAAATTAGCTTGCATGCGGTAAGAATTAAGGTAGCTTGTTGTAAGAGCTTGAAATATGTATTTGGGATATACCATTCACAATTAATTAGCTTGTAAGAGCTAATTCGTTGTGAATGGTATATTCCAAATACATATTACAAACTCTTACAAGCTACCTTAATTTTTACCGCATACAAGTTAATTTTTATTGTGAATACCACTTTACTGTTTTCTAATGTCGTCTTCACATCTATGAAACTCCCAATTGGGCCACACCTGGCCTTTGAGAAATATTATTGATACCTTGCCCCTGTCTAAAAAAATTTCTACGGGCGCATATCAGGTGAGAAGAGTCTCTATGAAACAAACTGAATTGACTTAAAGTTATCGTGTGTGATCGATGATAATGTAAAGCGTCTCGAAATATATAATCAGTTTCATTTCCTAAGCATTTTGTAGCTTCCGAAGATAAAGCTAAATAAATTAATGTTCAAATTTGAAAAGAATATTAATCTAAAAGTAATCAGAAGTGTCGTGTCGCAGTAATCACTTAGGTAGTTAAAGAGTCGTCATATGCATTGAAACAGAAAAGCTTTTGAAGTGAAGGTACTCCCCACTTTGCTTCTCTATTCGAGGCGGTCATAAAGGCCAGAATGCAACACAAGCCGCCGACTCTCGGATTAAATGTGTCAAAGAAGGTTTAATTTTCAGGGAAATTTTAGCGGATTTTTTACTGTAGGGTTTCTTACTTTTACTTTGTATGCACAGATTAGTGTATGCGGATGAGGCAGGCAGAGACAACTCACTATTAAAGGTATCATTGCTACAGCTCCGTGATGTTGATATCAACTAGTTTTTCCAAAAGATTGTTTAATTGGAAGCGGACTGGATTTATAGTCGTGGTCAAGTTGTCTACTCCAGTCGTACCTCTACATTTTTTAAAGAATCTTAAACACTTCGTTAAGTACTCTTTTAAATCAGCTATGCTTGATCAGGTGTCGCCGAACCCAAATAACCAAAAGTTTAATTCGATTGGAATATGATGGTTGTCTTCTCAAGCTGACCTTCGCTACAGTCAAGGTCGCAAGTGCTCCTGGGCGAAACTGTCAAGCTGTAAAAGAACTCCTTCTTTATTTCTCACTAAACCTGAAGTGATTGGGGCTCATCAGAATCACGTATCAGGGATAGTCGATGAATAACCTTAAGAAACTAAAACACTTGTATATTTCAACAAATATCACAAGAAGGACTTGGGGTGTTACCGCCATCTGCCGAGGCAGAAGTGACTCACACAGGCAGTCTACGCATGTCCAGCAAAGCTGTTACAAATGTGCAGGTCAGCCATGTGTTAAGTTATAAAAAAATCCTTCTTTATTTCTCAAGGGTATGTACTCACCAAACCTGAAGTAATTGACAGCTTTTTCGCCCTATTGGGGCTCATCAGAAACACGTATTAGGGATAGTTTTTTATAAGTTTAAGTTTGATCAGAATGGAGATTTTCAAATCACGACGTTTTTTTTTTTAATGTATCTGCGATGAAAATTGTACGGTTAACTTCACGGTTTGGTAAAAATGTGTTTTGTTTAAACATCAAGCAGCTACCCTTGCATCTAGAGAGTGGATTTCTGTGATGTCTGTTGATGGTTTGTTCCCGTCTAAATGACTGGATTCGAGAGCTCGTGGAATTATGATTAAAATTGCGATATACCTACGCAATGTTTCATGCTTTCGTTCGTTTTATTCTTTCTTCTGTCTGCTTTGCATGGCTTTACCACCATCGCTTCTAACTTTTTATTTGTTAATTATTTTTCTGCAAGAGTGAAATGTATTATTCAAAATTACAGCTCGGCTGCTTTGATGATACGCGCTTCTTCCAAAGTTATTAAAACTTTAATAGTGGCATTTTTATTTTTCGTTTATTGTAAACACAAATCATTTTCCAATTTTGTTGCGGATTTTTAATTATTTGGATTAAACATTGAGGCCAAACAAATAAGCAAACAGAAACCACAAAGTTTACATTTAGGTATACAACCGACTGAAATAAAAAACAACGAAAAAGAAATTGGAAAGACTCTCAGTCTTTTTATTTTTAAACAGACCATGGTTCGGAATTCGAAAATAAAAACAAACGTAAAGAAAGTGAAGGAAGAAGCGATATCATTAGTTTGTGTTGGCAGACATTGCATTGCGGCGCCACAAATCGCCACTAAATGTCAAATAAAGGACTATCGAGTTTTTATAACGGTAGCTCTTGTAGGTAATAGAAAACGAGAATGAATGGGAAGTTGCTCTTCTCTTGTGCACAAATGTACGTATTTTCTACATAAAAAGCTACTTTATTTGTCGATGCCCAACTTTTCAAATGGAATTGCTTTGTCAAAAATTTACCAAGACAAGCGTTCGCAAAGTTATAGACCCAACTATAAAAGGCTTTTATGTCATTATTTACGGCATTTTCTTCGGGAAAAGTTTCGAAAAAGTACAACCACTTCCATGGGCGTCCGTTTTGGATGTTTGTTTACAGCATATAGAAACTTCTTTATTATTGCAATTTTCTATGACTTATTATTATGAAAACTTGCAAGGTGGCAAAAGGCTAGATTGACAATAAATTGGGTAATTAAAGATCCAACTTAAGAAGTACTACATGTTAATTAAGTAAGAACGATTTCTACTTAGTTACCAAAAAGGCAACATAGGGAGCTTTATAAAATCAAGTCTTAATATTGCCTGTTATACGTTAACCTATGCTCTATCAATCTCGACTTTTACGAGGGTGCTCCTGTACATCTGATCTGTATTGAAACCCTTAGAACGACCTACCTATTGCCAGACTGATGGCTTATTCACTGACTAATCTTTCTTTTAAAGAGGAGACGAGACTAGCTGAATGCATTATGTCCATTATGAATGAGCCTAAAAAGTCGCTAGGGACTAACTTAGTGGATTTTGGTGGCTCCCTGCAAAAGTCTCTACTCTCCATAGAGTATAATTATTCTATGAACTTGTTGCGGTCCTGTGGGATTTATGGATCATTTGGGGCATTATTAGAGTATTGCTTTATTTGGGTTTTGTTAATCTTTACTTTTAGGGGTTCATAAGCAAAATATGTATCAGTTTGTGAGTTACTTGATGTGATTTCGCATCCAACGTGATCAAGGTTGAGAAATAAACATTTTTTGAATCAAAAGAAATAGCAAATACCCCTTTGAATTTTAGCTTTAGGGGTCTATGTTGGGTGGGGGCGAGATAAAACCATGGTTGGTTGTCAGAGTTATATGTGGAGTGTTGTATATCCGCTAGCTGACATGTAGATAATCCATCACGATTTACGGCGGCCTAACAAAATACGATTTACAGTTTGCTATGACATCCACCTTTCTAAAATCCAAACTCCAAAGAGTGGGTATTTACTACATGTACCGCCATATCTCTAAAATTAAAAAACATTGAAGACATAAATAATATCTGACTGCTTTCGTTTTTTTCCTTTTTTATTAGGATTAGCAGTGACCGCCTACACTATTTTTTAGTTGGAAGTTCGCAGTCATCAAAATTATAAATCCTTTATAACATTTTGTATCATATCAAACTTCTAAAAGAAGGAGCGAATAATTAGTTAACACAACTTTATAAACAGCTTAAACTCCAAACATTCCTGGTGTGTTTTGGAACTTAACATTTAGAGTCGGTAGCAGCGGGGGTGGCCATTACCTTTTCGCATATGAGCGTAAAGTGAGGTTATGTGTGGTGGTGGCGTAGGCACCGCCGATTCCCCAAAGGCCAATAAATTAATCACTGTTGGCAGATAGCTATGAACATTTGCTGTTTCAACTACCACTTCGGCAGTTTCTATTCGCAACAACGGCCATTGATGCGCATGGGATGTATAACTTTTGATGCTTTGTTTGAAGGTATTGGCACTCATTCCTGAATTGCTGGTTAAAAATTTACCGTCTGACATTGATGGAGAAAAAGTGTCTCGAATTTGAACCATTATAGGAATTGCAGTATCTCCTTAAATTTAAAGCTATGTTAAATAACATTACGAAGGCACCTTATCCCAAACAATTAGTAAATTCTGGTTGGAAAATCTGTCGGAAATGGTTTGTTCCCAATAACATATCATCCATTTCTTTTAAGGTAGGTCAAATACCTTTGTGTTTGGAGAAAAATCTGATTTAACGGGGAATGTCGCGAAGCATATAAACTTTGGTTATGCAATGTTGGTTGTCTAAAATCAACAAAAAACAACACTGGTCTGGTCATTGCTCAGTGGGTTTATAAGAGTTATTTTTGATTAAAAATAAACAAAGCACAAGTTGACATATTCTAAAGGTCCATTAATAAGCATTAAAATACAGAATTTTGCCATCCTAAATTGCCAAAATTCTGTATTTAAACGCTTATTGATGGACCTTTAAAATATGTCAACTTGACCTTTGTTTATTTATGTTGCTGATAAGCACAATTTTTAATTAAAGTTAACTTTTATATACCCACTGAGCAATGACCAAAAAGTGCTGTTTTTAGTTGATTTTAGACAACCAACATTACATAAGAACAGTTTTTATGCTTCGCGACATCCCGCGTTAATTAAAGTTCTCCTTATTAGAACTGGGTGGAAAATAGAAACGAAAATACCTACGTATTCAACTAATGAGTGTTAAAATCACATCAATCAATGGTCACATAGCAACCGTTTATACTCACCCCTAACTTAATAGGCATCCCCGCGCACTGTTACGTTTAACTACTCGATGGCCGATCCCTTTACATACCACACCTTAACACAGGATGTCTGCGTATTTTTTAGTTGACAAATAAGTGACCAACATATGGTCCAAAAGTTAACGAAAGATTTCCCTCTAAGAAGGGTTTTTACAATTTGTCCTTATTAACCAGCAACAAAATAAAATCATTCAATAAAAAATGCAATGGAGGCCTTTTTAATTCAATGAAACTTATCACGGTTTATCTCACTTATAACGAAACCGGAAGTTACTACCATATTTACAGGATTAATATTATATTCTCGAACAATGGGACTTTGTTATAGAAATCCTGTGGAACGTCACGCCCTCTAATGTGCAATAAAAACACTTGGCACAATATAGCTCGCACCCTGGCGATATTCGAACAATTGAAAAACACACCTCTCAAACATAATCGAGTTTTGCCACCCAGATGGATAATTTTAAGTTTCAAAGTGTTTTAATTATGAGGTCCGTATTTGGGGCAACGGGTGGTTAAAGTTATGTCTAGAAATAATGTTGAAAAGATATACTTTTATACATTCTTATAAAAAGTAGAAGTTCAAATGGGTGCATTTGAAAATAAACATAAGTTCTGCAGAAGAAAAAAAGATTGTTAAAGTTAAAAAAATGACATGCTTAATATGTTGTTTTTTGGGATTCCCACGAAAATGAACTTGAGCATACCAGGGTCGCAATTCAGATTAATTCGGAAGAGTTGCTAAAATTACAGGGGCATTTAGTGCATTCGAGATCTGATTATGTATTTGATAAAACCGTCATTAAATTTGGTGTTTAGACAATCATCCACTGAGAGATGTCCTTTAACTTACATTAAAATCGTTAATTATCTAATTTTCCACGACCACATCGGCAGACCGTTGGGCGCTTCCATCTTTATCAGTCTAAAGTTTGGTGTATCGCATTTTAATAGGCACATTAGGATATTAGTGCCTGGATGAATTGACAGTTATTGTCGCTTTATAAAGTGGCGACATGCAGCATTCCTTCTCTGTCATACAAATTATGTCATCAATTGTGATTGTAAGTTGTAATTGTTGTCACTTTGGCTATAACGTTGATGACATAATCTATATGATAGAGAAGGAACTAGATGACTGCGCTCGCGTACGCTCGCTACGTCATTAAGCGGGTCAGTGGACTGGGTTAGAGTGATTTTAGTAGCTTTTTTTTGGGTTTTTTTCAGTTTTTTAAAGTGGCGACATGCAGCATTCCTTCTCTGTCATACAAATTATGTCATCAATTGTGATTGTAAGTTGTAATTGTTGTCACTTTGGCTATAACGTTGATGACATAATCTATATGATAGAGAAGGAATAAAGAATGTCGCCACTCTATAAGGCGACAATAACTGTCAATTCTTCCAGGCACTCTATAGGATATTTCTCGCAAACTGCTTAAAATTTTTCCATTTTGGCATAAATTCATTCTTGCTTTAAGAGTTTTAATAGATTCACCACACTCAAATTGTGCATTTATTTCACTTATTGCAACGTCTAAGACAATTAGCACTTAGCAGTACTCCAAATCTTCCTCGACTGATCAAAAAATTGAACCTCTTTAGTGGGATCCCCGATTAATTCCTTATTGATCACATTAAAATTTTGCCAATTAACTTTTTACAAATCAAACACTAAAAATTGCTCGTGTACAAATTCCTTTTGCCACAATATGGACATGGACATTTATCGGGAACCATAAATTTGGTGAATATTTGAGATCACTTATAATTAACATTAAATAAGTTCAAGCAGAATAAGAATATATTATCTTTTTAAGAAAAATATTCTGTTCCTTCGGAGCAAATAATTGGCAAACAAACCATGGGTTTGTTCAAAAAAAGTTAATGTCAGAAGTTCAAGCGTATCGTAATAAATTAAGCCCCCGGAGTTAAACTCAAGTCAAAAACCCCATAACGTTTTTTTAACATCTAAATACCGCCAGATATCTTGGTAACATCCGAACGCTAAACTATTTAAATGCACATTAGTTTAAATGTAGCTTTCCGTCGGCCGCCCGGTCCAACACGCGACCGAGTTTCCGGTAGGGGCTTTTTCTAATTAAATTGATGATTTTTGTTTACTTAGATAATCATTTAATAGACCCCTTAGCATTAGCTAACATGGCTTGTTGGGCCTTATTGCGTTATTTGGCGATAACATCGTCGAGATGTTATCTTGAAGCACGCGCGGCCCTGCGCCACTTGATCGCTCGCCCGGACGACAGTAAGTAGGTAGTTGCTTTATTGGAATCTCCAAATCAGCTGATATGTCCATTAATTATTACGTTCTCGGTGCTTATCGCCGAGTAGTTGAATTTAATTAGAATAATTTTTGTACTAGGTACCAATCATCGGTTAAAATGATATCATATTCATTAACTGAGTAGGTATTTTTACCCTAGAAACAATGGGTAAATAGGTGAAAATCGTAACTTATAGTTTCAACGTCCGTGGTACGTTCTAAGACCATTAACAGTACTCCAAAACTTCCTCGGTTGTTAAAAACATTAAACCTCTTGGGGATCTTCGATTATAAATCCTCGTTGGACACACCAAATTTTTGCCAATTCAGTTTTCACACATCAGATGCTGAAAAGGGGCCTAGTAAAAATTGCTCCTTCCATGAGGGCTTTCTCTGCAAATTTAGTTCTTAAGGAAATTTGTCCAAGTCGAAATGTATCTTGTTCCACTCTGTAGCATTCTTCTAATGTCCGAAGGCCGAACAAAAAAAAGCTTTGGTATAATTGTGTTACCAAGTCATTTTTTTGTCAACAGAAGCAATAGCCATATCATTTTTGGCCCGCGACAACATGCTTAAATTTTTTTTCGTAATGTTGAAAATCGAGTGTAGCAGCCTTTTCTAATTGTCACTTAACTCGAAGAAATTTGTTTGCTGACCGCACACCTAAAAGAGATCCTTGAACCCGAAAATTCCGGGTCAAACTTGAAGAGGATAAAAGAAATATTTTTTGTCGGATGTTAAACTGGGAAGAAACGAAAAAAGTGTTTGCTTATAAATACTTTTTTAATGATTAATAAATTTTCAGTCCATATTTTTATTAGTAATTCCACAAAAAACTTGGATATTAACTGAATGGCATTCAGAAGTACATTTATTTTTTACTGTGTACTTAAAAAAGTAAGAGAACTGTAAGTCCCCCTCCTCTAATAAACAAAGTGTCCTATTCATTCTCTTCAACTTCAAACCTATTTTAAGCACAAATTGAAGGGTGTTAAATTACAAAACTGCATTTAATACACCTTTGTGACATTTGATGGGTTTGCAAAGGACGGTACAGATTTAAAAAGGCCCAATGACAATAATTGTTAGTTTTTTATATTGAATTAAATTTGATCCTTATCCGATTATTTGCTGTTTGTTGCAAACATTGGTGTTAAATTCGACACTTTTTATTAGATTTTTGTTAGCAATCTTTGTATACTAAAAAAACTTTGTGGTAATGTGCAACTTCATAGATTAGAGGTTTAAGATGAATGATAAAAGACCGAAGATACAGATGTTTAAGCTTTGAAACGTTGTCTTTTTTATGCTCTATTCTGAATCCTAGAATAGAGAAATTCAAGGTTTGTGACTCAAGTAGAGGACTGAACTATTTTTATTAATACTTTAATGAGATTCCAACTTCGCTAGAGCAGAAAACACAATTAATTTTCTAACGAACATCGCAGTTCTGTGAATAATTGTTTTGTTTCTAATGTTTTTATAATTAATTACCAAAGATAAAATGCTTATTTACATTCTTTTTCAGCCGTTTTACATATAAAAGTACTAGATTATGCGTCCAACAAAAGCCAAAGGTGTTATTTAAGAAGGTCGTAACTTATGTCAAACATTTCCTACATTTGATTCAATGCTTTATTTTTTAAGGTGTTCATTAAGGATGTTCGTTTAACACTTTAGAAATAATTTTAGGTAGGTAATCCATTATTATTATACTTTCCGAAGGGAATCAGACCAAACTTAAATTGTCAATTTTATCTGCAAATTTGTGTTTTGTTTTGGACATTAACAATAATTCAACTTTAAGGAAAAGTTGCCTAAGACTGTCTGGGGTTCCAATCAAATAATGCAATTTTCCTTCTGCTGATATATTGTTAAAACCTTTTATTAACGATATGTAGACCGACCGTCGCAAATACAAAGGCCAAATTGCGCTCTATTCTATTGAAGGTTGAATAATACCTTAAAAGTACCTACCCTCTTTCTGGACTCGTGTTACTAATTCCTATTAGTTAATCCGAGTTATACTTTAGCAATAAAATATGCAATGGTGTAAAATAATATTTTTTTTACTTCTACCTAAAATGACACTTATTGCACGACCTAAAACCATCCACGGGATGAAGCTGCAACAATCTCTTTACTCACGCACCGAAGTTAGCGTTACTCGCAGAAAATGACAGATGACATTTTTTGTATCTTTACATTTCTTAAAAATTAAAGCAATGGCAAATGTTGTGTTTTTCCGGATGTCAATAAGTCTGCTAGAAACACGCTTTGAAGCTGAATCCGTGACTTGTTTTTGGAGTATTTTTATAATTTTAGACAGTATTTAGTGTAGCAGAGGTACAGGATTTGAATTTAACATAACCGTTTATTGAATATTACAACAAGTATCTTCATTTCAACTTCTAATTTTTCTTCTTCTAAAAAGTCCGATATTGTTTGATTTTGTGGGTCGTAAGAAAGGTATAGTTTGTAACACTTTTTCTAAACGTTTTTATTCACTCGTTTATAAAACCATCGCTTTCGCTCGTGTTTTAACAAACTCGTGTATAAAGACTTATTTATAAAACTTGATACGAAAGCAACTATTAATACTAATACAAACCATTTTATTTGTACAACTTTTAAAAGCATCTTTTGTTGGTGAATTTTATAAGGTCCCATAAGGAGAATTTTTATTATTGCTAATCCGGCGCATTCGCCATTTTAATTTACATTTGGTTTTACAAAACACTGGGACACTGTCAAATTTCTTTTACTTTTGGTAATAATTTATGATTTTTGGAAACTTTGTGACTATATTCGCAAAATATGAAGAAGCAACGAAACAACCATCATAAATATTATTGAATTATGGCAAACTTAAGATCAAATTCATCAAAAGAAATTTGACAGTGCAGTCCCATTGTCTTGTGAAACGAAGTGTACATAATTTGGGTTGGCTTAAATTGTACACCCTGTAGCAATAATAGATTTAACTAATGCATCTGCATTTGTATGTAATTACAGATCCGGGATCAATAACAAATTAATATTCAGATTTATTACACAAATATTTACCTAATTGTTGTATCCTGGGGGTAAATTATATGAACAAATTAAAAAATATTATGTTGTTACTGGCATTGGTAATAATAATGATTTAGAAATGTTTAACTTAATATCCCGTTTATTCATTTTATTGTGGTGAATTAAATTGTCTATTTTTTAGTTTTTAATTTCAAAACGATTAGTAAAATCGTCGTTATTTTTTAAGTAATTTCGGGCAATTAAAATATTTTAATTAATTGAAATAACCATTGTTATACCTTATAATCCCCCCTAATTACACAAAAATGTTTTGTAAAATATTGCGATAACCCTCAAACAAAAGCAACAAACTGAAATATATGGCCGAATATACATTTTAAAGAATTTAATTATCTCACTAATGCCTCGGTATATCTTTAATCTAAATTAATATTAACCAAATAATTATAAAGTGTGTGTTATTTGTGCGCGTGGTCCTTTGAACCGCCCTACGGATATCCAATTACTTCCACGTTTAAAATGCTTTATTCGTTGCATAAACTTGCATGAACAATGAGTTTGAAATAATAAGTGTAAAAAGCGAATAGAAATTGATTAAAAATCCAGCAAATAATACAAAAGCACAAATTAAAACCCATTTGAAAACACTTCAGAGAGGGCATTGTTGGGCTAAAACAAAAGACGTAAATAGAGCAGTTTTAAAACTAAATAAATGACCGAGTGCTTTAAAACAAACAATGCAGCAAAACGCTACACAAAAACTGCTTAATTTGAAAACGGTTGCTAAATTATTACCCACCCTAATTGCTACTTGAAAGTCTTGAAACTCTAGACGTGCGCTTGGGGAGAGAAAAAAGCTCTGAAAAAATAACTTTCGATTTTCTTATTTAGCATTCGACAGGTTTCTTTTTACAGGATTATACAGATTTAGGCCTCCGCTACTTAAAATATGTTTTTTTGTCAAAATTATCTGATATTTACTTAAAAATAAATAAGTATAAAAATAATTTAGTGGCATATTACCTACGACTTGCAAGACATAGCTAAAGGATTGTTTTAGGTTTAATCAAGTCGTGCGACAAGTTTATTTTTAAAGGTGAAAGTAGAAAAAACGGATTATTGCCTAAAAATGCGGACAAAGAAATTCAAAGGCGAATTATTGTCGCAAAGTAATAATAAAATCGCCCGGCGCATTCGCCATATTACAAATTTTAAAATGTGTTTATTAACAAAGGGGAGACTTGTAACCGTTTGGAAACACTGATGTAAGCAAAAATTTACAAAAAAGTCAGAAACTATTAAAGCACTTGTTTTTATATAAAATATTTATTGATATTTTATTTAATTTGGACTTTTAGTTCATTTCTCTAAAGGAAATGTACTATTGTAATTGCAATTTCTGAAAATCGATGTTTTTTTGCAACTGTGCCTAAACGAAGCAAGATACGTAAATGTTAAGGGTGTTGAAAAGATGCTACAAAAAATTACCGATCTTTTAATACTAAAATCATCTCGATCGGACCATCCACTTAGTTGTTATTAAAAAATATCACTTTGGTGTATGTTAGGATGGATGGATGGATGGATGGATGTACGGAGCAAAAAATTTCTTTAACTGTAATTTACTCAACTATGGTACTAGATACAAGGTTCAAACTTGGCATAAGTAAATACCAAAGTCTTGTGGTCAAGATGACCTCAAGGTCATATTAACCACTGGTCAAGTTTAGTAGATATTGCATGCAAAAAAAAATCTAGCCCAAAATATTGGATTTTTTTTTTGCTTAAAAATATTCTTTCGCAAAGCCCTTTGTTTTAAAATTTTTTAAAAAAAATTCTATGTCTAGGAAAAAAGCTATGACGTTTTTAAATGTCAATGTTTGCATTAACATTGCTCTAATACTACAATAGTAAGAGGTCTCAAACTTAGAGGATGGATACACAAGAGACAGGGGTTCAAGGTCATGTCAAGGTCATATCTTTTAAAAGGTCAATAGCATTTTTATTATTAAAAAACTATGTAAAGGTAAATGCAAGGTACATTTTGGACATGTTTTTAAAAACACAAAAGGTTGTTCTTATGTTTCTGACTTAGTAGGCCGTCTTCAGGAAACGATTTATAGTTTGACTTCAATTATCTCATGCACCACAATAGTTAAAGGTCTCAAACTTAGAGAATGGATAACCAAAAGACAAGAGTTCAAGGTCATGTCAAGGTCATATTGTTTAACAGGTCAATAGCATTTTTATTTTTAAAAACCTTTGTTAAGGTAAATGCAAGGTAAATGTTGGACATATTTTTGAAAACACAAAAGGTTGTTCTTGTGTTTCGGACTAAGTGTTCTTACTTAGTCCGAAACTTCAGGGAACGATTTATAGTTTGACTTCAATTATCTCATACACCACAATAGTTAAAGGTTTCAAACTTGGAGGATTAATAACCAAGAGACAGGAGTTCAAGGTCATGTCAAGGTCATATTGTTTGAAATGTCAAAAGGATTTTTATTTTTAAAAACCTTTGTTAAGGTAAATGCAAGGTAAATGTTGGACATGTTTTTGAAAACACAAAAGGTTGTTCTTGTGTTTCGGACTAAGTAAGCCATCTTCAGGGAACGATTTATAGTTTGACTTCAATTATCTCAAATACCACAATAGATAAAGATCTCAAACTTGGAGGATGAATAACCAAGAGACAGGAGTTCAAGGTCATGTCAAAGTCATATTGTTTGAAAGGTGAAGTTAAATACAAGGTAACGGTTGGACATGTTTTTGAAAACATAAAAGGTTGTTTTTATGTTTCGGACCTAGTAGGCCGGAGAATATTTATAATTTGACGATTAGTGAAGTCAAACTTAAAGAATGGATAATTAAAAGACAAGGGTTTAGTGTCATGTAAAGATCTTATGGTTTAAAAGTTCAGTATAATTTGTATTATTCAAAAACTATTTTTTGTTAAATGCAATGTAAATATTGAACATGTCTTTAAAAACATAAAAGGTTGTTTTTATGAATTTATACGTAAGAAATGAACTCAAGAGTCGGATCTACCGGCCTCGACTCAGCTAGTTAGTCACCTAACATACCAATGCAATAAATTAGGTTTTTAAATTTAATTACAACTTATCGTTAACCATAAACCGGTATCACAAACCCCATCTCTTAATCCAATTAAATAAAAGTTTTATTCAGGACATTAAGGTATCGTAGATATTTATGTGGCTCTAAAAGTTGCACCTATGCACTAATAAAAATAAAATAGTGCCACTTTGGCATATGGTCGTCATAGATTACCTTTATGTGTAGCTCCACTTTTACCGAACATTTGGTGATATCTGATAGAACCTATCTACATAATTAGGTTTTAAGGGCACTATTTGAGTTTTGTATTAATTACCTGCTGGGGTTTTTATCTTTAGTGGGTGGGCCTATTTGTAATTAATTATAGTACCAAACGAAATATGTACATTAAAGATTAGAGAGAAGAGCCTAACTATAATTATTCTGATAAGTTATGATCACATGGTTTCTATTGCATTTTAAATTTATTAATAATTCAAATAACTAAATAGGTATCGGACTTACATAATTTTAATTACAAACTATTACACATAAAGTACACTGTGAAAAATGTGTATGTGTAAACGCAATTTTGTAATTTGTAAAAAGAAATGTGTAAAAAAATCACACGTATTTGAGTTTTTTTAACACAATGTGATTACACAATTGTGTCAAATTACTATTGTGTAAAAATTACAAACAACCGTGTTACTTATTTATTTCTGTGTTAAAATTACAAGTTTATGTGTATCGTAGAAGTAGATGTGTAAATTTTAAAATATGTTTACACATACTGTGTTATACTTGACTTTATATTAGGTCAAAAATACAAAAATATTACATACAAGCGTGTTTGAAATTAATTTATGAGTTAAAATAACAAATGTATGTCTACTACAAAAGTAAAATGTATATTTTAAAATATATTTACACATACTTTGTTTAATTTAACTATATGTTAAGTCAAAATTACCAAAAAATGACTATCAACCGTGTTACTTATTTATTTCTGTGTTAAAATTACAAGTATATGTGTATCATAGAAGTAGATGTGTAAATTTTAAAATATGTTTACACATACTGTGTTGCACTTGACTTTATATTAGGTCAAAAATACAAAAAGATTACATACAAGCGTGTTTTCAATTTATTTATGTGTTAAAATAACAAATGTATGTGTACTACAAAAGTAAAATGTATATTTTAAAATATATTTACACATACTTTGTTTAATTTAACTATATGTTAAGTCAAAATTACCAAAAAATGACAAACAATCGTGTTACTTATTTATTTCTGTGTTAAAATTACAGGTATATGTGTTTCATAGAAGTAAATGTGTAAATTTTAAAATATGTTTACACATACTGTGTTATACTATATTGGGTCAAAATTACAAACAAATTACAAACAAGCGTGTTTAGAATTAATTTATGTGTAAAAATTAACAGTATGAATGTTATAAATTGATATAATCTTGTATTATTGTACAAAATTTTGTCATCTTAACATTTACAATGTAGATTTATCACATAAAATAATGTAATAATACTCCCTCCACATACTTATTTGACCGGCGCGGTATTTTAAAGTAACAGTTGCAGATAAATATGCACACTGAAAGGAGGCTAAGTGACTAGTGCTCAGTAAGTATAAATAATAATTATTTTAATTTAAATGAATCTGGTTTTATTAACGTATTTTAAACATTTTTATGACATGTGTAAATATCATAAATTACTTACAATAATATTTAAACCATTGGATTTGATTTAAAATAAGAAATATTCGAGTATGTTCACTAAGTTTACGTAATCGATTAATTTTTTATCTTAAAATTTAATAAATATTTTTGTAACTATACCAATCACAGCAAAATATCTTTAATTTAAATTTAAATAAATTATATTATTTACCCATGGTGTAACTCTTGCATATCAGTCTAAGAATGAACACACATTTATGTTGACTGTAAAGAATTTACTATTTAATGTGTAAAACCAACAAAAATTTTTTTTGTTTTTACACAATGGATGTAAAAATTAAATAAAAATAGTACATTTTTACGCTAAAATAATTAATGTAGATTTTACTTATCTTTGTAGATTGATCAAGATTTTGCATTTTTATACTCGAATGCAGGAAACCAAACGTTTAAAGACCAACATGATGACAGAATTCAGAAAATCCTAGACGAAATTGGTAAGTAAAGAAATAATTTTGTTATATTATTTTTTAATCCTGATGCCTTTTGGGGTAACCCAAGAATCATTGCAACATGTTTAAAAAAAATGTACCCATATGTGGGTTGTTTTTAATTACTTTTCTACCATTTTAGCGTATTTTTCTAAATGATCGTAAAAGTTGAATTATTTAACATTTTCTCGGGGGTTTATAAACATATCACCACAACTTACGTCGTTTTGCGTTTCTTAATAAACACAGTTAAAACAAAAATGTTATCAAAACTGTATAACTAATTTTATGCTGTTTTCTAGTCTTGGATGCTACGACAAGTTGGACAAGATCGCTTACCATCTAGCAAGCTGCCATTAAAACTATTAAAGTATTTACGAAGAAAGAAATTTCATACAATTTGCATACTTTACTGTCTGTAGGTATACTTTTTTTTAATATTACTTAACGAATTAACCTATAGGTTAACGATATCGGTGCATATATCATGCAGACATACTTTATTGTTTTTTTTTTATTTACAGTAGTAGGTAATACTTATTAAGTTAAAATAATATACTAACATGATTGATATTTATGACTCATGAGTTTTTATCAATAAATTTTAAGAGCCTCGAATTTGCTTTGCTTGTACAGCGGATACAAGGCTCTTACCAGGTTTTAATTTCTGTCTTTTTTTATAGTGTAAATGTACAACACATTTCCGAGTCCTAACTGAAGGACTCGAAAATGTGTAATATTTTTACAAAAAAATGTAAAAAAATAAAATGACACATTTCTGTGTCAAAACAAGTCTACTTATGAATGTGTAATATTTTTACAAATAAGTATGTAAAAAAAATAACACATTTCTGTGTCCCAAAAAATTCACTTAAAAATGGGTAATATTTTTACCAATTAGAACGTTAAAACAAAATAACAGATTTCTGTGTCCTAACAGTTTAACACATATGTGTGCGTAATTGTAAACACATTTCTCTGTAAATATTTTAACACATTTCGAGGTGGACCTATTGGAACAGCGAAATGTGTTATTTTTGTATAAAAGTAAATCTTTTTATTTGTGTGATATTTTTACAAAATATTGTGTTAATATAAAAAAACACATTTTTGTGTAAATATTTTAACACAATAAATGTGTACGCTTTTGACAAATATTAACAACATTTACATTTAACACATTTCGCTGTGGACCTGTTGGAACAGCGAAATGTGTTATTTTTGTGTTAAAATTTACACATTTTTTTTACAGTGTACACTGTAGGATCCGTGGGCAGATAAAATTAAATATTAAAATACATCAAATGCCATTATTTATACTTTAATGGGATTTAGTATGTTGTACCTACAGGTGAAACGTAACGATTGTACATCTGCTGCTAGATGGTGTGAAGAGTATAAAAAAAGGTGTCTAATGAATGTTTGTATTCGAGGACCATCGGATTTCGGATATCGTTTACTTTAAGAGATATACCGTTGACCATTTCATTGCTTATTTACATCTCGTAAGCAGGACTATATCTAACCGTATTATGGTTACATTTAAAAATCTTAAAAATTACATTTTGCTTATTAAGCAGTAGGTAACGGTTTTTGTTTTGTGGGGGATGATTTAAAAATTTCTCTCACATTGTTCAGGTGCCTTTTTGTCACCAATCAGATGATTGCAATTGTTTAGTTTTTTTAAAGCTAACCAAACAACGATGAGAGATATTCAAGTTTTGTTTGCAGGAGGTTAAGGCATTAAAATGGGCAACTTTTCCACCAATGAACCAATCTTGTATATATTTACATAAACAAGATGCCAAAGTCTCGATAAAAAAGTTCATGACAAAAAAAATAGAAGGATTCAAATACCGTTGACATGGCAATATTGCATACGTTTGGTTATTCCATTTTTTGACACTAATAAAATCATTCTATTCCTGAAATACCCAAAAGAATGCGATTTGGTTTGAGAACTCAAATTCACAAACTGGAAGATCTGTGCTTGTGTTTTTAAGATCCCAGCCTTAATAACTCGAAGCATTTTGTTTAGCTTCTTCTCATTTGGATCAAAAAATAAATGATATTTTTGACTTTGGAAAACTTTGATTGGCTTTTCTACAATACTACCTCGATGCACGACATTCTTTTTTCTCCTATTTTTCTCACAATTTTATTACCTACCTTAGCATAACTTGGAAATTTTTTAGAAAATGTCGTTTTTTTAATTTATTTTGACACTGATGCTAGGGTAAATCCATGAAAAATCAACAAACCCATGCCGCTCGACCATTTCATATTTTTATTATATTTTGGAAATTAAATAAGTAATGTCTCAAAAAAAATATATACACTTTTTTTTTTCAAAAGCTCCACAGCTTGAGGCATAATTCACGTTGACATCTTAAATAACTTTTATCTCTTGTGATTACAATCCGCAAGAAAATTTTAAAGTATGGGTTCTATTACATTTTCTGCAATCACCCAATTAATGACATGTGAACAAATTGCCTAAAATAAAATTTCTTGCATCAATTAATCCAATTAAAAAAATTAGCAAATTTTTCCAATTTTGGCATAGCAATATTTACTGAACCAGAGAATTTAGAAAGACACTATTACCAAATTTTAAAGCTTTAAGGCTTACTAATTAATTGGTTAAATTTCTAGCTTTAAGGTTTTAACTTTTACTGAAATACAGTAGCTTAAAATTTAAAAAAATCCTAAATTGGGCTATCTGTATCTCGGTTGGGGGAACTTGTAGAAAGTCAAAATTCTAGTATTAACATAATATGTCCATGCTTATTCTATACATGAAAAAAAAATATTTGTGGTTTTTGTTTTAATCCACTTAGATGATCATGAGAAAAAAGTAGATTTTAGGGTAGCGATAAGGGTGGATATTTTAGGCACATCTACCTCAGATTTTAAAAATATCTGTGTCACTAATAAAATAGAAACTATATTGTTATAGTATGCTAAACATAGCGCAACATTTCCATCAGCCTGAAGATAAATTTGAACCTGTATTAATCCCCTATTGTCTACTTTTTGGGAGCCTGTAATTTATTTACTATGCAAAACCACAGCTCAAAACTTTGGATTAATGCTTCTCTAACTCTACACTGATAAAATATTTTTTGGCAAAAATGTGCAACTTCCCCCAAAAAAGTTACGAGCTCGTAAACTTTTTAAAATTTTAAAAATAGGCAAGTTGCGAAAGTATATAAAATGTATAGTACAAAGTTAAAATGTTTACAGAATAAAGCAAAAAGTCCATTGTTTAATTTACCTGTTAAAAATCCGAAAATGCAACCAATCTGCCCATTTTGAAGGCGATCTAAACATGCTTAATTTACGTAAAAACGACTGTTGTTTTTCCTTTTGTTTATGTTTCTAGAAGATTTAATATTTTTATTTAAGAACATGATGGGTCCACAATTACGTTTCTTTAAGTAGAACATCAATTGTTTGTGTTATGACTATTTTACATAATTTTAAAATCCGACCAAACTCAAATTTTTTAAGGACGTCCATAAAAAACTTGAATGATTAAAAAAAAAATATGCATTTTTTTTTTATCTGTACACTCGTAGAATTCAATGTGCAAAATATGGAAAAAAAGCAGAAACACCGAGCGACAAAATAAATTAATATTTGTTGATATCTGGCGGAATGACCCGCTATCATCTTTTGCTGGATTCTATTTATTTTATTAATACAGTAAGCCTTGTTTCTGCCTGAAATATACTTCCTAAGACAGTCCAGTATATATGTTGCATAGTTTAATCTGCTTTCAGACATTTTTGTATTTTTTCAGCGTTCGGTAAAATAGAAATGCGATGTTTTTCAAAAGCTGAAGTACAAAATAAAATTCAATCGAATCAAAAATGTTTTTTTGTTGGTAAAAAATCTAATTTGTATTTTGTGTAAAAAAGCAATAAAGTTTATCGACGCATAATAAAAACGTACAATGAAGTGGAAGCCATGAAATGCGAATGTGAATAAAAATTGATTTGAATAACATAAAGGGAGCCTATGAAAAGTGGAGTATGTAATCTGAGTCCGTTCAAGCTCTTTTAGAATGATTCAACCGATTCACGATGTACTGACTGACTGATTTCATTGTATTTATAGGACCAGATGTTCACGGGGTATGATTAAAGTTAAACTAGAATTAATCGGTAATCTGTGTTAAAGATGCAGCCTTTTACTATAATACGAGTGACAGATAACTTTAATTTTAAACCAATGTTTACCCACCCTCGTTCATGCAAAATTCTAGATTAAATCTTATCTTTTGCATCGTCGCCAATGGGGGTTTAAATTAGTCTAAAAGCCAATGCATTTTATTACAAGGGCCGTCAAAAGAATATAAAATCAAATAGGTAGTTATCTTTAGTTCCGTACTTAGGTAAATGATTTAAACAATTTTTTTTTTTTTCTAAGTATCCATTTATTCACTGTAACAACATTATTTTACTACACAACTATACATTTATTTAATATGTTCAAAAGTATCATTATATTTGGCATAAGGTAGGTAATTGTGGTAGCAGAAAATTGTTAACCTTTATATTTACATTGACATTTTAAAAAGCCACGATTTAAATATATAACGGAATAAATATTCCAGAATAATTACATACATTATTTACAATTGGAAAGCCTATTCTATTTGCACATTCTTTATGTTTTGTTACTATTTATAAATAAAGCATAAATTTGCACAACCCAAAAATCAAAATCTTATCGACTGACAAATTTTTACTAAACCAATCCAGACATAGGCGGTCGACTGACAGGACTAGATGGCAAACTACTATGAACTGCTGCTGCCACAGCTTGATGATGGTAATACAGCGAACTAGGATAGCTCCCTGAGTTACCTCCACTTGAAGGAGGAGGACCATCTCTCCCAGGATCACCAAGCGAATGGTGCAAGCTTAGCGGGTGACTTTGATCAAATGGGTGACGCATTGGGGAGTTGGCGGACTCATGGTACAAAATTGGGACTCGCACCAAACGCTGCGCTGCATGGGCCATGTTCGCAGCTTCAAGTTCGGCCGCTAGCTGTCGTTTCCATTTGTTCCTTCGGTTCTGAAACCATATTTTGACTTGGGTTTCTGTGAGGTGTAAACTTGCTGCTAAGCCCGCTCGTTCGGACGAAGACAAATATCGCTTCATGTCGAAGGTGGATTCCAGTTGAAACACTTGGGACCTTGAGAAAACCGTCCGTGTTTTCTTCTTCCGTTTGTTAGCCAAAGAGCTTCCAGGGCTTAAACTCCCTGCACCTTGACCTTTCTTTTCCTTGTCTGTGTCGTAATCACTTTCATCTTCCTCCATGTCTTCTTCAATGGTCATGTTGTCGTGATATGGACTTTTTGATCGCATTATGTAGTTTTGATCCAAGAATGCTGGATGGGAGGGTGGTAAATGGTTTGAGCGCAGACTAGATGGACTGCATGTTGGCGATCGATGGTGGTCTAGTGGTGATGAAGCTCGAGGTGATTTGCTGGTTTCGGTGGTGTTTGAAGTCTGATGTCGATCCGTCGGAGATATTGGCGGTGATTGGTCATCGTTAGTTGAGCAACCTGAAACAAACAATCTTGAATTAAAATTATGAATTAGGTATCAAATATTTAGTTATTTGCTTTAAGATCAATAGAATGCACATGGACGACTTCATAGTGGTCTGATCGGTGGTTTAAGAGAAAGGTAGTTTTTAAAAATCAATGACTCTTAAATGAATGTGTTAACAAAGGTATAATAGTGTCAAATAACTTAAAGTAAGTCTTCCGTAAGAACTTTTCTGAATGTATTAAAGTTTAAGGAAAAAAAACAAGGGTTAATGGAATTAATACCGACAGAAACAAGGAAAATAAATGTATTCGTTTCATTTGAAGTAACATTGAGTGTGTCGTGATAACTTATTAAATCCTCTAAAGAAACGAACTAAAATAGGTATTTCTTATGGAAGTTATGAAGTGTCGGAAAGGTAATCCCGCTTAAAGAACATCATACATCGCCGTGCCATGGTGACTTGATTCGTGTAGTGAAGTATTTAAACAGTCGAGAAATGGTTTCTGAAACCTTACGCTAAGTTTGAGTCTAATCGACGGAAACCTTACAAATGCGGATTGAACACTGTCGACAGCTACATTGAATGGAAAATGTCTCTGACAATAAAAATACGTCTATTCTAATCTGCTTTACGAGCTGCTTTCAATTTGATGATTATGTGATTCTTTCGCGTAAGCTTGGAAGCCAGTAAACGTTCTGCAATTTGCTGCAATTATCTGAAGAGTCCTTTTTCACACTTCGATTACTAAGTTAGTTTTGAATTTCATTCGATAATAACATCGATTTCTATTTTCTATTGTTTGCGCCCTCCAATTACCTATTTATAACGGAAATGTTTCGTTTTAAGCTCAAGTTCTATTATTACCAGCATAAAAGCTGGTTACAAAACCACGAAGCCACAAATAATTTTGTGAAACGTGGTCAGTATTAAATTTACCTTTTTTAAATTTAACCTCCATCCATAAAAAGGATAATGTGTCGTTTTTTAAACTGTTAAACAGTTAAACACAAGAGCAAAGAAATTTGTACCTTAATCGAAACTTACCATTTGGACTATCCTTATCATGTGGTATTTGTGATGGTAATCGTCCCCAATACCATGGTAATCGTGGATCTGGATTCCCGCATAGGGCAACATATCGACTACTTGCAGCCGCTAAAGCACCAAAATGTGACATAAGGCCTAATCTGAAATAAAAATAAATCATTATTATTTTATTAAATTTAATTTAAAAAGTTAATTTTGTTGTTTAAAGTCTTTTCGTAGAGAACTATGACGCAAGTTTGGCTTGTTCTCTTCTTAGCTAAAAGGTTCTTAGTTAAATTAGCAGTGCACATTTTTAGAAGTATAAACAAAGTTTTGAAGTTCGCTCCTACAAACGTAGATTAAAATTTCGGATTAAAAATTGGAACCAACGGTCAGATTGATGACTCCTTTACCTAATATATGCTCTTTTTGGTTGCTATACATTCGATCAGCCAAATCCTTAGGATGGTTTTTTTTATCGTAGAGAAAAAGTTTCTTCAAATTTATGCGTTTTTGTTTTATTAAATTTTAATTAACTTAAAGTAAAATTACGATTTCATATTATTTTAAAGTGGACACCGAAATTAGATATACAGGGTGTCCAAAAAATTGCGCATAAACGAGATGGTATGTTGTCGGTATTGAAAAATCCATCTGTTATATTTATTGATGCGAACAATGTTGCATAAATTCGGCAACACAGTCTAAGAAAATACATCTAAAAATCCCATTTATGAGTCTTTATCATACACTTTTGCATTAGATTTTATTAATATTGTAGTCAGCTTCATTTCATGAAAATTTTGTAAAATTAAATTGACTATAAATATGTTATTCGACTATTTAAAAGATAAACAAATGGTGAAATGGTTTAGGATAGACTGTGTTTGTATTAAACCATTTTTTTCGTTAATATGTGCAGGTTGCTATCTTCAAGGTATGAGCGTTCGAAGTTTTGCACTTTGGGAGCTTATGAGTCATATCTACAAAGGTATATGAGATGGATTTATTTAGGGATCCCTAGACATGATCCAATAACGTATCGTCGCGTTTTTGCGCCAAGTTTTGGACATCCTGTAGAAGCAGAAAGTACAGGTAGGAAGAATTTGCCCCTTAAAATACGAATGGTATTCTGGTATCGGCAATAGCTACCTCTCACCGTATTAGCCAACAAGAAATAAATTTTACGGTAAAATTCTATATAAAATTTTTTGAGACGGATATTCTTTTTATTATCAACAAAGTAAAGATGCTATGAAAGTAGAACAATTTGTTAAAATAGAGTGCGCCACTGGAGACGAGCAGTTGTTTATCGATCATAGAAGGCAATATCGAGTCACTTAAACGAGTAGTAAGCTTCTTAGGGAATTTAGAGGAAGTCTTCTCTTCCGCTTAGACAGACTTATATCTTTGAGGAGGAAGACACTTAACTCAATGCAAATTTAATGCGAGAGACTTAAGTTTTAGAGCTTGATGCCCCAAGGGAAAAGCACAGTTCTGTATAGCTATCGATTTAAAGAACTTTGTTTGAATGTTTAACTGTAATTTACTACATAACATTAGCTACTTTCAACTTTGAATTTAGTCTTAAAATTTTAGACGCTACATTTTACTTTTAAATTTTTTTAACGATTCTCCAGTTTACACACGATAATTGTGCTTCTTTTTATATCAGTTTGGATTGAAAACTTCAGAAAACATTCTATTTTTTTGCACCCAAAAACATACTCCTGAGGGCAAAATTTGGTTTTCATGTCTTAATACCATTTGCAAGTATAATTAAAGTAACAAATTACGTAAAGACCGTATCAAATAAATAATGTAAACACTCGTTAAATGGTTAAAAAACAGCACATCCTATACCCTTTGTTTAAATGCAAAATTTTAATTGATTTTTGGGAACATCTGCCTTTGTGTTGGAATTTCGTAATGAAATTTAATATCCACCCTTGTAACTATTGTAACAACAAAATTAATTTTAAGATATGATGTCTGATTCTAAAATTTATGACCAAACAAAAAATTAATGGGGTACATATATTTATAAGAAGTTAATGCTTATTTGTTACTTAATTAGTTAATATAGATAAGGAATTATGATAATAATGCATAATTTTGCAAAAAATTAAAAGGGCAATGATCTTTTTACAAACCACAACATTCTTGAATCTTAAGAAGGGCAGTCACGCAGATGTTCTATTTTGGATCTTGGCGAATTATGGTTCGAGAACTAAGTTTGTCTTAAAGAGTTTGATTTGGCCTTTTCGTTAATTAAACTTTTATAAGTATAACAAAAAAACTAAAAAAGACAATTATGAAAAAGAGAAGATTTAGTTGAGAACTTTTTGAACGCAAGTAGTAAAATACATACTTTTTTCGAGTTTAAAGTGTTCCTGACATTTTTGTAGAACGGCAATAGCAGCTTAGCATAATTTTCTTGATGGATATAATTTGTTCTAAATTCAGAATAGATATCTCAACTGTAAAATATAGGGTCTATATTCTTACAGGCTAATTTCAAGTCAATAAATTTCGAAGCAGTGCAAATTTGCGACGTCGCAAGCGACATATTTTTTTATTTCGTAAAAAAAATCTGTTTTGCTTAGTCAATTGTATTTATTAATGCGTAAATTACAATTCTATGCCAAAAAACCTTTACTTTTAAAAAAAATAGTGCTGCAACCGGGTCGCAACTTTGCACTGCTTCGATATTTTTCTGACTTGAAATTAGCCTGTTAGCAAATATGTCAAAATTTGTAAAACCATACTTTTCCTTTTAAGCTACAAAGAATATTTATATTCGCCGACTGTGCTAGTCCGACGCATTGCAAATCAGCTACGGAAAAGAAGTTTTGTCGTAAACTATTACTTTTGATGCTAGCAAAAATGTTGTGTCGTAAAATATTTGTAACCTTAACTTTAAATAAAAAATTGCCAAAATAAAAGAAAACAAAAAATTTACATTCAGTTGCAGTTTGCATGGACAAGTACTGATCCTTGAATAATTCCTTCTTGGCCTTCTTTACATCGTTAAAGAAAATCCTCAACAAACTTTATAAGAAAGCTTACCTAGATAACATAGTACTATCAGGACTTGTAGGAACTCCACCAGCAGCTGCACTCTCCAAAAGAGATTGAGCCGAAAACTGAAGTCCATTCTTTTTCACTATCGGTTCAGTCCGTGATAAAATACTACTAATAGAAAAATTGGTTGAGCCACCCACACCCTTTTGAGTACAGTTCGATTTAACACTATCTTTATCACCATGTTCATCTTGATTGTTATCACTAATATTTGAAGATGTTTTTATCACGGGAAAGCATGTAATATTATTAATTCTGTAACTGTCCGATGGTTCAGGACTGCAATTGCGACTTGATTCTGGACTAGACACTACATTAACTTCGATTTCTCTTACAGGAGAAGTCATCTTGGCCAATAACTGTTGCAATTTGTTGCATAAATAACGTGTGGTTATCAGTAAAGATCGCGATTATTTGCAAAAAAGCCAACGCTCAAAATAAAGTGCGGTTCAACACTGTTCCATATCTAATGCATTTACTGTAGGCAACGCTTAAGGGGCGGCTCCGCTTGCGCTAGACCCTCCCCTAGAATCGTGAACACCCCTAAACACATACCTGATGTTTTTCTGCCCTTCGGGTGAAATCATGCCCTCTCTCTTTCCTTTTTAAACAGTCTAAACGGTTTGAATTGTAAGATCGTTACATGTCGTTAGAGGTAACTGGAGGTATTTGCTGTCCTTCTTCTTTGTAACTTTGTTGTTTGTCGTCTTTGTTTGTTTCTTTAAGGGGTTATTTAGGTATTTAAGTGATGAGTTTATATTTACAAGGAAATCCTTATATCTATAGCTTTATTAGCTTTGCTTTTATGCTATTAAGGAGCTACCTAAAGCACTATTGATTTTACCTTTTGCTTCCTAAGTTTTTCTCGGCCTCTTTTTGTTTCTTTTATCTTTGATGATTCTGATACATTTTAGATTATATTTTATCAAACGAGTTATTTTGGTGGTATTGTTTTAGATATCGCGATTTATTTTTAACATGTTAGAAAATCATTATTGATTGTACTTTTTTAAATAAATATAAAAAAAAACGTTTAAGTAAGTACAAAGGTTCACCACGTTATAAAAAACAGTTAAATTTTTAAATAGCTTCTTTTAATACCCTATATTGTTTCAGAGTCTGATCTTATTCGTTAATCTATTACTAGTCTTACATTTATCAAAATTTAAAGGAATTAATTTTACTTTACTAAAGTAGATATCAACACTGAAACCTCTGTATTTTGTCAATTTGTTGTACCATGTAATAAAATTGGATTGTGACCCTGGTATTTAGGTATGTTTTCCATGGTTTTTCCTCTGGCCTTGGAGCAAATTATTTATCAGTTTTAACATTGCCCACGAACATTCCAAAAAGAAATTACTTTATCCACTTTATCATAATCTATCTATGATGCTTCTTCCTAAATAAAATAAAGTAATAAAACTTTTTAATATAAAATCCATTTAGGTTTTATTGGTTTAAATAAGCAGATATAACTCCTTCTTTTATAAGAGCATTAAAATTCAAATAGGTCCTCCATTACCATAATAATCGTAACACAAGATAATTGGCTAAAAAAGTAATTAAAAGATTCAAACGAGTTCCACGCCTCAAAATCCCAAGACGGCGTAATCTAAAGTTAATTTGGGGAAATCTGCCAGCAAGTGGGAACAAATTTGTGATAGCACTCTAACACAGTGGTTAAAACTCCCTGCTTCCCCTATTATCCCCTCTTTATCCATTTAACCAATGGCGCGCCGCCCCCAGCATCCCCTCTACCACCCTCCAATCACGACATAGGGATGCTAGATGCGATAGTCAATATTTGTTGCTTTATGGACGCAAATTTGACGTCTTTGTGGACGGAAATGATCGGTATAGTCAAGCGATAAATGATCTAAATCATGTTATTTTGCTCTGTAGCGGCGGTCTGGCGCGTAATTGGGGACACCTACCGACATTATTAATCGTAATTAATATTGACAATTTAGTATTTATTACTCTCTTCGCAGATCCGACGAAATTACTCTGCAAATAAATAAGCAATTTTTTAGATATTTTGGTGGTAGCTAACTAACCAGTCGTTAAGAGAATAATAATTTTAGAAAAACTAGTCCTAAAGGGTACTTTTGTGTTTATTTTTTTTTTTATTAAAATGCGCTTCTGTAAAGAGTCAACACCAATAAACTATCTTCTAGTGCAACATGAATGTTGAAATTGCATTTTTTTATTTTGTTGCATCTTAATAATGAACAAAAATGTTTTGTCTGTTTACTTTTTGTGGATCATAAAACTAGTTTTTGATGCCAATATTTTAATGGACATGCGCAGCAATAAATCACATTAATTATTTGCTTTGTCCATTAAGGATTGACTACTATTCGAAAGATGTTATATTATTTATTGGTTGCCAAGTTTTAAGTGTAAATCACCCGGGCGCACATGAATTCATCCTCCCTAATTAGTTTTACCCCTTGTCACCACCCGCTGTGAAAAAGGTAGCACATTAATTCATCCGGGGACCAAGATAATCCTGTAAAGGGTTAATCCCTTTTAGGAAGGTATCTAGGTAATAAAAATAAATAAAATCATACGAAGTAAAATTATAACCAATGGTCGAGACCAAGAACTTATGCGTAGAAGATGTTAGGTTGATCAGAAATACAATTCACCGGGCAAGAAGATAAAAAAACGAAAACTGCTAGAGAAGCCCAGGAATATCTACTTTCAGCTGTAATTAGAATTGTTATGTTTTCATGTGCAACAAATTTAAAATTCTTCATATAAGCTAGTGTTTCTACACTTTTTAGCAGCAAAACTTAACATAACCTACCTAACCTTGTGTCCCCCAGTGTAAAAGTATCTCCTAGTGTTTTTTAGAACGTTCTCATTTTATTTTTGTTTAATATATGGAATTTATTTTGACAAAATATTATTTTTATTTTATTCTCAGGTAGTTTTACTTATCTTTTCAGGTACCAACCCTCCATGGCCTGCCGGATGAATTAATGTCCCC
The DNA here is from genome assembly GCA_963920755.1 of Cartodere bifasciata. NCBI lineage: Eukaryota > Metazoa > Arthropoda > Insecta > Coleoptera > Latridiidae > Cartodere > Cartodere bifasciata. Next base: position 14,868,984 of record OY987196.1, on the reverse strand, counting down.
CGCCGGATGAATTCATGTGCTTATTTTCAGGTAGTTTTTAGACGCGGATGAATTCAGGATCGCCCAATCACCCATTCTACTAACCCAGTAATTAACGAATTTAGGTTATCATTTTCACAAATAAAAAACTGCACGAATTAGCAAGTAGTAATGAACTTTCTTTACGACACAGTTTGACACTGAAATTATTTATTCTGTAGCTTAAAATTGTTTATGAAATTGGGCCACATAAAGGCTTTATAAAGTGGTTTAAAATCAAATAAAAAATAATTGTAACATTCCTCATTCCTTTTTTTTTATTTTAAAGGAATCCTCAAAGTATGCCGATTAACAGTATCCAATATTATAGTAATTAAATTAATTCGTAACACCAAATTACAAGAATCACTTTTTTAGAACTAAAAATGTAAACAAACTATGTATATTGCTGGATTTTAGCAGGTTTTGAGATTATGTTTGTTTCAGATTGTTTGAATCGAGCAACATCGACAGTCTTAAACCTATTTGCTTATTTTGAATCGCAGATAATAATTTATTACATCTTTTACTTTATTAATTAGAGCTTTTGTTGTGTGAAACATCAACGACAACAACGCAATTAAAGCAAGACTAAAAAAAAACATTTGAATTGTAATAACAGTTTACTTTTTGCTTTCGATAGACTTTAGAAACACATAACATAAAAATAACTTTGCTTTATTTAAGGTGAAATTCCCTTTTAATGTAACTTGTATTATTTCCAGCGTTTTTGAGATGCTTTTCAATCATAGCAGGTTTCTGTTTCTCAAAAAATTAAATGTACATGTAAAGAAAGTAAAGTGCAGTTATTTATGTAAAAGGATTGCAGCACTTTTCCGAACAACAAGTGCAGAAGCGTTTGTAAGTAAGAGCTGTTTATCGTTCGCTTATCCATCGTGTATAGTGAGGAAATGTAAATCGCTTAATCTTAAATGGAACATCAAGCACTTCACTTTAAAATAGTTTGACTATTCGCTGATACAACCAGTTATTTTTCAATGTAAAATAAACGTAAAGCCCTTTTTAAATCACCATGAATACTTAGTTTTATTAATTTTCTCAATAAAGACGTGCCAGCAGGATAGTAGAATACTATCCTGATTTATGAAATATGTACTTAATATGACTCCTAATTTATTACCTTGCATAATTAACCCCGAAATCTCTGTTATTTTGGAAATTTATTGTACCATGTTATAAAAACTAGATTGTCCCCCTGGTATACTGGAACTCCAGTTTTTCCTATACATTTTTCTTTGGCCTTGAAGCAGATGCGGTATCAGTATATAAACATTATATTCGTGAGCATCTCAAAAAGAACATAACTTGCATTCTTTGAAGCTTCATATTTGCCACATATGAATACCTAATTATTTAAAAAATAGTTATGGTAAAAGAAATGCTGAAGCTTTGAAATCGTTAGAAACTTTAAAACCTATGCTTGAAGACATAAATGCGAAAAGAACTTTTATCCAATTTAGTATGCTCTGCAACAACAACTAAACCATATACGAGTGGCTATACTTACCTATAGCTTTTACAAACACTTTTGAATTCGCGTTCACCGTAAAAAGCATCAAGCTGTATAGCTAAGTAGGTACTTAACTGTAATGCCCTTAATCTCCCAGTAAGCTCTTATGGCACCTTAAGTGCCTCTCAATTATCCTTGAAATTTTCAATCCTCACCCTTAAATACTCTGTAGTTTAGAGCGCTTTGCTGAAAATTTATGTTTGTCAACATTTACAAGAGATTATCAGTCAAGTAGAAAATATTATATCGTTCGATAGAATGTGACGTTACTTTGTCCCTTTTTGATGAGATTTTAAATTAAACATTAGAAGTTTTAAAAGTTTGAAACTTTCTTGGGAAAGCACTACAGCGCAACTGTTAAATGGTTTACATCTTACTATTTTTCTTTAATAATTTAACCTATGGAAGTTAAAATACCTTTGCTTAAGATCGTTGTGTTTACTCTTTGTCATATTAAGTTTAGTGAAACATTTTTTTTAGAATCGTTGATATTTTTTCGTGATATTTTCTTCAGATTTATGTGTTTCACTATAATCAGCTTTATCTTCTCCGTCTGTGTTAACAAAATTTTCTACAACTGTGACTGGAGAACAGTTTATGGAATTTTTCCAAATATTTATTTGGTTCTGCACTTGACATTTTTTACTAAAATCTAATTTGTTTTATAAGAATCATGAGTCTGATCTGACCGTAACAGGGCCAATGTAGTGTACTTAAAGCTATTTTTTGGATAAGGTAACATTCTAATGGTAGTATGGTCCCCTAAAGCATATCGTCGGTTCTTGAGGTGTGCTTAAGACCTCATTGTCGACACAAAACGTGACAATGGAAGTGTTTTGCTAACTAACGATCTCTTATATACGCTCGGCTTGTTAACAACTGTCCATTGTGTCAAGCGGCTTATACGATTATCGGCTCAAGTTGGATGGAGAAATACCTTACCTTGTCGGCATTTAGACATTGTATGTTCAAGACGTTGTCAATTGTGATGCAACACCCGATTAGCTAATCCCCCATTGCTTTACATATTACTTATCGTACTAATGGTGCTAAAGTACTCATTCTTTTATGTTGTAATCTGCTGGAATACTACTTGGAAGACTCTTTAGCACTAATTTAAGCAGAAGTGAGAGATCTATACCAGAATAGAAGCGTAAAAATATCAAATGGCAATGTATTTAGAAGATAAAGAACAAAGATTCATAGGCTCTTTGCAAAAACAAGAAGGAGTGTTTGCATTTTTTTCGGAAAACCGAATAGATGATTTGCCGAAAGGTTAATATTTTTGGGAATAATCGATTATCCTTATGAAACGTGTCGTTAGTTTATTAGTTCCATCTTGCCTTCCATGTTTTTAAGCAGCTGCTGTAAATTCACACTAATCGATGGATAACTAATATCGCTTTTAAGATAAAGCCACCAAAGTTGCTATCTCAATTTTCCAAATTGAGAAAATAAATCATTTCACTTTAAGTTTCAAAGTGAATGGCTATTGTATAAGATCAGGAAAATCTGACCCACAGATCAATTAGGTCTAGCAATCAGTGGTAATTGATGAAGACCGCGTGTAAAGATACAAACTAGCTATTTTATCGACCCAGGCAACCACTGCACCAACTACTTACTCCAAGTAATCACCTTATACCTTACCAAATGACCGACCAGCCAACCGATCAGTTGACCGTTCCATTTAAACATTATCCTTTACCATTATCTCTAATTAAGTTTCGATTAAACATCGTATAAGGTGACAAACCCATTTCCTTATTTCGTATTGATTGGTACAAGGTAGTGGTAGTGACTCGGCTAGAGATGTAGTTTATGAAAATGATAATTAAATTTCTATTAATTTAAGACATAGTTAAGTCGAAGGTTAGTAAATGAATAGGGCTTATCATATCAGAAATACGACGCAATTTTTTATTTATTTGCTTGAAGAAAAACAAGAAAAGAGAAACCGTGTTTAAAAATCCTGGAATAATAACAAAATACCAGTCTTAAATGGAAACAAAAGCCTCGAGTTTAGGCAATAACCAACCAATTATTGATAACTGCAAGCCTTCTGGCGCAAAAATAGAAACCGTGCAACAAAACAAAAAGCCTTCACTTCTTTAACTAGCCAATCGTCCAATTCATTTTAAATCAATCGCATAGGCTCCAGATAATAAAAGTTTACTTTGACCAACTATTCTCTGGCAAAATTGAAACACTAACAAATGATAAAACTGGAAAAATAAAAGTGCTCTGGATATCGATTGAAAAAAGACAACAATGTGGGCAAATTGGGGAGCGATTGTTAGCTGTGATTGTCGTTTACAAACCCCATCCAGAGGGCGCTTTGATGTCGCTTTTTAATCAGTCTCAAATATATCTATCGACGCTGGAGCGCTTCTTTGACATTTGACCGAGTAATCCGCCCATTATATTCTAAAAGAACCAATTCGGATTATAGTTTTATATCTATTGAAGATAAGAAAATCCTCGTTCTATTCAAACGTGCAAGGCGGTGAACACATTTTTATTGTAGTAAAAGTCAATTAGGACACCCTCTTTTATATTTAATTTGTACTAATGAATGGAAGAATCTCTTTACAATTTTTAACCCACACACTTGACACCATTTATTATTAATCAATTTCTTTATTTTATTTAAAAGTTAGTTGTTTTGTTTATCTTCAAGATACCTTTTAGGAAGGAGCTAAAGTGGTCACTCATTTTGTACTTTAAGCTCTGTTTTAAGAATACTCGTTAGTTCAGTATTGTAGATGTTTAAAAATTTGATTCAAAACTCGTAATGCAAATTTATCTGGAAAATTGGTAATCAGGTTGCGTTCTTCCGCATCACTACCTAGGGTAAAACAAATAGGTTTATTTCTGCTGGGAAATTACAAGTTTTGATTATTTTGCGAACAAGAACTGCATATTAAAACAAGTCAGGGGATTCAACTTTTCACATTTTGATCACGCGGTGGATTCTTGATATGACTATTCGCCGGTGTCGGTTTGAATCTCGGTTTAGATTTAAACAAGACTTCCCAAAATCTGGAGAAAGCCTAATTCATTTTGTTTGCTCAATTTCTTCTTTTTACTGTTTCTTAAACAAAATACATAATTGTTTTTCAAACGGTACGACTAGACATTTTAAATCTCAAGGCGCCAGTGTTTTAAGTTAAAACTACCGAAAAATAAGAGTTTACCGCATAATCTGTCTAATCTTTTCCTATATTTAGCTATTACCTGCAATATTGAAGTTAAACTCAGTCTCATGGATATCATATGCTAACCTAACCTAACATTTTCCATAATTTAGGTTCACTTAAGCGAAATAAACACTGTAGATAAAAATTGGCCGCCCAAAATAGAACAAGTAAATATTTTCACATGGTTTAACCTTATTTGTATCGATTATTATTGTTTTCGGCTTTCTTTTGTTGCTGTTTCATGGCGAGATCCATGTTGACGTTCTAGTTATGCGAAATATGTTTTCAGACAAGTTGGATTTTGATGCTAGCATCTGCCTTCACAATTTAGCAAAATTATTGTCATTTCTATTAAATTGTTAATAGGAAACGGAAATACTGAATTATTAAATATTGATGCTTATTCAGAGAACCCATGCACGAAATAAGATGAAAGGATAATGTTTACATAAAGCCCGAAAATATTAGCAACATTTTTGTTATAAGGTCTTTATAATTTTAAAGGATTTTGAGGTTTATTCTGCATAAAGCCCGCAATTTTTTGAATCGAATGTATTGGTTGGCTTTATACATATCATATTGATAAAAATGATTGCTTATGGAAAGTATCAAAGTGCTTTATTTACATCTACCTACATCAGTTAATTCAAGAACATCAAAGGATATTTCTCCAATACTTTCATAATCCATATGCCAATGGAACTACCAAAATTTGAAATATTAAAAGAGGTTTTTTTTTACTTATTTGTTTGCATTCTTATTTCTGAAATATGCCTGCATAATCTAGTGCTAGGGTTTTTAATGAAAATACGCTAAAAAGGTCTGTAGAAATATAATAAGACATAATTAAATAATTAGGTTAATATTTTCTAGAACAAAAACCGGAAATTGTTTTGCAGTTTTCCGAGATTAATTAAAACGTTTGCTGTTAGTAATAGCAAGTTACTAATGTAATTTATTATGGGTTTACCAAATGGTTATCGTCCAAAGTACTTCAGCCTAAGTAAAGCAATAAATTTTCCTGGATATTAGCAAATTTTTAATATCCATATTTCCTTTAGTGGTTTTGCTTTGATTGAAGCAAGCAAGATTCTTTAGAGAAAGCTATAATGGATGTGGACATTAAGGAGTTGATTTAAGAGATATCTTTTCAACTTTTCGTCAACTTATACCAAGTAGGAGGACATCAAAAGTAAAATTAACAGAATCGGCGCTCGTTTTATATCTTTGATCATCTCTGAATAGCTTCAACTTTCCATCTTATGGAAAATGAGGATCGTCTTGGATTATACTCTGCATTTCTACTTTTGACAAATTACCAAGATTAAGAGCTTGCTTTTAACTCATCATCATGTTTGAATTAAAGCGCCCTTATTCAAAATGAAAGCACGTTGATTACTTTTCCGCTTCGTTTGACGACAGAAATAAACTTGAACAAACCTAATAGAAAAATGTTGCTTTTTTTATAAATATTTATTTTAAGAAAGTTAATTTTACTAATTTAGTTTTATTTACATCACGATAATTACTAACTTTAAGCTTTTTAGTTCATTTCTCTAAAGGAAATGTACTATTGTAATTGCAATTTCTGAAAATCGATGTTTTTTTGAAACTGTGCCTAAACAAAGCAAGATACGTAAATGTTAGGGGTGTTGGAAAGATGCTACAAAAAATTACCGATCTTTTGATACTAGAATCATATCGATCAGACCATCCACTGGGTTGTTATTAAAAAATATCACTTTGGTGTATGTTAGGATGGATGGATGGATGGATGGATGTATGGATGTACGGAGCAAAAAATTTCTTTAACCGTAATTTACTCAATTATGGTACTAGGTAGAAGGTTCAAACTTGGCATAAGTAAATACCAAAGTCTTGTGGTCAAGATGACCACAAGGTCATACTGACCACTGGTCAAGGTTAGTAGATATTGCATGCAAAAAAAAATCTAGCCCAAAATATTGTGATTTTTTTTTGCTTAAACATATTCTTTCGGAGGGCCCTTTGTGTTAAAAATTTTAAAAAAAAATTCTATGTCTAGGAAAAGAGCTATGACGTTTTCAAATGTCAATGTTTGCATTGACATAGAGTGCCTTGATTATTTTGACAGTTATTGTCGCCTTATAGAGTGACGACATGCATCATTCTTTCTCTGTCATACAGATTATGTCATCAACGTTATAGCCAAAGTGACAACAATTACAACTTACAATCACAATTAATGACGTTATCTGTATGACAGAGAAAGAATGATGCATGTCGTCACTCTATAAGGCGACAATAACTGTCAATCAAGGCACTCTACATTGACATAGCTCCAATACTTTAATAGTTAGAGGACTCAAACTAGGAGGATGGATACACAAGAGACAGGGGTTCAAGGTCATGTCAAGGTCATATCTTTTTGAAGGTCAATAGCATTTTTATTATTAAAAATGTATGTTAAGGTAAATGCAAGGTAAATGTTGGACATGTTTTTGAAAACACAAAAGCTTGTTCTTGTGTTTCGGACTTAGTAAGCCATCTTCAGGGAATTATTTATAGTTTGACTTTAATTATCTCATACACCATAATAGTTAAAGGTCTCAAACTTGGAGGATGGATAACCAAAAGATAAGAGTTCAAGGTCATGTAAAGGTCATATTGATTGAAAGGTCAATAGCATTTTTATTATTAAAAAGCTATGTTAAAGAAAATGTAACATAAATGTTGGACATATTTTTCAAAACACAAAAAGTTGCTCTTGTGTTTCGGACTTGGTAAGCCATCTTCAGGAAACGATTTATAGTTTGACTTCAATTATCTCATACACCTTAATAGTTAGAGGTCTCAAACTTGGAGGATGGATACACAAAAGACAGGGGTTCAAGGTCATGTCAAGGTCATATCTTTTTAAAGGTCAATAGCATTCTTATTATTAAAAAACTATGTCACGTTAAATACAAGGTTCATTTTGGACATGTTTTTGAAAACACAAAAGGTTGTTCTTATGTTTCTGACTTAATGGGTCATCCTCAGGAAACGATTTATAGTTTGACTTCAATTATCCCATGCACCACAAACTTAGAGGATGGATAACCAACAGACAAGAGTTCAAGGTCATGTCAAGGTCATATGGTTTAAAAGGTCAATAGCATTTTTATTATTAAAAACCTATGTTAAGGTAAATGCAAGGTAAATGTTGGACATGCTTTTGAAAACACAAAAGGTTGTTCTTGTGTTTCGGACTTAGTAAGCCATCTTCAGGGAACGATTTATAGTTTGACTTCAATTATCCCATGCACCACAATAGTTAAAGGTCTCAAACTTAGAGGATGGATAACCAACAGACAAGAGTTCAAGGTCATGTCAAGGTCATATTGTTTAAAAGGTCAATAGCATTTTTATTATTAAAAACCTATGTTAAGGTAAATGCAAGGTAAATGTTGGACATGTTTTTGAAAACACAAAAGGTTGTTCTTGTGTTTCGGACTTAGTAAGTCATCTTCAGGGAACGATTTATAGTTTGACTTCAATTATCTCATACACCACAATAGTTAAAGGTCTTACACTTGGAGGATGGATAACCAAAGGACAGAAGTTCAAGGTCATGTCAAGGTCATATTGTTTGAAAGGTCAATAGGATTTTTATTATTAAAAAACTATCTTAGGTTAAATGCAAGGTAAATGTTGGACTTGTTTTCAAAAACATAAAAGGTTGTTCTTATGTTTCGGACCTAGTAGGTCATCTTCAGGAGGCGATTTATAATTTGACGATTAGTCAAGTCAAACTTAAAGAATGGATAATTAAAAGACAAGGGTTCAGGGTCATGTAAAGGTTTTATGGTTTAAAAGTTCAGTATAATTTTCATTATTCCAAAACTATTTTTTGTTAAATGCAATGTAAATATTGGACATGTCTTTAAAAGCATAAAAGGTTGTTTTTATGTTTTGGACCTACTGGACTATCATCAAAAAACGCTATAATTCTAACAAAAAAATGAATTTGTACGTAAGAAATGAACTCAAGAGTCGGATCTACCGGCCTCGACTCAGCTAGTTTTAATGGAAAAATGACGCCAGTGAGAAAATAAAACCGATTTTGTACTCAATCATTTCCCTTATGATTAGTTATTAAAAAGAAATGTGCCCAAACCTCATAAAATTTTTACGAGATAATAAAAACTGTTATATTTGGAAATTGTAAAAGACGACATAAAGCATTGGCTTCGACGGCCATTATTGGACAAACAGATACATATAAAGCTCTAAATAAAGTATAAGCTACAAAGAGAATAAGCACATTTCAATGTAAAAACCATAGTCGGCCATGACAGAGCTGCCAAAGCTCCTAAGCTTGGGTTTAGGAAAGAAAGACTGCTAATAGAGCTTTCCGGGCTTTTACCAGCGCGTTGAAACCCAATTCATGATCCAATAACAAAAGACAACGATATTACCGACCGTTCTTCGCTGGACAAAGCTCTGCCGCCCTTCGCTTACGGGGCTAGATTGGATGAAAATGCGTCGCGGCGGAAAACTTTTTCTACACGACTTTTACTAAGCTTCCTAGATTTACACAAAGAACGGCTAGACACCATTATGAAATCAAACACTCATGATTTAAATTCTTTAAAAATGTGTATTACCTAGCAAACTTCTTTTCAAAATAATGTAAGATTTCAAAATGACACAAATATTTGCTTGAGCGTTAAAAATCAATCTTTTCCAAACGTTATTATAAAGGACAAAGCTTTATTACTGGAGGCAAAGTCAATTATAAATTTAATTCATTGTCAACTAAATGAAGCAATATAATAGTTTGAATTTGGCTCTGGGGGCTATAAGCGGTCATATGACATGATTTCGCAATTAGCTGCGAGATTGCGCGCTCTAACTAACCCTCATTTAATACACTTTGGAGATTCTATGTACTGCCTCGTTACCTATACAGATGCGGATTTACCTTGACGCCATATTACGTTATAATTTTATTCACAGACCTAAGGGGGTCCAAATTTTTAATGAATAAAATATATCTTTATTGAGTGAAACTCAAAAGGCGTTCCTTCAACCACCAAATTTCCAAAAAAAAATGTATTTTCTTGGTTACAGCAAGGGTTGCAGCAAAACTGTATAAGAATATTTAGGATATGGTAACCAATTGTTTGGTTGCGGTAATGTCAGGTTTTCTTTGGTGCAGTTTTGGTAACTTAAATACTTGCAGTATGGCCGGAATCGCAATCAAGCCATTGGTTGCGATTCCGACCGGTAACGTCAGGTTATCTTTGCTTCAATTTTGGTAATTGAAACACTTGGTTTTATTTGGGCCAGTTTGGGCTCCCAATGTGACACGAAGCTTAAAACCCCACACAACAAACGAAATATTAACAGTGGAATTATTCATTTTAGAAATACTTATGGTACCCTTACACGCAGCTTTATTTTGTCTGCTTATTTGTTGCTATTGGTTAAAAATGACATTTACATGTCGTTAAGGTCATTTTTAACCAATAGCGTTGAAGAATTCAGGAGAGAGAAGGGGTATATGGGAGCAGCGCACAGACAACCCTTTAGGTATACCAAATAAGTTTGAGCTGCGCACACTTTTGTTATGGAGGGTTAATCCATTTACCCTCATTAAGAAAAGGATAATCCTTTAATTTAAGATGTTTAGATATAGGTACAGCAGTCAGTAAAAATATTTTACACTTTTATTTTGTATGAAGATCAAATAATTTTAAACTACAATGCTTTCTGACTGTGTTGATCCATTTTTAACATAACAACACCGAGAACAACACCTAGTAATATGTCCCTCATTGTAATGAACAACATTTTGGACGCACTGCTAGGCATCATCACAACAGCTAGAGTTTATATTTTCATTTTAGCAGCAAAACTTAACCTAACCTACCTAACCTAGTGTCCCCCAGTGGAAAAGTGTCCTCCAGTGCTTTCATAAAATTCAGTCTAAAATCCTGAAATAAAAAAAAAACCTGCGATGTTCCCTAACGGTACAACCCAGAGTCTAAGGTAAAAGGATTAGGCAGGTAATTAGATTAATTTCTAATATTTCTCGAAAATACAATTTGGGACTGCCAGGTAGAAGGATTAAAATGTGCGCTGCTCAAACTCAACTTTGGGCGCAGTTATAAGTGTTTTTCAGCGGCTGTGCGCAGTTCAAATACACCCGAGAGAAGCTGTGTGTAAAACTACCATTACAATACAGCATATATGTACACAAATTCTAATATCATAACATTTTTCTATCGACAGTTCTTTTTCCGAAACTCCACTACGCATGACCAAACCGCAGTCACCGCAGTTATTTCTGCGGTTACTTTGGCTCGCTGAGACTCACCTGGTATTGTCTCGTAAATACACTTTGGCACAAAATCGAAACCCAAAACCAGTCCTTTCGGACTAAACTTCAGGCCGTAACTAGAAACAAGGGGGAGCAAGGCTAACATAAAGTAGGGTTAACTGAAAAAAAATTGACCTAAGGAGGCCACTGTAGGGAGTCCGTGGGCGGTTGCCCCCCGCAAATCGTGCCGCAGGCGAATTTTTTTTCACTGTCGCACATTGTTTAAAAAGCGTCAGGTGGGCAAGGAGGGCTGTGCTCAAAGTCTCTAAATGTATAGGTTATTCCGTTCGCAATAGCAACGGCATAAAAAAACTCAAGAGTGGGGGTGGAGGAGAGGTGTGACGTCACCCAAAGTATCTGCTATCAAGTCTTAAGTAAACTAACTTGATGCTATTTCAAAAGTTTTAAAACTATTGTCATTGTAATGTCAACATTTAATTTTTGGTAACCAAAAATATGTTATATTAATTTAAAATGCATAATGAGAGTGGTTAGGAACGCGCTTTAGTACCTTTATGGAATAACAAATTGCTTAAGGCAAAAAGAACTGGAAGTTTTTATCGTTTTTCTGTTTTCCACTAAGAAAATTTTGGACGCATTTTCTGCGACAAAAAAGCAAAATATCATTTACAACTCCCAAAATCTCTGGAAACCATTTATGTAGGAATGATGTAAGATGACCGAATACAAAATACACAAAAGGAAGGATTCAATGGGCTTTCAAACAAGTTACGTTGGAATTTTTGAAAAGCAAAAGAAAATCAAATAATAAAACAAGAAAATACAAATTTGCGAGGGATTTTCCTTATTTCATAATTACTTACGTGAAGATAAAAGAACAGTTTCTATTTAGAGGATATCGTAAGAAGTACATTTCTGGTAGACCAAATAAAACTAACGATTTGTGTTTAAATTATTTAAAAAAAAAAGGAATTCATTTACAGATAAATATATTATAATTTCAGTTTAATTCGTATGATATTATAATGGATCTGGAGTTAATTGGTGTATTTCTTGAAAACCACCCCAAATTTAGTGTTTGGACATTCTTCTATAATATAATATGTTTAATTGTTTCTGGCAATGCACTATGTTCACATAGCGGGCTATGTATTGCATTCCATTTATAAAGCATATCATTACACATCCGTGACACGTTCTAATGAGATTAACAAAACTCCAAACTTTTCTGGGCTGATCAAACCCTGGAACTACCTTCGTTGGATCTTCAATCAATTCTGTTGGTTAAATCATCAATTTATTGCCACTTATTTGTCCACATATCAGTAACACAAAAGGGCTGATAAATAAAATCCTCTTGCCATATGGGCTTTCTTAATTTAAGACTAAGTCTGTTAGGTGAAAGCATTTACAAATGAATATGTAAGGAGAATTTTTCGAACTCAAATTGAACCTTATCCTATTCCCTTTTAGCTGCATGCCTTCTTCTAAGGTCAGGTGAGCTATATTAAAAAGCACAGGCAACCAAGGCGTTGGTGTAGATTTTGGTGTACCAGCGATTATTCTCAAAATTTGGTTTAATGGTGGGTCAATTTTGTTCACATTACAACTATTCATCCAAACAGGGAAACAGTACTCCGTCGTAGAATAAACAAGTGCTAGTCCTTCTGTTCTCAAAGTATGGGTATCCGCCTCCCAATTCGTTTTCGCTAATTTACTTAGAATATTGATTCTGGTTTTGATTTTCTGATAAATTATTTCTGGAGTTGTTACAATACTGCCATTTCTCTTTTATTAAATTCTAGAAAGGAGTACTTGTTGCAAGTAAAATAAATTGTTCTTCTTCAATGATAATAAATATATCTTGTATTTACCAAAAGTTTTTATAAAAATGCGAACTTGTAAAAAAAATAAATTTTGACTTATTAACATGACACATTGTCAAAAGTAGATAAATGATGCACATAGAATGTTAACATAGATTTTCTAAACGATACTTTGCGTGACGTCACATTCCCATTAGAGGGGTTGAATCTGATTGGGCGTGTTTGGAAAAATACAACGGCGTAACCTATACATTTAGAGTCCTTGGGCTGTGCTCCTCTAGCCTTACACCTGCCGACGGGCTTGCAAACTTTACGTTAGAACATTTTGATAATGTACATCAGATGAAAATTTAGACGATTTTATGATAATTTCTAGCTGGATTTTCCATCCTTACTCATGCAAAAAAGATTGGATTCGTCGATTTAGTTATTACAAGCAAAAATGACTCATATATACTTAATACTTAACTGAATGTTTTAAATTTTAAATATTATTAACTTGGCAAGAAAATGAAATGGAAATGCAAATGATTGGGATAAATATTATAACATGCCTTTGAAAAGCTTTTAAATTTGGAAAAGAGGCGGTCTGTACTCGAGAGTGCTTTGGGTCAGAATAAATAAAATAATGACTATAATAATAATAAAATTAGATGGTATACTTCACAATAACAAGAAGGTCAACAGTAGCAAAAAGCATTGATTTCCACGTCCATTAGGCCAAACATAACGTAAACCTAATCTGACCACAAAGCATCGTACAAATTATATGAAGAGTAATCATTGTAACCATTAGATGGCACAAAAGATAAGCTCGTTATTTATAAAAGCACATGAATATAATACGATTTGAGTACAAAACGCACCGTAGTTGGTACTTGAGATCATACGGACACGTGTTGGCACCAATTAGGCCGCATGGCAGCCAATAGGGGGCGCCTGGAGCAAAGAGCTTTGTGATCTGCTACTGATACTCCGCCTTCTCTCGTCCCGGCGACCCCGCGCTCACTGTTTATGTTTGCCGGCGTACGTACATGGGAACTGATTTCATTATTTGGATACAACTTCAAGTCTCTCTTCTGAATCAGTTTAGCGAAGCTACCTACCTATTATCAAGCTGTAAATATTATTCTTTAGCCCTTTGCTTTTATCAGAATAATAGAGTCATTATTCGTATAAATTAAAATAAACCCTTAAATTTTATGTTATGGGTAAGCTCTGTTATACAATTACAAAATAACCTTTGTTCCCTTGATGGACTCAAATGTTCAAGCTAATTTATTTTTCCCAAAAACATTTATCAGTTAAAGAAGGTTTAGCTCGTTTTGTAGCATTATTTGTGTCGGGGTCCTCAATAACCATGAACTAACTAACGAAAATATAGTTGGGTAAAGATTCTTTTAAGGAGCAGGAATCAGAGAAATTTTCTGCAAGTCTGCAGTTTTAATAATTGTTTTTGATAATAAGCCGCTCTAGTTCATTCTTCAAACCATGCATTTTTTTATTGCAACAAATTTTCAACTAAAATCAACCTTACAAATAAAGTATGAAAATAAATATTTAATTGGGCATTTGAGCCTCAGGGCAAAAAGCTTGATACAATAGGAATTTGAGCAGAAACATATACCCCAAAACAAAATGTAAAGTTTAGTTGATAGCCCATTGTTAGGAAAACAAAAGCTGAAACTCAAACGGCACCTTGTCTTCTTATTTACCCGCGTACCTTACTTAGGTATCTTCTCATCATCGCTATTGTTTTATCGGAAGTAGAATGCTTTCATTTTCATTGTAAATAAATCTACCCATAATCTATATCTATTCTCAAGTTAAACATTTTTATGTCCATCTATTGTTTATTCTCGAAAACTCATAATTTGAAGTTAATCAGCTGATTTAACTGGGTATTTTGCACTTAAATCTAACAAACCACAGATACAATACATCTATGGTTCCCTAGTTGATGTCACACAAATACTTATCAATTGTTTTTACCAACAAAATAGTATGATATAAAATGGTAGAATCTAAGATTTACAACGATCAAAGCTGTCAATTCATAATATATCACCTCCCTTGTTTCTTAAGGATACGCATCTACCAAACCTGAAGTAATTGACAGCTGTTTCGCCCTATTCGGGCTCATCAGAGCATGGGATAGTCGATGCATAATCGTAAGATACTTGTAAACTTAAACTCAGGGTACCAAAGAAAGGACAAGTTCCGTTGCTGCCATCTGCTGAGAACGGACAGAAGTAACTTGCATTTCGAATAAAATAGTATTATGGTAATCTTTTATTCGTTTTATAACTGCCTTTCCGTAGAGTATATTCAAGGATGCTAAAAAATAAAAGAGTCATCTTTCCGACAGTATTCTTACATCCTACGCGACACGTGGCATGGCAAAATACGTATCCTTCTCGGTTTTCACCCACCCACGTAAGGACGTTAATATACACTGGGTTAATGGTACAAATATTTGTATAATTAGCTCACAAATCCTAGCACAGTGATTTAATTTGATTTTGATTTCAATTACTGAACCTTGTATGTTTTCAAAGTACCAGAGAGTGAGTAGGTATTTAAAAAAGATTCTCTTACCTTTTAAAGTAATTTTAAACATAACCATTTAAATTAAAAACTTATGAAAAGACATCAGATTCAAAGTAAAACTTGAAGTATTAAATACCAGCCAAGAAACATAAAATAACGTAAAAAAGAATTTTAGACAAATGCTAAAAGCAGATAAATTAAAGAAAAGTTAATGAGGGAAAGATGTTTAGCTTGTTTAAATCCGTCTAAGGTGCAAAAGCCACAAATCACGTCTTTTGTAAAATACTACAAGAGGAGGCTCAAAGGTAGGGGGCCAGGTGATGAGGCAGCTATATTATACTTTGTTTCATTTTGATGTTGTCGAGTTTCAGCGGCAGACTTAGCTTAGAGCATTTTAATTAATGAATTAATGTAGCTTCTCTCTTAAACACTGTTTATGTCGCCGTAATTACCGGAGTTGCCGTTACTAGATTATCGCGCCCTCTTCCGTCCTTCCAATTCCACCGCAAACCCAGGAGCGGATTTCATATTTTTTAATAGATGAATGGACCAAATAAAATACCAAAACTTCATAGTTACATCGACGTCCCGAAATCATGTATTTTTCTTTTTCATTCTCCAAAAATGATGACGAGGATTTACACTCGATTTTACCTAGATTTCACAAGAAAGAGGTACACTGTCACAATTTTTGTCAAAATTTGTTTAGGTAAATTTGGCGTTAATTTGGCCATAATTCAATTTTAACAGATGGATTTTTTTTTACAATTTTGTAGGGATCCCTGAGAATGCCCCAATAGCATACATCGCGTTTATGCGTCATTTTTTGGACACCCTGTATTTATGATGGTTGTTTCGTTGCTTTGCCATATTTTATGAATATGGTGATGAGATAATCAGAAATTGAGAAATTAATGTCGAATTTACCTAAACAAATTTTTACAGTGTACTTACCTCTTTCTTGTGAAATCGAGTGTAAATTCTCGTCATTATTTTTGAAGAATATAATATTTAATATTATTTTCCTTAGTCCAACAAAGGGACAAGACAAACAGGTAGCGATTGCGTTCCTTTTTTTGTTAAAAACATCATAAGATGTTGGGATACTGATAGTTTTCTTCGTACAAAAAAAATTAAGATTTGTACATACGAGCCATAACCCTGCCAGAACTTTATGATGGGTCAATGTAGCTCTCTTGTCAACAGTAGACACCACTTTTGTTTCCGAGTCCATGACCGCAGAATCTAAACTTTAAGATATAATGTATAAGAAATACCTATTTACTAAAAACATTTAATTACAACGCTGCTATCCAGTAATAGTAGGAGAGCTGGCAACCAAAAACACACATCCGAACGTTTTCATGATTTTTTGTGCATTGCGTTATATTTAATATTTCTTAACTTTTGTCCAATACACTTGCAGCGCTAACAGGTAGCGTTTCTTTTAAACATTATAAGTGGGATATTTTTTTTAGAAATAAAATAATATGAGCCAAAATACTGCCAGACATTTATGAATTGAAAATTTTTAATTTTATGTAATCTGTAGACTTTTATAGCTAAGATAAGAAATTTTTATTACAGGGTTTTCTGTCCTTGAAACGCACATTTGAAAAGCGATTAACCCTTCATAAACGGTTGCCAGGGTTATAGCTCGAAGGTGCAAAAATCCATTTTGTTGTACGAAGAAAACGATCCCACTTATGATGTTTTTACCTTAAAAAAAAACGCTACCTGTTTGGCCTGCCATTTTGTTGGATTAAGAAAAGTAATATTAAATATTATGTAATATCAAATAATCATCACACTAATGATGTAAATTTCCTTGTTGACAGCTCCTATACTATAATTAAGCAATTGAAATTTAAATCAAACTTTTTTTAAACTAGGGTACGTCTCTGATAATGTAACTCCCGTCCTCATAAAACAGCATCATCGCCAGGAAAGATAGAGCTGGTAAAAGCCTAAATCGAGCCTGCCTAAGGAGAGGTTAACGCGCAAAGAAGGAATTAAACAAGAGGTAGCTGGCATTCATTGCAGTTAGGGTGAAAATGCTTAATTAGGAAATGGGCTTGGTAATAATTATTCATTTGCCATGATTTGTAAACATCAAGAGAACACTGAAACTTGATGCCCTTTCTTACTTGTCTTGTCAGTCGGGAAATTTACTAAAATTAACTCATTTCATTTGTCTATTTTAAAACCAAGTGCGTAAAAGTTTTGCTAGAATACTTCATGATAAAAACAAGTTTATTTTAAAGTAGCATTTTAAACAATTTCTACTATTTAGTAACTTCCGAGCCTAGGATCCCTAAGAGCTCCCCAAAATAATATTATTATTAATTATAAAATGTCAAAACGTTTACCCCGACACATCCTTGGAACCAACTAATATTTTTAACTAAAAGCTAAAAAACAAGTAAAATTAAAACATGCTTTTATTATACTCTTCGCAGACAAAGTCAAAGAGTATATTGCATTTGGTCGGACCTCCTCTATTAGTTAATATTCATCCTAGAGCAAAAATTCGTTCGTTTCATGACTTTTTAAGACTTTTATTTTTTGTCCGTCTGTCTGTAACGAAACTTGTTATTACGCTAACTGAAGAACGGTTTATTCAATTGACTTGATATTTGATGCAAAAATCAATCTCGTTTGGGGGAAAAACCCTATTGTTTTTGGAAAAAAACAAATAATAAATAGCGGGTAGAAACCACCCTCAAAGTTGAAAAAAATTCATATTTCGGTTAATATCAATTTTACGAAAAAAAATATTCCAAACTAAATTAAAGATTGTATTTTTTCCTGTAAAAAATCATCTAGTAGTTTTTTTGTATCCCCAGCCGTTTACAAAAAAAATAAGTTTTACACCCTCAAAGTTAAAAAAAATTTCGGTTAATATCAATTTTACAAGAAAAATATTCTTAATAAAATTAAAGATTGTATTTTTCTTCATAAAAAAGCAAGTAGTAATTTTTTTTGTATCCCCACTCGTTTACAAAAAAAATAAGTTTCACGTTATTTTTAATAAATTAAAAAATGGACTTTTTTAATCATCTACTGCGAAGAATATCAAATAGAATGTGTAACAATTATATAACAATAAAAAAATAGTCATAAAACAAGATCTATCTGATCTGGAAAGTGTTACTTTTTAAATTGGATAAGCGCTTGGCTCTGGCTAAAGACACTAGAATAACTCGTACCGGACCGCCCGGGTTCGATTGCCACTAGCGGAAGAACTTTTTTAATTTTTTTTACTGTTCTATTTGAGGCTATTACTGCGAAGAGTATTTAATAAAATGTACACACATTATATATCAAAAAGAACACCCTTGACATTCAAAAATTCAAAAAGAGTAACTTCTAACCCGCTCTTTTTATTTCTAGCTTTCAAAGCCGGAAACACAATTCCCAAATTCATTTTATTAGCCTCAATAATGAAATGAGTGGCCTTTCACCCGAGAAAGCATTAAGCACGAATCTCAGGAGCCATAATAGGGTAAGTAAATACTAGAATAAGGGAGTCAAAATAACGATGTGTTAAAGAGTGAGGGAGGGATCTGAGGGTGCACCAAGCTATTTGCAGAACTATTACCCGCTTTATTAACCAGGACACTGCCGTCAACACAAATCTGATGTCATAATAGAGTTTATAAGCCTCATAGAGTCCTGGAAGTAATGTCTCGTAATGCACCTTAAACATGGTCATAATACTTTATCTGGTTCTAGAAATAAAGATGTTTAGGTTCGCAATAAAGTAAAACAAAACAAGAATACGTTACTAAAAAATCAAATCGCACCAAACCAAATTAAGACAATCTTGCTACCGAAATACATACTAAATTTAATAACTCTAAAAAGTGATGATTTTTATTTCTATATCCTTTCTTCAGTTTTCTGTAAATTAAATATCATTTTAAATTTTCCAATGTCATTACCAATAATGCAAGGATTCGTGCAAAACGCAAACATTTAATTTCATGTTCGTGAAACAAAACCAGAAAAGAAGTAATTAAAAATAATCGATTTTAAGCTAGGCCCAGTGGAATATAATGTAATTACTAAACATTTTTAAAACGAAAGATAACATACCATTGTTAAAGAAATAAAAGGCCACTCCACTCAAACGTTAATTAGATTATACTTTTAATTTACCTATTGGACACGCGAAAATGTATTTTTTTGAAAAAAGTTTTATACCTACATGCTTCATTTGATTATAACTGCGCATTGTCACGCTAATGGAATAAAAATGTAGAAATGTTGCACTATTGCCACACCAATTAAGCTGATCTACCATGGAGACTAATAATTAAAAAAATTGCATTGATGGTACTTATTTTTATTATAGGTTGAGGTAAAAATTATTTCTTTTTCCTTTAACATTAATTATTAAAGCTTTAAAGATGGAAATGGAGTTACTCTTACAATTTTTATATTTTCAGTTTCCAGAAAAGCCTGGTCCAATGTGATATAAATATTCCTTAAGATGATTTAAGGAAACTCGTTTACTTTTCCAACATCGTAAACTAAGCATCTGTCTCTATTCGTATGAAAATAAGTCGACGCCGGGTGCACCCAACGAAAGAATTGACAGTTTTAAATTAAGATACAGATCTGAAATGGTAAAAATATAAGAGTTCCTACTTGCGATAGGTTGTCACAAAGTCTTGTTCGTGTTCCTCTCAAGGGAAATAAACTCCTGAAGGTACACAAACTGATAATATAGAAACTGAAATATAGCCAACTTTTCATATGGACGAACGCCGTCATTTGTTTTATGTAAATTCATATCAAAAGTTTTGTTATTTGGTGCTGTTTCGTGAAGGGATTTTTTGATTAGGTTATTGTGGGCGGTTTGCCTGTGATTTATGTAGATCAGATTGTGTATTTTTGCAAAAAGTTTGATTAAATTTCTTTTTAAAAATCCTCTAAAACCTTAGAAAGAATATAATTTATTACTGAACAGGATTTTTAGATGACTGATGAAGCATTCATACCCAGGTAATTTGTTACATTTACATTGATCGTATGATTATTTTATAAAAACAGCTTTTAAAATTTGTATTTGAGCAATCCTCTACAATATGTTTTTTTTTAATTTTTGGAGATTCACCACGTTCACCTTAGTAGCTAAAATATTTGACACTTAAATAACCTTTTCTTTGGTCGGATGCATGTTTGATTGGTAAAGCAGATATCATTACTTCAGTTAAGAAAGGCAGTGTATTTTATTTTCAACAGCAAATGCTCTGTTTTCAAAGAAGATCTAAGTAAAACAATGTAGTAATTGAGTGTTGAAAGAAGTGTAAAAATTCCCAACACGTCTAATGTAGTTTCAAGTTGGTAAAAGGACTACTAACTTTAGTGATTTCGTTACAACAGCACATTTACTCTTGCAGTTGCCATTTTGACTGTGTTCAGAACAAAAGAGAAACTTAATAAAACAGCTTTTATTTTCTGAAAGCTTTCTCTACTGTTGAAATGTATCCCATTTGACCGACCAACGACTTGCTTTTTAAAAGGACGCTATTTGAAAACAATGGATTGTCTATGTGAGGATTTCTTTAAGATGGGCGTTTCAAATTCACAAATTTTCGAATCTGTGCTTCTAGAAGCTCGTATAAGGCATTTTCGTGGAGCTCCCGCAAATTCTACTAAGAAGCACATCAACATGAGGGCCCCATCGTATATAAAAACTACGCGTAGTTTTGAAAACTACAAAAATGGGGCTACAAACGTATTATGGTTTCATTTAAATCGGTTATTTCTTTGTATCGAAAATCTGACTTCAAAAATCATTATACTATTTTTGATTTTTTTTTCAATTATGGATACATTTATTAGTTTATACAGTGCGAGGCAAAAGTCCCCGACCCCCATCTTAACTTTTGAACGGTTTAAGATATTAATTTAAAAAGAATTCTTGGCAAATTAGTATTAAAAAAACTACCTTTTGACGAAATTTGTTTTTCAAAAAATAATAACCCCCACATAGGGGGACTATCTACTTAATTTTTTTAAATGTAAAGGGGGGTCAAGTGACCCCTCATTTGAAAGCTATTTTTATTTCCAAGACAATGACGTTTACGAATTTTAGATTGATTCAGTAGTTCTATTGTACTGTGTGTTTTAAAATAAAGCACAAAAATTCTGTTTTACGTAATAAATGCAACAATAAAAGACTTAAGTGAATCCAAACTAAGTAGGGGTGTATGTTTTCTTTTTATTTAAAAACATTAATAATTTTTTTTGTTAGTATGTTTTATAACAAATTTTTTAAAATAACCTTCCAAAATAATTTTTTTTTCAAAAAAACGAAGTAAAATAGGGTTAAAAAAATAAAAATAATTAAAAAAAAATATTAAGAAGCATAAGGTTTTGTTTTTTTGTATTTTATGTTGGGACACAGGGTATAACACATTTTAACAAAAAAATATTACATATTTTTTTTAATTAAAGAAAAACATGCACCCTTACCTAATTTCAAATAGTTTTATTTTTTCCCTGTTACATTTATTAAGGAAATCGTTCTTTTTATTGAGAAGCTCCTAGCCAAAAAAATAATAAATATACCTTAAATTGGTAAACACCATTGTGTTAGAAATAAAAATAGCTTTCAAATGAGGGGTCACTTGACCCCCCTTTACATTTAAAAAAATTAAGTAGATAGTCCCCCTAAGGTGGGGTTATTATTTTTTGAAAAACCAATTTCGTCAATAGGTAGTTTTTTTTGTGTAAATTAACCTAAAATTTTTTGGAAATCAATATCTCGAACCGTTCAAAAGTTAAGGCCAGGGGGGGGGACTTTTGCCTCTCACTGTATACATTACGTGGTCTATGCCAAACTATGCAACGTTTATTTACCATGGTTTTTTAAAGCTGGTAAATGATTAAAATTGCAACTTACGTTTTTCCCTAATATAGATGTGCTCGTTCAAAGTGTTAAATGTACAGAGAAAAACACCAAAAGTACTATTTTACCATATTTTTATTATTTCTCGCATCAGTACCACTTCTATGTATTACAAACATTATCCTACATATTTTTAATCATAGTTATTGATGTATTACTCCGTATTTTTACATATTTTGTTAAAATTTCGAAAATAACTGACATTCAGGAAGATGACTTTTTACGAACTTTTGAGAGCACAGAACATCATTTATGAATTTGAAACGCCCGTCTTAAAGACTAGTTAATCATTATTATTACAAATTATAAAATGTTATCTATTACCATTTTTGCACGTCGAAACAGTGGGAAAGTAACAAAACGAAGTTGTCTCTTTTTAAACCTCGTTTGTTGTACCTAAGTATAAAAGGAAGGAAGGAACTATAAGTGGATCCCTAAAATTTCAACGTTATTACATGGCGTGATTTAAGGTTATTCATTGGAAAATTTAGGGGCTAAATCACATTTATAAGAGGTTAAATAATGGATACCTACTTTGATGCTCCTTTTTTCTCATCGTATTGGTTTTCGTGCAACAGTCAGATTTCTTATCTATGCATTTTTGTTTTTATAGGATCTCTTGATATTTTAAGAAGTAAAGATGGAGGAGATGGGCTAGATAGTTTCCAGCTTGAGGATATTTTTTTTTTCTGGCATTTAAATCTGGTTTGATTCTATAAAAAAGAAAAAAAAGGTCTTTTTTTGAAAATTTTCCAATTTTGTAGTCGAAGAAAACTAGAAAAATATTTGTGATAGTGTGCTAATGGAGGGTTCCACCAAAACCAAAACGTCTTTGTAATGCAACTTGTTTTAATTTCCATAAAGTTATTTTTTTCTTGCTTCTTTGGCTACAAATGTTGTCTGCCATAATTTGTTCTGTCGACTCCAAACTCCAAAGACTACCGATGAAAATATTTTCAATTCATTGAAAAACGCATAACAATAACCCAGCAGGACATTCAATTACCCAAAGCAAAATTTCGGTATCATAAACACACATGGCGTTTGTACCTTCTTTTATTTATGCAATTAAATTTACAAACTGAATAATTCAGGGTATCATAGGTCGCTTCGTTTGAGGCCGGACCGATAAGTTTCGCATGATTGCCTCAAAAAGGGCACTATACCTGATCATCAGCAGGCGCTGGTATTATTTGTATCATCCATAGATAGCTTTATGTAGCATCAAACTCAAACAGTAGTGAATCTTCACATTGTTGGTAAAGTATTGTCCTCTATTGTTGGCAAACACAAACAACGACACCCTGGAGTGAAGTAATCCCTGTTAACTACAACACACTAATCAGCTTTGCAATTTTAATTTCTGGATTTTCTCAGCTTTTGTTTGCTTTATTCAGGACTTAAACTTTGTAAAAAGATAACTTGTAGAGATTCTTTCTTGAACAACATGTTTCGGACTGAAACTTAAGTTCTACAAATATTTTCTTGTTATATTGCTACTAGTGTAAATCTATACAGAAGAGCGAGGACACTTTCCACAAAAAAAGAAATACAAAAAATAGTAAATGTTGCTACGATTATGAATCATTCAAACTTTGATATTGCTATATAACTGTTGTTCATATACAATTTGCTTTTTAGAAAATACAAATTATTTTAATCATTTAATCCCAAAAAAAAGTTGTTGTTGTCCAAAGAAATATTACACTAATATAGTAATATACCCATAAATATAGTCCGATATTAAAAAATGAATTACCGTGAGAGTTTTAAGAAAAATTCGCATACCTACTACAAACAACACTGATCTGACTGATCCCCCATAAAAAAAAATTATCGTTTGCATTCGATCGATTTACATACAGGAAACAAATTTTGAGAGCATCAACATCGAAAAACTTATTTGCAATTTTAAATTTTCCAAATAAAATACAACAAATTAAAGTAAAATGGAAAAAACAAATTTTCACACTCGATACATCCCAGTTAACTAGAACATTCAACCTCGGAATTTGAGATAACAAGCTGAATTTCTGCATACGCCTTTGGTTTGACTTTATAAAAGTTGTCTCAAAAGTTCTTATTGATCCCGTGTGAGCTTAATTTTTTACGCGGGGTCAAATTTCGCGAAAAACCGTTTTTGGCCAATAACTTTTTTCCTATGCGTATAGAGTATTCAAATAGCATTAGACGCACAGGAAAAAAGTTATTGGCCAAAAACGGTTTATCGCGACCTTTGACTCCGCGTTTTAGTTTAGCTCACACAGGATCAATGAGGATTTTTAGCGTACATATCTGGGTTAATGTGGAAGATTTTTGGACTAAATTTTAAACGTTGACAACAGTAAGTTAGGATGCGACTTCCGTTATCGCCATCCTTTAAGTGGCCGAACTCTTTCTTATCCAGTAACACTTAAGGGTGCATTTTGTTGCTCAACAATAAACCAAAAATACTTTTCTTGCCTTATAATTTCGTGTTTAACTTTAGGTACTCTGAATGACTTCTCGTTTATATGAAGCAACCCTTAAATAATTTTATCTAATGGTTAAACTCATCAGAAAAGCAAAAGTAGCTTCCAAAGCTAGTGTAATTATGTGGATAAACTTAAAAGTGGTTGGGTGTGGATGCATCTAGAGAAATTGCTTCAGCACATATACCAGCCCCAACAGAAGCCATCCCCGGGGATGAGATATTACGAGCATTAACACCGTCTGTTGGTGCATAGCGAGGCTATCAGGGCACATCTGTTAATTTTTGCACCCCTACCTCATCCGCAATCACATGGTAATAGCTGGCCACCGACGGCCACCCTGCCAATTTAAGCTCCGCGATGTTAGCCAGAATCCTCTATGCTTAGTTACAGCCGAGACCAACAATAAGCAACACGGTTATACAAGTCCAAGATAGTAAACAAAAATAACAATTCAAAGAATATATAAGAGCCTGATTTTTGTGTTAGGAACCTTAATCCACAAAATGCACCCTAATGTGACTTTAGGGTTGGCGTTGTAGCCCCCCGAAGAAACCCCATTTAATTTTCAACATTAGATCACGATGGCTTATACACAACTTTTTTTCTAAAAAGATTATTTTATTCCATTTGGAAAGGGAGCCCATTTTTTGAAAAGAAGAAGGATTACTTAATTATCCTAAGTTTTTTGAATCCCTATTTTGCATCTGTTTACAAAGTTTTGTGTTAATCCAACTCCAGCATAATATAATACTCTTTAAGGACCCTTTAGGGGAAGAAGGGTTTTTTTAGAGGACATTTTTTTGAAAATTAAATGGGGCTTCTTGGTGAGCTACAACGCCAATCTAAAAGTGTTTTTTTATTATTTATTAACTTATTTTACATTGGTCTGTTTCTGCAACTATGGCTTAATGCCGATGCTCTAAGTGAGACTTCCCCCAGCCGAGAAATTTTGTCGTATCCCATCCTTTCTCAAAGATGGGTAGAGCTCTTTTACGTGCACATGAGCACACGGGACTGCATCTTTTACTTTGTCTTCCGAGCGAAGGCATCACTAGAAACATTCATCTCACCAGACTTTTTTCATTTTTGGATCACTCCCGGGTTCGAACTCGGGTCACTTTGGTGGGAGGCGTGCGTGTGTGACACCGTTCCTGCTGGCTCCTAAAGTTTTATTTGTGTGCATTTTGTGGTTGTAGTCTCCTGAATAGATGTTCTAACACAAATATAAATCTGGCAGTTGTATATTTTTTGCAAGGTAAACAATTATCTATCATGGCCTATTCACCTTTCCCGCCGTTGGTCACCCTCGCGGTCGTTATACTTGGGAAACGTCAGATATGTGTCAGATTGACTCAAATCATTGTGATGCTGGTGGTCATTTAGTTTCTCAAGTATTACGACCGCGATTGTGGGCAACGGCGGAAAAGATCTATACGTCAAGATGTTTAAAATTATAATAAATTATTTCCTACTGTGATTTCTCAGAAAAAAGCCAAACGGTTCATCTTGCCCCGTTAAAGAGATATAGCTTGTAAGAGGCTCGCCAATAATCCGTTTTTTTAGGGAATATGAAAAAAAATTATGTTCAAATGAAATTTTTGGAACATTTCGTTTAAATGCATTAATTTAGAATCAACGTCACAAACCTTAACCAAAGGTCCGTGTACTCATATAAAACTGACAGTGCTACATGGGCTGAATAATTAAAATGTATATATGGTGTTTTGACAAAACAACCCCTCCTTTTGTGACATGAATGACTAAAGATGCTCTTATTGCCTTTTGATAATGTAAATGCTTTATAATCTCTGCTTTTTATTATTGATTGACTTAGTTTGGGTTATGCTACATCCAATTTTTTACCCTAATGATTTTATATCAAATCAAGTAATAAGAGGAGGAGATTATAGTTATGATTTCATTTAGTTTGGTAGGTATTCAAAACTATACCGCCTGACGTCACTAAAAGTGGTGACGTCATGATAAGATGCACAAAAGAATATCAGAATGCTCTGCCATGGTATTGCAAACAGGTAGTGCGGTAATGAATAGTTTTTAGGCCCTGCAGTAGATGGTGTTATAATATGATAAAAAATCCGGTGAAAAATATGAAATCTAATCAGGGTAAAATCTTTTTTCAGGTTTTGTGAATATATCTTGTTTCAGTCACTTTTGAAGTAAAGTCCCATTAATGTAGTGATG
This sequence comes from Cartodere bifasciata, assembly GCA_963920755.1. Classification (NCBI taxonomy): domain Eukaryota; kingdom Metazoa; phylum Arthropoda; class Insecta; order Coleoptera; family Latridiidae; genus Cartodere; species Cartodere bifasciata. Next base: position 14,841,954 of record OY987196.1, on the reverse strand, counting down.
TAATTTGTTCATTGAAACATCAACATTGTTTAGTGGATTTTCGCGTGCGTGATGAGCGTTTTTTTTTAGAAACTCCAGCTTAATTATTCCTCGCTTTTATCTTTCGTTAATTATTTTTATGAATCCACACACTCAGGTTTTTATTTTTGACCTTTTTACTAACATCATGAGGATTATTATTATTTTTGTGAAGCATGTTTTTGTAATTAATTGAATAGGTGTGGGGTGTTTCCCCAATCCCCCTTGTATTCGTAAAATGAAAGGTTATAATCCTTATGGATAAATACACAAACAAAAAGCAAGCCTTGATATTTTACATTTTTCTGTGAATCAGTGCCATAAAAAACAATGAACTTCAATGTACTCAAGTAATCCAATTAGTAGATATTTTTAAAAGCCTCATGCTGTCATAAACAAATTTTTCAATTTTTTATTAAAGGAGGTACTTATTACAAAAATAAATCAGTAATAATCACAATTGATGGAAGTTCGTCCACTATAATATTAAATCGTTTTCGAAGCTTCTGAATTTGTTATAGTTCTGAGAAAGAGTCTACATACAGGGTGTCTAAAAATTGGCGCATAAACACGACGGTACGTTATTGGGGCATATATAGGGATCCCTAGAAAAATGTTAAAAAAAATCAATCTCATATTACCTTTAAAATATGTAATGTATTGAGGTCCCAAAGTGCAAAACTTCGAACGCTCATACCTTGAACACAACGGCACATGTTAACGAAAAAAATGGTTTAATACAAAGCTACAATCTTAAACCATTTCAGCATTTGTTTATTTTCTAAATGGTCAAATTACATTTTTATAATCAATTTAATTTTACCAAAGGCTATAGCCGGGTTAACAACTAAAAAGTGCCCCCAAAGCTTTTCACATGAAAAACATATTTTATTAAGAGGCAGGCTAATAAACATTGTTTCCTAAAATACTAGTCCTCCATCTCAACCACAAGGCAAATAATAGCAAAATTTTAATCTTAAACAAGATATTTTTTTATCACCCTATCTAAGTAGCAATTTTCTTTTTTTTTATGTATGGTAATAGACCACAACCATGAGTATTTGTGGCAATTTTTTTTTTTTTTAATTTAAATTTTTTACATATTTTATTAAATTTTTAATGTTATTTTATTTTTTTATAGGCATTTGCCCAATAGTGACTACTTTCCTTATATTATTCTTAGTAAACCCTCAAGTAGAAGTTTATAAAAATTAAATAAAAAACAGCAAAAAAAAGGTACCTCATATCAAAATTTTGAAAAAATCAAACTTTTTTCCTGATTTTCTATCTTTATTTTTATATTGTTAATCTAATAAACTAAAAATCAATGCCGCGAAAAACCTATAGAAACCAAAACCCATAGTAGGCGGAGTTTAACATACTTTAGTTTTAATTTTTTTTTTAAAATTACTGAAATTAGGCAAATGTGTGACGATTCGTCACTGATAGAAACATTCAAAAGCGCCTAGATTGCCTAGAAAAACAGGTATGAACAATCTTAAGGCACGTTCCAGAAGAATCTCGACTGTAGAATTACTATTCTAGATCTTTTCTCGAAAAAGAAAATTCCAGAAATCATCTAACCTATAAATACAGCTCGCGCGCTCGCGTCACTACATAGATACAGTAAACCCTAGTGAGATAGTGAGTGAGATAAAGAATAATAAAGTAGTAAGCGAGAGCGAGAGCGAGAAAAGATAAAGTGCCTTGACCAGTGGATAAGTACTTTAAATAGTGTGCCAATTTGTTAACGGTTTTTATTACTTGCAACCGCTTTTACTTTGTTTTCTGTTTGCCTAATCCTAATATATTAAAATACAATGTCGCAACCCGGAACAAGTAGTACTAAATTGAGTAATAGAAACATCCGCTGTTTAATATGTCATTTGCTTGTTAAAAAGGTAATTATACTTACAAAAACAATTAACAAACTTACTTTATAGACAATTTTACAGGCTAGTGGTCAAGAAAAAGTTATAAAAAATGAACTGGAAATTAAAGATTTAAGGAAGGTATATGGTAAACACGCAAGAATTGGATACTCGATGTGTGGAAAATGTCGAACACAATTTTTACGAGATAAAAAAAAATACCTGAACCAGATAATGAAGTCAAAAGCTCTGACAACGATGATAATAATGCAGGCGTTGAGAATCTAAGTGAAGTGTTATCTCAGTCTTCTTTAAGTGAAACTGAATCGTTACAAGTAACCATGCCTTCAAGTGGTTCAGAATTTCAAATTAAAATCTACTCGGATTCGCAACAACAGACTGAGTATGTTTGAAATGCCATTTAACCGTGTAGTTTCTACCCATAAATATTGTTTTTTGTGTGGCCCGGCTGGTAATTTAAATCTAGTAAGTGTACCTCTTAATGCGCGAATCCAAAGTTTTATTAAAAAACGGAAGGCAATAGATGTTGCAGAAAACGTTTATTAAAAAAAAAATTTATGAGGATGAATTTATTTTATTTGAGGTCTATTCTCGATCATCAAGTGTGTCCCTAAAAGATATTCCTACATTTTTAAATCAAATGGCAGTGGATATTAATCTGCCTCTATTAAAAAAAAATGGATGATTTTAACATTTCTGAAGAACGTTTGCAGACTTTCACTGGTCTTAACTGGGAACAACTTATAAAATTAAGAGAAAAACTTGTTTCTATGAATAATTCGTCAAAAAGAATAATAACGCAAGCTTTAATAATTGTTTTATTTAAATTGCGAAGTGGTAGCAGCTAGAGTGCCTTGATTGACAGTTATTGTCGCCTTATAGAGTGACGACATGCATCATTCCTTCTCTGTCATACAGATAACGTCAATAATTGTGACTGTAAGTTGTAATTGTTGTCACTTTGGCTATAACGTTGATGACGTTATCTGTATGACAGAGAAAGAATGATGCATGTCGTCACTCTATAAGGCGACAATAACTGTCAATCAAGGCACTCTAGTAGCAGCAATAAAATAATAAGTGCCGTGTTTAAAATTGAAAGAGAACAGACTGTCTCAGATATATGTCATTCAGTAATAAATTCTTTTGAAAAAAATATTATTTCCCAACATTTTGGTCTCCAGGCTGTTAATAGAAGATCACTTATTGAAAGTCAAACATCTGAGACAGCTAAAAAACTCGGACGAATTAGTTCTTATTTTTGACGGCACATATTTACGTCACCAGAAGTCGACGAATAACGACTATCAAAGAAAATCGTATTCAGGACAAAAAAAAACTTCTTTATGCAAACCCTTTATGTGCCAATGGAAGTAGGACTGTTGGTTGTTGTTCACACATTGCGGCAATAATATATTATCTCTCAAATGCAAGATACAAGTCCAAAATTATTCGTCCCGCTCAAATATTGTCCAAATTGTTTTCTGTTGACAACACAGAAATAATTATTAATGAGGACAGTGATGACGACTAGTTTTGGATTTTTATCTTGCATATGTATAAAAACCTTTAAGAAATATAAGGAAGGACTTCTTTTATAACTTGGCTGTTCGGCTTTAGGATCTTAATGAATCTTAGATTCTACCGAACCTAAACCAAAACGGCCAGGTTACAAAAGAAGCCCTTCTTTAAATTTCTTAAGGGTTTGCCCCCACTTAACTGAAGCTATTATGTATTATGAAAAGTTGACCTTAAGAAATATTGGACGCCTGTATTTTATTTTTTATTACACATTTGTATTCTTGAAATTAATTAATTTTTTTTATTACATTAAGTAAGAAAAAATATCTTTAGTTTTTTTATTATTATAATATAACGTTTGGTTGAGAAATAAATTTTAAAAAAACTTATGTTTCATATATTTATTAGAGATCTCCTGGAAGACTTTACTTCGTAAAATAATGAAACGTAAAGTTTGTTAAACTTTATGTATTGTGGGTTTGGGTACTCAGATTGGTAGCGGCAATGATATTTAGATTATTAGATTAACAATATAAAAATAAAGATAGAAAATCAGGAAAAAAGCTTGATTTTTTCAAAATTTTGATATGAGGTACCTTTTTTTTGCTGTTTTTTATTTAATTTTTATAAACTTCTACTTGAGGGTTTACTAAGAATAATATAACGAAAGTAGTCACTATTGAGCAAATGCCTATAAAAAAATAAAATAACATTAAAAATTTAATAAAATATGTAAAAAATTTAAATTAAAAAAAATAAAAATTGCCACAAATACTCATGGTTGTGGTCTATTACCATACATAAAAAAAATGAAAATTGCTACTTAGATAGGGTGATAAAAAATATCTTGTTTAAGATTAAAATTTTGCTATTATTTGCCTTGTGGTTGAGATGGAGGACTAGTATTTTAGGAAACAATGTTTATTAGCCTGCCTCTTAAGAAAATATGTTTTTCATGTGAAAAGCTTTGGGGGCACTTTTTAGTTGTTAACCCGGCTATAGCCTTTGTATGAAATGAACTGACAACAATGTCAATAAAATCTAATGCAAAAGTGTATGATCAAGAGTGATTTATTTTTCTAGACTGTGTTGCCGAATTTATGCAACTTTGTTTGCATTTTCTTTAACAATGTTACAGATGGATGTTTTTAACAACTTTTTAGGAATCGCCAGTCATGCGATTGTACATCGTACCATCGCGTTTATGAGCCGATTTTTGGACATCCTGTTTATCGTTGCTTTCCAATAAAATTAACAATTTTTCTAATCAATTACGAGTAACACATGTTTACAGTATTACAGTAAAATGATTTACTTATTTTTTGCTGTTCCGTAAAAAATAGTCAATGGTCAATGCCTTAAAATTTCAGTTAATGTTTACTTGGTAACTTAATTATTTAAATAGTCCATGGTCAGGCTAAATGAAGTATTAGAAAATATCACGCACATTTTCCATGTTCCTTTAATCTGAAGAGGGTCCTGTCGAAGAAATATTAATAGGCATATTATCGTGAGTGGCTTTAATAAAGTTTTCGAGTTAGCATGTAGATAGGTTGGTGTTATCTTGGTCAATTATCAGTGGCGATCGTCACGCGAACTGTTAATTTCAATGTTGTTGGACAAAACGGTTATTTCCAACACAGTCACGTCATTGGTCTTGTAAAGGCTTTTAGCCTAATGGAATCATATTAAATGCACCAATCACAAACAGCTTTAGATACAACTCGACATTAAATTGATTCTTTATGCTTTTTTAAAAACCAGTTCTATTTCCATATATTTTCAATTTTCTCTAAAGCTTTTACTCATGAAAAATAAATTATCGGCTGACTGGTCAATGTTTCTGCGAAAATAATAAATTAAATAAGTAGGTACTTAGGCAGTCAACAAAAAAAAAAATTCAACAGCTTCAGCGCAGATTAACACAAGGAATACATACGAGGGATGTTTTAAAATTTTAATTATAAATAATTAATTTTCAAAATATTAAACACATATAAAATAGGGACTACTGGTGGGATTTTTAAAATGAGTTTTCAAGAGCGTATCCAGGAGGGGGCCTAGGGAGCACGTGACCCCCCCCCCAGGAGCCAAAAAATAGCATTGTGTTTACCTTAGTTCAATGTTAGTGCCCCCCAGAACTGATTTCTAGATACGCCCCTGTGAGTTTTACTTAGGGTATAATCCGTAAGTCATTTTGGTAAATCAAAGTGACAGAAAACGACATGTTACACAATTCGTTGTCAGAAAATTATTGTTACAATTGTCACTTAGGTTTACCAAAATGACTTACGGACTAAACCCTTAAAGCATTGAGTAATATTAGAGTGCCTTGATGTCATATTGACAGTTATTGTCGCCTTATAGAGTGGCGACATGCATCATTCTTTCTCTGTCATACAGATAACGTCATCAATTGTGTTTGTAAGTTGTATTTTTTGTCATCTTTGCTAATGTGTGGATGACGTTATCTGTATGACAGAGAAAGAATGATGCATGTCGTCACTCTATAAGGCGACAATAATTGTCAATATGACATCAAGGCACTCTAAGTAATATAATATGAGTCGGTATTCACTGCTTAAAGTTATTTATTTAAGGTTTACGTAGAACTAAAAAGGCACTCCACAATAATTTTAAACCCCCCAATAAATCCACGTTTGGTCAAAAACATGGTAATCGACAAAGTTTCGATAATGTTAAATTTAGATGACCCAAGTGAAATTTTGTGGATCGCTGGTTACAATGTCAAAATTTTTCTTTATATTAAAAGATTATTTTGCCCTCGTATTTACTAGAAATGCATTTAAAGCACTTACTAATCTTTATTTATAATTAAAGTTTAAAAAATGTTCGAAGCGGAACATTTATAAGTCTGGCTAATTAGTGCTGTTGATTATAATTTAAAAAAGTTTAAAAAACTTATAAAACGCAGTAAAACTGAAAAGTGCTTTTAAAAATTAAAAGTAGTTCTGTAGAATGCAAAAGATTATTTAAGTATGTTTTTAATTCCCTAGCAAATTATTTTAACAGACAAGTAAAATTAGACGGGAGCGTCACTAGTAGTCGAAGTCCCTAGATGCCGAAGTCTCTAGAAAACACAAAGCTCTTGTAGTCGAAGTCTCTAGAAATCGATAAAAGTCGGAGTTCTATCTCCATTTAAGCGAATTGGCAACGTTGCTTACAGAATACATTCATAGAATAGTATCCTAGAATACTATGTCTATGAATACATTGTGGTGGCATTTCGGTGATATTATCAGTAGCTTTTCGTTTTCCGCTGTTAGATATGCATTGTCTTTGTAATGTGCTGACAAGGATTCTTAATTTTTCTCTAGTTTGTTTTTTTTTTTAATTTCAGGGCTTTAGATAGAATTTTATAAAAGCACTGGGGGACCTTTTTCCACTGGGGGACACTAGGTTAGGTAGGTTAGGTTATGTTTTGCTGCTAAAATGAAAATTAATGACTAATTTGTTGGGGTGACAAAGAAAGGGATTAAACATATGCAAACCAGGTATACGAAATAACCCAAAACAATAGGCATCATAAAAGTGACGTAATACACAATATTTTTGTATATTCAGAATTAAACATCGGCGCAACAGGCATATATTTGTTTTTTAATGTCCGCTCCGCAACTATACTTCTTAACACTACTTTTATTACAACATTCCTTTTGCTTACGTAAATCTACATTGCAATGTTGCCGATTTGTTTTTGTTATAATCTTTTATCGACTTCTAGAGACTTCGACTACTAGAGCTTTGTGCTTTCTAGAGACTTCGGCATCTAGGGACTTTGACTACTGTGGGTGCGTCCAATTAGACTATGACGTTAATTTTGACAGACAACAGATATGACTATTGACAATTCCAACAAGAGAAAAGTCACATTTTTTGGCAGACAAAAAGTGATTCGTAGCAAGGCATACTTCATTTTATCAGGCCTGCGCACTCTCATGTTTATTTTTAGGAATCCTGGAGGCATTATTTTCTAGAAGATCCAGTTTTGTGACGTCACAAAAATTAGTGGCTACTTGCTAACGGTAGCTAACGGTATCGCTTTAGTCAGCAATAAAAGTGAATTGAGTGCCAATTTCTAGTACCTTGTGACGTCAAATACACATTAAAATTTAAATTGGAAATTATAATTCATATCCTTCATTTAGCTAGAAATGTAATTCAAGACTGGATATTTGACTGGAGTATTACTTTATTTCGACAGTCATTAGGTACACATTATGTAAGTAACATATTAAAGAATTTTGAAAAAGATACTTAATTAAAATCAAGTCACAATGGACAAATAAAGAACAATGCTTTTGTTTAGCTATTACTTTTAATTTTTTTGTCACGAAAATACTAACAATTATATTATAAGATGCGCCACCTTTTTAGAAAGTTCTAAACCAGCAAATGGTATTCTTAATTGTCTGAAAATTTAGATAGCGCTCTGTATAACAGCTTTTCACTTTATGCTGGCCGCTGCTTTTAAATCAATAGTCACCCCTAGCCACTGTTGTAGCTTTAAACCACTAGATGTCGCTAGTATCGTAAATTTAAAGCACCCTTACTAAAAAGTAGAATTTTGTTTGAAGGGTTGGTTCCAGCCAAATATACCGCCTGAGGTCGCTTGCGGTAAGGTTTTATTCAAAATTTGCCAACGTTTTGCACAATAGTACGAAACGAATGTCTTGTATTTTTTTTTTTTTGTACGCCTGATAAATATTTATTCTAAGTTTATAACTTTATTACCTTTGGAACATACCTATTTGTAAAAAAAAGTAACCTAGAATCTCATTTACGTAAATAATTTATATCTTTTGAAATATTAAAAATAATTACTTGTTGGATGAGGTCCAGAAACACTTACATTAATATTTTAGTGCTATAAAATTAATAAAGTGGCAAACAAAAACATAAATAAACCAAGTCCAGTATTTTATTTATTTAAGTAGTTTAAACGCAAAAATTAATCTTTAAATAAAAAAGATAATAAATCTTTGCAAGCAAAATGGATCAGGTAACTGTTTTTACTGTTTTCAGACTATTTTCTTAGCCATTATCATTGTTTGGGGGCTCTAACAAGGCCTGATGTTGTGAAATCTCAAACTCAAGTTATATCGCTATACTAATTTTTCCCAACTAAGTATGTTTTTTTAAGGAAGTTATCGTCGTTTTCGCTTACTTACCTCAGGAGTCAGGATAGGACATATGTGCAGATGCAAACACTTTTGCAATACAAAAGACAGAAAGAGAAAATATTTTATGTATTTGTGTCACTAGGAGAATGTAATCTCTAGTTTTAAGAAAGTTCCTTACAAAGATGTCGGATATAAAATGGTGAAATCTAAGATTCACAACGATCCTTAGCCGAATGCCAAGTTATATGATATGCCATAGATATGCTCTTTCTTATTTCTTAAGAGTATGCATTTACCAAACCGAAAGTGATTGACAGCAGGTTTTGCCCCACTGGGGCTCATCAGAATCACTTTTCAGGGTATAGATCTTTCCTGTCGACGACCACTTTCGCGGTTGATATACTTAGGAATAGAATAACCATCAGCATCACAATGAGTAATGGCTCGAGTCAATCTACACATACTGACGTTTCCCATGTATAACGACCGCAAAGGTGGTCGTCAACCGAAAAGATCTATAGGCGATGCATAACCGTAAGATACGTGAATATTTGTATATTTCTACAAGTACCAAACAAAGGACAAGTTCCGTTATTGACATCTGTCTAGACAGAAGTCACTCACGCACAGGCAGTCAGCCATCGTATGGTCATCTCGTTAACGAATCAGCTGGCAAAGATGAACTTTGGACGCTTTAGCCTTGCTGAATAGTGCCAGCTGATCTGTTGACGAGATGGCCATACGATGCCTGTGCATGAGTCACTTTAGTCTCGGCAGATGGCATTAACGGCACTTGTCCTTTCTTCGGTTTATTTTCTCCGCTCTTTTTTTAACGTTTGCAATCCTTAACAACCGCGCCGGTTTCAATTAAGGCAGATTGCCATGGTTTTCTCAAACAATTTTTGTTTTGATATGGTCTATTCAGTAGTTTTAGATACACAAATCCTAAAAAATTACTAAATTAGTTCTTTTCTTTGACAGACTTTCTTCAAATCCAAAAATAGAAGCCTTAATGACAAATTAGTCTACAAGCTTAATGGTATTTCTCCGAGCAATTTTGTGGTCGAGTAAAAGCAAAGCCTGTTTTTTACTAATGACTATTTCAAATGAATAAAGAAATCATTTACTAGTGAGTTTATTTCTGGAAGGTAGTAGGTAGAACAGATAGGATATGAGGAATATCTTATTTTGTGAGTGGCGAGTACACATGTTTGCGGGCGACTTGTGAACCACCCGACCGGCAAATGACAGATTTAGGCAGCTGGGAATTTTAACGACTAACAAATTGCCAAATTACTTTAGACCGACTTTCTAACTATTGCTGGTAATTGGACGTGGATATATATTACTTATTTCCCCTTGCCACTTTTACCTCAAGTTCAGATTCAGGATCCAGTCAAATAAATAATATTTTATTTTCGTTTAACATTCTTTGCATTCTTTTATTAAAATCAGACCAAAATTAGCTACGACTGATTATTAATAACTAAAGAACTAAACTACCTACATAAAACTAACTATGTGCTATAGGCTACAGTTGCATAAGTTAAACCCTCTCCCAAATTGATTTGTACTATTATTATTATTAACAAATTTATAAAATTTACGTTTAAAATTTTTTTTTATTTTCGTTCTAAGCACATTATAAAATCCGAAATTTGGTTTTTAAAGTTTGCTGAATTGCTTTATAATTAAACTCAATATTTTATTAGGTTGGTTTTTCAGATGCAAAAAGATAAATTCTTTCCTTGCAAGGTTCTTTTTCTTTACAAATTTTACTTTTATAAACTATCGGGGGACATTGTTTTTTTGTCGAAAAGGAATAATTAGAAGAATTGGAGGAACGATATCAACGGTTACATTTTCTCAAAAACGCCGATTCATAGTCAGTTTATAAATCACTTCTAATGGTTTACTGTTTATCTATTATCTTTTATTTTAAAAGATAAATGTGTGCAAATCCTACCTACTTGTTCATAAAAAGAACTTTAACTTTAGTAGCTTTGTATTGTTTACCTAAGCTATTTTATCTTTTAATTTGAACTACTGTTACATGTCAAACGGTGCAATATGACCTCAAAGGTTAACAAAATATTTATTTTCTGGTTTATTTAGTGGATAATTTGGTTTTTTATTAGTGTTTAAATAGTTTTTAAATGAAAGTGATTGAAATAAGTGAAGAAATACTCATGGATTTGGTTAAATTTGTGATTGTTTAACTTAAGGTAATACTAAAAGTTTTTATAAACACGTAGATCTTGCTAAAGTCATTAAAGATAAACAATAATCAATAAACAGGTAACAATAATAAAGTCGGAGTGATTTTTAAACCCGGCATCATTAAGGGTATAGTCCGTAAGTCATTTTGGTAAACCAAGGTGACAGAAAACGACTTGTTACACAATTCGTTGTCATAGAAAACGATTGTTAAAACTGTCACTTAGGTTTACCAAAATGACTTACGGACTATACCCTAAGTATTATGTGAGAAAATTTTAGAAATGTCATTATTTAATATGTCTGACTTAAATTTACTTTTTACTTCAAAATATCAATGTTACCAATCCAATACAAAAAAATTAAGCTAGGTTTTAAATTCAAATTAAAAATACTTTATAATAAATTAAATAAAAAAACTCGTTTTATAAGGCGTTTTTTTATAAAACTATGTTGTAATATACCATTACTTATTTTTTAAATTATCTTTATTTATGAGATAAAAATAGAGAATTTTGTTGTAACCACAGGGTCTGCCATAAACTTTTCACCCTGTGTTTATTTTCCTAAATTTTGGTGAACCCTATTGCATTATGGTAAAATTATTAATATCATTATCAAGTCAAATTAGCACGCTCTGTTATTTGGTTAGGTTGTTAACCCTTACATAATTCCAGGCTTAAATTATTTACCATAATTTACTATAGTTTGCGCTGGTATTGTTAATGGTGGCATGGTTATTTTTCGCATAATATATTTTAATCATCATTCATTTTATTCTGACATTGAACGTTGTGCGACACTGATAATGCCGCTATTATTTTCCAATTATTCTTTAATTCATTTTTGTATTGACTTTGTTCCTGATTTAAAATTAAAATTACGTTGGGTATTACTTCGGTGTTTTCATTGAATAGTTGATTGATTGCGAAACACCCGCCTTTGACGTAATCACTCTTTCTGCTCTAAATAAAATGTATGTTTGTTTAAAAAAAAGTCGGCTTGAATAATTCTTCTTCGTGTCGTAATATTTGACGATATTTTTGAGGTTAAAAATTTAATGAAAATATCGAGTTTTAGAAAGTAAAAACACCGAAAATCTTATTTATAATAAATTGTGCATTTGACTCCGAAATGGAAAATTAAAAGCTTCCACATGTAAACTTTTTCTTCGTTTGTGGCAAATTGATTAGTGGTCGGGATCGTGTTATCAATATATTTTTAGGCCGCACGGTTTAGCGGCGAGTTTGTGGAACAATTGGTAGAAAATGGGGGAAAAGCAGTCCAATTGAAAGGCAATTTATCATCGTCTAGACAGGCCATGGCGGACAAAGAAAAGCGACGTTAGTGTTTTGTTTGGAGGCATGTTCGCCTGAATTGGACCGATAGAGACCCACGTCACTCTTCGACGCTACATTAGCACTGTTTATATTCCATTATTATAGCTAGACCCGCAATGTCAAACTTTTATCATATTAAAGCATAATTTTCTTATTATATAAATATTAAGGGTGTTCATACAGAGTGTCCAAAAATTGGCGCATAAACGCGACGGTACGTTCTTGAGGCATGCATAGGGAGCCCTTAAAGATGTGAAACCCAAAGTGCAAAATTTCTTTCGCTTACCTTGAAGATAACACCATATTACATATATTAACGAAAAAAATGGTTTAATACAGAGCTACAGTCTATCCTCGACGATTTCACCATCTGTTTTTCTTTTAAATAATCAAATAACATTTTTATAATAAATTTAATTTTACAAAATTTGTATGAAATGAAGCTGATAACAATGTCCAATAAATCTAAAGCAAAAATATATGATCAAGACTCATGGGATTTATAGATGTATTTTTCTAGACTGTGTTGCCGAATTTATGCAACTTTGTTAGCATTTTCCTTAAAGGAGGATTGCACAAATCTCCCTCTATTGATTTATTTTTGAAATAAACAAAAAAACCTCAAACAAATCATAAAAGATGGCACCACAGTTTACTAAAAAAATGAAACTTCTGTCAACTTTTTATTTTTTGGGTTATGACTTTGTCAAAAGACGTCAAAATATATAGGTCATATACAGGGTTGTACACAATAATTTGTCATGTATTAAATTTTTCTTTTTTGTATAAAAACTACAAGGTACATATAAGTCAAAAAAGAAAACAACTTTTTTTTAAGGAATTTATTACCTATTTTTCATAAAATTAAGTATCTTACCTATTTGTTGAGTATCGAAACCAAATTTATTTTAAAAAAACTAACATTTTTAAAATACCTAAAATTGCAAAAAATTACTCGATTCAAAATTAAAATTAAATTTAATTTTGGTTCTTCTGTCGATGCAAATTAAATAATCCAAAACATGTTGTTGGTAATTTCTCTACAGAAAATAACGTTGGTCACTCCATTTTATTTCTATTTCGGGAAACCGGGGTATCACTGTAAAGTAAAGATGGATAAGGGGTTATTCCAATGACGCAATTTCATTTCTATCTCTAAGTTTATGGGCGACTTACTGTGAAACCCAGGACGTACCAGCATTCTTTGCGGCCCGCCCGCGAGATTCCCATTTTTTCTGTCATTTGGTGACCACAACCGATTGGGGGCACTTCCGCGCAGCGGGCCTTGCTGGTAGCGCTGAGGTACGGCGTCGCTGGTGAAACCGACTTTGGCGATGTTGTTGTCTTCGTCTTGTGATCGGGTTTATCCGCTCTGCTCAGTCTGCTCGGTGCGCAACCACTACTTCGACTAGTAGAGAGGAAGGAAGCATTAAGCAATGGCCGACTGTGGTGTCTAGTCAAGTTTGTATTTTTAAAATAGAATAATATAAAGCCAAAAATAATTCTGCTGCATTTGTTCGCGTATTTGTCTTTAATTTTTGATGATAAGATTCTTTACAAACGAGTGAAACGTGTGAAAAGAGAACAAAGGAAATAAAATTAAAATTGATCTGAACTCGCCAGTTTAATAAAATTACAATCGTTTTTTCTGCTTGCTAACCAGTAGGCATTTGTATTTGGTATTTACAAAATGTCTTTAAAAAGTGGCTCTCCAGTGTATAGTGTTAATCAATGAATTTGTAGAATGTAGGATTAAAGTATGAGGTTCTGTTTACGGACAATGTTTTTTCTTTTGCTGCATCTTTTTTGGAAGATATTTGTATTTACAAAAATGAGCATTTTTAGAAACTTTAAGAAAATGATTGTGAAATTGCAGTAAGTACCTTCCTATTTCCCTATGTTTTAACGTTTCTAATTTGGTTGAAGGACACCTTGAGTGTTGGTTGTATTTAAAGTTGAAAGTAACTTACTTTTTAGGCCTTTTCCGTTTTTTATCATTCCACCAATATTGCAACTTCTTATTTTTTGTATTTTTCTTTCGAGAATGATACACTGGCCGAGATTTGTTCTTTCTTTAAATGAGGTTTCAGGTTAATTATACCTTTACTTACCTTGTACAAAATAGGATTAACTAAACAAACACCAATAATAACTTATAAAAAGATTTCGGAGTTTCTATCAAAAAATTTTTTACGAATATTTTAAAGCTGACGTTTGTCCATTTTTATTAATATCGGTAATGCAGGGGTCGATAATTTTTTAGTTTTTAAATTTTTTTGACATTTTTAAGCATTGCAAATTCGTTTTATGGACATTGAGTTTATTTGAATTATAAACATCTATTATGCAGTAAATAATTATTCTACATTAAATGAAGAACAATATGAGTGATTTTGGGTTCGTAAATCAATCTAAAAAGTGCTGAATAAAATGATTAAAAAAGAGCTACAAATGGTAAAAAAAAAGTGTTTTTTAATTTACTAAATTTGGTATTTTAGTGCATTGTAATACATATTTTGAACCACTCATATTGTTTATTGATCTTTTCTCTTGCGGGTAAGTACCATTTTTAATCCGAAATCTTTCTTATATTCCCAATGTCCATAAAACGGAAAGGGTTGTTTTTGTTGAAATTTAGGCAACCAACATTACCGCGCAATCTCCCGTTAATCAATATAACAGATGGATTTTTTTTAACAATTTTTCAAAAATCCCTAGGTATGCCCCAACAACGTACCATCGCGTTTAAGCGCCAATTTTTGGACACCCTCATACATTTTTCATACATTTTGTGCCACAGAATTGGCGCACCACCCATATACGCTGTTGGGGTATGCTTAGGGATCCCAAGAAAACTGAAAAAAAATCCATCTTATTCTCTCGGAGATATGAGCCGTCAAAGTGCGAAATTTTTAACGCAAATACCTTAAAAACAACGGCACATATCAACGAGAAAGGACACAGTCTATCGTAAACTATTTTAGTATTTGTTTATCTTTAAAATGGGTAAATAACATTTTTATAATGCATCATATAATTTAATTTCATAAAACTTTTAATGAAATGAAGCTGACAACAATGTTAATATAATCGATGCAAAAAGATATGATCAATAAAAGATAGATTTTAGAGTGCTCTTTTCTTAATATACCGCCAAATTTATCGAACTTTAACCGTAATTTCCTTAGAGATAAAAAGGGATGGATTTTTTTTAACATTTTTCTAGGGATCCCTAGGCATGCACCATGTACCATACAGGTAGTTCGCCAATTCTGGGACATCCTGTATGTATTTTCCTAAATTGTGCAAAACTGTATTTTCTTCAAAGCTAGAAGATTAGAAAAGATACATTTTTTACATTAAGTAGGCATACCCCAACAACGTACCAACGCGTTTAGGCGTCAATTTCTTTACACCTCGTAGAAAAAGGTAGAACATTTTTTAAAAAACTGATGACTTTATAATATTTTCACACCTGACACCAATTGTAAGGAGTATTCATTTTCAAATTATATTTCTTTTGTATAAGCTTTGTTAATGAAGAGTTTAAAAATAATTGGCATATTCTTGTAAAAATGTTACCTTATCAGTTATTGGAGAGGAGACACAAATCATCATGGGTAAGACGAAGACTGAGGAGGAGGTCCTTGGTCCATTACTTAAGTTGCCTGGCAACGAAATGGAGCTAAAACAGGATCATCGTCGTTCCTATCTATACAACATCAAGCATAGCTATTATGCGGTGTCAGGCAGCTATATAGTATGCAGCGCAACACTAATTATAACGGTAATTAGGATAAGCTGACGCGGTTAGTTAGTTGGGAGGAGGACGATCAGAGCTTCCATTGTGTTTTCCTGCTGCTGGTAATGAGGCCAAGTTATGGCTCGCTTATAATGCGTCAAAAAGCTTCTCGTAATTATTATTATACTTGCCAAGGACTTAAAAAGCACAATGCAGTATGCACACGTGTTTTCTACCTTTTGCTACCTATCTATCTTTTTCATGAGTCATTTATGTCAAGAGAAATATTCTGAAATTACACTACACAGTAAAAAAAAGAAATATCAATATTAAGATAACCTAAAATCATTTTGTTGCCACAGATTTTCTAGGTAAAATTATATAATTTTGGTTAAAAAAATCACATAATTTTGAGTACTTTTAAATATTTTTATTTAAAAATAACCAAAAAAATATGTAATTATAATATCATAATAATGTGTACAAATTAAATTAGTATTTCCGATTAAATTTTGATTTTGTGAATTTATTCGAAAAAATGATCTACAATTTTAAGCCTGAATCCCGAAAGATTTCCTAAAAGTACAACTATTCATCCAAAACAGTACTTTTTTTCCCTAAATTAATGTTCCTATAGCACAATGATGAGTTGTACTTTTGGAGAATCTTTCTGCATTTAGATTTAAAATTATTGAGCATTTTGAAATTTTACAAAAAACAAACAAAACGACCCTAAAAATTATCCATGTACAATTTCGCTATTTCTATTTTACTGTGTGGTAAAAAAATATTTTTGTAGATTCATTTTAAAAATGGCGAATGCGCCGGATTAGCAATGCTTGCATTTTTTTTATGTTTTAAGCTTTATTTATAGTTAAATTAAATTAACGCTACTTAACTCCACTTAACTCAACTTAAGGCGACCAAATTACGTAATGCATTTATAGATTGTCTAGTTGCGCTTTTAAAGCATTAAACGCCATATATTGCGCTTAAAATCGTTATAATTACTTAAAAATTATAAAAAGTTAACCTGTTTCTTATTCGACTAAATAGAACTTCTTTTTTTTTTTTATAAAAGTACAAAAGCATAATTTTGCGTTTTTATTCATTTTTTTGATGCTGTGGGATTCATTTTAGTAAAAAAAAACATGCTGTTTTAATGCCATAATAACGATATTAAAAATTGAGTTACAAAAAGCAAACAAAATGACTCTAAAAACCATGTACAATTTTTCTTTTTTACTGGGTGTAGTAATAAAAAATGTTTCTGTAGATTGATTTTTAAAATGGCGAATGCGCCGGATTAGCATTGCTTGCATTTTTTTGTTTAAAGCTTTTTTTATAGTTAAATTAACGCCACTTAAGGCGAACAAATTAGGAAATGCATTTATAGATTGTATAGTTGCGCTTTTAAAGCAGTAAACGCCATATATTGGTAAATCTTAAAATCGTAATAATTACTTAAACACTATAAAAAGTTAACCTGTTTCTTATTGGACTAAATAGATCTTCTTTTTTTTTATGAAAGTGCAAAAGCATAATTTTGCGTTTTTGTTCATTTTTTTGATGCTGTGGGATTCATTCCGGAAAAATAAAGCCATGCTTCATTTTAATGCCATAATAACGATATTAAAATTGAGTATTAGTAATGTATGTGTTAGAGCCTGTAAAGCATGTAATAGAGGCAAAGCATCAATAATTAATTTAGGATGTGATTGTTTGGCGATATCCCCGTGTCGGCATAGTGCCAAATGCATCAGGCCTGGCAGAAGGGTGACGGGGGGCGCACGCGACCCGTGTAACAGAGCGTAACTAAACTAAATTGAGATCGTATTAGAACCGGAGAGGTCTTATTGCGCATATAATAGACGCTGTTTGTGCTGTTTAACCACTTTCCAAGAGAGGAGTTCGAATTAGCATTTTAGGCGTTCAATTCCCGGATTTCTACAATTCTGTTTGTGTATGGCGGTCGGGTTGGCTCTTCTCTTCACACTGATCATGCAAAGTGGAATGAGGTTTTCGCTTTTCTATTATAAATTATTTCTGTATATAAACTGCTTCTAAAGCTCTTTACTATGCCCTACAAATCTTCCATTTAAGTGTTAATACCTTTCTAAGTGGTTTGGAGTTTTGCAACTTCTTTCTAAATAATTAATTAATTTTAAAGATGTTACAACTTAATACTGAGACGGTATAAGAGGCAAATAAAACCCACTTATTTTTAAAATAAATTAATTAGAGTTAGTAATTAAATATCATAAAAAATGATAGAATACGCTTTAACCTACTGCGCATTTATAAAATGTGCCCAAGCAGTTTGCCATTTTGATTTTTGTACAGCAAGCATAGGCGTTTTTGTATATATATATATTCGTATGATTATTAATAAACATTACAAGTTATAGTAGGTATCGGGTGAGCAAATAAAAACGGCGCCTAAGTGGGCTATGAACAATGTAAAATCTGTCAATTAGCAATATTTTGACAATCCCCATGGCCTACTTATGGGCCGTTTTTATTTGCTCACTCGATATAAGGGTTGGTATGTGGCAAATATGAACATTCAATAATATATTAAAGTTGTAAATAATATAAAAAAAAGTACAAATAATGTTCTTTTTGCGATTTCCATGGACAATATTTATATACTGATAAAGCATCTGCTTTGGGGGTTGGGGCCAGAGGAAAAACCATGGGAAAAATAACTCCAGCATTCCAGGGTCACATTCCAGTTTAATTACAAGGTACAATAAATTGCCAAAAATTACAACCTTGAAGGTTGATATCCAATTTAATGCATTTGCAGTCAGATTATGTATTTCATAAAAACCGCCTTCAAAAGTGGTGTTTGGACAGTCCTCTACAATAATATGTTTAATAGTTTCTGGAGATTCACCACATTCACATAATGGACTAGGTAGTGTGTAATAGTACATTACATATCCGAAGGGAAAGTGCTTCCGTTACCGACCGAGAGCGAAACTCGAGGGCGGCAACGAGCCCGAGGCTGGAATGAAGCATTTTAAGCATAGATGACGTATGAATTAACAGATGATTCTACCTGTTTCATATGCGAGATATAGCACCGGTTCAATTTGGAAAGTGGATCAATTTATGAAACCCTACGTTTTTTTTTAATTGCCTCTTATTTTAGGTGGCAGTATAAATAAGTTATTTAAATTGCTTAAAAAAAGAACTTTTAGCAAAGCTCTTAAAAGTGAAAATATTTGAAAGAATAAATTTCAATTTAAGTTATAAACCTATTATAATTAATTCAATAAAACGGTTAAGCATTTATAGCACTTTTATTAAAATCGACGTAGCACTTAGCTAAAGAATGTTGTTTTTTAGGAAAACGAATTAAGAATTAGGTATTCAATTAGCTGATAACGGCAGCATGCGGTTTAGGAAAAGGAAAGGTGACGATCCTAAATAATTTAAATGCAAGAACCTTTCCTGGAGCTACAACAAACCTATCTAAAAGGTGAGTTAGATGCCTAGGCGTTAAAAGCCCATTTGGGGAACTAACTGTGAGACGCAGGACTCAACTTTAATTGAAAATGACAAATCCCTCTATTGAAATGGTAATCAACTACTAGGAAATCCTATTAGGATAAACTCTGGCTCTGATCGATACGGGCCATGAGCATCAGGACGGGATGCATGGATGATATGACCCATCATAGTGCTTGGCGATGGATAAACAACACTGAGCCTTTAATCTCTCGCCTCTCAGTCTTTTTCCTAGGATTGTAATGCTCTTAGAATTAAATGTAAAACACTTTCCTCCTTCGGAAAAGATCCTTGATGTAGGACGGTAAGCTTTTAGTTTATTTTCTAAAGAATTTGCAATTTTAGAAACACAAGGATTTTGGGCAATATCTCTTAGCTAAAAGCAGGCAATTGAATTTCCAGAAAAAATATTTATCCTATAATCTTAGATACTTGCATACGTTACGTATACTGATTTTGAATCAATTGTTTCTACATAGGATTATCCTAATCCTATCTCGTAAATTAGGTACCCAAATTAATTAATTATGCTAAGGTAAACTCTAATTTGTGATAAAATTATTTTCATTTGCGACTAGTAGAAAGCTATTTACACAAATCTAGCAAATGATTTCTCTCAGCATTTTCAGACACCCATAGTTAATTTTTGGATGAACCTAGATTGGCAAAGGTTGCCCCCCAATCGGTTAAAATTAAGAAAGCCCTTATAGTAGAAGAAATTTGTACACCACCTCCCTCCTGTTATTCGTCTTAAAACGTGTCACGGACGTTGCAATGATATGTCATATAAGTGGAATGCACTAGTTCATTATGCAAATGCGGTAAATCTAGAAACTACTAAACATGTTGCAGAGATCTGTCCAAACATCAATTTTAAAGGTGATTTTTATAAAATACATAATCTGGCTAATGCATTAAATTGGATATCAACTCTAAAACCTCTGTAATTTTGGCAATTTATTGTATGTATCTTCTAATAAAATTGGATTGTGACCCTGGTCTGAAACATCATCAGTAGAAATATTATTCATGGGCATCCCAAAAAGAACAAGCATTTTTTTTAATTATTTACAACTTTTTTATTATTAAGTGTTCATATTTGTCACATACCATACAATATAACAATATTTTGAATTTTACTTTTTATAATTAATCATACGAGCACAGTTAGTAAACTCAGATAATAATTAAGCAAACTATTTTTCTAACCACAGCAAAAAATTATGTCAAAACATTAAATAGCCCAGTTATCTGGTTAAAATAGAGGGCCTTACCCGGACATTTTGGTGCCAGGGCTAAATTTTTACATAGGGATAGATTTTATATTCCTGAATAACATACCAAAAGTCCCCAGCTCAAATCCGCTTGCTTCTTTGGGGATTTTAAAAATAGTGGTCAGGTAAGATGACAAAGCCAAAGCGTTTTCAAAATGACAGGTTTTACATCAAAACAAGTTTTAGTTCGTGTGATACACATCTAACTAGTTACTTATTTTCACAGAATCAAAAAATTTTTGTGATATTCAGTTGTTAGTAAGGGTATAGTCCGTAAGTCATTTTGGTAAACCAAGGTGACAGAAAACGACTTGTTACACAATTTGTTGTCATAGAAAACGATTGTTAAAACTGTCACTTAGGTTTACCAAAATGACTTACGGACTATACCCTAAGATACATATTACATAGACTAGCACAACTAATTCCCCTTACTAACAGAGAATTAAAGACACTAGTGTCTTTACACAGAATCATTGAACTTCTCTGCAAATAAGTTCTTAGTTTTCGTGTTAGTTAGATGGGTTAGTTCATATGATATGAATCCAACTAGCATCTTATTTTCACAGAAACTCTCTGATTCTGTGAAAATAAGTAGCAAGTTAGATGCATATCATACATACTAAAACTTTTTTTGATGTAAAACCTGTCATTATTAAAACGCTGTGGCTTTGTCATCTTACCTGACCACTATTTTTAAAATCACCAAAGAAGCAAGCGGATTTGAGCTGGGGACTTTTGGTATGTTATTCAGGAATATAAAATCTATCCCCATGCAAAAATGTAGCCCTGGCACCAAAATGTCTGGGTCAAAATACCAAGGGACTGTGCTAAAAATTATAAGGCCATAATTCATGCTTAAATATCTAAGATGCTTATTTTCCAGCTGTAAAAGCAGACTTTATTTTAACACTCCATGTTATACTAATTATACTATCTCACGGTCTCTCGAGTTGCTTTCTTAAACTCCTGAAATTGGATTCATAAATTAGGTGTTAAAATTTTATTCCATAGCTGAAACAAGAAAACTTTATATGCTTGTTTCAACACTTCATTATTATCTCTTCTTTCCTTTCTTCTCAACTTTGCTTAATAACAGGGAAATATATTTGGTGGAGAAAATAACACTTGGAGACTTATTACTGTAAATTGTTTGAAAAAAGCGGCAACTTTGTTAAATCGTCCAGATGCCAATTCGTTTAAATAACACTCACATCAAAACGGAAACATTTTAAAATAAACTTCTATTTTTCTTTGTTCATTTTTCAAGCTTGATTAGGTTAGCTAACTTTGGTATTTTATTTAAATTGGATGTTTATGCAACATTTATTATTGTTGACTTAAAAGTTCCTGCCTTAGTTGCTCTCGTTTAATTTATAAAAATTAATATACAAAACCAAGAAAAACTGCGATTCCTATAGAGGCTCATAATTGTAAAAGTTCTTGCAAGGTTTAAATACAAAAAGGACTGATTTTAACATTTTTAAGCTTAATTTATAGTTTAATTAAATTAACTTAACGCCACATGACTCCATCTAAATTAACGCGACTAAAGTAGTCCATTTATAAATCCATTATTTAACTAATTCAAAGCAGAAAAGTAGACGCATCTATCGGTTTCTTAGAATATTAAATATAACCTATAAGGCTGTGTTAATTGGTGTCAATTTGATCTATAAATGAGATGTCAACTTTCGTGTAGTACATTTAATTTTTGTTAATTTGCGATACGTTAATTCTACTATAAATCAGCCTAAAACGATAATTTTCTGTAGGTATGCTGTAACAATAATTGCGAGCCAAACGAGCACGTTTACATGTCGATAATTTAAATGTAAAAGTACGTATTTTCCTGTGCATTCGAAACACCCCCTTTTAAAAGTTCATTTGAAATAATCGACAAATCAATCCACTTACACCAAGATATCGTTTGCTCATAATGACGTAATTTGATGATATGTGAACAGCTGTTAGACAAATGACGGTGTGCCAACAAGCCGACGGGAATCTAGTCCCCATGGGACGTGCAACAACCGCACAAGCTTTTGGTACACAGTAGCCCTTGTGCTGCCCTCTACTTGACTAAAGGGGACCACTGATTCAATCCTGCCCAAACTAAACATACCAAATTTATGTTTAATTGAATTGTATTTGAGTTAAATTTACTATGTTATTAACGGTACATTGGTTAAAATGCCTATAAATTATTTTTAATCAGTATGCATCCAACAAGCAACTAAAATAGGGATAGTGTGCCTGATTATTTAAAGCATGTCTAAAAAAAATATTTTCCAAAAGTTTTTATTGGTAGATTTCCTTCTTGGAGGTCTAATTGTACCTCGATTTACCTAAATGAATATACCCCTATAGCGCATAATTTCAGAATATTTCTCTTGCCATACAGGTGCTGCTGCAATTCGTGTACTTCTAGAACAAGAACGGGTTAGAAGTTACTCTTCGTAGATTATTTGAATATCAAGGGTGATTTTTTGGGCATATACGAGGTGGCCGCGCTATAAAATTGAATGAGGGTTGATTTGGTGGAGGTGGCCGCATTTTACTGCATGGGTCATGGTGGAAGTGGCCGCGGTACCTTTTCTACCTGCTTCCATGTTTAGCAGGTAGAAAAGGAGCTGTCTCAGAAGTTTTGTGAATGGATGAACACCAAACGAATTTTATTTTTATAAAATAACAACGGTAACTAAATCAATATTTTATTGAAAAAATGATTTACATTGCAGTTTGGTGACATAAGCACATTTGTTTAAATATTCTTTTTAGCAGCAAAACTTACCCTAACCTACCTAACCTAGTGTCCCCCAGTGGATGTGTCCTCCAGTGCTTTTAAAAAAGTCTGTCGGTAACAATAAAACTTAAAAAAACATGCATTGAGTACTTTCAACGTTGCTGACTTGTTTTAATGATAATAAAAGTCTGTATATTATCCAAAGGATTCTCTTTTTTATAATATTCTAATATCATAACTCAATAAAACATCGGATACAGAAAAATAAATCTCGGTAAAAGGAAGTTAATTAGTCGCGGCCAGTACGACCAAACCAGAAATATCGCGCGGCCACTTCGACCATGCACCCTGCAATTAGGCGCGGCCAGCTAGTAGTCTTTTCAGGTAGATGCGGCCAGTTGGTATTCTCCCGATTTTTTTCAGTAATAATCTCAAAAAATCAGGTAAAAAAAAACAAACCGGGCGCTCCGCTGAGAGTCAGACTCCTACCCAACTGAGCTATCAAGACTATACTACTATTGCTCGTTTATACGCGATAGGTATTTAGTTTTGTATTGTTTAAATCATTTAAAAAGTTACATTTCGCAGATGAGTCTTTTTTTATGATTATTTTTTTATTGTTATACAGGGTGGTCCAAGCAAAAGTTTCCACCCCCATTATTTCCTGAACGAATTTGTTCTGGAGGAACTGCCGCGACACGTCATTTTTTTTTTGGAGGGGGACATCCAATTAGGGTATTTTTTAATTTTTTTGTTCAACCCTCCAAGCGGGGTGATTACCCCAGTAAAAATTTCAAATGGCACTACGGGTCAAGTGGGGTCTTATTTGAAAGCTACAATTTTTCTCTCTTCAAAAAAAAAAAAATTTTCAAAATCGGGCAAAATTTTTTCAAAATTTTTATTTTTTTGAATTTTAAATTTAATCATATTTTACGCTTCTTAAGAAGAAAATGCTTAGACAGGTCGATTTTCTTTTGAAGAAGAACATCTAACAAAATATTCCTTAATTTTTTTCTTTAACCCCCCAAGCGGAGTAACAACCCCATCAATAATCTTTAATGGCCATTCTGGGTAAGTGGGGCCTTATTTGAAAGCTACAATTTTTCTCTTTTCAGCAAAGTAAAAAATTTTAAAATCGGACAAATATTTTTCGAAATTTTGTTGTTTTTTTTATTTTTAATCTAAAAGTAAATTTACACACCTTAAAATTTTGATTTTTTGAGAAATTATTCTTAAAAAAAATTAAAAATGTTATTTTAAGAATAATTTCTTAAAAAATCAAAAATTTTAGGTGTTTAAATTTAATTTTTGATTTAAAATTAAAAAAACAACAAAATTTCAAAAAATATTTGTTCGATTTTAAAATTTTTTACTTTACTGAAAAGAGAAAAATTGTAGCTTTCAAATAAGGTCCCACTTACCCAGAATGGCCTTTAAAGATTATTGATGGGGTTGTTACCCCGCTTGGGGGGTTGAAGAAAAAAATTAAGAAATATGTTGTTAGATGTTCTTCTTCAAAAGAAAATTGACCTGTCTAAGCATTTTCTTCTTAAGAAGCGTAAAATATGATTAAATTTAAAATTCAAAAAAATAAAAATTTTGAAAAATTTTCGCCCGATTTTGAAAAAAAAAAAAATTTTGAAAAGAGAAAAATTGTAGCTTTCAAATAAGACCCCACTTGACCCGTAGTGCCATTTGAAATTTTTGATGGGGTAATCACCCCGCTTGGAGGGTTAAACAAAAAAATTAAAAAATACCCTGATTGGATGTCCCCCTCAAAAAAAAAAATGACGTGTCGCGGCAGTTCCTCCAGAACAAATTCGTTCAGGAAATAATGGGGGTGGAAACTTTTGCTTGGACCACCCTGTATAATTGTTACACACTCTATATATACTCTTCGCAGTAGTTAATTAAAAGTTGCATTTTTTATTTTATTAAAAGTAACGTAAAACATTTTTTTTGTAAACGGGTGGGGATACAAAAAAATTACTAGATCCTTTTTTATAGGGAAAAATACAACACAATGTTTAATTTAGTTAAGAATATTTTTTTTCGTAAAATTGATATTAACCGAAATATAAACTTTTTTTAACTTTGGGGGTGTTTTTAACCCTCTATTTATTATTTGATTTCTTTCAAAAACAATAGGGTTCTTTCCCCAAACGAGATTGATTTTTGCACCAAATCTCAAGTGAATTGAATAAACCGTTCTTCAGTTATCGTGGTCAGACAGACAGACGGACAAAAAATAAAAGTCTTAAAAAGTCATGAAACGAACGAATCTGCAAAAATGTTTCCTTTAGGATGAATATTAACAATTTTAGAGAAGGTCCGACCAATCGCAATATACTCCTCGACTTTGTCTGCGATGAGTATAATAAGCAAAAGTTAATTTGTGAAAACTGAAAAGTATAACTGCAGTGGCGGTTTTGGTTTTGTGAAAAATAAAAAGTTACCTCATTGACAATAAAACAGTTATTTTTTCTACAAAAGCGAGCAAAACATTTTCAGACTAATTAAAATAAAATGTTGTATCAGGCCACAAGAGGCAGTAATAGAGTAGTTGCTTTAGCTTGTGCGGGTGGCGTAGGTGGGGACGAATTGCGGACGACCGCAGGAGAACAGATTGCGCCCCTGCAACCACTAGAGCACTAAGGAGCTATACGGTAGCTGCTCTCTATCGTACAAAACCGTGCAAATATTTACACAACTTCGCTCACAAAATTAAGTGGAATTGAAATGGACTCCGAAGGTAAATTTAATGCGTATGCTTTTCCACAGGCGTCTCATCTTAAGGGCAAAAGTTTCTCAGTTCCAACAGTTTTAACAGATGTCAGCACTTCGTAACTTGCTTTGAGGACCACATTTACGTAGAGGTCCTATTCATGAAGAACAATGAAATTGGCAGTTATTAACCTGTTTCCTTTGTAATCTTGTTACCGCTGCTAATAGAAGTTAATAGAGCAGAAACAAGGTGAAATTTACAAAATTCAGAAATTTAACTTAACAGTCTAAAAATACATTGCATACCCATTTTATTGATAAATACTACCATTTATTTTGTGGAAACCAAGTTAATATCCAACCTCTCCATTCGTCGGTCGACGCATCTCAGAAGCCATCAGATTGCTCTTTAATTTTTGACGTATTTGAACATATCTAAGATACGTCAATGAACGAAAAGGGTCCATGGAAATCATTACCTAAAACAAGAAATATCTGACCGAATATGCCTCAAGCATTGATAAATCCTTATAATTTTGCCATAACTTGTCATAAGCGTGTTATTATATGGCCTCTGTCTTTGGCGTCGAGATATTACCAAAAAATACGCTTTTTTATATTTGCGTTCTATAATATGCACATTATGAAACCCGAAATTTGGTTTTTTTAAAGTTTCTGAATTGCTTCATTATTAAACCCAAAATTTTATTTTATTGGTTGGTTTTCCTGATGCAAAAAGATGAATTCTTTTCTTGCAAGGTACTTTTTATTTACAAATTTTACTATTATAATCAATCGAGGGACATAGTTTTCTTGTAGAGGGAATAACTAGAAGAATTGGAGAAACGATATCAATGGTTACATTTTCTTAAAAACGCCTATTCATTCAGTATTTAATGAGTAAAGTTTACAAATGTCATTATTCAATATGTCTAACTTTAATTTATTTTTTACTTCAAAATGTCAATGTTATGCTATAAGGTTGGTCATAAAAAACAAAATTTCATCTTAAGTTTTTAATTCAAATTAATAGTATATTAAAACATAGAGTTTTATAAGGAACGTTTTTTAGCACGCGTCCAGGTTTGGAAAAAGAGCCGCGCAGCGGCGAGTTTTCCAAACCTGGACGCGTGCTAAAAAACGTTCCTTATAAAACTCTATGTTTTAATATACTATTAATTTGAATTAAAAACTTAAGATGAAATTTTGTTTTTATGACCAACCTTATAGCATAACATTGACATTTTGAAGTAAAAAATAAATTAAAGTTAGACATATTGAATAATGACATTTGTAAACTTTACTCATTTAATACTGAATGAATAGGCGTTTTTGAGAAAATATAACCATTGATATTGTTTCTCCAATTCTTCTAGTTATTTCCTCTACAAAAAAACTATGTCCCCCGATTGAGTATAATAGTAAAATTTGTAAATAAAAAGTACCTTGCAAGAAAAGAATTCATCTTTTTGCATCAGGAAAACCAACCAATAAAATTTTGGGTTTAATAATGAAGCAATTCAGAAACTTTAAAAAACCAAATTTCGGGTTTCATAATGTGCATATTATAGAACGCAAATATAAAAAAATGCTTTTTAATGAATTAAATGAAGCAAATATAAAAAATAGTATAAAAAACTCGTTTTATAAGGCGTTTTTTATCACTTGTCCATTGGAAAACTCGCCGCTGCGCGGCTCTTTTTCCAAACCTGGACGCGTGCTAAAAAACGTTCCTTATAAAACTCTATGTTTTAATATACTATTATAAAACACACTTCATCAATGCTTTTGGAATATTACTTACATCTGATGACTAGTAGCATGTACGCCACTGCATTTAGTGTGCATACCTACCCCAAGAGAGAACATTGAGAGTAGTAACTTATTTGCGCTCAAAAAGCCCTTGGCTTATATTAATAATAGCTAAAACAATTAGTTAAATATTAGTCTGTATTACCGCACACTGGATGTAATTAAGTTATGAATTAACTAGATGTCGGTTCGTTCATGGCATTAGTTTTTGCCCTTTAGCGAATCAAACTACCTAAACCTTATATTCAAGGATAACTCAATTTGCTAATGAATGCATTAGTTTAAGGATAAATGCGAAAATAATAAAGGCAGAAACATGGACGCTGATGCAATTTCACAACACGCTATCCGAGGTTGTTATTTTTTTATTTTTATTATTTTAGTTTTATCAAATGATTGATAATTTTAGTTTAGAATCTTCTACAGCATGATTCATCTAATGAAGAAGAGGAAATGGAAGATTGCATTGTTTTACTATTAAACAAAAAATCTGTTATTTTCATTTTGTAATAAGTTCCTTATTATACAGGGTGTCCCAGAATTGTCTCACCACCTGTATGGTACGCTTTTGGGGCATGCCTAGGGATACCCAGAAAGTTTTTAAAAAAAAATCCATCTTTTTTTATCTCTGAGAAAAATACGTTTAAAGTTCGATAAATTTGGCAACTCATTTTATCATAACTGATATACATTTTTTTTTGCAGTTGGGGGCTCCGGAGCATTCTTTGTCATTATCTGATTTTTCCCAACCAAGATAATAGGAACGATTTTTTCTAAAAATTTGAACATGACATCGGCTTTATGTTCTTAATTTGAAAGTTGTTCAAAATTTGATGAAACGCACGAATCTGCAAAAATGTTTGCTTTGACGATTTTAAAAACAATTATAATATACTCCTTGTTTTTGACTTTGTCGGCGAAGAGTATAATAATAATCAATCATTTGATAAACTAAAATAATTAAAATCAAAAAAATAACAACATGGGGTAACGTGGACTGGGACCGAGTGGCGTGGGACAGCTTGGCGTGGGATAGCGAGCGTGGAATTGCTATTTGTATGAGTATTACTTTTTTTTACAACATGTAAACATTTTATTAAATACTCTTCGCAGTGGTTAGCGAATAAAAAAGTTTTTGTTTATAATTAATAATTAATTTTTTTCAAACATAATAATTTAAAAAAAATATAAATTCGTGTTGTGATAATTTTACAAAAATATTTTTTTTTGTCTAAATAAGTAGATTTAAAAATAAAATTAGAATGCATTAAGGTAGATAACAAATGATATTTACTTTTATTAAATAAATAAATTTTTTTTACTTCAAAATTATCCAGGTACGATTTTTTTTGTGGTTAGGGGTGCTTTCAACCCCACAGTTATTAGCCGATTTTTTTCAAAAACAATAGGGTTCTTCCTCTTGACGCATTCGATTTTTCCTGAAAATTTTATCTGGATTGGCCCTTTGGTTCTTAAGATATCGTGTACACAAGAAATCGTGTCACAGACAGACGGACGGACGGACGGACGGACGGACGGACGGACGGACGGACGGACGGACGGACGGACGGACAAAAAATGAAAATCTTAAAAAATCACGAAATGCACGAATCTGCAAAATTTTTTGCTCTACGACGAAAATTTACGATTTTAGGATTTTCTGATCGAATTTACAATACTCTTCGACTTTGTCTGCGAAGAGTATAATAATTAATTTCCAAATATTTTAAACCTGCTCTTATCGAAATGTACACAGCCCTGAAGATTCATAGATATTTATAAAATTTCTGTGATCTAAAGTTTGACAAAATCTGACGCTTGATGAGCGTGACGTTTACAAATCTAACCAGAAAAATGCATGCAAAGTCAAAAACGAATGAAATTATTAAAATAACAAATGTAATAATGTGTTTGTTATTAAGTTTGTCCTTGTGTTTTAAAGTAAACTGCTATTCATCAGCCCATGATCTAGGAATGATAGTTAAAAGTGAAGCTAAACTAATTGAGATATTTGATCAATATGATCAATTTGATCAAGAACAGGATATGAGAGAGTGAGTATTTGGTAGTTTATTATGGAAGCGGTGTACCATATGGCTCTTTTTTTGGACTTTTAGATTTGTTGACTCTTTGAAACAAGAACATGAACAAATCGGCAATGATATAAATGGTTATGTGTCTGTTCCGATAAATGCCTATCGTTTGATAAAACGACTTACAAAAAATCAATACTTTTCCCAAATTATAAGGCTGGAATCCAATGGTATGACGTGGAAAATATATTTTTTTTGTCGCTTACTAAGGTACTTAAATTTTTATTTAGAAGTAGTCCAAAATTTCATTGAGCAATTACCTACTAATGAGGATTTTGACCAAATTCTTGAGTCCTTAGAACGACTCCAAAATATATACGAACTTGACGCGAACTCTTTGTCCAACGGTTTTATAAACAAGAAGCAATACTCAAAGAAAATGACAAGTTCTGAATGTTTCGAACTTGCTGAGCTGTTCTATGAAAACGGATTTTTTTACTTGGCTGTTCAATGGTCTGAGGCTGGCGCTTTAAGACAGTTGGACATGGATTACGAAATACTGGAAAAAACCGAACATTTTAAAATAGTCACGCTGTACAAAATAAGTAAAAAGTATTTTAAATAATGGAATCAAACCTATTGCATCTATGTTTTAGAAATATTCGAGAAAATACCATATTACAATTTTGTAAAATATTTTGACAAGTTCTGCTGCGATTTAAAGTATAAACAGAATGAAATAGACGAATTGAGCCTTAAGTATTTATCACAAATTGAGGATTATAACAATACTTTAACTGCAAAGGAATGTTACGAAAATGGACTTGAAGTATTTGCTAAAAAAAATTGGATTCACACTATTCTATGGATGGTTGATGCTTTGGAACGAATGGATGTTGATAACTACAAATTCGATGCTTTAGTTAAAACAGCTCAAGCTGCTGCTAACCTGAGTAATACAATATAGCTTAGTAGCTTACTAAAGGCTTCTTTGCGCGTGCTGATTAAATAATTTTGGTTTAAATTTTATTTCTTTGCTTTTCAGGAAACTACAATTATGCGCTGGAGTTCTTGAAAGAACTAACGAATGCGACTGAGGATTATCCTAACGCCATTAACTTAACAAATGAATATAAAGACAAGATGGCCAAGGGTGAAAGTGTTAAAGGCTATCCATTTAACGAACAAGCTATGAATACAGTAAGAAACTCTGTTTCAAAATTATTCTTGGATAACAATTCGGGCTTTGTAATTAATCCAATCATTTCTCTTAATATGTGAAGTTCTGCTTACAGAAAGATTGTTACACCTACTCAAGGCTATGCCGTGGCGTAGAATCGCGTCCAATTAAAGCACTCACCCCATTAAGGTGCAAATATTTTAACAATAAACAAGATCCATTTTTACAATTAGCTCCGTTTAAAATGGAAGAAGTGCATATGGACCCATACATCGTCTTATTCCACAGAGTAATCAGCGACAATGAAATTGACGTTGTGAAAAAACTAGCAATCGCTAGCTCTGACGTAAGCTTCCAAACAACAGTACCTAACTAAAAAAATGTCCTTTCAAGCAAAATTATTTTAGTTTGTCGAGTCAGGAATGATAGGCAAAACTCATAAATTGGTAATAAAATCAAAACAAAGGGTTAGCAAAAATGGTTGGTTATGGCCTGGCTTTTCCGAAGTTGTGGATAAACTATCACAAAGAGTCCATGATATTACGAAAGCCAATTTAAGTGTTGCCGAAGCACTGCAGGTTGCTAATTATGGTCCAGGAGGGCACTACTCTCCCCATCATGATTACTTTGGGGTAGTTAAACATTTTAATGAAATTTTTTAAAGTCTATATAAATTTTTTTCGTAGGAGAAACTAGAGCCTGGCTATTCTGATCGTTTAGCAACCTTTATCTTTTACGTAAGAAAATTGTCTTGTTATTGTTGCATTTTTATTCTTTATATTTAGCTTTCTGATGTGGAAGAAGGTGGTGCTACCGTATTTACACTGCATAATGTGACTATTTTTCCACAAAAGGGTTCTGGCATACTTTGGTATAACCTAAAAAATAACGGGACTGGTAATAAGGAAACATTGCACGCTGGGTGCCCTGTTGTAGTTGGATCCAAATGGAGTAAGTTTTATGTTTTTGTAAAAAAAAAACACAAATAGGAAAGTGTGAACATCCAGAGCCCGATCAAATGTTATTTTCTCTCATCGTTTCAGCAATGAACATGATATTTGGATCAGTCTAGGTCGACAACCAAGACTTTTTTGTTTTATTTTTTTAAATATTTTTTTTAACATTTCCCCTTATAATATTTTTTGTTTTAGTTGCTAATAAATGGTTACATGAAGATGAACATTTTAGCCATCAACAAAGACGTTTTTAGTCTAAAATTTAGACACAACTATTTTTTTTTTAATTACTGGTTCATCATAATAAGTAAGTTTTTTAAGTGCTTCACTTAAATAATTTAATACCTATTATAATTAAACTAACTGATAGTCCGAGAAAATCTTACAAAACACAATTTTTGTGAAAAAGTGTAGTATTTGATACCTAGAATCATAATTACCATGTGCGCACACATGCGCATATTAGCATTTTGTGCTAGAGCCCCCCAAAGAGCCTCCTTTAATTCGTAATACTACATCATG
The DNA here is from genome assembly GCA_963920755.1 of Cartodere bifasciata. NCBI lineage: Eukaryota > Metazoa > Arthropoda > Insecta > Coleoptera > Latridiidae > Cartodere > Cartodere bifasciata. Next base: position 14,809,317 of record OY987196.1, on the reverse strand, counting down.
GTGGATCTGCCCCAAATTTTGCAAATAGACACAAAATAAGGTTCTTAAGTGATATTCATAAAAAAAAATTTCCAAAAAATTCCTTCACCCCCTAAATGGCCCCAAAATGAGTAATATTTACCACTTTCAATTTACACCAAATTTTACAAACAGATGCAAAATTAGGTTCTAAAAACCCTTTTTGAAAAATATTTAATAAATTGTTTACAAAAATCATTTTAGAAAACCTTGTTTAGTGTCTATTTTAAAAATTTGGTCTAAATCCTTCATGATCTAGTATTACCAATTAAAGGGACTATTTCGGGGGCTCTAGCACAAAATGCTAATATGCGCATGAGTGCGCACATGGTAATTATGTTTCTAGATATTAAATACTACAATTTCCCATAAAAATTGTGCTGCCCGAAAAATTTCTTGACCTAATGTAAGATTTTCTCGGACTATGAGGGTATTGTTAAATTACCATAAAGAAGTTATGATTAAATACTGTCCCTATATTTTTTAAATACTGTCCATTTTAAATGTAAAATGGTGCAATCAAAAATTCATAACGATATCAAGCGGAACTGCATTAAAAAAAATGTTCTTTCTTATATTCAGCTAAGTTGAAGCGTCCAAAGAAACCTATTGCTGCATAACACAGCTAAGAGATCTTATATAAAATGGTGGAATATAAGATTAACAACGATCCCAAGCGGAATGGACAAGTTTTATGTCCTTTCTTATTTCTTAATAGTATGTACAGGATAGGATGGGCCCATTTGAATTTTTCGTCTGCGGTACCATTTTGCCAGGGGCTGCCGCTTCTCGCACCTCTTGCACTACTCGGACCACTTTTTTTCAGGGCCGCCCAAGTATCCCCATCCGCCCCTGAGTATGCATCTACCAAACTTGAAGTTTTTAGTTCATTTCTCTAAAGGAAATGTACTATTGTAATTGCAATTTCTGAAAATCGATGTTTTTTTGAAACTGTGCCTAAACGAAGCAAGATACGTAAATGTTAGGGGTGTTGGAAAGATGCTACAAAAAATTACCGATCTTTTGATACTAGAATCATATCGATCGGACCATCCACTGGGTTGTTATTAAAAAATATCACTTTGGTGTATGTTAGGATGGATGGATGGATGGATGTACGGAGCAAAAAATTTCTTTAACCGTAATTTACTCAATTATGGTACTAGGTAGAAGGTTCAAACTTGGCATAAGTAAATACCAAAGTCTTGTGGTCAAGATGACCACAAGGTCATACTGACCACTGGTCAAGGTTAGTAGATATTGCATGAAAAAAAAAATCTAGCCCAAAATATTGTGATTTTTTTTTGCTTAAACATATTCTTTCGGAGGGCCCTTTGTGTTAAAAATTTTAAAATAAAATTCTATGTCTAGGAAAAGAGCTATGACGTTTTCAAATGTCAATGTTTGCATTGACATAGCTCCAATACTTCAATAGTTAGAGGACTCAAACTTGGAGGATGGATACACAAGAGACAGGGGTTCAAGGTCATGTCAAGGTCATATCTTTTTGAAGGTCAATAGCATTTTTATTATTAAAAATGTATGTTAAGGTAAATGCAAGGTAAATGTTGGACATGTTTTTGAAAACACAAAAGCTTGTTCTTGTGTTTCGTATTAGTAAGCCATCTTCAGGGAATTATTTATAGTTTGACTTTAATTATCTCATACACCATAATAGTTAATGGGTCTCAAACTTGGAGGATGGATAACCAAAAGATAAGAGTTCAAGGTCATGTAAAGGTCATATTGATTGAAAGGTCAATAGCATTTTTATTATTAAAAAGCTATGTTGAGGAAAATGTAAGGTAAATGTTGGACATATTTTTGAAAACACAAAAGGTTGTTCTTGTGTTTCGGACTTGGTAAGCCATCTTCAGGAAACGATTTATAGTTTGACTTCAATTATCTCATACACCTTAATAGTTAGAGGTCTCAAACTTGGAGGATGGATACACAAAAGACAGGGGTTCAAGGTCATGTCAAGGTCATATCTTTTTAAAGGTCAATAGCATTCTTATTATTAAAAAACTATGTCACGTTAAATACAAGGTACATTTTGGACATGTTTTTGAAAACACAAAAGACGTTGTTCTTATGTTTCTGACTTAGTGGGCCATCTTCAGGAAACGATTTATAGTTTGACTTCAATTATCCCATGCACCACAATAGTTAAAGGTCTCAAACTTAGAGGATGGATAACCAATAGACAAGAGTTCAAGGTCATGTCAAGGTCATATGGTTTAAAAGGTCAATAGCATTTTTATTATTAAAAACCTATGTTAAGGTAAATGCAAGGTAAATGTTGGACATGCTTTTGAAAACACAAAAGGTTGTTCTTGTGTTTCGGACTTGGTAAGCCATCTTCAGGGAACGATTTATAGTTTGACTTCAATTATCCCATGCACCACAATAGTTAAAGGTCTCAAACTTAGAGGATGGATAACCAATAGACAAGAGTTCAAGGTCATGTCAAGGTCATATGGTTTAAAAGGTCAATAGCATTTTTATTATTAAAAACCTATGTTAAGGTAAATGCAAGGTAAATGTTGGACATGCTTTTGAAAACACAAAAGGTTGTTCTTGTGTTTCGGACTTAGTAAGCCATCTTCAGGGAACGATTTATAGTTTGACTTCAATTATCTCATACACCACAATAGTTAAAGGTCTTAAACTTGGAGGATGGATAACCAAAAGACAGTAGTTCAAGGTCAAGGTCATATTGTTTGAAAGGTCAGTAGGATTTTTATTATTAAAAAACTATCTTAAGTTAAATGCAAGGTAAATGTTGGACATGTTTTCAAAAACATAAAAGGTTGTTCTTATGTTTCGGACCTAGTAGGTCATCTTCAGGAGACGATTTATAATTTGACGATTAGTAAAGTCAAACTTAAAGAATGGATAATTAAAAGACAAGGGTTCAGGGTCATGTAAAGGTTTTATGGTTTAAAAGTTCAGTATAATTTTCATTATTCCAAAACTATTTTTTGTTAAATGCAATGTAAATTGGACATGTCTTTAAAAACATAAAAGGTTTTTTTTTATGTATTGGACCTACTGGACTATCATCAAAAAACGCTATAATTCTAACAAAAAAATGAATTTGTACGTAAGAAATGAACTCAAGAGTCGGATCTACCGGCCTCGACTCAGCTAGTTTATTTTTCTTATTTTAATTTTAAACAGTTTTTTTAACTACCTAGGTATTCTTTGCTAATAGTACCTACAACAATACAGTAAGTAATAAGTTACAAAGATTTTCGCAATACCCTTAAAACAGAATTTAAAGGTAAGTGTAGCAAGTAATACATAGTATGTAGGTAGTTATACCGAGCTATAAATAATCCTTTAATGAAGGTAAAGCGGTTGAAAACGGATCAAAGCATGCTGTGTAGTACCGTGAGAGTATAATAATTAAGCAACAACCCAATGGCGTATCTGTTTCAAAATGTATATTAGTCACACATGTGCTCAGTTTGACTGACATCTATATGCCGAAGAAGGTTTTCAACGTTAGCCCAAAAAATTACATTGTTTCTTTAAATTTAGAACTTTTGAAATATAATTTTAAAGTTTGGGTACCCAAACGCAAACCAAATAAAAACAAAACAAAACTTGCCTTTCTTATAGTAACATAAGGTTCTATAAAATATAGCACCTCCTAAATTGGACCGATGCTATATCTCGCATATAAAACATAGGTAGCGCCATCTGTTGATTTATATGTCGTTTATGCTTCATGCCTATTGTGTTTTAACAGCAAGTGTGGTATCTCCAGCGCATGGTTAGTAATTTTTTACAAGTTTATGAAAATCATGTCAGTGATCTAATTTTGCTGGCAACCCTACACAACTGAGAGGTATAAGGGTATAACTTATCCTAATCTAATTTACAGTTTTACAGCTTTCTTTTTAACATTTTTAAACCATAACTTCAAAAATTAGTTTAATCTTGTAAACGGAATGGCTTCTGATTTAAGCAGATTTGCCTAAATTGGACCAACACTGACCACAAATATCTTAAATTGAATCAGTCCGCTTTGGGACCTTTCAAAATATTTACAAAAAAAATTCAAATTATTGTACGAGGCGTAATCTAACCTAACTACTTTCTTTTACTGGTTAAATTTAGGAGGCCAAAATCCTGAATTGGACTTTTGTAGACATTTTTTAATTTTACCGAATAAACTGATAAAGTATTTTTTTATGAAGATTGTTAAGGAGGCTTTCGGATTTTGACGACATGTCCCGAAATGTTTTATATTTTTTATATAAGGTCCTGTATTAAAAATACATCGATTCCCGAAAAAAAAATTTGGGGTACGTGGATGATCTTGGGCGCTAGAGGACGTAGAAAATCGGCTCAGCTCAAAGGAAACAGTGGTTATCGCCCATTATCGGCACTACATGTACACTTATGCAGTTTTTAAAGAACTTCCCACGATACGATTTTGTTCAAAAACTGATATTATGTTACCGGGCCCAGACTTGTTGTTATAAGTTTAAAAAAAAGGGGGGTCGTGGTCCATATAAGAGATTGGGGGGCTAAAATGTTGGTTTGAGTGGTAAGTCTATTACACATTTTGGCAATGTTGTGCTTGCTACATTCCTTATTCTTCTGACATTTAACTGTCATAAGGTACGTCAGATATTTCAAACTAAACAAAAATTTGTCACAATTTTGGATTTTTGAATTATTAGTGCTAGGCTGTTGTAGAAGCAAGTATGTTTTGTTAACAATTTAAATCATAATAATCAGAAAAAAAACTACTATAACTGGGAATGCTGCAAGTAACCAAAGAAACAATACTTAGTTTCAAGAAAGGCACCCAGCACGGCTGCGGGCACGACGCGACGCTTTGGTTTTTGGATGCATTTTTAAATTAGTTTCCCAATTGGAGTACGTTTTTCTATAATTTAATGTGCATTTTTTAAATATTCATAAAGAATTTTGTGGTCATGTGAATGGAAACAAAAGAAATAAACCGCTACAGCAATAATCAAAAAATAGAAGGTAGGAAAGTAATTCGAAGAAATGTACTTTTAAAAATATATAAGTTATGGGTTTGGAGTTGGCCGCAAATTATCTACTTCGCATTGGTAATAGTACTAATAGTTTGTTTAACATTAAATCATATAAAGATATAAGTAAGAAAATCTTGTAATCTGTAATAGCGAATTATTTTCCAAATACGCAAAACATTGTTATAAAGACACTTGACTGTTTAGAACGAAACTATAAGCATAATTAAATAACGAAAGTTTAATTTGTATGTATTTTATTTATTGTTTTTTAATTATACATATACGGTTAAAAATTAAAAAAACGTAATTCTCTTGGAGGGAGCCCCAATTTTAATAGTGTCCTTCATTTTCTAAATCATCTTGGGGGTACCTGAGTTAAGTCTCTTTAGTAGTATCGAGGGCGATGGTCGGAGCAAATCGCGTCGATGATATCGGAGCCAAAAATAATAGCACATAACACTCGCCCTACCGCACAATCTCACAAACACAAGTACATACTTAAGTAAAACTAAGAACCCCTTAAACTTTCCGTTTTTAAAAGTTCTTTATTTACAGAGCAGCCATCCGTCTAAAATTTTCCTCCATTCCCATTATTTTGATTCTTCCGTAGCAGTAGAGAGTAGATATCGCCTAAGAATATTTAACAGTGACAGCGCTCTAAATGAACTGACAGGTAGTGACAAGAAATATTTTTCGTCCAGGCACTCTAGAAAATTCTGACTATTTACAATGAGAGCGTTCGAATTGCCAGCGGCTTTTTGCTTTTCGCTTAAGATTTTTTCAGGTGCCAGGTAAAATGTATTTAACTTATGCTGACTTACCGGGTGGAATGGTGCAAATTTGTTTATTTTTATTTAATCTTTGGCGTTCCATCTTTAATATACAACACTTTTATACTATTGGAATCCCTTTTTTAAAAACTTTATTTTATAATTGAACAAAGGTAATATAATATGACATTTAATGACAACTAAGCATGTGTCAAAAAATTCAGCGACAAATTTGCTTGCTTGATTGAGTCATAGAAGTGGATTAATTTCTGCAGATCTAGCACTCTAATATTTGCACTTTGTGTTGTCATCAGTTGTCATTGAATGTCATAATATATTACCTTTGTTTAATTATAAAATTAAGTTTTTAAAAAAGGGATTCCAATAGTATAAAAGTGTTGTATATTAAAGATGAAACGCCAATGATTAAATAAAAATAAACTAATTTGCACCATTCCACCCGGTAAGTTAGCATAAGTTAAATACATTTTACCTGGCACCTGCAAAAATCTTAAGCGGAAAGCAAAAAGCCGCTGGCGATTCGAACGCTCTCAATATTGCCAAATTGGTAAACCACAGAATAGATAGCACTAGATTTTCATCTATGTTTACCCTAGGACCGAGAGCCTCCTTAATATTTCTTTTGTAGCAGAAGAAGATATTTTTTATACTGTTTGAGTTTATTAAGAGAGTCCTATTGGTTATAAAAAAAAATTCAAACAGAAAAGTTTTCCAATTTAAGAAATCTTACTCTAAAAGTTCTTTTACTTTGTGAGGATGGTCCTTATAAGGAGTGACTTTTTAGTTTTTCCCTTTCCCAAATTGTGTACATCTCAAAGGATAACTCAACGGACCCAACACAAATTTAGTTGTACCGATGCATTACCCGCCTGCCGCAATGTTAATTGTTTAAACAATGGTCGGCTTGTAGATTGTCATCTGTTTGACTTTAGTTCCGCCAACGCGGTCGCATCAAAGCTCAAACTTGTGTAGTTGGTGCACCTCAGCAATAAACCTCCAAAATAACTTCCTAATGAATAGGTGCTTTATTTAAATGTTTCCTGTACTTAAATAACATATTTCAGGTTTAATAAGGTGCCGCCTACTGTCTTTGATGGTGATGGTGTTAAAATTTGTCTTGCCTGGCCAATAAAGATCAAGCAAATTAACTGTTTGAAACAACGCCGCATTTAAAATGATTGTTTTAACTTATTGGAACCATTGTTTCGTGTTTTTAGCTCCGTGTAATCCTTACCGTCCGCTGTATTTTATGCGCAGTTTATAAATCACTTTGTACTGTTTATCTATTATCTTTTATTTTAACAGATAAATGTGTGCAAATCCTACCTACTTGTTCTAAAAAAAACTTAAACTTTAGTCACTTTGTATTGTTTGCCTAAAATATTTTATCTTTTAAGCTACTGCTAGATGTCAAACGGTGCAATATAACCTCAATGGCTAACAAAACATTTATTATCTGGTTGATGATCATTCGGTTTTTTAATAGTGTTTAAATAGTTTTTATATTAAAGTGATTGAAATAAGTGAAGAAATACTCATGAATTTGGTTAAATTTGTGTTTGTTCAACTTTCAGATACAAGGTCATACTAAAAGTTTTTATAAACATGTAGCTTTTGCTAAAGTCACTTAGGCCCGATTGTACAATCGTTTTGCTAAAGTGACATTCTATCACATTGAATTGTACAATCCTAGTTTAAACTACGGTTTAGCTAAACTGACATTTTATCACAACAGACTTTGACAACTACAACATAGGAAGTGTCTAAAATTGTTCTCTCTATGATTATAAATCAGTTTAACTAAACCGAAGTTTAAACTGATTTATAACCATAGAGAGAACAATCTTAGACACTGTCTATTTTGTAGTTGCCAAAGTCTGTTTGTGATAAAATGTCAGTTTAGCTAAACCGTAGTTTAAACTAGGATTGTACAATCGGACCTTAGAGGTAAACATTAAACAGTAGATCTAAAACAATATTATATAGAAAGTGATCTTTAAACCCACTATTACAGTATTTAAAAATACCTCCGATTGTGTTCCTTTAATTACTGCCACGAGAGAAACCAAAAGAAATCAATAAACTTTGAACGCAAAAAGATCTGGTGTTAAAAATAAAATGACAATTTAATACAAAAGTTAATCAAGGAGGAAGGATGGAAAATGGCGGTTAATCGTGAATATCAGGGATCAGGTACAAGGGTTGGGGCGGTCGGTCGGCGGTGACGGCGGCGTCGGAGAAGAGAGGGAATACCGCCGCGCCATCCACTCTGATGTTATTATATGTACATTGTATAATATCATCTCTTCCTTATCGGGCTCTCCGCCACGTTGTTAGCGGTCTCACAGGACAAATAAACACCATTGTCCTCGTAACCATGGTGAACTCATGCGACAGTTTACCGTTTGCGTCTTTCTCTCCTGCTTGCTCTAACTAAAAGCCTGTGCAAGCGAGATCATGGGATCATTATAGAAGCTTGCTTTTGTTGTAAAAATGTGGTAGGTACTTGACTTCACTTGACTAAGGATCGTTATATTTTTTTGTCATTGTGTTCTCGTTCGATGGCTCATTTTTTCCATGAATTTATTTATTATTTAAAATACTTCTGTAGTAGTATGGGTGCCCTTTACTTATCCTCTTATGTTGGTGAATTTTAAAAAAAATAATAATGAGTAGAATCATAAACGGTGGAGCTTAAATACGATTTTACTGATGCATTTACTCAGCATCAGCAAAACTTCTTTTCTGCTTAACGTAACGTATGTATAGGTAAAAATAAAGTTTCTAAAATGATTAACATAATAATAAAAGGTAGCAACTGTTTTAGCAAGTGATAACAAGCAAAGTCAACTTGCAAAATAACGAGGGGAAAAAAGCTATTGTTGAATTGAGGCTTGCTCTATCTCGCACCGCGCAATATTTCTGATCATAAAATGATAAAGATAGATTGGGGTTCAAATGGTAAAATAATTACCCTTGCACGAACCGATGTTTGCTGCAAACTAAAAATGGATTAATGCATTTTTAATATGACTTGTGCAAACAATTTCTTTATTGTGTTTTAACAGAATAATGTTTGTCTAGTTTTGGTTTGTTACGAGGGATACGTTGATGTTTATTTTTTATTTATGATACCACGCTGATGGTTGCCTCTTTCTGTTTATTTGAACTTTTAATTACTTAATTAAAAACGTTGGAAATAGTCACCTAACATTTACGAAAATATGTTTTTAAAACTCAGTGTAATTACTGTTTTAATTTTATTTAAAAAAGAGTACATTTTTAACAAATAACCCTGGTTAAATACATGTTCTTTGGAATTTGTAAAAAATGTTGTGCCGGTGAGTTAGGTTGCCTAAATTAGAAAACTTTTCCGTTTGAATTAATTCCCAAGCACTCTTTGAAAACACTCAAGCAGTATAGGTATATGAAATATATGGATCTAAATATTGATAGTCTTAAGTAAAAAGGAGTTCCTTATTTGGTCAAATTAAAAAAATCTTAAAAATAAAAACTCTGCTAGTAAAATTTAGTGGTGGGAAAAATGTTTCTAGAAATGCCTACGCCCGGAAGACGAAGTAAAACATGCGGTCCCGTGTGCACTTGTGCATCGTAAAAGAGCTCTACCTGTCTTTGGAAAAGAGCAGGATACAACAAAAATTTCTCGTTTGGAAGTAGTTTAAGTCAGAGCATCGGTATTAAGCCATAGTTGCAGAAACAGTCCGATGTAAAATAAGTTAAAAAAATAAAATTCTGTATTTATTGGGTATATGATAAGATATGACGTATCAACTGCGTCTGTATAGCTAATGGGTAGAACATGAGGTGATGGTGGATGAATGTATCTCTCGCTCATGTAGCTGCCATTGGTTGCTCGATAAAGGAGGTAAGCAGAACACGACAAGCTTGAGTGGATAATAATTGGAACGCGGTTGGTTACACCTTAACTGATCCGTGAGAAAATAACGACGCCAGATACCAGAATTCTGAATACAGGTGCATCTATCTAACTTTACTTCCTTGCTGCTGATGCTTACTAAATTCATAAATGTCAGATGTTGCCAAAGCATCACTTAATTTCTTGTTTACGGTATAGTTAGTTCATCCAGCTTTGCTGCATTAATGATTTTGAAACCCTCTTTCATTATATTGTTATCAGAGACGCTTTTTTTGCAGCCAATTATTGCTGTTCCTTTTGACCAACCCTGCTTTTATTATTGCTCTAAGAATTATGTAAAAATGTTCAACATTTTAAAAGAATGTGCTAATCATGAAGAACAAATTATAATAATTGGAATTTTCCTTTTATTTTGATTGCAAAAATTATTTCCAACACCTGCCACCATTTCGTTTCACCAATTATTAACTAAAAAAATAAAAACGTAGACCTTAGGAAACATAATGCTTGCTAAAGATTTAATAAGGTATTTTAAGCCTTTTGCAAGTAAGATAAGAATGCCTCTGAAACCGATCCCTTAAATTTGGTAAACACTTCTTAATTCATTCCAGTCAGTAAACAAAGAGACGTAATGAGAAATTTCAACAAGTCCAATTCCCAACAAGGCACGTTAATTCGGTTCTCGGTTCTAAACGCAAGAAGCAATTAATTCAGTTTTAAAGTTAATTTATTCGTGTACATAGTCTGAGTGAGCTACCTAATCACCTTAATTAGAATGTTCTGTTTGCCAGGAGCGTCTTTCAGTTTTGTTGGTTTTAGACGAATTTATTTAAGGGATCTTTCTAGAAATTTTCATATGTTTAATTTAGAGTTTGAAACAAAAATCAATTTGAAAAGTCTTTTTGCAAACTTATACATATAATTGGGCAAAATAGCCTCTTATTAAAAAAGGACATCACAAAATGGCGAATGCGCCGGATTAGCTATTCAGTTATAAATATTTTAATTATTATCGTTTAGTATATCTCTTTTTTAAAATGTTATTGTTTAAAATAATATTGTTGATTGCACTTTTTACTACATATATAAAATTACACCATGTTTTCTTTTTTCTGTTAAGAATTAAAGTTTTAACTACTTAAAATTACGAGCCAAACTAAAAGGATAGAGCCAATCCTGTTCCAAGCATTCAAGTAGTTCCTTTTTAGACATTAAATAGTTACCTTCATGAGACGGCTAAGTTACGTTGGTCGGTCTTTTGGGAGCTCGGCCTTCTAGATTAAGTAATTGTGGTAAACTTATACGATTACAGCTACTATTGCGCTATTTATTTTAAACAGTTTACCTCATTCTATCTTCCTGCCCTTTATGCAAAGTTTATTGTTCCTTTTGTTGTAAATTATTAGCCACTTAACTATTTGTGGCCTGCAAATGGATTGGTCCCTTACAGAAACATTAATTACCAACTCCAGAATAAGAAGTATTTTAAACAAAGCTACAAGAAAATCAGTAACAGCAACTAATTTTCGTAAATTTAAAGAACTTGTATTAAATCAATGCATTCAATATTTTAAAAGAACTCTTTTTACTTGCCATGATCAGTTATTTCCTGGTTTGAAGTAACATATTGGTTCTAACCAATTTCTAGTTTTATTTTAAGACGTTTATACATTTAACAGCTCCAACTCCAAATTTTCCTCGAATGATCAAAACCTGGAACCTCTTAAGTGGGATCTTCCATTAATTCCTTATTGGGCACATCAACGTTTTACCAACTAAGGTTCCACACGTCGAATACTAAATATGGATGGTGTACAAATTCCTCCTTCCATAAAGGCTTTCTCGATTTTAACCGATTGAGAGACAACCTTTGCAAATGTAGGCCTATATCGTGACGTGAAATATTCTAATGGTAGATCTACAATATCATATGTATTAATAAGGCAATCTAAATTCCACAAAACAAAGCGCATAAGGCACAAAAAATGGTTCAGAATCATTTAACAGGTTATTTATTGCCGAAATTAATTGATGGGTAATGTTTTGGGACGAACTTTAGGGTCCGTGGCGAAGAATGAATAAACCCGATTTGCACCAGATTAAAAGTGCTCAAACAAAACGACTTTCAGTGAAGTATCCTTAAATCGGGAGCAAATTGCGATTATCCAAAGCCCTAGGGGATGTCCCGCTTGGTGACCTAACTAGGATGATTTGATACGGAGAACCATTCAGCCAAGTAAAAAGTTTAAGGGTAGATTTTGAAATACAATGTAGGAGACTACAACACTGGTCAACAAATATCCTTTTACCGCAATAATACGTTTCTTTCAATGAGAATTTTCGACAATACTTCGTTTATTATGTTCTTAGTTCGGTCAACACTATTATTCTCAATTATGTGTACTTAGGTTTTTATTATTATACTGATTGAATTTACAGATGGAATGCAAAATAACAGTTTATTGTCGTGCCTATTTATCTGATTCAAATTGTATAAATGTTTTTAAAATTATTGCTGTTTGCATAAAAAAAATAGAATTTTTTGGACTTATTCTTTGGACTATTCTTTTTCATAAAAATAGGGGAAATAATAAGGGTGTAATTTTTTAACAATTTTAGATATTTGAATTAATCGTATTTATGAAATAGGGATGGTGATGGTGGGCCGCTTAAGCAAATATGAGGCATGAAGATTTTTTATTTTCCATAACCGTCCACCCAATTTTCTTGTAGGGGTAGATATTCACCCTTTCCGTTCGTACCCAAGTCGCCGGTCGACGTATCTCAGATATGTCCAAATACGTCAGAAATAAATGAGTCAATCTGACGGCTTCTGATGAGATGTGTCGACCGACAAACGAAAAGGGTGAATAGGCCAAGATAGATATTTTTTTTACCTTGCTAAAAATACATAACAACCATATTTTTTGTATACAGGGTGTCCAAAAAATGGCGCATAAACACTATTGTACGTTGTTGGGGCATGTCTAGGGAGCCCCAGAAAATTATTAAAAAAAATCTATCTCATGTACCCTCGGAGATATGTTGCCCCAAAGTGCGAAACTTTAAATGCTTATAAATTGAATATAAGAGCACATATTAACGAAACAAATGGTACAAAGCTACAGGATATCATAAACTATTCAACCATTTGTTTATTTATTAAATGGTCGAATTACATTTTTATAATCAATTTAATTTTACAAAATTTTCATGAAATGAAGCTGACAACAACGTCAATAAAATCTAATACAAAAGTGTATGATCAAGACTCATAGATGGCATTTTAAGACTTATAGATGGGATTTTTAGATGTATTTTCCTAGGCTTTGTTGCCGAATTTATGCAATTTTGTTCGCATTTTTCTCGATGAATATAACAGATGGATTTTTTTTTAAATTTTTTAGGGATCCCTGAGAATGCCCCAAGAACGTACCATCGCGTTTATGCGCCATTTTTTGTACACCATGTATGTTAGAACATCCATTCAGGAAGCTAAGTTCACAAAATGCACACAGATAAAAGTTAGGGGATGGCGTGGTATCACCCAAAAAGCCCTTCTTTAATTATAGCATCATTAGATCACGATGGATTTTTGGAAAAATTATTCCTCTGAAAAAATGGCTTCTCCCCCTAAATGGTCCCTGAAAAACAATATTCAATCAAGTTGGATTTACACCAAACTTTGTATTTAAATAACGTTGAAAACAACAGCTTGTACTGAGTAATTTTATTCTAAAATAATTCCTTTAACCCATTTAAAATGGGACCCTTAGAAGAGTATAGGCATTTTTTTCAACTCTAAACTATTATTTCTGAGCATTTTGTGGATTTCTTTTCCTGAATAGACATATTAACACAATATATAAAAACTCCGGCTGTAATATATTTTTTGTAGGAATTGGCATTGTTTTTTTGCTAATATAACTATTTATTTATTTTTAGTTCATTTCTCTAAAGGAAATGTACTATTGTAATTGCAATTTCTGAAAATCGATGTTTTTTTGAAACTGTGCCTAAACGAAGCAAGATACGTAAATGTTAAGGGTGTTGGAAAGATGCTACAAAAAATTACCGATCTTTTGATACTAGAATCATATCGATCGGACCATCCACTGGGTTGTTATTAAAAAATATCACTTTGGTGTATGTTAGGATGGATGGATGGATGGATGGATGGATGGATGTACGGAGCAAAAAATTTCTTTAACCGTAATTTACTCAATTATGGTACTAGGTAGAAGGTTCAAACTTGGCATAAGTAAATACCAAAGTCTTGTGGTCAAGATGACCACAAGGTCATACTGACCACTGGTCAAGGTTAGTAGATATTGCATGCAAAAAAAAATCTAGCCCAAAATGTTGTGATTTTTTTTTGCTTAAACATATTCTTTCGGAGAGCCCTTTGTGTTAAAAATTTAAAAAAAAAATTCTATGTCTAGGAAAAGAGCTATGACGTTTTCAAATGTCAATGTTTGCATTGACATAGCTCCAATACTACAATAGTTAGAGGACTCAAACTTGGAGGATGGATACACAAGAGACAGGGGTTCAAGGTCATGTCAAGGTCATATCTTTTTGAAGGTCAATAGCATTTTTATTATTAAAAATGTATGTTAAGGTAAATGCAAGGTAAATGTTGGACATGTTTTTGAAAACACAAAAGCTTGTTCTTGTGTTTCGGACTTAGTAAGCCATCTTCAGGGAATTATTTATAGTTTGACTTTAATTATCTCATACACCTTAATAGTTAGAGGTCTCAAACTTGGAGGATGGATAACCAAAAGACAAGAGTTCAAGGTCATGTCAAGGTCATATTGATTGAAAGGTCAATAGCATTTTTATTATTGAAAACCTATGTTAAGGTAAATGTAAGGTAAATGTTGGACATATTTTTGAAAACACATGAAGTTGTTCTTGTGTTTCGGACTTAGTAAGCCATCTTTAGGAAACGATTTATAGTTTGACTTCAATTATCTCATACGCCATAATAGTTAGAGGTCTCAAACTTGGAGGATGGATACACAAAAGACAGGGGATCAAGGTCATGTCAAGGTCATGTCTTTTTAAAGGTCAATAGCATTCTTATTATTAAAAAACTATGTCACGTTAAATACAAGGTACATTCTGGACATGTTTTTGAAAACACAAAAGTTGTTCTTATGTTTCTGACTTAGTGGGTCATCTTCAGGAAACGATTTATAGTTTGACTTCAATTATCCCATGCACCACAATAGTTAAAGGTCTCAAACTTAGAGGATGGATAACCAACAGACAAGAGTTTAAGGTCATGTCAAGGTCATATGGTTTAAAAGGTCAATAGCATTTTTATTATTAAAAACCTATGTTAAGGTAAATGCAAGGTAAATGTTGGACATGCTTTTGAAAACACAAAAGGTTGTTCTTGTGTTTCGGACTTGGTAAGCCATCTTCAGGGAACGATTTATAGTTTGACTTCAATTATCCCATGCACCACAATAGTTAAAGGTCTCAAACTTAGAGGATGGATAACCAACAGACAAGAGTTCAAGGTCATGTCAAGGTCATATTGTTTAAAAGGTCAATAGCATTTTTATTATTAAAAACCTATGTTAAGGTAAATGCAAGGTAAATGTTGGACATGTTTTTGAAAACACAAAAGCTTGTTCTTGTGTTTCGTCTTAGTAAGCCATCTTCAGGGAATTATTTATAGTTTGACTTTAATTATCTCATACACCATAATAGTTAATGGTCTCAAACTTGGAGGTTGGATAACCAAAAGATAAGAGTTCAAGGTCATGTAAAGGTCATATTGATTGAAAGGTCAATAGCATTTTTATTATTAAAAAGCTATGTTGAGAAAAATGTAAGGTAAATGTTGGACATATTTTTGAAAACACAAAAGGTTGTTCTTGTGTTTCGGACTTGGTAAGCCATCTTCAGGAAACGATTTATAGTTTGACTTCAATTATCTCATACACCTTAATAGTTAGAGGTCTCAAACTTGGAGGATGGATACACAAAAGACAGGGGTTCAAGGTCATGTCAAGGTCATATCTTTTTAAAGGTCAATAGCATTCTTATTATTAAAAAACTATGTCACGTTAAATACAAGGTACATTTTGGACATGTTTTTGAAAACACAAAAGACGTTGTTCTTATGTTTCTGACTTAGTGGGCCATCTTCAGGAAACGATTTATAGTTTGACTTCAATTATCCCATGCACCACAATAGTTAAAGGTCTCAAACTTAGAGGATGGATAACCAATAGACAAGAGTTCAAGGTCATGTCAAGGTCATATGGTTTAAAAGGTCAATAGCATTTTTATTATTAAAAACCTATGTTAAGGTAAATGCAAGGTAAATGTTGGACATGCTTTTGAAAACACAAAAGGTTGTTCTTGTGTTTCGGACTTGGTAAGCCATCTTCAGGGAACGATTTATAGTTTGACTTCAATTATCCCATGCACCACAATAGTTAAAGGTCTCAAACTTAGAGGATGGATAACCAACAGACAAGAGTTCAAGGTCATGTCAAGGTCATATTGTTTAAAAGGTCAATAGCATTTTTATTATTAAAAACCTATGTTAAGGTAAATGCAAGGTAAATGTTGCACATGTTTTTGAAAACACAAAAGGTTGTTCTCGTGTTTCGGACTAAGTAAGTCATCTTCAGGGAACGATTTATAGTTTGACTTCAATTATCTCAAACACCACAATAGTTAAAGGTCTTAAAATTGGAGGATGGATAACCAAAGGACAGTAGTTCAAGGTCATGTCAAGGTCATATTGTGAGAAAGGTCAATAGGATTTTTATTATTAAAAAACTATCTTAAGTTAAATGCAAGGTAAATGTTGGACATGTTTTCAAAAACATAATAGGTTGTTCTTATGTTTCGGACCTAGTAGGTCATCTTCAGGAGACGATTTATAATTTGACGATTAGTCAAACTTAAAGAAAGGATAATTAAAAGACAAGGGTTCAGGGTCGTGTAAAGGTTTTATGGTTTAAAAGTTCAGTATAATTTTTATTATTCCAAAACTATTTTTTGTTAAATGCAATGTAAATATTGGACATGTCTTTAAAAACATAAAAGGTTGTTTTTATGTTTTGGACCTATTGGACTATCATCAGGAAACGCTATAATTCTAACAAAAAAATGAATTTGTACGTAAGAAATGAACTCAAGAGTCGGATCTACCGGCCTCGACTCAGCTAGTTTATTATTTTACCGGCTGTGGTGCATTTTGCACGTCGATGCAAATATTCAATTTTTTAAAAAGTAACTAATTTTTTTTAACTTTTTGAATGCCTTTTTTAAACGGTTTTACTTGATGCTAATCAATTAATGATTAATGTTAAAGTTACGTTGTTGGATTTATTTTTTAACGAGCATTTTAATGATGTACGCTTCGTATGCTAATTGTACATTGTCCTTCTCCATACCAAAAAAATTGGCTATTACAATTACATCCTGCACGTCTATGATGAGGTGTATGTTGCGACGAGCGTTCAACCGATATGGATAGATGCAGAGCGAGCGCAGGCGAGGGATTCAACCATGAAATTGAATTATACAAAAGGCCAGATTCATTCCAAGCCTATACGGATTCGATTTCGAATACACTCTACATATAAACTTCCTAAATATTTGAGATCAATCGTCTACAACACCGGAAAATCACCTAAAGCATTCACACTGATATTTTCAACATGGGTTTTTTATACATTTTAAACTAGCTTCAAATATTTTAAATTGGCAACAACTTACCTTGTTCTTTAGCTGGATATGAACTGACTGAAAAAAGTTTTATACGGTAAAATAAAATTTGGAAATTTGGTTTTGTAAAGCAGGACTATTGTAATATCTATTTATACAACAAGTAAGGAAACGATGGTCATTATTTAACGAATGCGAAGTTTGCAAAACGAGGCTTTAGCCGAGTTTTGTAAGAGCATAAGTGAAATAATGACTGTTTCCTAACGTGTTGCATACAATATTTTATCTACGACCGCTTAATAACATAAAAAAATAAAAAAAATAATAAAAATTTAAAAAAAATTCTTGTGGTACATCCTGTAGACCTAATTGTCATCATGACAACATGTCAAATTTGCGTGAAAAAATGATCTCATTTCCTAACTTATTTAATATCCGTTAGGTTATGATTTCATTACCTAACTCATTTTATTTCCGTGAAATAAAGTAAGTCATTAGGTAATCTAAATGAGTAAGATAAAGTAGCTGTTACCTAACGGTAGTAGATAAATTTAATTTATCTACTTCCGTTAGGTAACAGCTACTTTATCTTATTCATTTAAGTTAGCTAATGACTTACTTTACTTCACGGAAATAAAATGAGTTAGGTAATGAACTCATTACCTAACTCATTTTATTTGTTCCGTCAGGACTTCAACAATATTTTTTTAAATTTTATATTTTATATAAATAAAATAAAAAATATCTTTATTGAGTTAAACTCAAAAGGCCATTGACCGAGGTCCTTCAGCCAATTTTATATTTTATTATGCGATAAAAGATAAAATATTGTATAAAACACGGAAACGGTTATTATTTCATGGGTATATTTTAGACGAGGCATTAAAGTACTAAAAAGCACAAAACCTCTAACTTTGGATCGCCAAGATGGATTCCGATGCGGTTTTGAGCAACAGATTTTAAAAGGTGTCTGGAAATTTTGTGACCATTTTTTATTTGGTGCAAATTGCTCCATTCCATGTTTTTAAGCAAAAATGTACCCCTTCTTTAAACTAGTGAAAAGTGTAGATGTAGACCACTCATCTATGACCCTTGACCACAAATTTTTGACTTAACATCAAATTCAACAATTAAATCAACAATATTTAAAAAACGTCAGTTTAAAATTTGTTGCTTTTGCTTATAATAATACTTCCTAAACTAGGCCCAAAATCAGTTTAATTCGGTTACTGGTGGACTTTCGAGATCACAAATGTGATGTTAAAATAATTTATATATGGATATATGTTAAAATAATTGTTCATTTTCTCTGAAATAAAATAAGAAACAATTTAATTAAAAGGATGATGTTGGAATTGCTGGGGATCAGGTACCCCTGCCCCAGCTGCTTGTTTTCCAAGGCCTCCAGGGTGCGTACTCCGTATAAGAAATAGGGATCTCTATCGCAATCGTGATCCATCGGGTGCAAGAATTTTGCAAAAAAAAGGTGGGTTACCATTGCCCGATTCACCACGAATGCAATAGAGATCCCTATTTCAAATACAGAGTCCGGACCCAGATCACTTTTGGGGCATTTATTTGAATTAAATTAATGAAGAAAAAATAAACAGGGATAACATCGTGGACTTTAATATCAAATTCATTTTCGATTTTTTGCCTAAGCCCATCTTGCTTTAATGTTGATATTCTTACAACGTTATCAATTCTTTTTTTTAATACTAACAACATCTTCGTTTAAATATTACGGCCCAATTTAGCATATTTTTGCATAAAACGCAAAGATTTTGTTTTGCATCTGCATCCATTATTCTAAAGAAGAATGACAAAAATTAACCTTTCGACCAATTTCAACATCTTATTTACTTACCTTTTCTGTTCTTTCTTACTTTAAAAAATATTTTAAACTGACGTTTTTTAAATAATTGTTGATTTTAATTGTTGAATTTGATGTTAAGTCAAAAATTTGTGGTCAAGGGTCATAGATGAGTGGTCTACATCCACACTTTTCACTAGTTCAAAAAAGGGGTACGTTTTTTGCTTAAAAACATAGAATGAAGCAATTTGCACCAAATAAAAAACGGTCACAAAATTTCCAGACATCTTTTAGAATCTATTGCTGAAAACCGCTTCGCAATCGATCTTGGCGATCCAAAGTTAGAGGTTCAGTTCCTTATTGCCTCGTCTATTTGCATTGCGCCGGTGATTAAAAAAATACTTGGTATTGCGCCGATTTGGTCATACAGAAATAGTTTGCATTGCGCCGCTATTGTTTATAAAAGGTCTATTGTTATACCAGGAGCTAAGCATACCCAGGTAAAAGGGATTAAGAAAACTCGATTTAAAAACATTTACAGCTATATTGTAACTATCACGAATAAACGCTGGGGCTTGTTAAATTTCCCGTCTTACAATTTTTGATGGCTTTTCGGTGATATTATCAGTAGCTTTCCGTTTTCTGCTATTAGATATATTGTCTTGGTAGGTAATGTGCTGACAAGGATTCTTAATTTTTCTATAGTTTGTTTTTTTAAATTTTAGGGCTTTAGATATTATTTCCACTGGGGGACACTAGGTTAGTTAGGTTATGTTAAGATTTGCTGCTAAAATGAAGATTAATGACTAATTTGTTGGGGTGACAAAGGAAGAGATGCAAACCAGGTATACAAAATGACCCAAAACAATAGGTATCATAAAAGTGGCGCAATACACACTATTTTTGTATACTCAAATTTAACCATCGGCGCAACAGGCATATATCCTATTTCATTTATGCTCGTAAATTTCGTATTTGTGAAATAATGACCATCGTTTTCTTACTAGTTGTATAAATAGATATTACTCAATTGGTACCTCGCAAACAAATGAAATGTTAACATTTCCAGGTTTTGTTCAATCTAAATAAAACACATAGGTAACTAATTTTTGAAATTGAAGCCTTATTCAAAGAACATACAAACACGAATATTTACTTTTACCTACTGTTATTCCTATTAAAACGTGTCACGGACGTTGCGTTGGAATGATTTAATATAAGTGGGATGAAGGTACTACTAGCCCACTACTTAATAAAAATATATGCCTCGGAATTTTAGACAGCTGGCTGAATCGCATATACCTTCGTTTTGCCATTCTAAAACTTGTCTCAAAAGTCCCCATGAATTTAGTGTGAGCGTCATAAGATATTCGGTGTCAAAGTTCACAAAAAATTGAACCTTTTAATTTACCCTGATATGTTGGAGTTATTTTTGCCATGGTTTTTTCATTAACTTGCACTTTTTTTAACTATTAAAAACTTTTTTCTATTATAAGTTGCGTCCTCTGAATGAAGCGTTTTGAGATCTCGCTATAAACGAAAAACAAAAAGTTTCAATTTCTCATTTAAGATTATATCACAGCTTATTGAAATGGTGTTTTATTACTTAATAAATTAACTTTCAGGGATGATTTCTTGGTAATAAGGTAGTTAAATGAATAAAGTATAATGTTACAAATCGAAAAGCCTCTCTTATTATTGAATAATATGATGCTGAAATTGATTCCATTAAGAACCCTCAGGTTATGTATTTATAGATGCTGTTTCAACAACCCACATCTACCTATGTAACTAGTAATCTCTTTTAATTCTAAGGATACACTTAAGGGTTTGAAAACTGAGAAGGCTGACTTTTGGGATTTAACCAGAACTGCTTTTTCGATAATACTTTCTTTTTTAATAACAAAATGTTGTAAAAAATTCAACCTAACCAACGACAAATGTGGCCACAAACGCTTAAGCGAGCCTAATCCTATTCTGTTATCCTTACACTCTCTCTCGAGACCACGGCTCAAGCAATCTGTTGTATCGTTATATCTTGCGTTGATACTCGGGGGTTGATGACTATTAATATTATTTGGCGACAGTTTACAGGACATTAATGAAGTCCCTGGTGGCTATAGTCGACACGTCATATTTCAGAAAAGATTCAGCAGGGATCCACAAGTAATGCCAGCATGTCATCAAATAAATTGGCTGCTATTTCAGATTTTAGATATCTGATATGCTCCAAGGATGGTGGATGAAGTTGTTTTTAATTTTTGTTAATCCTTATACGAATTTATTTGATGAGTTAAAACCAAGTGCCATAATTTGTTCCTTTTGGGATGCCCATGGGCAATGTTCATATTCTGATGAAGCATCAGCTTCAAGGCCAATGAAAATACCAAGGTAAAAACACCATCATACCAGGGTCACAATCCAGTTTTATTATTAGGTAAAATAAATTGACAAAATTTCAGAGGTTTCAGTGTTGAGATCCAATTTAATGCATAGGAGTCAGGTTATGTATTTCATAAGAACTGTCTTCAAAATTTGTGTTTGGACAGTCCTCTTCAATATGTTTAATAATTTCCGAAGCTTTACCACATTTACGCAACAAACTAGGTAGTGCATTTCACTTAGATAACATATCATTGCAATGTTCGTGACACTTTCTAAGACGATTAACAGTAGTCTAAATCTTCCTCGGATGATCAAAACCTGGAATATCTTGAGTGGGATCTTCGATTGATTCCTTACAGGACCCATCAACATTTTGCCAATTAAATTTTCACACAGCGTTACTAAAAAGGTTTTGTGTTAATATTTCTTTTGCCATAAGAGCTTTCCCAATTTTAACCAGCTGGGGGGCAACCTCTGCTAATCTAGGTTTATGGGAAATTTTTCCAACTTTCTAGTTGGAAAAATACATTTCTATGTATCTTGGCGGTGGTGCTATGTTTGACAAAACGGGCAACCTAGACTTTATTGTACCAATGCAAGTTATTACTCGAAAAATGTGAAATGACGTAAAAATGTTGCACGAGGGATAACACAATTTTACCAGAGACATTGTACATGTTCTTGCGTCCATCTCTTTCTTTAATTTTATCGTTCAACAAAAGCTACATTATAAATTCTCGTGTGTCTCACTCAGTGAAAATGTTCCTTTAATAGTGAAGTAAGCAAATACAGTTTTCGTAGAGAATCGTGGGAGTGGTGTGTGTGAGCGGTTGCAAATCCTGCAGGATGATCTGACAAGAACTGAGCTCAGCATAGCACACACATATCCTGCCTCAGGAGTTGCGACCACAAGCTGAGTGCTCTGGCTGTAAGAGGTCGCTTTACTTGCAAGCACGAGGCTTCTACCGCATTCAAGCTTTACCAGGCTCTCAAATTCCATTAAATATTTAACGAAAAAGCATTGCGAGCAAGTATAGGATGTGTTAAATAAGTGGCAATACTATTATAAGCCTTTTTAGGGTCCTCCATGAGATTTTAGGTAATTAGAATAATGGAGAATTTAACTATATAATATTAAGGCGACACTTTTGTCAGAGCTTAGATTAACCATTTCACGTAAAATGAATTTATCACCTTTCCATTTTTGTATTTAATAAAAAAACTCACAATAAAATTCATCACCAGTGTAGCTTTATAATAATCGATTAAATTGTGGCACCCTAGATCCATTGATGAATTGCCTATTTAATGTGGGGCTGATTTCCAATTAAAACAAACGAAATAAAAATGTGTCGTTTTTGTCGACTTATAATTGCACACCACTTGCTACTTGCTCACCAAACCATAGATTCGATATAAAGTTAATCCATGATAATCGAAACGAATCCTTAACGTCGGATGCAATTCATTCAGTAGCGACATAATTCGACGTAGCAATGTAACAAGGCCCCAATAGACTAGCTTCTTTTGTTGAGCTAGTACAAAAGCACGGTGGATGTTGCACCCATTAATAAATAACATACACGACACCCTGGGGTACGGACCGACACTAAACGATCCTGTTTTGTTATTAGTGCCGTAATGACATCTATTTATATTATAATTGCAGAATTTTAAATGCTCGTGCTACACTTTATGGCTTAGAAAATTAGGCTGTATGGTAGATCTCCGGCGGGAGCTTTAACAACACTTGTGGCTATTCCTTATTGTCATGATTACATCAGTTAACATTTGGATGTGGATTACAAGGCACCATGTGGTTGTTGGTCCCCGATATAATAATCGTTGAAGCAAAACAAACTGCCTTTGTGACTTATACTAAATCACCATTAATATTGTAGATATAATTAAAGATTAAAAATTCACCAGACGTTAAAGGTTTCGTAGAGAAGATGAATCAACAGTCTGTGCGAACTGTGCCATTCTAAAAAGGTTAGCAACGTTTCCAAATTTTATTGAATATTGTTCAGTGAATTGTGATAGACCCAAAAATTATGCCTTGACGGACTCCTTCTTTAAGAAGCTTTTATTGTCTTACCTTTCTTTTAATTATTAATTTTGTTTCTTAACATATTTTTACATCGGTCTGTTCCTGCAACTATGGCTTAATACCGATCTGAGTGAGACTACCCTCAACCGAGAAATTCTGTCCTTTTCCAAAGACAGGTGAGCTCTTTTACGTGCACCTATTCACACGGGACTACATCTATTATTTCGTCTTCCGAACGAAGGCATTTCTAAAAAAATTTATCCCACCACTAAATGTTACCAGCAGACTTTTTTCATTTTAGGACCACTCCCGGAGATCGAACCCGCGTTACTTGGGTAAGAGGCAGAAATGCTTGACGGTGTCTGCTGACTTTGTTTTAATTATGTTAACTCATACTGGTTTGGTAGTCCCCAGGGATCCATTTTGGAACCAGTATTGTTTTGTAAAATTGGAAATTATTTTAATTTTACTCGCATTTGTATGACCCCCTATTTCATGTTTTTTAGTTAATGCTTTCATATTTTTTTAAAACAGAATTACCTACTAATGAAGAAAATTCGGTATTTGGTCATCATACATAGCTATAAAAACAAAAACAAATTAAAGGATAATGTTCGGTTTCAAACTTGGTATCTGTCATATAAAATTAAATACAACTACTGCTAATTACCCGATAATTCTAAATAAAATTGCATTATTTTCTAAGAGCACGAATCATATTTCAAAGGGATGCAAATGGATTTGCGGTAAAATGCGCCTATTTTGGCATCTCAAAAACGCTCTAAAATGCAAGAAGTAATTAATATCCTGGTAATACGCTCTGCATAATTCATGTCAACATGTTAGGCAGTTACCCACCTATATTTCAGTACAACCACGATAATGTCGCCATGATATTATAGTTGGCAACAAGAAGCTGGCAAGCTCTTACAACAGAAGTTAGTAGGATAGAATACCTGTGAGAATAGCCAACTCTCAGAATACTCAATTATTTACGATTAAAGCGCTGCTGTTTGCCCCAACTGCATTTAATATGAATAGACTCACATGGTACAATGTTTAAAACTGTACTAAAAAGACTATACTAAGTTGGTGATGCGATTGTTTCATGCAACTTTAAACAGCTTTCAGTGATATGTTTTACGTTGTGCGAAATTTTACACGTTTAATTTTGGTGAAACGTGGTTTGGTGTAACACTAACACATAATGTTAGATCAAAAGGGCACACTAAAAATATACGAATTCGAATTCCCTAATTTTGCATTGTGGCATTGGATTTCAAAGTATTAGATCGACAACGGACAAATTCGTCCAAAACAAATAATATCCATAATCATAATCGAATACACATTTTGCTTCATCCTTGATTTTTACGTTTTGCGTAGCATTTAATAACAAGTGGAACAACAAAAGCATTCAAAACAAATCCAGCAAATTAAAAAATTTGTGGATGGATTTAGAAATGTTTTGAAATAATTTAGGTGAAGCAGTGCAAAATGAAAACTGGCGTGAAATAAAATGTTTAAAACGATTTGCATAATTGCTTAATATTTTGACTGCAACTTGGCAATTTACATTTAAATGGTGATCAGTAGAAACCAATTTAAAGTTGTCAACTGTCTGAATGAATCCTTTGTATTTAATTCTGGATCGGTTTAATCGTCAGAGCTTAAGTGAGTGTTGAGGGTGGTAAGGGGTGCATCCGCACGGTCCAGCCCTGCCTGCTTAATTCCTTCCTCGCATATGGTGACTTCACACATAGCTGATGATCTAATACTATGTAAGATTTAGAATACACCATTCGTTTGTTAATTCTGATCAAGCTTTAACCTCCCAATAAGTTTTCAACTCGAAGGATAATCCATTAATTTTAAAGTTTTATAAATGGGGTGACTTTAAACAAAAAAAACTGTTCATGTGTTATCATAAGCAAAAAATACCGTACTATAGCGGACATAAAATTTTATCGTAAAAAAAGTAACCAAAAAAAAATCCAATTTATTAGATACTATTTTTTAATTTTTAAGAAAAGGGATTATTGTAGCATTTAACAAAGTCAAGCCTAGGAAAAGAAATGTTTTAGATTTTGTTTATCCTAATAATACTTCATTACATCTTTTATGTTGTAAAAAAATTGAATTCTGTCGCATTTATTACGGTAAAAGTGCAAACGTAATGGAAAACTTGACTTCGGCCGGAGTTACTGCGTTCTATAAATTCAAAGGGCCAGAGTCACTGCATCTGGCCGAAGGCCGGAATCTTATTCCGCTATGTGAATGTGGTGCATTGCCAGAAACAATTAAACATATTGTAGAAGAATGTCCAAACACTAAATTTGAGGGTGGTTTTCAAGAAATACACCAATTAACTTCAGAAACTTTGAATTGGATATCAACCCTGAAACAGTTGTAACTTTTTAGCTGTGATTTATTGTACCACCAAAATTTTGACTAACAGTGGTATGCCTGAGTTCTTTCCATGGTTTGTCTCGGCCGCGAAGTAAATGCTTTACCAGAAGAATATAAATCGGCCATGGACGTGAAAAAATGAACATCACTTATACCTTTTGGAAATTAAATATCCATTTTATAATGTTCATTTGTACCTATTTTTAAAATTTAATTGTATTTATAATATCATAAGAATATATATAGACTCTTGTTGTTAAATCGTCCAAAATGTTAATATATATATCTGACTGTTTAAGGTATTAGATGGGCATTGATTTAATAGAAGGACACGTTCAATTTTACATTTTCTCATGATTTTATCCAAAATTAAATTTGAGGTACCAGATAAACGCATGTCAAGATTTAAACTTAGGAAAGCATAATGGGGCCCCTGAATATTTTTTCAGTTAACAAAACCTATTTATCGTTTTAAAACATTAATGGCATTGTATCATCCAAATTTCATGTCTTTTTGCAATTGGGAACACTCCAAATCAAAATCTCTTAAATTATCTTATTTTGGGCTGAATGGGGTTCCTGTCATTTTTTTAAACTAATTTATCATTTAAACCCATAAAGTGGGATCCAAAGAACCTAGGTATTAATTTTTGTGACAATCAAATTAACAGGTTATGTTAAATAATGAAAAACAATAAATGGGGCGCAGGGGGGCTTTGACAAAAATTTCGACATGTCTCACCAAATAGACCGCAGGAGTATGTCCTTAAAAGCTCATGTTTCAAGTCATAAGGTTTAATTCAACCTGTTACCCCTTCAAATGCGTCATGAAGAAAGTGTACTAATGGACTCTAGGGGGGCCCATGGTAACATTTCAAAACAGTGCAAACCCAAAGTGGTTACAGGATCTTCTTAGAAACCCAAATATAAAGTTTCATGAAAAAATGTTAAAACGCAACGGTATAAAAAAATAAAGTAACCGTAAAAAAAGAAGGGGGTACAGCGGGGCTCCTATCAACATTTCGAAATGTCTCATCGAGCCATTTTTTTTTAAATGTCTTGAAGAGTATATGTTGTAAATTTCAGGCCGTGAGCACAATTTGCAGATAGAGGCCTTATTTTTCCCCTTAACCACTGAGCAAGTCGGTGAAATTTACACATCAAATCACTTGAATTTAGTGACAAATTAAAGCAAAATATCAAATTTCCCCTTGCGTTTATTTCCATTCGAAAACAAAAAACACCATATATGCATCCTACCATCCTCATCAACAAAATGTCACTTTATTCACACCTTAACATTCTTAGTTGGCGGCTTAAAGTCTAAAAAGACATAATTTGATCCCCTTTAACTTACATATTACGCATTGCAAACTATTAAACTAACTAGAATGGGTAGAAGTCGAAACGCATAGAAGTTACTCTTCGCAAATAAGTAGATCGAGTAGAATTCAGAATCGGTAGAAGTGTAGTCTTATATTTTATAAATCAAAGCTAAATCAATTTTTTTATATAATTGCTACACATTCTATGGTATACTCTTCGCAAGAAAACTATTATAGGATAATTAATAGTTTCTTATATAAAAAAATGTAGGCAAATAAGATCTGCGAAGAGTGCAAACTATTAATAAAAAACACGAAGAATTTTGTTAACGAAGAGGATAAACGTCAGTTCTGATTCTGACGTTTAAGATATTTGAGGTTATTTGTTCTTACAGCTGACTTTGTTTTTTTGTTTGAAATATTTTTGGCATGGCCTTCTTGACCGACGCGTGACGCGTTTTGGACTTAGAAGTTTTTTGCTACTGAAATCTTTTAGTTTTTTAACCTTACTAGCCAACTTTACAAAAAATGATCCAACATTTTTAATAGATAATTAAATTTTTATTAATTTTGTAAGAATTATTTTTTTTGTAGATTAAATAATACACGCAGAAAATGTTGTTGTAAATAGATACAACAACAGCAGTATTACATACGATAATGTAAAGTTCCATTTGGCCTTGCAATATGTTGTAGTTTGTTATACAACAACATGACGTATTATTGTTATTTTTATTTATACTGCAACATACATTTATTTTAACAAAATCAAAGTTGTTAGAACTACTGACTGTTGTTGTATTTTGCTAGAGACCAGATTATATCCAATACCACAAAGTATGAAGCATATTACTTTGCGTTGTTGTATTTTTTACTATTTAGGGTTGTATATTTTAATAAAATGTTTTCTTAGAACAAAACAATAAAAATTGTTAAAAATAATAATTGTTGTTGTATTTTATAGAACTCTTTTTTTTGTTAGGTATACTAAAGCAAACTTTATGGAATGTAATAAAAATCAGTATATATGAAAAGTAATATATGTATTCAGTAACTTTTGGTATAAAATGGTACCACAACAACAAAAAAACTATTAAATTATTTAAAAACAAACTATAAAACTAGTAGGACAGATAATACTTAATATCATATTAAAAACTTTAAATACGGCACTTAGGTAATCCTGCGTTACATTATTTTTAATTATTTAACACAAAAACAAATTTAAACTACAAACAAAATGTACATTTCTTATAAATAGTATAACTCATAATATCACAAATAATTTTTTAAATTATTAAAAAACAAGAACAAATTTAAACTACAAAGTTCATAAATTTCTTATAAATAGTAAAACACATATCACATAATGTATGGCATATTCTTAAGAATGTAATATTATTTATATTATATTCGGCTATGTGTGACTACCATGGAAAGATGTTTGTTTGGATTATTTTCGTTGTCCAATAAGAAAATGTCACCTAAAAATGATGCCGGTCACGTTTAGTGGAGAGATATTTGTATCTCAGGACACCTTCGTTCGAAAGCGAAGTAAAGCCGGTGGTTCCGTGTGCGTATACTCGTGCACGTAAAAGATCCGAACCTGAGGCTGGAATTGTCTCAAGTCTCGTTGGAGGCATGTACAATGGGCCCAATTAAGAGGCATCAACCTTGAGTTGACCTCTACCTAAATCCAGATCCAGGTCACCTAAAAATATGATAAATGAGGGACATAGATGCTTTACATAAAATGAAGTGATGGGCATAGTTATTTTTCTAGCCTAGCATTACAAGGTTCTAACTAACAAAAAATGAGTACTACTTGTCTTAATACTTTTTACACTATTTTAAACAGGATCAATTTATTAAACAAGTTGCTATTTATATAAATGAGAATCTTGTTATTGCATTTCAATAAAAGGAACTGCTAAAATGGCGGAAATACGATTTAAAACTGTTCAGAACGCGATTTTTTTATGTTAGAAGATTGATATTTTTGGTGAATTTTATTAGTATTATTGATGCATTCTTAATGTACTTACCTCCTTGAGTCTGATCCATTATTAACTTTATAGTCACTTAATTTTAACACTTATTCACGGTACTCTGCTATAGTTTTAACCAAGGGAAGTTCTCTTATTATAATGCCAAGCTTAAGCTTGTTTGTACAGCTAGCCAAGCTTTCACAGCGGGGGGTGAAACATGCGCAATTAGGTCCTTTTTAGTTAAAAAATACCATAATTGTAGTTAAACATACCATTTTTAAAGTATAAAAATAATTTAAAACCAAATATGACATACTTTAAAATGCGTAGCAAAATACAACTTAGTTTTATAAATTAATACATTTTGTTGTTGTAACTTCATGACATTAGTAAAGTATTTACAACTAAGGTGGTTTGTATGGATTGTTTGATATTAATTACCACAACATAAGGTGTTAAAATAACTTAAACAAAATGTATGTTGTATAATTTTTATAATACATTATGTTGTGTATTACTTACCCTTAACTTCAGTGTAATATAACGTTTGTTGTGTTTTGTAGTACAAAAGCTTAATTACTGCAACAACATGTATCTAAATTTTATCTTTATTTTCTGAGTGTAACGGAGATAGGAGGTTTT
Source organism: Cartodere bifasciata (assembly GCA_963920755.1). NCBI lineage: Eukaryota > Metazoa > Arthropoda > Insecta > Coleoptera > Latridiidae > Cartodere > Cartodere bifasciata. The sequence continues at coordinate 14,779,276 of OY987196.1, read as the reverse complement.
TTTGTGTTGGGGGGTAATTGGGGGGTCGGACAAAAAAACTAAAGAATACTTTTCAGTGAAGAATTAAATTGTCTACATTTTCTGTCGAATAATTTTTTTTGTTAATTTAATAATAGCAGAGCTACGATTTTTTTTTTCATTTGGGGGGCTGAAAAGGGGGCTTTGCAGTACTCGGATTCTCGTCAAAAACAATAGGGTTCTTCCTCTTATAGCGATTGATTTTTCCCTAAAATTTTAATTGGATTGGAGATTTGGTTCTTAAGATAGCGTGTTTACAAGAAACGTGACATACACCAGACCGACCGACCGACCGACCGACGGACGGACAAAAAATGAAAATCTTAAAAAGTCATGAAACGCACGAATCTGCAAAAATGTTTGCTCTACGACGAAAATTGACGATTTTAGGATTTTCTGATCGATTGCAATATACTCTTGTGAAGAGTATAATAAGTGAAAGCTGAAAGCTATGTAAAAGAGCGGTGTCTTTCTGAACATCTTCCCAGATGTTCTATTTGCGTCTTTATTTCTTTGATATTCAATATGTGTCATACAAGGCGGAACGAATTTTTGTCGCTTCAAATAATTAAATACAGATACGTTTACTGTTCCTTTAAAATAATTAAGTAAGTTTCGGTTGACACCTCAAAAGAGGCATAAATTGGCAAGGAAATGAACTTTATAACTGTTTCGTTTTTTTAAGGAGCCAGGTGCAAATGGACAATTACAAATAAATGAAAAATGTTCTAATTTTAAGGACTTTAAAATATTGACACAAGAGAATCCTTGTATCTGCCCCTCATAAAAACATATCCTCCTCTATAACAGAAAAATATGTAAATATTGGTTTTTATTTCAACTCAAAAAGCTAAAACATTTTTCTTTTAATTCCTTTTTAACTTAAGTGTGATTTAGAGTTAAATTAAATTAACTCAACGCCACTCAAAGCTACTTTACTCCACTTAACTTGACGCGATTAAATTAAGGCATTTATAGTATAAATTTACACGTTAGTTTACAAAAAGCTAATTTAGTAAACGCCATCTATCGGTAAATGTTAGAATCGTCTTATTCACAGAAATTCATCTGAAATTCTTCGATTATCTTTGTAATTTTAAAAATTTGGTCTAGTAGCCGATATATGACTCTGTGAAGAGGCTTACTTTAAGGGACTAAAAGGAGGTGGAGACATCTGCGGCTTTCGCAAAGTAGGCCTTGCAATTTAGTCCAACTGTCAAATAAGACATCTGTCAGTTGATGCAAACGCCAGATCGAATTTTTTTAGTGTGTAAAATATAAATTTCATTTTTACGCATGAAAAACCTCTACACAACTTAAATAAAACTGTTTAATTACAAAAATTACCTGTGCCAGCACATAATACTTGTGAATTCACCAGGGTTTCTTTTAAATTCCGCTTGTATTCCGCGACAGACAATTACCCCTGTTAAGAAATGGTTTTTTTACAAAATATAAAAACACATTGCTTACTTTACGTGCGAAACCAGTTATTTAATATTTATTAAATGTTTTATATTTCTTTTTATTTAAAATAGGCGTTAATTTTGGTAAAACTTTGGTAATTGGTAAGTGTTTAAAAATATTTTTACAAATCTCATTATGTGTGCACGTTTTTTATTAAAAAACTTTCCTTATTTCAATAAATTATTAAAAATCAATAATCACAATTACTTTACTTGCATTTACATGAATATTTTTCTTGTGGATGCATTGGACGATAAAAAAAGCATATTAAAACACTTTGCCCTCAATATTAGTTTCGTCGTAGAATCCAAGCGAAGTTTAGGAGAAATCTTAATAAATTCACAAGGATGAGGTACTGGGACAGGTAAAGATTGTAATTAAACAGTTTAATATTAGTTTTGTAGCTGTTCTTGGTTTATAAAAGCAAATTTAACATAACTCACAAATCTGACAGGTAATTTTTGTGATGACATTTGTATATCACCCAACCTAAAATTTGTTTTTTGACAATTGGACTAAATTACCCAGCCCTCTTGATGAAAATGTTTACCCCAGGGATGTCTCTATCTTTTATTATAGCGATCTTAGCTTACTTTACATTGAATTAGCTGAAATTAACCAAAATAAAGAAATAGAACCTTAAGTAAACGTCAAGTTAAGTTAATTGGATGTGTAAATGCGATTTCATCTTTCGTATAATTTATTTCAGTCGCGATACGTTAATTATAAGTGAAGTTACGCTAATTCATCTCTAAATCATGCTTTATTCTTAAGCAATAAATTGCTATGAGTAATTATCGTGAATAAGTAAAACGTAAAGTTTTCTCAATTTTTTCTTGTAAAAAATGAATGTGTTTTTTATGTAACATACATTTTTTCGTAATTTAAATGGATAAAGGACATGCAAGGTGGCAATAAAATAAAATTGTTCATTATATTAAGAATTTATTTACAATAGAATAATGTACACTTAGGTAAAACTACTTGGCAAATAAAAAATAAATTGCGCAAAATTATAAAACAATCATTTTAAATTCAAACAACCAATTCTTCGTCAGCGTTTACTTAAACAAGTTGTTATTTTTTGGGTATTATAAACACTAAAGATGCTCATTTCCTGAGAAATTGTTGAAAATAATTAATAATGATGATGACGAAAAAACATAAAAAAATTCGTTGTTAACCTTTTTTCATCAAAGGTTGTGCGAAATCTTAAGATACGTAATTCGTTGCTAAAAAACCTAAGATTTTCAAATACCACAATATTTGAATTTTTTTTTTTAATTTACATTATTTTTAAATAAAGAAAATGCAAATAATACGCACAAATGCCTAAATATAAGTTGAGCCTACTTTCATTTTATTTACAAACAAGTTTAAAATATTTTGGAGTCAGATAAATATCTTTTAGATGTATTTACAAAAACCTGGATACATACAGCAAAAATCTGTTTAAGTTACCCCTTTTTTAAATTAAAAATATTGCACTTTCAAGTTAACATTATTTACATTTTTATATTATAGTACGTCTATTCCGAAGCTTTAATTTAAGTTTCAAGAACCCAAAGAATGCCCATGGTTCGCTAAATGAAAGTAGGGAGCATAACTCCCCGAGGAAGCAGCTTGCAGAGGATAAACGCCGCCATACGGAACATGATGAGAGTACAATAACCCAGAGTGGGTGTGGTGACCTCCAAATCCTGGAAAACCACCCCCGGAACCCACATTTGGGGGCGGTACCGTAGGTGAGTTAACATCCATGCCCGGGTTTTGTTTTTTCCACTTTGTTCTCCTGTTTTGGAACCATATTTTAACTTGGGTTTCCGTAAGGCTCAAACTCAAGGCCAGGTTTAGTCTTTCACATACGCTAAGGTATCGGGTTGTTTTGAACTTGTTTTCTAGGGCTACTAGTTGTTCGTAGGTAAAGGCAGTGCGGGCTCGACGTGGTTTTCCAACTCCGTGGTTCTTGGAGTCGCCTTTTTTCTTTTTGCAGTTTGGGTCTTTAAGGTCTTCGCTTATGTCGCTTTGCATATCTTCATCGTCGTCGGAGTGATGGTCTTTTCCTAAAACAAAACAAAAATATTTTTATTAAGGGTCGAGTTAAATAAACTAAGAGAGTTGGACAAGATACATTTCGAGTTGCACGAATATCCTAGATTTGTAGAGATTGCCCCCAAACGATTAAAATCAAGTAAACCCTTATGATAAGAGAAATTTGGATATGACCCATTTCATTATCCGATGAGTGGCAAAATGTTGACGTGTCCAACAAGGAATTTGTCGAAGATCCCACTCAATAGGTTCCAGATTTGATCATCCGAGAAAGATTTGGCATATCTACTGTTAATTGTCTTAGAACGTGTCAGGGGCATTGCAAAGATATGTTATGTTATGTAAGTGGAATGGGCTACTTAGTCCTGTGAAAATGGTAGATCTTCAGAAACTAGAAACCTTTACAAACAGAATCTTAGACAACGCTATTGTTTTGTTTTGACTAAAACATTTGTTTAAACCTTTCCCAATTTTGGCTTCCTCTCAAGGGATTTGCGAAAAAACAATTAATTGGTCCACTTGTTCTACTTTGTCACTTACAAAATAAATATAGACGGTAAGAGACAAACAAGCATTAAGCTTCATTCACAATGAAAATTAGCTTGCATGCGGTAAGAATTAAGGTAGCTTGTAAGAGCTTGAAATATGCATTTGGGATATACCATTCACAATAACTTACCTCATGCAAGCTAATTCGTTGTGAATGGTATATCTCAAATACATATTTCAATCTCTTACAAGCTACCTTACTTCTTAACGCATGCAAGCTAATTTTCATTGTGAATCCCACTTTATCGTCATCGATACCGAGATTGTGCGACTCTGCCGACGGCGGGCTAGTTGATTAAATCTCTAAATCCATAATGATTAAACTCCGGTAATACGAGAACGTCAGGCAAGCTGTGAAATCAATGCGTAACAACCGACAAACGTGTTAACCGCATTCATTTGTCTGTTCACCGCTGTAACAATACTATGTGGTGGGTAGGTGGAATGGAACTCCACAATTTATTAGTGGAATGGATTTTTTTCATTTGGAGTTTGAGAACTCTAATTTTAGAATAAAAAAATACAAATAACAATCAGTTTTGCACTACCTATGGACAACAGATAACATCATTTTTTTTAATGGGGTTTGTAATAGGGTAGAATAGAAATCAACTTTGATAAAATAATTTCGTGGACAATAACTGCACAAAATAAAAAAAAATCATTGCCATGTTAACCGACCATAAAAATCGTCGTTTAAATTAATTCCAAATTCAACCAATCTAACCTTGAACATTTTTAGTTCGTTGGTAGAGAACCTAATTATTTACGGTTCTTGCAATTTAAATCATTGAGTTGAAAAACATCTTCCGCAATGTCAAGCTTGTGAAATAATAATCTATTTAGTCTTGAATAAACTTGAAGGTATTCTAAACGTAGTAAAAGACATTTCCCACCATGTCTGAGAACTAAGCAAAATACCAAAACTTGAGAGACTGTATGTACAACTTTGAGACTGTGGGAGTAAAGGGGTAAACGGGAGATCGTGTAATTAACAGTCTTAGCGTAATTGCCTCTGGGCTCGTTAGCAAAGCCGTGAACTTTGTAATTAATCCTTTGGTTTTGCTTTCTTCTACTGTTTTAGGCAAATGTATTAATTATTAAGTGGTGCAAAGCTAACTTTACTGCTTTGAGCTACATTTGGATTTAAGTAAATTTAATACTTAACAATTTAAACTCAAGCTGAAATAATTCGTAGGTATTTAAAGAATAACTCTTTCGCCCAACTAAACACTTCTTATGTTTAAACTCTTTATTGTTTAGTAGATTCTCGAAAAGTCAAATCAGAGCTATTATAGCAGTTCAAACATCAAAATGGCCTTAGTTTAATCAAAATCTGGTTATACCGATTAACGTACCAAAAACTTAAACAATTTTTAAGTATCGAAAACTCAGAAATTGTCACTTAATGGCTATAAGTGACATTCTACCAAAAACAGAGTTTGAACCTAACAACAGAACGTAAATTTCACTAATTTACTTGGCGTAACTCTACTTTACTTTCACTTAACGAAACAAATATTTGCCTAATTTTTAGTATAGATTGCTAATTTACGCAAAACTAGCAACGTTAAAGCGCATGTATCAAACTCGCGCGTGTCTTCAGTCTGACTATTTGACATTTTTGATAAGATTCGAATGATCACCATTGTACTCGCAGAAAAAAAACAGACAAAGTTAACCCATAATACCAGTTAAAAAAGTGACCCTTAAGACCTTACCCATTAGATAAGGAAAAATTGACCAAAGGAGGTTAAACCATGCGCCCATGATCGAGTGCCGACTTAACCGGACTTAAAATAAATGACTCACCAAAGTTGAGATAAAGTAATAAATAAATTTGCCTACATTTTTATGTGGTTTATTTAAATTTCAGTTAATTTACGATGAAGTGAAATTCAAGTGCTATAACTTAACAGCCTTCATATGTATACTTATTTTTTAATTCGCGCGAGTAGGCGTAGCAATTTTAATTGAAAGTAAACATAAACCTGAAGGTAAACTTAACTTGGTAGAAATTTCGTCTTAAAACAATTAACTGTCAACTTTAACCTAGGTTTGATCTCCACTGAAAAATGACAGCATGGATTCGCACTCGTGGCAGTGTCAAACGTCATTGTATTTATTACTAAACATTTTAATTTGTATATGTTCAGTTATTCTTTACAATGCAAATAGATCAGCAAGGATTAAAAAATCGGATGCCTGCACTCGGGACCTATATCGATTTCAATCCTCTCAGCTAAAATTGACGTTATTCTAAATCTTATGGTTAGATCTCAAGTTTGACACACGTCAAATGTTTGTAGTTTAATCTCTAAAGTATCTGCTGTATACCTTTACATGTCATCTCGTAGGTATAGGCAAAATTTAATCAGGATCAGGAAGCGACGGATTAAAATAACGTACATAATGAAATGACTTCCGATTGTTGACCTATATGGTGGGAACTATTGAAAGCAAAGAAACGTCAATCAAGTAAGCTTTGCTTAATATTCGGCTTTGAAGGAATACCTTCAACTAAACAGCAACGGATGTATGTGTCAAGTTTTTAAGAGACTGAGGATGCAAAATTGACTTTGTTTTTTCTTAACGTCAAAATTTAAATCAAATTTTTTGGCACACTTTTATAGTTTTGCTACCGACAAAACTGGAAATTTAAGGGATGATCTGTAAGTCAAGTGGGTAAACCAAAGTGACAAAAAACGACTCTGTTGTCCCAGAAATTTATTGTTACAACACAACTGTCATTTTGGTTTCCCAATTTGATTTACGGACTATACCCTCATGCAGATGATAGAAAATGGACTTATACCATAACTAACTATACCAAATTTTCTTAAAAAACTTAACTTGCAATAAATAATTCTCTTAAACTTATACCACTGTCTGACCAATGCCATTTAATGATATTAAAGAAGAATCTTCTTCGCCTACGAATATACCGAGGAATATACATTGTAGCCGCGCAGTTGGCTTAGCGAGTCAGTGTCTAACTCCTAACCAAAGTGACCTGGGTTTGAACCCCAGAAGTGATCAAAAAGCGAAGTAAAGCCGGTGGTTCCGTGTGCGTATACTCGTGCACGTTAAGGATCCGAACCTGAGGCTGGAATTATCTTGGGTCTCGTTGGAGGCATGTACAATGGGCCCAATTAAGAGGCCTAATTGCATCAACCTTGGGTTGACCTCTACTTAAATCCAGATACATTGTAGATGTTAACAAAAGTGTTTCTATACAAATAATTTTGTGTAACAGCTAGGAAAAGCATTGTAGCTAATTATATATAATAAAACAAACGATTCTTACCTGTATCACTTCTGTCATCATATTCATCCATAGACGATCCCTCATTTGTTTTCCAGCAACAAATTCCATCACTAAACACAGCTTGTCTTCCAGTAAACTTATTAGGGTCCAAAATATTTTCAACAGAAAACGCTAAACGTCTATGATTATTTGAAACGACAACCGACGGCTCGGGGCTGTGATCTCGCAACTCAGGCGACGGAGATCTACTTAAATCACTACAAACACTTTCTGATGATCGTTTAATATTTAAATTGTCTTTTAGGGTACTATAATCACTTTCAGTCTTGGAGAAGGATTCGTAATTGGGTCTACGATGGGTCAAGTCAACCGGACAGAGATCGTCGTTTTCTACGTCAACATTTTCTTCCTCGTCCTCTTCATCGCTTTTCTGGCACATTTCCACATCACGAGAATCATCTGATATCCTTTTAGGTTGAATGAATATTGTTTCACTATTGGGAGAATGCACGTCTTTTTCCGGCGGTAATTCTTGGCTCTTGTGATTCGCTGTTGAAATTAAACGTTCCATCATCAGCATTGTCATTATTATTATTAAAGAAGTACGTTAGACTGTTTCAGCGACATGTATTCTTATATTGGCTTGATCATGCAGGACGATCAAGATACGAACTGAATGTTTCAGTTTTCAGCATCCAGCATCATCATGGCGAGTGAGGCTCGGCAGAGTGGGAGCTCCTCGCTCACATTGGATGCTGCCTAACCCGAAACCTGCAACGATTGGTGGTTGCAGCTAAGGGTGGAGCGTGTCTAAATGCAGCGTTATTTGCCTTGTAATTATAAATATGATTTGTACTAATAACAAAGAGTGCCGCGGAGTAGCTTTGGGGAAATTATCATGAAATGATTGTTGGGCATATTTCCAAACAAAGGCGGTAGCAATTTAAATTTAGTAGAGTTGAAATTGTTATGGCTAGTCGTTTAATTAGTGAGAAATTGTATTGTTTGGGGTATTATACGAATTTGTGATTTTGCTTATCAACGCGCTATTGGACCTCTATTATTCAGCTGGCGATTTATGGATCATAATTAAGCGACATTTGCAACTAGCTCAATTCATCGCCACATAATGTTTTTGCATTATATTTTTTAGTAATTTGCAGGCATACACCTGTCATTATAATTTAGTATCAAATATAAATTCATACACCCATTAAATAAAGTGTTTTGTACATATTTCATATTAATAATTTAAAAAGTTTATGCAATTAAAAAGCACTTTTTAATTTTGTTTTTAATTCTGAATTAAACAACACACACTAGAGCTTCAGGGTGTAAACGAATAAAGCACAACAATATTATATTTTCTTAAAAGAGTAGGTATAGAAAATATAAAAAATGAATTTTTGGCTATTCCTAAACATAACTGCGTAAATTGAGGGAGATCTTTGATTTAATTTAGGCGACTAAAAACTTACATTGGATTTTTGTAAGTATTTTTTATTGTCGGTAAATAAAATTCTCTTTTTAAAAGAGAAAACTGTCAATTTAGAAAACCTTACCCTATTAACGAAACCTTTTTTTGCGAAATCTGCAAGTTTAATCAATTCTTGACCCACTATTATCATTGTATGTAAGTTTTCCTTCATCGGTTGCAATTGCAAAGCTCTTTGTTATTGTCAATTTAAAATTCCATTCCTCCCTAACAATTAAAATTGTACCTTAGATGTTTGCTAGGTAAACATTTATTCGGGAATTTTTTTATTTGAACCCTTCTAGCCAAGCCAGACTGATGCTTTTAATGACATCTAATTTATCAATTAGCGAATGAACAGCAAAAGATAAAAACGTGTAAGCATTCCAGTCTGGTAAAAGTTGACGAGTCGCTACTGCCAATAACAGAAAACCATTACACACCGATTTAAACAAGATTTCAACACAAGTAGCAATCGAAAAATAAAAATCAATCAATATAGATAAAAGAAATCAGATAAAAGGTAAAAACCAATTATACCTAACAATTACACAATTTGAAGATATGTTCCAAGCAATAATAGCCTTTAAGAAAGTTATTATTAGGAGCGGAAGCATCGCAGAAAAACCCACTTATATGCATTAAAACATTTATCTTTATTTGTAGCAAGGGGGAGATGTAACAAGTTACCTATACCTATCAGAAAAGAAATTAGATAAAAGAATTGCGATTTAGCCAAAGCTTTAGCAGCACAAAAAACCAATTACGAAAATAATAGGTAGTGAATGATTTCACTCTAGATTATCAGAGTCTTACTTTAGCGATTGCCTTTTGTTTGGTTAAAATTGATATGATAGCAATCTGGCTTCGTCTTTATCGTTGGCATTGGCTGTATGAGACTCGTAATGAGTTTCAGTTTATGTAATTAGAGGCACTTAAGATTGGCATCACAATAAAACAAGTGAACAACAAAAAACTGGATCATGAAATAAGGGCAAATAATTATGATAAACTTATTCAGAAAGGATTTTTGTCATGTGTTTTGTCCGCAAACCTAGTAAAAACCTGATCAAATAAAATAGGTTACGTCCTTTACAGCATCATGTAAGCTCTAAGTAGCAGATGTGTCAATTTCATTTCAATCAAGACATAATAGACACGGTAATTGAATCAGCTCTTGGTCTATTTGCTAATACTTCAAGCCCTTTAGAGTTCGGCCGCGACGCAAACAGAATACAGACATACTCTGCTAGCTCGATTTAAAGCTTTAAGCACCGAGGTCATTTCAACTTAACAATTTAACCCTATTTTTTGCTTTTCAATCTATTCCCTATTTGCTTTGCTCACAACTTCACACAAAACTAGCTAAGCTAAGCCGAGACTGATGGAACTTCCAAAGAAGCTAAAGAATTTTTGGGGCCAATTTTTTAAAATTCGTAAGTTTAATCATTAAATAATTAAATGCAAAATGGATAGAAAAAATGACCTTGATAAGGCATTTACCAAAAGGGTACAGCTGGACTAGTGAGTGAGTGTCTGACTCCTAGCCAAAGTGACCTAGGTTCAAAACCTGGGAGTGATTAAAATGAAAAAAGCCTGCTGGTCACATTTAGTGGTGAGATAATTATATCACAAGACTCCTTCGTTCGAAAATGAAGTAAAGCAAATGGTCCTGTGTGCGTATACCTACTTGCGCATGTTAAAGTTCCGAACCTAAGGCTGGAAATTTCTCGGGTCGAGTCTCAACGGAAGAAGGACTATGCCACTTAAGAGACTCAAGTGCATCAACATTGAGTTGACCTCTACTTGAATTCAGAAAAGTACCATTGATCAAATCGAGTAATCGTTAAATTACCAAGCAATCTACTGGAGTACTGCCTTGTTAAGGATAATTTCGGATAGGTCGAAGAAATTATGAATGTATTAATTTTAGTCATGTTGAATTTATTTAAGCTTTTATATTTTAAGTACGTACTAAAAAGCGTAACTACACATAAATGGGGTAATAACTACTTTATATGATTTGAATGAACAAAATATTATAGCCCCAGAAAGATAAAAATAAAATGTTAACTTCCGAGTTATATATTCAGACTGATGATGACCTCGTAGATCAAAAGAGCCATTTTCGTAGTAGATATTGGGCAAATTACGGCGCAAAACACATTTCGAAGATAACAGCATGTATCCATAAAACATTGGAATATTATGTCCCATAAACTGTGATTTGAGTGAGGCAGCGCTCAACGAGCTTGCCGACTTGTTAAATATTTATAAAACAATCATCATTCGGCCATCAAGCAACATGGCGGCTCCACGAGGGACCTTGCAAACTGTTATGAAGCATTTAAATATTTATACTTGAATAGAGATACCCCTTAAATTTGTTTTCCTGAAATTGGGATGCTTCTTTCTTTTTAAATTACTTCCAATTTAGACGCTGCGTTCTAACTAGAATAGAAAATCGTCTTGTAACACTCTTTACAAAAAAAAAAATCACAACGAAAATCTGCAGATCTACAATAATTGCAACAGGGTTATCTGTAATTTGCTACTGCTTTTGTTTCTGCAACTATTTCCCAATCTATTTCTACTTGGGGTTACGAGTTACGACAATATTGGTACATTGCGAGTATCAAGTCTCACCACTTAATACATCCAAAATTGAGGTTATACCAATTAAAATAAAATCCGGAACTTTAACGTAGGAACACAGAAAGTTAAAAATAGTTTCTAAAAAGAAAATATTGAAAGCAGAAAACGAAATGAATGTCATGGATTAATTCTAAATAGTTACCAGCAGACCAATATTAATTAAGTACCGAAATCGAGAGATCTATTAAGTTCCTAAGAATAATCATTCACAGCATGTGTTCAGAAATGTGGCTACCGAATCGCAAAAAATAAACCTTATTTAGAGGGTCCCATTAAGGTACTGAAAAACTGTTAGTAATTAAAAGATATATCTAAACTCATTTTTAAATAAGCTCTAAATGATGAAGCATTTTAGTTTCTCTGAATGGTACCATCATCAATCAACATTTCTACTTCTCAGTTCTCAGATAATAAAGCTAATGCAACAAAACATACAAAAATAACAATCGTACACTTAAATTAAATGTTACCGATATTAAATAGAACGCCCCGGTAACCTAGAATGATAAAAAGAAGTTGAAATAATTAAAGTTTGGGGCACAGTAGGTAGATGGAATTTTCTATGGGACAATGGTAAAGGAAATAAATGTTTTTTTGAATTTGGGAACTGGCACCAGTGGTAGCTCACCATAGGTGTCTGGTTTTTTAAAATGTACAGAAGAAAACACAAAATAAACAGTAATAATTGACCACACGAATGTTAAAGTGTCAAACTACAAAGCAAAATAAACATTGCCATATAATCCTTTACAGCATAGTTAATCATAACCTGTTTAAATAATAAAAACAACCAAAATTAAATATTAGGAACCTATTATTTTAGTATTGATACAGAAAAAGTCAAGACCCAAAAAAAAGGATAAGTAATTAAAAAAAAAAGAAAATAAATTAAGAAAAAATACACATTAAAGAAGTTTTATTACAACTGACTTTTTTTTATTGTAAAGCTTCCGCTAAAATTTTACGTTATTGTTAAAAAATAGGAGGTAACGTGTACCCGTACTAATTGCTTGACTATTATAAACTGGCAATTTAAAGGTCCCATTAATTCACTATTATTTTCATTAACAAAATCTACAAACTTAAAATAAATACCCATAATATTTGTTATGTTATAAGCTCTCAAGTCATTTTTTTCCACGGTTTTTCCGTTTCTCTGCATTAGCCCTAGCCGCTTCATCGTTAATTTTTTCCATTTTTTCAACCGCTTGGAAAATATCATTGGCAAGTAATTCAGGATTTTCAAGTGCTGCAAAGTGACCTCCCTCATAATCGTTAAGCTGAACTAAATTTTGGTAAATATCACTTATGGCTTCGTTTCTGGAGTTAAGATCGTGCTTGAATCGCGCACAAGCTGAAGGTATAGTAACTGGGAACCTTAACAAAATGTGAATTAATCATCGCCTAAATTGTGCATGCTAAACAAGTTTGGACTTACTTTGAGACAGTAAAACTGCTCAGAGGTCTTTTATTAAAGGAATCAGCGTAAACTCTAAAACTGGAGGTTACTGATCCACCAAGCCAATAAATCATAATGTTGTCCAACAATTGAGTATAGGTGTACTTCTCTAACAAACCTCCATTCTTTTTGTTGATGTTTTCTCTATTTGTCCCGACAATAAACTTTTCTAAATGGTATGCTGCCAAACCAATGGGCGAGTCAGATAATGCCACTCCTGAAAGTTAAGAACTCTGAATAAGGTTAAACAGAAATCTGCATTTACCATACCAAGTGTATCAGGTTTCGTAGCTTGGATATGGAAGTAACCAGATTCTTGTAATAACCAGTCTATGTTTTCAAGAGTATGATTCTGAATGTTACTACTGTCATCTCCTACCAGCCATGTTGGAATAAACTTCTTTATAAACGTTTTAAAGAAAGCCAAAGGTGATGACACAACAAAACACATATTTGAGTGCAAGCCAGAGAGGGAATAAGGAAAGATTGCGGCCATATGGTGTGCAATTATAGCTCCAAGATCGCCTCCTTGTACATAGAACTTTCCGTGACCAACGCGCGCCATGAAATTTACTAGAATTTGAGAGATTTCCACCAAGCCCATATTTCTCCGAATTGGTGCATCCGAGAAACCAAAACCTGGCAAATGAGGGACAACAACCTCAAAAACAAAATCCCTGTCCTTACTTGGAGTTGTCAATAGTGGAATTATGTCATAGAATTCTCTAACAGAACCAGGCCATCCATGGAGTAACAAAAGAGGTAACACTTTAGTCCCTTGTGGAACCTCAGTTGGTTTAACATGAATGTACCGAATGTGTATGCCTTGAATGTAGGTTGAATATTGTGGATACTGGTTTAGATATGCTTGACGTTCCTCCCAATCGTACTCATTTTTCCAAAATTCGAGAATTTCTTTTAAAAGATCTGTATTAAAGCCATATTGATGTTCTACATTTTCAAGCGGTGGGGTAAATGCTCTTGAGTTTTTGAGACGCCACTTCAGATCTTCAATAACCTAAAAAATGTAAATGTACTTAATACAGTACTACTAAGAACACATAGAAAGAAGGTAGGGAAAGCATGATGAAGATGGTGCTAAAAACGTAAAAAAAATAATTAAACATAATTATAATAATCCGATATTGCCAGAATGGAAAACTCGAACAGAAATTTGCTAACTTCAGTACTTGAAAAAACGAGAAAACCAAAAAAGAATAAAAAGTAATGCCTCATAAAAAGTAGGCAGGTATGTTAATTTAATGCCACCTTAACTTTTATTTAAAAAGTTACTTTGTTGGTTTATTTTTATTGCTGAGACTTTTTATTGGCTAACAAATAATAATAAAATTGCAATTACTTACCTCCGTGGAAATATTAATAGAGTAGGGATAGATATATTGGTCATTTTTGAACTGTTCGCCCCAGAAAAACAGTTTATTCATCCGCGGCACCTTTGGAGTACTAAAAATCATACCAAAAATTGTATCTTGCCCATAATTATTGATTCCATAACCAATTATTCCAACTATTGCAATAAAAACCACCAGTTTTAGGGAAAAAATTGTCATTTTTAAACTTTGCTCTAGTAAAATTTCACATAAAATACAAATACAAAAATAATTCTACTTCATAATTGGAGCCAATATAGCTAAAAACCGTCTTCTGAGTTTATTTTCTAAGTAAGGAAATTATAATTCTGTGTCAGAATTATAAGTTTTGTCATTGAAAGACAGTGCTAAGTAATCATAAATCAAAAAAACTCGAACTTTTAAAATAAATTTTTATTAATTTTTACATTTTTATTAATAATAGTGTCTTAAATAGCGTTACACATTTGTAAGAAAATGAACTAAACTTAAAGTCTATGTATACTATAGGTTAAGTACCATGGTATAGCTTGAAACACATAATTATTTGTGTTTGCTTTTAATTAAACAAGCAATGATAAAAATAACGATAAAACATTTTTAAACACTTGTCGTAATCAAGAACCTTTACAAGGTTAATTTATATTTTACTTTTTAAGAACATCCTTAATTATAAAAATTATGTTAGTTCCGCTTCAATACGTTAAAACCGTTTGAAGTAAGAATTCTGATTTCAAATTAAAGAAAATTAATTTTATTTGTCACTTTTTGTTGGAGCACAAGGTTTGTACAACTAACGTCCAACAAACAGTTTACCTTGGTAATTAGAAACTGGAAGGTAAAAAAAGTTTCTTTTTCTTCCAATTTCGAAGGGATTACCATTTTCTTAAAAATAGGTAATTTTTTTTCTTAAAACGTCAAATAAACATCACTTTAATGACGTTTATTTTAAAATAAATAAAAGTCAACTAAAATAAATAAATTAAATTGATTATAAAACCATTATATTTAGAAGTTTTAGGAAAAAGAATCGTTTACTACACCGAGTTAAAGTAGCTTTGTGTGCCTCGGCAGAATTGTCTCGCTTTGCTCACCAGACAATCTTTTTGCCTAGTCACACAAAGCATCACTTTAACTCTTAAGGCCGATTTATACCACGTAACTTTCACTTTACTTCCGCTTTACTTCGGCGTAACTTAATCAAAAATTAAATAAAATACATGGGAATGTATTGGCAAATTTATACTTCACTTTAGCGCTACTTTTCTGATTCATTTAGCTTAAAGTCGTATAAAGTCGTACTAACTCGAGACCCGAGCTTGGCCATCATGCGCAAAATTTGCAAAAATGAGATATTCGCCCTTATTGTTAAGGGTAGTGATTCCGGAATATCGCTTCGTATACGATACCTGTTAGGTCTTCTTATGTATTTTTTACGAAGCGATATTCCGAAATTACAGCCCAGGTATAAATTGTCAGAAGTCGCGAGTTCAGACACATGCGCTTAACTGATCCCAATTTCACGTAACTTTGCAATCTGTAAATTAGGCAAATTTGTAAAGTTAAGTGGAAGTGAAGTTACGCCGAAGTAAAGTAAAAGTTACGTGGTATAAATCGGCCTTTAGTACTAATAGAGTGCCTGGAAAAATTGACAGTTATTGTCGCCTTATAGAGTGGCGCCATGCATCATTCCTTCTGTTATACAGATTATGTCATCAATTGTGATTGTAAGTTGTGATTGTTGTCACTTTGGCTATAACGTTGATGACATATAATCTGTATTACAGAGAAGGAATGATGCATGTCGCCACTCTATAAGGCAACAATAACTGTCAATTCTTCCAGGCACTCTAAGTACTAAAATCTACCATTTTCTATATGTCAAATACATTTATGCCCTTATTTCTATTTGACACAGAAATATAATACAATATTACCTCAATATTGTAGAATTAGCACACAAAAAAAGATTTCGGTGAATGTGTATGACTAATTTTTCCGTAAATATATAAATATTATTATTAGAATTAACTAATTGAAAACTCCATTTTTTTATGTGTCAAATACACTTATGCCCTTTTTCCTTTCGGCCACAGAATTCACATTCATCAGAATATACAGTCAACCTGGGGTATTATTTGGCTTTGTACCTTAATAACTATAAATTGGCTTGAAATATTATTTTGAACTATCATTAGGAACATTAGTATGAACTAACTACTAAACTGTTAGTTATAGGTTAGATTTAAACTTCATGTTGTAGAACTCAGCTGTTAAAAGAAAAAAAACCTTATTACCCGTATTTTCAACAAAGTTAAATGTTTATTATGGTGTTTAGGAATTTGGCTTTTTAGGGACTTTCACATTTTCGGGGACATCGTCTATAGTTTATACTATGGGGCGGCTCTTCTTGGGTGATCATCATTAAAGATCTTTCGTCATTTATGTTATGTTTAAAGTGTGTTTTGATGAGTCGGTCGTTGCCAAATGCCTTTTGGTCATAAAAGGGCCGCTTAGCGGAAGGGCGTGCATGGTGGTTATACCGTGAAATTTGTCAGTGTGAGCCCTACTAATTAGCTCATTACACCGCATTCAATTTGACCTGTCTCATAGTCACTAGATCCGTCCCTTGTCTTTTGCTCCCCTCGAGATGCTTTGATTTATTATCTGCCGATTTTTAATGAGACATCAATCGGTCTAACACTAAGCAATTTAGGAATTATTAACATCAGTTTGATTATTTTTAATTAATATTAAACATCTGTTTGAATAGCCATATGTGTTTTTAAGACGAACATTTTTAGGATCATTAACACCCTTATTTAACTTTATGCAAAACCAATAAAAATGTTGTAGTTGAAGGTCTCTTATTTTAAGAATGGACCATAACTTTTTTGTCTGCTAGTTTCCTATATGTATAGTTGGATAGCAATACCATTTTCAGAATTTCTTTCAAAGTTTTCTTAAAGCAATTTAAATTTTGGTCCATCAAATGTTTTAATAAAATTAAATAAGCTAAATATTTCTGTGACAGTCCAATTAAAATTTCTCACTTACAATCCATCCAATGCGTTTCTATTAAGCAATAAAAGTCTCTTAAAAATGCCAACGACATAGTTTAAAGACACATATACCAACATAAAATGTGTGAGGGAAGAGCTATTTTTAAACGGAAGTCATTCGAGTTACTAATTTGTAAAGACAAATTAGCTACTTAATTTTGTAGAAACATGTTTGGATGGGATCCTAAAAGCCCATTCTACATACCAGTTCATGAAAAGGTGTGTATGTAGAGAATAACTTGGAATCTCGCTTGGAATATACCGACCTATGAAAAACTTGATTTATATTTTGTTTGTTTTTAAAACAGAAATGTTATGCAAACAAAATGTCACTAGCTTTTAACAAATTAGTTGTTTTGAAACAAAATACCTAGTTTTGTTTATAAATATTACGTATATACCTATTTTTTAAAGGAAAATTTTAGAAGAATTCGATTTTTCCTAAGCCACTTTTTTCAAAATCGAGGCTTTTATTGTACAAATGCATTTTTTTCTCAAATTTCTTAAAGGGGAATGTAATGTTGGTTGCCTAAAATCATTAAAAAACAACACGTTTAAATACAGAATTTTGGCAATTTAGATGCACTATTTTTTTGCATTTTAAATTGCCAAATTTCTGTATTTAAACGCTTATTTGATGGACCTTTAGAATAATTCAATTGTGGTTTCTCTATTTATGTTGCTGGTAAGCACAATTTTTAATTAAAAGTACATAACTCTTATAAACCCAGTGAGCAATGACCAGAAAGTGCTGTTTTTTGTTGATTTTAGGCAACCAATATTACATAAGTACAGTTTCTATGCTTCGCGACATTCCGCGTTAATGTTTGTAAAACATTGTTTAGACAAAAAAAAAACTAAACGATGGCTGCATGCATTGTATACAATCCTTTTTTTACTGAATGCTATTACCACAAATACAATAAAAACTGCCCTAAGCAAGCAGACCCTAAAAAATATACATCCTAACAAAAATTTACCAGGTGAAATTTCTGCATAAATTGAACAACCTCCTAATTGGACCGAAGCTATATCTCGCATATGAAAGATAGGTAGCGCCATATGTTGAATAACACGTCATATACAACCCATGTCCATTGTAGGTTAATAGCAAGTGTGGTACCTCCAGCGCTTGATTAGTAATTATTGAAAATTTTTTAAAAATCACGTTTAAATCTAATATTTGTATAACTTACCGTATACCTACATAACCGGACGGTAGGGGCTAACGTATCCTAATCTAATTTACAGTTTAATAGCTTTCTATTTAACACTTTCAAACAATTATTTCAAATATTGGTCTTATCCTCGATTTTATCTTACAAACTAAATTGCTTTTCATGTCAATTTTAAGAAAATTCGCCTAAATTGAATTAAATTGAATCAGTTCAATTTAGGAGGTACCCATTAGAATTTAGAATTTTTATCTTTATAAATGAATACAATTGAAATAATTAACCTCACGCAAAGAGACACATTTCTTGTTTTATTTAATCATTTCTAATTTGTCTATGTAACTATAAATATTTAGCATTAAATCCCGAGATGTACTTCAACTGCTTGGCGGTATACGAAAATACCCATTTATTATTTCCATTTTCCAAACTGAACCATAAATTCAGAAAGCCAATTAAGCTAAATATCTCATTTGCTTACAAATTTTCAAGTAAATTTAAAGCATGTGTTGCGTTTAATTTTAGTAAACCACAATTTAAGACAATTTGCTCGTTGGCTGTAATAACACAGGATTTTAGAGATGAGTTGACTCTGTTTTAGAACAAATATAAGCAATAAATGTGTCCACAAATCATTTTCATTCTTACTAACTAGCGCTCGTTAGGCTATCTTCACTTCGTCTGATTTCCGTTTGTGTCTTTTAGGAAAACGTAAAATAGTTATTTTTGTGTCATTTTTTCATCGGCTAGATCAAATTAATTTTAAAAATCCTACTAAATAGTTCATAAATAACTCAAACTTCAAAGACATGGTCAATTAAGCGTTTTTCAAAATTAATTTTTTTGCCATTATGTAATTTTTGATTATCAAGATGTTCCTACAGCCCGTTTTACAAAAAATGTTGCTCTTTGGGTAAAATAACTTATATTTTAACAATAAATTGCAAATCAACACGGTAGTAAAACAAAAGAAATCTAAATCCGAAGTTATGCTAATTAAAGCCATTTTTATTTTTAAAAAAACAAGAATTTTCCCTTGTTGTGTCTGCTAAAAGTATTTTTTGTTAAATTAGTTTTTTAGCTCATTAAAAGTTTAAAAACTGTATTCAATCCTATTGTTTCATTAGTTATTAGAGTTTTTTTACCAGTATCCAATTAAAAATGTGAATCTGTCTTTTCAGACAATGTTGGATTTATTAACATTTTGCATGACTTCACAAATAAAACTTTTTACACTTTGAATAATTAATTTTATACTTTTTGCACACAAAAAATTAAAAAACTCTGCATGTATAGAAATATTTTGATTTTGGAACTTCTTAATGAAATAATTTTTAGATAAATTTACTCATTAGTCTTAGGAACTTTAAATAAGATTCCACATTTTTTTTGTGAAGGTTTCTGGGAATTAAAATTTATAGCGCATTTGTCAAAGCACTTTATAAAACAAGAAAAAAAGTTGGGTAATAATTGCAGAGAGAATAAAAGTTTAATTTAGGAAAAAGTGCCTAGCTAAAAGCGAGGGATAAAACTTAAAAATTCCTTAGAGTTTTTCTTGAAGATAAAGTATAATACAGTTTTTAAAAGTGTTAAGGACATGGAAAAAATAAAAGCCGCCTAAGGGATCTGATAATAAGCTTTTTAAAAAGTTGAGTGGAGCGCGCACGGCCGGTGCAATAGTATTTTAGTCTCAAGGGAGGCGTCGGTCGCCGGGACGTTATTGCGACGCTGGGACGCCTTCTCAATCCGATTAGTAAGTTAATTAAGTACTTTTAGTTAATTGAAACGCCGATTTATTAATTACCTTTATAATTCGCTATTCATTTTAGATTCATTGTTCACATTAAAATAATTCTAATCGATTACATGGCATAAACTCTTGAGAAGATGTACATGTACATACATGTACATGTACATGTACTCTTGAGAAGATGTACAGGGTGTCCCACGTAAGATGACCCAATCCCTTATCTCAGGAACTAAAAATGCTAGCAAATTTTTGTTTTCGCAGAATTGTTTGTAATGAACCAAATTTTTATTTTTAGTAATGTTTCACTCTACAGGATGTTCCGTTTACTCGGAACACACATTCACTTTTTTATTTTAAATGGAACACCCTATATTTTTTTATATTTTTAAATACTCCCAAAAATGAGAATTATTTTGTTAAAAGTCCGAAATCTCCAACTTTTTTAGTTTTTGCAAAAAAAAATTTTTTCTAAAACTTTTGTCAGTTGCAGTATTTTTTAAAAAAAATCATTGCGCTTTTCATGGGTAATGTTTTTGCATAAAATTTAAACAACGTATAATTAATATGCTTAAAAAGCATTTTCATCTAAAATTTAACCAAAAATCGTAACCGGAAGTAAAAAATCCGCCATTGAATATCGATACATTAAAACCGTTTTATTTCCGAAAAATTAAATACAAAGCTATATTTTTCTTTGGCCCATTAAATTTAATTTTTAATTTCCTTTCATTTGATACCCCACTTCCCTATACCTACCTCCAACCCTTTTGGAGATATTCGATAAGGGTAGTTTTACGAATAGTTTTTACCCCAATTACAAAAAATATATCACTTACATGTCCCCTTTCATAGGATAATCGACTTGTCTTAGCCTTTTTTTAATTAAATTTAAATAAAACATAATTGGGGTAAAAACGATTCCTAAAAACACCCTTATTGAGTATCTCCAAAAGGGTTGGAGATAGATATAGGGAAATGGGGTATCAAATAAAAGGAAATTAAAAAATAAATTTAATGGGCCAAAGAAAAATATAGCTTTGTATTTAATTTTTCAGAAATAAAACGGTTTTAATGTCTCGATATTCAATGGCGGATTTTTTACTTCCGGTTACGATTTTTGGTTAAATTTTAGATGGAAATGCTTTTTAAGCATCTTAATTATACGTTGTTTAAATTTTATGCAAAAATATTACTCATGAAAAGCGCAATGATTTTTTCAAAAAAATACTGCAACTGACAAAAATTTCAGAAAAATTTTTTTTTTGCAAAAACTAAAAAAGTTGGTGATTTCGGACTTTTAACAAAATAATCCTCATTTTTGGGAGTATTTAAAAATATAAAAAAATATAGGGTGTTCCATTTAAAATAAAGAAGTGAATGTGTGTTCCGAGTAAACGGAACACCCTGTAGAGTGAAACATTACTAAAAATAAAAATTTGGTTCATTACAAACAACCCTGCGAAAAGAAAAATTTGCTAGCATTTTTAGTTCCTGAGATAAGGGGTTGGGTCATCTTACGTGGGACACCCTGTACTTACTTAGGTATATGTTTTTTTATATTTGTGTTCCAAAATAAGCACATTATTAAACAAGGATTTTTTTAAGGTTGCTGAATTGCTTTATTATTAAAAATATTAATTCTTCCCTTGCAAGGTACATTTTATTTACAAATTTTACTATTATATCGGGGGACATAGTTTTTTTGTAGAGGGAATAAATAGAAGAATTGGAGAAACGATATTAACTGTTACATTTTTCTAAAACGCCTATTCATTCAGTATTAAAATGAACCTTCATTATCAATCAATTAATTAGTTTTAGTTTAGTATTTTTACTTTTATAGAACTTTTACAGACTTACCTCTAGTTTATTTGGTCATTATTACCAAATAAAGCTTATAACGTTAACGCCAGAGTTTTATTATTTTTATTGTTATTACAACTATTCAATAAGGGGCTATAAATATTTTAATATTTTTCGCAAATTATGTTGAACAAACAAACTCCATTAAAAATTCTAAACTAATGATATGTATTCTATAATTTGATACCAGTCACAGTAAAGTGTAAGCAAATTTCTGCTAATGCAGATGCAAATTGAATAAAAAGCTAAGAAAATATATGTGTAGCTTGCGAATAACGGTGGGAATTAAAAATCTGGTGTTTCCACTAAAAACAAAGAGAGCTAATGTGGCAAGATGAGAATGAAAGAGAGGTAAAGTGCGCTACTTAAGAATTTAAAATTCTTTTAGGTAAAATCCTGCGAGTATAGCACTTACAGAGTAGGATCTATGAAATGGCATTTTAAGTTGGATTAGGTTCAGATTTAAAACACTGTCAATAATACGCAGCCAAAAGGAATGAATATCTCTACGTACCTAACCGGAAAATCTACCTGATTTTTTACTTATTTCAGAGTTATTCTATTGTTTTTTGGTTTCTTCTAAATATTGGATTGGACTCTTCCATACATTATGTCTTTATTGCCTCAAATTTTTTCGGCAGCTTAAAAAAAGGTCTTAAACATAGTGAGCAAAGTTAGTGATTAATTAGGTAAAAGTAATACGAAATTAATTCCTGTTCTGTGTAAAAAGATGCGAGTAAAAATGTATTCTCCCTTAAATCGCACTTCTTTTGCTCAATAGTTGTGAGACCGTTTTTCTAAGTAATCGTAATACAAAATGAAAGAATTTCTTTATAAATGAAGAGAACTAATGAAAAGTAGCCTGGCTGAATATCAAAATTCTGCAAAGAGCCTAGTAAAGGGTTTAAAAACAAATTCTTAATTATTGAAGCCCCATTATTTGAGAAATGGGGCACAAATGGGACTATACAATAACCATTTGTCAAATATTTTTTAAATGTGGTCATCAAGTGCATGCAAAATTTCATAGCTTTAAGTTAACGTAAACGATTTTCATGAAATTTGTCGGTATGCGAACGGGCTAATACACCATATTAGTGTGTCGTCACTGAAGACAACAAAGAGAAAATCGCATCGTAGTTTCCATGATTTTGATGTTTTAAGAATTATTTCGACAATTACTTTTTGACACGTTGTTGTCAAAACTTCAAAACTATGAAAACTTATGTAGATGCGGTTTTGTATTTGTTGGCTTCATATTTCGTCATTACTAATATGGTGTAGAGTGCCTTGATGTCATATTGACAGTTATTGTCGCCTTATAAGGCGACAATATCTGTCAATATGACATCAAGGCACTCTAATATGGTGAATTTAAAAAAAATCATTATCGTTAATACGCCATATTAGTATGTCATCACTGAAGCCAACAAAGACAAAATCGTATCGTAGTTTCCATGGTTTTAACGTTTTAACAATTACTTCGACAATTACTTTTGACACGTAGTTGTCAAAACTTGAAAACCATTGAAACTAGGTTCCGATTTTGTATTTTGTCGCTTCATATTTCGTCATCGCTAATATGGCGTATTAGGACCTTTATAGACCCTTCTCGTCGACGACCACCTTCACGGTCGTTATACTTGGGAAACGTCAGATATGCGTCAGATTGACTCGAGTCATTTGATGCTGGTGCAAGTCATCCTATTCCCAAGTATAACGAATTGTTGATTTGCGTCTTCTTTATTTTAGTTTTTAATACCAAGCATCTTTTTATTTTAGGTATTTTCCGTTTTGTTACATAAAACTAAAGAGTATGAAATTTGTCTTAAACCTAAAAATATTATGGTCCATAAGACAAGAGAATTGATTGGACCAATTTTCCGCATCATTAACGCCAATAGAGCTATAAACGTCCAGAACGTAAAATAAGTACTCGTAGCCCCCGTTTATGCATTTCTAATGGAAGGCAACCATCTCCCGGAAATGATGGAATGTTCTTTTGTCACCACAGGATTGTTCATTTTCCGGTTGGATTGCCAACCGATAAAAAAGAACTCGCGGGCAAGCACCATGAAACTGTAGCCATCAGAGGAAGGGAACAGGGATCCTAGATATTCTAAAGATTTAAAAACAAGGAAGGGTTTGTAAAGTTACCATATGTAAATGTAAAAAACAAACTTAATTAATATTGTTAATTTAGGTAAAGAGCAATTTGCTAAAAGCTAAAGAAATATGTAATGTAAAACGCTCGGTAAAATGTAATGTTATTTTCATGTGAATTATGATACATAGGTCGGTAGATTGGTATATTGTACCAACATACTTTTAAAGATTAAAGTTAAATACACGGTGTTTCTACCAAGTCATAAATTATTATAAAAGAAAAGAATTCAACCAAAATAATTCATAACCAGTTTAACTTGTTTTGTGTTTTAGATTTTAGAAGTATATTTTAAAATATACAGTTGTCCTTGACTTTTTCCTGGAAAATTTTCAACATTTGTCCAGGGGTCCCTAGGCATGCCCCAATAACTTACCGTCGCGTTTATGCGCCAATTTTTACACACCCTCTGTATGTATACATTAAAATAAAAAATTTCTATTATATTATATTTATTATTTCCTTATTATCTAGAATAGAGTTTCTCTTATGGAATTTTTCTCGAAGTTATTTTTTAAAATCAACCCCTTCTTATGTTATATGAGACAAAAAAAAATAACATCATGGACCTTTTCTAATGTATTTACTTTTTTCTTCGCCTTTTTCCTTCAAGAAAATGTACTCATCCTATGAGAGTTAAGGAAAAAGCATTTTGTAACTTGCTGTGGTTCATTTAACAGATAAACGTTACAAAGTGGCCTTGCTTTAACGACACCTTAGGCCCTTAGCGCTCTGTCCGCCTAAACGATACTTAAAGACATCGATTTACGGACAAATTTAATACTGTTTTTATCTTTAGCTCTGGAAAATTGGACGATCCTTATCTGCTGCGCGACGCTTCAAGAAAGTCCAGCAAATGCCTTTCATACTTACATTAGCTTTTTAAAAAGCAACTAAACAATAGAAATCCTAAATTTGACGTATTTCTCGACGCATTTCCAGTCCAATACTGGGGTTCCCGACTTTAAAATTTTTAACATAACATCCATAAATTTCTAGAAATTCATATTAGATATTCTGCGAAGGCAAATAACTTTATAAAATACAAATTTAAATATCCGCTCTTTATCGAGCTTATCTATTTATCAGGTCTGAGTCTGATGGCTAAATTATTTTTATCTTTTCTATTTATTTCTAAACGTCCAAAGTATACCTAAAAACTCGTAGGAGTCGTAGGAAACTCTGGATCAGAGTTCTAGCGTTGGAACGATTCAATTTGCCGGTCTCTTGCCCATCTACTGGATGGCGGCGTTGGTGAACTCCTCATTAAATGCTCCATTACGCCTCCAGAAACAAATTACTTTAAATGCCTTATTTGAAAAATAGTTTTATGATAATATCTACCACTAAGTGCTGGCCTCATTATCTTTTAATGGGGTTGTATCCGCAAAAGTCGAGACAAAATCCTTAAATCCCATTTTATTAGATCTACCCAATTTAATTGCCAATTGGCTAAACTAAATCTAGCTTATGGGGCTGTAGCTTACGCTACACATTTTAAATTTAACTTGGAGGGATTTTTTAAGTAGATTTACCTATACCTACTTCTTTAGCGGTATTTTTTAATAATAAACATTCTTAACTTACCACCACCGCAAATTCGAGGGCCATAATAAGTAGCTATTTAAAGTTCGATTGGGTGTTGCTTTATCAGTTTTGTGTGTTCAAAGCAGGGCACTTGTTGGAGTTTGAAAAAAACAGGCTCTAAATAGTTTGTAGATGCAATAAACCGCTTTACCAATACCACATAAAAGAAAATAAATTTATGAGAAATAGTTCCTGTTCCTTAAAATAAACGCACTGACCACAAGATAACCAAAAAACCCGTTTGTTTAAAAAACAGTACAAACTGAAGTTAGCTCCTTACAAAAGATAATTCTACAAACCGTTTGAGAACTGCTGCTGCATGAAAATCTCAAGGTCGATATGCATTTGACTGCTTCCCAACTCTGACAGATACATAACCTCACTTGTGTTTAATTCAAAACAAAATTCCAAAGTAATTTAAAATTATTCATTTTACGTAAGTAAACACCCCATAATAATAAATTTAATATGACAATAATAAAAAATAGTGTCCTGCTATTAAAAACACAAAAAGACAACGACTCCATTGATCCTTATGAGGAATTATTGCTTAAGAACAAACTGAAAGTTTTTAAAGTAAAAACACTGGTTTTTAACTTTTATAATATTCAGGACTTGGCAGACAAATTAGCAAATGCTGATAATTATACGGGCATAATATTGTCTAGTCCTAGATGTGTAGAAGCTGTGCATCTAGCTTGTGGTAAACAGAATAAACTTAACAATGAATGGGCCAAGAAAAACAATTATTGTGTAGGAGAAGCTACTTATAATGACGCCTTCAGTAAATTAGGAATTTTTTGTGAAGGAAAAGACACAGGAAATGCAAAAAATTTAGCAAAATTTATAATAGAATCCATGGGTAAATATAAAGACACTAGAATAAAAGACTGGACAATACGCTACCGCTTTTGATTGGTCGCCCATTCCTGAGGCGGCTAGATACTTTCACATTATAATGACATAATTTTTTGAATTTGTCAATGAATTTGTCAAAAAAATTAAAAATATAATTTTACTGCCAAAAATATTTTAAAGCGTAAGTATTGTGATTTTTGTTCATTATATAATACAATTTCAGGTTTCCAATTGTACAAATTAATATTATAATTATTAGTCTATTGGATTTTTACAAATTAATATCATTTTTGAAATGTTTGGTTGCGGAAGTGCTAAATGGAAGAACCAGGCGGCAAAGGATTTTAAAATGTTCTTCATTCCAAAGAATTATTCCGAAAGAAACTTGTGAATGAAAAAAACAGGCAAATAGCAAAATTTAAACAGGCAAAAAGAAAAATGTAAAAGATTTAAAAATTAAAAAGTAGTTTTTTTAACTTTTATTTATCATAAAGGTAAAGTATCTATAATTTTTAGGAGCCAGACGTAACAGAAATTAATAAAACTATTAATTAGAGAATTTATGAAACTAAAATCAAAGGCAAACCGAACGATAATTTCCTGATAGCAGTATTTATTTATGCTTTTCCATTTCCTACTATTAATTTTTTGGGTATTTATTGAAGTTTGTTTCAAATCTAAAAATAAATTTAATGTTTTAACGAAACGGTTAATTTATTTTTTCATTTTATTATTAAAAAGTATAAAAAAATTAAAGCATGCTTACTTGCTAAATAAATGAAATCTATGTTTGACCACAAATAAAAATTTAAAAAGTCTTTTGGATCCTCCTATGGAATGGGCGGCAGTTCTATGAATTTTGATGATACCATAGAATAACATCAAACTGGCTAGTCTTTTATTTAGTGTCTTTAGGTAAATACATTTGTGAGACATTTCACCTGAAGATTTATACTTTTTTTTTTAGCTAATTTGGATACATCGAAGCCATTTTTGTTTCCACACGGAAATTTAAAGACTGATACGCTGAAATATGAATTTGAAAAAGCAAATATAAAAATGGAAGAAGTCCAGGTATATGATACCATAGCAAATCCTGATATTCAAAATGATTTATCGGATGTAACAGAACAGTTTAAAACAATACCAGAATATGTGGTATTTTTCAGTCCATCTGGGTTGCACAGTTCAATTTCTTTTATCAGAAAAATTCCCGTGGACCTTGATTTTGTAAAAGTAAGATTTTTTTCAGATTAAAAAACTGCAAAAGATATAACCATAATTTTCTAGTTTGTAGCAATTGGACCAGTGACGGAAACTGCTTTAATAGAAGAAAATCTAAAAGTTTATAGTGTAGCCAAGTCTCCAACACCTGAAGACGTTCTAAAAGCAATTTTGTCATAGGAAGAGGACGTTACCAAAATATGGGGCAATATTTATAGGTTTTTAAGATAGCCTAAGGTAGGTAGGTATATAAATTAACAAAATATGTTATGTGATATTAATTTATTAATTTTTAAATTATAAATTATCACAGTTTTAACTGCCAATGTACAGTTTATTTATATGAAATAAAATAGTGAGCAAGTTCGATCGCATACGTATCACATAAATATTTTAATTAATAATAAATTTAAAAGTGTAAGTTGGTCTTTAACATAATATATGTATTTATTTCGTACCTTTTAAGATTTGGTTAAATAGAAATTTATTTTATATAAACATCGTGAAACGCAGTTCACTATGTTGTTTGCTTTATTTTATTTAAACTAATTTATTTTTACAAAATTATTATCTAAGATTTTAAACTTTAAAGTTATCAACAATAAAAATAGCAGTTTATTCATTCAGTTCTATTTTTAAAAGAAAATTAAAAATAGTTATTCGTTATAAAAAAAATATCTTTAAAAAAAACCTAATATAAATTAAACTATAGTTTTGGTAAACATTTTAGACGGTCAACAAATTTAATTTAAGACAAAATTATTCTATAAGGCCCCGATATTTATTAATTCGGTTATAAACTATAGAAACAGATTCAGAATCGTCTTGCGATTCTCGTAGGTAAAAAAGTCTTAATTTCCCCTCATTGTGA
Source organism: Cartodere bifasciata (assembly GCA_963920755.1). Classification (NCBI taxonomy): domain Eukaryota; kingdom Metazoa; phylum Arthropoda; class Insecta; order Coleoptera; family Latridiidae; genus Cartodere; species Cartodere bifasciata. Next base: position 14,750,410 of record OY987196.1, on the reverse strand, counting down.
CACTCTAATATTTCCCATTTCAAGAGAAGTTTTAATGCATTCTTGATCGTGTCCACTGAAACTGCCTCATCTGAAATAGACAAAAGATTAGAATACATTAGCACATCATAAAGGAAAAATAGCATATTCTGCACGTTCTTAAATCATTACAATAAGAATTTCTTCTAGTTTAACTTACCGCATTTAAGAGATTTTGCCTCAAGTTGTCCTTTAAGTTCCTTCAGAACTTCTTGGACCAATTCACTTTCCATTAGAGATCGTCCGACAAGCTTTTCCAGCGTAAAGGCAGTAATTGAGTAACATTCAACTAAGGGCAAAACTATTCCTTTTAAAAATGCAAGATATTCTTGAGCGCTTTCGTCTTGACTAAGAGAATAATAAGTTGGAACATCGTGATCTTCCTCATCGTCTTCAAATTGGCTTGCAATCCGGCGACTGCGCAAGTTAATAGCGCTCTCGTCATCCTTAAAAAGCAAAATAGTGTAAGTAATTTTAAATTTCGCTTAAACGTGGCATTAACTTACCTTCTCGAAAACATGTTTCCTTATTACTAAATCGTCTATGGAAGCATTAACAGTTTGTTCTAAACTTTGGCATGGTTTACAGAAAATAAATTCATACTGCATTATGTCACATAGCTCTAATGAGTTTTCCATTAAGATGTGACTATTAATTTTTCCAGACTGGGTTTTCATTGCTGACAAGGAGAGAGCAACAATGGAATCCAGGGAGTAAAAAGGAACTAACGTGTTTGCGTAGTAACTGAGTTCTATCACATTTGGCAATATTGCGACCGGTTTGATGAAGTCTTCGCCGTTTTGTTTTTCTTTGCGTACTAAGCCTGATCCTAACATATCAACCTGAAAGTAATGAAATAGTTAGTAACCCTGTTTATTTTACAAGAACGCCTATTTCATATATAATCACCGAAAATTTGGTTTTCGAGTTGCTGTATGATTAAAAAAAAAGTACAGTTTTTATTCTCTGGTAACTTTCTTTTATAAAAAAAGTAGCAGCTGCTTATTTTGCACTCCTTCCCTACCAGCTGTTCAAACTATGGAAAATGACCACATTTAGGTCTAAAAAAAGCGTGGGAGTGAATAGATTTTTATTATTTTTATGTTAAAGTTAAAGTGTTACCAATAAAAAAAATTAACGGTCTTGTGATTTGATTTTGTGTAAAGGTAGCATATTAAAACCGTTGCTATATGTCCATTGTCAACTAAAAACTACCACTAATTTTTAAAATATGATTCGATCTTGTTTAAATTTAACGTACTCGGCAACGTTTTAAAAGTATTGCTGTTTCTAAACGGAGTTAAATCACAAACAATTTTTTTTTATGCATCTTCATTAGCACATTAACATTTTAAAGTAATCAAAAAAGTCTACCTATTTCCACATAGGATTTTTTAGATGGTCATTTTTCATAGTTTAAGGTACTTACTAATAGTGAAGGAGTGTAAATATGCAGCTCCTGATTTTTTAATAAAAAGAAGTGTCCATTGTTAACTTAAAATTACTTCCAATTTTAATCTTCCAAAATCTTAAAATTCAATTTTCATAAATTATAAAAATTCGAAAAATTGTTTTATTTTTTACCTTTAAAGACCGATGTCGTAAGCATAGAAACAAAATAAATTTGTCTTTTTCTGTGAAATATGTAATGTTGCCTGCCTAAATTTCAGGAAAAACAGCACTTTTTAAATTATGAGTTAAAAGAATATGAGGAAGTATTTTGAGCAACAAATGTTATAATTAGTAAGAAAATAGATTAAAGAATGGGGTAAGCTATTTTTAAATTACATCACAATGCATTATCATAAAAAATTTAAGCAAATTAAAAAGCACTACTTTTGTGCATATCAAGACAACTTTTCATTGCTTGTTTTTAGTAATTTAGAAATAGATTTAGGAAACGAAACTTACTTATCTGATTCTTCATTTTATTTATAATAATTATTGACTGCAAGAAATACGTTTCTTCTTGAACTTTACTCAAAACCTATAATTTAGTTCTTCCTGGCACAAAATGAAGAAAAATATCAAAATTTGACAACTAAAAAAGGTATTCTGTTATACCGGCATTTAAAAAAAAGTGATGGTTGACAGGTAACATTGTCAGATTTTAATGAATTTTTAGAAACTCATACAAATTTAAATATTTGCAGCTGCAAATTTCATAATAATTAAAACTTTTGTTACTAAGATGATTTAGATGGTCATTTAATATTTATCTATTTGTAGTAGGTAAGTACTCGTTTGTAAAATTCTTCATAAATCATTCCTTTTTTCCTGTTTTAGTTTAACAAAAATTGAAAGGAAAACCTTTAGACTTATTATAGTAAGAATTATTATAGTCAAAAGATAAAAGCATATGCCAATAAAGAGTTACTAAGAGGTATTTTTGACGAAGGAGAGCAATTACCTCAAATCTCATTATCAATTTTTGAAAGCCTAAATGAAGTTAAGACTGACAACGTTTATGTAAGCTGCGCTGGGCTATAGACACTGTAATAATAGACTAGCCAGTTTGATCTTATTCTATGAATATCATCAAAATCATAGAAATTCCGCCCGTTCCATAGGGGGGTCCAAAACGCCATTTGATTTTTTATTTGTGATCATACATAGATTTTTTATGTAGCAAGTAAGCATGCTTTAAATTTTTATGCTTTTGTAGCACTTTACTTTCTTAAAAATAACTAGAAGTGTCTGGCCACACGATGCGTTTTTGCTGTCCGGTTGAACTGCAACAATTTTTTTTAAATAGATTTGAATAGCGATTCGCAACCGCATCAGTGTTGACGACCCCAGTTAATACAATGAGTTCCTAAACCGGATGCGGCGAAAACGCGTAGTGAGGCCCTTCACAAAAAAAAATAATAAATCAATCATACGATTTAAACATTATTTTATTTACAGAGTATAGTGTAACAATCGTGTGTTTGTTTTTTTAAAGATTGTAAATACTTTTTTTTCCAAATTATTATTTGCTTAGTTAGAGTCCTGATTTCTTCTTTTTCATCATTTAATGAGGTGACCAAAGTATAATGGGGAGTGTTACTCGTATTGGATGAATTTAAATTAATTGTTGGCACAGCAGTTTTTTTCAATTTTTTTGAATCTTTTTTTTTGCATTTCCTTTTTAAAGTGAATCTAAAACAGACATTTTTTATATCCAAAATAATTTACAAAAACTTGCAAAAGAACCATGTAAAATAAACTTTATTGTTTATATCATAACGTACGTTACAAAGATATAAAAAAACATAGAAAACACATTAAATAAATAAGTAAATAAACAAATAAATAAATAAATTACTATAAAACAAAGATTCTCTCCAAACCACACTTTATTTAGAAAAATCTGAATACGTATAAATAAAGTGTGGTTTGGAGAGAATCTTTGTTTTATATTAAACATTCGCCACAGAAATCATCAAATATCCAAATAAATTACTAAATAAAAAATATAAACAAAATCTATAAAATAAATATATACAAGAATTTGTTTAATAAAAACTTACGTAATTATATATTACGCCTTTTTGGTACAAATTTTAAGACAAAATACAAACATAAATAATATATAAAATAAAATAAATTAATTAGAAATACATAACAAAACTTATATAGTAAATAAATAAAAAGAAATAGTTTATTTAAAAAATTACTTTTTCGCACGCATTTTAGTACTCATAAGTGCCTATTCTGTATGACAATAGTTAAATTTTAACCAAATGTTAATTTTTTAAATGGAAATTAGTATTACTTACTTACACAGTGTAATAAAAATTAAATAAATCACCTACCTCGCATATTCTTAGGTCCTTAAACATTCCAGTTCTGTTGATATTCCTAAGCCACATCTGCCTCCTAACTGCTCTTTTGGGAACACAAAACAATTTTGTGCCCCGTTCCGCAGAATTCTTGCAGCCCCTAACACCGCAATGAACCATACTAAAACAATAATCATTCATGTACAACGAGTAGGTAAATAGTTAAAGTATTATTAATTTTTATAATTAAGAGCCTGAAAATTATATAATATAATTTAAAAAACACAATACTTACGTTATAAAACACTAAAATTAATAATTGATGACACTGACTTATTTAATTAAACTGATTTGTCAAATTAAAAAAAAATGATGTCATTATGTCTATCCAGACACCCATGCAAAAAACGGGCGGCCAATCAGAAGCGGTAGCGAATTGTCCAGTCTATTATTACAGTGTCTATACGCTGGGCTAATTGTTTGCTTGTCCACAGGCTTGTCTAATATATAAATAATTACAAATACAAACCAAAAATCCATACAGTACTTCCACGATTAAACGAGTTATTTAGAAGAATTTCACTAAGACACAGTTTAATTCGGTTTAACAGAACTTGGCTCATATACAAGAAAGACAAGAAACAACTAAAGCAAAACAAGAAATAGGTATCATTTTTGCAGATAATTATTATTTTATTATTAATTTAATTTTTTAGGTTAATTTTTATCTTCATTTCAGAATTCAGATTTTTACCTTTCGTTGTACGTACCGAAGTCCGAAATTATCCGACTGCATTGAATTGACTATGCGCACGGTGGTTGCGCATTTATAAGGACTCTTTCTGTCCAATCAGAGCGGAGTCTGACGAGAATAAAAGCCAATTAGATCAGCACAATAACACATGCTTTGTTTAAAATTACCCGCGGTTATTATGATGGCATAAAAAATATCTCTTATGTTCGATGGAGTCCAGTCCACGTCCAATATACTAATTTATCGTTACATCTAGGGCGGGCATTAGCTGGCATTTCCTCATTAAATTAAAATGAACAATATATTTTAAATACATTGTATGATTTTATTTAAAATAAACTAATTTAAACCAAAAAAATTATTCTTTTTTCAAAAACCAACTTTTTTTCTAAAACTACAAACCGAATTTTTATAGATTTTTTATAAAACGTTGAGAAAATAATATACTATTTATTTTATTAACTTCTTGGTAGGTACATGCATAAAAAAATAACAAAAACAGAAACGGCCGTTATAGAAATTTTGTGTATGATCCTGTATATGACCTACATAATTTGACATCGACATAACCCCAAAATTAAAAAAGTGGTGCCATCTTGTATGATTTGTTCAAAGTTTTTCAGCCTAAGTTCTAAAAAGTATCACCAGGGGATTTTCATTACATCGGTCTTTAAGGGTTAGCTCTGTACCAAATATAAAACAAATCAAATAGTAGCCTCTATGATTCGGTGATTGTATGAAATGTCCCAGAATCGTTTACATCGCTCTAAGGGCAATACATGTATTTGACGGAAAAACTATCATAAGAAAGTTGCACAAAATTCCAAACGACATTACATGCGTTTCACGGTGTATTGCAGCTCATCAGTGATGTATAGAGTTTAAGCTTAAGCTTCAAAAGTTTATAAAACTTACTGCATAATTAATGACATCGACAGAGTCTCCCTGGAAGGCTATATCTCTCCTACAATATTCTAAATCACTTCTTATACTATCTAGGGCAGTAACCAATTCGCTAAAGGTTCCTCCTTGTCTGTATCTATACAATAGTAAGAACGAAACAATGTTTGTTGCCATTATAGAAGTGGACTGCGTCGAGTCTGAAAGAAAAATGTATTTTCATTAAGAAATTACAAAAAATAAAACTAGTAAACACTAGGAAACTAACGTACCGTAGACAACATGTCTCGAAATGGTCTCTATTAACATTTTATGCTCATCGGAAACACAATCAGTTCCATACAAACTCATGGTAGATGGATTTGTTGTCAAGACTTTTTTACTTGTGGGTATTATTTTTCCTGAATTACTAAAGCTTTTAACTAACTCCTAAAAACAATTACATTTAATCAAAATGTTTTTTTTTTATTTGCATCCAAAACTTACCCTTAGTGAAAAAGGTTGATTAAAATCAACTCTAGCCATGCCATAATCGCAGTTAATAACTTTCCACAATGCCCTTACGGTATTTCCAAAACTCTCCATCTTTTTTGGCTCTCCCAGTTGTTCTTTGATGAAATTACCGTCAACTATTTTATCGTAATTAATACTAACAGGAACTAGTAAAGCATCCTCGATCGTTCCATCCATGAATGAGTCCAGAATAACGCTGAAAATGCCGTATTTTGGCATGATAGGTTTTCCAGTTCTTGTACGACCTCCTTCGATGAAAAACTCGATATTGTGACCCGCTTTGAGGGATTGGTTCATGTAGGTGTGCAAAATGGCCTTGTAGACGTGATCCTTATGACCTTGAATTGGGTCAATTCTGCGCTTTATGTAGAAAGCTCCGAGGCCGCGTAATAACGATCTGCAAGATTTAGATAGTTAGAAAATAAAGATTTTCGTGGAAGTATAAAATATTAACGACAATGACTTAAAAAAGGCTTAAATTACGATTTACAGCGACTTTTCGAATGGCTTTTTTCAACATCGGATCTTACTAAAATTTGAGCTTGATGTAGAACAAAAAAAAACGTTGGAAACGACGCCTTGAATTTAAGCAATATTTGTAATTATGTTAATAACAATTTACCCAAAGAAAGGAATCCTTAAATTGTCCCCAGCTGCCACAAGAGGAGATTTAATATTATTGTTGAGCAAAATAAATGTTATGAGAATGTAATCCAAATGTGATCGATGCAATGGTAGGAAAATAAGTGGAAGACTGGATTTACTGGCTTCTTTAATCATGTTGATTTGTCCTGGATGAACAAGCACTGAACTTATAAAGCATGGTAAAAGTTTGTGCATTAACCAGCTGGTACATCTGTAAACATAAACAATAATAAAATTAAAATTTTAAATTAGCATCTACAGCTCACTAAGCATTATTGTACACAAATAGGATGGGACTTTAGTTCCAGATCGATACATAAATTAAGTTTATACTATTACTAAGCTTAAGAGAACGAACCGAAGTGATTAGGTCGAGGGAAATTAAATCACATATTATTTTTCTAAATGAATAAGTACTTGTATTAGACCTTTAGCTTAGAACTAACGAACTAATTTTTGTAGGAATATGTGAAGAGAAACATTCTTAAAGGAAATAAAAGCTTACCTTAACACGTAATCAGAAATGCTAGATTTCATATCATTCAACAATTTTAAAGCTCTTTCCCTATTTTTCTGTAGTAACTCCTGGTAAAATTCATCATCCTTGTTGTCTGAATCTGAGAATTGTTCTCTTGATGTCTTTTCCACAGCTTGAATAACCCTTTCGTCACCCAAAACCGTTTTGTCTATTATTTTGTAGTCGAATTGTTTGAGTTTCAGAGTTTGAAAAATGTGGCATAAATTTCGGTGCAAGAAACTTCTGGGATTTATACAAGGTGTAAAAGAGAACATGTTCTTTAGGGCTATTCGTTCCGTTGTTTTGTTTACTAGAGATTCCTAAAATAAAAAAATACATAATAATTTAAAGTTTACATTTTGTTATTGGTGCTTTTAAATGGTAAATCTCTGTAGATTTTCTTAAATAATTTCCTTGAGTTATGTAGTACACCTTATTTATAGGTGAATAAAAATGCGCATTACGCTTAATAAATATATAATTCTAGTAGAACTTTTGTAATTAACCATGACCCTGTACTTTTTTATTAAACTTCTTTATAGGCAAATTAAAAAAAAACAATTATTTGTCATACGCAAAAAATGCTTTAAACGAGTATTTAAATTGAAGTTGAATAACCAAGATAAAAGAGATGATTACCAGATAATAATGCTATTAATGCTTCTTGCTGCAATTTAACAACAAAAAAACCTACGCAGCATCACTAATCTTCTTATAATAGAAACTGAAATATTATTTTTTTTTGTTTTATCGGAGTAGACAAAGTTTTTTTCATTTTATAGGCAACCTGTTTACGCCTAAATATAATATTATTTGCTATTCTAAAGTCATTCTGTTAAATTCCAACAGTTATATTGAGTTGTTTCGATGCATGTCCTCCCAAGAAACTCAAAATAGAAAGGTATGCCAACGTAAATAGCAACACAAAAGAAAAACTAGATACTTACGCGACTAGTGAGAGTGCAATTTTGACAGCTGAGCCCCATTAGAGGGCGGACTCTTGTCATTTGAACATCGGGAACATTTTCTTTTATGTCGTACAATTGGTGTTCTCTATTCTGGAAAAAATAAACAAGGTTTATAAACAAGTTTTTTAATAAAATATACCTACACGCAATAAAAGTTTGCGACTCCTTTTTTATTAATTAAAAACGTGTTAATTTAAATTTTTTATTTTTTTTTGGTCAATTAAATTTAAACTAGTGCAATTTGATATTTATTTACATTTATAAAACATATTTTTTGCAAAAATTTCCAATCCAAATTTTGACAATTGTTGCTTCCTCTTAGAAATGAGGTTTTAAGGTTTCATTTTATTGATTTTCTTTACCTAAACCGCGATATAAACAAACCAATAGTTATATTGCTGAATACCGATATAATAGATGTATTAAAATAATTTCTTTGAAAGAAAATAACTAACAAAAATAAATTACGGTTGCAGGTTGCGTGCTTTATGACTTTTGTAAAATATGTGCAAATTTTTTATTCCAAGTATTGACTAAAATTGCAAAATAATTATAGTCAATTTTTGAACTTTTTTTCAGGAAAGTCAATTATTACAGGAAAAATAAATGTCCGTTTCTATTTTTAAAGCTGGTAATTTTCTTGAAAATTATGTAACATATCATAACAAAGTATTATCTACTAAAATAGGAAAAATACGTTGTTAAGTAAGCGATAGAGAAAGTTCCCAATAGTTTTGTTTATTCAATGGAATACAGATCATATATTTTTAGTCTAATAAATGTTAATTTATGCTATAAAAATGCAATTTATAACAAAGATATTTGATTTATTAAATAAATCAGGAACTAATGTAAAATTTAAATGGATTCTTTTAGAAAATAGGGGTTTATAAAATGTTGGAAGATTACATTAAAAATTAGGCGTAGAACGAGAAACCATGAAAATATTGATTTATTTTGGGTTGGCTAAAATTCCTATAGTAATGAAAAAAAAAGTCGCAATAATTTTAAAAACAAAACCTAGGGCACTTAAAATTTACATACTGCGTATTCCGAAGTTTCTAGCAAATGTAGTTGCCTTAACAAAATCTTCTTAGGGAGGAAAAACCAAAGTAGGTATCTGTTTTTAATTTTATTTTCATAAAAAAAAAGCTATATCCCCAGATATGAGGTACCTATATAATTATTACCTACCCCCAGTTTTTAGAAATTTCAAATGAAATCCTTAATAGTAAAAATTAAAACGATCTAAATAAAAAAAAAGCACTTACTCGAACATCTGCTTCCCTCGAAATAGCTTTCTTATATCTTTGGTCTCTAGAAAATCTCTTCAGATTACTAAGCGTTGAAAGTGAGTCAATTTGGTGGTTTTGGCTAGGCGAAAATCGATTTATCGTATCGAACATACGATTTGTTACTATATCGACCATTTTGTTCAAACTGAAAATAAAACAGAAAAATTAATTATCATGAAAGCATTACAAAAAAAGCAGGTACCATTTCCACGTATGGCCTGATTCACCATTTTATAATTATTATTGTTTAAACAATATTAGTACATTAGGTTATTGATTGCAACTACAACGTGTGTATATCACCTGACTAATAAGTTTATAAATAAACACACTATTGCAAAAGAATAATTGTTTAATTTAGTTATACTGTTTTGCAGAAACAGTCAAAAACAAGCATTATTGTTAAAAAAATAGAATTTTTAATTCGTCGAGAATAAAAAATATATGAAATACCTCTGAACATGGAAAAGCTAGCATGTGTTAAAATAGGATGGTTGTCGTCAGTTTTAGTGCATTTAGTGGCCAGAAAGGGTCCTTAACTGAATAAAGTTAAATGCATAAAACACATTTTGGCGTAAGATATTCACTGACCTAAGCCATTTCGTTTAAAGGTAATTTCCTCCTGATTATTTGGATAACAAATACCCCATTTTATTTACATAGGACTATTGTTTTTTTTTTTAATACATATTGAAAAGATTGGATACCCAAATGGTAAGTAATAAAACCGCGTATTATAAATTCCTTTCAATTGTTGTTTCAAGTTCAATAACAGCGTAATTATATTTTTTTTTAAACTCCTTACAACGAATTTTTGGATTCGCAGGTAAGGAATTATTCTACATTTCCTTAAAAGTCAAGAAATAATTAAAATTTATAAATAAAAATGCCTTTATTTTATTACTGCCTAAATATTCTATTCATAGTCAACATTTCAAAGAAAATGGGCAAGCATTTGTCTACGAATTATAAATTGCTTCTCAATAAAGGAATTAAGTGAAAATTGCTTTAAATTAAATTTAGAGATATTAATCGGTATTTAATTAACTTTAGGTACTTAAAACCTTTATAAAAGCCAATTATTCTTTAAGCCCTTAAAACTTATGAACACCCTATTTGGGTTTTAATTACGTGCACATCAAATTCTCTTTAATAGGGATGCTTTCTTTTCCAATAATATAGGTTTTTACGAGGGGCAATTCAATGAAAGAATTAGTGTACATTTTTTTAAGAATTTGTTAAGAATTTGCAGAATTTGTTAAGAATTTGTTGGGAATTTGTTAAAAATTTGTTGTGAATTAGTGTACACAATTTGCCATCGGGTTCTTATATTGTGTTCAATGAAAAATTCTGCTGCGCCATCAAAATTAAGGCTATTTGCCCCTTGTTTTGCAAACAAGATAACTTTGTAGATAAAATTATGATATAAGTAACATCTGTTATAGAAAATTATGCGTAGAACTATTAAATTTTGAGGACAATGACCTTGGGATGACCTCAATATTAGTTCAAACTTTGTTATGATTAGATATTTTTCTAATGATGACCCAATAAGTATTTGGTGCCCAAAAAAAACCTGATTTTAAAAATAGAGTATTTTGAAAGTATCTTTAAAACTAATAGTTCTAATGTATCAGTACTTGTATCTTAAGTAGTACCATGGATAAAAGAATGTAATTTTTTTTATCTATGGTAGTACTCATTTTTTAAACGCAGAGGTAGAGAGAAAAGGCAACCATATTTTTCAAATTTAACAAGTCAATTAAACTTTTAGAGTCAAATGACATTATTCACCTTTTCCGCCGTTGACCACCCTCGCGGTCGTTATACTTGGGAAACGTCAGAAATGCGTCAGCTTGACACAAATCATTGTGATGCTGGTGGTCATTTAGTTTCCCAAGTATAACGACCGCAATTGTGGCCTAAGACGGGAAAGATCTATAGAAAAAAAATTTAAAAAACCAACAACCTATGAAACATCTAACAAAAAGGGAATATGAAATACAAACCGTTGTAATATTATAACAGCGTTAGTTAAAACCAAAACTAGCAAAAATAGTATTGTTTCTTGAAATTTTTTGGCGCCACCATATTGATAAGCAACCCCACAAGCACAGAAAAAAACCACCACTTCTAGTTGAATAAACCACATTTTTGAGCACCTCTAATCGGTGAAATAATACAATTAAAATAACAATTATTTCTTTTGATAGGTATGTGTACTTCACTAAATTATGTACGCTCTTTGAATTGATAATGATACCATTTTCTAGTATTGCATGACTTCGATTTGGAATTCAGTTGAAATATTGGACTTTTGTGGGGTCCGAGTAAAATTATTAAAGTCGTGTTCGCTTTTTCAAAAGACAGTGGCGTAACATAATTTGCTTCTGCAAAAAAGGTCAAACAACTTTGAAGCGAATTTAAATGTAACTTTGGAATTATAACTGATAAATTGCTATACCTACTTATTATGAGATCAGGATAGTTTTTGGAATAATATAATGATTCTGGTGAAAATTCTTTTCATAGCACCCCTTTAAAAACTGTGTAGCACCTTAACTAAATAAACAAGTAAACAAGAGAAAGAAGAGAAATAAGTTTTTGGTACCTTGACAGAAGTAAAAATACTTGCAGAATTTGAAAAACAAAATATCCAATTTGAAGATCACCAGATTTTTGAAGAATCATTAACATTAATCCAATATAAAATGTTGTACGACGCTGGAACTTTATCTCTTTTGGGTCAGGGGTCAATTTTTAATGCATGCCAACATTAATATTCTTTTAATCCTTTTTGAAAATCACTCTATTATAATATGATAGTAGGAAAACATTAAGGTCTCCCTGATAATACGTTGACAACAAAGAATGCTTACGCCGTGATTATTTAGTAAAACAAACTTATTATAACGCAACAAAAGAATTTTATTAGAAACACTGATAAAATCAAAAAAAGCTCGTAAAAAAACATAAGCCTTTTGTGAAATGTTGAGGTCAAAAAGTGAAAATCTCCTTGCGCTTTTAAAGTCACCTTGGAGTTGATTATAAATAATATTTAAGCAATTGTTTTAGTAAAAAATATATGACAGGCGCGGCATTAACAAAAACACGACATTCAAAAAACATTATACAGATTAATAATGAATATATTTAATTTTTTTCTCCAATTGATCTATGGGATACCAACACTTTTTTTTACTTTCACACTTCAAGATATTAAACTAGAATGGGTAGAAGTCGAAATGCGTAGAAGTTATTATTCGCAAATGGGTCGCTTGAATAGAATTCGTATTTGGTTAAAGAAGAATTTTAGATTTTTAAATCAAAGCTAAATCAATATTTTATATAAGGGCTACACATTCTATAGAATACTCTTCGCAAGAAACTTATTATAGGGTAATAGTTTTTTTTAGTAAAACATTTTTTTTTATTTATCTGCGAAGAGTGCGAACTATTGACAGAAAACACGAAGAATTTCGTTAACGAAGAGTATAAACGTCAGTTCTGACGTTCAACATATTTAAGGTTATTTGTTCTGACAGCTGCTTTTGTTTCTTTGTTTGAAAACATTTTTTTGGCATGGCCTTCTTGACTGACGCTTGACGCGATTCGGACTTAAAAATTTTTTGCTACTGAAATAGTTTATTTTTTGTTTTTTTAACCTTACTGGTTAACTTTATAAAAAATGAACCAATATTTTTAATAAAAAATTAAATTTCCATTAATTTTGTAAAAACGATTTTTTTCGTTAATTGAATAATAACCGAGATGGTTTTTTTTTGTGTTGGGGGGTAATTGAGGGGTCGGACAAAAAAACTAAAGAATATTTTTTTGTAAAACATTATATTTCCTATGTTTTATGTCAAATAATTTTTTTTGTAAATTTAATAATAGTCGAGCTACGATTTTTTTTTCATTTGGGGGGCTGAAAAGGGGGCTTTGTGGTATTCGGATTCTTATCATAAACAATAGGGATCTTCCTCTTATAGGGATCGGGTTTTCCTTAAAATTTGAATTGGATTGGAATTTTGGTTCTTAAGATAGCGTGTTTACAAGGAACGTGACATACATACACACCGACCGACCGACGCGGACGGAAAAAAAATGAAAATCTTAAAAAGTCATAAAACGCACGAATCTGCAAGAATTTTTGCTCTACGATGAAAATTGACGATTTTATGATTTTCGTATCGATTGCAATATACTCTTCGGACCTAGTCTTGCGAAGAGTATAATAAGATAAATTATTTATTGTACATCGCATATGGAATTCAATAAACTGGCATTGCTAACAGGAAGCGCTTTTTCAAACATAAGAAGTGGGATCGTTTTTTCTTTATTTCAAGTAAATTGATGGTTCATATGAACCATAGCACTGCCAGAACTTTATGAAGTACCTAATTTGAATCTAGTGATATCAATAGATTATTCTGTGTAATATGTATAAGCGATTTTAGTGACAGAGTTCTCTGTCCTAGGAAAGCACATTTTAAAAGCGATTGGCCCATCATAAAGTTATGGCTCGTATAGATATCATATATCAATGTTCTTGTACGAAGAAAACAATCCCACTTATGTTGTTTTTAACCTTAAAAAAAAACGCTACCTGTTTGACCTGCCATTTAGTTGGACTATAAAATAGACGCTTGACGCGATTCGGACTTAAAAATTTTTTGCTACTGAAATAGTTTATTTTTTGTTTTTTTAACCTTACTGGTTAACTTTATAAAAAATGAACCAATATTTTTAATAAAAAATTAAATTTCCATTAATTTTGTAAAAACGATTTTTTTCGTTAATTGAATAATAACCGAGATGGTTTTTTTTGTGTTGGGGGGTAATTGAGGGGTCGGACAAAAAAACTAAAGAATATTTTTTTGTAAAACATTATATTTCCTATGTTTTATGTCAAATAATTTTTTTTGTAAATTTAATAATAGTCGAGCTACGATTTTTTTTTCATTTGGGGGGCTGAAAAGGGGGCTTTGTGGTATTCGGATTCTTATCATAAACAATAGGGATCTTCCTCTTATAGGGATCGGGTTTTCCTTAAAATTTGAATTGGATTGGAATTTTGGTTCTTAAGATAGCGTGTTTACAAGGAACGTGACATACATACACACCGACCGACCGACGCGGACGGAAAAAAAATGAAAATCTTAAAAAGTCATAAAACGCACGAATCTGCAAGAATTTTTGCTCTACGATGAAAATTGACGATTTTATGATTTTCGTATCGATTGCAATATACTCTTCGGACCTAGTCTTGCGAAGAGTATAATAAGATAAATTATTTATTGTACATCGCATATGGAATTCAATAAACTGGCATTGCTAACAGGAAGCGCTTTTTCAAACATAAGAAGTGGGATCGTTTTTTCTTTATTTCAAGTAAATTGATGGTTCATATGAACCATAGCACTGCCAGAACTTTATGAAGTACCTAATTTGAATCTAGTGATATCAATAGATTATTCTGTGTAATATGTATAAGCGATTTTAGTGACAGAGTTCTCTGTCCTAGGAAAGCACATTTTAAAAGCGATTGGCCCATCATAAAGTTATGGCTCGTATAGATATCATATATCAATGTTCTTGTACGAAGAAAACAATCCCACTTATGTTGTTTTTAACCTTAAAAAAAAACGCTACCTGTTTGACCTGCCATTTAGTTGGACTATAAAATATTAAATATAATGTACCTAATTCTTAAAAAATCATGACAACGTTGATTTAAACGTTGTTATCTCCTATACTATGCTTTCTTTATTAAATTAGGTTTAAATCTTGTTGATGTTTTTCTTTTAATCTGGTTTAAGTTAATTAATTGTTTAATTTCTTCTAACTTCGTAAAATGTTTAAACTAATTAAGGCTTCCACCTTAAACTAGACACCTAAAAAAATTCAATTAACATATTTCCGAATATATTTCTAATTAAGAACTAAAAACGTGAGATATAATTTCTAGACAATCCGAGGGACAATCTGTTTAATTTTGATTGTTTCCTAAAAATGTGGCCACTGTCCACCAAGGTGCAGCATGTCTGGTGTCCATATTATTATACTCTTCGCAAGAGTATATTGCAATCGATCAGAAAATCCTAAAATCGTCAATTTTCGTCGTAGACCAAAAATTTTTGCAGATTCGTGCGTTTCGTGACTTTTTAAGATTTTCATTTTTTGTCCGTCCGTCTGTCTGTCTGTCACGTTTCTTGTGGTCACGCTATCTCAAAAACCAAAAGCGATATCAAACTCAAATTTTAAGGAAAAATCGATCCCTATAAGAGGAAGAACCCTATTGTTTTTGGCAAGAATCTGATTACTACAAAGCCCCCTTTTAAGCCCCCCAAATGAAAAAAAAAATGTAGCTCGATTATTATTAAATTTACAAAAAAAATTATTCAACATAAAATATAGGAAATTTAATTCTTTACAAAAAAGTATTCGTTTGCTTTTTTGTCCGACCCCCCAATTACCCCCCAGCACAAAAAAACCTCCTATGTCCGTTATTATCCAATCTACAAAAAAAATATTCTTTACAAAATTAATGAAAATTTAATTTTCTATTAAAAATGTTTGTTCGTTTTTTGGTAAATGTAGACAATGAGGTTAAAAAAACAAAAAATTAATGATTTTAGTAGCAAAAAAGTCCAAGTAGCGTCACGATTCAGTCAAGAAAGCCATGACAAAAATATTTCAACCAAAAAAACAAAAGCAGCTGTCAAAACAAATAACCTCAAATATTTTAAACGTCAAAACTGACGTTTATCCTCTTCGTTAACAAAATTCTTCGTGTTTTCTGTTAATAGTTCGCACTCTTCGCAGATAAATAAAAAAAAATTGTTTTATTTTAAAAACTATTATCTTATAATTGTTTCTTGCGAAGAGTATTCTATGGAATGTGTAGCAATTATATAACAAATTAATTTAGCTTTGATTTAAAAAACATAAAATCGCACTTTCACCGAATCCGAGTTCTACTCGAGCTACTCATTTGCGAAGAGTAACTTCTACGCGTTTCGACTTCTACCCATTCCGACTTCTGCCCATCCTAGTTATTTTTACAATAGGGATTTTTCAGCGTGAATAACCATAAAACCATAGTTATTTGCTGTCTCTCTCTGCTGTAAGAGAAACGTATTAATCTACCTTTGTCTGATATAACTACGGTTTATGGTTAAGCAACGCAAAAATTAGCCTAATATTAATATATTAGTAGTATTAAAACATGTAAACTGAACAAAACTCGAGACAAAACTCTTTTTAATGAGAGTTCATAAACTTGTAAGATACATTGTTACTGTCGATGGTTTCAGAAATATGCAAAAAAATCATAAATTTTTCGTTGTGATTTAAAATGACTTTTTTTTCATGGTTTAAAATTAATATTTACACAGGGTACCACGTTAAACAATTGAACGTGACATAAACGGAACAAGGTCCCGCTTACAATTAAATATTAGTGGACATTTTTTCTTTTAATTTTTGTTAAGTATCAAAATAAAAAAGCTTCCATAAATTGAATAACCTACATTTTTTATCGAATATTTAAATACGAAGGGATGATTTACAATGCGGTCAATGATTTAAGCAAAATTAGGTCACACTGTGCTAAAAATAGTTAGGTTTTTAGGTACTGTACTACAATATCACTAAAATAAAATTTTTGATAACCGGAAATAACTTTTTAAAAAAATATCCAAATGCGTACGTTTTTTCTTTGTATTAAGTGGACAGTTAAAATGTTTCCAAATAGCTGGTAATGAATTAATTTACACTTATAAGTACAAAATAACATTAATTGAAAATTAGCTTTGATTGATAATATTATAAAACCTTATAATTAGACAATTAAGGTATTTTTTTAGTCATTTAGCCTTATTTTTTATTACTTATAAAATAGTTAGACTTTTGATAAAAAAAACTTGTAGGTACCTAACTCTTTTTAAAAATTTCCATAACACAATTTTTTATATGAGGTGTTTAAATATGGTTTAAATATTACTATAATAATAAATAGGTTTAAGTTGCGTCAATTCCATTAGCTAGCGAGCCGTTATCGAAAATATAAAATTTACATTGTAGGGAGGTACCATAGAAAAATACAAAGAATGTACTCGGAATGTTAGTACATATGCACCTAATTTCTGAAAACTTTATTTATATTTGTAATTTTTTTTAACCAGTTGTGAATTTTCCTGGAATTGCTTAAAATTCAATTAATTTCTTCAAATAAATAAAAAAATACTTCGATAACTTTATCAATACAATGGGCAATGGCAACAATATAGGCATTGTTTGTTTTCGAATTTGTCTGCGAAAGATATAACATCTAAAGTGAACTCACCGTGTGATTCCTTCATTTAAAAAACTGGGACACAACCAATACAGAAACACCACAAATATAAATAAATCCAGAAAAGTCGCTTCCATGTTCACTTAAAGGTATAATCACTCTTAAAAAATTACACAAAACAACTAGAATAATTCATGTTTATAACTTTAAAATCAAAGAATGCAAAAAACTGTACACGTATGTTAATACTCAAATTACTCATCGAATATCTGAATTTTTAACCGTTAGAATAATGGTATCACAACACAATACCGTACTAAACTCCAATGCTCAATGATTTTTTGGTAAAAGCCAGAGGGTGAGTTCCCACCCTAATTTAGTAAAGCATTCTTTGGTTAGGTTTGACGGATGGAATGCAGAAGGCTGGTTGCTGGCACATATGAGCAGAGCATTGGAAGTGCATAGCAGTTGGTTGGTTGGGTGCTGCTTTGCCGGTATACCTGTCTTTGTTGGACTTACGGAGAAGGTTCACGAGGTAACGCACTTCAATCAGCAGGACCGTATTTGTACCTTTTAATTTGTTAACCTACATAATATTAAAAATGTGACAAATAATTTACCCCTATTTTGTTTTTTATGTTGTATGCGAAAAGGATTCACTATAGACTAAGAGCCAGCAGTCATTTTGACTAAGGTGTTTTAACAAGGCTAAAAAGTTGTAGGGATATTATTTATAACATTCTAATAAAGAATTGTCCGGTCTGGCAGGCCAACCCCGGTTGCATCATCAACCAATACTTCTTTAAAACTGTCAAAAAATAATTTTAATTATGTTGTTTTAACAAGGTTGAAATTTTTATATGTTTTACTTCAAACATTGTAAAATACAAAAACAAAACTGCCAGACCGATTTAACGGTTGCAAGTACGTGCCAGACCGTCCTAAAGGATGTCCCGCCGGGAGTTTCGAGTAGAAATATCTCAGGAACGGTTTGCATTAGCTTTATAAAATTTTGTATACTGGGATTTATTCGTATTATCTTACAAATGAAAATATTTTCAACATGGCGACACTTCCGGTTCTACCGGAAGTTGGCCATTACTACCTTTTTTTGGCCGACATACCCCATTTTTATTTTAGATTTGAATTCTATAAGTTATTTTAAGTTAAGTTTTTCAATTTTAACGGTTGCAAGTACGTGCCAGACCGCCTTAAAGTTGTTTTGCAATGGATTATTTTTATATTGCTTTAACAAGACAAAGATTGTCAGTAACATTATTTTCTGTGCGAAGAGTCTAATGTCAAAGCGCTTCATGTACTTCTAGCGCAAATTAAAACAGACACTATACGAAAACAGCTCAATTTCAGCGTCTGGGAAAATTGCCGCCCTCGAGCTTCGCTCTCAGTCGGTCAACCTGTCTTCCTCTACAGCTGATGTCAAAAAAATGGCGCTTAGCTAAAAAAAAAGTCCATCTGTTATGTTCATGGAAAAAATGCGAATAACGTTGCATAAGTTCGGCAACACAATTTGTAAAATACATCTTAAAAACTCATCCAGATCAGCTTCATTTTGTTAAAATTAAATTGATTATAACAATGTAATTTGTCTATTTAAAACAAATGGTAAAATAATTTTAGATAGATTGTGCCTTTGTATTTAGCCATTTCTTTCGTTAATATGTGCTGTAATCTTCAAGATATAAGCGTTTAAAGTTTCGCACTTTGGGGTCTCATATCTCCGAGGGTATTTATGAGATTTTTTTTAACAATTTCATTGGGGCTCCCTATAGACCTTTTTTGTCGTTGACCACCTTCGCGATCGTTATACTTGGGAAACTGAATGACCACCAGCATCACAATGACGTACTTATTAAAATAAAGCTGCTTTGTATGTTTCTTCACAAAAACCCCAATTTAGGAAGTTTAAATTAAACATACATAAGATTTAATATTTATTTACTTGATCCAATAAACTGGCATTGCTAAGAGATTATTTTTTTAAAACATCAGAAGTGGGATCCTTTTTTTTTTTAGTAAATTGATAAATGCACATATGAACCATAACACTGTCAGAACTTTATAAAGTAACTAATTTGAATCTAGTGTAATCTTTAGACTTTTCTGCGTAATAAGTGATTCTTGTTATAGGTTCTCTGTCCTTGTAAAGCACATTTTATAAGCATTTGGCTTATTACAACGTTCTGACAGGGTTAGATAAAGATAAGGATAATATGCGTGGTTATGGTCCGGATGTGCAAATATCTTGTTGTACGAAGAAAACAATCCCACTTATGATGTTTTTAATTAAAAAAAAAAACGCTACTTATTTGACATGCCATTTTGTTGGACTAAAAAGGTAATATTAAATATTATGTTATTCTCAAAAAATCATGACAACGTTGCTGTCGTGGATATACATTTCATAACAAATTCATATTTGATTATTAATTTTTTAGAGCAGGTTTTTAGAAAATTAGAACAACTAAAGCTAAATAATATTACGGCCCTGAAGAAAATTAACTAGTGACGAAATATAGCGTGATGTTAAGGAAACACTGTGCATCGACGAGTAGTGCATCAAATGCTTTGGACAGAGACAAAAATAAAATAGCAAGAATGGAAAATGTTAAAAACAGACTACTAGTACAACAAAGTGTGTTGGGGAGTTAAAAATCAAGGTCATTTAAATTTGGTATAAGTTCATTATAACATAATGCAACAAAAGCGAACAAGCTAATTTAAGTTGACCAGGAACCCACATTGATTACAGAACGTGGTGGTTAAAAAATGTTTTTCGCATAAATAGAACGGGAATCGAACTAGGTATTTTCGATTTAATTCTAAATAAAAAGACGGCGCTTAATTTTGTTATTTTTAATGTAAATTTCGTCCATTAAAATGGTAAAGTTGAAAATGTAGGCACTTTCTTTGCTATGTTAAAAATTAATGCTTTCACAAATTCTTACATTTTTTATTACCTATTAGGTTTAATTTTGCAAAAATGTGCTATATTTTAAACACTAAAACTGAAAACAGAAATATACATGTTTATTGTCAATGTTATTCGTTGCATTGTAGTAAAACCTTTATAATAACCAATTACTCCAGTCTTTAGCACATTAAAGTGTTAGTTAGGTACTTTAAACTCCATAAATCTTAACGTTGCAAAAAGTTACATAAATCAGATTTTGTGGCTGTTAAAGTAGGAAAGTGGATCGCCGCTCCGCTTGCCTTTGATTATGTTAACGGTTATTATTTATGCAGAAAGAACAGTGTAAACCCCATTCTTTTCAGAATTGCATCTGTTACATTCAAATAAAAGTTTCGTCCAACAAAAAGTTACATATACCTTTTTTTATGATTTGTACTTAAGCCATAACCGGCAAACAGGCCAGGATTTAAAAGTCAGTTTTAAAATTAATACTAATCTATGACAATTACTTACACATAAAGCAGGTCCAACCAATTTTACAAACTATGGATAGTTCGGCTTCTAATAGTTCTTGTTCTAATCTAATTTAGAAAAATTAAAGAGAAAGTACAAAAAATTTCACCTGACAACCCCCACAAGTTTACAAACATGCGATGCGATAGGATTTTCAAACTACTATTTTTTGAACTAATACATCTCAAATAAAGTGAAGTTAACTCCATATCCAATTTTCTTTTTGAGTTATTTGCTATTTCAGGTGTTTAAATTGCGTAATAAATGCTAAAAACTATTTAATATAACATAATTTTAATTTATTTAAGAAATTCTTCTATTACTTTGCCCCAAAAACTCCAAAAAATTACAATAAACTTATTGCAGAAAACCGTTTGAGAACCGCTGATTCCACAACCTTCATGAGGTACAATAACATAACCTTAAAAATGTGAATAACTTTTCTATTTTTAGTATTTTTGTTTAATTTATAACTACAATAACATGAGCCTTAACAATCCAAACTACGAAAGCTGCCAGAGTTGGACAGACGACTTGGAAATTTGCAAAAATACAGGAATTGGTTTCTCCACTAACCAGATTTATCGAGAGGATGGGGCACCTCAAGAAGATCATTCGTATGAAGACTGTAGTTGCCACTACATGTTTGCAGATAATTTTTATTGGTATGCCGTATTTGATGGGCACGAAGGCAAGAAAACTGCAGACTTTTGCTCTCAAAGAATGGCAGCCGAAATATTGTTTTCTCAAATAAACGAAAAAACTGATGAAGGAATCAAAGATGTTTTGCGACAAGCATTTGTATCGGTTGAAAAAGAATACATGGAGTCAATAGGTGCACTTCTAGCAGAAAAAACAAGCTTGCAGGATGATTTGCGGGGATATACCATGTACGAAGCTTACACGAAATACCCTCATATTGTAGAGAAAATAAAGTCAATTAATAATGAAATTTCACGAGGATGCGCTGCAGCAGTTGCTCTGGTTATTAACAATATCTTATATGTAGCAAATGTCGGTAACTGCAGAGTTCTTCTTTGCCAAACCGACTCAAACTCAGTAATGAAGGTGGTTCAGCTGAGTGTGGACCATGATCTGCGCAATGAAGACGAACTTTTGAGACTGTCTCAGATTGGAGTGAACACAAATTTACTCAAAAACAGTACGCATTTGGGCAACCAAGAGAACACAAGATGCCTTGGAAACTATCTTGTAAAAGGGGATTATAAGGAATTTGAGGATTTAGCAATGGCGATGCAGGAACCTGTAACAGCGGAAGCGGATGTTCATGGCGGGATTACTTTGGATGAATCCTGCAAATTTTTGCTTCTTATGTCGGCTGGACTGTATAGATCCATTGAGGATTCCACAGGGACGGATCAAGTTAATAAAGTCATTGCCCAGTGGGTTGTAGATCAGGTATGTTTAAATTTTTTTGCCTTTTCCTGGAATAAATTGGTTTGGAAATTAAGCCATTAGGCACTGCCAGTAACTAATTTGATTCTGGTTAACCAAAATGAATAATGGAACTTATCCTAGTGTAATTTATAGCGATATAGTTTGCTTTTTTTGATATGGCAAATAGCTGGGAAAAATCCAAGACATTCGGTAAAAACAGTTTTTTGAAAAAGTGCGCCCCTTCGAAAATAATGACCTTTAAGCAGCCAGACTAAAAACACGTAATCGTAAATTTCTACCAATTGAAATGGGGTATTCGAAAAATAAACAAAATTACGAGCAAAATTACAAAATTCTTAAAGGTAAAGAAATTATTTGCAGTTTTTATCAACACTACCAATGTTTAACCCATTTTAAAAGGGGCCCCAAATTTAAAAATGGGTTTTAAATGACCGTTTTTATTACCTTTATTGATGTCTTGGATTTTTCCTAAATATTTGCCATATCAAAACAAAACAAATTATAGACACCCTCTATAATCTGGTTAGAGGGTTCCTCAACCTTTGAAAGCACATTTTAAAAGCTATTTAAAGTTTTGGCAGGTTATGGCGCATATGTGCAAATATTATTAATTTTCTTCTAATAAAAACGACCCCACTTATGATGTTTTCAACATAAAAAAAAACGCAACATGTTTAACCTGGCATTTTGTTGGACTAAGGCTAAGTTTTTTTTTTAGTTTAGGGAGCAGACAACCCTCACCGGAGTAGCACAAGCTGTAGTGGACAAAACTGTGCGATTACACCATGACCAATTCATGTCCAACAACCTTAAAACAAATCGAAGGGACGACATCACCCTAGTTTTAAGAAATTTCAATTTTCCTCTTCGCAACGACCGCGCAGTGTCTTCTCCAAATGTCTGCTTTAAAAATCCAATAATTATAACTAGTCCTACTTCCAGTACTCAAAATACTTTAACAAATACACAGGCTAGTTCCTTTGAGAATAACTGCAATACGAATACTTCTAGCAGTAGTTCGTGTCAGTCCAGAAACCAGGTTGATGGGGGAGTGGGGCCCGACATGAAAATTGATCCTTATGTAGATTATGGTGATTTTTACAAGGGCTTTGAACTGGCCAAACGGAAAGGGGCTCTTCCTCAATGGTTTTTAGATATGAACAGTTGATATAACTTGTTTTGTACTTATTTATTGTATGTACAGTTGCCCCGAAATATTTGGTCAAATTTTTTACACCTTGTATTATTTTATTTCAAATAGAAATAGATTTTCATTTAATTAGGGTAATTCTAGTAAAATTATTAAAATATTAATAGAAAGAATTACCCTGATTGAACTAAAAAATACGACCATTCAAGGTCCTTTTGCCAGGAAAATGTATACTTAACCTTAATTTAAGTAAAATTGTAAATATGTGTTTTAATAAATAATAAATGTGATTTTTAAACCATTATTCTTTTCATATAAACATGTCTAAACAAAGAAACAACCGAGGAAACAATAAGTAAATACTGTTATGGCAAATATTTTTTGTTATTTAAAGATTTAATGAAGCACATAAAAAAACGTATAAAAACTAGAACTTGTAACTCATATGCATTCATTTTTTTAATACTCAATTATTCAAGTATTTAGTAGATACAATAAATATAAAAAATGAAAGTCTCAATGGTTTTTGCACTAGTGCTTGTTTTGGTTTCCATCGTTAGTGTTCATTCTAAACCTAAAGGTAAGTTTTATTAAATGTTTAGTGAGACAAACCTAAAATCTCTGATGGATATTACTCTTTGGGGGCTATTTAGGGGGCAAAGGAATTTTTTCTCCTGTAACATAGGAGCTTAGAGGCATTTTTAAACATGTTTTTACGATATTAATATTTTCAGAATGTTCTCGAGCGAATGAAGTTTACACAAAATGTGGAAGTGCTTGCCCCATTACTTGCGATAATATGAAACAGCCCCCAAAAGCGTGCATACAAGTATGCAGAATTGGTTGCGTTTGTAAAAAAGGTTTGGTAAGAAATTCCAAGGGCAACTGTGTACGCCCGAACCAGTGTTAAATATTTTTTTTTACCTCAATATTACTCATAAGGTTATTAATCCTACTATATTTACGTTGAAGATTTAAATTTTGTGTACTTTATCATTGTTAATTAATTCAATAAATATTTAATTTGTTTAAATTTTTTTTTAATATGTATGCAGTAGGTAATTAATAAACAATATTCTCAACAGGTAAACATTGCCATAAAGGGCAACCATTGTTTATCGAACTAAAACGATTATTCCGTCCGTAAATTAATAAAATCTCGACCAAAGTACCAAAAAATAAAGTACCTAATTGTAAACAAATTACAAAATTATAAATTAATGATAACAAAAATCTGTTTGCTGAATTTTTCGTTTATTTTTAAAATAAATTTATTGCAATAACAAAATTAACAAAGATAGATACCCTAAGCAGTGTTTATTCTTTGCTATTTATTTTTTAAAGTTGGTATATAATTTTTATTTACCTATTTAGGATTAAAAAAATAAAGTATAGATACACATACAAAAATAATGACCAGTATTACCTATCATTAAAAACTTAAGGAGAGGGCATGCATTTAAGGCGTTCAAAAGCGGCTTTTTCTAATGTTTCCCTGTGATCTGGATGCGCTACGTTAATTAACGCATGCGCACGTTGTCTGATTGATTTTCCAAAAAGCTCAGCAATACCGTTTTCGGTCACGATATAGTGAACATGGGCTCTTGTTGTCACAACACCGGCACCTTAAATAAATTTAAAAAACGCTTAAACATTGGTTTATAGCTAAGTAAGTAGTCCCGTTTTACGTTTCTGAAATTAATGGAGCGTATTTGTACAAAAATTGGTTGGGGTAACCTAGGAGATCTGTCATGCCACCCGTCGTTTCAGATGCTAACTGACATTACTTCTGAAGTTTATATTTTTATCAAATATAACGCTAATATACCAAAAAACAACAAACTGCCGGTTTAAAACATTCTACGTACCAGCTAAAAGGTTTGTATAACATTTACGGAGTGTTTTACAGCAAGGGCATAATGACTCATTTACAAATGTACTTTTATTGCGAAGTCCGTGCATCCAAAAAATGCGGATTATTTTAAACATTTACGGAAATTCTTTTGTAAATGAGTCATAATTTCCTTTTTTAGACTAATTATAAAGAATTAAAGATGTAAAGCACTCTCTAAATGTTATACAAACCTTTTAGATGGTACATAGATTGTTTTAAATCGGCAGTTTGTCGTTTTTTGGTATATAAGCTTTATATTTGATAAAAATATAAAATTCATAAGTAATGTCAGTTGGCATCTGAAACGACAGGTGGTATGACAGATCTTCTAGGTTACCCCAACTAATTTTTGTACGAATACGCTCCATTAACTTTCCATGATGCCCAATGAATGATTTGTGAAGACAGATCTTACTTGTAATGTTATTTGACTAATTTCCTACTTACCAGGTTGTATAATGGGGCTGATTTTAGAAACTCCCTTTGTCGTAACAGAGGGTAAGGCAATAATTGGTTTTCCTCGCCCGTCTGTACATTCAGCAGCTCCACGAATAAAATCAACTTGTCCACCAAAACCTGAGTACATTCTTGTACCGATTGAGTCAGACACCACTTGACCAGTTAGGTCTACTTCAATACAAGAGTTTATTGCTGTCATTCTTGGCTGTTTGGCAACAACACCTGAGAAATACACATTATAAAACCACCACCCAGAAATAAATTCATATTAATAGAGATCGCATAGACAAATTAAGGAAATGCAACTCTGTTTAAGAATAAAATAAGTGGTCTTTAAGTCAAAAGGTGGTACTTAAACTGATTGTACTTACCCACGTTATTAACATAATCGACCACCAACATATCAAGGAATGGATTGTTGTCAATAAAGTCATAAAGTTTTTGCGTTCCAATAAGGAAAGAACCCACCATTCTTCCTTGATGTGTCTTTTTTAAATTATTTGTTATACAGCCTTTGTTTGCAAGGTCTACAACTCCGTCTGAGAACATTTCGGAGTGTACACCGAGGTTTTTATGGTTTCCTAAGGCCGCACAAGTTGCATCTGGGATACTTCCGATACCTAAAAGTTATGTAACAATAAAATGTTTCAATTTACAAAATCGTTGAAAAAGAAAACAAAAAAACCGAATCTTTAAAATAAATTTATATTCGTTTTAAGCTATCGCGATTGGCTAAAATCGAATATAAAGGCTACTTAAGCTAACAGGAACTTAAACAAAAGATGAAAATAATGGGCTAAAAGTGTATTTTAAGAGATTACTTACCTAATTGAAGAGTAGCACCGTCTTCAACCAAATTTTCGGCAATAAGTTTCCCAATTTTAGATTCAGCGTCTGATGGTTTTTTTCCTCCACCATGTTGAGGTAGTTGTTCGTCTACTTTGATTGCGTAATCGATGTGGCTCATGTGAACTGTCGCATCTCCAAATGTTCTGGGCATGCACTTATTTACCTGAGCTAATACAATATAATTTTATATATAAATGAATGGAACTAGTTTTTGTCAATTTTTAAGTAAAAAAAAGTTTATAATGTACAGAAAATACAATGACATTTTATTACTTGGGTTTCAAAGAGAGTGAATTGGTCA
The DNA here is from genome assembly GCA_963920755.1 of Cartodere bifasciata. Taxonomy (NCBI): domain Eukaryota; kingdom Metazoa; phylum Arthropoda; class Insecta; order Coleoptera; family Latridiidae; genus Cartodere; species Cartodere bifasciata. Next base: position 14,723,220 of record OY987196.1, on the reverse strand, counting down.
GTTTGTTCCAAGTGTTTTCTATTAATTTTACGATAAAGGTAAAGAGCTCACCTATGATATATTTCGAATGGACCATTGCCGCTCTAACACAGTCTACGCTTGTTCCCAAGCTTACGTAACCGTGCTGATCTGGTGGTGAGACCTAAAACACAATATTTTTACCATCCCATATCATTAATTCTGTAAAAGGATCTTACATGAATTAGGGAAATATCGGGCTGGACAATTTTTTTGTAAAAAAGTTTTGGAATTTCATGTAAAAATATTGGTATGGTATCGGCTCGGCCTTCTGCTACGGCTTTTCTTACGTTGCCTCCCATAAAGAATGATATTGATCTGAAGAAGAAAATATGTTTTTTTATAAGAATTCGCCAAGATAAATATAGATTCCTATTTTTTTGTATTTCCATATTGACAGAGGTTTTCGGCTATCTTTACCGCAAGACGCAAGTGTATCTCCTTATTTTTTTGATCCAGATTTCAATTTAACAAAAAGGTCGCAGTAGACCAAACTTTCCACCTTGGTTGCGACGTTGTTTTGAATAAAAGTTTCAGCTTTGGACAAAATAGGGCCTTCGTTTTAACTTAAAATTGGGCTTCTTTTATGCTTTATTTTATTAACATGGTTGTAAACCAACTTTGTTTATAAACAAATAACGCCGAAAGAGGTTATTCATTTTAAGTTAATATCAGCAATAAAAATGAAAATAAAGATAAAGATAAATAAAACTGCGTTCGTTTTAAAAAGATATTCTGCATATTACAAATAAGGTAAATTTGTACCCCAATTAATATTATTGTTTTGTTTTTTTATTTTCTCAATAAATTCAAATTATTAGAAAAAAGAACACCGCTTTTTATTACCTAAAAATATCCTTTAATTCAGGATCGGTGTATGAGGCCGGACCTTCCGTATGCATGTGACATACTTTGATATCCTTGAGGTTATTGCATTTTCCAACATTAGTCATTGCATTTAGAAGAGCTATTGGAGTACCTGCTGCCCCCTGAGCAAAAACGGTATTTCCTAAAATAGACGAAAAAATTTCAAATTATTTTATTAGAATATGATATCCGATAAAATGGAAAAAGCAAAAGCAAAATACTTTTTTATAATTTAAACAATGCCTAATTTAACAATTTTATAGAAGTATGGCGTAATAAGTAATTTTTTTACTGAATTTGTTTTATTACAAGAACCTGCATTTGTTTGATTTTTAAATGAATACCTACTTTAGAATGTGAATCTGCAGTGCATAAAATATTCAAGGACCTCCACTTTACTAAGAAGTGAACCGTGTCAAGTCCTGATAGGCATAGTTTAAAGGCCTTGTAATGGTAAATTAAAATTTTGATTTTTAAATGAAATCCCAAATTAAGTTTTATTATTTTTTACGAAAAAACGGTAGCATTATGGCAAAATAAAAAGGGCTATCAAGACACTTTTAGTCAATATTTAAATATTTTTAAGGATTTACACACATTTTAGGACATCCAAAATTTTGTATTTAAGACAGGAAATACTTTGAGAATTCGTACGAATATAAGATCCAACAGGCCATGTTTACTTTGAGTTCGAGATTTACTCATTGTACACAAAACTATTTATAATCGATTCGTTTGGCTAGCATTGGAACGAATTATTCACACACAAAATTGAGTTCTTCCACCTAATTTAATTTTGATATGACGTAGATTTGCGTGTCTGAAATAATGAAAATAGAAATATGTTTTTATTTACTAAAATTTTGCAACTCGTTTATTTATAAAGTGGGATTTCTTTTTTAATATTACCGCTGCGTTAAAAGAAGTACTGATTTTTAGATTTTTAAAAGGTCAATACAATCCTTTTCGGAAAGTAACATATTGATTATTATTTTATTGCTTGCTATAAACGAATTACGAGACCAATTAGCCTGAAAAATAGTTTAAAAATAATTATTTTATCATTTCACCCAACATTATCGCAAAGTAAATAGAAAATAATAATTACGTATTGTTTAATATTGTGGGTTCTTAAATCTTACAAAGCTTTTTATTATTTAAATTAATCAGAATCGACCTTTGATCCAAAATGGTTCTTATTTGTAGACATTTATAAAGTTGTTTTATATTATTTAAACTAATACAGGCTATGTAAAGAACCTACGACAATGCAATTTCCCTTAGAACATGTACAAGCAAACAATCATTAAGAATTTCTTTTATAAAAGGGGCACCTGATGATTGCATGTTTACAGGCTACGACAAGAATGTTTTTAAACCCAAATATCAACGAGCAAGTTGCATAATGTTTTAGGTAATTCGGTATCCTAGTCAACTAGTAAACAAACCAGTTAATTCAAACTTCGACGTCAACTAAAGCAATTTTAATTTTAGCAAATTACTTTCAGTTTCCACTCCAAATAATATGCCGCAAGAATTGGATTTTAAATTCAAATTAGTCGTTTGTACAGACTCTGCCTTAACCTGTAGATGTCCGGTAAAAACAGCCAGGTAAAGGTTCTAATATTTACCAGATTTAAGCACATCCTTAAAGGCATCTTCGGCTTCGCATACCCATTTGGGTTCCTTTCCGGGAATGGGATGAGTTGGTTCGTTTACATACGTGTAGTAAGATCTTGGGGCTGACAGCCTGTTTAGGGTTGACAACACTCCGGGGAATTTGTTAGCAATATTACGCCCTGCCATGTGGATTTTCTTTTTGCACTACACCACCAATAATGTATCAACAAACTGCTTCTCTTCTAGCTTCTATTTATTTAATTCTTCCCCGTCGTATTTCTGACAAATGGATAAACGTCATTGATCTTTTTTAATTTGCGCCCTCTATTTGTGAATAGATGGACCTACTTGCTTTAGTATCATTTAATTTTACAGGTTTCTTTTCACATTATTATTATAATTTGTACTTTATGAATCAAAAACCATTGAAAAATTTACAAAACTCTCTAATATGAGTAATATGACATAATGCACCGCAAAATCAAAATATTTCGTGATAATTTCAAAAATTGACGGCTTTTGTCTGGTGGTGACACCTGTCATGAAAGTGTCAAATTAATAGTAATCATGTGCAGCACGTGATAAAATATTTCCGTTTGATTTGCAGTCGCACTCAACGCAGCCTCGTGACGCAGAAGTTGCTCGTCTGCCATAAATGCCACAAGGCTCACAGTCCGCGCAGTTCGTGTACAGTAACAGCAATGTCGCAAAATAAAACCCTATCGGGGGCTCAAGCTGCAAGAGAACATGTTTTGGCAGTTTCCCGTGACTTTATTTCCCAACCAAGATTGAGTAAGTACCATATTCTTTGGATATTTTATAGGAAAACCTGTGAAACGTTGCTAAAATCTTGGGTGGGTCTAACATTCAATGGACGTCTAATTCGGTCATATGACTAAAACTAATTTGATCTATATAAGCCTAAATTGTATTACAAAGGGTTATTTTGTAAGCCCTATGTGGTTCTGATTAGTATTTGGCCTAAATTTGTTCTCGAAACTGCAGATTCCTGTAATAATCAGCTGGTTTTGATGCTGTCACATGACTGATCTTATGACAACCACTCCTAATATTTTTTATGGTTTCAACCCTTTATACGATATGTATTGACCAAAGTAATTTCATTTCAGCTTATAAAACCGTCTCTGGTGTAAACGGACCCTTGGTCATTTTGGACAATGTGAAATTTCCAAAATTCAACGAGATTGTCCAACTTAGACTTGCTGATGGAACTATTCGTGCTGGACAAGTTTTGGAAGTCAGTGGATCAAAAGCTGTAGTACAAGTTTTTGAAGGCACTTCAGGAATTGACGCCAAAAACACACTATGCGAGTTTACAGGAGACATTTTGAGGACCCCTGTATCCGAGGATATGTTGGGACGTGTCTTCAACGGCTCTGGAAAGCCCATCGACAAAGGTATATTTACAGAGCATTTAATAAAAGTTGTAGGCTAATTTTTTTGTTTTTCTAGGGCCTCCAATTTTGGCTGAAGACTACCTCGACATCCAAGGTCAACCCATTAACCCATGGTCCCGTATCTACCCAGAGGAAATGATCCAAACTGGTATTTCCGCCATCGACGTTATGAACTCGATTGCTAGAGGACAGAAGATTCCCATTTTCTCTGCAGCTGGTTTACCCCACAACGAAATTGCCGCCCAAATCTGTAGGCAAGCTGGGCTTGTCAAAGTTCCTGGTAAATCCGTCCTTGACGATCATGAAGACAATTTCGCTATTGTGTTCGCTGCTATGGGAGTCAACATGGAAACTGCGCGTTTCTTCAAACAAGATTTCGAAGAGAACGGTTCTATGGAGAACGTGTGTCTTTTCTTGAATTTGGCCAACGATCCTACCATTGAAAGAATTATTACTCCTCGTTTGGCCCTTACTGCGGCTGAATTCATGGCTTATCAATGCGAGAAACACGTCTTGGTTATTCTTACTGACATGTCTTCATATGCTGAAGCTTTGCGTGAGGTAATTTTACCGTAATTTAAAAAAAAACGCTTTTATTGTGTAGTAGATTATTTTGGGTTATATTATTTTACAATACAATAAAACCACGCTTTTATTTAGGTGTCAGCTGCTCGTGAAGAAGTTCCCGGTCGTCGTGGTTTCCCCGGTTACATGTACACCGATTTGGCCACAATCTACGAACGTGCCGGTCGTGTAGAAGGCCGTAACGGTTCAATTACTCAAATTCCCATTTTGACTATGCCCAACAACGATATTACTCACCCTATTCCCGATTTAACAGGATACATTACTGAAGGACAAATTTACATTGACACACAATTGTACAACAGACAAATCTACCCACCAATCAACGTGTTGCCATCCTTGTCCCGTCTTATGAAGTCCGCCATTGGTGAAGGTATGACCAGGAAGGATCACTCTGATGTTTCTAACCAACTGGTAAGTCACATATTTTATGATTTAATAATATTTTAAGTTTTCTAAATGCCATAAAAAATGTCTTTATTGTGTGACCGAATTTCCCTCAAACATTGATAAATTCTTATAATTTTGTCATAACTTTCCTCAAGCGTGTTATTTTATGATTTTGATAATCAATGACAAAATTATTGCGACTTATCAATGCTTTTGGGACATTCCAGCTGACAATTTGACCTGGGTCAAATTATCGTGGTAATTTTACCAGCTTTTTCGGGAAATAGTCTGATAAAATATCCCTTTTGTCGAATATTTCATTTATATGTACAATACTATATTATGTCAAATTAGAGGTTTATGCCAAAATTTAAAGCATTTTACTGCAAATTATACTGGAAACAAACCGTCGGCAACAACCTGAGTTAGAATATTCCGTTTTCAAGCACTGACAGCGAAATAAAATACCTGAATTAAAGTTAAAATTATGATTTTTTGTTAATTTGGCAAAAATTGTTAGTAAGTCGTATTCAGTGTTTAAATGAAATTAATTTTATTTTGTTGGGTATGTAATATTTATAAATAAAATAATCGAGTCGAATAGCCCGCGTGCTTTAAAAAAAAACCAATTTTAAAAGATTTCGTGCTTGTTGAATACGCAAGGTCCCTTTTAAAAGTAAGGGAATTTATTTTTAACTATTCACCTGTCTTTTTTAAACAACCTGTTTTATTATATTTAGTTTTACCGGTAAGTGTCTTTTACAAAATTCTCAAATAAAAATAGAAAATAAATATCCAGATTCAGACAAATTCATAAAATACCGAGGGGTTAGTCTGGGTCGAAAAACCTGTACACTTTATTTCCCATGTCATGATTTCCCGTTATTTCCCATGACTTCCCGTGATTTCCCATGACTTCCCTTGATTGCCCATGATTTCCCGTGATTGCCCATGATTTCATGTGATTGCCCATGATTTCCCGTGATTGCCCATGATTTCCCGTGATTGCCCATTATTTTCCGTGATTTCCCATTATTTCCCGTAATTTCTTATGATTTCCCGAAATTAATCGTAGCAAAACGGTGTATTTTTTTCATAATCATTTAAAATGATTTAATTAAGGCTCTAAAAAAAGACAGGTATTCACAATTGCCGCTATTTTGAGTCATCATGACCATCTTTTCGATTTTAGTCATAACTTTTCTTGAAGGTAGAGTCATAAAGATGGCCATGTAGACACTACTAAATGGAGGCTGTTACAAATACCTGTCTTTTTTTTAAACCCTTATTAGTTATATCTTAGTGATTAGGGGTGTCAAAAAACAACATCCAAATCATTTTTAAAGCTTAATATTTTTACATTAGCAATAACAAAGTGAAAAATATTTACCCGAGTAATAAAAAGTAGTATTTACGAACACGCCTTGTATTGAGTGATAATTTTTATAGTCCTACCCCATCTTAACTTTTGAACGGCTCAATATATTTTGTTAACATTTTTAAAATGCTTTATTTACATTTATAAGTAAAAAAACGCACCACACTTTTGAAAAAAATATTAAGAGGAATTTTATTTGTCATATTTTTAAGTAATATGCTCACCAAATTTTAAAAAAATCCGATTATAAATTTTTTGCCTCTCTTTTTTAATTTGCCCCGTCTAAATTTTGACAAAAAATTTTTTTTTTTAAAGCTTATAGTACTTAAGACTATTATTCTATCCTGTCAATTAAAAAAAAATAAAAGTTATGAAAGACCTGAGGGCACAATAAAAAACTTCTTTGTATACCTGCCTAAGGGTTGTCTCTTTGTCGATTCCATGTGTTTACTACCTACAAATACAAAATGGTATTTGACCAATTAAATAAAAGGGACCCTAAATAATTTGTTCTTCTACAATATTTTTTCGTTTGTCCTCTTCTGAATAATGAATCATTTTGCTTCTGAGAATTTCTCCATTTTTTTTATCACTAAATCATCATTGAAAAGTTAATTATTTTGGGGTCAACAGGTATTTGGACAATGGAATACCACTTTCTTTGTACTTGTTATTTACCCAACAACAAAATCATAAAACCAAAAAAATAACCAACAATAAATTCATAAAACACACGTGTTCTTGTCATATCACTTAAGCATTTATTCTTCTCTTAATACCTTAATACTTCGGTTTCTTATTTTAAAGTTTAAAGTATTGAAAACCTACAAAAACCGATTTAAATTAATGGCTTATTGGATAAAAATGAATTTTAGAAACAATTTTTTAAATCAAATTTATAATTATTTGTCATGATTTCCCGTGATTTCCTATGATTTCCCATGACTTCCCGTGATTTCCCGTGATTTCCCATGACTTCCCATGATTTCCCATTATTTCCCATTATTTCCCATGATTTCCCGTTATTTCCCATGATTTCCCATGATTTCCCAAAGTTTGTACACCTATTTCCCGCCAGACTAACCCCTCGTAAAATACTAAATAAACAAGTTACGTATTAAAATAAAGTTCATAAAATAAATACAGGTTGCTTCTCAAATATTTATCTTATTTTTTGTATTATTTTTTAGTACGCGTGTTATGCCATTGGTAAGGATGTGCAAGCCATGAAGGCTGTCGTAGGAGAAGAAGCTTTAACACCTGACGATCTCCTCTATCTTGAGTTCTTGTCCAAATTTGAAAAGAACTTCATTTCTCAAGGCAACTACGAAAACCGTAGCGTATACGAGTCACTCGACATTGGCTGGCAACTACTTCGTATCTTCCCTAAGGAAATGTTAAAACGTATCCCTGCCAATACATTGGCAGAGTTCTACCCAAGAGATTCGCGTCATTAAACATCTATAAGTGTATTTTACAAAGTCATGTTACATTAAATCAGTTGCGAGAAACAGTTATCTTCATTATTCGTAAAATACGTATTTTCAGTCGTTTCAGATTGAGTCTTTAGTGATAGTAATTGTCACATGACAGATCGTTAAGATTGAATTCTGCAGCCTACTATTTATAAGCGTTGAAATAACTGTTTCAGACACTGCAGGTATGTTTTTATTTTTATCAATAGTTTTGCCAATTTTTTTGGTGTTTGTAAATAGGTCCAAAATCGTACATCATGAATTATTATTATACATAACTACAAATTATACAATGTATCTACTTATTATTAAATTTATTATAATTGATTTTTGTTTGTATATTTTATCAAAAATTTGAAGGATAAAAAGGACAATATTATTATTGATATTAATGTTCGTCTGTAGCACACTTAGTTTTTGTGTAAACACGTATTAATTTTCCCGTGGAAATTTTTACCAACATTCCATTTTGTTAAAATATCATTGTTAATATTATATGAAGCAATACACTGTTACAAGCTTTTACCAGTATTTTTATTTAAGAATTATTACAGTATGGTTACCGGATTTTTCAGTGTAGGTAGTTAGTGTGAATTAACTAATTTTGGTGTATATTTAAAATTAAATGCAAAAAATGTGTTATCATAGTTTAGTGTAAAAAAAAATGTGAATAAAAATATCTATGTTAAATTGATTTCTTGTAATTTATCCTTCCAATGCGGTAAATAGTATTTTGTCGTGTTAAACCACATTTTTGGAAGGAAAATACAAAACAGCAAAAAAGAACAACAACGTGGACAATAATGTTTATTTCCTTGGTACAATTTTTTAAAACTTCATTTATTCTTTTTCCTTTATTTCGTCAAATAAACCCAAAATTTTTTGTTTTGTTTGCGGATTGGCATTTGGATTTAACGATTGTATCATGTTATCCATTGAGTTCATTCGTCGTAAAGAAGTTTCCATGTTTATTAAAATTTCCTCTTTGCGAGCGTCAAGATATGCTACAGCATCAAGCCTTTGATTTTCATCTAAAAAAAAAATAGGTCTTACTAAAGTAATGTTTAAAAACTTTAAAGAACAATGTTTATTTCCACTGACTTCTGAAAATTTCAGATTAGGGTTAAGTACGTTCAATATGGCTAACATCACTGAAAGTTGTGGATTTTTATACCACAACTTTATGCGACCATAACCGGTACATTTCTCCTAGTTTTCGTATGTTTAGGTTACACTTTCTCGTGTTGTTTAATCGCCTTAAGTTGTAAATAAGCCGGTCTATAATTTTTAAGTCAGTGTTTATTTCTTAAAAATTTTATTTGTGTATCTTTCACTTTATCTTTTAGTTTTTTTAGGTTTCCTTACTTAGACGTTCCAGAGTATCTCCTTTAATAAGCCTTCTCATTTCACTAAATAATTCCTGCATAGTGGTATCTGTATTTGAAAATTCACCACCAATTAAAACAGTAGTGTCCGGAGCTTCCGGTGGAAACTTTCCAATCATTTCATCGTACGTTATGGAAAAAGGTATGGAGTAGTCTTCCATTTCAACTACAGATTGATTAAGGTCCTCTAAGGTTTCCATTATATTCATATTATCAGAAAGGTTTGCGTATTCCTCAATTAATAAATCCTCAATATGAGACATTACCAGTGCTATGTCCTGGGGAGTTTCGTTGTTTCGATTTTTTAATGAATTCAGAAAAGACAAGGCCCATTGAAGTTGAGCAATTCCTATTTGAAAAAGTTAATTAACTTTCAAAATAACTTTTAGAAGTTGTTTTAAAATGCATTAATTAAAAGGAATATTCTTAACCTAAGGAAACATTCGTCTGCTTATTGTACAAAGCCCAAACAACTGCTATGGTATGGTCCAAAAGTAGATGAAGTGGTGGACCGTTGACATTTATTCTGGTTTCTTTTTTTGTTATTTTACTTTGGGGGATTCTAAAGGTATACAACAAAGGCATATACGTAGAGCAGTTAGTAAGTGGAATGACAGGCAAACTTGTGTTCACAAAAGAGGACGGCCCTATCAAAGTATTGTGCAATATCCCTTTTCGAAATGTTGGGTATACTACTACTTTTGATGCACTCCTATAAAAAATGTTTCGGTTTGAGAATCCTAAAAGGACTGTAACTCCGCGTTACAGTTCTTTTGAATCGTAATCCATGTTAGGATAAAAAAAAAGTTGTTTTATAAAAACTTTTTTAAATATTATTTTTTTTTTAAATCAGAATAATTTTGAAAACACAAAAAAATTATTCGTGACAATGGTGGAGAGATCAGGCTTCAAATCCAACGTTTATTTTGCTGCGCTTCCACCATTTTCACAATCAATTACAAACCTTTTAGTGACTGAATTCGAAAATAATTAAAAATGTTTACCATTTTGATTTGTCAGACTGACTATTGGATCCAGAGGGAAACATACTTACGTGTTCACAGATTTAATTCCCATTCTTCTACTTCTTTTTGTCGAATTCTACATAAAATACAAAAAAAAGTTAAGAAATTTGTTATTAAATTGAAAAATCTTACCGCTGTTGAAATATTTGAACAGTCAATTTGTCTTTGTGTTGAATGTGCTAGCGGTGTTCCCATATACTGTTTTAAAAAAAATTAAGTAGGTATTTGGTAGACTGAGGTAGATAAAATATCACATTTTTTTCAGATATTCTAATAAATTAAAACTAATTTAAAACACCAACAAAGGTACGTATTTTTTTTTTTAAATTAATTAAAAATTAGGAAATGCATTACATCTCTTGCCCATAAAAGCCCCAAAAACTTACCACCGTTTCTAAAAAAAAGCTGTTATAGTAAATGCGTTTAAAAAAAGTTAAAATTTGTTACTTACTGTTTGCCATTTTAAGAAAGTTTAGGTTTTATTATTGTCCAAGAATTTTTATTTTTATTTGTTTACAATATTTGAATGCTTGTGTGACATTTATTTTGATTGAATAAAAAGAACTTGTAAGTAATATCTCATAAGGAACAAGTGCATTACTTTTACAGAGTGTTCGCGTTTAGTTTGCTTTTTGAAAAATAAAGGGAAAAATTCTAAGACAGTCGATAAAAGAAATATTTTAAAAACGTATATCGTTCCAGAAACGCAGTCCTTTAAGTGTGCTAAAATAAAAATGCCTCATCGAAAATATTTAAGAACTGCTTTGTCAAACCATACTGCACAATTAATAAAGACAATAAAATAGTATATTAAAACATTGAGTTTTATAAGGAACGTTTTTTAGCACGCGTCCATGTTTGGAAAAAGAGCCGCGCAGCGGCGAGTTTTCCAATGGACAAGTGATAAAAAACGCCTTATAAAACGAGTTTTTTATACTATTTTTTATATTTGCTTTATTTAATTCATTAAAAAGCATTTTTAATTTGAATTAAAAACTTAAGATAAAATTTTGTTTTTTATGACCAACCTTATAGCATAACATTGACATTTTGAAGTAAAAAATAAATTAAAGTTAGACATATTGAATAATGACATTTGTAAACTTTACTCATTTAATACTGAATGAATAGGCGTTTTTGAGAAAGTGTAACCATTGATATCGGTTCTGCAATTCTTCTAGTTATTCCCTCTACAAAAAAACTATGTCCCCCGATTGATTATAATGGTAAAATTTGCAAATAAAAAATACCTTGCAAGAAAAGAATTCATCTTTTTGCATCAGGAAAACCAACCAATAAAATAAAATTTTGGGTTTAATAATGAAGCAATTCAGAAACTTTAAAAAACCAAATTTCGGGTTTCATAATGTGCATATTATAGAACGCAAATATAAAAACAGTTATTTTAAACCTTTTGACAATTTCAACAAGAGAAATGTCACATTTTTTGGCAGACAAAAAGTGATTCGTAGCAAGGCATACTTTATTTTATCATGTTCATTTTTTTCAATCCTGGAGGCCTTATTTTCTAGAAGGTCCAGTTTTGTGACGTCACGAAAATTAGTTTCGCCACTACCATCTTAACTATAAGGCCTCAAAGGTTAAAAAAAATGGTGGACAAAAAAGTTTGACAACTTCCGACAGTTTATAAAAAGTTTGAAAGAAGTTTGAAGTTTTTATAAACTGTCGGAAGTTGTCAAACTTTTTTTCCACCATTTTTTGTAACCTTTGAGGCCTTATAGTTAAGATGGTAGTGGTTTGGCTACTCGCTAACGGTATCGCTTCAGTCAGCAATAAAAGTGAATCTTTGTCCCTCTTGAAATGGAGAAACATCACACGTGCATAAAAAATGCCTAGAACTTTTTTATCCTCTACTATTTTAAAACTTTATTTATTAAATAAAAACAAAAACGTAAGTTACAAATCAATGCAGTTTGCATTGATACGCTAAGATAAAAAAGTCCATACTTCGACGTCATCCTTTACTAAGTAAAATAACCGTTATGCCTGCCCTAGACCATGCGATCCGACTGATACGTCCGACTGATACGACCGTCTGAAACGACGTACTGTTCAGACCGATCGAAGCGTCTAGGGCAGAAATCGTAGTAAAAGTTGATCTGAACAGTACGTCGTTGGTCGTAAGCCCGCTCCAGACCATGCAATGAAAGTATGTATTTTGTAGAGTGCCTTGAAGATTTGACAGTTATTGTCGCCTTATAGAGTGGTGACATGCATTATTCTTTCTCTGTCATACAGATAACGTCATCAACGTTATAGCCAAAGTGACAACAATAACAACTTACAATCACAATTAATGACGTTATCTGTATGACAGAGAAAGAATGATGCATGTCGCCACTCTATAAGGCGACAATAACTGTCAAATCTTCAAGGCACTCTAGTATTTTGCACTGAACTGTTGGTCTGATACGATCATCTGAACGTGTGGAGAGAGGATCGTAGTAAACTGTGGTCGTATCAGTCCATCGAAGAGAAATACCGACGTGTCAGAATTCCAATCCGACCAAATAAATTTTTTATCCATTCATTTACTGAGGATTTCTGTATACTTTTGAGATTTAAATGATTTTGTAAAAAGTGTTGAAATTTGTAAAAAAAATTTGCCTTTAACTGTTCTAAATAATTAAAATTTTCAATTAAAAAAAAAATTGCATATTTCGAGGGTTCTTCGTAAATACTTTCTTCTTAGGGTGACGATAAAAATAATAAAATCCGTGATGGATGTTTTTTTAATATCCCAAAATTGTATTTTTTTTAAATAATATAGGCAAACTATATTTTAAAAATATAGCAATAAACATTTTCGTATAATATATTAGTTTAAACTTGAAATTATTTTTTAGCAATGCATTGTGTATGTATTTTCTAAATTTTACGATAATTTCACTAAGCACGCAGCTTATTTGTTTCTGAAAAAAATTAATCTACACATTTAGGTACTATACAGGGTGTCCAAAAAATGGCGCATAAACGCGATGGTACGTTGTTGGGGCATGTCTAGGGAGCCCCAGAAAATTGTGAAAAAAAATCTATCTCATATACCCTCGGAGATATGTTGCTCCAAAGTGCGAAACTATAAATGCTTATATCTTGAATATAACAGCACATATTAACGAAACAAATGGTTTAATACAAAGCTTTAAGTGTGCAAGCAAAATGACTGATATGCTAAAAAAAAAGACCGCAAGTGTACATGACTTCCGTTTTTTTGCTTAGTAATGGCACTTACGGCCTTTTTACTTGCAAAATTGATGACGTAGTGGATTTACGGTTAATTTGATGCATGTTTTTTTCATACTTTCAAGCAAAAATTATTATTTTTTTTGTCAATGAAATCAATAAAGGCAATGCCGAAGATGCCAAAAATATAAAAAACTCAATTTCGTAAAATTGGGACTTACGATCATCTTTTTTTGGACGGCGGTACTAAATCGTTTGAGCGACGCGTTTAGGGCATTTGTTATTTTAAAAGAACCCATTTACTGGCTTTTCGTCACAATTTAGTATACCAAATAATTTAGTGTCGTTCAAGAATCATGCGCCTGGCTATAGATAAACAAATTTTGCCTAAAAAAGTTTATTTAATACAGACATTATGCTCCATTAACAATCAACGATACAAATAAGTATTATGGCGTATCTGGTACTGCAATCTCCTCAACTGGATCTGCCTGACTGGTAGAGGTATCCTGTATGTCACCACTGTTAACAGTGCTGTGATCGAAAACAACAGATTCAGTTAAGAGCTCCTCTATTTCCGCTCTTGTTGGATTTTTGTCACTACTTTGTTTGACAGCTATAATTAGATTATTCAAAGAATTCACTCGTTTAGCCATTAATTTAATAGTGTCCAGCCATTCTTCTTTTTTACCAGATAGATATGCTACAGCTTCATTTGTTTGGGCAAGTTCTATAAAAATAAAGTGACTAAGTAAGCCGTTACACAGAATGTCTTTGTTATTAGTTGATTTTTTTTAAATACGTTATGTGGAAATGATGAGATTTTATGATTTTTAACTTACTAAGGCCTTCAACTGTATCAGCTTTAATCTGCTTTCTCATTTTAGATAAATCGTTAATCATTATTTCATCAGTCATCGAAAATTCACCACCATACAAGCCAGTTGTGGGTGTAGCTTTTTTAACTTTAACTTTTTCAATCATTTCATCATAATTAATGGACATTGGAACAGCATCAGGATCATCAATGTCTTTTTGGGTTAAGTTTATGACTTCAAGTTCTGTTAACATGTTAATACTATCGGATAAATTTGCATATTCTTCGACTATTAAATCTTCTATGTCGTAAATTATTAACCTGCAATCGTCTGGAATGTTGTTGTCTTTGGTCCTGATGGACTGAAGAAATCTCATGGCCCAATATAGCTGGACGACACCTAGATGCAAGATGAAATGTTTTATACGGTTATTTATTTTAACTCAAAGAAAACCTTGCAATGTTCTCAAATGTATGTAAATAGAAATGCTTACCCATTTTTGCCTTAACCTTTTTATTGTAAAGGGTCCAAATAACGGCCAAAGTATGATCGAGTAAAACATGGGCTGGTGGTGTTTTAACCAATAATTTGCCATCTTTTCTTTTGTTTTTGTGCAAAGGCACTCTAAAGGTGTAGGGCATAGGAACATATTCTTTGGCTTCGGCGGGAATTTCAGGTAATGTTAAACTTACATTTTTTGAAGCGAGACTAACATTAATATTCGCTCCTGTATAAACCGTAACATTCACATTTCTGAAATTTATTTTTTAAATTAAACGTTAGATGGAATTTGAACAATGGCCTCCAATACACACCGCTCATCCGCAAAGGTAATTCCACTTTTATTTTTTGATTTATTCTTTGGAGTTGATGTGCGAATAGGTTCGGGGGTCTTAAAAACACATGTTTGAAAATAAATATGTAGGCGAATTAAAAGGAGCACAAGGATGTGCTACGCCGCGTAGGGCGTTAAGTGGTGGAACTTTAATAATGCCTCGTAAGTATTATCAACAAATCTAAAACTTTTTAAATAAAACAAATATCTTGTTACTTACAGCTGCTACAGTCCTATCCTAAAAAATTTAAGCATTGCATATAAAACTTTACTTGCATACAAATCCACAACTTACCAGCTGCTCTGTAAAAAGAAAGTTAATAATTTATCTTTAATACATAATTTAAAACAGATTCATGTGACTTACCTGCAGACATACTTAACAAATTTTGAATTTCTTTTCCAAACAAAAATTAATGCAGAATTTTCAATTTGTTGTCAAATTTCTTTTAGATGTCAAACGTTTAACAATGAGTTACCAAGGGCTACTTGATATGTATTTAGATTTTACTGATGACATAAAATGATAATATCTTTCTTCCGATTTAAATCGATCGTAATGCCTAAAGTACCTTTAGTAATGCACGCCCGAGACAACGATAAATGGGTACAATAATTCTCGTAAGAAGATAAGAATCAGCAATAGTAGACATTTTGGGACGCATATCTGACGTTTCCCAAGTAAGTATAACGACCACAAAGATGGTCGACGACGGGAAAGGTCCATAGTTGAAATCATCTCAATAAAAGTAAGAATAAGGCTAAATGACTCATTATTCAAAGAAACTTTTAATGCAAAGTCCGTGCATCCAAAAAAATGCAAATTATTTTACACATTCACGAAATGACTCATTTACATAGAAACTTTTAATAAAAAGTACATTTTACACATTTAAGGAAGTCATTTTATAAATAAGTCATTATTTCCTTTTTACCTAATTATAAGTAATTAATGATGTAAAAAACTTTCTGAATGTTAAAGTTAAACAAACCTTTTAGCTGTTACATAAAATGTTTTAAACAGGCAGTTTGTTGTTTTTTGGTACTATCGTGCGCATAAAATTTTGAACAATTTTTTAAATTTTACTTACGGTGAATGCAGTTTTTTATGTTAATTTTCGAATTTTACTTTTACAAAAAATGCGTCAGATATATTTTATTAAAAAAAATCATGTGAAAATGTGCTGCAGGAGAAGAAGATAGTAAGAAAATATTTGCTTTATTAAATAATTTTGTTTTAGAATAACAAAAAGGTTCTAATCTTTGTAAAACATCAGAGAAATGTATTTTGCTAACGTCCACTTAGAATAGAACTTGACATGTTTAAGCCACTATTTTGACCATATTTACAATGTAACAATTGATCGTTTTAAATTTAATGTGTAGATTAGAGGTATATTTGATAAAAATAAAAATAGAGAAATAATGTACGTTAGCATTTTGAACGACGCGACAGGTGATATGACATATATACAGGGTGTTATTTTGTAGACTTTACTAGCATTTTGCTCAGCTATGTGCAATTCCATTGCCATGAAAATTTTTGGAGTGATAATTTAAGAACTGTGCTTGCGACTGGTAAATACAAAATTTTAATTGGTTTATTACTTTTGCAGATATGACAGTCCTTACCTTTTTCTTACAATTTTCTGGTAATATTTATTTTTGTCAAAAAAGCTTTATTATTTTAAATTTAAATTAATTTTTACATATTAATTAATAATCTCCGTTGATTTACAATAAATTCATAAAGTTTCTTTAAATACCTGGCTAAAATGGTTCTTTTTTTATTTAGGCAGGCGTTGAATTTGTTTTGCTCTTATGACACTCATTTTTTTGACGTTATTAACAATAAATCACCATTGTCATAATTTGTCAACACAATAAGAACACAGAAAAGTTTTAAATCTGTAGCCCACTTACCTAAGATAAATAATAAAAAAAGACTAAATCAGCCGACTATGTTAGGAAAACTTATTAAATTAATTAAATCGGTTATGAAGCAATGGTAAGGTTTATTAAAAATGTAAAAAATGATTTGTACGTAAAATAATCCAGATTTTCCGAAAAAAAATGATTATTAACATAAAAATTGGTAAGTATGATAGTTACTGTCATTTTCTGCAAAACCATTAGAGCAATTGAAATATTGTATTTACCAGTCGCAAGCACAGTTCTTAAATGGTCACTCCAGAAATTTTCATGGAAATCAAATTGCACATAGCTGAGTAAAACGCTAGTAAAGTCTACAAAATAACACCCTGTATAGACCTTTCCCGCTGTTGACCACCTTCGCAGTCGTTATACTTGGTAAACTAAATGACCACCAGCAGCACAATGATTTGTGTCAATTTGACGCATATCTGACGTTTCTCAAGTATAACGACTGCGAAGGTGGTCAACGGCGGGAAAGGTCAATACTAGAGTGCCTTGATGTCATATTGACAGTTATTGTCGCCTTATAGAGTGACGACATGCATCATTCCTTCTCTGTCATACAGATAACGTCATTAATTGTGATTGTAAGTTGTAATTGTTGTCACTTTGGCTATAACGTTGATGAAGTTATCTGTATGACAGAGAAGGAATGATGCATGTCGTCACTCTATAGGGTGTCCCAGAATTGGCGCACCACCTGTATGGTACGTTGTTGGGGCATGCCTAGGGATCCCCAGAAAATTGTCAAAAAAAATCCATCTCATACACCCTCGAAGATATGAGGCCCCAAAGTGCAAAACTTTAAACGCATATACCTTAAAAACTACAGCACGTATTAACGAATAATATGGTTTAATACAAAGCTGTAGTCTATCTTAAACCATTTCACCAATTTTTTTTCTTTTAAATGGTCAAATAACATTTTTATAATCAATTTAGTTTTACAAAATTTTCTTGAAATAAGCTGACAACAATGTCAATAAAATTTTAGGCAAAAGTGTATAATAAAAGACTCATAGATGGGATTTTTAGATTTTTTTACCTAGACTGTGTAGTATTTTCCTAGACTGTGTTGCCAAATGTATGCAACTTTGTTCGCATTTTCCTCAATGAATATAACAGATGGATTTTTTTTAACAATTTTCCTGGAATGCCCAGGCATGCCCTAACAGCGTACCATACAGGTGGTGCGCCAATTCTGGGACACCCTGTATAAAGCGACAATATCTGTAAAAATTAAGGCACTCTAACGAATACGATCAATTGTCCACCACCTTGCACAATTCTAAACTAACAACAGCAGAAAAAATGCGTGTCATTACGTTGTTTTGTTTTATTTGTGTTACTTTGGATGTGCTAGTATTTGAGTTTAACTTAAGCTTAAATATTGATGCTATTTTCTAGGTTTTAAAATTATTTCATCTTTTTGGTTCCGTTTCCCTTTCTTTAATTTTTTGGAGGCAATGTAGATGCACACACATGCATCGCATTGCTAGGAGTTGGAGGTGTACTAATTATTGTGGGTTTTGTTTCTTGCTTTGTTGGTCCGTCTGAATTACACCTTTCTTGCAAATCTTCAGGATCTAATACATTGGCATACTTCTTCCTAATATACCGTAAAATTTGGATAATATTTGGAGGGTAATTTCCAAAGTCATCCACTATGCACTTTAAATAATTAACTGTCCATTTAAGGTGATCCTTGGAAGGTTCAGCACCAATAGCCAACATCATTATGGTACTTAAGGCAACTGTGCACATTTCCTGTACATCTTTAATTGGAGAAGGAGTGTTTATAGAGATATCATCCGAGTAAGAAGAGATCATGGACCAGTTGCTGTCTTCTACTGCTAGGTTTATTGCAAATTCTCTTGAAACGTCTGATCGTGACGTCAATGTTTTTGAACTCTTTGCTGATACTTGTGCAGAAGCTCTGAAAAAGATTTTTTTAAAACTGGTTTTTTTTTTGGACAAGTTACAATGATTTAGATTATTTGTAAATACGTTCTCTATAAAAAAAGCGTTTTAAATGGCGCACTCAATTATTGTTTACAGTCCCCTGATAGTTTATAACCGCAAATTTTGTAATTAAAAAGTACCTTGCAGGGGAAAAATTCATCTTTTTGCATCTGGAAAACCAACCAACCAAATAAAATAAAATTTTGGGTTTAATAATAAAGCAATTCAGCAACCTTAATAGTATATTAAAACATTAAGTTTTATAAGGAACGTTTTTTAGCACGCGTCCAGGTTTGGAAAAAGAGCCGCGTAGCGGCGAGTTTTCCAATGGAAAAGTGATAAAAAACGCCTTATAAAACGAGTTTTTTATACTATTTTTTTATATTTGCTTCATTTAATTCATTAAAAAGCATTTTTAATTTGAATTAAAAACTTAAGATGAAATTTTGTTTTTTATGACCAGCCTTATAGCATAACATTAACATTTTGAAGTAAAAAATAAATTAAAGTTAGACATATTGAATAATGACATTTATAAACTTTACTCATTAAATACTGAATGAATAGGCGTTTTTGAGAAAATGTAACCATTGATATCGTTTCTCCAATTCTTCTAGTTATTCCCTCTACAAAGAAACGATGTCCCCCGATTGATTATAATATTAAAATTTGTAAATAAAAAGTACCTTGCAAGAAAAGAATTTAACTTTTTGCAACAGGAAAACCAACCAATAAAATAAAATTTTGGGTCTAATAATGAAGCAATTCAGAAACTTTAAAAAACCAAATTTCGGGTTTTATAATGTGCATATTATAGAACGCAAATATAAAAATTTCTTTTTTATTCTTAGACAATACTACTAAGGTCTCTGGAATATACTCAGGTAAGGACAACTTTGACACTTATCAAAAGTAGAGTGCCTTGATGATTTTGACAATTATTGTCGCCCTATAGAGTGACGACATGCATCATTCTTTCTCTGTCATACAGATAACGTCATCAACGTCATAGCCAAAGTGACAACAATTACAACTTACAATCACAATTAATGACGTTATCTGTATGACAGAGAAAGAATGATGCATGTCGTCACTCTATAAGGCGACAATAACTGTCAAAATAATCAAGGCACTCTAATCAAAAGTACATTTATCTTTTATAAGTATGTAATATGGCGAATGCGCCGGGCAAGATCTGCATGGTGCGTTTAAATTTCAGTTCATGCTATACAAATTACAAAAAAGTGCCCATTTACTAATATAGGTCATATCAATCGGACTATCCATTGGGTTGTAATTAAAAAATATCACTTTGATGTATGTTAGAATAAATGTATTTATGGGACAGAAAAATTCCTTAATCATAATTTATTTATCTAAGGTAGTTGATAAAACGTTCTAACTTGGAAAGAATAAATACCAAAGTCTTGTGGTCAAGACAACCTCGAGGTTAAACTGACTGCAGGCTGGTCAAGGTTAGTAGATATTGCATGCAAAAAAATCCAGACCAAAATAGATTTTTTTTACTTAAAAATATTTTTCGTAGAGCCCTTTATATTAGGCAAAAACTTTTAATAGTTCATTTCATTAAATATTTGTATAATTAAAATGTTATTTGACCATTTTAAAGAGAAATGAAATTACTTTAATTTTAGGTAGATTCTTTTGTATTGCATACTCTCGTTAATAAGTGGCTGTTATCTTTAAGCTAAAAGCGTTTGAAATATTGCAATTTGGAGCCTTATATCTGCAAGGATATTGTATAAGATAGTTTTTTTTAACAATTTTCTGTCCCTAGATATGCTCCAACTAAGATCGCTATAATAAAAGATAGAGACATCCCTGGGGTAAACATTTTCATCAAGAGGGCTGGGTAATTTAGTCCAATTGTCAAAAAACAAATTTTAGGTTGGGTGATATACAAATGTCATCACAAAAATTACCTGTCAGATTTGTGAGTTATGTTAAATTTACTTTTATAAAGCAAGAACAGCTACAAAACTAATATTAAACTGTTTAATTACAATCTTTACCTGTCCCAGTACCTCATCCTTGTGAATTTATCAAGATTTCTCCTAAACTTCGCTTGGATTCTACGACGAAACTAATATTGAGGACAAAGTGTATTAATATGCTTTTTTTATCGTCCGGTGCATCCACAAGAAAAATATTCGTGTAAATGCAAGTAAAGTAATTGTGATTATTGATTTTTAATAATTTATTGAAATAAGGAAAGTTTTTTAATAAAAAACGTGCACACATAATGAGATTTGTAAAAATATTTTTAAACACTTACCAATTGCCAAAATTTTACCAAAATTAACGCTTATTTTAAATAAAAAGGAATATAAAACATTTAATTAATATTAAATAACTGGTTTCGCACGTAAAGTAAGCACTGTGTTTTTATATTTTGTAAAAAAAACCATTTCTTAACAGGGGTAATTGTCTGTCGCGGAATCCAAGCGGAGTTTTAAGAGAAATCCAGGTAAATTCACAAGTATGAGGTGCAGTCACAGGTAATGTTTGTAATTAAACAAACAAATTATTTTAATTTTGTAGAAGTTTTTGATGTATAAAAATGAAATTTACAATTTTCGCAAAAAAAAATCGATCACTGGCATTTGCATCAACTGACAGATGTCTTATTTGACAGTTGGACTAAATTGCAAGGCCTACTTTGCGAAAGGCGAAGAAGTCTCCACCCGCTTTTAGCACCTTATTAGCTCCAACACTGTATCATCGCATTTATGCGCCAATTTCTGAACATATACTTGTATACATGACCCTAACTACAATAAAGAAAAAAGTCCATTAGTTTTATTCTTTCCACAACTATACCATAGTCTTTATGGGAATATTTTTTTTTTAATTTTTTGCTATAAAAAACTTAGTTACAAAAATGAACAAGAATTAAAACAAATATATCAAAAATACTATCAATTTTTATTTTTACATAAAAGTAAAATCCTAAGCACATTTTTTATGTCACAATCCTGTCTTAAAATGTATGCAAATTAAGTATTTGATACATTATAACTGGAGCAAATTATGGTTCTGGCATTACTATTGTAGGATCTATGATATTAATATCTGGAGGAGGACCGGAACCATCATCAAATTGCTTTAAATCTCCGTATATACTTTGTATGTGGTTTAGAATACCCTGTATATTAGGGGGAACTTTTCCATAATCAGTTTTAATGCACTTAAGGTATCTTACTGCCCACTTCAAAAGATCGTCTTTAAATTCGTATTTTGTGTCAGCGGTGGCCATTAGTCCGACAGCAGAAATTGTAGCGGAAAGCATCATTTGAATATCTCGTAGGGGATCCCCAGCCCCAATTGAGATGTTATCGGAAATGGATGAAATTAACGACCAATTACTATCCTCTAAGGCTGATCTTAACCGAAATTCTTTGGAAGCTTTTTCCATAAGTTTTGCTTTTTCCGCATCAGCCGTTGCTTTATCTTGCTCCCTTTAAAAACGATTAAGTTTTTTAATCATACATAGAGCTTGTCCAAAAAATGGCGCATAACCGAAATGGTACGTTGTTGCATAAGTTCGGCAACATTGATTGTGAAAATACATCTTAAAAACTCATCTGCAATACATTTTTGCATAAGATTTTATTGTTGTCAGAAAATCATTTCAGAAAATTGTTGTAAAATTTAACTAATTATAAAAATGTTATTT